>OY776131.1:43457060-45857060 GCA_963675135.1 Galeopsis tetrahit
CATCAACTGCAATTTTCAGTCTACGAACCCAACTTAGTGTCAATTTCTTACTCTTTTTGCCTGTTGGAGTTGAGTAATTATTCAAGAATGAGACAAAAGAATGAACAAAAGCAGAGTGATTTACCATAAAGATTATCAGCCAATGATCCTCCAGGTAGATACTCATAAACAAGAATCTGTTGCTTCGATTCACAACAAAATCCTTCCAAGGAAACAAGATTTGGATGGCGAATTTGTGATAGAAGAGACACCTGAAAATGAATATAGGAAATGATCACCAAATGTCTCTTCAACCGACATATTAATCGCTACTACTTCCTAGTTCCTTACCTCATTGATGAAAGAATCAGCTCCCTGCTGAGTTTTATCAAATCTAACTTTAACAGCAACTGATTTGCCACCTGGCAGCTTCCCAACATACACACAACCAAAACTACCACGTCCTATCGCCTCTTTGAAGTGGTTCGTAGCTGCTTTGATCTCTTTGTACGTAAAAACTCTAGCTGAACCCCAGCTATGCACGCCCAATTCAGATTCTAAAACACGTAATTATTCAGTTTATGCACTTCTGTATTTAGAATTTTCCGTATTTTAGTTAGTATATGGAAATTTTCATACTTGGTGTATACGTCTTCTCGCCTTTCTTTCTCTTCATATACAAGAGAACTGAAAATGATATGATGAAAAGAGCAAGAACAGTTCCTCCCACTGCACCAAATAGAATAGCTAAAGGGCTATGGCTTTTGCGCTTTGTTGGCTTAAAGATAGTGACTTGTGGATCTTGAAGTGAAGAATTGCATGCTAATGAGAAAGAAAGGCATAAGTTCCCTGATGTCCTGAAAATGTAGAAAAACAGAGATATATTGTGTTAAAAAGACCAGATATCAGATACAGACAAGTACATTGAAGATAAACTGATTAATTCCTTCACCTGACTTCTAAACTCTCGCGGTTTAATGATTCTGGGAGTGGCCCTTGTAGCTTGTTATTCTCTAGATTCCTTAAATTTTTCATGAAAAACGTCGAAAAAGTATCAGAGATCGAACAGATCGTCATTTTGTTCGATGGATTGCTTAGAAAGTTGTTGGAACGGAAATTTACTTACAGTAAATGAAGGTCTTTTAGCTCTGCTATGAAACCTGGTACTGTTCCTTGTAAGCTATTGTTTTGCAGGTCCCTTTATACAAAGATGACGATTGTATTTAAATTTCGTCTCCGAAAATAAAAATTAAATTTGGATTCTTCAAACTGGATGTGATGAGACTTACAGGACTTTAATATTGATCAAATCTTCCAACTCAGAACCAAATGATGTTATCTGGTTGAAACTCAAGTTCCTGCATAATTCAGTGGATCAATCATTAGAATTACACATTTGAGAAGAGATTATTTTGCACATAATAATTTCTTGAATGAAGTTATACAGTTTTTCAAGATGTTGAAGGCCTCCCAAGTTTTGTATTTTTTCTCCACTTAGAGATGTATTGTGCAGATCCCTTCCAAGAAATAGTTGGTAAGTTCAGACAAAATTCAAACACAATCTTGAAAATTCTCATCACAAAGTTCTTACAGTGCTTTGAGATCGAGTAAATCGCCAAATGTAGGACCGATTGTCCTTAAGTTGATATCAAACAGTTTCCTACAAAAGATCCAGGTTTAGTCATGGAAACATCGATCAATTAAAGATCGAAAATGTTGTTTTTAACAATAGTTTTGGTGTGAAATGACGTCATTTCACTCATGAAAACATCTTGGACTGTATATTTCTTACAGTGAAGTAACAAGATTTCCATCACATTCAATGTGTTCCCATGGCGTCGGAGAACAAGGATCATCTTGCCATCCTAAATCCAAACCAGTAGATTGCTGTATAACCTGGAGTGCTGAAACTGCAAGCTCGAATAAATCAAGCATTAAACTCATACGAAGGTGGGTGTTTGCAAACTCTACAAAGTGGGACAAAATCATTTTTTCCCAAAAGTTGCCCCCCACAGATTTTGAAAGTTGTTGGTAAAGTTTGCAAATGCACCAAAAACTGACAGATTCAAGAACACAATCCGAATATCAAACCTGTAGTCGAAGAGGACTCTAATGGAACGTCAAGAATCTCATAAACCTCGAGGGCATTTACCAACGGATAGTAGGCGAGGGACTTCAACGTGATGTTCAACATCTGGATTCCTCTTACAGTGAAGAACAGATTACCAGCTTCCCAACGCCACACCGTGTAGTTTGAATAAACGACTTCTCCGTTGATTAGTACATCGAATGATGGAGACACAGGTAGAATCCCAGCAAAGTAGATGACAACATGGTAGTCACCTAGATTGTCTAGAGGCAGCTTGTACACGAGGCTGTTCCATCGCGCTAAAACTCGCCCCGACTGAAGAACAACAGATGGGGGACTCTCCTTAATGCTGGATAGACTAAAGTTACTCTGGATGTCGAAACCAGATGAGACATGGTAAGGAGAGAAATCCTCATCGGCATCCCATATTCGATCGTATGGATCCAAAGGGTACCTTAAATTGCAAACAAACATGATCAGGATACTCTGATAGCATAGTAGAATGCTAGCTGTTTTTGAGGATTTGGATCCTCTACTGAAAAAACCGTTGAAAACAAGCTAACTGATTTTCCTGTGTGAAATGACATCATTTTACACTACAATCTGTTTTTAAGGATTCAACCAGGGGTGTAAATGAGTCGAGTAATGTTAAGCTTGAACTAGAATCAATTATAAAATTCGGTTCGAATTTGATCGAGCTAAATTCTTTTGAACTTGAGCTCGATAACTTACATAACTCTAATTGATTAAACAAAATTATAACTCGACTATGTTTGTACATTATAGGTTAAATAGTAAAGTTATGTAACATCGATTAGGCTCGCGAGCCTATCGAGTCATGTATTATTGAGCTTGTGCTTGACTCAACTGATTCGAATTGATTTTGAACATTTTTCGAGTCAAGCACAAGTAACTTATGAACCAGCTCGACTTGATTATAAAATTCAAAGCTTCAAACTCGCTCTGACCTCGATTGAGCTAAATTCTTTTGAACTCGACTCGACTCAATTACATACATAACATTTTAATTATGATTTATTCAACTAGGGTATATTTGTACAAAATTAGTGCTCGATTAGGCTTGTGAGCCTGTCGAATCATATATTATTGAACTCGAGCTCGACTCAATTAAGTTCAAATCAATTTCGAACTTTTTTCGAGTCAAGCACGAGTAGCACGCAAGCTCGACTCACTTAATCCCCTAAATCCAATACTCTACTATCACAACTGTTGTGGTGTGAAATGACGTCGTTTCCAAAGGAAACTACGAACTAACTGTCGTCATTTCACACCACAACGCGATCCCGTTTCTTACCTTAACGGTCCGTCGACATAACCACAGTTAATACGGTACGACTTTCGTAGCAGCTTATCAGTAGAATCTCCCAATGCAGAGGCATAAGCCCCCAGAGGAAGCGGGCGAAGTTCAAGCGAAGAAATAACGGGGAATCCGCCATTCGGGATGGAGTGAAAACACAATGGCAAAACATCTTTATCAGTAGGCCATATAAACTCTTCGATCCATGGATCAGTGTGAGCAAGATTGATAGTAGTTGTTACAGCTGTTCCAAGAGAAACAGAGAACACAGGGGGCTTTTCTAGGCCATCATAGTTCTTGTACACAAATTGACTTCTTACAAGAACTAGAGATGAAGAATTCTGTAATGGCAATCTGTAGCAGTTTCTTCCTGATGAATCTGGGAAAAATCGAACGGGGAGGATGGTTGAGTAGGGCAAAACGACACGTGTCGTGTTCCCTTTGGTCACGTAATATGCATCCGGTGTCCATGAGATGTTTGATGAATCAATGTAGTTTGTGTTGCCACCGCATGTTAAGCTCAAGAACCCTGTTTAGATCATAGAATCAAGATTAATGTGTATGTATGATCAATTAATTTTTGCAACATACAAAAATATGTGTAATGTGACATTTTTAAGAAGAGAAAAATTGGAATATGATATTTGATTCTCTTAAATCAATGCAAAATGACATAAAAATTTGGGATCCGGATGCTCTCCGTTTCGTTAATTTCTTTCATTCGAAACCATTCAGTTAAATGGTTTAGAATGAAGGAAATTCGCGTAATTTACGCGCAACTGTCCAAACGGAGAGGATCCGTTCCCAAGAATGTTGTTTCTTTTGTGTGTTAAGGTAGGATTAAATGACATACCATCTTGGTAGCAAAAAGTGATGTTGAAAAATGCTGAAATAAGTAACAAGCTAAACCACTTGAAAAACAGTATCTCCATACTACAACAAAAACTCAAGAGAAATTAAATGCAGATTTGTAGTAAAGCCCAGTTGGTCATATAGATCTACTAGAATTAGTTACTACTTTTATTTAGGAGAGAGAGAGAGGAAGCAAGAAGAGGTGAAGATGTTGAGTGAAGTAATAAAAAAGTGAACTTTTGACCGTTGTATTGCATGCTATGTTTGGGAGAAATAATTATGAATGATAATGATGATTGTTCTTAACAAGCAATGACACCAATAATACCATCTCTTTATTGCCTTTTAAGAGAGTGACCACCTCCATGCATACTTCACATAAAATATTGCACATATTGTATGTTATCGAGCCTATCGGCTATCGACCATGTGTTACTGAGCTCGAGCTCGTCTCAACTAGTTTGAATCAATTTTAAAACATTTTTTGAGTTAAGTACAAGTAGCTTGTGAGTTAGTTCGACTCAATTATTAAATTCAAAGCTGGAAACTTGATTCGAACTCGATGAAGCTCAATTAATCAGGCTTTGGTGATTTAGAGTATGAATTTGTGGGAAAGCCAGTTCATTCTTGCCACCTTTGAATCTCTTCTCTCCATAGGCATTTATTTGCCCTTTTCTTGTTAACTTTTTATCCTTTTTTTATTTATTTTTTTTAACTTTTTCATGTTCTGTTTGACTTTCTTTTTGGGTACAAAGGCATGTTAGGGAGCAATGATCAGATGACAAATTTTCTTACAAGAACAACGGTCCTCAATGTTATAAAATTATAATCACTGTTAGAATATGTGTTGGTTTATTGTAAATTTGAATCTCATGTGGCGTTCTTGAGTTGGTCTCATGTGCACAAGGTGCACGTGCACACTAATGCACAGGGTGGTTATAGATATCCTTCACAAGCATTAGATCACAGGTTCAAATCCTTCTAAACTTTTTTTTTCTTTTTTTTCTTCCAAACTTTTTTTTTTCCGTTTTTTTTTTCCAAACTTATTTTTTTTTCCGTTTTTTTTTTTCCAAACTTATTTTTTTCCGTTTTTTTTTTTCCTTTTTTTTTTTGTTTCTACTTTTCATTAATAAAATTTCCACTTTTCACTAATAATTTTTTTTCGTTTTTTTTTCTTCGTTTCTACTTTTCATTTTTTTTCGTTTTTTTTTTCTTTTTTCTTTTTTTTTTTCGTTTTTTTGTTTTTTTTTTCATTTTTTTTTTTCCAAAATTATTTTTTTTTCCGTTTTTTTTTTCAAACTTATTTTTTTTCTTTCTACTTTTCATTAATAAAATTTTCACTTTTCACTAATAATTTTTTTTTCCTTTTTTTTGTTTCTACTTTTCATTAATAAAATTTTCACTTTTCACTAATAATTTTTTTTTTCTTTTTTATTTTTTTTTCACGTTTTTTTTTTCGTTTCTACTTTTCATTTTTTTTCGTTTTATTTTTTTTTTTGTTTTTTTTTTATTTTTTTTTTAACGTTTTTTTTTTCTTCGTTTCTATTTTTCATTAATATTTTTTTTTTTTCGTTTCTACTTTTCATTAATAAAATTTTCACTTTTCATTAATAAAAATTACCACTTTTCACTAATAATAGCTACCACTTTTCAGTAACAAAATTTCCACTTTTCAATAATAATAATTACCACTTTTCAGTAATAAAATTTCCACTTTTCAATAATAAGAATTACACTTTTCAGTTAAAATATCTACCACTTTTCAGTAACAAAATTTCCACTTTTCAATAATAAGAATTACACTTTTCAGTTAAAATATCTACTCCCTCTGTCCACTAAAAGTGTGCTCACTTTTTTTTATATGTGTTTTTAAAAAAATCATATTTTAATTATAAAGAATATATTTAATATAATGAGTATAAAATATATTTGGTAGATACTCAATCTTGTTAGTAAAGTAGAAAAAATATTCAAAAGTTAACTATTTAAATAGAATAAACACGTTTTTTGTGGACCCAAAAAAAGAAATGAGCACACTTTTGGTGGACGGAGGGAGTATCACTTTTCAATAATAAAAATTACATTTTTAAGTTAAAATATCTACCACTTTTCAATAATAAGAATTACATTTTTCAGTTCAAATATCTACCACTTTTCAATAATAAGAATTACACTTTTCAGTTCAACTATCTACCACTTTCAATAATAAAAACTACATTTTTCAGTTAAAATATCTACCACTTTTCAATAATAATAATTACATTTTTCAATAACAAAATCTACCACTTTTCATTACTTAATTAATTAATTACAGTTCTCATTTTTATCGATCAATATTTACAATTATTAATTAACTTACAATTCTCATCACTTAATTAATTAATTTACAGTAGATATTTTAACTTAAAAATGTAATTTTTATTATTGAAAAGTGATAGATATTTTAACTGAAAAGTGTAATTCTTATTATTGAAAAGTGGTAGATATTTTAACTGAAAAGTGTAATTCTTATTATTGAAAAGTGGAAATTTTGTTACTGAAAAGTGGTAGATATTTTAACTTAAAAATGTAATTTTTATTATTGAAAAGTGGTAGATATTTGAACTGAAAAGTGTAATTCTTATTATTGAAAAGTGGTACATATTTTAACTGAAAGTGTAATTCTTATTATTGAAAAGTGGTACATATTTTAACTGAAAAGTGTAATTCTTATTATTGAAAAGTGGAAATTTTGTTACTGAAAAGTGGTAGATATTTTAACTGAAAAATGTAATTTTTATTATTGAAAAGTGGTAGATATTTTAACTGAAAAGTGTAATTCTTATTATTGAAAAGTGGAAATTTTGTTACTGAAAAGTGGTAGCTATTATTAGTGAAAAGTGGTAATTTTGTTACTGAAAAGTGGTAATTATTATTAGTGAAAAGTGGAAATTTTATTAATGAAAAGTAGGGACTATTATTATTGAAAAGTGAGTAATTATTGAAAAGTGGAAGTGAGTAACGAAAAAAAAAAGAAAAAAAAAACGAAAAAAAAAAACAAGTTTGAAAAGATTTGAACACATACTTATGAGAATTGTAAATTAATTAATTAAGTGTTGAGAATTGTAAATTAATTAATAATTGTAAATATTGGTCGATAAAAATAAGAACAATAATTAATTAATAATGGTAAATTAATTAATTAATTAAGTAATGTATTATAAATTAATTAATTAATAAATAGAAAAAAAAATGGAATTATAACCATAAGTAGAGAAAAAAAGGATAATAAATTAGGGTGGGAGGATAAGGACAAAAGCATGTGCACCAAACCTATTTTGGTGCACATGGTGCATTTGAGAATTTCCCGACGTTCTTATATTAAGTTTCATAGAAACACTTACGTGAGCACATGCAAAATTAACACATTTAATTAAACAATGGTCTTCACAAATAAAATAAAAAATTACACAAAAGATAAATAGAAAAACTCAGTTTCAAGCTTGTGTTCCTATAAGGACAAGTATATGTTATTGTAAGGACAAATATGTGTTATTGAAAAAAGTCGTAATTTCATATAAAAACTCCTATAAGTCACTTGTCATTGTTGCTGAAAGAACAAGTATAGGTTAATGTAAGGACAAATAATACATACTTGTCATTTTAGTAACACATGTTTACTCTTATAGTAACACATGTAACATATTGAAAAATGTGTAATTATATGAATACAAGTATGTTAGTGTATAAATAAAATTTCATTATATGTGAAGTGAGACCTGTGTGGGGGTACTAATCATCTTAGCAGAAAAAAGAATAAACTTCCACATGAATTGACAAGACTTGCATTACTTTTCTCTATTCCTCGATGGAGGCAGATTTCAGGAGGATGTCACTTTTTAATTTTTAGCTAGTTCTTTGTGTAGTCTCAACAAAAAAAAAAAAAGAAAAGCCATTATTGAGCATGAATAAAATAGTCAAATTAGAGAAATGAAAGAACAAACATAGAAAATACAAAAGAAAAAAAAAACAGATTTGAGGAACATAATGATCAAAACTATTTCTAGCCGTGGCAAACTGATATCTCAAGAACATGAAAAATGAAAGAAACGTCATGGAAGACTGTAAAAATAATGAATGTTGTGATTACTCTTTAAAAAAAATGTCTGAGAAAGGGGAGGATCTGGAACACAGAATGGCTCGTATTGCATGGATCCTTGGTCATGCAATAGTATACAAGTTTTTTTGCAAATTTTAAGATTTTAAATGTTTTAACATATCATTTTTCTATTAATTTATGTTTAACATGACATATTATACTTGTGTACTACTATTAAGTCTAATTTAAAAAATTACTAACCAAATCAATCTATTTTGTATATCAAATTTTAGAGATTTTTTTGTTTATTAAAATAAAGGATCATTTTAACCACCACCATTGGTTAACATATATGGTTAATGAGCCTTATAATTTTGGCTTTTTTTTTATCCTAATTAAAATGTTAATTGATTTTATATTATAAACATTTAAATCATATATATAATTATATGGATTATTTGTAGATGTACAATAAATTACATATTTCTATAACATGATAGTATTATTTAAGTACGTTATAAATTTAATGTATTTGGAAAGTAAAAAAAAAACATATCATAATAATTTTATACATGCATATTATTTGATCTACTTGTTATTATAATTGTGTGTAAGTAAATATAATTATAATATATAAATAAATTGGTTTTAATTTGCATAGGATGCTTGAATATGAATCCATCAAATGTGAAAAAATGATGATTATGGGCCTACCCCTTAATTTTAAATCTTGTTGTACACATAAAGTTTGTCTTCTTGATCAAGGAAAATTAACTTTTTTATATCCTAATATTAATTAAATGCCATAATCATCACCACCTCCTCTCACCCTCCCCTTAAAGCCATTCACACTCTCATGCCTACTCAAATTCAAAATCTAATTAGTAGTGTTTTTCTTTTATTTAAATATTAAACAAATTAATTTTCTCGATAATTTCCAGCTGAAAATCATTATATTCTTGGTATCACGCACTGAGAAATCTTTCCAGGACTGATAATATATATATGGGCCGAGTATTGGGCTCAAAATCAAATTAAACCGTTTGGAGTTATTTTTACACTTAGCTAACACATTTCTTTCATGAGATATGTACCAGTACAAATAAGAAGGTTAGATTCCGAAAATATGAATTCATTAAGGCCAACTCCCGATATGTTCAATGTCTAATTGCAGTTTTTCTTTTTTTGATACCTGATTTAAGATCGTTTGTTAAAAAACGTACATAAATATTATCAAATAAGTTTGAACATACATTTATGTTTGTTACGGTCAAAAGCTCGAGTTGAGCGCAACCTCAATAAAAATAAATAAATAAGTGTAAAAATGTCAAACTACTCGAGCACAACTTGATTAAAACCCATTCGAGTCCTATTCAATTATTTATAAAATAACTTCAAACATAAATTTCAAAACTTAATAACATATCCAACAAAGTTTGAACTGCACCATGATCACGATCGCCTCGATTCGACTTGTCCTATGCCGACCACAGTACACCCCCCTCCCCCCCCCCTTTTTTTTTCTTTGACAAATTTCTACCATAGTACTACTATTAGCAGTGCTTGTGCTTGCAAACTTGTGGTCCCCCACCCCCATCACATTTCGCCATCTTTGTTGTTGTGGGTGAATTAGTTGAGTTGGCTCCACGCCTATTTTTCTTTTTGTAGGTGCAAAGTTCAGTATAATAAATTCATGTCCCTCGAGGGGATTATAATATATATTTCTTTCTATGTAGTAACTAGTAATGCAGTGTTTTATTTTATTTAAGAAAAACACTATATATGTGATTGTTATTGATCGTTGGTGGCGCATAACATTAAAAATAATAAAAGAAAAAAAGAAATATCCAATGAATTTGGATGAACTTATCTACTATTTCTTACACTAAAACAATTCGTACCAAGTGATTTCTAACACGGCAAGTTCTCATGATGTATCACGATTCACGAGGGGAGCCATTTCTTACTAAATACATATTTCTTCTCTTTTTTATTTTTTTTTTCTTTTTTAGTTTTTCCAAAAAGTTATCTTAACCCGAACTAGAACCTCATGATTTAGGTAAACTCGAGATCTCATTAATCAGGAGGAAGTGATACTCTAAGCATTTAAATTAAAAAAATAGTGATAATTAGCAGTGATAACCAAATTAAATTTTATTTTTTGACAACTTTTCAACCTTCAAAATTCAAATGTAGTACACATACAAAATTAAATACTCCCTCCTATTCAAAATGTCACTTTAGACTTATACACATATACTAAAAAAATTAACAACTTCTTAGTATGCCCTTAATTAATTGTTCTAAAATTCTACATTGTACTTTATATTAAGAAATATTATTATCTAAGTTATTATTTATTAGTTTAAGAGTAATTTAGAAAAAAGTGTAATTAATTTGCATTAAAAAGTATAAAATGTCATATAATTTGTAAAAAAAATGAAAGGTAAAAACGTCATATAGGGTGTGTTTGCAAATAATATTGATATATTAAAATTGATTTTTGCAATAAAATTGAAAGTTGATAGTGTTTTAAAATTAATCAATTTTGTATATATTGTGATGTTTGCAAAACTAATCACTTTTTTATAGTTTTACAAAAATACCCTTATTATATTTGAATAAGTAATGGATAAAGATATAATATTATTTCAATTATAAGGGCAAAATTGTAAAATTATTATTACAATGATGAGAAGCACATAGAAGTTATTAGAAGTAGGTGGAGGGGTGCTTCACCAAAATCACTTTTTAACAAATTAACTTAATCACTTAGTTGGATTTAAAAACACTCTAAAAGTGATTCCTTTTTTTTTTTTTTAAATGCTTTTAAGCACCTTATAGTGTTGGTAAACACCCATATATTTACACATTTGTCGCCTAGGGTGTGTATATGATCAAATGGTTCCCTCCTACACAGCAGCACAGGACTCTCCTGTATAGAAGGAGATCCTCCTCTCTAAATTTCAGATTCAAAATTTCTAAGGTACAAACAATTTATAATGATTTAATTTAAAACTCTAGTTTAAAATGAGACTCTCGTAAATGAACTGTGAAATTAGCCCATAAATTAATTGGTTAGATTTCAAAAAAAAAATAAAAAAAATTGTATGTTGTTATACATAAAAGCACAACATATAACACTTGTTTTATACTTCCCCTGTCCCACAATTACACTCATATTTTTCTTTTCAAAACGTTCCACAATAACTTTTACACCATTAAAATGAAAAACTCTTTATAAGCTTCACCCTCGAAAAATTAGTTACACTAACCTCTCTCACTTTTAGACAAAGTGGGATAGCTCAAGTGGTTAGAGCACCACTACCTAGGCCACAGGTCCTGGGTTCGAGTCATGGGGAGGGGAAAAAAGGGATGAGGTATTTAACTTGTAATCAAAAAAAAAAACCTCTCTCACTTTTAATTTTGTTTAAATAGTCTTTGACTAAGTTTCTAAGTTTGCAGTCCACGTTTTGAGTGTAGACGGTTGGTTGAAAGACTGACAGTTTGACAGCCACACTCTCACCAACACCATATTACTAATAGTA
The DNA here is from genome assembly GCA_963675135.1 of Galeopsis tetrahit. Classification (NCBI taxonomy): domain Eukaryota; kingdom Viridiplantae; phylum Streptophyta; class Magnoliopsida; order Lamiales; family Lamiaceae; genus Galeopsis; species Galeopsis tetrahit. Next base: position 43,468,925 of record OY776131.1, read on the forward strand.
TTAAATTCCCCTTACTACCCCTGCCCCCACCTACCCCACCACACTCTCTTCCCACACTCTTCAACCCTATTACAGCCCCTTCCATTCTTCATTTTTTATTCATCAATTCTTCACTTTTTGCCTTTCTCATCAATCCCCTCACCAATGGCTAAAGTTTTCACTCTTGCTGAGGTTTCCGAGCACAACACCAACAAGGATTGTTGGCTTATCATTGATGGAAAGGTATTTCTTTTTCTCCTCAAAATCTTTTACCCTTTTTCATATACTCTAGTGGGTCGATTCACTTTTGTCTTTGAGATTCCTGGATCTGTTAAAGATTCAATTTTTTTATCATTTATTGAATTGGGGTTTTAAGCTTTTTTTGTTGGTGAGATATGTCTGAATCCCTAATTTTGTTGATTTTTTGTTTCCAATTAGTGTTTTTGCTTTTCTTATCTAGTTTCTGGCCATTCGAATTGGGCTGCTTGAGTATGATCCCTGTACGAATCTTGAATATGTTTTGTGAATATGATTGGAGCTTAATTAGTGTTCTTGTCACAAATTTTTAGTTCTACTGTAAGAAAATTGGATTCTTCGAACTTAATTGTGTTGGATTTTTTCATTATTTAGATTTTAACATCTTGTGTAGGTTATTTGTGTAACTTGTTATCTCCTCTAGCTAATGTGTGTTCTAATATTAAGAATTCAGAGTTCAACTATATGAGTTTTTTCTGCAATAAACGTTTTGACATGTAACGAAACGGCATTCTTCCTGTTCAACATCAAGAATAGATACCTAATTGATTCCATCTCACGAATGTATTTGTTTTATGGTTGTTACTTTGATTCCATTTGTACATCTTGCCCGATTGTAGCAGAAGTTTTGTGCAAATGCTATCAGATTAAGGTTAAGATTCCCCTTGATACAATGTCAGCTTCTGGTACCGTATTTGTGATTTAGATAGATAATTTGAGATAGAGTGAGTGTCTTCGATTCAAAGCGATCTTGTTAATCGACTTGAGGGATTCCCAGATGTGGCTGCACTTATGAAATTCGACTTCTTTTTCTTGACCAAATTGATAACATTTAACTTCTGTTACATTCTCTCGTTGCATTCTCATTTTCCTGTCTGTCTACCTGGTTCATGTCGGCTCTCTGCTTGCCTATCCAACTACGTTTTTGTTTATCTTTATGAGTAAAATTTCGACATCCATGTTTGACACTGGCCCAATTTTGATCAAAAAAAATTAATTCAAGCTGTTTTTTATATTTTTTTCGCGAATCATAGAAAAAAGCTGTTGTATAGTCATATGAACTAATACTTCTCATTATATATTTCTGTGTTTTTTGTCAAACTTTGGTCAAAATTGAGTGTGCGTATCTGCATATTTTTTCCTGTTCTTCAAGGAGCTGCAAGTAATCTGATTATGAACATTCGCGCGTTAGTTCAGGTTTACGACGTGACCAAATTCCTAGAAGATCACCCTGGTGGCGATGAAGTTTTGGTCTCTTCAACAGGTTCCAAACTTTCTGCATAATCTCACTCCTCCACACAAAATTTGTTTGCTTAATTTTGTTGTCCTCGCAGGAAAGGATGCAACCGATGATTTTGAGGATGTGGGCCACAGCGACGGAGCTAAGACAATGATGGTGGATTTCTACGTTGGCGATATTGACAGCACAACCATTCCGTCCAAGACCAAGTACACGCCTCCGAAGCAGCCTCACTACAACCAGGACAAAACATCAGAGTTCATCATCAAGGTCCTCCAGTTCTTAGTTCCGTTGATCATCTTGGGGGTCGCTGTTGGAATCCGTTTCTATACCAAATCGTCGGCATGATGGGGTTTCTTGTGTCATCAGTAATAAAATTTTATTGTTCATCTTTATGTTGTACAACCTCTGTGATGTGGAGGGACAGCAGGACAGGGTGTTTAATTCCACTTGTGGAAGTTAAGTAGGGATTTGTATTTCTTTGCTGTTCTCTCACTTTATCTTCTTTTCTTGCTTGAATTAACTACTCATTTGATTCAACGTAGAATACACAAGATAAATTTCCTGTAACAACTATAACAACACATATTCATAATACTAAAATAAATCTGGAATTCTAATGATCCATCATCAGCTAGCTTGTGGAAATTTAGTTCTGATCATCTTGCAACCCCATATTATTAGTTGAATCATTAGTTGAGAAGATTTTAAGGGAATATGAAGTTTAACATTTTATGTATAATGAAATTTCGCTATAAAAAATTATAAACTCTATACCTACCGAAAATTTTAATAATTTAAACATTTTTTCAATACAAAAAGCTCGGTATATTGAATTTAGATACTCCTTTTTTTTCCACCCTAGTCTTGATTCTTCTTACTGTTACATCAACTGATATAATAGAAAAAAACAAATTTATTGGGAACTTAAAGTTCCATTTGATATACAAGTATATTTTGAGCCATATATTGTTGTGCATGTGTGACACGAGGGAGTGTGTTTTATTATATTTCTTGAATAAATTAAACCACTTGGTATCACACTCTCAATAAGCTCATCCACACTCTTCAAGACCAGCCTTGATTATTTTCTATATCCTTATTATTACTATTTATTAGTATTTCTTTCATCTCATGGCTAAAATCTTTTCTTTAGCTGAGGTTGCTGAACATAACACCCAGAATGACTGTTGGCTTATTATCTTTGGGAAGGTACCTGCTGAATTTTGATATATTTGATTCCTTTTTATTTTGTATTTCTAATATTTGACCATGCCAAAAGTTCAATTTGACAAGTTATTGAATTAATTATTATTAAAAGGCACGTTTGTGTCTCGTTTAATGAAAAATGAACGTGTTCTTGGATATTTTGTGTGGATTCTTAGGTAGTTTGGTTGAAAAATGTAGTAATTGTTAGTGTGTTTCATCATGTCCTACTATTAGGTAGCCTATGTCTGAATTTGGAGTTGAATAAGATATAAGAGTGAAGCTTCTTACCAAATTTTGGTGGAGTATTCAAACATGAATCATTGAAAAGCAAGTAGAAAATATTTTGTTTTAATCTTCTATACTTGTAATACCAACGAATCTCACCTGTATATATAAAATGACATCATCAATATGCACGTAACATGCATATACTGTAAATCAATTCAAGTATATAAAATGGCATCATCAATATACGTGTGACATGTAATGAAAACTAAAACGGAAAGTTTTGAAGTAGGGGATGCTGCTTATTTGCATTGTGGATACTCTCATTTAGTAATAGGGGTGAAGCAACATAGTAGCTAGATATATGTTGAGACTATTTATGTTTGTTTGTTTGATGTTGTGAGGAGTAAAGTCGTTGAGACTATTTATGTGTTTGTATGGTTTTCATACACATTAATTGTTCATAGTAATTCTTACATTTGAGTGGTTTTTGGAAAGGTTGTCGATGTTACTTCTTTCTTGGATGACCATCCTGGTGGCGATGAAGTTCTATTGAAAGCCACGGGTACTATTAAGTTCTTTACATTGAAGTTGACTTCATAAAAAATCAAACGTAACATTTGTTTTATCTATTAATCGTGTTTACTGATCTTGTAACCCTTTAAAACGTAACAATTGTTTTGTTAGGCAAGGATGCAACGGGTGAGTTCCTCGATGTTGGTCACACACATGATGCTTGGGGAATGGTGGACAAATATTGTATTGGTGAAATTGATAAGTGTACCATCCCCAATGAGGAGAAAGAGACTCCATCACAATCACTTGAAATAGAAGGCAAAAAATCAAAATACATATACCTCCTCCAATTCGTGATTCCATTGATTCTCTTGAATGTGATTGCTGTGTTCTTTATAAAATCATCAGCTTGAGGAAAATGGTAGAGTGAGTTGAGTTATTTGTAATAAAATTGTGTGATGTTATAATCTTAATATTTGTGGTATGCATTTGAGGATACATGTTTTTCTTGCTCAAAGAATTTCATTTCATTTACAACTCCGAACTTAGTGAACCTAGAAAGTGGGCGACTGGGCGGGCCTAAACTCTGAAAGTTCGAATTTGTAGAAAAGTGGGAAATTAACCCACTTTTATTATTAATTGCCTAACAATGTGAGACTAACATATAAATTGAGTGAACTACTCCTATCACCAATTGGTTTTAGGCTAGAAGCTCACTACAAACGTGTCTAGTCTCCTTCACTTATTGAGTGTGTTTCAATGTGTGAAACCGCACCCTACGATCCCGTGAATTTAACATTTCTTATACTTTAGTTCATCTTATTCTAGTTGCTAAATTGACTATACACCCATAGATTGTGAAAGTCAAACTTGAATAATTAGCAAGTTGATGCAACAAATGCAATACACTCCTTTAGCAAATTCACTTAATCAAAGAAAATCAATTATAAAAAAAAAATGATTACTCTTAATATAATTAAGACAACTATGCTTACAATTTGAAATAATTACATTTATAAATTATGTCGTACACTTATGATTCAATTTAATTAATAGAATTTTGCCAACATTCTCGAGTCAATTATATTTGCCCAATGGTTTGAATAGAAAATTAAACATGGAAATTCAAAATAAAGAAATAAATTCTTGTCTCAAATATACACAAATTGTAATTCAGACATCAATCTATGTCCTTTTCATATCTTCTTCATGTTTCCATTTTCTTTTTCTTTAGGGAGGATCAAAGAATAACACAAAAAATCACCAAATTTAAATCATTACTCATTCATTGTGTTAGCTTAGACTCTGTCCTGTGTGACGGATTTAAGGGAGACGACGACCCCTTGTAATAACTATGCGTAAAGATCTTCAACCTACAAATCGCCCTAGAAAACGAGGCCATAAATTTCCTCGAAGTGGATTTTTCCATATCCCTTTTCATGCAAACATGTTCTTTCTCCAAATCATTCAATCTCATCCGCAGCCTTGCTAGCTCGAGCTTCAACTCCCGGTTTTCACGCCTCAAAGACGCATAGTTATCGCGTGGAGACATTGCAGCACTCAGAGCTCCACTGCTGATCCTCCAAGATTGGCGCATAGGCTTAGGATCTTCGTCCCCATACGAACAAAATAAGGCGTTGCGAAGCCTCAGCTGCTCGTAATAGAGCACTTGCACTATCGATTGGAGAGGGAGGCGTTCGTTTTCTGCAGCATGTGCACCAGCTTCCTGTGATAGCTTCTGAAAATCAATCAGTTTACAAAGCCTTCTCTTATCTTGATCTGCTAAACCTTGATGAGCCTGTAGATATATATGATCTTTGTAAGTAACAAAATATATATTTTCTGGCAAAAACTTGTATTAGTTCTTAAACAACTATGCAACTGATTCAATTTTGATTCATTCACAAAAAAGGAAAAGAATCAAAAACTGAAATATACAATGAGAAGTATTAGTTCTTATACAACTAATACGTTTATTCATGTGAACTGATACTTTTCATCACATGAACTAATACTTTTCGATCGTTTTTCTTCTATGATTCATGAAAAAATATAAAAAACAATTTGGTTAAATTCTTTTCAATTCAAAATTGCACAAGTTACACAGTTCAACTTGTGCCCAAAGTGTTACTCATATTTTTTTAGATTCCGTGCCCTCTGTTGTGCATAAAACAAAGGATCCGTATCCAATAGGAAAAAAAAATTGTATACACCAGTTATACAGATGCATATTTCTAGAAAAATATTAGTTATTTCACTAAAATTTATTAGTTGTTTCATTAAAAAAAATACACCCTTTGTTCCTTAATAACTGTTTATTTAGCTATTTGCAAAAAATTAAGAAACTCAAAATTGACTACCCTAAATCAATCTTTATCTCTTCAATCTTCTATCTCCATTCTAATTTCTTCTTTCGTTCCTTTTCTTACATGCTAATACTACTTTACTAAAAGCTTCCTTAATTAAAATTTTCTTAAAGATATTTGGATTATGGAGGGGTAAATTGGGCAGAAAAAGGGTGAAATTAGCTAAAAGGACAAATAATTAGAAACAAAATTTAGAGCCTAAAAAGATACTTATGAGAATGGAAAGAGTATTAGTTATTTTACTAAAAAGTAACGAACATAACACGAACTCCGTACTTACTTTGAGATAGACATCGATTGCTCGATACAATCCATCATGGACGGTTCGCGCATGTGCTGGTAAACTTTCTGCAACAGCTATGAACTTATTGAGCTTAAGGTTTGCATCAGGTGCAATCTCCGCAAGGTAATTATCAACTAGTTTAGAGACTTTGAACAATGCGGATTGGGACGGGGAAGAAGGGGTATCGGATTCAAAGAGCGAATCGTCGTCCATATCATCATCACTATCATCCTGCTGAGAAAAATTAACCAATATTCTCTCAACAGTATCAACGTCGAATAACGTATCCCCTGCATTACGCGAAGATGGGATCAGAAGATCATCGAGAGTTGCCACATCTAACTGAGACCCAATCCTCCTCTCGAGATCAAGCCTCGAAGCAACTGTGCAATCGAGCATCACAGCATTTCGAAGCAAACCAAAAAGAAACGAGAGAGGGACTGCAAATTTTTCAACGGGGAGAAGGCTAACAATCGTCTCAACAACACGACTTTCATGACCACTATTATCATCAACCTTTGGCTGATTCCACGAGCCCGATTTCTTGATCAGCGACTTCTGAGCGTAGTTTACAAGTGATGCGCCGATGCTCTCTGGTCTAACACCTCGACATTTCATTGCTGCTATGACTCTTTGATACAAATCGATTCGTAGAGACGAAAGATCAGCAATCCACCAATCTCCTTCACTTTTGGTTTGCTTGCTCATGTGAAGTCTACCTGAGCTGCTATACTCCAAACGAGAAAAACTCGAAGCAATTTGCTCTACGCAAGTCTTGGAGGCTATGGCATCTATGCACCTTGAGACGACTCTCAGCTCGTCCGCAAGTGGGAGTAGGCTTTCACATTGACGAAGGACTTGCACACACATTTCAAGATTCTTGCATACGATGCTCTCGAGATATTCCTCTGCTCGGGAGCAAAGATTGTGATTTGAGTACTCTTCCGTCATTTCAAGGTAATTGGATACACAACATAGTTGAGCGACGTTCGAAGCTGTGATCTCGAAATTGACACCATAACAGAACTGTGCTGCTTGCTCGAATGATTCTGCACCTCCCGGTAAGCTAAGAAGCTTGATCCGGGATATATCAGTGTCCCTCTGTTCCGCAACCAACTTCCGAATTCGCCCACTTCTTGAAACAAGAGGGAACTGCAATTTAACAAGAATTGTATCAAGATAGAATTAATGGATAATAGAGAGATTTAGAGGCTTACCCTATGCAATGAGAAGGTGCCTCCATCTACATCAATAGTTATATCACTTGGGAAATCTCGAACCGCCCTACAAACAAAATTGAAATGGTAATTAGAAGGGGACCTAATATATTGCAGATGATAAGTCTAAAAGGCATCAATGATGACAATCTTGCAAATTTTGTAATCACACACAAAGATCAAAACTTCTTCACCATTTAAGAAAACAGATTGCTTGTCCTAAAAATGCACGAACCATCTCAAATTCTATATCAATAAAGCACCAAGAACACACTCTTCAATCCACTATTTGAAACAGCTTAATTAACAACCAAGAATTGATGAATTAAACTCATGGAGAAACAAACACAAAGAGTTGAATGAAGAAACAAACCATTCAGTGGAGGTTTGTGGCAGCTGCTTGTCCATGGAGAAGAAATCCCAGTTGATGAGAGAGAAAGCAAGAATAGGAGGAGAGATGTGGAGTTGGCGGTGAGAGAAGTATGCTGTTGGTAGTAGAGCTTTTTAGACATTTTGTCATACACCTGGTGTTCAAATCATGCATCGCAAATTGTCGAAAGCATTGGGCCTCTCTTGTGGGTCCGTTTCTAAAGAAAACAAAATTGATATACTAAATTATTCTCAATTTTGAAAAGCATTTGTGCTAATTAAGGACCGTAAATAAAGGTAACACATCCACACACACACTCACTGTCCCCCTTATCTCTATCGTATACAGTAATATAGTATGTATGTGTATATATATGCGTTTGTTGTTGAACATGCATCAAAGTCAAAAATGGCAGTAGAAAAGGGGGAAACGCACAGTTCATAAGAAAGAAAGCAGGGGAAAGCGGGAAAAGATCGTTTTGACTATTTATAGTTTGGCCCCTTAATTTAATCCTAACATCACTTTTACTACCTTTTTGCTCTGATTGATATTACTTGCACTGCAACCTAGGAATTCTCTTTTTTTTTTCTTTCATTCTTGTGAGTCAACTATTGTTGCAATAAAATGAGTCTCTTTTTATTACATGTTCCCTCCCAAAAAAGCTTTCATGGTGGGACAACAAACAAAAATAAGAAAATTCTCATTAAAAACAGTAATTTACACATTTTTTGTAAAATTCTACTTCTATTTTGATGAAAGCTAACAATGAGTTTTAGATAAGGAGGTTAAGAAATATGATATTATGAATCTAGAGTATATGGAGAGTTTTTTTTTTTGAACTATTTGAAAATTAACGTGGAAGTTGGATTTTTTTTCCTCAAGTTCACATATGCACTTTGTGTGCTTATCTTAAATTGGTGCACTCGTCACGTGTCAATTAAAGTTAGTATCACATTTCAGTTAAAACTAGTTTTAAGTTTTATTTACTTGTGATTGTTATATTAATTTATTCGTATTAATGTCACATTTCAGTTAAAATTGGTGTCATGTTCATATGTGTGCTAAGTAATGGACGCATGAATTTTGTTTCGAGAGGTTGAATTAAAAATATTATAAATAAGTGTTTTTTTTCAATATTTCTTTTTTTTTTAACAATACAAAAGTAAAACTAATGAAGAGGAGCACAAGCGATATTCTTGATATATTGTGCACAACAATCTTCATCTCAATCATGAGGTGATGAAGTGTTAAAAGAGGACTTTGAACAAGGGCATGAGCGATTTTCAAAATGTAACTGCATTAATAACTTCAATTATTTTTTTCATACTTTAGAGTGAAAATACATCAAAACAATAATTGAAGCTCTGTCTCATATATTTCATCTCACAAAACGGGGTATGTGGGGACAGTCTAACACAAGTACACAACGAAGACAAAAACTTATAATTAATTTTTTTTTTCGATTTTTATTATAATTAAATAAACTTTAAAATAAAATAAAATAAAATTTTAGCAGTATTGCACTTAATTGCACAATAGACTGGTTTTTTTTCTTTGTTTTTAGAACCCAAAAATAGCAGTATATCCCAACATTCATAAAAAATCTAATTTTAGTGATTTTGAGGATATGAATGATGATTATATTAAGGTATTTATAATTTATATGATCTAGTAGGTATATTCTTTTATATATCATTGGAGTATAAAATTTCGAACATGTCCCAAAAGAAATTATGAATGCTGCACTACCAAAACATTCTATTTCAACGACAAAATCGGCTGGAAAATAATTTTTCCTATAATATTTATAAAACCAATTTTCTCTTAAAATTATTGGAAAATAAATTCAATGTTATTGCTAGATAAAAGTGTGTATATATATATATTAATAATTAAAAAATTACTCAAAGTAAAGAAACATTAGAGCTACTTTTTTTTTTATCAAGTAATATTTGAACTCAAAAGCTTACCCGATCTTGTGCCGATGCTCTCCACCCGTATTTTATTAAAGTCAAATTATTAATTTTAGTTCATATTTTTCAAGTTTTGATCAAATTATACTTATATATTTTATTTTTTCTAAAATTTAGCACATACTTTTTTCTTAACTAAATTATATTAGTACTTTTCATTTTTTTTATCAAATTTAGCATATATTTTTTACTCTTATCCAGTTTATACTCATACTTTTTATAAATATAATTAAATTAATTAATTAATATACCTTATTTTATTAAAAAAATTATAAAATTATATAATAGGAGTAATATTTTTTAATCTAGAAAATATAAAAAATTAAAAATTATTTAAATAATCTCAAAATATTATTTAAAAAAAATTATAGTCCTTCCGTCCACCAAAAGTATGAATGGTAGGAGTACAATTTATTTTAATTACTATATTATATATATATATATATATATATATTGTAAATCTTTTTTTAATTCAATAGTTTTACATAATTTCAATTCTCAATTATTTTTAAAATTTAAATTTGTAGATTTTAATTTAATTTTTTTCAATTTAAACATATTTAAAATATTCTTTTTTCTTTTTAATCATTAGATAATTTTTACATTTTTTTTTGTATTTTAAATTAATTGATAAAAACATGTGCTAAAATTGGTAAAACATAAAAACTATGTGCTACATTTAATTAAAAAGGAAAAGTGTGGGTATGAAAGAAAAAGTTTGTGCTTAATTTGATAACAATGTGAAAAGTATGGGTATAATTTGATTAAAAAGGAAAGTATGTGTTATATTTAGTAAAAGTGAAAAGTATGGGCTAAAATTGGTTATTTGGCCTTTATTTTTCACTTTGGTTTATTTTAGATTACCATTTTTTAAAATAAAGTAATTTTATCACTTATGTCTACTTTATCGCTTTAAATACTAGTATTAAACACATTATTTACTTTATTTATGTTATCACTTTAAATACTATTAAACAACTTTTACATTAAAATTCATGTTCTAATCAAATAGACAGTGAAGTATAAAATGGAGGGAGTAACATTTTTGCAATGTGAATAATTATGAGAAGATGTCACATATATCCAATATAATAAACATAACATTTTGTGACAATTATTTATCTGATGTAACATTAGATATGTTATGTGACGGCATGGTTAATTGGTGAATTTTTAATTTATCTCACTTTTTTCTTTTTAGAATAATTCATTTCATGTTAGATGATCTTGTGAAAGAAAAGCATAATTATTTAGCCTAAGTAGTGACCAAAAAAGATGGATTATTTATATGGGTAGAAATGAACTAGTAGAGAAGAAAAGAGTGGTGGATCCAATTGATAAAAGACTACCCAGTCTTGTGGTGTAAATAATTTTCATAATAATAATAATAATAAATCCAAGAATAAATGAAAATAAAAATAAATATTACACAATTATGTATAAATAGTATTTGTGTCTCTGTCTTTTGCTTATAACCTGGCAGATAGTATGGCTGAATAAAAGGTAATTTTAAAATTAATTGGATGAATTTAAGGTTGAAAAGAGTGACGGTGGCCACTTTGATAATACTTAAAATTATTATTATTATTATTATTATTATTATTCACCCACCTTAGGGGCAAGTCATGTTGAATCATAAATTCAAAAGGCCCACATATGTCCCCAACCCATACCCCACCAATTATTTTCTAAATTATTTAATCATAACATTTGAAATCACTATTTTCTTCCACCACCACAACAATTTGCAATTTTCACCTAAGTCATAACCGGGTTTTTTTTTTTTTTTTAATTTCAATTATTAAGGTTTGTGGAAATTTACCACTCTCCCACTTTATAATTGGGAGTGTAATCTCATAATCTCACATCAGCAGATAGGAGTAAGACAAGCTAACTTAGATCGAATCAGATGAGTTGAATGTATTCAGTTAGATGAGGAGGAGTTTCTTTGAGATCAGCTAAGTTGATCAGATCAGAATGGTAAGATCAATTCTGTTAGCAGAGTTATTCTTTTGACCGGATTAGAAGAGTTGATCAGAAGATGAGAGTCTTCTTAAGGAGGTCTATTACAGTTACAACTTACAAGGGGTAAAGTTGTCATTTCGGTTAGACATTGCGGAACATGTAAGTTTGTTACACGGTTGCAACTTGCAACAGACTAACGACTTCACATTTTCAACACTGCAACAATCACCATTGATTAGTATAAATACTCTTGCATTTGTATCTTGTAAAAGTTGACGAGAATTAAGGAGCATTCGTCTTTGAGTTGTGAGTGCACGAGTGAGGTGAGGATAAATTCATTTTCGAGTGAACGAGTGTGTAAGCATTCTTGATCAATCAAAGTTAAAGTCGTTTGGTCCAGTAAATGTAGATCAAATTGATCGAACCACTTAAATCTGTGTGTGTTGTTTTATCTCGTTGATTACTTTTGTGAATTGCTATCTTAGTTGGATTATTTCTTATATCATCTGATTTTTACTTGATTTGAGACGTCAAATCTCGTGGATTTCTTGACAATAATAATTTTCACATTTTTTTCGGGACATTTCATAGTAAATTTTACACATTTAAAATAAAAAATATTTTATAAATTTTCCTCTCATAATATTTGTAATTTACATAAAATATCATTGATTTTTAGTACACACGTACATACAAGTTAACTATTTTCTTTATTTATACTTCCTCCATCCCATAATTATTTGCATGAATTGACCGACACGATTTTTAAGAAAATGAGATTTAGTAGTTGATGATGTAAGATAAATGAGGGGTATTTTAGGTGATTTGTTGAAGTGTAAATTAAGTAAAATGTATATAAGAAATCGTGATAATTTTCAAAATAAAATAATGTTGGAAGGGTAATAATTTTTTGGGTATTTCTATATTAAGAGTATTCAAGTAATTTTGGATCGTCTCAATAAAAAAAAAAGTACGTGTGTACAAAATAATTATGGAACAAATAAAATATATAATTATAAAATTACTCATCAAAACTCCACTCATTATTATAATTATTTTCACCTAGGTCTAAAAACAAATTATTTACTGTTTATGAAAAAATAAAAGCATGGGGAGTAGGACCCAATTATATTAGACAAATTAAATGAAATTTGAACAATCATTGGACTAGTCATCCTAAATACTAGCTGTGAGTGATCTTGTCATTAGTTAGGTAGCTACATTTCTTTCCATTTCAAAGAAACAAAGTGACGTGATAACTTTCATATACTCCGTAGTAGTTATCAGATGTGTACCCAATATAAAAATTACTCTATGTCCCGACTTTTGTATGTAAGTGTACATGCAAAATAACAAACCATAATATAGTACTTCTCCGTTCCGTGATTATTGATACGATTTGATCGACACAATTATTAAGAAAATATAATTTATTAGTTGATAATGTAAAATTAATTAAGGGTATTTTAGATGATTTGATAAAGTGTAAAGTAAAATTTATGTAAAAAAAAAAATGATGTTGTGAGGGTATTAATTTTGTGGAATATTTTCATATTAAAAGTGTGCAAATAATTTTGGAACGTCCTAATAAGAAAAGTGTGCAAATAATCATGGGACGGAGGAAATAGAATTTTGATGGATAATTATGTAATCTTTTATGTATTCCTCCCGTTTCATAATTGTTTACACTTTTTTTTATTCATCCGTTTTATAATTATTTGAACTTTCTAAAAAGTAAACTTTTTCATAAACATCACTCTCACAATATTCACATATTTACACAAAATATCATTACTTTTACACTCAATTCAATCATTACTTTACTTTATTCATAAAAAATTACAAAATTATCTTTCAATACTCCACCCATTACACATTTTTCTTAATTTGTGTGTCAACTTTTTGGTGAAAACATTTATGGAACGGAGGGAGTATAATGTAAAAAAAAATGAGTTGACTTGTGTATATATGTGAGTTAAAACTTAAAAGTAATGACATTTTGTGTAAAATTTAGAATATTATGACTTATGAGCATGAAATTTATAAAGATTTTTATTTTATTTTAATAGTGTGAAAATTACTGTGGACGGATGACATATTTATTTTCCATAATTATTCACACACTTTTTTTTTTTTTTTTGTTCCATAGTTATTGGCTCACTTTTTAAAAGAAAATTCTTCCATATTTTTTTATTATAATATTTAAATATATAAATAAAATGATATTACATTTTTTATACTAAATCTAGCCATTATTTATGAAAGTTTTAAAAAAATATTTTTCCAACACTTCACCCTTTAAAAACATTTTTCTTAATTTATGTCCTAGAAATCTAGTGAAAACAATTATACAAGACAGGGAGAACATTTTTGTGTATATTAAAGGGATATATTCATTTTACGTATTGTAACTTATTTATAGTTTAACTTGAATCATTTAAGTATTCATTTTTTCAATTTACATTTTTTTACATGATTTTTTTTAATTTGCCGAAAATGTGAGTGTGTGGCTTGCACGTGTGAAAATTTCGAAGAAATGTTCAATTAATGTCATTTGAATTTGAAAAAAATAATTCGAAAATTCTAAAAATCACAGTAAAAATTCTAAAAAAAAGCCTAAAAATGAATATTAGTTTATATTGTATTCATTTTATGGAATGGATATTATGCAATTCATATAGTTGTTTATATTCATTTTATGAAATGAATATAATTTATAATATAGTAGTGATAGGCAAATTTTTTAATGCAATTGATGGTTTGAATTCTAATGTTCAATTTAATTTTTGATTCATAAGTATTTTGGCTCAATTTATTCGAGTTCAGTATCAATTGTAGGGGTGTAATTATGCCATGTTAAAAAAATTGGTAAATATTTTGAATTATATGATCGTTATATTAATTTGAGTTGATATTAATTAGAATTTAGATGACTAGTATTATGCAATTGTAATTTGCTTGATTCTTGATTTCAATATTAATTTGAAATTGCTTTCAAAAAAATATATATATATATTAATTTGAAATTAATATAAACATAGCACCGTCTAACTTTAAATAAGTCGACAATTAATATCCGACTCTGTCACACCACATCATATAACGGTTGAACAAATTGACAAAACAAGGTTTATATATTCATTATTCTCACACCAATTTCATTATTCTCTTTCAATTTTTTTATAAATAAATATTACTTATTTATTTAAATTATCTCCACTTCATTAATAAATAATTATTTTATTTATTAATAAATCCCATAATATTTTATTATACTTTTAATACATCTATTTCATATACGGAGTATAAATTAATAAATATTTATTAAAATTTGTGTAAAAAATATAAGCATAATAAATTTAAACGAATTTCACGTAAATTGAGTCATTTTCCTAGCATGTCATTGTTGCCTCACATCACATGGGCAGTCAAGGGAAGAGACGTTTTAACATATGTTAATGTACTGTATATGGATATGGAAATGTCCATTAGTCACTCCGTTTCATACAAGTATTAATTTATTTTTTTGTAAATTTCTATAATTTCTAAATTCTATACAAAATAATAATAAAATTAAAAAATATTATAAAAAGAAGAGAGTATATAATTAATTAAATTTCTTGGTAAGTCAATGTTTTTGTAGACAAAGTAAAATATTTAAAACCAATATATATATTGGACATTATCACGTATTGGGGATCACACACGCACAAGAATACAAATTGTTTTGAGATTTTGTTACACAGTGTATTCCCTCTGTTTAAAACTTTGTTCAATTTTATTTTTGGATCCACAAAAAATATATTTATTCTACTTAAATAGTTAACTTTTAAGTATTTTTTTTATTTTATTAATAAAATTGAGTATCTATCAACAGTATTTTTATTCATTAATTTATCTCACGTATCTTTTTTATAATTAAAAAATTATTTTTTTAAAAAATATGTATAAAAAAAGTAAACAAAGTTTTGATGGATGTATGATTTTTTTGAAATACATCATTAATATTTGAAAAGCATGTAGTGATCATTTAAATATATAATTATAATAAAATTTTATAACCCGAGTACATGTTCAAAAAAATTTAATTTCAAAATGTCAAATCCGTAACCTAAAACAAGTAGATTAGATGGAATTAACACAAGGTTTGCCTAGCTATAATTGATTGCCCTAAAAAATTAGGTTAGACTTACACGTGATTATTTGTCTTATATATTGCTTCATTATTATTATATCAAATAAGTTAGCAAGTGTAATAATCAACTTTAATTTTGATGTTTTTCATGATTAATCATTCATATATCCATTTTAAAAACACTACATACATACATAAATATAAATAAATTCAATCTGCCAAGGTTTTGACAAATATCACAATTTATTCTATATCATTCTTTTTAATATAGTGACAATACATTATTTAAACATAATATTTTAATACTTTAAAATATGTAAACATTTATTTATGTTTAATTTGCAACTCATTTTACCATAAAACGCCTCACTCAATTTTTTGCCTTTTGTCTCAGTCCCTTTGAATATTTTAGGTGTTATTACAAATACATTTTATTAGATTCCAACTCCTATATAAAGCAGTTTGGATCAAATTCAATATTTCACTGCCTTAATGGGCCAGATAAATATATTAAAGCCCATTTATATGTTACTAGACAAAGGGTCTGACTATATGCACCTCCATTTCGGAGGGATGCACTCCCCCTTTCAATTTATTAATAAAATAATAGAGTAAAAAGTCAAAAATACCCTTCATTAAAATACTGCGTACTGGATGCACCCCTTTACTAAACGCACCCTCTACTATCCTTTCTTTCACCTTATCCCTAACCCAAAATTCCGGCCATCGTCACCATTTTTTCCGGTCACAAGAAATAAAAAAAAACAAAAATTTCAACAAATCAACCATATTCATCCACAAATTACCATTATCAAACCCATTAACAAACACCATTATCAAAACTAACATTTTTTTAAAAAAAAATTCGTCAAAATAAACACCATTATCAAAACTTAGAAAACTAACATTTTTTTAAAAAAAATTCTTCAAAACAAACACCATTATCAAAACTTAGAAAACTAACATATTTTTTTTAAAATATTCGTCAAACCAGTGCCAAACATATATCTTCCCGTCGACCACATTTCGTCGACCATATATCTTCCTGTCGACAGCATTTTGTCGACTGAAGAATATATGGTCGACCAACAAATGTTGATCGACACTGTAATGTCGACCATATACACTCTCGTCGACATTATTATGTCGACGAAAGTGTAGATGGTCGATATTACCGTGTCGACATTACAGTGTTGAAGTAAAAAAAAAAACCTGGTGTTTAATGCCGGCGAATCGGGGTGGGCTAACGCCGTGAACCAACGCCGGTGAAGAGAGGGAGAGAAGAGAGAGGTAGGGGCGGCCGCCGCCTGCCGATGGACGGGGGCGGCCCTGAAACTTTTTTTTTTTTTT
This sequence comes from Galeopsis tetrahit, assembly GCA_963675135.1. Classification (NCBI taxonomy): domain Eukaryota; kingdom Viridiplantae; phylum Streptophyta; class Magnoliopsida; order Lamiales; family Lamiaceae; genus Galeopsis; species Galeopsis tetrahit. Next base: position 43,486,008 of record OY776131.1, read on the forward strand.
TTTTTTTTACAGATCGGGGTGGTGTTTGGAGGGGGGAATGGAGGGGAGAGGGCGGCCGCGGCGGCCGATTGACGGGGCGGCCGCGCGGCCGCTGTATTTTTTTTTTTTTTACAGATCAGGGCGATAATGGCGGCGGGGGAAATGGAGGGGAGAGAAGAGATCGGGGGAGGGGGAGGGGGGCAAACCTGGGGGGTGGCCGCGCGGCCGCCAATCTGCATTTATTTTTTAACAGGAGGCGAGGCGGATGCGGGGGTGGCCGGGAGTGGTTGGGGCGGCCGCGGCGAGGCGAGGCGTGGGTGGCCGCGGCGAGGTGAGGCGTGGGTGGCCGGCGACGGGGTGGAGGGAGGGTGGGGTGGGGTGGGTTGGGTTGGGGAAGATGAAGAATGAATTTAGGGTTGGGTGTGGATAGTAATAGGTATATTATGAAGGGAGGGGTATTTATGACATTTGAGGGGAGTGTGACCTAAATTTCTGGGTGTGTATAAATCTGGGGAGTGATGGGGGAGTGCATCTCTCCGAAATGGAGGTGCATATAGTCAGACCCCTAGACAAATTACGTGGGCAGATTGAGAGAATAATTTTTTGTATAATAAATATTCATATATTGCTATTAAATATTATTAAAATATTAATATTAAACACAAGTTGAGAGTGTTATTATTTAAATAAAATTCAATCACACACTAATTTTTCAACGATATTTTATATCAACTATAATCATTACGGAGTATATATTTTTTCAACGTTCAATCATATTTATTTGAGATGATTTCCAGGTGAGCATGTTTGATTAATTTCTTAATAAATCCTGAGTACAAGTTTTACGTCAAACGACCATCAACTGTTTTTTGGTCTTCTCCATTCAATATTATTTTCCATTTTCACACACCAAACTTTTTTAATATAAATAAAACAATTGCAACTAATATTTTCAAGTTATTTTTGTCAACAGCTAGCAAACAGTTGGCACTACGTTTAAACCCCACATAAATCAAATTTAAACCACATATATAGCTTAAAATATTCCAATAAGCTTCTTAATTAGCTGTACATAATAAGTTCTATTGTTGGGTGCGAATGGATACAAATTGGTGGTTGCCAAAAATTGTTTCTAGGCCAAATTAGGTGACAAAATGTAAATTCTTGTATACACCCATTTTGCAATCGTTTAATTTTTTTAACAATGTTTTCAATGAATAATATTAATTATTTTATTTGAATGTAATTAATACACTTTCATATTCTTAATATATAAAGTTTTGACATTTCATTTTCACACTATGTTTCACATTTTTCAATGTAAATTAATTACACTTTTCATAAATAACCCTCAAACTAACTAATTACAGTATAACTTAGAATCTTAAATAGTGGAGTAACTTTTAATGTATAGTGTAGAATTTTAGAACAATTAATTAAATGTATAGTAAGAAGTGTTTAATTTCCTTAATATGTGTAAAATGACATACATTTTGAATAGGAGAGAGTATTATATTTCACCGAACATTATTATTTATTTTCAGTAAATAATATTAGTTAATTTCAATGAACAATATTAATTGATTAGTAGTATTAGTTAATTAACAAAATTAAATATCTCTATATTCAATAATACGGAGTATTAATTACACCACTTGAACTCTGATGAACACTAGTGTTACTTTTAAATAAAATACTTTCTCCCGTTTTTAATAGGTGTCGTTTTGATCTTTCATTTTTTTTATAAATTATATGATGTTTTACATTTTTCAATGTAAATTTATTGCAAATTTTTTTCTAATTTACCTTTGAAATTCTTTAAAAACATAAATAAATGTGTTATCTTAATAAAATAGATAAACATTTAATTTATTAAGGGTGTATAAACAAATTAATTAATTTTTTAATATATGTACATTACTCTATAATGACACTTATCCCTTTATATACTAATATGGAGTTTAAATTGATGATATGTTATTTTATGGTTAATTTGGCTCATGTGTCATTTTGTGGTTAATTTTTACTCATTTATCATGAAGTTGTTAATTTTAAAAATGGTTAATTGAAAATTAAATCACTACATTTTGCTCATTTGCAATCTAATCTAAACCTTAAAATAATTGTAAATAAATCACCAACTTTAAATATTATTACAAATTTGACTTTGATATTTGATCTGATTAAAAAATAATATTATTTTATTAAGGTGTTCTTATGTCAGTAAGAAGTCTAAATTATGTTAGATTCGAACACAATTGAAATTGTAAAAAAAAAAACTAAATTGCAACAATATTTAAAGTTTGTGATTTATTTGAAATTATCTTAAAGTTTAGATTAGATTGCAAATGAGGAAAAAATTGTAATTTAATTTACAATTAATTAAAATATTTATTTATTTATTTAAGGTGTTGTGTGAGATTGAGTTACAATTTATTAAAAGTTATTTTAATATTACTTAAATTGTTTATTTTCAAAATTTTATAATTTTTTTTAAAATTGTTTTCATATTAAATGTTAAAAATTCAAATTCAAAAGGAGTATTTTTTACACGTTCTAGTTTGTATGTTAATTAACATACATTATTCTCTAAAAATGAGCGATGTTTCTCTCCAAATTTTTTACTACTAACTAATTTCCAATAAATGATGCATCACAATTCACATTACATATACACTTATGTGTCAACATGCCCGAATATGGTACCATAGAAATACTTTAATGTCAACTAAAAACCAAAATTATTATATAAACATTGTGTATAAGCATTGTGTACCATACTATTAAGGTATCCCACATCGGATAGAGAGATGGTCTTGGGTGGGCTTATAAGCCTGGGCAATCCTCTCACTTAACACCTTGGTTTTAAGTGTAGAGTTAGGCCTTCTAATATGGTATCAGAGCAAACTCTCTACTTTCGATGTCTGGATCCACCTGTGAAACCACGTGTTGACCTGGTCCCCGTCTCACGTCCTCTCACTTAACACCTTGGTTTTAAGTGTAGAGTTAGGCCTTCTAAACACTAAATTATTGGGCATCTCTTATGCCTAATTTGAATAAAATTCCTTTTACCGATTAAAAAAAATTATATAAACATTGTGTACCATACACTCCACAAAACTAGTGAATCTTTCACTTTGATAGTTTTTTAATCCTTCATCCCATAACGCAAACCATTGTTTTGACTGGTTTTAATTTGATCATTATTATTTTAATAACAGTATCTCCAAGATTCATTGTCTCAAGATGAAGTTCAACATCTAAAATTCATGATAAATAGTTTTTTCAAGTGATATCAGGAGGTGCACATTCTAATTTTGTGAAATTAGCCATAACAAAGACTATATTGAGAAAAAAAAAAACCTCAAAAAATCATCCAAGTATATGATACTTGTACTTGCCTAACTATTTTTAATTTTAGCTCAAGTTAGAGAACTTGTTAATAACATATTGCAAAACTAATAGAAATATAAATTATGAAGAAAGTGGGTAAATAGACCAAGTAGAGATATTTTTTTATATTCAACTTCTTAATCTTATCAATATCAAGTGAAGATATCATACCACCTATTCATAAGAATTACATACATTAAAAATTAATGCAAGTACATGAATGTATTCTTCAATAAAAATCTAAAATGGATGAGCATTAATATATATCTTCTTGAACAACTCAAATAAAACCCCTTTATTCAACCCTTCGTAATGGTGAAAAAAATATATAAGTAAATTCCTGTCTTGCAATAAGTTTTTCATTTATCTGTTTTTTACTTTTGTAATAGATTTTTTATTTTATTAAATGACAAAAAATATTGCTATCTCTTTTTATATTTTCTCATTTCTATACTCCCCATTCCCATAAAATATCTACATTTGACTTTACACACAAATTAAGTAAAAGAAGAAATGTAGCTATAATTTGAGATATAAAAAAAAAAAAATATGTATTTATATATTTTACTTCTTTCTATTTATAGTATTTATCTCGACTATTCACTACACATTTAAACAAGAAATTTATAGAATTACATTTTTTATAAAATTGTTCAGTGGTCAATTGTAGGACTTAAATAGTCACTGACAAAAAGCGCACGTAAATTGGGGCACAGTATATTAAGACAATCTTTTTTGACTTGTGAAATCAACTTTATGCAACACAATAAGAAACCTCTACACTCAAATTTCACACTTATGTATACATACAGTTTCCTCTTGTGTGTATATAAAGTTTAAATTTATAGGTAAAATTATTCCAATTTAAATATAGGCAAAGGGACGGGTTTTTAGGATTGAGCTCCACCTCAACACAAGAACTGCCTCTCTGCTTTTTCCCGTTGAATTCTCTGAATTCAATTACATATTTCTTCAATATGGGTTGATTACGATTACAAGCGCTTTTTAGTGTTCTTACTCCCAAATTCTCATCTGGGTTTTTGTTGGTTAGTTTATCTCTCTTCTCTGTTTTAATTTTATTTGTTTTGGGGGCAAAAAAAAATCCGATCTTTATCAGTGAAATAGTGTGAAAATGTTGAATGAATTTCGTGTTTCTGTGAAAAAATATGGCTTGCTATGTGTTGGGAGGAACAAAGTAAGTGTTTTTTTGTTTTAAAAAAATTATGATTCTGTGTTGAATTTTGTGAGGATCATTAGTATTTTTTCCTCTGACTTGTCTCCTTTTTTTAGGGTTGTTAGTCAATTTAAGTAACTGTATTAACAATCTGGGAATGTTGGTGTAAATTTTGTGAAAAATAGAAATTTCAGGTTTCAGGATATGTTATTTGAATGCTGCATATGTCTAAATCTGGTATTTAATTATGCATAGCTGTTGAAAATTTTGAGTTTCTTATTTTATTTTTGTAGTTTATTTTTCTTAACTTTAGTTGATTATTGGTGGTGATTTATCTTTGGGTTTTCTTTGCAATATTGGCCTTTTCAAATTGGTCTCTAAAAAGGTAATATGTTTACTGGTTCAGGAATTTTGAAAGAAGCTGCTTTCTCTTTTGTTAATTTGGTGTACTCAGTTTCATCTTTTGCTATCATTTACATTGTCTCTTTCAGTGGTATTGCTATTTTATTTATTTTCTCTGCTTATTTTGTCTTACGATAAATGTACAGATATTCAGCTAAGTTCATGTAAATGAGCTCTATGCGCTAGTTTGTGTGGTTAAAGCTGTGTTTTAGCGCTATTTTTTACTCATAGAAAATAATGCTTAATGAAGTTGTTAGATTCACTAGAGTGGTTTGAGTAACAAATTGTGGTAATTGGTCACATTGTCATTACATGGATTCCGGATTTAAAAGAGAAGAAATTCCTTTATGACCTAATCAAATGTATTCGTATCTTAGATTACGTTGTACCATCTTCAGTGGAGTTGCACTTGTTTACGATGGACTGAATTTATTGTTTGAAACAATAATTTTTAACATAAAAGTTCAGTCCTAGTTATGAATGATTTATTAGTACTCTCAGCTCATGTTTCCAAATATAGGGGTGTTATCTTATTTCACGTGACTACGTTAAATTAAAGCCGTTATTGTTGACTAAGATCAAGTAGCACGTCTCTTTATTCCATTCGATTGGTTAGAAATTCACCTGCTAGTGTCTATCGATGTCTTTCATGCCTGGTGCAGCTCAAGTAACTAACTCAAATTATGCATCTCTGCTCGGAGTTTTATTTCCTAATTTCATCATTTCAGTTAGAGAAAATGTGGAATGACACATATATAAATTAGGGGTTTTATCTTGTCTTTTAGTTTATGATATGGTGATATGATGATAAAGTGACTTAAATCTTTGCTGTATTTACTTCAATATTTGTTTAATGGTCGTATCAATACATATATGGTATCAATTTTAAGGTGCCATTAACGATTAGCCAGTTTTTTTCCTTTGGAGACTGAGAATTATAAACTTGTCCACATTGACAAATAACTTTAAAGTTTCAGCAAATATGTGATAATGATCATTTGTCTTTTATATAAAAATATACAAATTGGTTAACTAGAATAATCGAATGTACGTCGTCTAGGAAGTCTATGATAATATTTAGGGTAAGAAACGGCCAATGGAGAGGCTTGAGTGAAGTCCTATTAGATCACGAGAGAGGATTCAGGTGATTTTCATAGTTATATGGTTTTATGTCCCGATTTAGAAACGCAGCACCAACTTTTTGTAGCACAAGTATCAAATACACTGTCAAATAACCAGCTTGTAACTAGTTTGTTAGCACGTGCTATTATTTTCTTTGACATATGCTTACTTTCATTATACAATAAAAAATATGATAAGAGAAGCAGCAGTTAAGTCTGAATTTGTTGCTCAATTACTTTTCTTACTGGCTATGTTGACAGGAGCAAGTTTGGAAAGATATCATGATCTCTGGAAGTAGCAGCTACGAGGGCATAATTGGGGCCCGAAGTGCCGATATTAACGTTGCTACTGAGAATGCTGGATCAAGAGCCCCTCCTCATAGGAAGTTTTCGCCTTTAAATGGTGCACAACGTGGCATAACATCAAATACTGCTGTGCATGAGCTACTCGAATGTCCTGTTTGCATTAACATAATGTACCCTCCAATTCATCAGGTAAAGTCTGTTGTCATTTATGTATCTGTATTCAACTTATTCTGATTTAGCCGTCCACTTGTTTCTCTCTCATTAGATAACATCATTGCTGGAGCGATACCCTTTACTCTTTTAGGTTCTTTGAACTGTTGGTTTTGTGAATTGTCTTTATTGAATTTACAGCGTTCTATATAAGAAAACCTAGATTTTTGTAATTTGTGCTAATCACATACGATACGGGAAAAGTTCAAGAAGATAGGCGTAATCACTATAATCTACCTCGTTTCTAATTTGGTTTCCAAATGTCCTTAATAAATCAGCTCATTTTACAGAATATATTAGATCTTATTTCCAAAAACGCCTTTATTTTACCAGATATAATGATCATTTTCCTTTCCTGAAAAACTCCACTATCAAGAATGAAATAGACCGAAACAGAACTGATCTATGTAAGTCAACAAAAGAACTCATGTATAGCTAGCTGTATGTTTTTAAGCTTTGACTTGTATTGATCGATTTGTTTTCGGTGGCAAATGCATCTGACAGCATGCTGTATAGTGGTCTTCCTTTGTTTCTGGTTCAATTGAAGTTGGATTAAAATTGTGTTTTCCACATGATCAATTCAGGCCCCATATACCTGGGTCATCCAATTGTCCATTTTTGTGTTGTTAATTTGCGTAAATCGTTCTATAAGTTGGTATGTGAGGTTTATCGTTGCCATTTATTGGAATGCCAGAAGAGACAAACATAAACATGAATTGTTCACAGTGCCCTGAATTTGTGTTATTCTCGTAAGATTTTTGTTGTGTTGTCTTCATTTAAAACATGAATAAAAAATCTTCGGAAAAACTAAACATAGGCTATAGCTTCACATCTGTTTTCTACTTTAACTAATATATTCCCATTTCAGTGTCCAAATGGCCACACCTTATGCTCGAAGTGCCAATCAAAGGTACGATGTTGCCCAATTTGCCGTCAAGAGCTTGGGAACATAAGATGCTTGGCATTGGAGCGAGTTGCAGAAACACTCGAGCTTCCATGCAAATACCAGATTCTAGGCTGTCAAGATATTTTTCCATATAATGGCAGACTAAGGCACGAACAAAATTGCCGGTTTCGACCCTACAAATGCCCTTATGCTGGATCAGAATGCCCCATCAGTGGCAGTATCCCGTTCCTTGTGGCCCATCTCCGGAGAGATCATCAGGTTGATATGCACGATGGTTGCACTTTCAACCACCGATACGTCAAATCCAACCCCCATGACGTTGAAAACGCTACATGGATGCTCACTGTAAGTGCATAGCAGGGGTGGATTTGTCTTTTCAATTGTTTTTGCGTCGTTGCGTAGCTTTTTAAGGGTCGTCGTTTGTTCAGGTTTTCAATTGCTACGGGCACCAATTCTGTTTGCACTTTGAGGCATTCAATCTAGGAATGGCGCCCGTTTACATGGCCTTCATTCGTTTCATGGGGGACGATCATGATGCTCGCAAGTTCGGTTACAGCTTGGAAGTGGGTGGAAATGGGCGAAAGATGACGTGGCAAGGAGTTCCGAGGAGCATCCGTGACAGTCATATAAAAGTTCGTGACAGCATGGACGGGCTTATTATTCAGAGAAACATGGCACTCTTTTTCTCGTCGGGCAACAGGCAGGAGCTAAAGCTGAAAGTGGCGGGCCGTATATGGAAAGAAGAAGAAAGTAATGCAGCTCGATTTTGAATACATAGACTTGGGTTCAAACTTACTAATTGTTGTATGGATTTTGTTTAGTTAGTTATATGTGTACATCAACTACATCATCTGGGTTAATCCTTAACCGTTGAACAAAATTAATATGTAGAAGAATCTGTGGATAAAAACTTATTTTTGATTGTGCTAGGACAAGTCCTATTTCAGATGATGTATGATGTATTTTTGTGGGGATCAATGGAGAAGAAGAAGAAGAAGATTTATTTATATATACAAATGTTTTCTTCAGCTTTTGTATAACGCCAAATAAATGTATAACTCAAATACCAAAATAGAACAACATTATATGTATGAGATCATGTCATACAAAACTCTCTGTGTGTTTTATAATGTAATAAAAAACTCAATCCAATACCTAAAAATCAAAATAAATCCCAATCCAACAGTTAAACTGCACTCCAACCCACAGTTTTTGTGACCCCTCGATCCTTCATCATCCTTCTCACCTGTTGTACATCTTCCCACATATTCATAGAGCTATAAAAATCTGAGATTAATATATAATACCCATCGTTTTCTGGATCTGCTTCTAACGCACGCTTTGCTATCTTCATACCCATCTCTACATTGTTATGCAGTTTGCAAGCTGTTAGCAAACAACCCCATATGCTCCCATCTGGGGCCAAAGGCATCGACAAAACGAGAGCTTCAGCCTCGTCCAAACGACCAGACCGTCCATAAAGATCTACCATACAAGCATAGTGCTTCATTGTGGGTATAACAGAATATTCCTTCATTTTAAGGAATAGAGACTTGCCCTCATCAACCAATCCAGAATGAACACAAGCTGAGAGAACAGCAAGAAACGTGAGGTCATTCGGTCTAACATCATCGTATTTTTCCATTTGCTGGAAAATCTCGATTGCTGATCTCCCATGCCCATGCATCCCATAACAGGAAATCATCACGTTCCAAGATACAACATCCTTTTCATTCATTGAGTCGAAGATTTCTTTCGCCATATCTATTTCTCCACATTTTGCATACATATCAACCAATGCAGTCGCAATAGAAACTTCAGAACAAAGTCCCTGTTCTATGATGTAATCATGAATATTTCTTCCTTTTTCCACGGAAGCAATCTGAGCACACGCAGACAACAAAATTACCAGTGTTGCCTTGTTTGGCTTCAAGCCTTTCATAACCATTTCATCAAAAAGTGCTATAGCCTTGAAAAAATTTCCATTGTCAGTATAAGATGAGATAAGAGAATTCCATGTACTAATGTCCTGCCTTGTATAATGAAATAACCTCTCTGCTACAGTCAAATTCCTACACTTCCCATACATATAAATAAGTGAATTAGCGATTGAGATCTTCTCGAACATCAAATTTTTTATCATATAGCAATGTATAGATCGGCCAAACTGTATTGCTCCCAATCTCGAGCATGAAGAAATCACAGATATTAAGCTGTCCGAATCAGATGTAATCCCTCGATGTTGCATTTCTCTGAACAACATAATGCATTTCATCTCTAATCCTGCTTTCTCATATCCAGTAACCATCAAGTTCCAAGAGTCTTTTACATGATTACGACATAGAATAAAGATCTTCTCCGCAAGAGCCAAGAGGCCAAACTTACAATACATCGACAATAAAGAAGTATATACAATCTCATCAGTAACAAAATTTCTCCTCAAGATAAAAGCATGGAATGCTTTCCCTTCAGAGATTCTAACGAAATTAGCCAAACCAGATATCACACAACTAATCACAATTCCATCTGGATATATTCCAGTCTTTTGCATCTCCAATAATAAGTGAAAGCATTCATAAGTGCACCCCAACCTCGCATAAATTCCAATTATCGACATCCATGAGAGTAGATCCTTATTCTCAACTTCGTGAAAGGAAACTCGTGCATCCTCAAGACTTGCACACTTTGAATACATTGACAAAATGGCAGATTGAACCATATTTGAGTATACAATTCCAGATTTAAGCCCCAGTGCATGCAAGCACTTACCTTGTATCAAGGCACACATATCCCCACAAGCTTGAAACCCCCCTTCTAATGTCCTCGAATTGAGCCTCTCACAATTGCTACCAATCCTATGCATCTCACAAAGATACCCCCAACCTTTGTCACTCTCACCATTCTGCACATGCCCTATAACAAGTGCAGTCCAAACAACCACATCTCTAACAGACATTTCATCAAACACATGAGAGGCATACTCCATAACGCCACATTTCGAATACATATACACAAATGACGCCCCAACTGCAGAATTTCCAGAGAACAAATTCACCTTTGAGGCTAGCCCATGAACGCTCATGCCAATAGAAAGCAACCGGAGTTCAGCACAGGCCGAAACAACCATTGGAATGGTAAACTGATTAGGCAAAAAGCCCAAAACCTGCATCCTGGAGAAGAATTGAAGGGCTTGTTCATGGAGGCCATTAGAGAAATGGGCTTTTATGATGGAGTTCCAGAGAAAATGGTCTAGGAAAGAGAGGGATTCAAAGAGTTTGGTTGAGTAATGGGGCTGGTTTAGTGAGGCGTAAGATGCGATGAGCTTTGAGGCTATGAACTTATTGTGAGAATTACCAGTTGTTATGAGGAAGGCATGGGTAGAGAGGAGGCCATTGGAGTCCAAGATATTATTTCCAAGGAAAAAATGAATGTGTGAATGAGCAGCAATTGAAGAAGATGAGAAGAAACGTTTGTAGAGGTTGGGGGATTTTAATACAAACATGGAATAATAATTCAAAAGAAATGCACTTGAGATGAAGAAATTAAACTACAAATTACAGGGGCTTACGGCATATGCATATGGTAGTTTCACATATTTATCAATGCAATAGCAAATAAGTTGGCTAGTAGCGCGTTGCAGAGTTATATACCAAATATTATTCATTGTTATTTATCCAGAGATTGCATTTTTTTTAGCTTGTTTTTTTTGTTCGTTTTCCTTATTTTTTTTAAAATAAACTATTACGGAGTAGCTTCGTGTGAAAAAATGAGTTGAATTTGAAATATTTATAGAAGAATACTAGGGGGGAGAGAACCACCTGTTTCAATTTTGAATTTTTGTAACTGAAATCGAACCTTAATTTTAATGTTACAGTTCGGTTTTCAAACCGAAACTGACCCGTGTTCAATTTTGCACATATTTAATACAGAGTCTATAGATTTAATTAATCTCTCATCTTTAGAGCAGTTCGTTTTTCCTTAACTATGAGTTTTATCAGCCGGATTTATCATTTTTTGATACCTAATTGTTTGGCCAACCTTGTACCTAATTGTAAAAAATCTCTAATTTAAAATGTCAAAATGTCGTGATTTAATTTTCAAATAATCCTAATCATTATAAAAAATATACCGTTGCTATACTTATAAATGAGCATCCATATAGCGTTTTACAAATATAGCATAAATTAATTATTAATATGAAAAATCAACCTAATCATGATGAATAAACCAGGCAAGTAAATTTCATAGTGTATAAATTTTCGGCTAACATAGCTGAAACGCACAATCTACATCAATGTCTTGTACTAATAGATCCAAACAAGAAGTATCTTGAAACCAAACTGAGACCTTAAAATATGAATGAATACACACACTATCGAACTTGTAAACCAAACTGAGACCTTCATCTATGAACCTGATGCTTCAATTCACATTCAATATCAGAATAGGAAGGAAAATCTTGTTTATATTAATCAACTTCTTTCATCCCACAAAATACACCATCCATCATCTGAAAAGAGTTTAAAACAAAATCAAAAACAAGTTTTACATGTTAATTTTGTCCAACAACTAATTGAACTTTTACACTGCTTCTGCCTTCCATATACGGCCCGTCACTATCAGCTTTAGGTCTTGCCCATTACATGCCGAGAAAAACTGTGTCATGTTTCTCTGGATTATTAGTCCATCCATATCATTACGAACTTTTACGTGACTGTCACGGATGCTCCTTGGGACTCCTTGCCATGCCAACTTTCGCTCATTACCACTGACTTCCAAGTAGTAACGGAACTTATTAGCATCGTGATTGTCTCCCATGAAACGAATGCAAGCCATGTAAACGGGCGTCATTCCTAGACTGAATGCCTCGAAGTGCAAGCAGAATTGGTGCCCATAGCAATTGAAAACCTAAATGAACAAACAGCGACCAATATATAGTTACGACACAAACATAATCAGAAGGTTTAATTGCATAAAAAAATCGCTACTTTTTCACGTTTTTCAATTACAACATATATTTTTAAAATTTACAATTCTTAACAATTCGATACACAGGCTTTTTGAATTTTGCAATTATATCATATGATTATATTCTGGCAACTTATGCTGACGTGGCAGGTAGAAATTATTTGAAAAACACACTTTTGTAATAGAAAATGTGAACATGTCATTATTTAATTTGCTACTAATCCTAATCAAAATGACAAATCTATGCCTGCTATACTTACAGTGAGCTTCCATGTAGAGTTTTCGACATCATGGAGATTGACTTTGATGAATTGATGGTTGATAGTACAACCATTGTCCATAGCAACTAGATGATCTCTCCTGAGATGGGCCACAAGGAACGGGATACTACCCCTGATGGAGCATTCTGCTCCAGCATAGGGGCATTCGTAGGGACGAAACCGGCAATTCTGTTCGTGCCTTAGTCTGCCATTATACCGAAAAATGTCTTGACAGCCAAGATTTTGGTATTGGCATGGAACCTCAAGTGATTCAGCAACTTGCTCCAATGCCAAGCATCGTATGTTCCCAAGCCTTTGATGGCAAATTGGACAACATCGTACCTTTGACTGGCACTCCGAGCATAAGGTGTGGCCGTTTGGACACTGAAATAGGAATAATATAATAGTTACACTAGATGGATAGAGCATTCGTAAACGTTCACATTAAAACAAAGAAAATAGATCGAAGCTATAACCCATGTTTCATTTTCAGCAGCATAACATCTTTAATGCAAGACTAACTCCATGAAACAATTGTCACAAATGCACTAAAGAAACACAGGAAATGATGATTGGAATTTGCATTTTCTTTGGCAAAATGGAAAAGCAGGCAAATCTTATTTAAAATCTTTGCACATTCTTCTCGTTACCTACATTTATTCACATTTTAAAGGAAAACAACACTACAAAAGTCATACGAAAATAACACAGATTCAGCGCACTGTGAACAATTCAGGATTCTGATAAACCTCTCATACCAACTTATAAAATGATTTACACTAATTAACTACACAAAAATGGATCATTTAGATGATCCAGGAATATGGAGCATGAATTGATCATGCAGATCTGATATACAGGTTTGTCTTAACTGGTTAAATGCACATAAAAAAGCAATTAGAATACTTACTAAGTAGCCAAAACACACATGTCATCCCCAAAACAAAACACAATTTTCACGAGCATTTTATAACAACTGTCGCCAATGGAAAGGTACACGATATCATTACCGTATAAAATTCAGCTTCAAGCTGTCTACAGTGAGAACACAACAAGCAGTGTACCTTTTTATTTTTGAACAACGAAACATAATTTCTCAGTATCTATTACGTATGTAGTGACATATAACATTTAGAACACTGCAAATTCAAATAAAGACAATTCAAGAGAAATCTAAACTACATACATAAATGGCAACAAACTTTACCTGATGAATTGGAGGGTACATTATCTTCATACAAACAGGGCATTCAAGTAGTTCGCGCACAGCAGTATTTGATGTTACACCAGGTTGTGCACCATTAAAAGGTGAAATCCTCCTATGAGCAGCAGCTCTTGATCCAGCACTCTCAGTAGCAACGTTAATACTAGTATTTCGGGCCCCAGGTACGCTAAAAGGCGAAATCCTCCTATGAGCACCGGCTCTTGATCCAGCACTCTCAGTAGCAATGTTAACATCAGTATTTCGGGCCCCAGCCCCAGGTACACTTAAAGGAGAAATCCTTCTATGAGCAGCAGTTCTTGATCCAGCACTCCCAGTAGCAACATTAATATTAGTATTTCGGGCACCAGGTACGCCCTCATAGGTGCGACTTCTAGAGGCCATGATTTCTTTCCAAACTTGCTCCTGTCAACATAGCCAATAAGAAAAGTAATTGAGCAACAATAGTACTTAATGCTTACTTAATTGGGGCACAGCATGTTCATTGGTCAAGGAAATTTCATACGCAACAAATTAATGGCTTAACGAAAGTAAACATATGTGGAAAAAATAATAGCACGTGCCAATAAACTAGTTACGAGTTGGTTATATGACAATGTACTCATTTAACACTTTGATACTTGTGCTACAAAACGTTGGCGCTCCTTTTCTAAATTGGGACATACTGATATAGTGATATAATATGCAAAACTATTCAGGCAGCTCATATGCCAGAGATGAATTCATACTATACATATAGTAATTCCATGATAATGTTACCTAATCACACATGACCTCCATAATGCTGTGTAGTTTCTATTTTATTTTTATTTTTTTGGAGATGGTAGGGCTCCACATGGAACATGATGGCTTTCTAATTGATTGTTTTCTTTAGACATTCACATATAAGTTTGTAAAGTTCTTTCAGCTGGATGGATTGTGTCGATGGAGGCTTTTGATTATCGAAATGAAGAATATTATCAGAAGGGCAAGCAAGAAAGTTTAGATTTGGCTTCAATGGGGAAAGAATGGGAACTATGACAAATATGTCTGATGACTTCATTATACATGGTGGAGGTTGACTTAGGAAAATATGTAAAATATGAGGCTTGTCTGAATAGCTTTGTTACTCCAAATGGAATTAGTTTAAAAAGGTTACCTGCTAAGAAAAGGAAGAATAAAAGTTAAAAATAGCAAGGACAGGACAGATAGACCAATCAAATAGAAGAAAAGTTTTTAACATAGTTGATACTTTGATATTAATTTGATGGAACACACAGTAACTACTTCCCCCTTATGTGGACAACGTGGTAAAACTATCAAAAGAATCAACTCGAAGCTATAAGATAAGAAAATTTTATAATGCATAGACCAAAATTTTTAATGCATGCTACCATTTTTCCATTAAAAAAGTAAAACACGAGGCATAAAACCATATTACTATGAAAATCGCTTGACTCCTCTCTTGCAAATTTGTGATCAAATAAGACTTCATCATAGCATTTTACAGTTAAATGTATAAGTACGAATTAGCAAGCATCAAACAAGCTTCTCTTCCCCGAAATATTATCTTAGACTTCCTAGACGGCATACATTCGATTTTCTAGTTAAGTGAGAGACAAATGATCATTATCCACATTTATTTCCTGAAACTTTAAATGTATTTGTCAAATTGGACAAGTTTATAATTCTCAGTCTCAAAAAATAAAAGAAAAAAAACAGTTAATCGTTAATGCCACCTTAAAATCGATACCATATATGTATCGGTAAGACCGTTTAACAAATATAGAAGTAGATAAGTCACTTTATCATCATATCACAAACTCCAACATAAGATGTTAACTTGTAATTAACTGATTACATGCACTAACTTTCTTCTTCTTCAGTCATTACCAAATATGAATGAAAGACGATTGCACAGTTAACCATTATAGATTTGCTGACATTCACTCGAGTACATGAGCTTTGTAGAGAAGCATGTGTTGCTGATTATGTTTGATGCTCTAAGGTTCATAAGTTCATTTTTTCTGTTTCATTCTTGCCTGCCTCGTCCTTCAAAAAAATTATGTGTCTCAATATTGTACTTTTTTCGGATGAGTACTTTGAATTGATGTTGCCAACGATGGGCATGCCATCTTTACTGTACGTATTTGGAGTTGTTACCCAAAGTTGGTAACTCAATACTTGTAGGATGTTTATAAGTGTAGAAATCACAGGGATAAAATTCCAAAAAAATAAGTGCAGAAAAGACAAAATGATTTTCCCCTTGTGTTAAAGCAAAAAATAATTTCCCCTTATGTTTTTCAATTTCAGATTCACATATGACCAGATTACAAACTTCTCCAGCATTTTGGACTAAACAAACAGAAGCAACAAAGATGAAGATGAATCATCCAAAATAGGACATATGGACATAGAGATTTAGCACAACTATTAAACAATGTCGAAGAGAGTCAAGATGCAATTCCAAATTCGCACTCCAGCAAAATCAACAGGGAGAAGTTCATTTACCTGTTGCCGATATATTTAATGACTAGAGATGTGCTTAAACGTAACAGATTGCTTTTGATGGAAAAACAAATCCAAGTTATTCAAAAGTGTGAAACTGGAAGCACCAAATTGAAAGAGAAGATTCTTTGAAAATTTTCAAAATTTTTGAACCAGTAAATATATTACCTTTTTAGGCCAATTTGAAAAGGCAAGATTTCCAGCAAAGAAAACCCCAAAATTATTTGCACAAATCACCCCCATAAAATATGTCAAGAAACTTCAGTCCCATGAAATTTCAAAATTCCTGAACCAATAAATATATTACCTTTTTAGGCCAAATTTGAAAAGGCAAATATTATATTTTCCAACAAAGAAAACCCCAAATATATTTACACAAATCACCAACATAAAATATGTCAAAACTCTTCTAATGTGGGTCAGTTCAATTGGGCCTAGCCCAATCCACATTAGAACACGAATAACTGAGTGTGGCCCAGTTCTAGAGCAAGGCACGGCCCAGTTCTAGAGTTCAGCTAAGCTCAAAACCGATCGGTCCAAAGCATGTCAGGGCAGGGCACCTCTGAACGAGTCCAATCCGGTTCAGATCCAATTCAAGCCCATATTAGATAAATAATAGCCCATTACAAGCCCAACTTAGAGGTAGCCCTAATTGCACTAAAATGACCTTTATACCCCATGTATAAATACTTAATCCTCCTAAGGTAAGAAAGACAACTCTTCTTCTACCCTAACTACAGTCATCTTCTCTATCTCTCTTCTAAATATTTACTTGATAAAATGGCTAGGAAATTATTATGAAATGGGATCGAAAGTGACTTGAGCGATAGAGTTCCCACACCGGTGCCCTCCCGCGGGCCCTGGTGTGGGTTTTGCAGGCCTAACTGAACGAGTCCGGGCCATACCTGGTGGAGAAGATGAAGACTGAGAACTGAAGTTAGCCAACATCACTTCAGTCCCATGAAATTTCAAAATTCTTGAACCAGTAAGCCTATTACCTTTTTAGGTCAATTTGAAAATGCAAAGATTGTATTTTCCAGCAAAGAAAACCCCACAGATATTTGCTCAAATCACTGCCACAAAATATTTCAAAACACTTTAGTCCCATTAAAGCAAAATCTTTCAATAATCAACTAAATTTATCAAAAATGACTACAAAACTAAAAAAAGTAACTCAAAATTTTGACGCCAACCCTGAAAAGTGCAAACACAAGGCTTCTTCAGCAGCTATGAATAATTAAATATCAGTCATATGCTGCATTCGACTTACATATCCTGAAATCTGAAATTTCTATTTTCACAAAATTGACAAACAACCCTAAAAAAAGAGACATGTAAATCAGAAAAAAATTAATGATTCCTCATGTCTTTGAACACTCTCAAAGCATCTAAATCAAGTTTACTGCAAGTATTAAAAGGTGAATCAGAGGTATTTCCATGCAAAAAAAAATGTGTATGCCCATTTCTTCAACTAAAAGGAGTTCAAAGAGAAGTACCACATTTCATACTCAATAAAGTACAAACAAAAGGCAAAGTATAATTCAGTAATTCGCTGATCTATTATTCTACAGATTCATACTTCAAGCTAAAAATGACCCATTTGAAGATAAGACGTTGCACTTACATTAGACCAAATACCGTAAACTAAAGAGCCTGATGAACATCCAAGCACACATGGTCCATTTTTCCTATTCACTTATAATTTACTGGAAAACTGAATTTACAAATATGGATTTAGTTATTAGTCATATTAGTGCAGGAACCGTAATTACAGAATATGGAATTTAAGATGAGGAAAACATCATCTAAATGACCGGATTTTGCATACATATTTAGGAGGTTTGTTCCCAAAGAAACTTGCAATTCAACACCATTGATGAAGTACGAATGAATGGATCTTCCAAGCCTGATATTGAGGAGGTTGGTACAAGCAGAGAGCAAACTAACAAACGTTATTAAGTTCAGTTTCTCATTTATCGTAGTCATGCCTTTGAACACTCTCAAAGCTTCTAAATCAAGGTTACTCCAAGTATTAAAAGGTGAATCAGATGTATTTTTTCCATGCCAAAAAAGGAAATGTCTGCCCATTTCAACTAGTTTGACGCTAATAACGGAAGGAGTTCAAAGAGAAATCCCACATTTCACAATCAATAAAGTACAACCAGAAGACAGTATAATTTACAACTCTTTTATTCTACAAATTCATACTTCAAGCTAAAATTGACTCATTAGATTAGAAGATACTTCACTGCACCTACATTACACCAAATATTGTAAACTAAGGAGCCCGATTATCATCCAAGCACACATGCTCCATTTTTCCAATTCATTATATTTTATATTAGTCAAATTACTGCAGGAACCGTAATTAAAGAATATGGAAAACATTATAGAAATATTGCAATGCACATACCAATTAACATAAGCAGCAATCATAGAACTCCAAGTCATCGCATCTCCCTCAGACATTTCATCGAGCCCCGAAAGCATTCAACCACCCCGCATCCACCATACATTGTCAAGAGAGTATTCCTCACATGCACTTCGAACTGTCGAATGCACTGAACCACCAAACTCAAGCATCGAACCGCGCCCACACCCCTCGATAACAAAAAGGGCAGTAATCATGGTGATCGAGTGAGGTTTTGAGGAGGAAACAATGGAGGACATGGAGAGTTTCCGGTAAGGTTTTTGAAAGATGGAAAGGGTTTTGAATTTTTTTAGAATAAATTGATTAATTTTACTGTAATACCCCTTTACAACTTTAAATGAGGCATTGATTTGTCGATTTTCTAAGTACTCCCTATTTAGAAGGTAAATTTATATTGTCAAGGTAAATTTAAATGATTTTGATATATTTCGATTGTTTAATGTATATTTTTAAATCAAAGGGTAACTGCAACAGATTTGGTGTTACTGAACTATAGTACAAGTTTCGAATCTATAACTTCATACCAATCCTGAGTTATTATAATCACTGCACTAATGGTTACTTTGTTGTTAATTTTCATTTTTCCTAATTCATAAGGGTTGATCTTTGCATTAGTGTGATGATACACACTATGCACAGAATATCAACTCCATAAAGAATATGGATCTGCAAGGATATCATTATTGAAATGGATGCCAAAAATGTGGTGGACGGCGAACAATACAACTTTTGACAATATAGTTGAGGCATGCAAACGAAGAACAGGTGACGTTCCACAAGTTGTTGTAGTGTGGGTGAATCGTGAGGCTAATGTTATGGTAGTACACTCTATTGCTATAAATTATTGTAGTCCTTATTATTGGACCGAGCTTCCCGATTGTGTGGAACGTCTTCCTAATTTTTATTTTTTTTTGAAAAAAAATAAAAATATACGGAGTATAACTTTGTTCTTACAAAAAAAATTACTCCCTCCGTCCCAGGATTACTTGCACACCTACTTTTTCGGACCTTTAGAAACTTCACCCGTATAATATCTACAATATTACATTTAATGTAATTATTTTTATGGTCCATATATAAGTTCATTCACTTACTTATTTTTTTATAAAATTATATCTTTAAAATTTTATTTATTATAATATTTTTTAAAAAGTGAGTGAACAGCGAGAATGCAAGTAATTCTGGAACGGAGTATAACTTTATTGTGAAGCAGACTTCTAACAAAATTCAAAGCTAAATCAAGAATACAAATTTAAAATCTTGATAAACCAAAGATTAATCAAAATATCTTCGTCGATCTCTCGATCGTTCACATGCCGATTGGATATGGCAGATGAGTTACCGCCAGTTTCAAACCCTTTTTTTATCCCTTTTCAATCTTTCAAAAACAAAACTCTCCAAGCCCTCCATTGTTTCCTCCTCATAACCTCCTCTGATCACCATGATTACTTCTCCTAGCTCATGCTCTGCACCCGGCGACTGTTCGACCGCTCGCCTATTGCGCCGCCACCGCTATTTGCGCTGATCACTGAGGAATACTCTCTTCACAATGTATGGTGGATGCGGGGTGGTTGAATTTTCTAGGAGTGTGTTCGATGAAATGCCTGAGAGAGATGCAATGTCCTGGAGTTCTATGATTGCTGCTTATGTTAACTGGTATATGCATTGAAATATTTATATTGTTTTCCATATTCTTTAATTACGGTTCCTGCAGTAATCTGACTAATATAAATTATAATGAATTGAAAAAATGGAGCATGTGTGCTCATCGGCCTCCTTAGTTTACGGTATTTGACGTAATTTAGGTGCACTAAAGCATCTTCTACTGAGTCAATTTTAGCGTGAAGTATGAATCTGTAGATGAATAGAGTAGTAAATTATACTGTCTTCTGCTTGTACTTAATGAGTATTTCTCTTTGAACTCCTTCCGTTATTAGCATCAAATTAGTTGAAGAAATGGACATAGACATTTCCTTTTATGGCATGGAAAAAATTCCTCTGATTTACATTTTAATACTTGCAGTAGCCTTGATTTAGAAGCTTCGAGAGTGTTCAAAGGCATGACTACGATCAATGAGTAGCCAAACTTAATAACGTTTGTTAGTGCTCTCTGCTTTTACCAACCTCCTCAATACCAGGCTCAGAAAATCCATTCATTAGTACATTATCATCAACGGTGTTGAATTACAAGTTTCTTTGGGAAAAGCCCTCCTAAATATGTATGCAAAATCTGGTAATTTAGACGAAGCTTTCCACATCTTTAATTACATATTCAATTACGGTTCCTGCACTAATTTGGCTAATAACTAAATCCATTGTATTTGTAAATTCGGTTCCCTTTAAATTATAAGTGAACTGAAAAAATGGAGCATGTGTGCTTGGATGTTCATCAGACTCTTTAGTTTACGGTATTTGGTGTATCTTCAATTGAGTCATTTTTTAGCTTGAAGTATGGATCTGTAGAATAACATAGTGAATTATACTTTGTCTTCTGGTTGTACTTTATGGAGTATGAAATGAGGTTTTTCTCTTTGAACTCCTTTTAGTTGAAGAAATGGGCACAGACATTTCCTTCTTTGGCGTCGTAATACCTCTGATTCACCTTTTAATACTTGCAGTAGCCTTCATTTAGAAGCTCTGAGCGTGTTCAAAGGCATGAGGATCATTAGTCTTTTTTTCTGATTTACTTTTATCCTTTTTTTTTTTTTTTGGGTTATTCGTCAAATTTGGTAGTTGATGAACAATGTGAGAATGTTGTTGCAAAATTTTGTGAAAAATATAAATTTCAGATTTCAGGATGTGTAATTCGAATGCTGCATATGTCTCAATCTGATACTCCGTATTTAATTATGCATAGCTGCTGTAAAAGCTTTGTGTTTTGCACTTTGCAGGGTTGGCGTAAAAAAATCAAGTTTTTTTTTTTCTTTTCTTTGTAGTCAAATTTCTTAAATTTAGTTGATTTTTTAAAAGATTCTACTTTCATGGGACTGAAGTGTTTTGACATAGTTTATGGTGGTGGTTTGTGCAAAACAAATATCTTTGGGGTTTTCTTTGCTGGAAAATACAACCTTTGCCTTTTCAAATTGGCCTAAAAAGGTAATACATTTACTGGTTCAGGAATTCTGAAATTTCATGGGACTGAGGGTGATGTGGGCTAACTTCAGCCCTCGGGTCTTCATCTTCTCCACCCGGTATGGCTCGAATTCGATCCGTTATGCCTGAAAAAACCACACCGGGGAGGGCCCCGGTGCGGGGACTCTGACGCTCAAGTCAGTTTCGATCCCGTTTCTTGATAATTTTAAAGACATTTTATCAAGTAAATATGTAGAAGAGATGTAGAGAAGATAAATGTAGTTAGGGTAGGAGAAGAGTTGTCTTTCTTACCTTAGGAGAATTAAGTATTTATACATGTCCCATACATGGGGTATAAAGGTCTTCTTAGTGCAATTAGGGCACCATTGAGGCTAATTAGAGCTCCCTCTATGTTGGGCTTGTAATGGGCAATTATTTATCTAATATGGGCTCGAATTGGATCTGAACCAGATTTGGCTTGTTTAGACGGGCCCTGCCCTGACATGTTTTGGACCGATTGGTTTTGAGCTTAGCTGAACTTTGGAACTGGGCCCACTCAATTCTTCGTGTTCTAATGTGGATTGGGCTAAGCCCAATAAAATCGGGTTTGAACTGACTCACATCAGAAGGGGTTCGATATATTTTATGGTGGTAATTTTTGTGATTATCATTTGGGTTTTCTTTGCTGGAACATTCAATCTCTTGCCTTTTCAAATTGGCCGAAAAAGGTAATATATTTAGTTATTTACTGGTTCCGAATTTTGAAATTTCATGTGACAGATGTGTTTTGACTTATTTTATGGTGGTGATTTATGGTTGTGATTTGTGTAAATACCTTTGTGGTTTTCTTTGCTGGATAATACAATCGTTGCCTTTTCAAATTGGCCGAAAAAGGTAATATATTAACTGGTTCTGGAATTTTGAAATTTCGAAATTTTATGGGACTGAAGTGTTTTGGGATATTTTTATGTTGGTGATTTGTGCAAATATCTTTGGGGTTTTCTTTGCTTGAAAATACATTCTCGCCTTTTCGAATTTGCCTGAAAAGGTAATATATTTATTGTTCAAGGAATTTTGAAATCATTTACATTGTCTCTTTTCAGTGGTATTAATATTCTATTTCGCTTACAATATATGTTTTTGAATAGCTGGGATTTGTTTTTCCACCAAAAGCAATTTGTTACTGTTAAGCACATCTCTAGTCATTATATATACCGGGAACAGGTAAATGAGCTTCTCCCTGTTGATTTTGTCTTACAATAAATGTTCAGATAGTCAGCTACATTCATGTAGTTGAGCTCTATGCCCTAGATTGTGTGGTTAACAGTGTGTTTTAGCACTAGTTGTTAGATTCAGTAAAGTGGCTTAAGTAGGAAATTTTTTGATAATTGGTCACATGATGTTGCATGGATTCATGATTTATAGTAGAATAAATGTATCTTAGATTACTTTGCACTTGTTTATGATGAATGAAATCTTATTGTTTGAAACAATAAAAAATAAAAAATCAGTCCTAGTTATGAATGATTTAATAATACCCGCATCTCATATTCAGCGGTGCTATATGCATCTCTGCTTGGAGTTGCAGTGCTTTTATTTCCCTCCTTTAGGAATTGTAATATTAGTGCTGCAACGTATGGTGATTTTAGGAATTTTGTTATTTTAGTTTAGATAAAATGTGGAATGCCACAAATAAAAATTAGGGGTTTTATTGTTGTAAGAATAATTCTTACTGGAGTTGCAAACTTGTAATTGCATCTTGACTGTCCTCGACATCGTTTAATTGTTGTGCTATATCTCTATGATAATATGTCCTATTTTGGATGATTAATCTTTGTTGCTTCTGTTTGTTTAATCCAAAATGCTGGAGAAGTTTGTAGTATGGGCATATCTGAATCTGAAATAATAATTAAAAAAAAAAAACATAAGGGGAAATTATCATTTTATCTTTTCTGCACTTTTTTAATTTTTTTCCCAGTGATTTCTACACTTATAAACATCCTACCGGTATCTAGTTACCAGCTTTGGGTGACAACCCCACAACTATCCAAAAGTAATGTAAAGATGGCATGTCCATCGTTGACAACATCAATTCAAAGTTCTCATCCGAAATAAGCACAATATTGAGACATATAATATTTTTAAGGACAAGACAGGCAAGAATGAAACAGAAAAATTGAACTTATGAACCTTAGAACATCAAAAATAATCAGCAGCATGTGCTTCTCTACAAAGCTCATGTACTCGAGGGAATCAACAAATCAATAATGGTGAGCTGTGCAATACTCTTTCAATTCGTATTTGGTAATGACTGAGGAAGAAGAAAGTTAGTGCATGGAGTCAGCTAATTTCAAGAAAACGTTATTTGTTGTTTGCATTTGTTCATTTTAGTGTATGATGATAAAGTGACTTATCTACTTCCCATTTGTTAAACAGTCTTACCCATACATATATGGTATCAATTTTAAGGTGGCATTAACAATTAACCTTTTATTTTGGTTTTCTTTCGAGGCTGAGAATTTTAAACTAGTCCAAATTGGCAAATACCTCGGGAAATAAATGTGTGTAATGATCCTTTGTCCTTTATGCTTTTTATAATAACTTAAGAATCACTTAACTAGAAAAATAGAATGTATGTTGTCTAAGATGTCTAAGATAATATTTCGAGGAAGAGAAGCTTGAATGATGCATGCTAATTTGTACTTATGTATTTAAACAGTAAAATGGTTTGATGAAGTCTTATTAGATCACAGTTTCACAATAGAGGATTCAGGTGATTTTCATAGTTATATGGTTTTAAGCTAAGCCTTGCGTTTTACTTTTTGGTAGCATGCATTCAAAATTTCGGTCTACGCATTATAAGATTTTCTTATCTTATAGCTTCAAGTTGATTCTTTTGATAGGTTTACCACTTTGTCCACATAAGATGGAAGTAGTTACTAAAGTGTTTTGTCAAGTTAATATCAAAGTATCAACTATGTTTAAAAAAAAAAAATCATCTATTTGATTGGCCTATCTGTCCTGTCCTTGCTATTTTTAACTTTTATTTTTTCGTTTTCTTAGCAGGAAACTTGTTGAAACTAATTTCATTTGGAGTAATGAAGCTATTTGGATAAGCCTCTAATATTACATATTTTCCTAAGACAAACTCCACCATATGTGATGAAGTCATCAAACATATTTGTCACCCGAGATTTCATAGTTCCTAATCTTTCCCCTATTGAAGCCAAACCTAAACTTTCTTACTTGCGCTTCTGATAATATTCTTAATTTTGATAATCAAAAGCTTCCATCGGAACAATTCATCCAGCTAAAAAGAACCATAAAAACTTGTATTCAAGTCAACTAGAAAGTCGTCATGCTCCATGTGGGGCCATATCATCTCCAAACATAAATAGAGACTACGTAGCATTATGGAGGTCATGTGTGATTACGTAACCTTATAATGAAATTACTATATGTATAGCATGAATACATCTCTGACAAATGAGACCTGAAAATACTGCCTGAATAATTTTGCATATTATATCCACACCTCCCAATTTAGAAATGGAGCACCAACTTTATGTAGAACGTGTATCAAAGTTTTAAATGAGTACATTGTCATATAACCAACCCGTAACTAGTTTATTGGCACGTGCTATTATATTTTCCACATATGTTTACTTTCATTAAGCCATTAAATTTGTTATGTATGAAATTTCGTTGACCAATGAACATGCCGTGCCCCAATTAAGTAAGCATTAAGTACTATTGTTGCTCAATTACTTTTCTTATTGGCTATGTTGACAGGAGCAAGTTTGGAAAGAAATCATGGCCTCTAGAAGTCGCAACTATGAGGGCGTAGCTGGTGCCCGAAATACTAATATTAATGTTGCTACTGCGAGTGCTGGATCAAGAACTGCTGCTCATAGAAGGATTTCTCCTTTACGCGTACCTGGGGCCCGAAATACTGATGTTAACGTTGCTACTCAGAGTGCTGGATCAAGAGCTGGTGCTCATAGGAGGATTTCGCCTTTTAGCGTACCTGGGGCCCGAAATACTGGTATTAACGTTGCTACTCAGAGTGCTGGATCAAGAGCTGCTGCTCAGAGGAGGATTTCGCCCTTTAATGGTGCACAACATGGCGTAAATTCAAATACTGCTGTGCGTGAACTGCTTGAATGCCCTGTTTGCATGAACATAATGTACCCTCCAATTCTTCAGGTAAAGTCTGTTGCCATTTATGTATGTAGTTTAGATTTTTCTTTAATTGTCTTTATTTGAATTTGCAGCGTTCTAAATGTTATATGCCACCACATACATAATTGATACTGAAAAATTATGTTTATTTGTCCAAAAATAAAAGGTACATTGCTTGTTGTGTTCTCGCTGTAGACAGCTTCAAGCTGAATTTTATACGGTACTAGTATCGTGTACCATTCAGTATATGTGGCGACATTGTTACAAAATACTCGTATCTAGTCATTGACTTGTTTCCATGACATAAATAACAAAACCTAGATATTTGTAATTTGTGATAATCACATACGATACAGTGGTCAATATAATCTACCTCGTTTCTTCTTTGGTTTCCAAATGCCCTTCATAAACTAGCCAATGAACGCATCAACTTCCATTTTACCGAATATATTAATATTTTGTTTCCCAAAATGCTTTTATTTTGCCAGTTATAATGGCAATTTATTTTTCCTGAAAAAGTCCATTATTAAGATTAAAACAGACCGAAAATCTGTTCCCTCTCCCTTTTCTTTCTGCTACTCTTAACCACCCCAACGATAACATCAAACTCCATTATTAAGAAGAACTCTTGTGTAGCTGTAACTTTGACTTGTTTTGCTCCCCCCTCTTGTCTTTGACATTTTTTTGGTGGCAAATGCAGTATAGTTGGTTTAAATTGAGGCTTGTTTTGATAGCCCTAGCTTTTGCTTTTTAAGGAATTAAAATTGTGCTTTTTAAGGGGTTGGCATGTGTCTTTTGGCTACTTTGTGTTTTTAATTTGCACAGATCATTCTATATACCTGTATTTTTTATTTTATTTTGTCCTGCGTTACTCTCAATATTTCGACATCTTAGTCCGGTAGCTGGTCGCAAGTGGTGAAACATCCGGTCTACCAATCCGACTCTGACACGTGGATGTTTCAGCTGCTTTTCCATTTTGCTGAAGAAAATGCAATTTCCTAACATCATTAGATGTGTTTCTTTAGTGCACTTGTGACAATAGATTCATGGAGTTATGCTGTTGAAAATGAAACATGTGCTATAGCTTCGCATATATTTTCTTTGTTTTAATTTGAACATTTACGAAGGCTCTATCCATCTACTGTAACTATTATATTATTCCTGTTTCAGTGTCCAAATGGTCACACCTTATGCTTGGAGTGCCGGTCAAAGGTACAATGTTGCCCAATTTGTCGTCAAAGGCTTGGGAACATACGATGCTTGGCATTGGAGCAAGCTGCAGAGTCGCTTGAAGTTCCATGCCAATACCAAAATCTGGGCTGTCAAGAAAATTTTCGGTATAATGGCAGACTAAGGCACGAACAGAATTGCCGGTTTCGTCCCTACAGATGCCCTTATGCTGGAGCAGAATGCTCGATTAGGGGTAGTATCCCGTTCCTCATGGCCCATCTCAGGAGAGATCATCTAGTCTATTTGCACAATGGTTGTACTATCAACCATAATTTCATCAAATTCAATCTCCATGATGTCGAAAACTATACATGGAAGCTCACTGTAAGTATAGTAGGGGAAGATTAGGCATTTTGAATAGGATTAGTTGCAAATTAAAAATCATGACATGTTCACATATTTTCTATTATGAAGTGTTTTTTTTTATTTGCAATTCAATACACGACTTTTTGAATTGTTACAATTCTATTACATGACTATTTTCCAGCATGTTCTGTTGACGGGACAGTGTATGAAATTGCCAAAAAAATATATTTAAAAATTGTGAATTTATTTGCAATTTTTTCAAATAATTTCTACCTGCCACGTCAGCATAAGTTGCCGGAAAATTATCCTATGATATAATTGCAAAATTAAAAAAATATGTGTGTCGAATTGCAAATTTTAAAAATATATGTTGTGATTGGAAAAATGTGAAAATTTCGTGATTTTTTATGCAATTAACCCTTCTGATTGTGTTTGTGTCATAGCTATTTATGGGTCGTTGTTTGTTCATATAGGTTTTCAATTGCTATGGGCACCAATTTTGCTTGCACTTCGAGGCATTCACTTTAGGAACGACGCCCGTTTACATGGCCTACGTTCGTTTCATGGGAGACGAACAGGATGCTAGTAAGTTCCGTTACTGCTTGGCAGTCGGTGGAAATGAGCGAAAGATGACATGGCAAGGAGTTCCCAGGAGCATCCGTGACAGTCACGTAAAAGTTCGTGAAGATATGGACGGGCTTATAATCCAGAAAAGCAGGTTGCGGTTTTTCTTGGTAGGTAACGAGCCGGAGCTAATGCTGCAAGTGGTGGGCCGTATATGGAAAGAAGCAGCAGCGTAAAAGTTCAGATAGTTGTTGGACAAAATTTAAATGTAGACTAATTTGTGGACAAACTGGTTTTTTATGTTGGTGTAGTTTCATTTCAGATGATGGATTGTGTGTTTTTGTGGGGTGAAATAAGTTGATTTATATAAACAAGATGTTTTTTTCAACTTTTGTATAAGGCCAATTATGTGGTGCTATACTGCTATAGGATTTTGTCTTTCGTTTTTTGAAATTGAATGTGAAAATTGGAGCATCAATGCTTAAATGGTTCATAGCATGCATAGTAAAAGTTCAACTCACATTCTCTGATACTTTAATAAGTAAAGAGTATATTTTTATAATTAAGTGAGTTTCGATTTTCTTACAAAAAATTACTCCGTATGTTGTAAAAAAATATATAAATTTAAAATCGAAAATCTCATACTCCCTTTTGCTACTACTCTCTTCACAATCAATAAATCAATATCAATTGAAAAAAACATTAATTAACAATTACTGTATTATTTTTAGAGGTGCTTCCATTATGATGTAGACGCATAACACCTCTAGTTTGTTCAATTGAGTTAACTTTTCTACTCTTTGTGGCCGAACACGAAATATAAAATATATGTTGTGAGACTTTAGAGTAATTTACATTTTTTAGTGTTTTAAAGAATTTTTTGGATTAAAGTTTGTAATTTCGCAGATGATTTACCGCCACATTCAATCCCTTTTCCAACTCTCAAAAACCTCACCGGAAACTCTCCAACTCCTCCATTGTTTTCTCCTCAAAACCTCCCTTGATCACCATCAATATTTCTTCTCCCAGCTTATACTCTCCGCCGCCACCGCCTCCCTCCGCCACGCGCGGCGGCTCTTCGACAGCTCGCCTATTGCGCCGCCACCGCTATTTGCGTGGAACACGCTGATCAGAGCCTACTCTAATTACTCCTCTCCATTAGAGTCCATCAAACTGTTTGCGGAATTATTATCCAGTGAGCTTAAACCTGACAGCTTCACGTACCCTTTTGTAATCAAGGCTTGTGGGCGTGGTTCGTTGCTTGGGGTTGGTGGTTCGGTGCATTCGATGGTATGGAAGGTGGGTTTTGATTCGGAATTGCACGTCAGGAATACTCTCTTGACAATGTATGGTGGATGCCGGGCGGTTGAATTTTCTCGGAGAGTGTTCGATGAAATGTCTCAGAGAGATGTGGTGACTTGGAGTTCTATGATTGCTGCTTATGTTAATTGGTATGTGCATTGCAATATTTTTTATGAATTGACTAATAGCCTAAACTGTGCAATATAATGAATTGGGGTGCTTGGATGTTCATTGGCATCTTTAGTTTACGATATTTGATCTAATGTAGGTGCAGTGAAGTATCTTCAAATGAGTCAATTTTAGTTGAATTATGAACCTGTAGAATAACAGGGTAGTGAATTATCCTTTGTCTTCTTGTAGTACTTTATAGAATGTGAAATTAGTTGAAAGAAATGGGCATAGGCATTTCCTTATTTGGCATGGAAAAAATTCCCCTGATTCACCTTTTAATTCTTGCAGTAACCTTGATTTAGAAGCTCTGAGAGTGTTCAAAGGCATGACTACGATAAATGAGAAACCGAACTTAATAACGTTTGTTAGTTTGCTCTCTGCTTGTACCAACCTCCTCAATATCAGGCTCGGAAGATCCATTCATTCGTACATTATCATCAACGGTGTTGAATTGCAAGCTTCTTTGGGAACAGCCCTCCTAAATATGTACGCAAAATCCGGTCATTTAGATGAAGCTTTCCACATCTTTAATTCCGTCAGTGAGAGAAATCTTCAATCTTGGACGGTCATGATTTCAGCTCTATCAAACCACGGATTTGGAGAAAAAGCTATTTCTCTGTTTACCAGAATGGAAGAAGTTGGCTTGAGGCCGGACAGTGTGTCGTTTTCAGCTATACTTTCTGCTTGTAGCCATGAAGGTCTTGTTGATAAAGGAAAAGAGCTTTTTAAGAAAATGATAAATATATACAAGATTGTGCCTACTATGGAGCATTACGGATGCATGGTTGATTTATTTGGACGAGCTGGAAAGATCAAAGAAGCTTATCAGATTATTGAGAGCATGCCAATGGAGCCCAACTCTGTTATCTTAAGGAGTTATCTTAGTGCTTGTAAACACCATGACTGTGCTTGCTATCTGGATGAACGGTTAATGCAACTTTTGATCGAGCTAGAGCCTGATATTGGATCGAACTATGTACTTGCTGCCAGTATATCCTCTTCAACTGGATACTGGAATGGCATGAAAATGAAAGGTTTGAGAAAAGTTCCTGGGTACAGTTGGTTATCTTGACTGAATCAGTGAAGACGCTGTAAGTTTATTATGACTCATTTCATGAAATTTTTTATTCCATTCAACAACTTTGTGACTCGAGTACATTTGATATAAAGTCATGTGATTGATTTAGCAAAAATATAGGAGCTCTAACTGGCCTAGACCCGACCAACCTCAGTTCAGAATTCGGATCACTCGTAGCTTATGAGAAAATCGGGAAAGTGGGCTAAATTGCCTTAATGGTCGAAGACAAATGGTTGTAGAATGTGATCTTTGTCAACCAATCGTCTTAATACTTGAAGGAACTGTATTTTTTTCTTCTTGATGGGAGAAAGAAAATGTTTATTGGTTTGGTGTATTAGCAAGGGATCATATATTGAGTTAATATGGAGATCTATAATCTAGTAATTGAATCAATATATCTATCACAGCTTTTCATGTGTTGTAGATGATTAAAATTAAATGTACATTCTTATGTAAACTAGTTTCACTGTGCAACTAGTTTGCATTTTGTGCGAAATTTTAAACAGTGCTAGTTGTTTTATTGAAACGTATTTTGCCAGTATTAGTTGTTTTATCCAGAAGTATTAGTTGTTGTTTTTTTTTTGACGGGAAAGTATTAGTTGTTATAGTATAAAGTGATAGTTGTGAAGCAGTTGTACGGTAAATCTGTTTTACATTAGACCAACTTTGAACTAAAATGCTTACCATATGAATATACTCAACAAAGTAGGTCAAATACGGATGATTGCAGCAAAAACACTGCCCTGGGTTGAATACATTGCCTGAATACATCTGATCATGGATTTGGATCATGTGCTATACACGAGCCTCACGTGCAATAGAACCGCACAACAGTTCTATTGTGTATTTGGATTCAGTACAACACAACATTGTTTTGTGTAGTTAAAAAAATGTACAATAGAATCGTACGGTTCTATTGCACAAGATACTCCTATACCGAACCAGATCCAAATCCTCTGATCACATAGTATAACTATTTTCTATTACTAACAAGCACTAATATTTACTAACAAGCACATACATAATCCTTAGAGCCACAAATAGATTCATAGTTTCATACATATGTTGGTCTTTTTATCGTCTACTAAACAAGGGAAACCATTTTTCTTGCAAAGAACTGTGGTGAGAGTTCATGAACATCAGAAAAATCAACAGAATTGCCACTCCAACTGGAGATCCTCCTACCCTATGAAGTGCATCCTTCTCCGGCAAAGATAAGATAAACGGGACCCGTTCTCGATCTTCGCTCGATAACCAGTGCACAAAGAGCAGCAGAACCACAGGAAACAGCATAAGGCACAGCTTGAAGCCGTTCAAAAAGTCCTCAAACTTGGACTCATAGTTTATGTACCAAGAGATGATTAAGAAGAGAAAGAGTATGAAAGTGAAGAAGAGGAAGTGGATTGGAAGTGAGAGTGAGAGATTTGGGAAGTCGTCATAGTCGTTTGAGTTGTAGTTTGTAGCCATTCTGAGACATTAGAGCTTTAATTTGAATGTCTTTATATTTATAGTGAAAGATATGAAAGTAATGATATATGAAATGTTCTAGAGACAACTAGTTTGTTTTAAAGGGAAAAGCTAAAGTTAAAGGGCAGTTTAGTAACATGTTTAGACATGTAACATGTTACAAGGATTCAAGATTCAAACTTGAGGGGAAAATACAATGAAACACAAAAAATCTAAAGATTGATATAAAACCGTTGAAAATTTTATTAAAATTAGATAAAAAAAAAACAGTATCATTTGATTTAGGGGAACTAACGGTTTAGCGAGAAAAAAAATAAAAAATCACATATATCACACTGATATCGATATCGTATCATTGAAAATTTTATTGAAATTAAATTTAAAAATATCATTTAATTTAGGAGAACATTTTGACAATTCAGTGTCCTTGAAATTTCTGTAGAAATAATTAAAGAATTAATAATTAAAAATTGAAAAATTAATTTATATTACTAATCATACCCCAACTTTTTCGTACTATACAATTCCCCCTCAAAACCCAAAAAATACATTTTCATAGAATTAATAATTAAAAATTGGTAAAGTCTAGTATGCACTCGAGTGCATGCTGTGCACCCTAGTTCATGTGCATTTTTCAGTTTACTGACTTACACTTTTTGGTAAATGGTGTTGCACTTTTCAATTATTAAACTGTATGTCAGTAACTGAAAAGTGCAACATGGACTAGAGTGCATAACATGCACTCGAGTCCATAGCAGACCAACCCTTAAAAATTAGAATTTATAGAGGGATATGAAATTAATCTATTTATAATAATTATGTAATAATTCCTTTATTCAGTGTAGCTAGGGTAGAACCGATCATGAAAAAACATTATGTGGAAGTGAGAAGAATATTGTAGAAAAAATGGCTAGGACAACGTGGAATATTATCATGCACACAATACTATCTAATTTAAGACTTTAACCCTTCGTCACTTTTTCCTTTTAATTTCTAGACACAACCCAAAATATAATACAATTGTTATGTATTAGTTTCGTTATCTTTAATACATAACAAATGTTATTAACAAAATTAAAGAGAGGATACTTGTTATTTTATATGTACGAGGTTTTGTATTACAAAATCTTGAAAATTTTGCAAAGTCTAGAGGCTTCTCAGAATTTTAATTAAGTTTGAACCTTTTTTTCTCGACTGGATTTGCTTGGAGGTTTAGGGGGTGTATTCAATTGAGATTCTGTTGGATTTTTTTGGACTTTAAAAAGTCAGTGGATTTAGAAAATCCATAGACTCTATGCAGAGTTTGCCTGACTTTTTTATTGATTTATATGGATTTTTATAGATTTGACAGAATTCTGAAATACACATTTTTTTATTGATTTACATGGATTTCGATAAACTACGCCCCTAAAACCTAGTTCAAAAAAAAATTATTATTTATCATTATTATTCCCATCTTCATTTTCATCACAGTTATACCTCGGCCTCATTTTCACATAGTTAGCAATACTAGTTCTCCATGTATTAGCTTAAGTTCTTTGTTTTAGTTGTCTTTGAGTTTGAGAAAGCAATTCCAAATTTTTCTCTTTCATGTCGATGAATCTTGATCTTCTTTATATTCGACTGGAAATTCATTAGAGCGACCTTCTTTCCGAAGAAAGTTATGTAATCCAGTGAACTTGTGAATTGCAATTTGAAAATACCAAAAATTCGATTGAATACTTGCATTTCTGGGGTGACGACCTTGACCACCAAAATCTTTTAGATGATATCGAACACTACGTAATGGGGAATTGATGTCGATTAGATATTATTGACGGTGTCCGATATACTATAATTTTTAAAAAAGAACATAATTTTAAAATATAGAGATGTAATTTTTTTGACGATAATAATGGTGGTGAAGAATCTGTGATGCTTATCAAAGAATATAGTTAACACAATTTTTTTTTTCTTCTCTTTCTCTTTCAAGTCTTCTAAGAGAATCCGTTGAAATCTCTACTTTTAGAAGAGATTTTGATTAGTGAAATTTATTTATATTTTTGAAAGAGAATCCAACTAAATCCATAAAGTATTAAAATCCATAGATTGTTGAATACCTAAAGATTTCTAAAGACTTTTTAAAATCAGTATTGAATACCTCAAAATTTTGAAAGACTTTTAAAAATCCGAATTGAATACCCCAAATTTTAAAAGTCCAAAAAAATCCAACAGAATCTCAATTGAATACATCCCCCTTAATTGGCAAATACATAATTCTCCAACCGTCCAATTTTATAATTTTAACTTTTCTTTTTAGCCTATTCAATTTTTTTATTTTCACTTTTTTTTTTTTTTTTAAATTTATTATTTATACTACTTTATCTTCACCCTTTAACGATCACTTATTTACTTAAATTGTCATTGACTTTATTCATAAACAATTACTTTATTTATAAATGAACATCCACAACATCTCATTATATTCCCAACTTAATTACTTTATATATAAGCTAATCAGTATTTATTAAAAATCGTGCCTAAAAAAATTAACATAATAAAATTGGATGGAGGGAGTATTTTTTTTTTTTTATGGTACAAAAACTTCATTAATAATGAAAGAGAGTTTTGGTTTGGTATGAGAGATACCATTACCAAAGTATTGGAAATACATTATACTTAACTTTAAGGAGTAATGATATGGAATTCGAAGATGAATTTCATATAAAATTAACTACATGTATAAATTATTTGTACATTTTAATAGTGTTCTATATTAAAGTCGTAACTTTAAATTAGCTTGATTTTTATAATTAAATAATTTCATGGTTTGCATTGTTTGTTTGGAGGGGAAATAAGATTAAAACGGTCTGATTCCCTTGTTTAACGGGTATTCCAATCTAATGATTTTTTATGCATATCGTCTCTAATATTATATATAGGATGTTGATTATTTTTTAATATGACACATATCAATTATTTATAGGAATAAGAGGTAGAACATCAAAATTGAAACATGCGATGTCATTTGAAATAAAAAGGGTTGACAAAATTAAGATTAGATGTTTTATTTTCAAACCCTAATGAGATGAGGTTGAAAAGTTAGCGTTGAATTGTTGCATGAATGGAATCCTTGTGAAAAAGTAAAAAATAAGACAGAGAAGAGGGGAGACATAGACTATTTTCTGAAAAATAAAGGTCGGGAAGAATCAAAGATATGGAGAAAGTGAAAGGGAGGAAAAAGATTAGAGACATTTAATTTAATTAATTGCAATGTTATCCTATAATATATCAATTCCAAAACTTTTCTTTAAATAATTTAAATGTAAAACAGAGATTCCTAAAACAAATCATCGAAATCTTATCCTACATAATCCCTCGCCCATAAATTAAACACACTTTTAAGGGCACGACATAAAACAACAACAATCTCCAATTTTATTTTTATCTTTCACTATTGTTTATGCATAATAAATGCAATAAATGTCATTATAAATCATTGTTATTTACAATTGTCACGTATTAAAAAATGACAAAAAAATTGTATGAGACCATGATTTTTATTTTTTTTAAAACGAATTTATTTTAATCCATAATCTAAATTTTTGGGTTGAATAACTTTTTTTCTTTCTTTCAGATTTTATGTTTATAAAAAAAGTAATAATGTTTAATTAAAATGTGGTAATGTTTTTAATAAAAGTGAGGGAAAATATCAATTTTGGTCACCTAGTTTTACCTCTTTTCATATTTGGTCACCCACATTTAGTCACTATCATAATTGGTCACCCAGTTATTATATTCTATCAAAATTGATAACTCCGTTAGTTAATCTGTCATTGACTAACGGAGAAAGAGTTTTCAGCCGTGAAATTTCTCAAAACCTAAGGTTAAAAAATTCCATGCATCTTCTAGAACTAATGAAACAAACGCAGAAGCAAGAATGAAACATGTGCAAAAATTACCAATATTTACATTATATTTATAACTGGTCAGGAGTTCTGATGCATCTTCTAGAACGTGGTGAGAAGGAGTTCTGATGCATCTTCTAGAACGTGATTCAATCAACCATGTTGTTGGTTTACTTTTTATTTTATAGATAATGAGAATTCTTTCTCATGCATCTCCTAGAACGTGAAACTTGCTGCGTAGTCAGAAAATTTCAGTAAGTTTTTAATAATTATTTAACTCATGTTTTCCAATTTTTGGTTTCATATTGAATTTGTATAATAATTCAAGAAAATTTCATAAACTTATTTTTCATTCTAAATATTTTTCTATTAAAATTTGCTGATTTCTTGAAATGTTAGTCAAACGATTGGGCATTTAAAATTTATTGAAATAAATTTCTATCTCCGGAGTTTCTCACGTTCTACGAAATGCATCATAATTCTGCGTTTGTTTCATTAGTTCGGGAGATGCTTGAAAATGTTTTAACCTTAATTTTTGAGAAATTTCATGGCTCAAAACTCTTTCTCCGTTAGTCAATGACAGATTAACTAACGGAGTGATCAATTTTGATATAATATAATAACTGGGTGACCAATTTTGATAGTGACTAAATGTGGGTGACCAAATATGAAAAGAGGTAAAAGTGGGTGACCAAAATTGATATTTTCCCTAAAAGTGATTATCTATTTTTATTTAAACATTATCACTTTTTACGGTCTCATCAAAAGACTAAATCAGCATAACTGGAAATAGATTCTCAATTCCACCTTTTGTTTTATCTTTTATTTCTTTATTTTTAATTTATAATAAATGTCTTAATGATGATTTATGATATCATAAGTGAATATAGAATCTTTGCTTTTTTATTATTATTATTTTTTATATAGATTTGCTAAATTAATCTATATAAAATCCCAATTTCCAATCCTACCATCTCACAATTTTCCTCTTCCCCCTCCTATCATTTGCTCTCTCTTTTCTCACTCACTCCATCCATCAAGAAAACATTTGCAATCTCTAAGAATTCAAAGGGAAATATGGGCACTCTTATAGGACATGTTGCACCTGGATTTGGCTTCTTCATAATTGGATTATGGCACTTATTTAACCACATCAAACTCCATTCCCTCAACCCTAAATCCTACACCTCTTCACCATGGTTTCCATCTTCAAAATTCAAGTACTTAGAGCTCTACTTGATCATGTTTGGATGCTCCATGTCCATATCCATGGAGCTCTTCATCGGGCCCGATCGCCACCAGCCCCTCGACCCCGACGGCACCATCCCATCCAACCATCTCCACAATTTTGAACACTCCAATATCTCCCTCACTTTCTTCATCTACGCCTTCTTCTCCATCATCCTCGATAAACTCGCCCCACCCACACAATACGGGCTGACAAACTTGCTTGGCGCGATGGCTTTCGCGCAACAACTCCTCCTCTTCCACCTCCACTCCGCGGATCACATGGGGCTAGAGGGCCAATACCATTGGCTACTACAAATAGTCATTTTTATCTCACTTGCTACAACTCTATTAGGCATTAATTACCCTAGTAGTTTCTTGAATAGCTTTGTGAGATCAATTAGTGTATTATTTCAAGGGGTTTGGCTTATGGTCATGGGGTTCATGTTATGGACCCCTACCCTAATTCCTAAGGGTTGTTTCATGAACTCGGAGGTAGGTCACAAAGTTGTACGATGCCACAATGAAGAAGCTCTACAACGGGCCAAATCTCTAGTGAACATTCAATTTAGTTGGTACGTTGTAGGGGTGACAATTTTTGTCATAACTTTTTACTTGATTATATTCCACTTATATGAAGAAAAGATCGAGTACCAATCTTTATCGAGATTTGTACAACAAGACGAGGAGATTAATGACGACGACGATGATGTGGAGGCACAAAAGAAGATTAATAATAATAATAAGATTGAGGAGCCTAAGAGCTCCTAGAATATTGACAAATCGTGTACTTCTACTTACATTAAAAGATAGAAGAAGATTAAAAAAATGTTTTGACAAGTGATGTTAGGTATGTGTATAAATAAGAGATTTATGTAAGACTGTATACAAGAATCTCTCTCTCGTGAGGTGGATTTCCACTTAACTAAAGTGGACGATCTAACACAATATTTTCCTATCTGATTTTGTTAATTTGTTAGGCAATTTTATTTTATTTTTTGGAATTTTTATTATTTATAGCATTTATTAATTTTGCGAAATGAAGTTGGGCCCTTGGGCCAAGGGTAGCACGTCTGGGCCTAAGTTTCCCCACGATGCCCACTAACTTATTTCTTAAAAAAAAAAAAAAACATATTATCATTAAGGGTAAATATCGGTCACCCAGTTTTACCTCTTTTCATATTTGATCACCTCACTATCAAAATTGGTCACCCAATTATTATATTCTATCAAAATTCATCACTCTGTTAGTGAATCTGTCATTGACTAACGGAGAAAGAGTTTTGAGCCGTGAATCAAAAGCTAAGATTAAAAAATTCTCATGCATAATGAAACAAACGTAGAAGCAAGAATGAAACATGTGCAAAAATTACCAATATTTACCTTATAAATATAATAGGGAGAATATTACCTAATAAGGTCATTTTTATAGACTACTAAACAACTAAAACATACAACTTTTAAAATTTCCTAATAAGGTCATTTTTGTGTCAAAAAACCGTATTTGCCCTTAATATTCATATACTCCTTTAATTTATATATTTGAAATGTAATTCAAAATTTAAATTCATAATTAATTGTTATCAATTAATTCCCAAATTATAGGGCACATTCATTCCCAAAAAAACAAAACCCTAGATCCCTCCCCCCACCCCAATCGGTCGAGCTCCCTCCCCACCTTGGCCGCCGCACCCACCTTGCCGCCGTCATCGCTGCCCATGACCTCCCCGCGCTAGTGGATTTAACCCCCAGATCGACAACCTAGACAGAGGGACGATGAAGATGGAGGCCTTCCGCCGCTAGTCGCCGGAGAAAATTGAGCAAAAAGGAGGGTACGAAAATAGATGAGGTGGCACCCATGGGGGCTGAAATCGTCGCCGATCTGTAGCCGGAATCGTGGTCGCCACTGACGGCGAAGACGAAGGACGATCGTCGTCGATGCTGCGGCTTTTCCAGATCTGAAGACGCCGATGCCTTGTCGTGCGTGAAGAAGAAGGGGAATAAAGGCGGCGACCAAACCATCAACAAGGTTTTTCTGAAAACTTAGAGCAACTCCACGCCTCAGATAAGGTGCCAAATTTCTACACGAATTAGAAGAAGGGGAATTTCAAGGTTTCGCTACACAACTCCACGCCTCAGATAAGGTGCCAAATTTCTACACGAATTAGAAGCCATTTGATCTTTTTAGTTTAATTACATTTGTTCTTTTAAGTTTACAGTTATATAGTGTGCGTGTGTTCAGATTATTTGTTCTGTTTATAGCTTTCTGATTGATTAATTGATGGGGAACGTTAATTGTATTTAACAAGCCTTAATTGTGGTTTATTGCTTTGAAGTTCAATATTTAGTAGTTTCAAGTTCTGGTAAAAAGATTCTAACTGAGATACTTATTTTTCAATTGTTTTATGCTACCTGAAATTATCTTTTGTAGGCATCTTGCTCTAAGTTTAGCATTATCACAGCTTAATTATTTCTTTCATGAATGTGATGAAATCAATTGAACAGATTGTAGTCGCTCAGGCTATCGGTTATAAAGCACTTGAGAGGCGGTACTATGACTGTAAGTACAATAGGTCATCAATTTTTTTATTAGCTGGCTCTGTATTTTTGTTTAAAGACTATGCCCACTGCTTTAGCTCTATGTTTTTGGGACCGAAATTACGTTGGAAACCATACTCCACCAGACAGCTGAACTTGATTTGGTTTTTGTTCTATCATATGTAATATCCTTCATCTTGTGTCCTTTTAACAATTGAGTGCATGCTACTTGCAAGGCTTATTTCTTAGTGTTGTTTTTATCATCATTGCATGATTTTTCGTTTCATCTTATTTATGTTCTGTCTTCTGTGAGGATTGTTCAATTAATTGTTGTTTCAGTGAATTGATGTGTTTATATTATGCTTATCGTAGTTATCATGAGAAGTGGGGGGTGGTTCTATAAAGATCGATTGGGTCGTTCAAGAGGACCAATGGAACTAATACAGCTCAAAACAGCCTGGGGTGCCGGAATAATTGACAAGCATACATTTATCTGGGGTGATGACATGGATGAATGGGTACCCATTAGCATGATCTATGGTGAGAGAGTGCAGAATTTGAGAGAGTTGCAATGTAACATGTAATTTTGGTGTTGTTTTATGCGATTATACTTAAGTTTATGGAAAAAAAAAGTTGTTTATTCACATGTTGTTTGGTTTACAATTAGCTTTTCCAGCTTGAATTTCGATAGACTTAGTATTCAATTGCTATTCGCAGTGCATCTGAAAGGTGCATATACTACTCTTACAACTTCATATCAAAATGAACTTTCCATATGAAACATGGATACCGATGTAGGCATTATCATTTTATGTCTTCGTCTTATTATTCTGAACAATTCTTTTCAGTGATATTAACTGAATTGAGTATGAAATCCCTACATCACAACAAACCCCTGTTTGAATATGCCATTTACAAATGTGCACATCTATTTTGCATATTGATATGCATGTCACTCTGTGCACATTGGTTCATGTTATTTTATGCATACCAAAAAATTCAGTCATGTATGCCGTTTTAAACTTCATATTGAAATGAACATATGTCTTCATAACCCATTTCTACATACCAAAATTCATTTCACTGTTCATATTAAAATTCATAATCTATTTCATATATATATATATGCATATTCAACATATGGGGAATTGTATACTCTATGCCGTTTTTTTGTTTGGATAATTAACAATTAATTCGAATTGCTTAATTTTAGGTATATTTGAATAATGGGAAGGATCATAAAATGCATATTTTTTAATTTTATTTGTTTGAATAATTAACAATTAATTCGAATTGCTTAATTTTAGGAATTTTTTAATAATTGGAAGATGCGTATGCCCTATTAGATAAATCTCTTAGTGAAATGACATTAACAATAATTTCCCCTATAATAGGTCAGAAGGAATTTTGATGCATCTCTAGAACTTGATTCAATCAACCGTTTACTTTTTATTTTATAGATGACTAGGAAATGAGAAATTCAGGAGATATAAATTTATTTCAATTAATTTTAAATGCCCATAGAAAAATATTTAGAATGAAAAATAAGTTTATGAAATTTTTTTAAATGGATAATTTTAGAAAATTCTTTAAAAATAATCTTCACCACAAATTATGCTCCAATAATTATAAATAGGGAAATGAATTGAAATAAGTTTATATCTCCAATTATTATACAAATTCAATATGAAACCAAGTTGATTGAATCACGTTCTAGGAG
Organism: Galeopsis tetrahit; assembly: GCA_963675135.1. NCBI lineage: Eukaryota > Viridiplantae > Streptophyta > Magnoliopsida > Lamiales > Lamiaceae > Galeopsis > Galeopsis tetrahit. The sequence goes on from OY776131.1 coordinate 43,527,612, forward strand.
ATGTATGAGAAAGAATTCTCATTATCTATAAAATAAAAATAAAATAAAAAGTAAACCAACAACATGGTCAGGTTCTAGAAGATGTATTATAATTCCTTCTGACCTATTATAAATATAGTGTAAATATTGGTAATTTTTGCACATGTCATTCTTGCTTCTGCGTTTGTTTTATTAGTTCGGGAGGATGCATGAGAATTTTTTAACCTTAGGTTTTGAGAAATTTGACGGCTCAAAACTCTTTCTCCGTTAGTTAATGACAGATTGACTAACAGAGTGATCAATTTTGATAGAATATAATAACTGGGTGACCAATTTTGATAGTGACTAAATGTAGATGACTAAATATGAAAAGAGGTAAAACTAGGTGACCAAAAATTGATATTTTCCCTATCATTAATTAGAATAGACCTTCATTATAAGTTCAAATTTTGATGAAAACAACTCAATGTATACTAAATAATTCACTCAATAAACCTCTTTTCCAAATGAAATTTTGATGAAAACAACTCAATCTGTACAAATTTTTTTATTTTTTATTTTTTGAAAGCATCTGATGTACTAAATTATTCACCCAATAAATCTCTTTTTCAAATGGTAGAATCGAGAATTCAGACACCAGTCACATAAAATGGTAAGTCCTATACAAAATATGTCATGCACGATGGATTCGATCGAAAAAGTGTGAGTATGAGGTATTGAACTTAATTTGAACCTGCAAATTTTACTGACTGTGTTCACTTTAACCACTAATTCGAATAATATATTAACCTTGAAAAGTGTTAAGTTAGAGCTTAGATAATTGTAATATTGTGTTTCTATGAAATATTGTAGTATTGTACTATCTTTTTTGACTCAATAAGGTATTATCGTAATAGACCACTAAATATGGAACCTCTCAAATAAGATTGACATTTTACAACTAGATCACATCCATTTTTATTTATTTGTAAAATAAAAATATTTTTTACTCGTATTTTTATACTGTATTTATTCTCCACCCAATCTTTCTAGTCAAGGTGAATACACATAACACATATCACATATCACATGCGCCAACAAATACAAATAGATGAAAGTACAATTTTGACTTTTGATTTCAAATCATTTCCATTGACCCACGTGCAAATTGTGCAATCCGCCAATCTTATTAAGCATTTGACCTGTCAAGAATACTTTCACTGAATCAAATGTAGTCTCATTTACATTATATTCTCCGTCTATAAAATGTAGTTTCGTACACTTTATTTTAATCATCACTTTATTATCACTTTTCAACTATCACTTATTTACTTAAATTATTTATTTTAATCATCACTTTTCAACTATCACTTATTTACTTAAATTATACTCCCTCCGTCCCCGAAAAGCTTTCATTTGATGGAACGAAGTTTTGTTGGAATTAATGGGAATTAATTGGGTTTTGACACCCTTATCTAATTTAATTAATTAGACGGACTAAACGTTAATTAAGAAATAATTGAACGTGACATAGTCGATCTACTCGCGGAGTAGATGAACGTGGTATATTTAATATCTCAAAACCGAGTTAAGGTGAGTGAGAAATTAATTGTAGAAGTTGAAGGGTTTCAACTTGGAAGTTTGAGAATGTGGGAAATTGTCCCACGTAGGAAACCTACAAAACATTTATGATGTATAAAGGTATTGAAGTAGCATGGTAGTTCAACTATCTAAAAGAGGTACACTTCTCTAAGAGCCACACGCGCGCGTGCGCCCGGCCGGCTCGGCTCCGGCTCCGGATCTGGCAATTGGTCTTTGGGGCCCGCCTATCTTTTTGCAGACCCAAAAACTCCGAAAAGCCCAACTCAGGTCTCAAACTTGGTCTTCAAGATTGAATCTTCAAGACTTATCCACGTACGAGATATTATCTCAACCGCTTCGATATTTTCGAGATATATTCCCATAAATCGGGCCTGGGCCCACGCGTTTTTTCCTCTCCCTCCAAGGGTTTGTTCTGCCTATAAATATCAGACTCTTCCCTCATACATCCTACGCTGAAATTCGCCCCTCAACCTTCTACTCTCCTCTCGTCCCTACGCAGTGGGCGTATTCTGTTCTGCGGGAAAAGGGATTCCCTTGACTCGACTTAATTGAGGTATTCTTGTGTTTTTCTGATTATTCTGATATTTTTGATATTGCAGTTTACACGGCGTAAACCGGATCCAACAATCGCAGAACAGAATATTTAATTAATATTTTCGAATTTAATTAATTTTTTCGGAACTAATTAATTTATTGCAATATCAAAGATGAATGATAACATTGATGTTGATCCCGTTGATACGGAAGCAGTACATGGTACTGAAAATATTGGCAACGATGCTTATAATGAAGCGTCTCCCTTTTGGATATTGGGACTTTCTGTCTATCCAGTGAGCGAGCTGCAGGCGCTTCTCGCGAGATAAGATTTGGTGATTTTGAAAACAGAATTGATTTTTGGATATTGGGACTTTCTGTCTATCCATTGGCGCTTTCTCGCGGGATGAGATTTGGTGATTCTGAGAACAGAATTGGTTTTTGATATTAATTTATTTATCTTCGGATAATTAATTAATTAAGTTTTGGATAATTACTGCAGGTATTTACTCCTTAATAAAAGGGGAAAAACCGCCTTCTCCCATTCTTACTCCAGATTAAATTCTGGGAGATGGTCTAAAGCTCCAGATTAAATTCTGGGAGTTGGTATAAAGCTCCAGATTAAATTCTGAGAGTTGGTCTAAACCTCCAATGTTATGGGAGGTGGTCTCCATCCATTGAGCTACTGACGCTTACTCATGGCGCTTACTCATTACTCATGGATTTGAGAGATTTGGTGATTCTCAGATTTGAGAGATATGGTGATTCTCAAAATTCTGAGAGGACGCCCGAAAATTCAATTAAATTGGAATAAATTCAATTAAATTGGAATTATCCATTGAGCGAGGCGTGCCTGAAAATCCAATTAAATTAAATTGGAATTACACATCAATTAATCTATAGGATTAAATTAGAGGATGTGCTGATAAATTGATTATTGTAATTAATCGAAGAGGATTAAATTGGATTTAATTAAATCAATTAATCGAGAGGATTAAATTGATTAATTACATCAGTTAATCAGGAGTATCAAAGTATATTTGATAGGTACATGGCTTCGTAGGAGCATGGCTTCGTTGGAGCATGTAGGAGCATGGCTTCGTAGGAGCATGACTTCCTTGATATGGAGCATGGCTTCGTAGGAGCATGGCTTCCTTGATATGGAGCATGGCTTCGTAGGAGCATGGCTTCCTTGATATGGAGCATGGCTTCCTTGATATGGCTTCGTAGGAGCATGTCAATTAATTACAGAATAAAATAAATTAATAATTAATTAAATTTTGGATAATTATTGAGGAATATCCAAATTTAATTATTAATTATTTCTGGGAATTAAATATTTGTGCTCGAAAGCATAAATTTGTTTTGAATTTAGTTCAAAAGACTTTGTCTAGTATAATTTGATCGAAAAATTATGCTCAAGTCACGGGTGACAATAAAAGTCACATTTGAAATTGAATTTAATTTTGGTATGTTACCAAAGATTAAATTAATTTTGAAGTTGGAAATAATTCAAATAAAAGAAAAATCAAAGATCGATTTTTTTAATGTATCGAGGCTGTGTCCAAATTTGGTGAATAAGAGAAATTCACAAATAAAGTGACAAGCAGCTCGAATGTGGGGATATACATCTCCTCACATGGAAACATTCAAATGTGAGGGAGAGAGGTCTCCGTCGACATGTTTGAATAGGGTAGCTAAGGTGTGACCTTAAAGCTAAATATGGAAAAACCTAAAATGGTTGAATTCAGTGGAATGTTTTCCACAAGTAATGTGGATTTGTTCATCATGAAAAATCACATTCGAGTAAAAGCTCCACACGAAGAGGGAAAAAGTACTTTATTAATTTCATTGATGATTGTACACGATTCTGCTACGTTTATCCTTTAAGAAGTAAAGACGAAGCTATAGAGGCTTTTAAACGTTATAAAAATGAAGTAGAGAATCGATTGAACACTCGAATTAAATCAATTCGTAGTGATAGAGGTGGAGAGTACGTAGCTCCGTTTGAACAACTATGTATTGAATCAGGGATTATACATCAAACGACAGCCCCTTACTCACCTCAGTCTAATGGTGTTGCGGAAAGGAAAAACCGAACACTAAAGGAGATGATGAACGCAAGTTAATCAGCTCTGGTCTACCTCAGAACTTGTGGGGGAAGCCATTATGTCGGCTAACCACATTCTGAATAAAGATTCCTCACAAAACTAAGGATCAAACTCCTTATGAAATATGGAGGAAACGAAAACCTTCATACCAATACCTCAAAGTGTGGGGGTGTTTGGCTAAGGTTGAAGTACCGCTTCCTAAACAAGTTAAGATCGGCCCTAAAACCGTCGATTGTATCTTTATAGGATATGCTTCAAACAGTAGTGCCTATCGATTTCTGATTCACAAATCCGAAGTACCGGATAAGACAGAAGGCACTACGATTGAATCAAGGAACGCAGTGTTCTTTGAGAACGTCTTTCCTCTTAAGGAAAAAGAGGAAGACTGTTCGAGCAAACGAACTCTCGAAGCAACAGACGACACTGTTAGTCCCTCCACTCAAGAGAGTGAAGAACCGAGACGCAGTAAGAGAGCTAGAATTGATAAAGACTTTGGTTCAGACTTCATTACTTATGTTTTGGAGGAAGAAGAACCCAAAATTATCAAAGAAGCAATGGCAAGACCAGATGCACACCTCTGGAAAGAAGCCATAAAAAGTGAATACGAGTCTATTCTCTTAAACCACACATGGGAGTTGGTTGACCTCCCTAAAGGTTGCAAGCCCTTAGGATGCAAGTGGATCCTTAGAAGAAAGTACAAAGCAGATGGATCTGTTGATAAGTACAAAGCTCGTCTTGTTGCAAAGGGGTTTAAACAAAAGGAAGGGTATGATTTCTTTGACACATACTCACCAGTGACAAGAATCACCTCCATTCGGGTGTTAGTCGCCATTGCTGCGTTGCACAATCTCGAAATACACCAAATGGACGTTAAGACGGCGTTTCTTAATGATGAGATGGATGCAGAAATATACATGGAGCAACCTGAAGGATATGTTGCTCCTGGAAACGAGAAAAAGGTGTGTAAACTCGTTAGATCACTATATGGACTTAAGCAAGCTCCAAAACAGTGGCACTTGAAATTTGACAGTACGATGTTGTCAAATGGGTTTCCTATTAACGAATGCGATAAGTGTGTGTATGTGAAGGATACACCCAATGGATATGTTATTGTGTGCTTATATGTCGATGACATGTTAATCATGAGCAACAATCACGATATCATAGTTAATACGAAGAACATGTTAAGTAGAAACTTTGACATGAAAGACATGGGACTAGCAGATGTGATTCTTGGAATCAAGATAGAGAGAACATCCAATGGAATTTCCTTGACACAATCTCACTATGTGGAGAAGGTACTAAAGCAATTTAAGGCCTTTGACGATCCACCTGCTAAGACACCTTTGGAACTCAATGTTCACTTGAAAAAGAATAGAGGAGAACCAGTGGCCCAACTGGAATACGCAAGGATCATTGGAAGTGTGATGTACATAACGAACTGTACACGCCCTGATCTTGCATGTTCGGTAAACAAGTTGAGTCAATACACGAACAATCCAAGTCATGAGCACTGGAAAGCGTTGAAAAGGGTATTAAGATACTTGAAGTACACCCTTGATTATGGGCTTCACTATACAAGACATCCAACTGTAGTCGAAGGATACAGTGATGCAAATTGGATATCAGACACGAAAGACTCGCTATCCACCAGTGGATATGTATTCACTATTGGAGGAGGAGCAGTGTCGTGGAGGTCCAAGAAACAAACTTGTATTGCTCGTTCCACAATGGAATCAAAATTTATAGCGTTAGACCTAGCCGCTGCAGAGGCTGAATGGTTGCGTAATTTTCTGGAAGACATTCCTTGTTGGAAGAAGCCGGTACCTGCGGTGACGGTACACTGTGACAGTCAAGCTGCCATTGGGAGAGCTTCGAATGTCATGTACAACGGAAAGTCGAGACACATACGTCGTCGACACAACTCCGTTAGAGAATTGATCTCCACTGGAGTAATGTCCATTGACTATGTCAATACGAAGGACAATATAGCGGGTCCGCTCACGAAGAGCATAAATCGAGATCAATTGGACAAGCTGGTAGAAGGAATGGGTCTAAAACCCACAATAAAAACCAAAGCAGTGGTAACCCAACCATGATGACTGGAGATCCCAAGAACTTGGTTCAATGGGAAAACGAAGCTGTGGAGGTTAGTGAGAAAACACTTGAAAAATATGACTATTCCGGACAGCACTATCTCAAGTGTTAACGACCCGTAAGATGTGGTAAAGGCTGAGTCTTGGACTCTTAATAATTCCTAGAGTATAACGGGATACTTGAAAGGAAGTTACCTATATAAATGAGAAGTGAGAGCCGCTTCGACCAAACATTTATGAAATACAAAGGACGTCCATGGCCAAAACGGACAAAAACGTGAGAACGATACGAAGACGAGATCAAAGTGTGCTGACACTGTTGTCTAGGTATACACTATGGAGGAATAGTTCAAGGCGTCGCGTCCACTAAGCCGCCGGTATATCCGATAGTGTTTGGCTACGGAAAGTTCAAGGCCAAAAACCACTTATCCGGACGCACGGAGATCTCACTCGAACTGAACACTGAGTCTGATGTTGTATAGATACGATTTTCACTCATGTGGGGGATTGTTGGAATTAATGGGAATTAATTGGGTTTTGACACCCTTATCTAATTTAATTAATTAGACGGACTAAACGTTGGTATATTTAATATCTCAAAACCGAGTTAAGGTGAGTGAGAAATTAATTGTAGAAGTTGAAGGGTTTCAACTTGGAAGTTTGAGAATGTGGGAAATTGTCCCACATAGGAAACCTACAAAACATTTATGATGTATAAAGGTATTGAAGTAGCATGGTAGTTCAACTATCTAAAAGAGGTACACTCCTCTAAGAGCCACACGCGCGCGCGCGCGCCCGCCCGTCCGGCTTGCCGGCTTCAAGATTGAATCTTCAAGACTTATCCACGTACGAGATATTATCTCAACCGCTTCGATATTTTCGAGATATATTCCCATAAATCGGGCCTGGGCCCACGCGTTTTTTCCTCTCCCTCCAAGGGTTTGTTCTGCCTATAAATATCAGACTCTTCCCTCATACATCCTACGCTGAAATTCGCCCCTCAACCTTCTACTCTCCTCTCGTCCCTACGCAGTGTACTGAGCTCCCGAAAGCCTTACACTGTTCTTTCTTGTGACGGATTCATATCCGAAGAGTGTTCAGTTCGTACCTAAGTACGTTCGCCGATACTTCTTATACAGTGGTGCTACTGTGTAGGAAGTGAAAGTCGTTTTACCTTTGGGAACGGAACGCCGTAACAGTCGAGCACTATCCTGGGCGTATTCTGTTCTGCGGGAAAAGGGATTCCCTTGACTCGACTTAATTGAGGTATTCTTGTGTTTTTCTGATTATTCTGATATTTTTGATATTGCAGTTTACACGGCGTAAATCGGATCCAACAAGTTTAAGGAAAAAGTATAATAATTAGAGCTTTGAATGTAATTTTATAAACTTTTATATATAAAGTAAATAACGTAGTTTTGATTGAGTGTATGATGGACCCCAAAATATATTATATGAAGGGTAAATACGTGTATATTGTGAAAGTAACTATAAAAACTTTTCAGGGACGGAGGTAGTAACAATTTTATTCACAAGCATTTTATTCACAATGGACCCCACAATATCATACAATACCCTTTATTTTATCTACCATTTTTTAAAAATATGTGTTCACTCTCAATGAGACTATTTATTGTGGACGAAGAGAGTAGCAATTTTCATTTCTCAATATCTATTTATAAATTATATAAGCTTTGATAATAAGCTTTAACTTCCTTTTTACTTTCACAGTTCTACAGTAAAGTAAATTATTTTATTTTTTTGTTGAAATTAAGAAGAATTATGTATCGATAAATTTGTCTTTAATAAAATTATTTAATTAAGATGGTTAGAAATTATGAATATTTTTAAAAGTTAAAAAAAAAGGTAAAATTAGAAGAAAAAAATTGTGTAAAATAATAATATTAAATACTCCCATCTTTATTATATATATTTGCAAACATTTTTTACAGCACGTGGCACTAATTAATTGGTTTATTTCAATCTCTCTCTTCTCAAATCACTCTATTTCAAAATCCCTGAATTCTCATTCATTCTATACTTTTCTTTTAATCTCATCCATTCATTTTAAAACTTAATCTTGACCCTACATTCTTAATCTTTTTTCTATATAAATCCCTCATCTCTTCTCAAAATCCCTAATTTCTCATTCATTCTCAATTTTACTTTTTTATATCATCCATTGATTATAATCAATTTATTGAAGATTTTGTATCCCTAATTTCTCATTCATTCTCAATTTTACTTTTTATGTCATCCATCGATTATAATCAATTTATTGAAGATTGCGAAGAACTTGAAGATTTGAAGATAGTGAAGAAATTTTTACTTTTTATGTCATCCATTGATTATAATCAATTTATTGAAGATTGTGAAGAACTTGAAGATTTGAAGATAGTGAAGAAATTTTTACTTTTTATGTCATCCATTGATTATAATCAATTTATTGAAGATTTTGTATCCCTAATTTCTCATTCATTCTCAATTTTACTTTTTATGTCATCCATTGATTATAATCAATTTATTGAAAATTTTGAAGAACTTTGAAGATTTGAAGATAGTGAAGAAATTTTTAGTTTTTATGTCATGCATTGATTATAATCAATTTATTGAAGATTGTGAAGAACTTTGAAGATTTGAAGATAGTCAAGAAATTTTGAAGATTGAAGATTTTTAGAAATTTTGAAGATTGAAGATTTTGAAGATTTGAATAAATTTTGAAGATTGAAGGTTTTTAGAAATTTTGAAGATTGAAGATTTTGAAGATTTGTGAAGATTGAAGATTTTTAAAAATTCATCTTAATTGTCATAAATTTAATCTTTATATCTTTTTATTTTTATAAATTCAATTTAAACGTATTTAATCTTATATTTCTAAAATTACTCCAACAATAAGATTTGATTTTTTTTCTATTTAATCTATCTTAATAATATTTAAATAAATTTAATTTTAATCTTATTCCTAAAATTATTCCAACAAATAATAATATTTTATAATTCCAACACGATATTTTGACTTTAATTTTTATAAATCTAACTTAAATAAATTTAATCTATCTTAATAATATCTAAATAAATTTAATTTTAATCTTATTCCTAAAATTACTCCAACAATAAGATTTGATTTTTTTTTCTATTTAATCTATCTTAATAAGATTTAATAATAAGATTTGATTTTTTTCTTCTAAAATTACTCTTATCTATCTTCCTATCTTCATATTTCCTAAAATTACTCTAATAATAAGATATGATTTGTTTTCTCTAAAATTATTCTTATCTATCTTCCTAAATTACTTCTTAATAATATCTTAATAAATTTAATTTTAATATTATTCCTAAAATTACTCCAACAATAAGATTTGATTTTTTATAAATACAAAAATTTAATATGCACAATATTTTGACTTTAATTTTTATAAATCTAACTTAAATAAATTTAATCTATCTTAATAATATCTAAATAAATTTAATTTTAATCTTATTTCTAAAATTACTCTAACAATAAGATTTGATTTTTTTTCCTATTTAATCTATCTTAATAATATTTAATAATAAGATTTGATTTTTTTCCCCTAAAATTACTCTTATCTATCTTCCTATCTTCATATTTCCTAAAATTAGTCTAATAATTAATAATAAGATTTGATTTGTTTTCTCTAAAATTACTCTTATCTATCTTCCTAAATTACTTCAATAATAAGATTTAATTTTTTTTCCATAAAATTACATATTTAATCTTATACAAATTTTTATAAATCTAACAAATTTAATATTTTCGTCTATTAGTATAAAAGATTATAAATCTTTTTTTTTTTTTACAATTATATACTTATTTTACTTCAGTAAGATTTGATTTTTTTTCATAATTTTATAATATATTTTAATTTACAAAATTAAAATTTGAATATTGAAAATTGATTTGTTAATAAGATACTTTTAGAACATAGTATATATATATTGAAATTTTTATTAGAATTTTTTTAAATCCACGAATATGTTGGGATTTGTTATTAGATTTTAAAAAAAAAACTTATTAGAATTTTTTTTAATTCTTCGTATATGCCGTCCTAAAATTACCTAAATACTAAACCAATTTAATATATGAAATTAAATTAACTACTCCCTCCGTCCCACAACTGTTTGCACACTTACCTTATTTGTCCGTCCCACAATTGTTTGCACACCCATAAAAGGAAAGTTCTTCATAAACCCCACCCTCACAATATTCACATATTTACACAAAATGCCATTACTTTTACTCTCTTTCCAATCACCTTTTTACTTTATTCATATAACTTTACAAAATTACCCCTCAACACTCCACTTATTACACTTTTTTCTTAAAAAGTGTGCCCATTTTGTGGTGCAAACACTTCCGGGACGGAGGGAGTATGTGCTAATAATTCCTAAGTTTATAATTGAATTACATTCCAGTACACCACAGATAATAATAATATAAAAAATATTACATGTATATGCGATTTTATTGTAGTAGTTTCGATCGGGCCCGAAAAGGTCTAAAATTCGAAAAAATAAAATAAAACTACTAAATATCTAATGAATCGAGAATATCCAGCTAGATTTCATATCCTAATGAGTTTGCAAACTATAAATAACTTTTTCTCAAAAACTTTTCAAATTTGAATTTGAAGTGAGGAGATGAAGATGGTTTAAAGAACTCCATATAATATGAATATATTTTTATAAGAAAATGAGAGGAAATACTGTTTAAAAATTTAAACAACATTATCTCTGTGCGACCCGAATAAACCCGACAGAATTAAATTTATAATTATAATATATATACACGATTTTTTAACATGTGAACCCTAAAATTACATATTTAATCTTATACAAATTTTTATAAATCTAACAAATTTAATATTTTCGTCTATAAAATTAATAAATTTAATAATATAAAAGATTATAAATGTTGATTTTTTTTTCTATCTTTATATTTTCTAAAATTACTCTAATAATAAGATTTGATTTTTTCACCCTAAAATTACTCCAATAATAAGATTTGATTTTTCCCCTAAAATTACTTTTATCTATTTTCCTATCTTCATATTTACTAAAATTACTCTAATAATAAGATTTGATTTGTTTTCCCTAAAATTACTCTTATCTATCGTCCTAAAATTACATTTGATGCATGGTCCGTGTGGTGTTGCGAATTGGAAAAGTCCCTGCATGGTGAACAATAGTTGTAGTAAGAGATTTCCAAAGAAAAATAGAGATCAAACCACAGTTGATGAGGACGGATACCCTTTTATAGAAGAAGGAACGACAGTCGTTCAGTAAACAAAGGTAAAACAATTCTGGACAATCGACATGTGGTACCTTACAATGCCAATTTATTGGGTAGATATCAAGCACATATAAATGTCGAGTGGTGCAACAAGCACAAATCAATAAAGTACCTATTCAAGTATATCAACAAGGGTCATGATAGAGTTTCTGCCACAATTGTTAGTAACCAAGAGGCAGAAGGGCAATCTATGTCTAAAGATGAAATTAAAGAATACCTCAACTGTAGATATGTGTCCCCATGTGAAGATGTCTGGAGAACACTTGGATTTGAAATACATTACAAATTCCCTTCAGTTCAAAGATTGAGCTTTCATCTTCCAGGAGAACAAACAATTGTGTTTGATGATGATGAATACATCGACAATGTTCTAGAAAGACCTTCTGCACAACATTCAATGTTTTTAACATGGATGGAATTCAATAGGAAAAACGAATCTGCTAGGGATCTTACGTATATAGAATTTCCCTTAAGACATGTTTGGAATAATCAAGATCGCAGGTGGGCTCCTAGAAAGAGTAGTAGATTTTCATTGGGAAAATCGAATTATGTTCCACCAGGAGCTGGTGAACAACATTATTTAGGTCTTTTAATACCTCATAGTAAGGGTTCGAGGTCACACGAAGAGATTAGAACCATTGGAAATGTAGTATACCCTACATTCAAAGATGCTTGCTATGCAATGAGACTTTTAGATGATGATAGGGAGTATGTTGATGGAATAATGGAGGCAAGTTTTTGGGCATCGACTCATTATCTGAGAAATTTATTTTCAATTCTACTATTATCATCAAGTATGAGTTGTCCAAACGAGGTTTTTCAAAAAACATGGGAGGCATTGTCGGAGGATATACTATCAAGAAGAAGACGATTGTTTAATTTACCAGGTACGTATTATATATTTATGTTTGTAATATTTCATTAAATAGCAATACTTTTTAATATCAAAATTCTAATTTAATACATTTTTTAGGTTTACGTCTAACCGATGAACAACTAAAGAATTATACACTTCTTGAGATTGATCAGTTACTTCAAAAAAACGGAAGCAGTTTAAGTAATTTTCCAACAATGCCTGTTCCAAATCCAGATGATATATCCCTACAGCACAATTCAATGATTCTTGAAGAGTTGAGCTATGATCGCATAGAGTTGCTAGAGGAGTACAATACATTGTCTTCAACCCTAACTACCGAACAAAGTGATGTTTTACAAGAAATACTTGAAGCTATTTGTTCAACTGATGGAAAAGTCTTCTTTTTTTATGGGTACGGGGGTACTGGAAAAACTTTCATATGGAGAACTCTTTCTGCAGCCGTTAGATCTCACGGAGACATCGTTCTTAATGTTGCATCGAGTGGTATAACTTCTCTTTTGTTGCCTGGAGGACGCACTGCACATTCTCGGTTTCGTATTCCGATAAACATTTCTAAATCATCCACCTGCAACATAATGCCCGGTACTCATTTGTCAGAACTTATAATAAAGTCAAAGCTGATAATATGGGACGAGGCACCGATGATTAACAGATTTTGTTTTGAGGCACTTGATAGAAGCCTAAGAGATATAGTTAGAGCTCCTGATGGATCTATGTCTAATTTGCCTTTTGGAGGAAAAACGGTGGTTCTTGGAGGAGACTTCAGACAAATACTTCATGTTATTTCAAAAGGTTCAAGAGAACATATAGTCCATTCTGCTATCAATTCATCATATATGTGGGAACATTGCAAGGTACTGAGGCTAACGAGGAACATGAGATTGCAAACTGGAAATTCTAACGGTATTAATACATCTGATGAGATAGCTGAATTCTCAGATTGGATTTTGAAAGTGGCGACGGGAATCTTGGAGATAGTGACGATGGTTTTGCGGACATTGATATTCCTGAAGAGAATCTGATTTTAGATGCACGAGATCCTATTGCTGCTATAGTTGACTGCATTTACCCATCCGTCTCTAACAACTATAATATTGAGAAGTATTTTGAGGATAGAGCTATATTTGCTCCAACACATAAAGAAGTTGAAAACATTAACGAGACAGTGTTGGCAATGATACCTTGTGATACAAAGTATTATTTGAGTTCAGACAGTGTGTGTCCATCGGAGTTTAAACCTGGTGGAATGGGACAGGTGTTTTCCATTGACTTTCTCAACTCTATTAAGTGTTCTGGTCTACCAAATCATCGATTGTTTCTCAAGATAGGGATCCCTATAATGCTACTTAGGAACATTGATCCGAAGTCCGGTTTGTGCAATGGAACTAGACTAATTGTTACAAGACTTGGAAATCACATTATTGAAGCACAAATTCTTTCTGGAAGAAATGTTGGTACTAAAGTTTTTATACCAAGAATGACATTGAGTGTTTCGGATGACACGGCTGCCGTAAAGTTTCGAAGAAGACAATTTCCTATTCTATTGTCTTTTGCAATGACGATAAATAAAAGCCAAGGCCAGTCCCTTTCCATGGTAGGTGTCTACCTTCCTAAACCTGTGTTCACCCATGGTCAGTTGTATGTTGCAGCTTCTAGAGTCAAAAGTAAGAGTGGATTGAAAATTCTTTGCCTAAATTCAAATGGAAAAATATGTAAACGTACCACGAATGTTGTCTACAAAGAAGTTTTTCGCAATTTGTAATTTATTATAAAATTTACTTTTATAAATAAATTCATAATCCTCTTTTCTACTTTTTTATATGTGTGATGTAATTTATATAGACACATCATTTGTATTTTATTTTTCTAATAAAATACAAAAAATTACAAATATATAGTCTTTTCTATATATATATAATATAATATAATTTATATTGACATTACATTTAAATTTTAATATTTTACATAACATAAAAAAATTTACAAATACAGAATCTTTTCTATTTTTATATATATGATGAATTTATATTGACATAACATTTAAATTTTTTTTATTTTTCATAAAATAAAGAAAATTATAAATATATACATAATTTATTTTTTTTATTAATAAATTTATAATATAAAATTAAATTAGGTTAAAAATTATTATAATTATAATTAATAAAAATTAATAAAATATACTTATTTCAATTCCGCGAAATTCGCGGGTCTTACACTAGTTTATTATAAAATGGAGAAAGTATAAATTAATATTGACCTTTCAATTTTAAATTAAGAAAGTATGTGGTTATTTCATTAAATTAAGTGTGGTCAATAAAAGGCTCGCTAGATTTTATATATTTTGAAATTTTCATTTGTCAAATATGTTCACGAGTTCAATTATAGATTATGAAATTTAGATAGGGAAATGTTGTGTGAGACGGTCTCATATATAAGATAAGATAATTTAATTATTAATATCTTATTTTATTTTAAAATAATATTCGGATAGATCATTGACTCAAGGATGATCACTTAATATATGAGTGATGAAACTCGTTTCATATATTTTTTTTTCAATAATTTTTTTTTTATCTCATTTAAAAATTTAAATTTATATAAAAGTATTCAATTAATTCATTTATATTAATTTATCTAAACTTTGATACCATAAAAAAAATAATCATGTCATCTAAAAATTTAAAAATTCAAACTTACACAGATGTATATATAATTCGCTAGTATATAATTATAATAATTCATAGCTCTATATTATGATAGCGAATGGCCTGAGGAGGAGTTAGGCATGAAAACTCAACTTAATTGATGAATTTAATTTAATTTGAAAGCGTTAATAGAACTAGCTCATTGAATATTTGCTTGCATCTATGAATCAAGAAATTTATTTAAAAATTAATGGTAGTGGTCCAATCAATTTATGAACCAAGTTTCTAGAATTACTTTTAAGCATTACAGTACTTACGTACTTATCCAATCTGAATTCATTTTATATGGTCACTAATAATGTAGTACTCACAAATTTTAATAAATATTAATTAATTTAGGTATAAAGTAGATAAGTTGGGGGTATGATGGGATGTTATAGGGTCCATTTATAAGTAAAGTGATTGTTTATGAATAAAGTTAGTGACAATTTGAGTAAATAAGTGATGGTTGGAGGGTGAAGATAAAATAGTGTGAATAGTATTATTTCTAAAAAGGGAATAGGTATAATAAAATTGGACAACCAAAAAAAAAAAGGAAAAGTCTTAAATGCACCATGTGCACCAACTTGGGATCCGTGCACACTATACTTGACCCGCCTAACCCGCCCAGCCCATACCTGATCCAGCCCAATTTTTTTTAATTCATCTCCTCCTAAAACGCTATTTTGTAGAACAGTTTTCTCCCCCCCACCGTCATCGCCGCTGATCTCTTGACGCTTCCGCTCTCCTGAACTTCATTGCTACCCTTCTCGCCGTCTAGTTGTTCCTCTACATCTTCCGTCAGTCGTCTGATCCTCCCTCCGATCACCATTTTCGGCAGTCAATTCTCCAATCGAAAGACTCTCTTTCATTTTCCTCACAAGTATTGGTTCTGTTCTGATGTCTTCGCTCATGGTCGGCGTCGCCATTGTTGGTTTGCACGATGCTTTTAAGATCTGCTATGTATGTATAATGTAGAAATATTAATTTGATAACCATAGACAAAACCTTTCATCCTTTGATCCAAGGGGGAAACTAAATTAAGCGGCCAATGATCAGTGGGAGTGGGAGAAAAAGTAAGAATTATGCCTTGATATGCTTCTAGATTGATTTTTTTTTTTTTTTTTTTGGTATGGTGTTAATTGATTGATATTAGGATTTGAGTTTCGTAATTGGCAGCCTTTTCTTTCTAGAGATTTTGTTTTGAACTCTGTATTTGAAATTTGAGTTAGGTTAGGTATCTTTTACTAGGATCAAATTATTAGATTCTTTTTTGTTATTATTGAATTCGATATTAGAAGCAAGAATTAACTATTGATCACTGGAAAATTAGCTTCCTTACGACTTTGTTGTTTGCTGTTTTAGTGAAAAGTTTTTCTGGTTTATCAATAGTGATAAAATTTTTATTTTAGGTCAAATGATTGATCAAGATCAAATGTGTGTGATCGTATCCACACATGGGAGTTATTGATCAATGACTATTTAGTTGTTGATTATGAGTTACAACTAACTCTTGGGGTTTGATGAATGATGATGCAAGATTAGTTCATTCATTTGCTCTTGCAAATGTGAGATAGAGATTGGTTTTTTTGTTGCAGGACTACTACTCTCAATTAACATTAAAAATTTAATTTTGTTTGTTGTAGTTGTTGCGTGACTTATTTAGTAGTATTTGATTTTAATGAACATGATAACTCTACTTTACCTACTTCACTCTAACTTGTCTCATAGTCCACAATCCCAGCTCCTTCTCTGAATTAATTATTCATTTGCCCACAATTTTAATGATGTTATCGCAAATCAAATCGAAAGAAAAGCGTCAATAAATTTGGAGCTTTTGTTACTGTTGTTGAGACTAGTTCGCAGTGGGTAGCTTCGTCGGGATTGGTGAACGGAAAAGGTAGAACAGAGAAACGGGAAGATGAATGAGGATTTCGATTTAATTATTTTTTGCACAATTCTTTTTGAGGCACAGCTGAGGTGTTGTCGTTGTGAAGAAATTCAACAACGGTGGAGGATGAAGATATGATCAACACCATAAGTGTGTAAACTTCCCGTTTCAATCAATTTTATGATTAACTTCACAAATGTATCAATTCATAGGTATGTTTCTGATTTTTTTTTTAATTGCGATTTTAGGAGGGTGATTTGGGTACTATATGGAGATTTTGTATGTATTGTTTGCGGTTTGCTCTATGGTTGCTTCGTTGTTGGTGAAGAAGATTGGAGAGAAGAATGTTTTGGTGCTGGTACAACTGGATATTGGCTATTTACAGCAGTTAATTTGAAGTCTGTCTTGGTGCAATTTTTATTATTGAAAAGTGATAATTTTGTTACTGAAAAGTGTAATTTTTATTATTGAAAAGTGGTAGATTTTGATATAGAAAAGTGGTCATTTTTGTTACTAAAAAGTGGTAACTATAAATATTGAAAAGTGTAAATTTTGTTACTGAAAAGTGGTAACTATTATTAATGAAAAGTAGAAATTTTGTTACTAGAAAGCGGTAACTATATTATTAGTGAAAAGTGGAAATTTTGTTACTGAAAAGTGATAACTATTATTATTGAAAAGTGGAAACTTTGTTACTGAAAAGTGGTAACTATTATTATTGAAAAGTGGAAATTTTGTTACTGAAAAGTGTAATTTTTATTATTGAAAAGTGGTAGATTTTGATATAGAAAAGTGGTCATTTTTGTTACTAAAAAGTGGTAACTATAAATATTGAAAAGTGTAAATTTTGTTACTGAAAAGTGGTAACTATTATTAATGAAAAGTGGAAATTTTGTTACTAGAAAGTGGTAACTATTATTAGTGAAAAGTGGAAATTTTGTTACTGAAAAGTGGTAACTATTATTATTGAAAAGTGGAAATTTTGTTACTGAAAAGTGGTAACTATTATTATTGAAAAGTGGAAACTTTGTTACTGAAAAGTGGTAACTATTATTATTGAAAAGTGGAAATTTTGTTACTGAAAAGTGGTAACTATTATTATTGAAATGTCGAAATTTTGTTATTGAAAAGTGTTAATTATTATTGAATTTTTTTTAATAAAAATGATATTTAAAAACTGTGAAATGGTAAAGTTGTAATAATTTTTTTTTAATAAAAATAGTATTTAAAAAATTAATTACTATAAAGTTGTACTAAATTTTTGGTAATTAAAAATTAGAGTTCACAAAGTTTCGAACTCCTGACCTCATACATAACTTGGATTGCAGTAACCGCTACACTAATAAATAATTTGTTTTTAATTTTTGTTTATCCTAATTTATACGAATTGACCTGTGCATTAGTGTGCACGTGCACACTATGCACAGGAGACCAACTCAAAAAAAAAAAAATGGGAATAATGAAATTGGACGGAGGGAGTAATACTTATCCGTTCACATATAAATTTACACATTTATTATATTGAGATGTTTCTTTTGAATTTGTACACTTAAATTTTTTTTTTTTTTTTTTTATAATCTTGATCTTTAAAATATATATTCATTTTTTTTGTTTCAATATCCAACTCAAAGACATACTAATTCGGGGAATCAATTTCACCGTCCGCTTTCAAAGGTCTCGTTTAAAATCAGAGTTTTGCATTTTCTAAGGGGTCATATAGAGCGCAAAACTTTGAATTTAAAGGGGTCCCGCAAGTGAACGGTGAAATTGATCCCTCAGATTAGGTCCTTGGACCGGATTCTGAAACATAAAAAAAAATATCATTACTTTTGAAATCCACACATACACCCCATCACCTAATTTACATTTTTCTTTAAATTATTCATAAAAGTTTACAAAACTACACCTCAAAACTCTACTCAAGAGTAATCTGGATGGTCAATTTTTTTTTTTTATTTAAGTAAACCTACACATATTAAATTATTGTACATCACGCGAAATTAAATAATAAATGGTTATCAAAATTACCAAAAGAGATTGTTAATAATTGGTTGTTCCAAATTATCAAAACTGAAGATTGCACAATAAAAATGATTGATCAAAATTAATAAAATCGGAGAATACACAAATTTCATCTCGAAATAAGTTTGTGTGTAGTACAATTTTAATTTATGTTGTTAAAAAAAATCTCATTAATATACTAATACGTATATATGATTAATTGAAATAAAGGACCCCAAAACCTTTTTATGCAATCCCTTTATTTTCAATTTTTCATCTTCGTACCCAAACGGCAAGTATATTTTTTTAAATTTTTTCTAGTAATTATTATCTGCCGTAATCTTTTAGATTTTTTTCACAAGAATTCCATTCATGCAACAATTCAATTAGACCACTCCACCTGTTTTCTAGAATACCAACTTCCAACCTCATCTCAATAATCCACCTAGTTTTGGTCAAAAAATTCTTCATAATCTTATTTCCCAAGCTAGCCTCCATATTAAGAAATTAATTAATCTTATTTCTCAAGTCTCCAAATCAAGAAAATTAAAAATAAAAGATTCTTAAAATTCTCTCAGAAGCCTCTGGACCTTGCAAAATTTCAATATTTTGAAATTTAAAACCTCATATAAAAACCCCAATTTCCAATCCATGCACCCCACAATTTCTCCGGATCACCTTTTCCCTCTCTTTTTTTCTCACAAGAAAACATTTGCAATATCCAACAAAATATGGGCACTCTTATAGGGCATGTTGCACCTGGATTTGGCTTCTTCATAATTGGATTATGGCACTTATTTAACCACATCAAACTCCATTCCCTCAACCCTAAATCCTACACCTCTTCACCATGGTTTCCATCTTCAAAATTCAAGTACTTAGAGCTCTACTTGATCATGTTTGGATGCTCCATGTCCATATCCATGGAGCTCTTCATCGGGCCCGATCACCACCAGCCTCTCGACCCGGATGGCACCATCCCATCCAACCATCTCCACAATTTTGAACACTCCAATATCTCCCTCACTTTCTTCGTCTATGCCTTCTTCTCCATCATCCTCGATAAACTTGCCCCACCCGCCCAATACGCGTTAACAAACATGCTTGGTGCGGTGGCTTTCGCGCAACAACTCCTCCTCTTCCACCTCCACTCCGCGGATCACATGGGCCTCGAGGGCCAATACCATTGGCTACTACAAATAATCATCTTTATCTCACTTGCTACCACTTTGTTAGGCATTAATTACCCTAGTAGTTTCTTGAATAGCTTTGTGAGATCAATTAGTGTATTATTTCAAGGGGTTTGGCTTATGGTCATGGGGTTCATGCTATGGACCCCTACCCTAATCCCTAAGGGTTGTTTTTTGAACTTGGAGGAAGGTCATAAAGTTGTACGATGCCACGGGGAAGAAGCTCTAGAGCGGGCCAAATCTCTAGTGAACATTCAATTCAGTTGGTACGTTATAGGGGTGACAATTTTCGCCATAACTCTTTATCTGGTTTTGGTCAAGTTGTACACTGAAAAGATCGAGTATCAATCTTTATCGAGATTTGTATTGCAAGAGGAAGAAATTAATGGCAGCGATGATGATATAGAGGCACAAAAGAAGATTAATAATCTTGGTAAAGCGTTCACTCCTATGGATATTGAAAGATAGAAGATGATAAAAAAAAAAAAAAATCATGATAAGTGATAAGTGAAATTATATTAGGTGTATATATATATATATATATGTATAAGTTAATAGAGATCTCGTGTGATTTTAATTTGTTACAGTATTTGATATTAAGCCAACAATATTGGCTTAATTGTGAATTGTTTCATAGCAAGGGGGTCAAAGGAGTGTTTGGTTTGAATTCTTTTGTATATTTGTGCTTGTAAATTTGTACACGTAAATTAAATCGCAAAAAGTGGTTATTTATTTATTTATATAAATCTTTAAAACTACCTATATGTCATTTGCAATATTGTTTTCATATTATTAAGCACCGCACTGATGCAACATAATCATATAGGAGTACTTTTTTTTTTTTTTGAAACTACCTATATATATGTCATTTGCAATATTGTTGCAAAATGAGGTGGCGCCGCCACTGGCAAGCCAACTAGGCCGCCGGACCGTGCAGTGAAGAATATTGGTGAATATGAAACTTGAAAATGACATTAATTGATAATTACGTCTAGTGTGGAGCTTCTTAATTTGATGCAACTGTATATCGGATAATAAAAATAATAAAAAATATACTCCATAATCTTATGCTTGCCCTTGCATAATAGCTTGGTGATTACTCTTAAATCTTAATGATATAAACGGTTTGATTCCTCATTTAAATAAAATAAAATAAAATATGAAACTAATTGAGTGTTGGGATAAATTGCGTAAGTTTGTTTAACAAGTATAAACATGCATCCATCTGTAAATCATCCATACATACAAAATTAGTATAATCTTCCGACCATCTTGCTTAATCAAATACCTGCATATCTTTCTTTGCTCTGAAATAGAGAGATCCGTTTTGTTTTGGGCTTAAAACTAATTTTGAATAACTGATTAAACATGTAGTTCTACTTGGAGAGATAATTTTTTTATTTGCGTCTATAAAAGTAATGACATGCGTTGTAAATAAAAGATATTTGAGATTTTTTTTTACAAATGTTCAAAGAATAATGAGACTGAGAAAATATATAGTATATTATAACTGTCAAATAGATTGAACCAAACCCAACTCGGTTGCTACCAGACTTGAAATCTGCAGCCCAGTCAGACCCTAGGCGAGCTATCGAGAAAGAACAAATGGTTTTAACTTTAGGAATATGACATTTCAGTAATTTTTCTTTATTTTATAAAAAATAAATATTTTATCTAATGACAGAGTTTGATTGTCAATGACAAAATTAGATGGTGTACCACTTTTCATTGGACATTTATTATAAGACAGAGTGAATCCTATGTAACACTAAAATAGTTCTAGTTTAATGAATTTGCTTTAAATGTCTATTTGAAAAAATAGAGGATTAAGTTTTGAATCTTAAGAGTATAATGAGATATATATACTGCAAAAATTGTACCGCCAATTGTGTCGCCAATCACGTTGTTGACTATGCAGTAACACTAACGACGGTGGTTCACCCCCGATTCACTCCACCTCCTCCATGTCGATCATCGATATCTGCAACCCATTATGTTTGATATCCCCTGGTAAGAACTGATACGTTTTTTACTTCTTCCCTTGTCGGAAGCTCTGTTTTCTTTTCGTTTGTGAGTGTTGTTGATTTTCCCTCCTTTTTGAGGACTTGTTCATATCTCTCCTGTTGGGAGTAGCTTAATCTAGTTCGTTGAAGTATCTATGATCATCCTAAGCTGGAATTGTAGAGGTCTCGGCCAACCTGCTACTATTCCGACACTTTGTGAATTGGTGAGAGCTCGAAGGCCTGAGGTGATTTTCCTCTTTAAAACATTGTCGCTGTCCGCCAAACTAGAGGAGGTACGTATAAAATTAAAGTTTCGATCCTGTCTTGCTATAGATTGTATTGGGCATAGTTGCGGCATCGCAATCCTATGGAAAAAAATGAGAACACATGCTCTATTTTGAGTTACTCTTTGCACCATATCGATGTTCGTATATATGATAATGTGGGAGATTGGAGGGTAACAGGCTTTATGGCTACCCCAGCAGGAGTCAAAGAGGTCTCTCATGAGATTTACTACGACAACTCTCTAGCCGTAGTGATTTGCCTTGGGTTTGCCTCGGTGACTTTAATGATATACTCTTCGGTCGTGACAAGAAAGGAAGGGTTGAGCACCCTAACTGGCTCTTTCGAGGTTTCCGGGATACTATTGCAGATTGTCGGTTGTCAGATGTGGATTTGATTGGCCACCAGTTCACTTGGTCAAGAGGTAGAGGTATGACTCATGCAGTAGAGGAAAGATTGGATAGAGCGATGGGTACGCCCTCGTGGCATGGTAAATTTTCGGGAGCAAAACTCCATAATTTGGTGGCACCGGTGAGTGATCATAACCCTATTCTGCTGGTCACTAACACGACCCCGTTCCATCGAAAACATAAACGATTCCGGTTTGAGAATAAGTGGCTTACAGAGAGGGATCTTCCGGAGGTAATACGTAGGGCTTGGGTGGGCTTCAGAGAACTTAGTATTTTGAACAAGCTGAACGCAACTTCAGATACTTTGTCTTTATGGGGAAGACATATTGACATGGTGTTCCAGAATAATAAGAGAGACATTGAACAACAAATTGAGGCTCTTCAGTCACGGACGGATGGGTACTCTAGCGAGAAGCTGAAAACCCTGCGCAGCGAATTGGCTACCCTCTTGATTAATTAGGAAACTTTTTGGAGACAATGAGCTAAAACACATTGGATGAAAGAAGGTGACCTGAACACCCGATTTTTCCACAGGACAACATCCGCGAGGAAACGAACGAATTCTTTACAGGGATTAAGAAACTATGAAGGAGAATGGATTTCGGAAAGTACGAGTATGTGTGATATTTTCCACAATTATTTCTCGAATTTGTTTGAGGCAAATCCGAATAACATGGGTGTGGAGGAGACTTTGCACTCTTAACAACTGATTATTACTGATGACCAAAATCAAGCTTTGACTAGAGAGTTTACGATTGATGAGTTTAAGTAGGTCGTCAACCAGATGCATCCCGATAAATCAGGCTTTAACCCGGTGTTTTACTAAAAGTTCTGGGGTGTTGTGGGAGTTGATATATTTAATTCCGATGTGGGTGGCTCCATCTGAAGAAATTTCTGAATCATTTGAACGATACCCATGTAGTTCTCATCCCAAAATGTGAGGATCCGGAGAGTATGAAAGACCTAAGACCTATATCACTATGTAATGTGGTATATAAGATACTATCTAAAGTTCTGTGCAACAAAATGGAGGTATTGCCTATACTAGTGGATCCAGCCCAATCTTTTTTATAGGCGGTCGAAGTATTCAAGATAACATGCTTATTGCCTTCGAAATGATCCATTCGATGAAGAAGAAGAGATAAGGTCGTACGGGGGAGGTAGCGCTGAAAATTGACATTAGCAAGGCGTACGATAGGGTTGATTGGTTGTACTTGGAAAGCATCTTAAAAAGGCTAGGTTTCACTCAAACATGGGTGGATTGGATGATGATGTGTGTTCAGACAGTTACCTACACTTTTCAGGTAAATGATAATATGGTTGGCCCAGGTCGAGGGCTCAGACAAGGGGACCCCTTATCCCCGTACTTATTCATACTATATGCGGAGGGACTCTCTGATCTAATCCGACGGGCGAATTTTCAGGGTCGACTGCATAGGCACAGGGTCTGTAGGAGGGCGCCCATGATCTCCCACCTTCTTTTTGCGGGCGACTGCCTCTTATTTTGCCGAGCTACTCCGGAGGAAGCGACGACACTTAAACAAGTATTGAATGAGTATGAGGGGGTTTCAGGTCAAACTATGAACTACAACAAATCTGGAACTTTTTTCAGCAGTAACGTTTGGGTTAATGAGCAGATTGTGATTCAGAATATTTTTGGGGTCGACCAACCTCTGAATACAGGCAGATATCTTGGTCTCCCCTCTTTGATAGGTCGGAGGAAACGTGAATTTTTTTCTTACTTGAAAGATAAATTATAGGCGAGCATACAAAGTTGGAGGGATAAGAAGATCTCAATGGCAGGCAAGGAATTATTGATTAAATCCGTTGCTCAATCAATTTCGACATATTGTATGGGAATTTTTCTATTACCTTCGACTCTCACTAACGAGTTGCAACGCATGATGAACTCGTTTTGGTGGGGATCAGGGGGTGCCTCTTCAGGTATAAAGTGGACAACTTGGGGGGATATATGGGGATTGAAGAAGGATGGTGGTATGGGATTTCGGGATCTCCATCTGTTCAACATTGCGATGCTTGGTAAGGTGGGATGGAAATTGCAGAATGATCTAGGGGTTTGGTGTGTTGTGTTCTCAAAGCAAAATACTTTCCCCATGCTGATTTCTTATTTGCTCATTTTGGAAATAACCCAAGTTTCACTTGGAGAAGCATTTGGGAGTCACAAAGCCTAGTCCGGAGAGGTACTCGTTGGAAGGTGGGAAGTGGTGAAAATATTGGAATTTGGAGGCAGCCGTGGCTCTGTGATGATAATGATTTTTGGATCCACTCTCCAACGGGTCCAAATATGGAGGACGCTAGAGTATCTGATCTAATTGTCCCTGGAACCAGGTGCTGGAATGTGAGCTTACTGGAAACTCTCTTTAACGAGGAGGATGTGAACATAATTATATCTGCGTCACTCTCTCCTGCAGGGTACACTTGTAAGATAATTTGGCATTTTGCACGGAATGGAGCATACTTGGTTAAGACAGCATACCGACTTGCGGTGAAATTGATGAGTCATGGGCAAGAACAAGAAAGATGGCGATGGAATTTATTATGGAAAACCAAGGTCCCACCAAGGGTGAGAAATTTCTTCTAGAGGTTATGTAAAGACTTTCTACCCACAAAACAAAAATTATTTTGTAGGAGGATTGTGGATAATAAAGGGTGCCCTCATTGTCTAGATGCTGAAGAATCACGTTGACATGCTTCTATTGCATGTCCTTTTGCTGCGGGAGTTTGACAGTCCATTGGGTTCAGGAGCACCTTGCACCAGATTATTGATAATGTGGAGTCCATGGAGGAATTGGTGTTCACCACGATGCGGGAGCTAGATATGCGTGATTTTCAGATTTTTGTCATGTCGTTATGGAGGTTATGGAATGAGCGAAATGAAGTGGTTTGACATGGCACCTGCAATACATCCACTGCAACAACATTCTTAGCTGCTAATTACCTGGCCGAATGGAAGGTAGCGTCTGAATTGAGATCGCCGCAACTGGAACAACAACGATGTGTAGCTTGGCATCATCTGCCGCCGACATTCGTCAAAGTGAACGTGGATGCATCTTTCTTCAAAGAGACAGGAGAGATGGGGTTTGGTGTCATTATCCATGATGACGAGGGAGCCTTCATTCTGAGTCGTACAGTGTTGCACCCGGGATTGTTACATGTTGAGGAGGGCGAGGCTATGAGCCTTTTCGAGGCGTTATCGTGGATCAAAGACCTTGGGTTTACGAAAGTTATCATGGAGGTGAACGCGACACTAGAAGCGGATGCAGTAAACTCTCACCAAAGGCATGAGTCTGTGTTTGGAGATGTTATAGACGCATGTAAGACGATCATATCTACTTTTTATCTCTTGCACTGTGGTATCGATTAGTCGGGTAGCCAATGAAAATGCACACCGTCCAGCAAGACGGGCTAAGATGTTCTCTAATCCTCATATTTGGGTAGAGCCTCCAAACTTTGTGGATGCCTTCCGAATGAACTATGCACTTGCCAATAAATTTGGAGTTCTACTTCAAAAAAAAAAAAAAAAAAGTAGAGGATTAATTGTATCATTTTAATTAATATTTATATTTTTACCAAAAAATTGAAACTCACGAAAATAGAGTAATAAACTCACGAAAGTCATACTCACAGTATTGGGGGGTGGGTGTACTCATAAAGGGAAATATATTAAAAAAAATGAGTGAAGGGTAGTTTGAACATTTTATTCATATCTTAAATTAATTTAAAGTGGGTGTCGGTGTGTGCATACAACTGTGCCCGTTTTTGTTTATCTTTAAAGGGCCGGCCCATCTATATTATTGGGCCTCATAAGGAAAAGGCTGGCCCAGTTTCTTATTTACTCCCAATCAAAATTAACGACTCATATGCTCCCCCTCTTCTCTGTACAATTTCTCGAGTTGTTCCTCATGTAAATTTGCAGTAATTGCCAATTGGCGCAGTAGAACACGAATTTTAAGGAACCTCCTCCCTGCATACATTTCTGGGTTGTTAAGCTTCACTCACAGCTGAATTTGACCTAATTAATCAATTGTTCACGAGAGACGAGAAGAAATTCGGAATTATCCACCATCCATGTGATGGTTCGGACTATCAAATTCATAGTCATTACACTAACTGGGCTTGGGGCGGTGCTAGTTTAAATGGAACCAGAAGAAGAAGAGCCACAACAAAAGCGTCCTCATCTCAACAATCACGACGTTTCTATGGCTCGCCACTCCGCCTCTCCTCCTCCTGATGACAATAAAACCGTAATTTCTTTTATTTTAAAAAATAAGTTTGAAGTATTGATGTTGTCATGTTGATTCTGATGTGCGTGTTTCCTCATTGATTTGTATATATAGTGTTTGTTACTCTTGTTTGGGTATGTACTATTGGAGATTCTTATGTTTGGTGTGCGTAGGATTCTGTGGTTAGGTTTCAATGAGGACCGTCTTAGAAGTGAGTTTTTTTTAGGTTTAACGTATGGGGATCAATTGTGATGGCTAAGGTGCAATATTTTGGAATTAGGTCGAAGATAGAGTATATTAGACAATAATGACGTGGTAATGGTGTTGTATAAATACTCAAGTAGGAATTTTAATGAGAATGTGCAAGTATCAAAATGAGAAACTTCAATATTTAGTGGCTACATTAAATGGAAGGTGTAGTCAATCAGCATTTTATAATAAGGGAATTGGATTTCTGAGCAAAAGTTGTAGGGAAAGAATTTGATCTGGTTTTAGTTCCTTGTTACTATATTTGTAGGTATCAGCAAAGGAACGGGCACCTGCTACTTCCGAATTCATGTGTTCTATGTGTGATCCCTTCTCTTTTCCTAATCTATTGTTTATATATATAATTAGTTAATAAAAAGGAAACGAGGTGTTTGTTTAGAATAGAATAAACAATAAAGAAAGCTGCTATCTTGAATTTTCTGAGCATCCAATAAGCAGTATATTTTTCTTGTGGATTATGGATATCCTTCAGTCTCGGCTAAATTCTTCTTAGAAAATATCCATTATCAGGCAACAAAATTTTTGATTAATTGCACAAAGAATGTGCATGGTTTTGGCCAAAGGCCAAAGGGACATATTATGATGAACAGTATATCAGCTTATTTTGCCTATAGGCATAAGTTGAGATGCATTCTGAGAAGTTTTCTCTAGCTTAGTCTCTTTCATGTACTGTTTCTTGACCCACTATGACTTCTCACTGGCTTGAAACATGACATATTATTTCGTTCATATTTTGTGTGGCATAGTAGATATATGCAGGAGTCTATGTTTCTTGAGAAAGCAACCACCAAGCCTTTTTTTCCTTTATGTGGTTGGCTATATGGATCACATGTTGTCACTGTGTCAGTCAATATACATATTCTCGTCAATGAGCATAAAATATCTTTTCTGATATCTTATTTCAAAGTCTGTTAAGGTCTTTCTCTTCTCCTTTTAATTTGAGTTAACGCGTCTGGGCTTTTTTCACGGGATACTGGGTTATCTAAAGCTTAAAGGCACTTGTTCACATGTTTCAAACCATCTTAAATGTGTTGCTCTGATTTATTCAGATGCTGTGGCTATCCCCACTTTCTCCCCCTGTAATTTGTTCATTACTTTCTCCCCCGTGGCTGTCCCCTTTTTCTGCACATTCATCTCAATATTCTTTTTTTTTTCTCCTTCCCCAGGTTCTGTTCATGTTTATATTTAGTCGCCCATAATCCATAAGCCCATGTTTGGACTTGAACTTTCTAAAAACTTTGCTGTTTGAATTAGGAGTATTGTTTTGGGGAGTTTTGGATATGGTTGGAATTTGTGTTTGTTGTAGAATTGGAACATTGAACTTCATTTTAATGTCAAATTATGTTGGAGAAGTGGGCGTGGTTGTACTTGTACTATTATTTGTATTTGAAAAAGTGGTTACAGTTGTCTATTATATTAGATTCAATGATTAAACCGAGAAATATATTTTATTGTGTGTGTGAGGCGGGGTGGGGGGACAGAGTCACAGAGAGAATTGGGAGAATTGAAACCAAGATCATTTTCTAATATAGTAATCTGGTTTTTCAACCTTGTTTCCATTTCTCTTTCCCACAATTTCAGTATGTGTAATTTAAACCCCCTATATATTTATATATCGCATTTTTTATATACAGGGCTGAGAGCTATGAATGCACCTTCCTCTAATGATTTAGCCTTTTCTTAGTTTGTCATACATTAAATGTTATTAAGCCATCAAGGTAGTCAAAAACACTCGCCTAAGCGACAAAGTTGAGTGTGAATACATGCCACCGCTTTCATCCCTTCCAGTTGGAGCTTGTTCAGTGAAGTGCACGTTTCAAACTGCTTTTATATGAAATTTCAAGCGGTGATTATAACCACCTTGATGAACCGCTGCAGTTTTTTTGCCTAGTACATTTATGAAGCCCGTTAATAATAGAAAGCCCATACCAATTAAAAAGCCCAAGTAAATAAGACCTAAGACAAATAATAATAATAATAAGTAGATTGCGAAAGGCGTAGGATTTTTGTGTCTAGCTCCAGCAGCTTTGTTCTTCATGCGAGCAGCGGAGAATATCAAAAACCATAGGGTTTGTAAATGTCAAACTTTAATGTTTCTCACTTTACCCCCATGTGTTTTACTATATGGATTACTTAATGCTATTTTTGGTGCATATAATATATTTTCTTATTCAATTTGCATAATGTTTTTGGAATTGTGTGCTTCACTTTGGTGAAGCGTGCTATTTTTTATTTATTTTTTGCGCTTTGTGTGTAAAGCATTAGGAGGTCTTTGCGCTTTCAGTGTGCCTTTCGCTTTTGACTATATCGTAAGCCATGTAATTTCTACTTCTCCGAGGCATTTCTATTTGGCTCGGGTTGACTTAGCTTATCTAATGTGATTTCATTTTATAGGTTGTAAAAGTACCACTTCCATGATCTTTTATTCCTTTAACATGGACTCGAGCATGTCCATGTGTATCTTTTATACTCTTGGTTTGTTTCTACTTTCTTGTTTTCTTTTCTCTTTTTTGCTATTTATATGTATAATAGGCATATATATAAAAAATTCTTCAAAGGCCTGTGTCTTTGAAACTTGCAAGCAGTGTGATTTTTTTTTATTTGAAGGCCTGTGTCTTTGCCCCATGTGTTACTCTTTTCACCTCTGCCTGTCACTTTAATATCTTTCAAGACAAGTATGTAACAATTTTTAACTAGTCATTCTATGTTTTCACTTTTTCGGGGATTTCTTTATTCAGACACCGTGTTTCTTTTTCGCATTCCTTAAACTGCCCTCTTGCAATGTTACCCTTTGGTCAGTTACATTTTATGCGTCCTTTCTATATGTTTCTTAAGCATAGTTTTATGAATTTTATTGGCCTGATAAAAGTATATGAGGTTACTCTCTGCAGAATAACTGGGCAAAGTCATTAATTTTTTCTTCATGATAGGTTGATGCTGCAGTTCTTCAGTACCAGAACCAGAAGCTTGTACAACAATTAGAAATTCAGAAGCAAGAGTTACATGACCTTGAATCCAAAATAAAAGATTTAAAAGGGAAGCAAACTTCATATGATGAAATTCTGATAGAAGTGAACCACCTCTGGAACCAGGTCAGTTATTTTCGTGCCTCTTTCTTGTATGGCATATCTTCTATATCTAATGGCATATAAATATCGTTCTTTGTGTTAATTGGACAACTTTGTGCAGTTGATTGATGATATTATTTTACTTGGAGTGCAAGCGGGGGCTAGCCCAAGTGCTTTACAAAGTTTGGATCGGATAGAATCTTCTCGAGGTAAACTTGGATTTTGAAGAGTCCAGACTATGGGAAGATATTTCATACATATCGAAGATAATGACTTGAGTTTATTTCAGGCTCTATTCCATCATGTGCTGCGGAGGATATCTTTCTTTGTAGGTTACTAGAAACAGACGCAATTCAAAGCAGCAAAAATGATGGATCAATTGATCGTATTGATCAAGCTCTTGCATTGCGCCAGGCTTCTACAAAGGAGTTGATGAAATCACTTCAAGATGCTATTGATTCTCAGAGCACTAAACTTGAGAACATAGCTCAAGTTTTGCTGGGAAAACCATCTACAGAAGGTTATAAATTATTCTTCAGTTGATGCATATTGTCTTCTCAGAGGCATATAGTTAAATAAATTCTATATAATGATGTATTTCTGCTGCTTGTCTTCTCAGATGCTGTTATCCAATTACGTGAGCTTGATAATTTGATGTTTGAGGAGGCTAGGCACCTCAATGATGTGGTCGATGTGCTTCATTTTAAACACAAACAACATGCTGATGAGATTCAAGCTTGCATTGACAACCATTCAGTTGATCAGTTAGAGATAAAACGCCTTGCTGGTATTGGATCTTTTCCCCATTATATTGCACTAGCATACGAAATAGTATATTTTTAGCTGCGATTTTCAGCCAAGTGATTTTTAGCTTATATGCATTACAAATTTAATTGTTTGGACTTGAGTCTATTTACAACTCTGTCTAATTGTGCATGTTTCTATTATGTTTGAAGGAGAGCTGGAAGAAAACATGGCTGAACTTGAAGAAAGTAGAAGAAAACTTATTAATATGAAAATGCAGAAAGATGGTGTTTCTGGAATGCATGTTCCAATTCCTATTCCTGTTATAGTTCCTAATGTTGTAAACGGAACTTTATCTCCCGAAAAGTCAGCCGATAGGTCAAAGCGTTTACGAGAACTTAAAGAATCTATTGAGGAGATAAAGGTTTTCATTTTTTTGGGTCAATTCACACTCTCACGTTCCTTCCTGGCCCAATACCAATATTTTCTAATGGAGTTTAAAATTGAATACAATATAGGTACTGGCAGAGGATCGGCTTTCCGAGCTTAAAGATGCACGGGAGGACAATCTAATTTTGTCAAATCAGCTACACCATCTTCAGGTTCTAAACAGAGTTGACGGATTCCTAGATTAGTGTATGAATCTATAAGCCATCTAACTTGTGATTCTTTTTTATTTTTTTATTTTTAAGAATGAATTAAAAGAAGATAAATATATCCAGTCGTCTCGGCCCTACTCCTTAGTGAATGATCAGTTTCAGCACTGGAATGCGGAGGCGGAGCGTTATAAAACGTTAACAGAGTCTTTGCAAGTAAGCTATTTCTTATTATGTTTTGATAGTATTACTATTCATCTCGCTGGGGTGCTTTCTAAAAGCTAAATTATAGGCTGAAAGGCCTTTCATCATGCGAAGGGAGAAAGATTTGATTGCAAAAGCAGAGTCTATTGATGCAGCAAGGAATGCTTTCGATAGTTCTGAGTCAAAGGTTGAAGAATTACAAAATCAACTGCAATCAATCATTCTTGAAAAGAATGAGATGGAGATGAAACTGGAAGAGGCTATGCAAGATACAGGTTGATGTGATAATGCTTGGACTTGTTACTGATAATGGTGTTTACCAATCTGGTCTGAGATTTGTGTTACTTTCAGGAAGAAAAGATGTCAAAGAAGAGTTTCAGGTAATGGCATCTGCTTTGACCAAAGAATTGGGGATGACCGAAAGCCAGTTGAATAGATGGAAAAGAACAGCCGATGAAGCCCTCTCCTTGCGGGAGAAAGCTCAATCACTGAGTGCCTTACTGGATGCAAAGGTTGGCTTTGTACTATCAAAGTGTTTTGCCATCTAACATCTGCATAAAAAAAATTAGTCGTTTTCCCTAGGTTTATGCACGCAGAATACGCAAATAATGTTTGGAAGTCATCTACCATCTCATTGGATGATTTCTCATTAGTAGCATAATGTGGTCTTCCATACAATAGTGAAATTAAATCCCATATGTAGAGAAAGAAAGAGATAAGTGAAACATTTATGAAATTTTATTTTAACAATTCGGAAGGGTGGCTCGCGTCAAAGCTCACAGATGTCATGGTGACTAAGGCTATGTTTGTTAATGGATTGGAGTGGATTTCAGATCCATTAGGTGGATTTGATGAATAGTAAAAGGTGTATTTGAATTTTGTTTATATATGCTTGGGAGTGTAGAATTTTGTAGGATTTGATAGTGTAGGATTTTGAAAATAAAGGTGATAGATGATTGATTGTGTATTGGAACATAAGTGTTAAGTATGGGAGAAAGTGTGTAAAGTAAAAAGAAGAGAGAGTTGAGTAGATAATAGTAAGTAAATAATTAAAAAGTGGGTGATAGATGATTGATAGTGTATTGGAAATTGTGTTTGAAAAAAAGTAAAATAGGTGTTGAATAATTTTTAGTTATTATAGGGTAAAATTTTAGAGGATTTGAAATCATATACCAAAATCTGGAGAAACAAACGAGGAGATGGATTTGAAAAAAAAAAAAGTGGAGTATTTGGCTTCTTGGCAACCTCGTGTCATTACATTTTATGTAATATCTGATCATGTATATATTTATTCCTCAAGTTATTTGTTATATTTCTAGTAAATTTTCTAAAACTTTTCTCAGTTGATAACAATTATGCTTGCTGGCAGACTGCTGGATTAAAGAATTTGGCTGATGAGTGTGTTCGGCAGATGGAGGAGGTGAAGTCTTTGAAGGACATTGTACGTTTGTCTACCATTACCTAATCTTTCATTTCCTTGCAATCTAAATGCATATAGCTCTTGACATCCGAATCTGGATATACAGACTGAGAAAATGCAGAAGGATAAACAGGAGCTAGAAATCTACTTGGATATGTTGGGTCAACAAATTTACGATAATAGGTAACCCTATATAAATCTTTCATGGAAGTTAGTTGCCTCATTATTACCGAGGCTTATTATGTGCATGTGCAAACACAGAAATATTTGTTAGTTTTGTGCTTGCATGTCTGTTCACACTGTATTTGGACATATCTCTTGACAAACAGAGACTTGACAGAGATTAGAGAATCAGAACATAGAGCTCGGTTACAAGCTGAAAGCTTGAGGAATGCCCTCGAAGAGCATAGCTTGGAATTGCGAGTGAAAGCAGCTTATGAAGCTGAGGCAGCATGCCAGCAAAGGCTATCTGTTGCCGAAGCTGAGATGGCTGAATTAAGGGCAGAGTTGGATACTTCTGAGAGGTTTTTTTTCTTATTATTTTTTCATTATAATATCTCTTTACTTTGAGAAAGGTACTAGTTTCGAAGGAAAATCCATGTTTGATTTACATTTCTGCTTTAGCTAGTATTTATAAATGCAATAATATTTTTGGCTATATGATGACTCGTGCATTTCAAACTATATTTCAATATGATTTCTGGAGGCATTATCTAATTAATGGCTTGATCTTTCTCTTTTAATTAATGAGATTTATTAACATACTTGTGTTAAGGCATAGTTCTCGCCTGCTCCTTGGGTTTTAGCTTCATGTTTGCTAATCCCGTGAAATTGATAGCATACTGCCTGTATCAACATTTCTCTTCTTGAGTGTCTACTTAGACTTCGTCTCTAGCAGTGGGACAATTAGTAAATTTTGAAAGAAGTTCATCTCAACCTCTTTCAGAGAGAGAGATTTCTTGTTTGAGTTGATTCATGCTCTGTTTGCAAATTTTCTAAGTCAATATTATTCATTAAATTATTTATTTACATGCAGAGATGTTTTAGAACTCAAGGAAGCCATCAAAATTAAAGAAGGCGAGACCGAGTCGTATATATCTGAAATTGAGGTGACAGTGTTGCTTCTTAGCGCATATTTGAAGTGTACTGATTATTTATCAGAATATGTGATGTTTTGTCCTCTTTTACACCTTCCTAGAATCTTTTTGGTGCTTCTGTTAATTGTGCAAAGTATACCTACAGACCATTGGTCAAGCTTATGAAGATATGCAGACTCAGAATCAGCATTTGTTGCAGCAATTGACCGAAAGGGATGAATATAATATAAAGGTATCATGATCTTGTTTGATTATCGCACTACATTCCTTAATCATGCCAAATGAATCAAACATATTTTTCTCAATTTTTTTTTTTTTTTTTTAATTTTGCAGCTGGTTTCTGAGAGCGTGAAAGCAAAGCAATCACAGAACTTATTGCTTTCAGAGAAACAAGGATTAGAAAAGCAACGTGAACAACTTATTGGATCTCTTGACGTTTTGAAGACTAAAATAGCTCAAAGTGAGGAGCAGGTAAATTGGTTATCCTGCAATTTAAACATCCGGATTTCTCTCAAAATTACCCCATTCAAACCAAAACTAAACCTGCAGATGAAACATCACCACCAAGAAGTTTTAAGTTCAATTAAAGAAGACAAGCACACGGTAATGAACCTTGAAGCTGCAAAGTGGGAATTAGCAGATGCAGAGAAGGAACTGAAGATGCTGAAATCAACCGTGTCTTTGTCTGAGAAGGAACATGAGCAGATCCAGAGAAAAATAGATGATATTAAAATTGACCTGGATAATGAAAGGTAATTTCTATTGTACATTACATGCATTAGGTATTTGAAATCCTGAGTGTCATGCATTAGAAACCAGAATTGCTTATTGCATGATCTGCAATGCAGGACTGAGCGAAAGAAGCTTGATGAAGAACTGATGGAATTGAAAAAAACAGTAGATGAATTGACTGCTGCGACTGGGGAGGCTGCTATGCGGAAACTCCAGGACGAAATTAATGATTGCAAGGCTATACTCAAGTGTGGGGTGTGTCTTGATCGACCTAAGGAGGTATCACATATATGCCTTGCATCTCAAAAATTTATTTTTACTTCTCGTTCTTGACACCGTGCAACTAGGGCAATTTTGAACAAAAAATTTCAACCAGGCTGGTTTTTTTATGCTCTTATTGCAAACCATAGAAAAAAGTGCTCGAAAATTATTAGTTCATGTAAGGAAAAACGACATCGCTCGTTCTATATCTTGATATACGTTATCGGAGTCATGTATTTGTGTTCCCATCTCTTACCTTCTTTCTTATGTGCAACTTCATTTGACCCAAAATTTCCTTTTACAAACCTATGAAACGTGGGAAATTTGTCTGTTTCTATCTTTCCCACCGATTTGTGCAATCATGTAAAGAATGGCTAAGAATAGATTGGGTATGAATTGTGGCAGGTTGTGATTGTGAAATGCTTCCATCTATTCTGCAATCAATGCATCCAGAGAAATCTAGAAATCCGCCATCGCAAGTGTCCCGGTTGTGGAACTGCATTCGGGCAAAACGACGTTCGATTTGTAAAGATTTAAAGGAGCTTCATATTCTTGAAGTGAAGACAATATTTAGCCTTGTAATTTTTGTATGGTATTTTTTTTCTTTTTGTGGGGAGTGGTATAACAGAGGATGTCTCATACATGATGATAGAGTCTTAACATCCAATCTTGTGAAGTAGTGAGATTACTAACAAGGATTCCAATTTTGGTTTCTGGCCTTGTTTCTCTTATTCAAACACAATCGATGTATCCTTAAAATTCTCTAATCACACTTTAGAAATTTTAAGACTAGGCTGAGGTTTATAATGTGAGTAATCATACTCTTGATAATATTATTATTTCATATTCACAATATTTATGCTCGTTCTGGAAAATATTATGGGCTGCACTGCACTGCACTGCATCATGTAATGTTCAAACCTTATCCACTACGACACCTACATAAATATCGTGTATGGAAAAGGATAAAATTATATTATTTGGATTTTGTTTTATATATTGCACATAGCATTTGTAAATTAATATATACTCCTATAAAATAATAAAAATATTCTTTTAATTTAAAATAAGTCAAAATATTTAATTATTATATGTCTTTTAAATTAAAACACTTTTAACATAATTTTACATCTCTAAACTTTCACCTTTTAAAAAATAAATATCCCAAAATAGCCGTAAACGACGTCGTAGAGTAACTCACTAGATCAGCTGACACAAGGAGTAGGAACCACACTGAGCACAGATCGTTCACCAACAGCCAACATTGCTAATACTCTTGTCCCGGAAATGCTAATGCAAACCGCCGCCGCCGTCGGGTCGCCGTTGAATTGCTGCTACAACTGCTACGCCTCCAAGAATCTCACCCAAAATCCCCCCTTTTCATTCCCCAAAACTGCCTTCTTGCCTCTTCTCGATGGAAGGTTTTATCTGTGCGGCAAATCATCAAACACTTGGCTTTCTAATTCTAGTAATGGTAATACGAGAACGATAACACCAAACGCCACTTTGCTTGAGGCCCCTGTTTTGTGGGCCGGTCGCCTTTGCATTTTCTATGCTCTGTTGAAGGCTGGATTAGCTGGATCTTCTTCAAATCCACTCGTTTCTGGTACGAATAGTTATATTCTCTCTGTTACTCTCTGGTTGAAAACTTGATTTTTTTTTTTTGCTTTTTTTTTTTTAGAAATGGAAAGTGGAGGTGGTGATTTGGGATTTTCAAAGTGGTTTGACGGCTTAAGCAAACCAGGTTTGTGTGCTTTCTTCAAATTCAGTTGATTTATCTTCTTTTCTGGTGTTATGATGAATATGTAGCTTGTATTATCATCTTCTTTTTGCTGAGATATTTCTTGGATTTATGGTTCCTCATTATTGAATTGATGGGCTAATTTAGGGTCTATATCATGTGTGCCATGTGAAGATTGTGTAAATGCCGTATGATTTTGGTGTTTACAAGCATATGCATTACCTATTGAAGTGTTTTACAGTGCAAAATCCTCAATTTTTTTGCCTCAGAACTATGTTTATGATTCAAACATAGTTTGGGCTAAATAGTGGAGTAGATAAAATTAGAGTTTCAAAGAATGGATTTTTGACAAAAGCTTTGCAGTGAACACGGCTGTATGTATGAATTTAAAAGCACTCATGGTTCTTTTGATAACAAGACAAGGGATGCAAACAAACAATTTCAAGATGTATTGTTTCATGTATGCTTAACTAATACAGTATGTTAGAGTAAGGGTGTGTTTGCAAATAATAGTGATTGATTCAAAGTGATTAAAATTGATTTTTGTAATAAAATTGAAAGTGGATAATGTTTTAAAATTAAGCACTTTTAATCAATTTTGTATATGTTGTGATTTTTGCAAAACAAATAGCTTCTTTATAATTTTACAAAAACACCCTTATTAAATTTGGATAAGTAATGGGTAAACATAAAATATTATTTAAATTGTGAGGGTAAAAATGTAAAATTAATTACTACAATGATGAGAAGCACATAGAAGCTATTAGAAGTGGATGGAGGGGTGCTTCACCAAAATCACTTTTAACAACTTAATTTAATCACTTAGTTGTGTTGCCAAACACTCCAAAAGTGATTCTATTTGAAAAAAAAGTGCTTTTAAGTACATTATAGTGTTTGCAAACACCCACTAAATCATTCTTGTTTTGAAGAAATATTACACACTTTCCGTGTTTGCTTACTTTATTGCTCTAAAGTTGTGTGATGAGCTGGATTCAGATTTGTCTAAGCATTTATGGAGCTGTTGGGATATTTTCTATATGTGTCGTATGTTAAGTACTATGTGAATTGAAGACTTGATAAATGACAAAGCTTGGAGCCATTGGGATTTTTTTTACGGAAAAGGTACTTTAAAACAAAACCCCTAATGTAAATTTTGGTGCAAATAAACAATGTATCTATTAAAAAGGAACAAAAATGAACTTCTGTTAGTCAAAACTAAACGGACGTTTCTTCCCTTCATCTCCTTCACCTCATCACCGCTGCCACTGTGCACTCAGCCTATAGTTGATGAGTTGATACAAAGAATTCCTGGTGATAGCTTGCTGATTTCATTGGGACAAAGAAAAATGCACAATGTGTTGAATCCATTTGATTGGATGGAGCTTATGAATTTATAGGGGAAACTGTATCTAGACCCAAAGAATTGGGAGGGCTGGGAATAGGTGGGCTGCTACTGCGGAATAAAGCTTTGTTAGGCAAATGGTGGTGGCGGTTCTACAAGGAAAAAGACTCTCTATGGGCTAGAGTGATTAGAAGTAAATACGGGATTCAAGAGAATGGATGGGATGCTGGATTGGCTGCCCGTGGAAATTCATTTCTAGGGTGTATCCAGATTTTCTGCGGTTGGTGAAGGTCGATGTAGGAAGGGGTAACTTGGTAAGGTTTTGGGAATATGGTTGGCTGGGCAACTCCCCATTCTCGTCTCGATTCCCCTTGTTGTTCCGTCTATCTTCTGCTCACGATCATCCTATTAATTTCTTTGCTTCTAACCCTGGTCATTCTCTATCTTGGAATTTCCATTTCTATAGGAATCTAAGGGATAGGGAGGTGATTGAGTGTGGTCAGCTCATTGAGTGTTTAGAGTCTTTTAGAATCAGGGATTATAGGTACGATCGTAGGTTGTGGGGGGCTGATCCGTCTGGGGTATTCCCGATCAAATCTTTTTTCATGTCTTTATGTCTCGAGGATAATAATTCTTTCTCTGTTCCTTGGTCCAAAGTAGTCTGGAAGGCTCCAGTTCCGAAGAAAATTCAGATTTTTTTGTGGTTGATTGTGTTGGGAAAGCTGCCAACATGTGATTATATTCAAAAACGATACCCTAACTGTTCTTTGCTTCCAAGTTGGTGTGTTTTGTGCAGGAATTCCTTGGAGGATCTTAATCATTTACTTCTACGTTGTCCTTTCTCTCGAGAGTTGTGGTACAGGGTATTCAAGGAGATTGGTGTTAAGTGGGTTTTTCCAGATTCTGTTAGAGTTAAGAGAATGGATACACACACCTGGATACACACACCTCACCGAGAGTAAACGAAATAGGATTGAATATATTGAAAGGAAAATAAGATAACACCGGGAATAATCTCGTCCAAGCCTAATGGCCGATTCCTACGGGAAAGATCCCATCCCAAGCCTAACGGCCGATTCCTACGGGAAAGATCCCGTCCCAAGCCTAACGGCCGATTCCTACGGGAAATATCCCGTCCCAAGCCTAACGGCCAATTCCTACGGGAAATATCCCGTCCCAATCCTAAGTCGTAAACAATGATCTCTAAGATAATTTCACTAAAGACACAAAGACAATATATAAAGACTAAACTCTAGATTACTAAGCCCATGGGCCACTTTATTAATTAAAGTAAATTAACTATAATATATATTTAATATTTGATGCATATCAGATTCTGTTTTGAATATGCTTCAAAACAATCTGGGAGGCTCTATTAGCAAAAAAGGGAAAATAATTGGGAGGATTGCCGTCTCAGTAGTATTGTGGTTAATATGGGTGGAGAGAAACAAAAGATTTTTTTATGATAAATGCATGTTGATGAATTATGGGATAGGATTAAACATAAAGTGGCTTTGTGGTCTCTTAGTCAAAATATCTTTAGGGGCCTGCTTTTTTCTGATATTACTAGGAGAATGGTCTTATGCTATGTAATCTCACTATGTACTTTCTCTAGGGATCTCTCATCCCTATCTTTGCAATAAAGTATATGTTTCTTATAAAAAAAAAAGAATTTATAGGGGAAACAAATTTCTTTGAAAAGGAAGATCACTAGATCAGAAAGCTTCTGTGATGTCTTCAGCATGGATATAGCTTTCCGAGTTTCCTTTTCAGGTGATTATTGATTAACTTAAATTTATGGCATGAATTTAGAGAATTATTATGTAAAAAATGGAAAGAAAAAAAAAGTCAGGAATTGATTGCTGTCGCGCACCAGCGCCATCAAAACTACACGGAAAAGCTATTGGGAAGGAGAAAGAAAAGTCCGTTTGGTTTCTAACTAACATAAGGGTATTCTTTTTCCACTTTTAATAGATAAAGGGTTAATTTGCACTAAAAATTATATTGAGGGCATATTTGATCATCGAACAACAATTAGGGGGTTCAGCTGTACCTTTTCCCTTTTTCTATATGTGCCATACGTCAAGTACTTAGTGAATTAAAGACTCAGATAAATGACAAAGATTGTTAGTTTGGAATGTTCAACAGTTCCATTTCATTGTAGGACTATCCACCTTTTGTGACACTTGTGGAAAGTCTTCTACATGAGATCATATTTCATGAATGATCTTTATCTTTTCTTGTAACATAATTGTTTAGATTGCTTGGATATTAATTTGATCGAAAAGTGAGATTCTCTCAAATATGCTATCCCAATTGGAATGTCTGAAATGTAATATAGTCCAAAATTTATCCTTATTTAATCAGAAAAAGAAGCGTCTGA
The DNA here is from genome assembly GCA_963675135.1 of Galeopsis tetrahit. Lineage (NCBI taxonomy): Eukaryota > Viridiplantae > Streptophyta > Magnoliopsida > Lamiales > Lamiaceae > Galeopsis > Galeopsis tetrahit. The sequence goes on from OY776131.1 coordinate 43,568,664, forward strand.
CAGAAGAAAATTGGTGAGCAAGTGGCATCCTACTACAAAAGGCACCCTTAGGCGAAACTACAGAGTGCAGTCAAAGGCCGAGGGAAGACGTTTGCTGAGATCCATTGCATCTGTGTTGTCCGATGATGATCAATTTAGAGATGCCACATCACACAAGGTAATCCTAGTCATGTTCTGATGTTCAATATATTTGTCTGATTTTCCTAAGCTCTTCTTCTGTGATATTTTGTTCCTTCAGGGGTGTCAAATTAGGAGGGAAAATGCTCATGGAGAAACTGTGTGTTGTAACAATGTACGTGCTTTGTTTGATGAGCTTCCGACACCACACCTGACTGTGGAAATCACTCCGTTTCCTACTGGCCCTCTTACGGAAAACGATTACTCCAAGGCTGAGAGACTAGAGAAGGTGCTCAGATCTGGTCCTTCTGTTTGAACATCGTCTTCACTGTTATTGTATGGATAGTGTAATTTTGTACATAATTGTCATAACTACTTTCTTGCTCACTTTCAGATTCTAATGAACAGTTTCTGGTAATCGAATTGTCTTCGTCCACCCGACACAACACTTTCATCCCTAATACAACATTTTTACTTGAAAACTTGTTTGCTAACTTCTTGCAATTGGTTTTATGCTTTAGTTTGTTTAATGACTTATGCAAGATACATTTTCGCCTATGATTTTTTCTTGAAACTGGATGCATGTTGAGGAGGCTTAATAGCCCCAAAAATAAATCATTTTTTTAAGATTTAGTAAATTTGGAGTGCAAGAATAGATGGCATGCAAATGCAATGTAGTGAAGACGTGGATTGGAATTTAAATAGTGACCGCCAGAATTGTATTTATTCGTTACAATTATATAGGCTGGTTTTCTTTTGATGTTCCAATTATGTAGACTTATTTTTCATATAAAATATATTTCTAATACTTTTGAAAAGTATAACCCTTGTGAATAGAGTTATGATAAGAGTTTTACATGACTAATTTAACTTTCCAACCAATTTTTATCTTTTGTGAAAGGTCTCGTACAAGAAACAAAAAATTGTATTTCACTATTTGAATCACCAATTCTTTAAAAGTCATAGTGTATTGATAAAATAAATATTTACATTTATAAAAGTGTACATATTAAGGGTGGACAACTAAAAAATAAAAAAATACATATTAAATGTGAACGAAGTGAAAATCATCTTATATACATCGTGCGTTCAAACATTATATGTATGGTTGCTTTGCACAAGTTATACTCTCTCTATCTTACAATTGTTTGCATTTTTTTCTTATTCGTTATACAATTATTTGCACATTTCAAACAAAAAAAAATCATAAACACCACGCTTTCACAATCAGTGACGGTCTACATAGTGCCCAGAGAGGCAGTGGAGCCCCCAACTAATTTTGTAATTTACTAAGGGTATTTTGGTAATTTTACCCATATTCAAATTAATGTCCTGTTTCTTGATTACTTGCATACTTCTATTATGAAAATAATTCACAAAATTAATATATATAACAACATCATTTTATTTTTACAATCGTCATTCATTTTGGATCTACATTTTACATTTCAGTAAATTCATTTTATTATATCCTCCTTACAAGTTACACCTCACCAGATCACCCAAAATGCCTCTTTATTTGACCCAGACCACGAAATTCACGTTTCTTAAAAAGTGAACAGGTCAAAATGTGAAAGTTATCACCAGACGTAGAAAGTATTAACTTCTATCAAAACATAATGAAAGTCAACTTGTTCGATTAATTTAATTTAATGGAATGAGATGTATTGATAATTGTCAAAGTCTCAAGTGTAACCTTGATTGGTCAATTGTTGACCGGTCAACGGTCAAACTTTGACTTTTTTCAAAAAAAAAATCGATTTTTTAGAAAAAAAAATGTATGTTAGTATATTGAAAAGTGTATCTTTGTTTTTTTTAATGAAAAATGTATGTTATATATTGAAAAGTGCAATATTGTTTTTAATGAAAAGTGTATGTTATTATAATTGAAAAATGTATGAAATATTAGGTTGTGTTTGGATGGAGGGATTTGATTTGAGGAAGTATTTCAAATGAAAGGTTTTGAAAATAGATGAATTTCAAATGACATGGTTTTATGGAGGATTTAAAATCCTCTCAATTTTAACTAAAAAAATATGCTAAGGATTTTAAATCCATTCATTTGTTTTTTAATCCAAACAAGTGGAGTGGATTTGAATGGAGGATTTGAAATCCATTGATCAAATCCCTCCATCCAAACGGAGCCTTAATGAAAAATGTATGTTATTATAACTGAAAAGTGTATGATCTATTAATGAAAAGTGAATGTTATTATAACTAAAAAGTGGATGATCTATTAATGAAAAGTGTATGTTATAACTAAAAAGTGTATGTTCTATTACTGAAAAGTATATATTATTATAACTGAAGTGTATGATATTATAACTGAAAAGTGTATGTAAATATAGTTGAAAATATTATTGAAAAATAAAAAAAATTCAGTAAAAAAAAAAAAAGTTTGACCGACCAATCAAAGTCTAATGAATACGTATTATTTTATCATGTGAAATTTTGATGAGTATAATGAATACGTATTATTTTATCTTTATAGTAATATTAATCGGGTTCCCTACCGAAAATTTATGGGTCCGTCATTGCTTACAATACACATATTTACATGAAATGTCATTATTTTTACTCTCAATCCAATAATTTATTTTACTTTATTTATAAAAATTTACAAAATTATCCTTCAACAATTCACTTATTACACATTTTTCTTAGTTTGTGTACCCATAAAAAGGTGCAAAATTATTTATACTTCATGTGGCTTAAGGCATGCTCAACCATCAATAACTGAAACACTTTTGATGACTGTTGAGAGAGTCAAAATTGTGCATTAAGTAGAGGTCATGTTTCATTTAGTTTCTCTATTTTCTGTAATTGAACTGTAATTTCCTAGGCATTCCTAAATATTATCATAATTGTCACCCTAAAAAAAAAAATTGAACAGTAAAGAAATTATATTAAATCATTTGAGTATTGGGGATTTGGGGGTGCTCAACCCATAAGAATATACAAGTAAAATCTAGAGACTAGTCATATGTGTTTTCCGCCTAACTTAATACGGAATATTGGTTTACTCAATTATACAACTCATCGGATCAAGACACCATGATGTCATTACTTTTTCACACTCAATCTACCTTTTACTTTACTTTATTCATAAAAGTTTACAAAATTACACCTCAAAGCATCACTCATTACACTTTTTCTTACACATTTATTAAAATGTGTGTCATCCCTAAGGTGCAAGTTCCTATGGGATGGAGGGAGTATAATTTTATCATTTCCAAAAAAAAAAAAAAATTCTAGGCATCTCTTATATCCATTCAAAGAGGAAATTTTATTTTTTTTTCCTTTAAGTTGACATTCCAAAATAAATCATTTACTTTCAACTTTACAAAATATTTTTCAATTTAGTCCTTTTTTATCCAATTTTAATTTTTTATCTTTTAAAACAATTAAAGTTAATTAAAATAATTAAAAAAGCTTCATGAATCAAATTTAGTTAAATTTATTCGAATAAAATTAGACATGCAATTTTATGTATTTCAAAAAAAATTGAATTTCCTAGACATCTATAATGCATGCCCATTCAAATAAATACAATTTTGTCATTTCCAAAAAAAAAAAATTTAATTTTCTAGACATCTCTGGTGCATGCACATTCAAATAAATACAATTTTGTTATTTCCAAAAAAAAAAAATTGAGAAGGTGGAAGGAATCTAAATCAATGAACATTAACATTGAATTTTGTCATTTCCAAAAAAAAATTAAATTTTCTAGACATCTCTGGTGCATTCACATTCAAATAAATACAATTTTGTCATTTCCAAAAAAAAAAAAATTGAGAAGGTGGAAGGAATCTAAATCAATGAACATTAACATTGAATTTTCTAGACATCTCTGATGCATGCGCATTCAAATAAATACAATTTTATCATTTCCAAAAAAAATTGAGAAGGTGGAAGGAATCTAAATCAATGAACATTAACATTGAATTTTGTCATTTCCAAAAAAAATTAAATTTTCTAGACATCTCTGGTGCATTCACATTCAAATAAATACAATTTTGTCATTTCCAAAAAAAAAAAAATTGAGAAGGTGGAAGGAATCTAAATCAATGAACATTAACATTGAATTTTCTAGACATATCTGATGCATGAGCATTCAAATAAATACAATTTTGTCATTTCCAAAAAAAATTGAGAAGGTGGAAGGAATCTAAATCAATGAACATTAACATTGAATTTTCTAGATATCTCTGATGCATGCGCATTCAAACATGCGCATTCAATAAATACAATTTTGTCATTTCCAAAAAAAATTGAGAAGGTGGAAGGAATCTAAATCAATGAACATTAATGAACCATCATTGAATTTCCTAGACATCTATGGTGCATGCACATTCAAATAAATATAATTTTGTCATTTCCAAAAAAAGTTAAAATTTTTAAGGCATCTCTGATACATGCTCATTCAAATCAATACAATTTTGTCATTTCCAAAAATAGTTAAAATTTCTTAGGCATCTCTGATGGCCATTCAAACAAATACAATTTTGTCATTTCCAAAAAACAAAATAGACAAAGTTTAGAAGCTATTTATAAAAATATTATTTTTGAAACACATACAGTAAATTTGGAAAAAAAAAAATCATTGCTAACTTTATGTTTTAAAATAAGAAAACTCATGAGACAATATTAGCATGAAACAAAGTCTCATTAAAATTAAAATTTATCAAAAAAACAGTAATATAGTGAATAAAATAGTTAACACAAAAGATTGCAAATTTATTCAAAAGGGATGACCCTCATATGCCAATCGGCATATATAGATAGATTGATAGATGAAATGAATCCTCAACAACAACAAACATGATGCCTCAAAGTACATTACAACATTGAATGAAATAGATAATAACTTAAAACAAATAAATAAAGTCTGACTCATAAAACTACAACATCATGGGTAAATAAACTTGGACATACGATCATCACATTGCAACAGCTGGTTCAGACATCCTTGTTGAATGGGAAATCTTCAGGCAGGGCGAAAACTGGATCATCCTCCGATATTCCCCGCAAAGCCTTCGCCAGAGAATACCCCAATGCTCGTGCAACGGGCACTGCAACCGCATTTCCAACTTGCATGTACCTTCAAAAGATGAAAATAATGTTAATGCATTGCAAGAAAAAATCCAGCCACAAGTGAATGCAGTAAAAATAATGTTACCTCTGTTTTGGTGGGCCTACAAGCTGGTAGAAGTCAGGAAAGCCTTGTAGTCGAGCATTCTCACGGATTGTAAGTACTCGATCTTGATGTGGATGAAGAATTGCCTAGAACGAATGTGTGTTAGTTACACAGCCTTGTATGCAGATATTGAATATATAGAGAAAGAAGTGCAAATGAAAGATAATGCTACCTGATTATGAGGTTCAGCACGAGTAACAACGGTCGACACAGTTTCATCCCACCACAAGCGTCTAAATGGCCTGCATAGATCAAAAGATAAGTATGCAATAATATAAATGTTCTATTTGGGATAATGCAAAATTGCTACCGTACTTTGTAGAGCCTCCATTAACAAATGACATAGCATAATTAGGGACCTGCAATTAAAATCACACAATTTTTCAGGCATCAAAAGACACTTTCGATAGAGAGAAAAATCAACATTTTAAGAGCAAGTCATACCAGAGGTTTCCCAGAATTCAGTTTCACTCTTTTTACAGCTGGATCAAATTCAACTTTGTTATCACTGCGGACTCTCACGCCTGGTAAATCCCTAAAATTTGCACCCTAATACAATAAAATAAGAAAAGGGTGTCATATATTTGCATTTGTATTTTTATAGCCTTTTTGCAGCTCTAGAGTATGAAGTTATACCTTCTTCTTGGGTATAAGACAAGCACGGGCATAATCATCTGCGTTTAGACGAAGGGGGCGATGGTCAAACAAGCTATGTGGCACCTTTTTAGTTCCCGAGCAGCCAGGCATTTCTGCATTGAAAATAAAAATAAAAGCTCAAAATAAACTTCTAAACTGGTTCTGAAAGAATAACAAGAGCTCACCATCTCTCCGAAGTCTGATGAAACGCTGGAATTCAGTTTGAGGCGCAAGATCATAAGGCATTGCATCACGCTTCTCTTCATTATCGACCTATTTCAACAATATACAAGTAATAAATAATTGAGTGATGCCAAAAAATTATATAAAAAGATGGAATTCATACGGGTGGAAGGTCAGATATTGCATCTTCAAGATACAGTTCCTTTTTCAGATTGGGTGTGGTCCCATCATCAAACTCGACCCTGTTGGCCTGCAAGTTGAATTAAGTTAAATCAGCAGGAGTTAAGAGAATAGAAACTAATTCTCCATGAAATTAACATTTCTTACCTCAAATGCAAGAGGAGTTACCCCTCTATAAATAACTTTATGAGTTGGCAACGGAAATTGGGGCAATTTCTGTAATGCAAAAGTCAAAAGGGAGTTCAGAACAATTAACTAAATAATACTAACAGATATGGTGATGAAATATAATAATTTCAAAGCTTAATTACTGTTAAAATCAAAACTTTTGAATTTTGACAAATAAAACAGTGATTTTAGCAGCAAATAAGACTAATTCCAAAAATACAAGTAAAATTACCTCTGTTGAAAGTGCACCCCACATGAACATTCGCATACGGAACTGGGGCAGTCCATAAGATCCAGCTGCCATCATTCCGATTCGAGACTGATAACCCATTGAAACAAGACGGCCTAAAGCATATCTACCAAGGAAACCAGCAGTAAACTTTAGAATGTCAACAACATTCTCCATAAGCACAAATTTTGGCTTCAAATACTCTACAATGTCCATATAAACAATCAATTGTTTATTTTTTGGATCATCAAGTGGCGATTCAATATTTCTGTATCTATTATGGCCACTTATGCCTTGGCAAGGTGGCCCTCCACATATGACATCAACAGTTCCCTGTACAAAATAAGAACAAAATATCCATTATTTTCAAGCAAATAGTGTTAAATTTTGATTTAACAAGATGCAATTATAACTTACAGGTAATGGTAGAATTCTAGACTTGTAGCCATTCGTTACAAACTTCCTCAGTTTTTCTTGACAAGAGCTAGTAGAAGATAGGAATTTCAAACAAACAAATAAGAAATGGAAATAATCTTAGTTAATAAGAGAACATTAAATCATAAAAATCAACTTTTGCATACTTCAAACACTCCATCGGCTCCCACGTATCCTCCTCTGGGCCATAACCTTTCCATCGAATCTGATAAAATATATTCACAATTAGGCAGCTAACATTGTTATAATCATGCACAGACGTACACAAGGTGTTCAAAAGATACCTTAAAATGAAGTTCAGATTCCCCCTTTTTGATCTTATCACCATAGCATACTGCTAAAATCTCGTCAACTTCAAAAGTTACAACATTATCAACAGGGTCATCATCCTCTTCATCTTTGGGATCTGATTCAACATCTTCATTGATAAAAATGGAACAAAGCTTCTCCCACTCCTTAAGCAAGCTTAGAAAGTTCTCAGCAGCTTCATGTCGGACCTATCATTACCAAAACTCAGCCACAAGCAAAAAAAATCAACATTGATGCACAACACCACTTATTAATACCCACCTCAGTTTCTGGATGGTTGAGCTTAAGGCACTCACAAGCATACCTATTTATGTCAACAGCCCATTTCTGTTTACCAAAACAAGCAAACATAAGACTAAAAAACAAGCAAACTAAAATTTAAGAAGACTATAGTTAGGGAACAACAAAATCAATAAATGCTTATTTAAAAGAACACAAGCTTTATAACCTACCGTGACTAGTTTCACTCCACCATTGTCAGCACCAAGGCAAAGGCCTGTTGACATTGCACCACAGCCAGAATACAAATCCAAGAGTGTTTTCACATTGCCTTCTTCAGGCTTTTGGATTCCAATTTCGACACCTTCTTCAATTTTTCGAAGTCCAACTTCTTCACCGGAATCACTGGAGATAGTTGAACCAGTTTCACCACTAGCTGTACTACCATCTGCCAATCAAGCAGTGGCAAGGCCAGAATTTAAGTTCAAGTGGCCAAAATAATGAGGTGAATAATAAGACACAACCTAGATGACTAAAGCAAACACTTTCTTAGGATTTTTCTCCAACTTCTCTATGCAATTTGTTAAAAAATTCTGTTTGTTGCTTGATTCCAAGACACATATATTTCAGCTAACAAGTAACATAGAAAAATAATAAAATACCTGATTCAATGTTGACAAATGAAGTATAAGGAAGCAAATACTTCTTGTCGTAATAATAATCACATGCTGCTATGACCTTGTCGTTTACACCAACCTGGATATGTGTTAAGCTAAAAGTTAGATGTTGAAATTAGTGCCAAGTATTCTTCACAATTTGACAGCATAGTATTTACCTTTGAAGAAGGTAAAAATTTGATATTTATCTTCCTTAAAAGACAGTCGAGGGGGTTTGCATCTTTCATCTCAGAGAAGAAGAGTCGTTTGTTATCAATAAGATGACCCCATACTTGGATAACCTAACAAATCATAAATTACACAAAAAATAAATTAAAGAGAAGCATGAATTATATCAGAGCAATTAACGAATAATTAAAATATCTAACCGTATCACACGCCCTATAAAACCATTGAGCTGTAAACATTAGAGATCCATTAACAGCTTCAAAGAATTCAATGATCTTGCAGATGTAATTCGTCTCCTCACCCTAATTCCAATAAAATTTGTTATCAAATTCAGAGCACAATAAGATAGAAAACTGAGAAAAAATAAACAAAGCATTACCACGACGAGAGCATCATCTTTCAAAGAGAAAACTTGCCCATCGACCTCTGCTTTCAGAAAATGGCATTTAGCTTGCAGAGTATTCTACATAAGCAAACATATTGCATTAGCATGATCCGAAATGATTTGTAACAGCTGATCACATTAAATGAAGAAATTTTGTTAACAAAGAACCTTGCTCAAGTAAATAAAAATAATTAATATTGCCTCAAGATACAATTTTTGCGGGAAAAAAATAAAATGTATTGAGTTGATTTAAAATTTAACAAAAGATTGATTCTTGCTACCAAAAAAAAAGTACAGAAATGAAAATGAGCTAATTTCCGTTAGCTGTTAAATTTAAAAAGGGGCTGACACGCCACTTGAAAAACAACATTGAGCTGAGAAACAGTTGGTTTCCTGAAACACAAAATTCAAAAACCAGCAATATCAATTCAATTTACCTCGGGGCCACGACGGTAGCGATGCGGCCATTGCCTACGAGCTTCTTCAGCTAGAACAGCTTCACCCAAAAACCGCGGCTCAACCTCTTCGACAACCGGCTCAGGCTCAACTTCTTCAACAACCGGCTCGGGCACAACTTCTTCGACAACAGGTTCCTCCTTCAAAACGGCATCGTTCGTTGGCTCCACCTCCTCCACTTTGGTACCGGACGTAGATGCCTCTTTTTTGGTACCGGACGTAGATGCCTTTTTCGATCTACGGTTTTCGCTGGTCTTTCTCTTGCCCGCCATTTTTCGTGTTGGAATGGAAGAATGTGTATGTAATAAGATTAAGAAGCGGCTGTGTGAAGTGTGAATGAAAGGGTTGGGAGAGTGATGTATTTATAGGAGTGAAGGGAGGGAAGGAAATGGGGGTGAATTATTTTTGGAAGAGCGGGAATTATACGGAATTTGAATTTTGATAAAATTGGATTTGATAAGGATGTTAAATCCGTGGGACAGCCAGGTTCATGGTACACGGTATTGAATATCTTCAACCGAGGCTGAAACGACACGTCGGTCGAGCCAAATTTGTCGTCTTTCGCCAGGGTCATAGTTCACGGGTTTTAAATATATCTTTAAACGAGGCGGAAACGACACGTCGATTGAAGATAAGCTAGCTAAATTTGTCATTGTTAAGTATTAGTACATGTTTAACCTAAGTTATTTATTACTATTGAACAAAAAAATTTGATTGTGACAAGGAAATTTGTACATATTGATTTTTTTTTTTTTTTTTTTTTTAATAATTATTTTTAGAAAATTAAAAAAAAAAAAGTTTAATTCAATGCTCTTACTATATAATGCTGATTGCAAACAAGTTAAATTTGTTGTTTTTATGTACGATGAATTCGCTTATACATGTGGTCTGTTCGGGTACAATGTTTTTTTTCCTTTTAATCAAAGAGAAAAATAAATTGGATGTTTTGGAACTTTTTCAGTTATTATAAAAAATGGTAAATTTAGTGCAAGTTAATTGAGTAGTTTAATTCTCGTCAAAAAAAAATTGAGTAGTTTAATTGAACGAAATCTATATATTATGTGCGATAATATCAATGAGCCAGAAAAGGAAAATTTAAAGTTTCATGTTCGGTGAATTATATATTGGTCAAATATTTAAATTCAAATGTAGATTGGAATTTGATATTAAGTTTTTTAAACTAAATATTATTATTATTATTTAAAATTAAGTATTGGGAATGACGCCTCTTATTTAGGAATAGTGTAACCGCTCCTGATATTCTGTAAATGACTGACATCTTACCGACCCACCGATGAATTATAACGGAGTAATTGGAAAACATTCCCCTGACATTTTGAAATTGGAAATCATTCCCTGACAGATGAATGAAAAATTGAGAAACATGATATTCTGTAAATGACTGACAGGTGAATTATAGATTGGGAGACATTTCCTAAAATTATACAAATGTCTGACAGATGACTGACATGAATTATAAATTAAGAAAAATTTCTCTGACATTCTGCAAATGACCGACACATTAATTATACTACAAATGACTGACAGATGACTCACATGAATTATAAATTAAAAAAAAAATTCTCTGACATTCTGCAAATGTGTGACATTCTACAAATGACTGGCGAATGAATTATAACATGAGAAATGACATTTTACACATAACTGATGAATTATTGATTGGGAGACAAATTGGGAGAAACATTCCCAGACATTTTGCAAATGAGTACAGATGAATTATAAATTGGGAGACACTACATTTCTACAAATGACCGACATAATTATAAATTAGGAAACATTCACCTGACATTCTGTAAATGACGGTAGATGAATTATAAATTGGAAGACATTCCTCTTAAATTCTACAAAGTGACTGAATTATAGATTGTGAGACAAATTGGGAGACATTCCCCTGAAATTGAGATGACAGATGACTGACCGATGAATTATAAATTGAGAAACATTCCCCTGAAATTCTACAAATGACTGATAGGGTTAATTATAAATTGGGAGACATTCTCCTGACATTACTGACAGATAAATTTATGAATTATAAATTAAGAAAAATTCCTCTGACATTCTGCAAATGAAGATTAATTATAAATTGGAAGACATTTCCCTGAAATTCTCAGCAAATGACCAATAGATGAATTATAAATTGGAAGACATTTCCCTAAAATTCTACAAAAAAATCTAAAAATGACTGACAGATGAATTATAAATTGAGAAACGTTCCCCGACATCCTGCAAATCACTGATGAATTATAGATTGGGAGACAAATTGGGAGAAACATTCCCCGACATTTTGCAAATGATCGACAGATGAATTATAAATTGGAAGACATTCCCCTGAAATTCTACAAATGACTGACAGATAATTATAAATTAAGAAACATTCACCTGACATTCTGCAAATGACCGGTAGATGAATTATAAATTGGGAGACATCCCGCTTAAATTCTACAAAACGACTGAATTATAGATTGGGAGACATTCTCCTGTTATAAATTGAGAAACATTCCCTGAAATTCTAAAATGACTTACCGGTGAATTATAAATTGAGAAATATTATACTGACATTACTGACAGATGAATTATAATTTTAAATTGGGAGACATTCTACTGACATTACTGACCGATGAATTCTAATTTGGGAAACATTCCCCTGTTGCAAATGACTGGCCGGTGAATTATAAATTGGGAGACATTCCCTTGACTGACAGATAAATTATAAATTGGGAAACATTCCCATGACATTTTGCAAATGATGAATTATAAATTGGGAGACATTCCCTAACATGACTGACAGTTGAATTATAAATTGGGACATTCTGCAAATGATCGGCAAATGAATTATAAATTGGGAGACATTCCACTGAAATTCTACAAATGACTGACAGATGAATTATAGATTGGGGGACATTTCCCTGAAATTCTACAAGTGACTAACAGAAGAAGATGACGACAGATTATAAATTGAGAAACATTCCCCTGACATTTTGCAAAATGTGTAGATCAATAAATTATAATTTGGAAGACATTCCCCTAGCATTCTACAAATGACTGATACATGAATTATAAATGGGGAACATTCCTCTGACATTCTGCAAATGACGACACATGAATTATAAATTGGGATGCATTTTCCTGAAATTCTACAAATGATTGACAGATGAATTATAAATTGAAAAACATTCAGTTGACATTAACTGACTAACATTTTAAAGATGGACCGTTGATGGAAAGGAAAGACTGACATTTTACAGATGGACGATAGATGAGTAAAGAAGATTGACATTTTACGGATAGACAGTAAAGAAGATTGACATTTTACGGTTGATGGAAAGGAAAGACTGACATTTTAGATGGACGATAGATGAGTAAAGAAGATTGACATTTTACGGATAGACTGCAGTCATTATGCAAATTACTAACATTTTGCAGATGCGTTGGACTGACATTTTACAGATGAACTACAAATGAAAGACTTTTTGACGGTAAATGGGAAAATAATGACTAACGTTTTACAGATGTGTTGCTGATTGAAAGAGAAAAACAAGGGGATTATATATATACGAGTACAAAACCCGTTTATTAGATAATTTTGTATATTATTATTTTAAAGTATAATTAAATATTTATTTATAAATTTAATTTAATATTCATATTTTTTTTAATCCGTAAAGAATAAGTAGGTAAAATAAATATGAGAAATTTTGATGGTTTGTAAGGAGAAAAAAAAAATGATTGATATAGATAATGTCATATATAAGGGAGACTGAATATCCAGAATTTAGGGGAGACTGAATATCCAGAATTTGGTAAATTCATCCCTAAATTCTAAGTAAAAAGTCTAAATACCCTTATTTGATGTGATTTAAATTTGATGTATATAGTTTTTTTTTTAAATATTATAAATTTGAAATCTGATTATCTGAACCTCTGTTGAGGTGTCGGCCACCACTCCCAAAAAAATTGTTAGTCTTTCAGATTTTTTTATTATTATTATTTTGATACCTTCTGTAATATAAATTGTGAAATTAACTTTATCAATTAAGAAAATAAATTCCAAAGGGAACAAAAAATGAATAATTGCTCCCAAAACATCAGAAAAAAGGTAGAGGATCACGAGTAGGCGTGAATGGTGGACAAATCAAAATTGACCACAAAAATCGTGAGAGATTTTGAAAACATAAATTTGATTAGGAAAAAAATAAAGAGAAAATAGCTGATGGAGGTGAAGACAAAGGCTTGCAGAAAATTTAATTTTTGTTGGAAAGAGAAAATAGCCGGTGGAGGTGAAGACAAGAAAAATAAATGTGTGTTGAAAGGAGAAAAAGAAGGAGATTGGTGAGTGTGGGAGGTGCTGGTTGCGTGGGGAAGGAACACGTACTGGCTACGTCCTCAGGTCACGGTTATTTTTTAGTATTTTATTAAATAATTTTTTAAGTTAAATTTGATTTTAAAATATATTTTTATTAGTGATTTTTTTTTTTTTTAAAACTCTGAATTATCACTTCAAATTAGATTTAAAAGATACTTTTTAAATTATAAATTAATTGAATTGAACTTCTTTAATTCAAGATATAAAGTAAAGCACAATTTTTTAATTAATTGACTTGATTAGTTTAATTGAACGACATCTACATATTAAGTATGTGCGATAATACCAATGTGTCGTAACTCGTAATGGGAAAATTGACTGTTCATGTTCAGTTAGTTTTGTTGGGAGTTTCATGTTAAATTGGACTTTGATATTAGGGTTCTTTTTAGGATAGGGACTCTCCATTTCAATACAGTATTTGTAAATTTATCTCAATCTTCACATTCATTGTATCTATATTTTTTTTAATTAACCGTATTAACTTTGAAATCATGAATGATTAATACATGGAAGAACAATAATAAAAGATCCAAAAAATACATAAAAGAGATAGAAAAGAAATGAAAAATACTTTGTAGAATGGGAATGCACTAAATGAGGTTTTTATGCTTTGCATGATTAAGTTAATGAAAATTTATAATACACTAAAAATAATGTATTATTTTAGAAATAATAGAGAAAATAGGCGGTGTCAAGGTAAATAAATTAAGAAGAAAGACACGGTCAAATTTATTCATTGGAAGAAAATTGTATGTTTTGTTAGTAGATGTTAGTGGGGATGATGTTGCAAATAATAAGAAAGTGGGAGTGTTTTTTTTTTAAAATAAAATAAAACTATTAAACTATAAAAATAAATAATCACAATTGTAATTTGTGTAAATTTCGTTTGAGAAAGGATATGAATTCCACCCAAGCTGGGTATGTTTGATATATTGGGTGGAGGGCATGTTTGTTCTATTTTATTAGATGTAAGTAGGACAGGTCACATGTTTGCTTTATTTTAAAGGATTGAGGAGGGTTTATGGTCAAATTTGTATTCCCGACGTAGTTGAAGATCCAGTAAAATTAATTCAGTTGTAGTTTTTTTTTTTTTTGGCTAAAAAATATTTTTATTATATTTAAATGGTTAACTTTTAAATTTTTTTTTTATTTTTTAAGTTTTTTTTTTCTATTTTACAATTGAGCATCTATCAATAATATTATTTACTTATTTCACATATTTTTTTTATAATTAAACTATGATTTTAAAAAAAATATGTATAAAAATTAGTGAGCAAAATGTTATTGAACAGATGGAGTATACACATTAAAGTTTAAAAAAATCAACCTAATTATAACACATTTATTCCAATTAATTTTCATATGAGTACGACAAATCATTACATTTAATTAAAAATATTTTTACACATGACAAACTTAACTATTATAAGTATACAGGGAGAGTACATTTTAACATTTTATGGAAGATTAATAGCCTCACTCTAAAATAAATTAGGGATCTTTATTGAAAGGGTATAGTCAATATAAAACCTTATTTAAAAGGCCTTGTGTGTTGTCTTGTAAAGGGATTTAGGAGGTTTCTTATTAATATTAGTTAAAGACTAATTAAATAAAATTTTAAGTGAAAGAGGTTATTAGAAATAATTTCTCAATAAATTAAGAAGAAAAACACGGTCAATTTTTTTCATCTGGAGAGAATGGTATGTTTTGTTAGTAGATGTTAGTTGAGATGATGTGGTAAATTATAAGACATAATGTTAATGTTAAAGGTTGGAGATTGAAAGAAATTTACCTATTTAATTAAGTAATGGGAAATGCATTTTTATCTAGGAATAGTGTAATCGTTATATGGTTACTGACATGACATTATGCAAATGACAAACAATTTTACAAATGAGTGCAAATTGAGAGACATCTCATTACCCACATTTTGTAAATGACTTACAGATGGATTATAAATTGAGAGATATTCCCATGAAATGGGTGACAGATGAATTATAAACGGTGAGACATTTCACTGAGCAAATAACATATGAATTATAAATTGAGAGATATTCCTCTAATATTCTGCAAATGACTGACATATTATAAACTGTGAGACATTCTACAAATAATTGACAGATAAATTATAAATTGGGAGACATTCCCCGACAATCTACAAATGACTAAGTTAAAGTTTTTATAGATGCATTGCAAATAGTTTTTTTTTTTTTTTGCACTAATTTATTTTAATTAAAGATTCGTTTAAAATAAAAAATAGATTTATCGTTACAAAAAGGGTTGGGGGTCGAATTTTAAAAAAGGGCAATTAAAGTTTTATTGCACAGATTTTAAATATTTGCATCAAATTCGCACTCCTCCTTGATAGTCTCAGCCATAAAATTGATTCAATTTACACTATATTATACTATTGACTCGTGAGTTCACAAGAATACAATCCAACTATATATTTTAGTGTAAAGTATTACTGAAATAATGTGAACATTGTCTCAGGTAAGAATTTGTCACGTAAAAGAATTCTCTATATTATTTGACTCATAAATTTATTATAAAAATATATTTAAGTTCAATCAGATAAACATATCACACCGATTTGAACATGTACTCATATTTTGATAATCTTGAAATTTGAATAAAATGAGTGTAATAATATTCCATTGTTTTAAATCGATTTCTGTTTACTTTAACCTCAGCTTTAGTAATTTTCAAATGAACACAAATAAAACTTCAAACAAGGCTGAATAACTATATATTCGACTTGTTTCTAAAACTTCAACTGTTTTAATTTTTATTTTTTTAAAATCTATTAAACTATAAAAATAAATAATCAGAATTATAGTTTGTGTAAATTTCGTTTGAGAAAGGATATGAATTCCACCCAAGCTGGGTATGTTTGTTCTATTTTATTAATTGTAGGGCATATTTGTTCTATTTTATTAGATGGAGGGCATGTCACATGGTTGTTTTATTTTAGAAGATTGAGGAGGGTTTATTTATATAAAAAATTAGTTTGGGGTTCAATTTGTATTAAGACATAGTTGAAGATACAATTTGTACTCAACACATGGTTGATATTAATGACACGTATATTTTCTAATAGTAGATATACACATTAAAGTTTTAAAAAATCAATCTAATTATAACACATATGTTTTCTAAAAGTAAATATACACATTTATTAACAATATATTGATACATGACAAAACTTAACTCATTATTAATATATAGGGGTACATTTTTTTTAATCAATTATATGAAGAGAATACTCCCCCGTCTTAAAAAAAATAGTCCATTTTTCTTTTTCATACAAACTAATAAAATATTTTGGGTATATAAAATTTAATATCTATTATTTAATATTAATGATTAATCCAAACAATCATTAAATAAGAGTATTTTAAACAAAAATATTGAAATAAAAGTAAAGTTATTAAAAAAATAGTCAACTATTTTTTTTTTAGACCGAAAGAGTAATAAATTTCTTACGAGTATATATACTTGAAATAAATGTTTATATATCTTAATAAAAGAATATGTTTATCTTAGTATTTTAATGGTGTTAAGGATATATTTAAAAGAACCGCAATTATTTTACATTAAAAAATGTAAAACCTCAACCAATTTGATTGGAAAAAACAAAAAAAACCTCATTTACTAAAAAAGCTAATTAAAAAAAAAAAAAAACAGCCCATTCCAGCAAGATGCCTATTTTTCTTTAATTCGAGATACAAAAGCACAAAATTTAAAATAATTGAATTGACTATTTTAATTGAACCTCCTTAATTCAAGATATAAAAGCACGAAATTTCAATTAATAGAATTGACTACTTTAATTGAACTTCTTTAATTCAAGATATAACGCACGATTTTTTAAATAATTGGCTTGACTAGTTTAATTGAACGAGATCTATATATTATGTGCGATAATTACCAATGTTCAGTTATTTTTATTGAGAGTTTCATGTTCAGTGGATTTTACATTATTGGTGAAATATTTAAATTCAAATGTAGTTTGGACTTTGATTTTTTTTATTTTTTTTAAAAAAGGTGGTGCTAAACATTTAAATTCTGAATATCCAGAATAAAATTTTATGATAATTATGATATTTTGTGCTAATAAAAATATAAAATATACCCTTAAGAAAAAAAAAATCTTGGAGTATTTTTTTTTCCTCTCATATTTTTCATACATAGATACAACTTTCAATGTTCATTTTTAACTTTTAAAGCTCTTCCTTATCAAGAAAATTAATCCTGATTTTAAAAATTAATCACATAAAAAATGACATAAATTAATGGGTAACACTTGGGTACCCCTAGTGTAGACATGGGCGGTTTTCAAACCGTCAACCGATCGAACCATCGGTTTCGGCGAACCGTCGATTTGGCAGTTTAACCGAACCCTAATCGGATTTTGGCGGTTCAATTTCGGTTGCAAGTTTTGACAAACCGAAACTGCCGATTTTGGCGGTTAACCGTCGATTTGACCTTTTTTTTAAAAAAAAATAATACACAATTCTTTCTTTTTTTATATATATAAATTTAAGTTATATAATTTTTATTAAATTCTAGTAATGTAGTTTTTAAAAAAAAGAGTTGAAACGAACAAAAAAACGTACGAGTAAAAACGGAGAGAGAAAAAAACCGCCGAACCGGCGGTTTGCCGGTTCGGTTTCGTTTAGCGATTTTGCCAAACTGTAACCGGCGGTTTTGTCCGATTGAACATGTCTACCCCTGGTGTACCGTACCCACTAATTTTAAAAAAAAAATTTATTTACATTTTATCTGCAATTCATTTAACGAGTTCACCCCGAATCATCTTTTTACTACAGTTATCTGCACCCGTTCATTTTTTTAGATCAGCCCCAAATCATTTCTTTTTACCACAGTTATCTGCACCCGTTCATTTTGTGAGTTCACCCCCCAAATTATTTTTTTACCACGGTTATCTACACCAGCTCATTTTATGAGTTAACCCCTAAATTATTTTTTTTACTACGGTCATCAACACCCCTTATTTTATGAGTTCACCCAAAAATATTTTTTAAAAAATAATTATATATAAAATACTCTTATATTATCCTTTTAATTTACACAAAATATAATAAAATCAACCTTAATTTGTATATTTACATTCTGCAGTCGAGTCATTGTCGAGTTACTGTCGATTCACCACCAAATCACCCATATTTTTAGAGAAAAAAAATCGTAAATCATTATTTTAAAAAAAAAACTATCGAAATTAGTCACAAATCTTAATTTTTTTTCTATTAAAATTTTCTTCTCCCTCCTCTTTTTACCTTTTTCTTCCAATTTTTCAGTTTTTATTCCAAACTTCGAATTTCTTGGTTTTTTTTCCTTTTACTTTTTTATTTATTTTCTTGCCTTTATTTTCCATTTTTTCATGTGTATTTTTTAAAAATTTAATACAACATAATATTATAGGTATGATTTTATTATAGTCGGTAATACAATAAGTAATAACGAGTAATACCACAAATAGTAATCAATAATACCGTTAACATTAATTAGTAATATCTTATACTTAACAAATAATTCCACACGTCTAATTATATTCAGTAATATAAAAAATAATTATTAGTAATACCACGAACAATAGTCAACAATATCATGAACATTAATTAGTAACATTTTATACAGCAACAAATAATTCCACACATATAATTGTATTCAATAATACAAAAAACAATTATCAGTAATACCATGCACAATAATAAGTAATACCATGAACATTATATACAATAACAAATAATTCCACACAATTAATTATATTTAGTAATACCGGAAACAATTATCAGTAATATCATGATCAATAATCAATAATACAATGAACAATAATTAGTAATCAATAGTCGGTTATACGCAAACACGAAATTTTATCGCACACCCCGTACGATTAGAACACACCCCATGAAAGACCGAAGATACCCTTCTCCTACATAACAATAATTCTCTCCTTATTCTCTCAAACCATATAGTGTGAAAAATAAAATACGCCGTTTGGGACACCCACTCCTCTTCCAGCCTCGTCGGTCGCCACTCAAAGCCTCGCTACCATAGTCATTCTTCGTTGCCGCACAAGGTCTCGCCGCCATAGCCTAGTTCGTCGTCGCCGCATTTGTTTCGCCGATTTCACGTGCGTCTGCTTCGCCGTTCGTCCAGGCCCCACCATCCGTCCATGTTTGTGTCCCAAGCCGCCGCCGTCTATGGCTGCGTCCCAAGTCGTCTGTCCCTCTTTCGATTGTAAGTTAGAAAAACATATTTTTTGCCTCCTCGTTTCTGTCGCCCCTAAAAATCAATGATTTGTAAAAAAAAATTGGTGGGTGTCCACCTCAATTTTGTGTGTGCATATAATCGTGGTCTTTCATTAGATTTGTGCGATCCATTAATTGTCTCCACCGAAAAAAGTAGATTATGCTCAAACTTTTAATGAAATTGAAGAGTGTATATAAGAATTTGTCTATATAAATTAGGATTGATTGTATTATACGTTGTTTAAATTAATAGAAGGGCACTATAGTAATTTTAGGTGTAATTGTTTTTAAGAAATAATTTGGGGGTGAAGTCAACAAAAATGAGGTGTAAATAACCGTGGTAATTGTTTATATATAAATTAGGATTGATATTTTGTTTAAATTAATAGAAGGGCACTATAGTAATTTTAGTTATAACTTAAACAAAAAAAATTAGACAATGAAGTCAATAAAATTGGGGGTGTAAATAAATGTGGTCAATTGTTTATATAATTTGTGGGGGTGAAGTCAACAAAAATGGGGGTGTAAATAAATGTGATCAATTGTTTATATAATTTGTGGGGGTGAAGTTAACAGAAGTGGGGGTGTATTCAATCATAAGATTGAAATTGAAATTGAAATTAGGTGTGTACGGTATATGCGAGTTTACAGGAGAATTTGGCTAAATCAAAGGGTAACACTTGGGTACCCCTACTGCACCGCACCCCCTAATTTTAATTTTTAATTTATATTTTATCTGCACCCGCTAATTTAATGTACTACAATTATCTGCACCTACTCATTTTATGATTTCACCCTCAAATCATTTCTTTTTTACCACCATTATCTGCACCCGCTCACTTTATTAGTTCACCCCCAAATTATTTTTTTACCACAGGTATATGCACCCGCTCATTTTATGAGTTCACCCCAATTATTTCGTTAAAAAATAATTACGTTTAATAGACTATATTACCCTTTTATTGATTTACATAAAATATAATGAAATGAACCATAATTTATACATTTACAATCTGCAGCTGAGTCATTGTCGAGTTACTGTCGATTCACCCCAAAATCACACATATTTTTTGAATTTTTTTTTCATAAAAACGTAATTCAAAAAAAATAATATCGAAATTAGCCACATATCTCAATTTTTTTTCTTCTTAATTTTTCTTTCTCCTCCTCTTTTTCTTTTTTCTTCCCCGTTTCAGTTTTTATTCCAAACTTTTATTTCTTCGCTTTTTTTCCCTTTACTTTTTTTTTTTCCTGTCTATATTTTCCATTTTTTCATTTGTATTTTTTAAATTTTAATACAAAATAATATTATAGGTATGATTTTATTATAGTCGATAATATAATAAGTAATAAGTAACTAGTAATAGCATGAACAGTAATTAGTAATACCATTAACAGTAATTAATAATATCTTATACAATAACAAATAAATCCACACATCTAATTATATTTAGTAATACTACGAACAATAATCAGTAATACCATGAATAATATATACAATAAAAAATAATCCCACACATCTAATTATATTTAGTAATAACAAAAACAATTATCAATAATACCATAAACAGTAATCAGTTGAAAGGTCATTCCAGTTTTATTTTTCCCGGCCATCTAATTATCAGTAATAACAAAATATGCCGCGTATTTTATTTTTCACGCGTTTTGGTTTAAGATAATAAAGGGAGAATTATGTTATTCTCTCAAACCATATAGCATGAAAAACAAAATAATTCCACACATCTAATTATCAGTAATAACAAAATACGCCGCTTGGGACACCTACGCCGCTTGGGATGAAAAACAATATTGAAAGGTCAGAGACGCTCAGTTTCGGATCATTGCCCCATCGTGACAAATTAGATCCTAAGAGATTGGGGGCCCAAACCTTTTAGATTTTTCAACGCATGGGCTGACCATCCAAACTTCAAGGATTTTGTATCAGAAAGATGGAACTCATACGACATCAGGGGCTGGAGTGGTTATGTGCTCAAAATACGTCGCTTGGGATGAAAAACAATATTGAAAGGCCTGGGACGTCGTTCAGTTTCGGATCATTGCCCCATCGTGACAAATTAGATCCTAAGAGACTATGGGCCCAAACTTTTTAGATTTTTCAACGCATGGACTGACCATCCAAACTTTAATGATTTTGTATCAGAAAGATGGAACTCATACGACATCATGGGCTGGAGGTTATGTGCTCAAGGAGAAACTCAAAATCTTGAAGGCTGATATTAGAGATTGGAACAAGAGGGTGTTCGGGAATCTTGATTCAAGAATTTAGGGCAACAGAAATAGAATAGCTAGACTTGATGCTATTGATGATACACTTGGTCTTGATAAGGAGGAAATTGATAAGGAAGAATAATCAATAATCACGGATGGCAAGAATAAAATGGATGAAAGAGGGAGGTATGAACTTGAGATATCAAATAACAAATATATACAATAACAAATAATCCCACACATCTAATTATATTCAGTAATACCAAAAACAATTATGAGTAATACCATGAACAGTAATCAGTAATACAATTAACAGTAATCGGTAATACTATGAACAATAATTAGTATTCATTAGTCGATTATACGAACACACGAGATTTTAGAGCACACCTCGTACGATTAAGACACACCCCATGAAAGACCGAAAATACCCTTCTCATACATAACCATAATTTTCTCTTTATTCTCTCAAACCATATAGCGTGAAAAATAAAATACGCCGCTTGGGACACCCGCTCCTCTCCTAACCTCGTCGGTCGCCGCTCAAAACTTCGTTGTCACAACCTTTCTTCGTTGCCACGCGAAGTCTCGCCGCCATAGACTCGTTCGTCGTCGCCGCATTTGTTTCGCCGTTTCACGCGCGTCTGCTTCGCCGTTCGTGTAGGCCTCACTGTCCGTCCAAGGTTGCGTCCCAAGCCGTCGTCGTCCGTGGCTACGTCCCAAGCCCTCGCGACTTCCTCCTTCTTCCGTCGCGTCCCAAGTCGTCTGTCCCTCTTTCGATTATAAGTTAGAAAAATAGATTTGTCGCCTCCTCCTCGTTTCTGCCGTCCCTCTTTTATCAATTTTCTTCTAGATCTCTCAACCTTACAATTCAGATATGTAAGCATTTTTTTTTTAATTTTCTTCTAGGCCTCTCAATCTCAAAATCATTGATTTGTAAAAAAATTGGTGGGTGTCCACCTCAATCTTGTGTGTGCATATAATCGTGACCTTTCATTAGATTTGTGCGACCCATTAATTGTCTGTACATAAAAAAAACTAAATTAAGCTTAAACTTTTAATGAAATTGAAGAGTGTATATACACGCGAGTGTATATAAGAATTTTTCTATATAAATTAGGATTGATTGTATTATATTTTGTTTAAATTAATAGAAGGGCATTATAGTAATTTTAGGTGTAATTTGGGGGGTGAAGTCAACAAAAGCGGGGTGTAAATAATCGTGGCTAATTGTTTATATATAAATTATGATTGATTGTATTATATTTTGTGTAAATTAATAGAAGGGCATTATAGTAATTTTAGATGTAATTATTTTAAAAATAATAATTATTGGGGGTGAAGTCAACAAAAGTGGGGTGTAAATAACCGCGGTGAATTGTTTATACCGTACATAAATTAGGATTGATTGTATTATATTTTGTTTAAATTAATATAAGGGCACTATAGTAATTTTAGGTATAATTTTTAAAAAATAATAATTTAGGCAGTGAAGTAGTAAAAGTGGGGGTGTAAATAACTATGATCAATTGTTTATATAATTTGTGGGAGTGAAGTCAACAAAAGTAGAGGTGTAAAAACACCTGTGATAAATTGTTTATATAATTTGTGGGTGTGAAGTTAACAAAAGTGTGGGTGTAGTCAATTATAAGATTGAAATTGAAATTGAAATTAGGTGAGTACGGACCGTAGAGCCGTCAATTTGGGCCCGACCAACCCGAAACCTAGTATGGGCTGGGCTCTAAAATTAGAGGCCCAAATAGAACTTGGCCTATTCGGCCCGACCCGATGGGCCCTACGGACCTAATGGGCTAGGCTGAATTTGGCCCGCTAGCCCATGGGCAGCCCATTTGGTCCGATCAATTTTTTTTCTTTAGGCAAATAAATAATTAATAAGTAAAATACATTATTTTTAAATATTATTGTGTTTTTTATTTTATTTTGACTTTGAAATTTGAACTTATGAATTGTTTATCGATGGGCTAGGCTGGGCTAGGCCGGGCGGCCCGATTTGCCAGCTCTAAGTACGGTGCATTCGAATTTAATAAATTACAAATATTTAATCCGTTAAAATTGTAATTCCTATTTTTTTTGTGGAATGATTCTCGATGACACGCTAAATCCATCACCGATTCATATGTGAGAATTATTTTGAGGGTGGTGACCTAATTGAATGGAATGTGATTGTGAAAAAGAATAACACTGTAGCTATTTGAGTAACTACTTGTAAGGGGTTGAAAGATATTTTCAGAAAAAAAAAAAAAAATTGCAAGAAGGAACGTAAATTAGGAGAGATGGAGTGGAGAGATTTAGTGTCATTATTCAGGTCATAAACTACTAAATTAAAGTGATTTTATTTAACGGCAAATAAGTAATTATACAATAAAATTAAAATTAATTAAATCTAAAATCAGTTTAGATATTCAAATTTTGGATACATAGCATTACTGTTTTCTTAATTATAGTGTACCCGTCACTTGGTTATTGACATTCTTCAAATGAAGGAACGTAAATTAGGAGGGATGGAGTGGAGAAATTTAATTATTCAGGTCATAATCTACTAAATTAAAGTGATTTTATTTAACGACAAATAAGTAATTATACAATAAAATTAAAATTAATTAAATCTAAAATCAGTTTCTGGATATTCTCATTTTGGATACATAGTATTACCTTTTTTTTAATTAAGTATTGGGAAAATGCGTTTTTATCTAGGAATAGTGTACCCGCCACTTGGTTATGGACATTCTTCAAATGATAGACATTTTACATATGAATTAGGGGTGGGCATTCGGTTGGTTCGGTTCGGTTTTGACCTTTTTTCAACCGAACCGAAATAACCGAAATTTTAAAAAAAAGAACCGAACCGAATCGAACCGAAATTATATAAAAACCGAACCGAATTTAAATATATTACTTTTTTTCAATTTTTTCCATATCTCAATACTTTCTTCAACATTAACTCGAAAAGACTTTTTTTTTTTTTTTTGCGAAGCCAATCTTGAGCACAAATTAGACATTGCACTATTTTAGGATTTAATGAACTCCTAAATGCATCAAGCACTCGTCCTCCCGTGCTAAAGGCAGATTCTGAAGCTACCGTTGAACCCAAAATAGAATGTAGTACGGTGGTGGAAGTAGGGGGAATCGTCAGAAATGGAAATGAATGTTCGCGGGAATTAAAAATAATTATTATCTTTCTATAAGTAATATTGATTATTTATATATGACTTACGTCGTAGATAAATTGTTGTTAAAATTTTTTTTTATAGAAATTTTAAAAAGTAGAAATTATGAGTAAATAAAATGAATTTGTAAGCAAACACTATAAGTAGTAAGTCCTAACATATATAGAGTTGGTTAGTAACCCTTTTTGTTTTAGAGAAAAATAGGTTCACCTTGATTTGTATACCATATTTGCATTTTCTAAGAATTCAACATTTTATACATGCTACACCATTTAACGGGGCTCAACTTGGCTTTACTATATTTCCATTAAACATATAGTTCCTATTCACAACCATAACTAATCTAAAAAATATTGTGTAAAAGGAATAAATAATGATAAATAAAATGTATATTAATTTAAATAAATTAGAACCTCAAATAAGTTAAATCATTAGAGCCATAAAAATTTAAAAAAAAACTCCAAAAAAACATGTGATGACGGCCCAGGGCGAGACGGAAAAACAGTATTATTGAAAAAACATGTGATGACGGTCCAGGGCGAGACGGAAAAAGATTATGATAGAAAAACCCAAAAATTACAAAAAGATTACATATTATGTAAAAAATAAAAAGATTATGATACTACTTAGCCACAAATTCTCAAATATATCCTGTCATGTCAGACAAATAAAATGTAGTGTATTTAAAAAAAAATGTAAATATGTAATTAAATAGAAAAGGGAAAAGGAGTCTAATAGTAAGAAACATAATGCAAACAAACATAAAATTACATTAGTGGTTCCTTATAAGAAAAAAAATGTTATTACAAAAATGAATACCGCAATCTGAATTTCTATATGTGGTGGAAAATAGAGGCCTGAGGATAAAAACAATATATATATAGCAAAAGAAACTGGATCTTAATTTGAAGGGGTTGTAAGTAAAAAAAATTGAAAATTGTGCAGCACAAGCTATGATCATTAAATTATACATCTAAAAAATAAAAAAAGTTGAGGGAGGAAAGAAAAATTTCCACAAATCTCCATGTTTAAATCAACACGTTCATTCCTTCAATTAAGGATTGATCATTTGATTTAACAAAATACTCCCTGAGATATTTTGGACGCATTGGTGTATAAATCAACGTAAATAGTGGCAGGTGGAAAATTATTCTTTCCTGTACAAAAATAAACAATAAGAAGATGAAAAAAAAAAGTTATAGAAGAAAAATGAGAGAGAAAAGAAAAAATGGAGAAAGAATAATAATAATAATAATAATAAAAAAGAACGGTTAATTAATCTTGTAGATAAGAAGAAGAAAACTGATGATAACTGTTTAATAAAAAATTTAAAAAAAATTAAAAAAATCATAATAAAAACTAACTCACAGAAATGCAGTATTTTAAATTAAAAAGCAAAGAAGAATGCCACGTAAGAGAGATAAAAACTCTCAAATATATGATGTATGATAACTGTTTAATAAAAAATTAAAAAAATCATAATAAAAACTGACTCACATAAATGCAGTATTTTAAATTAAAAAGCAAAGAAGAATGTCACGTAAGAGAGATAAAAACTCTCAAATATATGATGTAAAGATATATATATATATATATATATTAATTAATTATATTTATTTTTATTTATAGTTTGGTCGGTTCGGTTTATTCGGTTTTTAGAAAATATAAACTGAATCGAACCGAAAAAACTGAAATTTTAAAAAATTTCAACCGAACCGAACAACCGAATAAACCGAACCAAATAAACCGAAATTCGTCGGTTCGGTTCGGTTTTTCGGTTTTATGCCCACCCCTAATATGAATTACTAATGGAAGACATTCTGCAAATGACTGACAGATAAATTATAAAATGGGAGACATTCCCCTAACATTCTAAAAAAAATTGATTCATGAATTATAAATTGAGAGACATTCCCCTAACATTCTGCAAATAACTGATAGATGAATTATACATTGAGAAACATTTTCCTGACATTCTGCAAACCGATTGACAGATGAATTATAAATTGAGACATTTCCCTGACATTCTGCAAACGATTGACAGATGAATTATAAATTGAGAGATATTTTCCTAACATTCTATGAATGATTGATAGATAGAATGATTGATAGATGAATTATAACATTTTACATATGGCTGCATATGGGAAGGGAAGACTAACATTTTACGGAAGACTGACATTTTACGAATGGATTGCAAATTTTTTTTTTTTTTTTTTTGCACTAATTTATTTTAAATAAAGGTATATGTGCATCTTTAATTAAAGATTCGTTTTTAAAAAAATAGATTTATCATTCCAAAAAATAAGGGGCATCAAATTCGCACTCCTCGTTGATAGTCTCAACCATAAAATTGATTTAATTTACACTATATTATACTATTGACTCGTGATTTTATTATAAAAATGTATTTGACAAACATATCATACCGTACCCGTATTTTGATAATCTTGAAATTTGAATAAAATGAGTGTAATAATGTTCCATTGTTTTAAATCAATTTCTGTTTACTTTAACCTCAACTCTAGTAATTTTCAAATGAATCCAAATAAAACTTCAAACAAGGTTGAATAACTCTATATATTCGACTTGGCTCTCTTCATGTATTACTCTATAGAGAATATATGTACCGACTTTTCTAAAACTTCAACTGTTTTAATTTTTATTTTTTTAAAATCTATTAAACTATAAAAATAAATAATCATAATTATAGTTTGTGTTTTCTTTTCGTTTGAGGAAGGATATGAATTCCAGCCAAGCTGGGTATGTTTGTTCTATTTTATTAATTGGAGGGCATATTTGTTCTATTTTATTAGATGTACGTAGGACATGTCACATGTTTGTTTTATTTTAGAGGATTGAGGAGGGTTTATTTATATAAAAAAATAAATTTAGGGTCCAATTTGTATTTAAGACATTGTTGAAGATCCAATTAGTACTCAAGACATGGTTGATATTAATCACACATATGTTTTCTAAAGGGTTAATTCAATGTTCGTACTACATTATGTTGATTAAGCGACAATCAAAATTTATCTTTTTTATGTACGCTAGATTTGATCTAAAATTATTTACTACTAACGAATACAAAGTTACTTAATTTAATTGTGATAACGTAATTCGTAGATACTGATTGACGGGCTATTCTAGTGCAATTTTTTTTTCTTTTAATCAAAGAAAACTAAACGGAAAAAAATAAATAGAGAATTTTTAAAATTTATAGTAATAGTTATTTTCAGAATATAAAATGGTTAATACAATGCTTATAATATGACATGTTGATCGGAGACGAGCTGAATTTGTCGCTTTTATGTACAATGCTCATAATAAATTTCTTACGAGTATACTTTTAATAAATGTTTGTATATCTTAATAAAAGAATATGTTTATCTTAGTATTTTAATGATGTTAAGGATATATTTAAAAGAAACACAATTATTATACATTAAAAAATGTAAAACCTCAACCAATTTGATTGGAAAAAAAAGAAGTCAAAACCTCGTTAAAAAAAAATCCAGCCCATAAGCCCATTCCAGCAAGATGCTTATTTTTCATTGTGAGCATCTTTAGAATATGAAAGAGAAAGAATAGTGGTGATCCGGTGGATTAAGTTTGAGATAACAGAGTGACGAAGGAGAAAGAATAGTCGTGGATTAAGTCTGAGATAACAGAGTGCAGAATGTCTGCAATTAAATTTTCAGAATGTCTGTAATTACATTTTGTTAATGAGAAAGAATAGTGGTGGATTAAGTCTGAGACAACGCTTAAGAAGTAAGGAGAAAGAATGTCTGAAATAGCAGATTGCAGAATGTCTGCAAGTGATGGATTAAGTTTGAGATAACGGGTGAGAGTAGAATGTGTACAACGACTATTTTTCAAAGACAATATATTTGAATTAAGTTTGAGATCACAGGTAGGTAGGTGCAGAATGTCTGCAATTAGATTTTGTTACCACTAAACATTTTCCTAAGACAAAGTGGGATAACTCAAGTGGTTAGAGCACCACTACCTAGGCCACAGGTCCTGGGTTCGAGTCATGGGGAGGGGAAAAAAGGATGGGGTATTTAACTTGTAATAAAAAAAAAACTAAACATTTTCCTAAAAAAAAACACAACATATTTTTTTGTCTACAATGGATTAATTGTGAGAATTTACACAACATATTTTTGTAAGAAGACTATCAAATCAAATGATTATTATTTTAAGGTGATTTAAATTGATTTTCCTTTTTTTTCAAAAAACTTGGTTAAATGTTTTTTTTAATTATCCTATTCTTTTGTCGTTCTCTCTTTAAAAAAACCTCCACTGCTATCATCACCACCACCAAAAAAAAATGTTTTTAAGTATATCATATCGGTATGGATATGTACTCATTATTTTGTGTTTGATAATCTTGAAATTTGATTGGAGCTTAATGAATAAAATAAGTGTAATTGATGTAACGCAGCCTAAGATGATGAACGCACGTATGAAATTGAATGGAAACTAAACTCTTATTATTCCCAGAACTGAACCCACAATAATACCCTCAATTTTAATCTTCAATTCACCACCACAATTCAACACATACAGGAGGTATTTATAACCCCAAATTACAAAGATAACAAGCAGTTTGGTGTTTGTTAACAACTACCCCTAACCGCTTACAACTAACTAAACATGCGACTCTAAAAAAGGACCAAAAGTGACAAAGTCTAATATTTATTCCGCAATTTGATCTTCATCACTCTCTCCGGGTGAGGGACGATTCGCCCTCGAATCGGTCTCATCTTGCTCTTCATCAGTAATAATATTCCATTATTTTAAATTGATTTTTATTTACTTCAACTTCAACTTTATTAATTTTAAATGAACACAAATAAAACTTCAAACAAGGCTGAATAACTATATGTTCGACTCGACCCTCTTCATGCATTACTACTCTATAGAGGCGTGTGTACTTTAATATATGTACCAACAAAATTTCAATTAATTGAATTTCTTTAACTCAAGATATAAGGCACGATTTTTAAATAATTGACTTGACTAGTTTAATTACTTAATTGAACGAGGTCTATATAATTATGTGCGATAATACCAATGTGCCATAAAGGGAAAACTGACAGTTTCTTGTTCTATTATTTTTGTTGAGAGTTTCATGTTTAGTAGATTATAAATTATTGGTGAAATATTCAAATTCAAATGTAGATTGGACTTTGATATATATATTTTTTAATTATATATATTTAGTTAAGTATTGAGGAAGGGCGTTTTTATGTGTAACCCTCATTTAGTTACTGACATTCTACACATGTAAATGGCTGACAAACAAACATTTTACATATGATTTGTAAATTGGGAGATATTATGATTGACAAATATTTTACGAATGAACGATAAATTGGGAGATATTTCCTTTACTGACATTTTACAAGTGGTTGACATTTTAAAGAATGGGAGACATTCTCCTTATTAACATTACACATCCCAGGCCACTGGTATAATAATATATGTACAAATTTAATTAAAGATTCATTTTTTAAATAAAAAAAAGTTTAGATTTATAGTTCAAAAAAAAAAATCGAATTTTCAAAAAAGGGCAATTAAGGTTTTATTGCACGACACTGAAATTAATATTTGCATCAAATTGACGGATTAAGAAGTCTTTGTTCGGGACTTCGGGGACGTCCGAGGCGAGTTTTACACTCTAATAAGGTTATAAATCAAATTAAGTTGTTGATGAAACTTCGTACTCCTTACTTGATAGTCTCATGCATAAAATTGATTCAATTTACGCCATATTATACTATGACTTGTGAGTTCATGAGAATACAATTCAATTATACATTGTGAAACATTCACATGACATTCTTTTAACATCCTACAAATGACTGACAGATGAATTATAAACTGGGGACATTTCTCTTACTGACATTCTGCAAATGACTTTGATGAATTATAAATTGAGAAACATTCCCCTGACATTCTGAAAATGATTGACAAATGAATTATAAATTGAGAGACATTCCCCTTACATTCTACAAATGACTGACAAATAAATTATAAATGAGAAGATATTCCCCTGATAATCTGCAAATGACTAACCTTTTACAAATGATATTAATGTCAGATGAAAAGGGAAGACTGATTACAGATGGATTGTAGATGAAAAAGGAAGATCATTTTACAGATGAATTGTAGATGAAAAAGGAAGATCGACATTTTATAAATGGATTACAAATGTCTCTAATTTATTTTAGTAAAGGTCCCTCAAGTAATATATATGTGCATATGCACAGATTTTAAATATTTGCATCAAATTCGTACCCCTCCTTGATAGTCTCAACCATAAAATTGATTCAATTTACCCTATATGACGTGTGAGTTCATGAGAATACAATTCAATTATACATGGTGACACCTGACATTCTCTTAACATTTTACAAGACATTTCTTTTATTGACATTCTGTAAATGACTAACAGATGAATTATAAATTGAGAAACATTCCCCTGATATTCTGAAAATGATTGACAAATGAATTATAAATTAAGAGACATTCTCCTGGTACAATATAAATTGAGAAACATTCCCCTGACATTATAAATTATAAATATTAATTGTAGATGAAAAAGGAAGATCGACATTTTACATATGGATTGTAGATGAAGAAGGAAGATTGACATTTTACAAATGGATTACAAGTGTCTCTAATTTATTTTAGTAAAGGTCCCTAAAGTAATATATATGTGCATATGCACAGATTTTAAATATTTGCATCAAATTCGTACCCCTCCTTGATAGTCTCAAGGATAAAATTGATTCAATTTACACTATATTATAATATGAATTGTGAGTTCATGAGAATACAATTCAATTATACATTGTGAAACATTCACCTAACATTGTCTTAACATTCTACAAATGATTAACAGATGAATTATAAACTGGAGACATTTCTCGTACTGATATTCTGCAAATGATGACAGATAAATTATAAATTGAGAAACATTCCCCTCTGAAAATGATTGACAAATGAATTATAAATTGAGAGACATTCTACAAATGACTTACAGATGAATTATAAATGGGAAGATGTTCCCCTGACAATCTGCAAATGACTAACATTTTACAAATGCAGTTAATGTCAGATGGAAAGGGAAGACTGACATTTTACAGATGAATTGTAGATGAAGAAGGAAGATTGACATTTTACAAATGGATTACAAATGTCTCCAATTTATTTTAGTAAAGGTCCCTCAAGTAATATATATGTGCATATGCACAGATTTTAAATATTTGCATCAAATTCGTACCCCACCTTGATAGTCTCAACCATAAAATTGATTCAATTTACACTATATTATACTATGACTTGTGAGTTCATGAGAATACAATCCAACTATATTTTAATGTAAAGTATTACTGAAATAATTAACTTGAACATTGCCTCCCCTCATGTATGAATCTGTCTCATAAAAGAATTTATCTATGCTATTTGACTCGTGATTCTATTATAAAAATGTATTTAAGTTCAATCAGATAAACATATCATACCGGTTTGAACGAACATATACCGTTGTTTTAAATCGATTTATGTTTACTTTAACCTCAAACTTTAGTAATTTTCAAATGGTCACAAATAAAACTTCAAACAAGGCTTAATAACTATATATTCGACTCGGCTCTCTTCATGTATTCTATAGAGACGTGTGTACTTTAATATATGTACCAACTTTTCTAAAACTTCAATTGATAGGTGTGTTTTTTTTTTTTTTTTAAATCTATTAAACTATAAAAATAAATAATCAGAATTATAGTTTGTGTAAATTTCGTTTGAGAAAGGATATGAATTCCACCCAAGCTGGGTATGTTTGTTTCGTGACTGAATTTTTTATTATTACTACGAAGCAGTTCTTCAATCACTCTCTTAAGTAAATCATAACTGGATGAAGAAGAAGACTGCAATGTAGCTATATTTCAAAGAACTCAAAATACTCTTTTTTTCCAGTGGCAAAAAAACAAACAAATACAAAAAAAAAACTGATGATTTTCTATCTCCTCTCTAACCTTAATAATCAGTGATGGAACAAAGGAAATCCCAAAGGAAGCATTTCTAGACAAACCATTCTTCAAACAGTAACAGTGCACATATCGTAATATAGCTCATTTACCTCCTACAGAAGCCATCAGGGTGGGTCCCACATACAAGGGATCACCACTTTACCGCCCATGTGAGGGTGAAGTAGGAGAGAAAGGATCATACGTCTGCTGAGTACCAGGGGAGTTAAAAAACGGCCTTCCAGGGTGGTTTCCAAAGTGCTGTTGAGGAATCGGAAACCTTTGAGGGCGATTTTCTTGAATGTGCATCTGACTTCCTGGTCTGGGAGGGAAAGGACCGAGAGAGTTATTCATCTGATGAGGTGGAATGAAGTTCCTTGGTTGCATATGTGGGCCCGTGGGCCCTGGAATCATAGGATGATGATGCCTAGGTGGAATCTGAGCCATTGGTTGATTGACCTGAGGCCTTGAGAAACTATCCTGAACAGATGGATTCATGTTATGAATCATAGGCCTCAACAATTGAGACTGAGGTGGTAAAGATGGCTGCCCTTGTCTTATACTGTGTTGTGGAGCTTGATTGCCTTGCCAAAGCTGAGAAGCAGCCGCATTGGGTGGGCGATGAGGCAGAAAAGTAAAATCACTGGAACTCGGTCGTGAAATTGCTGCAGAAACGGGTCCTACGGGAGAGAAAGAATTGGGGATTCTAGGTTGAGGAGAAGATTGCATGGGGAAAGGCATAGGTCGAACTGAAGGTGTCAATTGTTGGTTTGCTACTGCCCCAGAAGGTTGGGGTGGGCCAGATAGAGGTGAAATCATACGGTTAGGGACATTCATTGGTGGGCCACCAGAAGATGCTGGTACGGGAGTAAATTGGGGTGAAATGGACATAGGGGGTCTTGAATTATACGGAGACCCCGAGGGTTGAGTAGTTAAAATTGGCATAGAAGTATTTCTTGGGGGTGCATGTTGCATGAATGGTGGCTGATTTGGGTTTTGAAAGACGGGACTAAAACTTGCAGTTACAACTGGTTGAGGACCAAATACGTTTGGGGGTTTAAAAGGGGAGGAAGATATGTTTGGTGTTTGAGTTGGGCCTGCAGAAAACCAGGGTTGAGGATATTGTTGAAAATGCCCTTGAGGAAGTGATAAAGATCCCGTATATGGACGAGGTATTCCTTGGTTAATTAATGGGGGTGCTATGAGGGAGCTAGGTCTGCCTTGACTCTGATGAGCATTCTCATTATTATCGGGAATTGAGGTTGGTGTTGTTGAAGAAGACACGGGATTCACCTAACACAAGGCACGAGCTACATTAGCATCACAACGAGCACAACATATAATAGGGTTTAGGGATTGATAACATACTGAAACTGGGGTGATTAATAGTTCAACCAAAGCTACAGCAGCATCAACTTTCTCAAATGTGTCTGCTGATACGTGCACGTACATATCTTCACAAGTATTCTCTATTTCTTTTCCATCAGTAGGAGTGATTTCAACCTGAAATTAGTATAGAAAAGAGAGTAATTAGCATGTGTAGATTCTGCTATGGAGGACAAGTAATGAAGAACAAAATGCTATGTTTTCACACAATACCTTCCCTCCTGTATCTTTTTTTGTGCCATAAACTTGTACTTTAGCTCCCGTTTCCTGATTTGCATAGTTAGTGATAGAGGTGAACACAAAAATAGATCCCATAGCATAACACCAAGATGCCCAAAGTACATACCTTTTCTAGTCGCTTTAGCGTATCACTTGAATGGTCAAATAGTAAACCAACAAAATTGTACCCAGGATATTCTTTAATCTGTATACACAGATTCACGCAAACAAGTGATCACTTTAATTCTTATTAATATACGAGAACAGCACTGAAAAGGTAGTACTAACCAAAGATGCAGCCTTTCTACTTTCCCCTAACATCTATGATTTGTTCAAGTGTAAATATCAATTTGCAACCTGTACTATAGACCTTTTTTCAACTTGCAACCTGTACAATTTTTTTTTAAATCCATTTGCAACCTGTACTATACGAAATTGATCGATTGCAACCTAAACTCAGTTTTTGTGGTATTATTCAGCCACATGTACCTTGCACGCCTACGATCAAGGTTATATTTGTCCATTCACATTTATTAATTGTTTTTTAATAAAAGTTTAATTTCGCATTGTCCAAATAGTTGTAATGGTCAAATTAATAAATATAGAACCTGAATGGACAATTAATAACACGTTAACTAAAAAAATAATAGTAATTAATAAATCTAAATGGACAAGTGTAACCTTGGTCATAGGCGTGCAAGACACGTGTTGCTGAAAAATACCACAAAAGGTAGAGTTTAGGTTGCAATCGGTCAAATTTCGTATAGTACAGCCTGTACAGGTTGCAATCAGTCAATTTCGTATAGTACATGTTGCAATCGGACAAAAAAATTGTACAGGTTGCAAATTGAAAAAAAAGTGGTATAGTACAAGTTGCAAATTGATATTAACCCTTTGTTTAAATTAATTCAGATTTAATAGTATAATTGATATGCTAAAACTATCATAACAGGTCAGCTGCTTGTGGAGAAGATTCATCAGAGGAAGATTGCCTGGTAAGGCCAAGCTGTAGTATAAAATAACTGAGACATGCTTTCCTCCAAACACCGAGTAATGGCAAGTCTATCAACTTAAAGCTAGTGCCTTCAATGAGATCAGAATAATGGAGCATACGAAAAGCTACAATGCATGTAAAGATATCCACTCACAGGAATTGGAACTTTCGCCTCTTTTAGAAGAGGTTTGTAATCAGCGGGAGCCTTGTATGCTGGATTTAATTTTAGTAATTCACCTAAAACAGAAAATGAAAAAAATTAAAGTCAGAAAGACAACTATGGAGAATTGTATTGATGAATCTGGAACAATCATTCTTCGTACCAATAATTTCACGCCTTTCAAGATCCAGAAGTTCAGACTCCTATCATACATATCACATAGTGTAAGTATCACAAAAAATAAAGAATAAAAGGACTACAGCCAAAACATACAGCTACCTCATGGCTAAGCTGTTGATCTGATGTCTTCCCAGCAAATGAATCTTCATTATCCTCGAGTTCCAGCACCCCTAGAGTTAGCTGTTGTGATATTTGATCGATCCGAGTCTGTCCAAAATTTGTACCACCACAAAGGCAGAGCAATATCATCACTTAGAGGCACCTGGCACGTGAAGTTGATGCAAGCCACTCACAAAGAAGACACCAACATTTTTGCCGCCCAACACAAAATTAAAAATTAAACGACATATGAATTCCATATACCTGATATGCTAATGCTCTCCCTTTCCTGACGGTGGGGTCCATCGTTAGATCAGGTCCCCATTTGGTTTTCCTCTGAGCCTGCTTGTTGGCTTCCTCGTTCATCAAATCAGCATCTCCCTTTTTAGTGCCTTTATGGACACGAACCAATGAACCTGATAGCTTGTTTTTGGGGATGACAAATCCAGTTCTTTTTGCAAAAATGGACATCTTTGGAGCACTTTTTGATGTAGTGGACGGTGGAGTTGTTAGAGTGCTCTGAATATCACCAGATGCATGCTCAACCTCTGTGCCCATCTTGCTCTGCAGTATTTAACCTTTAGGAACAGTTACTGTAATAACTAGTCACTAACTCACTAAAATTAAAAACATCAATATTTCAACTTCATGGCTAAACACCAAATTTGGTAATTTAAAATAAAAACCAATGGCCTTATCAAGAATCAGAAGCAACAACTTGAAATGTTACTTATTTCTATATTGTACTTGATCAATTGAAAATCATAATAGAAACTGCAATAATTTGTGTGAAGGTGTTACAATCAAATGCCAGAACTCAAAAACAAAATGTGAATTAGAAGCATAGTTACTTGATATTAACTAGATAAGGGATCTTATGATAACTCAATGCACAAATGCAAGGAAATTCAGCATCAGTTCCATATGCGTAAAGGCAAGCCAAACACGGTGTAGAAACATGTGTAAAATGCACTCCACTTTTAAAATGGCATATGTGCACTAAGTCCATCAGAAAGTAACCAAATAAAGTCCTTTCTCAAATTTCTTCTCATCTTTCTTAATTGTCTCTGTCTCATTTCTTATCTATAATATTTCATAAAATCTTTTTCCCCCCATCCCAAGAACTTGATAGTTCAACCAACTCAAAACAATGAACTAAAGTTTCATAAAAATAACTGAGAAATCAAACATAGCAAGCAACCCTAACTACAACCAACAATCACTAAATTACAACTCTGAAGCAATTAAGAAAAACACAAATTGAAATTATGATCCTATTAAATTGATAATCAAACCAACTCGAAACAAATAATCAAACTTTATGAAACAAATTGAGACATCACATAGCAAGTAACCCTAACTACGCCCAACAAAATGAACTGAATTAACTAACAGCTGTTAACATTTCCAGATAATTCGACCCCACCATATTGATAATCAATTGAGAAAAACAAAATTTTCACAGCTCATAAATGAGAGCTAGTCTTGGGTGAGACCGTCTCACAAAATGAG
Source organism: Galeopsis tetrahit (assembly GCA_963675135.1). Taxonomy (NCBI): domain Eukaryota; kingdom Viridiplantae; phylum Streptophyta; class Magnoliopsida; order Lamiales; family Lamiaceae; genus Galeopsis; species Galeopsis tetrahit. The sequence continues at coordinate 43,606,688 of OY776131.1, forward strand.
ATCCGTGAGACGGCCCTCATATATAAAAAGTGATAATGTTTGAGCAAAAAGTGATAGTGTTTAAGTAAAAAGTGACAGTCACTTTTGTTAAAAATATTATCACTTTTTATTTAAACATTATCACTTTTTTTACAAACCAAAATCTGGAAAAAAATATGGGTTGTCCTACCCAAAATTTTGAAATATGGGTTAAAAGGGATCCGTCTCACAGAAAAAGATCCATGAGACGGTCTCACACAAGTTTTTGCCCATAAATGAAACACATATTGATTGGCTCTTGCACATTATTTATTCCTCAATTGCGTGAAACCCAACAACGTATAATGATGAAACAAATAAGGCACTTTCTTCACTCATCCCAGAATTCAATCTTCTAGGTATTTATTTGCATACCTGTAGGCGCCGGGTAGATGTACTCAGAGGCGGTGAAAAATAAGTATAAACTAAAATGAAGGAAATTGTGAAGAGAAAAATGGAATCCGTCGAGGGTTTTGAGTTCGATAGAGAGTAATCTTGTGAAAGAGTGTTTGATTCTCTCTGCCTCTGCGATTTTGGTTTTTCTTACTTTATTCTTGAAAAATAAATTGTGTGAACAACTTTTAACATAAAATTAAATTTAATTCATACTCTCACTTGTTCAAAATATAAGTCGTTTTGAACTTTCATTTTCTTTACAAAATATTCCAATGCAAATTAATTGCATTTATTTCAAATTTACCCTTAAGATTAATTACTATTTATATAGATGTATTTTTTTTAAATGAGAATTACAAGTATTGATTAAGGGTAAAATGAGAAATCAAATATTTTCTTAATATTTATGCATGAGGAGTGAGGACGACATATATTTTGAATAGAAGGAAGTATTGTTTACCATTACAACTATTCAACTAATACATTTCATTTAATCTAGGTGTACACTTTACCTATAAGTTATCCTCCCCCTCCTCTCCAACTTTTTTTTTTCAATTAGTTTCGATAAAAACTATCCATTCATTTTTTTGGTAAACTACTTTTTCTTACCTTTCATTATATTTCTTTTTTTCTCAATCACATCACCTCTAATGCATCTATTTATTCTATTATATTTCTTAACCTCCGTGCCTAAATATCACGTAGAGCTTTCACGGAAAGTTCGGACCTAAGGAAGGAAGTACGGAGTACTATTTAACATAGGGAGTACTATTTAATATTATAATTAATATCTTTTAGTAATTTAAGTGATATAGTATGGGATTATGAGTAATATATTTCTATAATTTAAGCGAAACTCTTTAACATTACTTTTAATATCGTTTGACAATTTAAGTGAAATTCTTAAGCATTGCGATTTATATATTTAAGTTATTTAAGACATCATGCAATACTTTATCATCTGTAAAAATGATTTTATTTGGATTTAGAGTCTATCTAGATTTAAATGATTTTATTTGGATTTAGAGTCTATCTAGATTTAGGTTTCATCGTTTACTACGAAGAGTTCTCTCTCTCAAAACTTTTTTTCCTCTCTGACTCTAATCTTCACACCACCACCATCCCACCCATTTTTTGATAGGTTTGTCGCCGCTTCATCTTTTGTTTTCACATATTCACTACCACCCCTTCTCATTTTTTAAAATTCACCCTACATTCATTTTTCTCCAAAATAGTCGTCATTGCACCACTGACCCTATCGCTGCTTATCAGGGTCAATCCCTCCAAACAGATTATGAGAGTTATTTGTTGATTCCTTTATTTTATTTATTTTTCAATTCTTAGTTTCTAGCCCTTGTTGTACGATTTGTTTTATGCGTATTTCCCCTCTCTTAGAGCATCTCCAATGCAAGGTATGAATTTGGAGGTATGAATTTGCCACATATATGCCACATGTGTGCCACCTCAAAAGTTTCCTACCTCTTCCTTTAAAATACTCCTTCCTCCACAATGTTTCCTTCCCAAAAAATAATTATTCATGGTCCCACCATCAAATTATATATTTATTTTCATCATCTTTACTTATTACGGAGTATTTATTTAATTTATAATTTTATTCTTTAATTAAATATAATATTTAAATTATACAAAAATAAATATTGTTAAAATAATTTAACAAATTTTATTGAAAATATAATAAGTAATACGATATAAGATGTGATAAAATGAAATAATTAGGATAAAATGAAATGTGATAGTCCCTTTTTTTTTTACTGTTGGTTTAATTATTATTTTTAATTTATTATAATGTGGTTTAATAGTCAATCTTATTTGAAAATGTAAAAAACAATAATAAAAAAAAGTGTAGATAAAATGAAATCTGAATCATAAACCATGTATTTATATTCTCTAAATAAAATTTAAAAATAAAAAACATATATTGTCTAATTTTAAAAAATAAAATAAAAAATTATGTGGAAGGGTCGCAAACACCTCACGCGAGAGGGGGAGAGTGGCTATCACACACCAAAGCAATCTATTTCTCTCTCCTCAAGTGAAAGCCACCTCCATTTCCTCCACTCTCACTTCTCTTCCAATTTTTTTTCCTTCCCAGGAAGCATTACTCCTTCCTCATTCCCCCTTCCTTTGCCACATCACCAAACCCACAATCATACCTTCCTCATTTTATAGAAAGGGGTATGACTCCACATGGGATTCCTTCCTCCCATTGGAGATGCTCTTATAGGATCAATTATTTTCTAGTTGTAATTTATCTTTGGTTTTTGTGTAGGTCTGGTGTTTTTTTTTTTTTTTTTTCCTTTGACTTACTTGACACAAGAAATACCTTATTGCATGTGAAGAATTTATTTCGTATAGAATTGAAATGTGTATGTTGTAGTATGACTTAGTGTAAAAATTACTTGAAATTCATGTATTTAATTTACTTGATTTTATAAGATTTAATTTCTACACTAAATTAATTTATCGCACTTGATTTAGAGAATGCTTGTGGTTTGCTATTTTGTAGAGACAGTGAGGGATTTTTAAAGTAAAACACAACTCAAATATAATCTAAAAAATAAATCTTAAAGAAAAGAAAGTGATCGGACAGATATGAAAATAAAAGAAAAGGGCCAAATTGTTGGGGCTTTTAAATTATTTTTAGCAACCCAAATAGAGATGCAAGCCAATTATACATTGGCGCGAGTTTTATGCCGCTCCTGGAATGTTAAATGCACTCTCCCTTACATTTATTAATTAAAAACTCTAACCCTAATTTTGCTGCAGCAACCGTAGCTCCTTCACTACTAGACATGTTCGCCGGTTGAAAAACGTCGGTTTCGGTTAGAAATCGGCGGTTACGGTTTTCGGAAATGACGAACCGTAACTGAACCGCGAACCGCCGGTTACGGTTACGGTTTTTGAACCGGCGGTTTGGCGGTTTTGATTTTTTTTTTATTATTTATATTATCTCCGTTTTCGTTCGTTTTTTATTCGTTTTAACTCATTTTTTAGAAAATACATTACTAGAATTGAATAAAATTATATAACTTAAATTTATACATTAAAAATAGAAGAATTATGTATTAAATTTTTTTATTTTTTTATTTTTATATAAAAACCGCCAAACCGGCGGTTAACCGCCAAAACCGGCCAAACCGGCGGTTTGCGGTTTGTCAAAATGTCAAACCGTAACCGAACCGCCATTTTCCGGTTACGGTTCGGTTTGTAAACCGTAACCGGCGGTTTGGCCGGTTGGCCGGTTTGACGGTTCAATTTTACGCATGTCTATTCACTACCACCACCACCTATACCGGCAGCAACAAAATTTTTTAAAAAATTAAATAAATAGAAATTTAACAACAAAACTTAGAAACATACTCTCGTGACTCGTCCCACAAAACTCAACAACAAACCTAAACTCTATTGACAAATCAAAGTCGACCAAAAATACTTTCGTCGACTCTGGTTTATCGACCAAAAATACTCCCATCGATAAGATTTTGTCGAAAAAAAATGTAAAAATTTCGACAATAAAGGGTGACCATAAACACTCTCATCTAGAGGTGGGTAAATTAAATATACCAAAATTTCGGTATACCGAGTTTTCATACCGAAAAATATCAAAATTTTCGGTACGGTAACGGTATGGAAAATGATCATACCGCGTTATTTCAGTATACCGAAATTTTTTCGGTATGAAACGGTATATCGATATACCAAAATACCGAAACCTTAATAAAATAATAATTTTATATTATTTTTAAATTAAAATAACTTTAATTATTAAAACATAAATAAAATAAACCTTAAATAATTAATTTCGGTATAAAACAATGCTTCAATATTTTAGGTATGAATTGGTATACTGGTATTTCGATATGAAATGATGGTTCAATATTTTCGATATGAATCGGTATACCGATATTTTCAGTACGGTAACGGTATGGATTTTTTCAATATCGAATTTTTCGGTATGATAACGGTATGGTTCATTATGATCGGTGTACCGTACCGAACCACCCCTACTCTCATCGACAACAATTTGTTGATGAAAGTATTTATAGTCGACCATTTATTGTAAAAAAAAAAAACTAACCTACGTGAGGAAGAGGAAGGGAAATAGAAATCAACGGGATAGGGCGGTTGTGAGTTGGGGTCGGGAAGGTGGGGTGGTTGTCGAAAAAAAAAAAGTGTACCTGCTGGCGGGAGGACAATGGCGTTGGTATTCAAGCCTGCACTCGACGGCGTTGGCGGCCAGGGCACAACGGCGCGGGTGGGAGGTGGTGGGACGAGTAGGTTGCACATCAGAAAAAAGAAAATGAAGAAGGGGTGGAGGCGGTGGTTGAGGCGGGTGGGTGGCGCTAGGGGTGGGTAAATATACCGAAATTTCGGTATATCGAGCTTATCATACCAAAAAATATCAAAATTTTCGGTATACCGAAATTTTCGGTACGGTAATGGTATGGAAAATGATCATACCACGGTATTTCGGTATACCGAAATTTTTCCGGTATTCGGTATGAAACGGTATATCGATATACCGAAACCTTAATAAAATAATAATTTTATATTATTTTTAAATTAAAATAACTTTAATTATTAAAACATAAATAAAATAAACCTTAAATAATTAATTTCGGTATAAAATAATGCTTCAATATTTTCGGTATGAATTGGTATACCGGTATTTCGATGGTTCAATATTTTTGATATGAATCGATATACCGATATGGTACGGTATACCGATATACCGTACCGAAAATTCGGTATACCGAAATTACGGTATGGTATCGATATGAATTTTTACATACCGAAAATTTCGGTATACCGAGATTACGGTATACCGAAATTTCGGTACGGTAACGGTATGAATTTTTTCAATATCGAAATTTTCGGTATGATAACAGTATGGTTCAGTATGATCGGTATACCGTACCGAACCACCCCTGGGTGGCGCCAGTGGGATGAGGGTAGAAGAGAGGTGGGAGGTAGAAGAAGGGTTTGTGTTTTGGTGAGTGCATTTATTCAATGGAATTTTTGAGGAAGAAGGGTAGTTTAGACAATTTGGGAGAGTGCATCTATAATATTTCTATTTTAGGGGGAGTACGTGTATCGGGGAGAGTACATCTAATATTATTGGAGGGGTATATAATCCACTCCTTAAACATTTCACTCAGTTTTATGTGCCGTACTGCTGCGACAAATGAAGTGTTTATTTGGCAATTTCCTTCTCCACTTCGACTATTTACACCTCCATTTCGGAGAGATGCACTCCCCCGATTAATGCACCTTCCTCAAAATTTATCTAAGATAGATGCACCCCTCAAATTGCATGTCCTAAATACCCTTTTATCTTATAAAATACCTATACTAGCTACACCCCACCCAAAAACCTTAATTTCTTTCTTCTTCCTTCTTTTCTCCTTCCTCCCTTCCCAGTCTCATTTCTTTTCTCCACCCCAGACACCGCCCGTCGTCCGCCACCGCCCTCCCTCACTCACTCACTCTCTCTCTCCCTCCCTCCCATAACAGAAAAAAAAAAAAACAAAGAAAAAACTATCCCATTACCCCCAGCACACACCACCCCCAGCCCACTCCAACCTTAAAAAAAAAAAAAAAAAAAAACAGCACATCAGCGTTGCATCCAAGTATGTTTCTTTTAATTTTTTTTTCGACACACCATGCCTTCACCTCCCCACCGCCACCGAGGCCAGCCTCCTCCGTAAGTTTTTTTCTTTTTAACTTCGACCCTTTATTGTCGAATCAATTTTTTTTTTTTTACTTTTTTCAATCATGTAATATCAACAAAATACACACTCGTCGACAAATTGTTGTCGACGAACGTGAATTTACTCGATATTACATGGTCGAATTTTTAAAATTTTATTTTATTTTTTTCGACCAATCGTTTTCGACCATATTCACTCCCGTCGATAACAATGTGTCGACGGGAGTGTATATGGTCTACACTGGTTGGTCGAAATTTATAAAAAAAAAATTGTAATTTTTTTAAGTATATTTTAGAATTTCTGATTTTTTTTTTTTTTTGGTTTAATGGTCGTCGGAAATGGTGTCGGCGGCGACCGGGAGTAGTGGTTCAGGGGGAAATCGAAAGAAATGACAATAAGGGATGCTTTAAGTAGGGAGGGTACATCTAGTATGCTGTATTTTAATGAAGAGTATTTTTGAATTTTTACCTTATTAATAAACTGATTGAGGGAGTGCATCTCTCCAAAATGGAGGTGCATATCGTCAAACCCTTTCTTCTCTTCTCTTTGGTCAACTATATCATGACAGCCCAATTTTACAATATTTGTTTGGGCCCATTCATTCAATTTGAAGGCCGGTCATGAATTAAAAGAGAAAAAGTTTGCTGACCCAAGCAGGTTACTGAATGGAATGCAGCAGATGACATGCATAAAAGAAAGAGGGGGCACGACAGTTTTCTTTCTCACCATCTTACTCGTTAGATTAGTATAGTTTGTTCTTTTATTTTATAAATAGATTTTAATTGAGTATTTTATTTTATTGTAAGTATTGAAGAAACCTTTCATTAATTTGATGTTTTGTTGTTTATTTCTCATAAATTTTATTTCATTTGTTATTTTAGTTATGAATTAAAATTTTATTGTTTTGGGTGTTGAAATTATGTGGGCAATCTATTGAGTTTATGATTAATTGTTTAATTTACTTGTGTTTTGGTGTTTAATGTTTCTAATTGGTTGATTAATCCTATTAGCTACATTTTCGATTATGTGAATTATAACGAGAACTGGATTTGCATGATTGGGGGTGTGGGTGTGAGCATTGATTAATTAATTGAAGTTAAATAGTAATTAGCTTAAACGAGAGAGGTTGATTATTTAGATCGACATCATTAGACATTCATCGATTAGAGGTCGTCCAAGAGATTAGTGAGAGGGCGAGTCGTAAACATTAGTAACTGTGTTGAAAGTGTTTACGGATCACTATCCTAGGAGCTTATGGTACTAATTAGATCCCATAATTGCTAATACACATATATGTGATAGTTTTTAGCATAATTCAAGACATTAGGGTTAATTGTTGTGATTAATTCATGAATTCATTAGTGATCCCACATGAGGAAGACACCAGAAGTAATTCTTCCACTTGCACTTTCTTCTTGAGAGTTAGTTTTAGTTGTTTACTTAGTGTTTATTTTTATTATCGATATTTGCTTAATCCTTCCGTTTAACTTTTATAACATCATGCCGACGTATAGTTTTGGGGCTCCACGTTCTCCTATGTCAATACTACTTGATCGTATACTTACAATACTATAACGAACCTATACGCTTTTGAGTAAGTTATTTTTATACTTATAAATTCGTAAAAATACGAAAAAGTCATAGTAGACAAGGATTACACTTCAAATCATAGTATACAAAGATTGCACTTCGTCTCTCCACTTCCTCACAATTGAGAGACAACATTGTCATTGATTAAGTGTGGGTGGAAGATGTAGCACATAAAAGTGTATTGTTTTATATTTTAATGATACTGTAACCTCTCAAAAAAAAAAAAAAAAAAAGGTTTTAGTTGGTACATTATTTAATTTATTTCATATGATATCTTACCAGTAATCAGTCCCGACTCCTGAGGACAAAGTGGGATAGCTCAAGTGGTTAGAGCACCACTACCTAGGCCTTAGATCCTGGGTTCGAGTCATGGGGAAGGGAAAAGGGATGGGTATTTAATTTGTAAACAAAAAAGTCCCGACTCCTGAGTGCGTGCGTGTCATATAATACTGATGAGAACCACAATCAAGATTAGGGATTCTGTCGTCGCTCTGACTCGGGCCAGCAAGAGACGTCAGTTGCAAATAAAGGATTTGCTTGAATTTACTTAATTTCTCAATAATCCAAAAGAAGTACATGAGTCCATATATATATAGGCCCAGCAGAATAAGAAAACTAACTAAAGAAACTGCCCATGCTTGGGTTGTTACAGATTCGGCCCTAAAGTCTGAAATGAGCCTAATCTATCTAGTCATATATCTTGGGCCTCCGTTGATTGTTGGGCCACTTTCTTTTAGGCCCGTCTGGCCCTATTGTAGGCATTTTTAAGCCCATGTCCTTCGTCCGCATCATTCCCGTCTCCTTCAAGATTATCCTTGTCCTCAAGGATTAATTCGGGAAACCGATATCTGACATCCTGCAAGTTCTCCCAAGTTGCTTCTTCCAAAGGCAAGTCTTCCCACTCTATTAAAACTTCCCAGCGAAATCTGCCGCCTCGTTTGACCTGTCGATAGTCGACTGCTCGTAAGGGTCGGATAATAAGGTTTCCTGCTGTCGTCGTTGCTGGTAGTTGTGTTGCGCGCACATCTCCGTCCCCCAGTCGTCTCTTTAGTTGAGAAACATGAACCATCGAATGAATTTGAGATTCCACCGGTAATTCTAGCCTGTACGCCACTGGACCCACACTTCCGATTATCTTGAACGGCCCATAATACCTGCTTCCTAATTTGTGCCAAGCCTTCTGCGATACCGTTTGTTGTCTATACGGCCTTAACTTTAGAAAGACCCAATCACCCACGGCGAACTTTTCTTCCCGTCGCTTCTGATCATGAAATTCCTTCATCCGTTCGTTTGAAACCCTCAGCGTCTCCCTGAGTTCTCGAATCATGATGTCCCTTTCGTACAACTCCTTATCCACCTCTGCATTTGGTGACTCCCCTACTACGTAACTTACAAGATGCGGGGGCTTCCTTCCGTAGGTCAACTCAAAAGGAGAACATTTGGTCGAATCATGAAATGTCGTATTATACCAGTATTCTGCCCATGCCAGAAATGCCTCCCATTTCATTGGATTCTCATGCACATAGCAGCGCAGGTACTGCTCAAGAGTTCTGTTGGTTACTTCTATTTGTCCGTCGGTTTGAGGATGGTACGCCGAACTCATGGCTAACTTGGTACCCTGCATTTTAAACAATTCTTTCCAGAAGTTACTTGTAAAAATCTTATCCCGATCTGATACAATTGATCTAGGGATGCCATGTAATTTTACAATGAATTCAATGAATAAACGAGCGATTGACTTAGCTGTGTAGGGGTGTACTAGCGGAATGAAGTGGGCGTATTTGGTAAGACGATCGATCACTACCAGGATGCTGTTATACCCGTTTGATTTTGGAAGTCCCTCGATAAAGTCCATTGATACGTCCTCCCAAACGCGTTCAGGTATCGGTAGAGGCTGTAACAACCCGCTCGGCCGCCGGGAATCATGTTTTATTCGTTGACACGTATCACACTGGCCGACATATCTTCGTACGTCTTGTTTCATGCCCTCCCAGTAGAACGTAGATGCTAGTCGCGACCACGTTCTGTAGATTCTGGAATGTCCTCCTATATATGAGTCATGAAAATGTTGAAGAAGTTGATTCCTGATTGTCTCTACTTTTGGCACCCATACTTTTCCCTTATAGAGTAACAACTGGTCGCGCCACTCGTAGTCTTCCATGCTTTCATTGTTTTGTTGAATTTCTTGCCTGATTTTCTCGGCCTCCCCGTCTTCAGTCGTGGCTGTTCGGATGAGTTCCCATATTTGCCATACTGGTCCAGAAATGTGATTGATTTCCGGCACGTCTTCACGTCGTGATAATGCATCTACTACGGCGTTTTGTCGTCCGGGGCGGTAGTGAATTTCGAACTCGAATCCCATCAATTTAGCGATAAATTTTTGTTGTTCCGGCGTAACAATTCGTTGAGAAAAAAATATTTTACGTCCCATAACTTTTACCTTTTTTGAAAAACGTCCCAAAATAGTTAAATGTTTAATTTACGTCCCATAACTTCTTAAATTGGTTAATTTACATCCAATTTACGCCGGAGACATCAAAAGTTGCCGGAAAATGCCACGTGCCTATAAAAATTGGGAATCCGGCAAAAATAATGACGTGGATCTTATGTGGCTTTTTCTAATTAATAAAAAAATAAAAAATGAAAAAGTTAAATATCATGTGTCAAATTAAATGCGAATGAAATTCAAATGTAAATGAAATTAATTAACTCAATGTCTTTCCCCCAAATTCAACCAAAAATCTCACGTACGCTGTTAACTTCTTTCCCCAAATTCAATCAAAAAATTTTTTAGAACCCTTCAACCCAAAATCACCTCCGCCGCACATCTTTTCCCAAATTGAAAGCTCTAATCAATGAACTCACCAAATTTCATTCTCAAATTGAGCTGGTGAAGAGTGATAATCCAAGAGGGAAACTTGTACAACATTCGCGCTGGTTGTACAAGCATTCACACGAGACAAAGTAGCGATGGTGTTCGTAAGAAAGAAAGGTGCGATGGACTGGCCACACCCAAAATATGGTGAGTTTTCTCTCTCTAAAGTGTGTAGGTAAAAAAATGTGGGTGTGTGTTAAATGAATACAACCAGAAACATTTATTGTTAAAAAATATGTGGTTGCACATGGTTGAGGTGTAAAGTAGTATAAAAAAATTTGTAGGTCCATTTCCCAACAGTTTGTGGTCCCTTTGTGTATGATGGAATCTTATTTTGTGGTTTTTTTTTTTTTTTGTTTTTTACAGATTCCAACAGTAAATATCTTACTGTTGTAGTATATTTTGGGGGACAGTTTGTGAATATGCCTAATACTGTGTATGAGGGGGGTGATAGGCTTGTATTTGATTGGATCAAGGCTGATGAATTCAAAGTTTCTGACTTAGTTGAATTTAGGGATAAAGCTGGTATTAAAGCTGATTGTAAATATCATCTAAGAAAGAGGGATGGTTCATTTAAATTGGTATGTGATGATGAAGATCTTAGGCTATGGGCTGATATGTATCTAGTTGATAGAGAGTTAAATATATATATTGAAGTAATTGAAGTTGAGACTGCAATAGGAGATGTATCTGACCTTGAATCTGACTATGACTCATTTGAGGACTCTGATTTTGTTATTGGGTGTGAATTAACTGATAATGATGATGAAATTTTTGAGGGTGAAGTGGATAGTGTGGAATGTGATTTAGAAACAGTAGACCCTAACAATATGCTTGATACTACAATGAAGGGTTGGGTTGAACTTGAGAATCTGGGGGGTATGGTTGAAAGTGAGAATCGTGAGATTGATGGTGGGAATATGGGGGAAAGTGGTGCTCTACAATCTATAAATGAGCCGGATAAGAGTAAATTAAAACTTGTTGAAGCAGAGAGTGAGAGTGAGAATGAGAATGAAAATGATGTTGAAAATGATGTGGTTCATGGGGATTTGGAGGACTTTGATGAACATAGGTTGTCTGAAGATGATAATGAGTCCCTTAGTGCTCCTGTTTTTAATCCACAAACAACTTTTAACCCTGAATTTATCTTGAGTCAGGTGTTTGCATCTAAAATTTTTTTTAGGAAAGCTGTACAATCACATGCCATTAAAAATAGAAGAAATGTGCACTTTCCAAAAAATGATAAAAGAAGAATATATGCCAAATGTGTTGAAAATTCTTGTAAGTGGCATATTCATGCATTGAAGAAAGAAGGTGAACTTACATTCCAGATCAGAAAGTACTATAGCAAACACACTTGTGCACCTTCTCAAAAGGTGAAAAATCTGTCTGCCACTTGGTTAATGGAAAAGTTTATTCAAAATTTTCATTCTGATGGAAACAGAGATGTGAATGGGTTTATGTTAGATGCACAACGAGAGGTTAGATGTGAAGTGTCTTGAAATCAGGCTTATAGAGCCAAATACATGGCTCTAGAAAAGATAGAGGGTAATGCTGATGTGCAATATTCAAAACTATGGTCATATGCTGAGGAACTTAGAAAAAGTAATCCTGGATCAACCATTATCCTAGGGACAACTGAGGATAGAAGGTTTGATAAGTTTTATGTGTGCTGGAATGCTATGAAAAAAGGTTTTTTGGGTGGGTGTAGACCTATTTTAGGTGTTGATGGATGTTGGTTGAAAAGCAAATATGGGGGTAACTTATTGACAGCAGTGGGAGTTGATGGAAACAACAATTTATTTCCTGTTGCATATGCTGTTGTAGAAAAAGAGAATAAGGAGATATGGGAGTGGTTTTTAAGAATCATCAAGAGGGATCTAGAGATTGATGGGGAGGAGTTTACCTTCATTTCAGATAAACAAAAGGGTTTAATTTCAGCATTAAACAATGTCTTTCCTGGCACTGATCATAGGTTTTGTGTAAGACACATGCACAATAACTTGAAATCTGCTGGTTTTAATGGACTTGCATACAAGCAAATTTTATGGAAAGCAGCAATGAGCACCACAAAAGGTGAGTATAAAGCTGGAATGGAGGAGATGAGAGAGTTGAACCAGGCTGCATGGGAATGGTTTAACAATAAGCCTCCAGAGCAGTGGTCAAAGGCATATTTCTCTGAAAAGAGCAAATGTGACATGTTGTTGAATAATGTGTGTGAATCATTTAATTCCACCATTCTATTTGCTAGAGATAAGGCCATCATAACCATGCTTGAGTGGATCAGAGAATACTTGATGAAGAGGTTACAGAAAAATAGGGACACAGCTTCTACAAAATGGACAAAACAATTGTGTCCTAGGATTCAAAAAATTTTAGAGATAAATACAGAGAAGGTGTCTGATTGTATCCCAATTAAGGGGAATGACATTCATTACCAAGTCTCTTGCTTTGATGGAAGACAATTCACTGTGGATTTGGTCAAGCATACTTGCTCTTGTAGAGCATGGCAACTTACTGGTATTCCATGCAATCATGGTATATGTGCTATCCTGAGGCAAGGCCTGGACCCTATTGCCTTTGTAAATGAATGCTACACTGTTAGGACTTACTTGAAAGCATATGAGCATGCCATTTATGGAATAAGCCATGATCAATTGTGGGGAGATACCTTGTACATACCTCCTATGCCTCCAAACTTTGGGACAAAGCCTGCAAGAGGAAGAAAGGGAAAAAAGAGAAGGTTGGAGAAAGGTGAGAAAGAGGGAAAGGGGATGGCTAACAAAAGAAGAATGAGAAGACAACAAACAACAATTAGATGCAGTAAGTGTAGACTACCTGGGCACAATGCAAAGACTTGTAAAGTACAAGTGATACAGGTGTTTACTCATATATTACTGTTTTTCATTTCAACTTTCAATATTTTTCAACTTGCAATTTTACTCATATATTATTGTCTTTGCATAGGGAGAAAGGCCAGGTGAAGAGAGAGGTACAGTCTCTACTGAGAATGATAACAGAGGTAACAATAAGAGAGCAAAAAAGGTACTTATGATTTTTGTCTTGAGTTTTGATAATTTATAAGCTAAAATGTATTCATTATATGTATTGATTATGATATGTTTTTGTTAAAGATGGGAGAAGGAAGTACAAGTGTCCCAATCTCTAATGAGTCTGAAATTAACACACTAAACAAGAAGAGGGGAAGAAAACCGGTACTATTTAATTCATTATATATTGATTACATAAGCTGTTTAATTGTATTGATTATGTGTGTTTTTTCTAATTGTATGCATCACATTTTCTTTTTTTCTAATTATATTGACTAGAGGGCACAAGGAATTACAAGAAAAGATGATGATGAAGTGCTTCAACATGCTGCTCAATTACAAAATGAGGTACATTTTTTTATTTTTTTTTAAAATTTAAACTGCCATTGATAAGTGGCCCCCTTGATAATGATGTGAAATTTGGTTTTTTAGGTAATGATCGCACCACCACAGAGAATGACTAATGAAAGAGATGAAGCAAATGAGACTGAAATGATCATTGACACTCAAGTGAGTACCACAACTACTGGAAGTTGGAATCAACCAATTCCAGAGCCTGTGCAAGGTCCTTCTATGCATGATCAATTACAATTGGGACAACCAATGGCCTCAAGAGTTCAAATGAGGAAACCTCCACGTTTGGGAGAAGGACATTTCAGCAGGACTCCATTTGTACCACCACAACCAAAGGGGAAAGTTATTGTGGAGGGGGGACAGAAGTTTATGGACTTGTCATCTAAGGCTAGTGGGAAAGGCAATGGCAAGGGCAAGGGCAAGAAGAAACAAAAGTGATGTAATTCAAGAACAAAAGTTTGTGTGATGTAAATTTTTTGAAACTATTTTGATGTCATGTATTTTGCAAAAGTAATGACATTCTGATCTTTTGATGTCATGTATTTTGCAAAGTTTTTGTAAACTATTTTGCTATAAACTATTTAGCAAAGTTTTTGTGATGTAATGTCATGTGGATGGCAAGGAAGTGTGTGAACTATTTAATGTTATCTGAATGAAGTCTAGTGTTATTTTGGTATTTGCATTTTCTGTCTAATTAGTTAAATCTGGGTTTATTCTCTTCTGAATAGGTTTGCTTAGATCTCATCTGTCATGGAATATATTCACATTATCTCAGGGATTATTTTTTATATGCTGTCAAAATGAGTGGAAATTGTATACTTCTAAACCATTCGAGTGATAATATGCTGTCAAAGTAACATAAATTTACATCTGGCAGGGATCTGAAGAAGTTCCTTGGGGTAATATTATATTGGATATTGAAACTTTAGCCTCTGCATATCTTCAAATTTTTTGCTATAATCCGCATGATTTTCACTATGGGAGAGTAATGTTTGTATTATGAGCAAAGTAACATAAATCCCCAGAACTCTTAATTCAATAGTCTTCTCATCCCCAGAACTCTTAATTCAATAATATGTTGTCAAAGTAACATAAATTTGCTTCTAAATGAACACTTGCTGTAATTATTTAACAAAATGAGCACTTGCATTAATTTAACCATTTTGATACAAAAGTACATCAACCTAACATCTGCAAACTATCACCTTCATCAACCTAACATCTGCACACTATCACCTTCATCAACCTATCAACTTACCTGACATCTTGAACAAAATTACACATACAAAAATTACAAATGAGAATTTAAGTACAAAAGGAAATTTTTTGTTTGAATTCTCATTCATTTTCAGTTGCAATTTCAGCAACTCATTCTCTTTCTTAAATTCTCTCATCTCTGTTTCCAACCTACCATTTGCATCTTCTAAAATTCTTGATATTTCCTTCAATTTCTCTGTCATCTTTTCAAGATTCGTATTCTCTGCCCTCAATTCATTCATTTTCTTCAATAACCCGTGAATTATTTGTCTAGCTCTGTCGTTATCACATACGACAGGGTCTTTCCATTGGAAGAATTTGCAGTAGCCAGGATTCTATCAAAAGACAAACATTAACAAATATTGAATAAATCATGAAGAACAAAACAAATACAAACCTTATTCAGATGAAAAATCACAGCATAATCTTACGGGATATTTTTGGCAACCTAAAAACCTTCGACCGACATTTTCACCCTTCCAGCTGGTTGCGATGGCCGCTGGTCGATGACAATGGCATCGCACGTTTTCAGCGCTCAAATTACTCTCCGACATTTACCAATCTTCGCAAAATTCGTGAATTTGCTTCTGAAGTTAGGGTTCTACGCTATTTGGGGGAAGAGTTTCATTCTTCTCTTATTTCATTTGTTTTCTTTTTCTCAAGAAACGATTTCTTAAAGCGTGGTTTTAGTTCATTATGTAATTATTTTTTAATATTTAATCCACATGGCCTTATTTTCCACGTCATCAGCCACATTAGAAATTTCTGCCGGATTCCCCCAAATTTTATAGGCACGTGACATGCGTGTGATCAAAACGACGCCGTTTTGGTGTCTCCGGCGTAAATTGGATGTAAATTAACCAATTTAGGAAGTTATGGGACGTAAATTAAACATTTAACTATTTTGGGACGTTTTTAAAAAAAGGTAAAAGTTATGGGACGTAAAATATTTTTTTCTCCAATTCGTTGCTCTAACAGATGCTTGAGAGGTTGTTGATCGGTGATTATCTTAAACTTCCGTCCGAGAAGGTAAGGTTGCCATAATCGAACAGCCTCAACTACCGCCATCATTTCCTTAACATAAGTCGACCATTCTGTCTTTCTTGTACCCAGAGCTTTGCTTAGATATGCTATGGGCCGATTTTCTTGTACAAGGACAGCTCCTATGCCAATGTCGCTGGCGTCGGTATGCACTTCAAATGGCAAAGCGAAGTTCGGCATGGCAAGAACTGGGGTGTTCATCATTGCCATCTTTAGTTTTTCGAAAGCTTGTTCGGCTGCCTCTGTCCACGTAAAACCTCATTTGCACGTCATCGTCGTTAGTGGCTTAGCGATGGTCCCATAATTCCTTACAAACTTTCGATAGTAGCCGGTCAGCCCCAAGAAACCGCGAAGAGCCGATACGTCCTTGGGTTTAGGCCACGTCTGCATGGCGTTGATCTTTGTCTGATCTACTCTTACTCCCTCTTTAGATATCACATGACCAAAGTATTCCACTGTTTGTTGTCCAAAATTGCATTTTGATTGCTTGAGATAGAATTTATGCTCCTTCAGGATGTTGAATACCGTCCGTATGTGTGTCAAGTGTTCGTGCCATGTCCTGGAATAAATTAAAATGTCATCGAAAAATACTATCACAAATTTCCTTAAGTACGGTTCAAAGATAGAGTTCATGGCTCCCTGAAAAGTTGATGGGGCATTGCACAACCCGAATGGCATCACGAGATATTCGTAATGCCCATGATGCGTTCGAAAGGCCGTCTTATGCACGTCGCCCTCGGCTACCCGAATCTGGTGGTACCCCGATCGTAGATCCAACTTGGTGAAATATTGTGATCCGCCTAGTTCATCGAGCATGTCGTCTATGGTCAGAATAGGGAATCGGTCTTTCACCGTTGCTGCGTTTAGCGCCCTATAATCTGTGCAGAATCGCCATGTGCCCTCTTTTTTCTTAACTAGCAACACCGGGGATGAGAAGGGACTTGAGCTCGGTTTGATCAATCCCTTAGTCAGCATGTCTTTGACTTGTTGCTCTATTTCGGTCTTTTGGAAGTGTGCGTAACGGTACAGATGTACATTGATAGGTTGAGTTTCGTCTTTTAAAGTTATGTGATGGTCGAAGTCTCTTCGTGGGGGTAATTGTTGAGGTTCTTCAAAAATTTCTGCAAATTCTTCCAAGATCCCCGTCAATTCTTTAGGGATTGTTGACTCCTTTCTTGGTGGATTCTCTTTTAACTCTACTACATGTATGGCATAGCACTGCAGGCCCTTCTTTCTCATGTGGTGGATGCTTTTAATACCAACTTCTTTAGGTTGTTCTTCGATACCTGATCGCAGCGTGACGTTGCCGTCTCCCCATGCAAATTCCATTGTTCCTTTGCCATAATCAGAGACTACTCTACCAAGTCCTTCTAACCATTGAACCCCCAGGACCACGTCCGGCCCAACGAGTGGCATAGCAAAAAGATCGACTGTGACGTGTACTCCTTGCATCTTGATAGGTACACATTTATACTGTTTATCGCACGTAATTCCTTCCCCGTTGGCCACCTTTACTTTAAAGGGTTCGACAGTGGTCGGCGAGAGGTTTAACTTGGATGCTAGCTTTGTATTGATGAAATTGTGCGACGATCCGTTGTCGACTAATACTACCACCCTTCGTTGCTTGATCCATGCTGTAAATTTCATGGTCCGGGGTCCGTGAACTCCTGTGATCGCATGCACCGAAATTTCTGCTGAATCTTCCTGTCGACTTTCTTCGACTTCGGTTTCCTCTTCCGCTTCTGAGTCTTCCGGTTCAATTAAGAATGCTTGTTTGGCCTTACACTTGTGTCTTGGTACGAATTTCTCGTCGCAATTAAAGCACAACCCCTGTTCCCTTTTCTTTTGTATTTCGTCCCATGGTAAGCGCCTAACCCCTGTTGGAATTGGTTTTTGTGCGTTCCCTGCCGCAGATCCCACAATATTGTTGTTACTGTTGGTTCCTGTTTTGGAATCGCTTGGGTTGTATGAGCTCCTTCTTGGTTCGAATTTATTTCCTCGCCGTGTCGCCGCCAGGTAATCGTCCCTTAGTCGAGTCGAGTCGATCGCCTCCCTGTATGTTCTTGGTCTATCCACGCGTACTTCCGACGTTAGCTCCGGTCGTAATCCCCCGATAAAAGCTCCAACCAACGCCTTCTCCGGCCAGTCTTGAACAAGGCTTGCTAATTTCTCGAATTCCTTCTGGTATTCTTTCAAAGTGCCTGTTTGTTTAATGTGGGCCAAGGATTCTTCATAATCCGTGTATTCCGACGGTCCAAATCTGGTCATCAGTTCCCGTTCAAAATCCCTCCATTTAATTTTCTTGTCCTTTTTCTTGTATACCTTACTCAACCATTGCCACCACATATTCGTTTCTCCATCCAGGTAATATGCCGCGTATTTGACCCTTTCTTGCTTCTCGATTTCATTCAAATCGAAGTACTGGAGAACCCTGCTGAGCCAAGTCACGGGATCGCTGCCATTGAAGGTTGGGCAAGATAATTTCGGTCGGTTCTTTCTCCGATCGTCTGTGCCTCTACGATCTCCCCTCGGTCTGTCGTTTCTGCCTCTATCGTGGGTGGGATTCTCCTCGCCTTCCTCCGAGTCGGAGTCTGATGTCTCATTTTCAGTTGACGATGAACTCGTCGACCATGCCTTTGATGGTTTGTGTTTGGATTTTGCAAGAATCCGCTCCATTCTTGCTATCGCCTGACTCATCTGTCCCATCTGATTTCCGAATTCGGTCATCCCTGCCTCTAATTGATCGAACCTTACTTCCAGCAATTCTATTCGTACACGATGAGTTCCCGCCATATCGTCTGTGGTTCTCGATTACTCTCAACGAAAGCACCAATTTGATGAGAACCACAATCAAGATTAGGGATTCTATCGTCGCTCTGACTCGGGCCAGCAAGAGACGTCAGTTGCAAATAAAGGATTTGCTTGAATTTACTTAATTTCTCAAGGGTAACACTTGCGTACACTCGTATGCACCGTACCCCCTAATTTTGATTTTAATTTTTTATTTATATTTTACTTGCACTTGCTAATTTAATAAGTTCACCCCCAAATTATATTTTTACTACAGTTGTCTGCACCCGCTCATTTTATGAGTTCACCCCCAAATCATTTTTTTACAACGGTTATCTACACCCGTTCATTTTATGAGTTCACCCCCAAATCATTTTTTTACAACATTTATCTACACCCTCTCATTTTATGAGTTCACCCCCAAATCATTTTTTTAGAACAGTTATCTACACCCGCTCATTTTATGAGTTCACCCCCAAATTATTTTTTTACTACTGTTATTTGCACCCACTCATTTTATGAGTTCACCCCAAATCATATTTATACTACAGTTATCTACACCTGCTCATTTTATGAGTTCACCTCCAAATCATTTCTTTTTTACAACGGTTATCTACACCCGCTCATTTTATGAGTTTACACTCAAATTATTTTTTTACCACTATTATCTGCACCCGCTCATTTTATGAGTTCACCCCAAATATTTTTTTAAAATAATTACATTTAAAATATTATATTATCTTTTTATTAATTTACACAAAATATAATAATAAAATCAACCCTAATCTATACATTTACAATCTTGCAGTCGAGTCATTGCCGAGTTACCGTCGATTCACCACTAAATCACCCATATTTTTAGAAAAAAAATCGTAAAAACATAATTAAAAAAAATTATCAAATTAGGCACAAATCTCAATTTTTTCTTCTTCTCATTTTACAGTTTTTATTCCACACTTTTTATTTCTTCATTTTTTTTCCTGTTTTTTTTTTTTTTTCATTAGTATTTTATTTTTATTTTAATACAAAATAATATTATATGTATTATTTTATTATAGTCAATAATACCATAAACAACAATAATCAGTAATATCATTAACAATAATTAGTAATATCTTTACAATAACAAATAATTACACACATCTAATTACACTAAAATTTTATACAATAACAAATAATTCCACACATCTAATTATATTCAATAATACAAAAAACAATTATCAGTAATACCATGAACAATAATTAGTAATACCATGAATATTGATCAGTAATATCTTACACAATAACAAATAATTCCACAAATCTAATTATATTCAATAATACAAAACATAATTATCAGTAATACCATAAACAATAATATGTAATACCATAAACAATATTAATAATCTGTAATGCCTTACACAATAATAAATAATTCCACATAATCAGAAATACCACAAACAATAACCAATAATACCACAATTAATAATCAATAATACCGTAATATATAATCATTAATATTAATTCAATAGTGAATTAATAGTAATACCACAATCAATAACTAGTAATACCAGTACCACTAACAATAATACCATAAAAAAGTGGAGGGAGTACAGATCGAGGTGTACTGAAAAAAATAGGGGGTGCACATTACCAAGCCCAATTGAACGGAACCTTAGCCCAATGGGAAGGCACCCTAGGTCAGCAGTCACCGCCTGAGATTTCATCGGCAAGGTCATCGGCTCCGAGAGCCGGCCGATCAGAGATCCATCAGCAACATACTCACAGTCCTCCGTCGGGCCGCCGTCAGCCGGAGGAAGAGGCTGTGCAGGAGCAGGGTGAAGAAGACGAAGCAATGTAGCTTTGATTTAGACAGAGATGAACGACGAGAGCGAGGCGGCGTCGATCTGAGTGTTGTAGGCGAGCGCCATTGATGTCGGAGAAGATCTTGGATCGCGAACACAAGGGAGATTGATGGAAGCAGTCGCATCGGTGGTCGAAATGAGTAGAGGTTTTCGGCCGAGATGGAAGATGATGTCAATTGTCATGGAAGTGAAGAATCGTCATTGCGATTCGAGGAGGGGTCTCGGGCTTCAACGGCCGGGACGGAAGCGCCGCCGTCGAGGGGGTGGTCGGGCATGGTGGTGGCAGGGTCACCCGCCGAACGACATGGATTTCCGACAGGTCCTTTACTCATCAAATTAAAATTGAAATTCAGGTGCACCACCGATCGACTATAATAAAACCATACCTATAATATTATTTTGTATTAAAATTTAAAAAATACACATAAAAGAAATGGAAAAGAAAGGCATAAAAAAAAAAGTAAAAGTAAAAAAAGATGAATAAATAAAAAAATTGAAAAATAAACTGAAAATGAGAAGAAATAAAGGAAAAGAGAAGGAGGAAGAAAAATTAAAAAGAAAAAAAATCGAGATTTGTGGCTAATTTTGATAGTTTTTTATTAATTATATTTTTACGATTATTTTTTTAAATATGGGTGAGTTGGTGGTGAATCGACGGTAACTCCGCTGCATATTGTAAATATATAAATTAGAGTTTATTTTATTATATTTTGTGTAAATTAATAAAATGATAATATAGTTTTTTAAATATAATTATTTTAAAAAAACAATTTGGGGTGAACTCATAAAATGAGCGGGTGTAGATAATCGTGGTAAAACAATAATTTGGGGGTGAACTCATAAAATAAGCGGGTGTAGATAATCGTGGTAAAAAATGATTTGGGGGTGAACTCATAAAATGAGCGAGTGCAGATAACCGTAATAAAAAATGAGTTTGGGGTGAACTCATTAAATGAGAGAGTGCAAATAATAATAGTAAAAAATAATTTGGGGTGAACTCATTAAATTAACGGGTGCAGATAATCGTAATAAAAAATGAGTTTGGGTGAACTCATTAAATGAGCGAGTGCAAATAATAATAGTAAAAAATAATTTGGGGGTGAACTCATTAAATGAATGGGTGCAGATAAAATTAAAATTAATTGATGAATTAAAATTAAAATTTAAAATTAAAATTGAAGTATGCATCGTACATGCGAATGCATACGAGTATTTGCCATTTCTCAATAATCCAAAAGAAGTACATGAGCCCATATATATATAGGCCTAGCAGAATAAGAAAACGGGCGCGGCTAAAGGCACCCTGGATTCCTATGAGTACACCCAGGAGATGAGGACACCCACGTGGAAAATTCCAAAATACCCTCCTTCCCCTTCTTAACCCTATTTTTTTTTTCTTATTTTGGTACACCCACAAATTTCTCTCTTCTCTCGCTCTGTCAATTGCCTCCTCCCACACTCCCACCGCCTCATCCCTTCCTCCCACTCTCAAGCGGCCGCCGCCGCGGCCCACCTCCTCACCCCTCCGTTTCCGTTTGAAGCTTCTTCTGCCGCCGCGACCCCTCCGTTTGAAGAGAAGACCAAGCGACGCGGCCGCCGTCGCCCCTCCTCCAAGCGACGCGGCCGCCGTCGCGAACCCTCCATCGTCTTCCACCGTCGCGCCCCCTCCCCTTCCTCTTTCAAACGCCGCCGCCGCTAGAGGTGTGCGCGCTCGCCGCTGGAAATGTGTACCGGAAAAGCGGATCTACGAAGGAGAGAGAGTGCTGGGAGAGGTGGAGCTGCATCCGCAGAACGGCGTCGTTTGGGTGGGGCAGCTTAAAGAAATTCGGATGTCGCCCCTCCTCCGTGCGAAGCGGCCGCCGTTCACGTCGCCGGGCAGTGGACGCGGCCTCTGAAGAAGACAAGTAGGTCCGTTTTTTATTTTTTGGTTTAGGGTTTTTTTTTTTAATTTAGAAATTTTAGGAAAATTAGGGTATTTTAGAAGTTTGGAAATTATTTTCGAACCTATTGAATTTGTTTTGGAAAAAATTTCGAACAACCTGTGTTTGTTTTGGAAAAAAATTCGAACATTTTGTTCGATCTTTTTTTTCGAACAAATTTGAGTTGTTTTGGAATTTTTTTCGAACATATTCAGTTTGTTTTGGAAAAAATTTCGAACATGTTTGTTTTGGATTTTTTTTCGAACATTTAGTGTTTGTTTTGGAATTTTTTTCGAACATTTGGCGTTTGTTTTGGAATTTTTTTCGAACATCTTGTTATTTTTGAACATGTTCTTGAAATTTTTTCGAACATTTTTTTTGTTGTTGAAATTTTGGGATTTTTTTGTTGAAGAATGGTGTTTGTTTGGGTAGGGATGGAGATAATTCTGTGAAATAGAGGGGTGGGTGTACTCATCTTCTTTTTTTTGTTTAAATTTTACCCAAGGGGTATATGGGACAATTCACAGGTTCTGAAAGATTAAAAAAATGTTTGGTGGGTGTACTCATAGGAAATTCGGGTGCATTTAGCCGCGCCCTAAGAAAACTAACTAAAGAAACTGCCCATGCTTGGGCTGTTACAAATTCGGCCCTAAAGTCTGAAATGAGCCTAATCTATCTAATCATATATCTTGGGCCTCCGTTGATTGTTGGGCCGCTTTCTTTTGGGCCCGTCTGGCCCTATTGTAGGCATTTTTAAGCCCACGTCCTTCGTCCGCATCAAATACACAGTTTGATAGGATAGATTAATCCAAAATATATAAATAATTAAACTTAAAATAAAACTTATATTCAATACGCAAAAATACACTTGATTGTGTACATTACAAATGATAAAATACATATTATTTACAATTCAATTTGAACAATTTAAAATATTTGATGTGATTATAGATATCACAACAGAGTTATCCACGGATCAATTGGGAGAAATGGGGTACAAGCTAATGAATCTAATTGATAATTTTCCAAACATACAGTACCTTCATATTTTACATGTACAAAACAATAATAAAAGGGATAATTGTGAAGAATAATAGGAAATGAGATTAGTTAGAATAGTTGCTTTAGTTATAACTTTCATGTTAGTAGTTGTAACTCTATTGTAAACCGGTCTCCTCTTATTATATAAAGGAGGGAGGATGAGAATCATTTTCACTATTCAATTTGATGTAATTCAATTTCTATATTTTTTTATTATCTCAATATGTTTTCTATCAAATTCCTTTTTATTATGAAATTTCACATAATTATGCAGCTGATTTCCTGCAACTTAAAAAGATCAATAAGTGCTTTATCTTTTTAATTTTCCATGCTTCCAGCAGCATTCAGTAAACAGTGTACTACTTATTAATTCATCTTTCATCTAAATTTGCATGTTAGACACAGTGTATCAGATTAAGACGAAGAATCTAAAAGATTATGTAGAAGAGATTTATCTTGGTCATCAAGATAGTTTGTTACGATATTGTAGATTCTTTTAAAATTGTATTATACATTTATCTCTTTGTATAATTTAATTTATTACTATTTGTACATAAAACATCATCTATATATACATTTACATATCAATAAAATTATCTGTGCATGTTTGTTTTGTTGTTTTCACTTTATTGAGTAAACATTGCTTTTATTGATTACTACTTATACTCTTTGGGCTAGTTTGAATTGATGGATGGAAAAACATTGGATTAATTAACTCACCCTTTTCCTAGGACTATTAATCCCACAAATGCATGGTAATTAGTACAAAATTTACGGGCTTTGCATTAAACACGGGCCACAATCAATTAAACTGAACATTTGATTAGTCGGAAATAAAAAGACAATCAAGCCTAATTCATGCTAATTTAACAAACCAAACATATCCTTTGTAATAAAAATCACATCATTTTGACTTTTCAAAAAAAAAAGAAAAAAAAGAAAGGGAAGAGTGCATATTTATTAGGCTTGTGCATTAAAATTCAATCTAACTCTCCCTGACTCAAAATGGTCCTCCCTCCGTCTCTAAATTTTGAATTACATTAAATACCCATCCCTTTTCCCCTCCCCATGACTCGAACCCAGAATCTAATGCCTAGGTAGTGATGCTCTAACCACTTCAAGTGCTATCCCACTTTGTCACCCTCCGTCTCTAAATGAGTATGATCTTGTTTAATATTTTACACATATCAATAAAACATTATTTATTGTATATACAATTTTGAGTTTCACTAATAAAATTTTTAATATATTCCTACCATTTAAACATTTTGGAATTGTAAAATTTTATTTTCTTCTGCATTAAATATTTATTAAATATAGATGTAATTTTGACATTATACACCTTACACACCCTTGAAATGGAATGAAACTATGTTTTAGAACAAATTAATAAAAATGAAAAATGAGATCATAATTTTGGGATGGAGGATTGCAAAATTATGTGATGGTTAGGTATACAGTATACACACCATAAATGTTGGAACTACTCCCAACTTAATTCCTGGAGCACCAAAACATGTAAAGACAGCTATGTTATTGGGAATTCATTTCTTGTACAACTGGAAAAACATGACCTATCATTCTCACTTTAATACATTTTGGAGTGAATTACACTTTCCTGAAAAATTAAAGTAATAATAAGGCAAAGTATAAAGTTGTATCGATTCAACCATGAAAACAAAATTTTAAGGTGTATCGAATCGATCATTCCGGTCCGATTATAAAAACTGTGAGAGAGAATAGTGATATGTAATCTGATAATAATTATTTTTAGGATACTAATAATTTTATAAAACACGTGTGTATTACAATATGGGTGCGTTTGATACAAGAAATAAATTTATGCGGAAAAAGGGCATATAAGAGGCCCGCAGCATAATTTAATATAGGATAGGGTGTATAAAGTCAAATTCTTGTTTGATAGAAAGCACAAAAAGTTGTACTAAAAACCATATATTATGTTAATTCTTGTGTGATAGAGTGTATTAACCAGTGTATAAAATTATTTTTTGTTTGATAGAATGAATGCCCCACCATATAAATGATAAAAAGATATATTTGCCCTTATTTTCCTTATTTTTCAAACTGTTGTACTTTGTTTGATTGGCTATAAAAATATGTACACCATATTCCACCTTAATAAAATTGGTACACTTTTTACTCTTGAAAAATGTGGGAACAATAGTGGGCATATGTGTGGATAAAATCAAACAATTCAATAAAATTTAAAAAGTTATCATATATTCAATTAAATTTAAAATTTATCTCACAAAATTTGATCAATTGCATTGGTGCACATTAAAATTTGATTATTTGTATGATTCTTTATTACTTTAACTTGTATTACATTTTTATTTTCTTTTTTACTTCATTCCCTTAAAATTTCTATGTATTACATTCTTTTTTACAAAATTTGATCAATTACATTGGTTCGAAAAACTTCTTCTACAACCACTCTTCCAAAGTGAAGGTACACTTGAATTTTCACTCCTTTTTAAAACAAACGATCGACCGACCAACAGTTTCAACTCAGGAGCTCGATGCAAAGTGAAGGTACACTTGAATTTTCACTCCTATTTAAAATGATCGACCGATCAACATTTCAACTCAACACTCATTCTTTGAACGTTTTGAATGGTTGATAAAATTTTCATGAATAAATTTGAGAATCAAAATGCCATTGATTTTAGTCGTCTATTCTGAAAATTCATATACTTCGTACCAGAAGAAACATAACTTATTTTTTGTGCAATAATGGAATGACAAAATTAGAGCAATTTCTTCCAAAACTGAAAGCTAATTTGAATTTTGTTGGAGCCTTAAGAAACACAGATTCACAGGATTAAAGTTAAAATAAACTAAATTGATCATATAAGCCAAAATACGCATTCAAGTAGTAACCTAAACTAGAAAAAATCAGGTTAATAGAGTATGATTCAGATAAAAATGAAGGAAAATTGAGAACAGGGAGTATTCCATTACCAAATTGGCAAAACAGGCAGCCAAAAACAAAACATGTAAAATTCACATTCACAAGCACACGAAACAACTTCAATATCAGTCCACAAAACTACAAGCAGCAACCTATAATAGACTCCTAACAGCAGGCCCATTCCAGCTGCATCAGCTCACAAATCTGGTCAATATCAGTCCATGAAAAACTGCAAACAAGAGCCACAAATCTGCTCACCATCTGCCCAAAAAATAGCAAACATCAGCCATGAATCTGTCGTTGAGTGATGACATGCACAGTGACACAATTCTGTATACAATTCAAAAGCATATCAATTGAATGAAAGAGATACATCTCCGTAAGGAGTGACAACATATACTTCTAAGCTTCTTTCACATAAGAACATGCTTATTGAAATAATGTCTCTTTGCTCTGAACACCTCTCACTATATCCATTTATCTGTTATTTTGGGGTTAGTTGCCTGTTTCACTTAAGAAATATGTGCAGACTATAAAATACAGTTCGCTTCTGGGCACATAATATTCTACATGTTCATTTCGCCCACTTTTTAAAGGATAAAAAACCAAATGCTACTTCATTATTGAGATGAGTTTTATAATGCGGGATTAACGTGTTATGGTAACACCCCTAATTTTCAAGGCGATTAGTTATTATATTTATTTAACATTAATCCTAAGATATCCAAATGTAAGAAAATCATAAACTGTTCAAGTTTAGATGTTTTAAAACCCAAATATTATTTTATTTATCATTCGGGAGAAGCAACATATTACGACATGCCCTCATTATTCAAATGGATTGATCGAGTGTGGTCGGGGGCTGGTGGATACGGCTTCACTTATATAGATAACTTAATTCATGTGCTATTACGATTTGAATTTTCTTTTATAAGAATCACATCTCTTTGAATAATTTTCAAAACCTCTGATTCTAATTTATTAAATAATTGACATCTGGATTTGAGTTTAAGATGGTTTATGTTTTAATTTATTTACTTCTGCTGCAAGTTTTAAAAAAGAAATGTGTGTATGTTCAACTTGTTTATGAAAATATGGATGTTTAGTGAACTGTGAGTCGGGATGTGAAGAGTAGCCAGTAGGATATGAGCAGATGCATGAACTCAAAGAATTTTGCCTAGCCATGAAACACATGGGGGAAAATGTAATCTATATTACCAAAAGTGCATCCTTGTGAACCTAAGCCAATAGAAGCAAACAAATGATGGAAGGGTTCACTTGTAGATTCTAAGCATGCACAGGAAATGCAAATTACCTGTCCTTGTGCCCCTTAAAGTATCGAAGGCACCGATTATCGTACAAAGACAGATACCTCAAAGATTCTGGCCACAAAAAGAAGAGAAACATATCAGAACTGCTTGTATGTAAAAAGATAAAAGACATTAAACTGTAGCGAACTATTTAACCTCCATTAGCATCCAAATCGTACAACGAAGAGCATATAACAGAACTAGGGTGGTGAGTGAAGCATATCCGGTCAGCCCCATGTTTCTTATGATAGGTCGTTTTCACCAATCTGAACTTAGCAACATGCCCAAAAAACTGCACACGAAACAACTTGATTTGTTATGAATGGTGAGAAGAATCCCATCACGAGGAACGAATTCCTCTGTTGATATTTGCTCTACTCGTACTTCTTTTATTTCCTTAGAAACTGTTGGGATTTGGCTTTGGGGAAACTTGTCTTGATCTCTTCTTCTTAATTTCTTTCTTGAAGTTAAATAAAATGTCAACAAAAAGAGGATTATTACAATCAATAACCCCACAATTATTCCTATAACTTCCCAGAAAATTAAAGACTCAAAAAATTAGAAGTAGTAACTAAAAAAATAAAGAATTAAAGACCATTCCCTTCCTTTACTGCAATTAAAGAAGACAAGAATTGGAGAAAGACTCAAACTTAATGGGGGATTGTAAACCTAAAGATATGAACAATATAGAAATTCCCACATGGAAGAAATCCCCCTTGCCGTAACTTGGGAGAATAAACTCAAATATTCCTGTGTTGTATGGTGCTACAATTACAAAACTTTGCACCAAAAGTAAAGCCTTTTGAGAACCCCTTTCCTTGTATTTGGAATAAATTCTTCACAAGTTTCCCTTTTTTACACCTTAAATCACCTAAGAACACAGGCACTAATGCTATTTTTTCCCTTTGTCAATCATCAACTAAACAAAAATTCAATACTTTACTCTAAACTTTTCAAGACAGTAACTTTATTAACAATTAAGCCCCTATTCAGAATTTTTTTTTTTTTTCGGAAAAGAAGAACAAAGAACTATCACACACACACACGAGATCACAGTAGAGAGTATTAGCTATCTATACCTACCCACCCCACACAGAGACACAAAAAAACACAATCAGAGGGATGTTCAAAAGCAGAGGAGTCAAGAAAAAGCTCTTGAAAGGTTATTATTATCCATACTACACGATTAAAAAAAAAAAAAAAACAGAATTATTAAGAGGTGAAAGCAAAGGTACTTACAAATTGGCTTGAGCGACGGAGTCAAGAGCTCTAGCTTCGAGGATTTATGGTTTAAATTGGCTTGAGCGACGGAGGGTGGATTTGTGCCACAACGGCGGTGGCTGAACTCACGACGGCGGCATTGACACTCGAATCTGGTTCTCGCGCTAGGGTTCCGCTTACAGAGGCGGCGGCGGCACATCAGGCTGAACGGAACACAGAGGCGGTCGGATCTGTGCCGCGACGGCGGTGGCTCGGTCACAGCACACGAAGGGCTCACCGCGAATCTAGGGCTCCGCCTCTGTAGGCGGCGGCACAACGTCCATGGCGGAATGTGCAGTCGTTGGTTTGGGAGAGAGAATGAAATCGCCGAACAAAAATGAGAATGAAAAGTCGATTGAATTTTTGAAAAAATGAATTAGGGTTTAGAGTGTCAGCAAATATATGGAAGGGCAAAATCGTAATCTGTTTATACAGGCCAAATCTGTATAAAATAATACTGGGGGTGGTATTATTTCTTCAAAAGGGAATAGTGAAAAGCTTGTATAAGGCCCCAAAAAAGCACTTTTTAATACATAGATTTTTTCACTATACCGGGCTGCTATATTTGCCTATTTAGGCTATCAAACAGCAACAATGTTGTTATACTGGCCATTTTTTCCTCTTATGTAGGCTATCAAACGGGTCCTATGATGCAAAAATGTATACAAGTGTTGGGCTTCTACAAGAAATCTACAACAGACAATCTAATTTCATATCAAAATCGTATACTTATATAACAAATTCTTGTGTGCGAGATGAAACTACATCCCCAACTCTTGCATGAGGCGTGTATAGGTCACTATTTTAACTACAAGGTTAATGAAGTACACACAACACAACAATTCGATCACTTCTTAATTGTATATATTTAAATTTAAGATTGATACTTTGACACTAACTTTAGCTAGCTTATATATACCTATGCTACATGACTCGAGTGCATGTTGTGCACCCTAGTCCATGTTGCACTTTTTAATTTACTGACTTACACTTTTTGGTAAATGGTGTTGCACTTTTCAATTATTAAACTGTATAATAATATTTTTAGTTATAGTGACTTACACTTTTTATTAATATTGTGTTGTATTTTTCAGTTTAATAACTTACACTTTTCTTTAGACTAGAGTGCACAACATGCACTCGAGTCCATACTAGACAAAACCATACACTAAAAACATCATTTCGTTGAGTTCATGATCCAACGAGATAGAGAGACAGTATCAATTTACTTTGAATTCTTGTAGTTATAAAAATCAGTTTTTGAAATTTTGATATGGAGTACATAGCAATATGTGTATTTTTCATTTTTTTTTAATAGTAGTGAATAATTTAATTTTATGTCAAATTGATGACTAATAATTTTAATAGGGTGATTTTGAGTAATTTTTAAAGTTGATTTTTAAATCCCAAAATAAGATTGATATAGAATTTTAAAATTCAAAATCCGTTTTTAACTAAAAGTTAAAACTTCCCCTAAAAGAGGTTTAATTAAATTAATATCTCCAATCTATTTTTACATTTATTTTAATGGGAATATTTATTTGTTATACTATTAATTTACTCCTCGCTGCGTTGCAATATTCATTAAAAATAATACTATTATTTTAAAATAATAATAATAATTATTATTATTATAATTACTTAATAAAAAAATATCATTTAATCATATAAATACAAAATAAAAATCAATAGTAATACGGAGTAATATTTAGTAGGAGTATCATTATTATTATAAAACATAATAATAATAAAAATAATATTATTAGAATATTTCTAATAACCAATGACAATAATATAGATTTATACATTATCCCATATTTCATTCCTGGTTTATACTAACCATAGGAATGATTATTCACATTTCATTTTATTCAAACTCGTTCATTTCATTCATGTATAACAATCATGCACTTAGCTTCCGTAAAAAAAAAAAACAATCATGCACTTAGGGGTTGACTTAGATTTAGAAGTATGTCCCTCTCTAAGTCTCAAATTCGAAACTTATGATGTGTAGTCATCCATACAATAAGCCTCAATTGGAGCTCCTTGCTGGGTGAAATTGATTCCCGAATTAATTAGTTGATCTTTGTGCCAAATAAAAATATATTATGGAATCAGTATTATTAGATCACGGACAAACCAAAAGTAATCACGGGTTGTAATGTTGTATCTAAAATGAAGATTAATCCTGCAATTATTATCACGGGATTCCAATATAACAACTATATATACTTCACCAAATCTAGATCTGTTTTTTAATCTCTATCCCCATTTCCCCACCCACTGATGGATTTAATTTATATATATATATATATATATATATATATATATATTTATACATTCAATTTATAAAATTTTGTTATTTTGTCTAGGGGTCTTATAATAAATGTTTGCTCCACATGATTTTTTTAAAAATAACATGATATCATTAACATGAAAAAATTCGCCAGTCTTGGAACAAAATCCTGAATCAATTTTTGTCCCCATAAAACAAATTAAAGGAACAAAATCCTTATATTTATTTTGTGCAATTTTCATGTAATTAAGTTGGAGGGAGAGGGAGAAATACCTATAAAATAATGCGTGAAAATACAATTTGAATTCTCTTGTAATATAAGATAGTACACGATTAGCTAGTATATTGACAACTTTTTTATTTTTTTTATAAATAATATTGTAATGCGAGACAAATTATATACTGTACAAAACATTTAAATTTAATTATAAAACACTTCAAAACACAACAAATTCATATTCTAAATTTAAAAGTGTAATTTATATTGGATTAAAGAACTTGGGATGGACCGAGTGATCATCGAGACTGATTCTCAATTAGTGCATAATGCATGGAGGAATGCACGGACAGATTTGTCTTCGTTGGGAAGTATCATGCAAAGTTGTCGTAATTTTATTGATTATTTTCTTGATTTATCTATTACTTGGGTTAATCGAAGAGCCAATTATTGTGCTCATCACATCGCTAGAGCCGCTAGATTTTATTCTAGTCCGTCTGTTTGGGTCAAGCTCCCTCATTTTGTGGAAAGTCTTTCTCACGTCGTTTGCTCATGCTAATAAATTGAAAGACTTTCTGCCATTCCAATAAAAGTTTAATTTATATATGCAGTATATATTCATATTAAAGATTGTGTTTTTTTTTTTTTTTTTTGATATAAACAACATTGAAAACATGCTAAAAATCAATTTCTAGAAATATTTCTAATGCACTTTGAAACAAGCGAAGGATGTTTACTAAAAAAGTTAGGAGTACAATCTTCTATTCAAGTAAATAAATATTATGTCAATGAATTGATATTGATGATGCATGTGGCCGTTATTATATTCCATTATGATTTTCCCAATTTTTTATTTATTTTTAATAGCTAGCTAATGCAATAATTCATTACCCATAGATCCATGAGTTATTTCTAGGGCAACCTTAACCAATTAAGACAATCAATACACCCCCAACTCCCACCCCCCATCTCTCATTATCAATTACTCCACTATTATTCTTGTCTCATTATCTCACAAGACAACTATATATAAATCCATGCCAACATCATCTTTATATCCCATCTTCCCACTCTCTCTCTCTCTCTCTCTCTCTCTAGATTTGAAAAATGGGTATTTTGTTGAAGTGCATGTTGGTGTTGTTGCTTAGTGTTATTGCAACATGTGATGTAGACAAAGATAAGGAAAAATGTGCTAATGATCTTGTAGGTTTAGCAACATGTCTCCCTTATGTGAGTGGTGATGCAAAATCACCTCCTATTGATTGTTGCACTGGTTTAAAACAAGTGTTGCAAAAGAGCCCTGAATGTGTTTGCTTGTTGGTTAAGGATAGAAATGATCCTAGTCTTGGTCTCAAGATTAATGCCACTCTTGCCCTTGGCCTCCCTACCCAATGTCATGCCCCTGCCAACATCTCCAATTGTCCCGGTAAGTTCTCGCCCCCGTGTCAGATCTTTACATGTTATAGTACGAGATGAGAGTGTGTTTTCAAACTATAAAAATTGTTTTCAGAATCACTTTTTTTTTTTTAAAAGGCATGAAAATCAGCTTTGCGAGTTGGTGTACAAATAGATCCCATTTAAGAATCTTGGACAAAAAACAATTATTTTTAACTATTTCTAATACTCCATTAAGTATGTTTGTTTGGATTCAGCTTTGCTACATCTGGCACCAAATTCACCGGATGCTAAGGTTTTTGAGGATTTTGCAAATAGTGCTCACAATGCTACTTTGCCTGCTACTCGTAAGTGCTAATTAAATATTTTACAATTAATCTTTTTTTAGTATTAATTTTCTTTTAATTATTTCAATTTCATATTATTGTTTTCTTTTTTTAAAATAAAGCTAATTCGTCCGATGGAAACACGACTGCTCCGATTAATGAGAAGAGTGATGGAGGAAAGAGGAATGGTAATTTGTTAGAAATAATTTCAGGGGTGTTGGTGACAATGGTGGTGGTTCACAATTTCCCCAATCTTTGAAGTTTAACAAGAATTTATATTATTTTCTTTTGATCACGTTTTGTTAATTTTATGTTACTAAGTTTTATTATTATTATTATGTTTTCATAGTATGTGAACATAATAGTGAATTGATGTGATGTGCATTCTTGAATTGCAATTAAATTTATTTTGTAGAAAGAGAAAAAAAAAACTATAGTGAGAATGCTACAAATATGTCCACTCGTTGAATTGGTTGCTTTGGTCTCTTTTTTATTTATGTACTGGATGAGATCCGCAAATTACGCTGAATGTTATAAGAATTAATTTTACTATAAATTAATTTATTCATTTGAATAAATTTTATACATATTTTTCAACCATTAAATTTGGGTGATATAAATTAAATTGATTGAATCAACTAGTATTTTTTTTCTAATGATATTCTCAATATATTATAATTAAAGTGACACTATTGGCTTAAATTGCAAAAAAAATTCGACCTTTTATTCAATTACAACTTTAACCAAACCTTTAAATAATTGTAAAAGAAAGTACAATTTTAACATATTGATTGCAATTCGGACTTCGGGGTGTTTGGGCCATGCATAACGATGTCGTTTTACATCTGCTGACTTACTCCAATATTCTAATTTCTAAATTAAAAATGGAATGTTTGTTTTTTCTAAAAAATTTGGAGGTGAAAGAGAATGGAATTTATTTGAGGGTCCCTCTCCCTCTTTCTTCGAAGACATAAATTTAAACTAGTACTATTTTAGTTGCAGCTGCTAACTGTACAACTCACACCTCAGACTTAAATGAATCATAATACAAAATAGTAATATGCTACTTTAATTGATATTTCTAGATCTCACCAAACCATTTTTGAAGTTCCGAACGAAGTTTTGTTCTAACTTTAATTGAGGTCCTCACTAAGTCACTAGTACGCTAGTGACAATAAAATTGATCTTTTAAATTAATCAGCGGATTAACGCGACTTAAAAAAAATAACTACAAAATACCTCATTTACGATGACAAATGAATGCATAAAGAAAGCCGACACTGATCTTTCTTATGGAATTCAGATTGCTTATTCAATGCACTTAAAAACCGATTCGCTTTCTTTTTTGTTGACGCATTTTCTTTTCTGATCTTATAATTCTATTTCAATCTGGTGCAACTATACATATATTTATCCATTAATATTTTTTAATAAAACAAATTGTGTATAATTTAAAAATGTACTTGAGTTAAATTGAATGAGACGTATGTTAGTTATTATGGAACCTCAACACAATTATTATTTATTTAAGAATATAAGTCAAACACTTCAATAATTCAATTCATTTGTCTTCCTTATGAAATTGTATCACAAAAGTTCCCCCTCTTAATAATATACTAATTACTTTGTAGTTTGTACTGCCATTACAAATATAGTACTAGTAGAGCTGGCAAATCGGGCCGCCCGGCCCAGCCTAGCCCAATCCATCGGGCCAAGCGATGTTCGTGGACTGGGTCGGGCCGGCCCATGAATTAGTCGGACCTATAAAATTTGAGTCCAACCTAGTCCACCCAGTCCGCTGGACTAGCGGGCCGGCCCAGCCCATGAAATATTTAAAAAAAAAAAAATAGCAAAAATTATACTCCGTATATATATAAACCTTTTGTATTGGTAACATACTCACATATCATTTTTATTTATACAAATAGTTATAATTAAAAATATACCTTACTAATGTAATTAATTATACATAATTATAACATTATACTATATAAATAATTTATAAGTTCAAATTTCAAAGTCAAAATAAAATAAAAAATACAATAATATTTAAAAATAATGCACTTTACTTATTTTAATTATTTATTTGCTTAAAGAAAAAAAATTGATCGGACCAAATGGGCTGTCCATGGGCCGACGGGCCAAATTTAGCCTAGCCCATTAGGCCCATCGGGTCGGGCCAAATAGACCTAATTTTATATGAGCCTCTAATTTTAGAGCCCAACTCATACTAGGTTTCGGGTTGGCTGGACCGACCCATCGGGTCGGGCCCAAATTACCGGCTCTAAGTACTACTATAAAGTATGGTAATCTTCTTATCACTGATAACATTAATTTTGAAAAAACCACAAAAAGTCGAGGAAAGAAAAATCTACCTGCATAATTCTTTTCATAAAGGGTGTTCAAATATTTCATATTTTGGAATACATAAAAACTGAAAGGGCCGGGCACGGATAAATGCCCCCAAAATATTGCTCCTTCCGTCCCGAAATTACTTGCATGGTTTGACCGACACAATTTTTAAGAAAAGTGAATTGATTGGTTGGTGATGTAAGATAAAAGAGGGGTATTTTAAGTAATTTAGTGATGTGTAAAGTAGATATGATGAGGTGTAAAGTAAAATGTATGTAAAAAGTGAATGACAATTTTAAAAATAAAATAATGTTGGGAGGGTATTAATTTTGTAGGGTATTTCCATATTAAGAGTGTGCAAGTAATCTTGAAACGTCTAAATAAGGAAAGTGTGCAAGTAATCACGGGACAGAGGGAGTACTATATTTTAACTCTTCCGATGTTTCACCCTCAAAATATGAGTTCACCCCCAATAAAATACCACAAATAACCTTTTACCTTACCAACACTTTAATGCACATTCACCCATCTTTTAAAAAATCCCCCATTTTTGAATTTTTTTATTTTGATTTAAATGTTAAAGTTTGAATGTTTATTTAGTTTTTAGGTTGTGATATATGTTATATGTACGTTAGTTTAGATGTTCTTGATAATTCATGAAAAAGTTAAGGTTTATAATATTTTTTTTCAAAGTTCTACATTTTAAAATTTGATTTTCATATATAAGTTAGTTTTTGTTGTTTAATAGTAGTTGTTATTGAGAATGAGTTTATCTTTCAATCGTTGAATAAACTTGATTTTTGCACAAAATGGGATAGAGAGAGATGAAACGGCGAAACAAAGATTTTGGCCGATTCAACACTGGCCGATTTTTGAATCAAAGCGTGGAAAAGTTGATTGAGTTTTGAATCAAATCGTGGAAAATTTGGCCGAGTTTTGAATCAAAACGTGGAACTTTTTTTCGAAAAATCTCACAAAACTCAGCGAACCAGTGCTGAGTTTTTGCAAAACGCGATTTTTTTTAAAAAAAAAACTCGGAAACGAAATACACTACACGTATATTCATTAGAACTACACAATCATGCAACAATCTGGTCAAATAAAACAATAATAACATGAAAAATAATCAATTACAAAAAATAGTACTCCCTCCATCCACCAAATGTAGTCCCATGGAGGGTGGGCACAAATTTTAAGAAAAATGTAGATAAAGTAGATAAAGTAAGAGTATTATAGGGGTGATGGGGTCCATTGTGAATAAAGTGATTGTTTGTGAATAAAGTTGATGGCAATTTGAGTAATTAAGTGATGGTTGAGGGGTGATGGTTACCATAAAGTGTATGGGACTACATTTGGTGGACAAAGAATATGAGGCAAATGGGACTACATTTCATGGACGGAATGAGTACTATGTTTCGGGACCCCACAACCATCACTTAATTACTCAAATTGCCATCAACTTTATTCACAAACAATCACTTTATTCACAATGGACCCCACATGTTTTGGGTGGAAGAGGGATGCAAAAGGTATGTTTATATTTTTGTTTAGAGGTGGGGGGTGAACTCAGCACATCAGGGTAGTATAGTCTTTTTGCCTATTAGTACAAAGGGATGGGGTATATACCCCTCCAGCTCTGTTTAATACACCCCTTCATTTTTATTAATTCAATATATATATGAAATATCAATTTTGCCCCTTAGTAAAATATTATAGATACATACACACCCCTTATAACCCTAACCCTAAATTTTCTGATCTTCTTCCTCATTCTTCTCTTTTCCTCCCATACTTCTCTTCTTTTTTCCCATTCACCGCCGCCGCCCATCGTCGAGTGCCGGCCCCTCACCGCCCCATCTTCTTCTTGTCGCCGCCCTCATCTTCTTCCCTAGTGCCCGCGTATTAGGGATATTATGTATTAGAGATTAGGGTTTACTATTGTATATCTTGACCCACAAGTTAACCTAAAGCCCATCCCTACTTCCTTGTATATCTTGGCCCACAAGTTAACCTAAAACCCGGGTTTATAGTTTAACCTAAAAGCCCATTATGTAATCTATATATACTCATTCTCATTGTTAATAAAATCATCTTTCCATTCATACATTCTCTACATGGTATCAAGAGCTTCTTTAGGCTAACGCCTCCTTTTCGATCCTCACGATCACACCTCCATCTACGAGATTCAAGAATATTTTTCCATTTCCCAAATCCTATTTTTTTTCTTCTTCAGACTAACGCCTCTTTTTCGATCCTCACGATCACACCTCCATCTCCGAGATTCAGGAATATTTTTCCATCTCCTAGATCCTATTTTTTTTTTCTTCTTCAGACTAACGCCTCTTTTTCGATCCTCACGGTCACACCTCCATCTCCGAGATTCAGGAATATTTTTCCATCTCCCAAATCCTTTTTTTTCTTCTTCAGGCTAACGCCTCTTTTTCGATCCTCACGATCACACCTCCATCTCCGAGATTCAGGAATATTTTCCCATCTCCCATATCCTATTTTTTTTTTCTTCTTCAGGCTAACGCCTCTTTTTCGATCCTCACGATCACACCTCTATCTCCAAGATTCAGGAATATTTTCCCATCTCCTAGATCCTATTTTTTTTTCTTCTACCTTTTCAAGATTAGGTCTATTTGATCTATTCATCATTAAACCAAAAAAAAATCACACACATCCCTCCATATATCAACTCCTTCTGTTGTTTGCCTTCGATACTAAGGCTTATACCTCGTTTATTTTTCTTTTCTGGTCTCGGGAATCGGGATCACCAAAATACACCAAGATTTGGTTAGCAATACTACTACCAATTCTTCTCCTCAAGTTGTTGCATACACCCAAGAATTTCGCTCTCTTCTGCAAGAACGAGACCACGTTTTTCCAAACCCAAGAAGATGAATCTTTCTCTTCTCCTCAAGTTGTTGCATACGCCTAAGAGGTTCGCTCTCTTCTGCAACAACTCATCAAAAACGAGATCACGTTCTTCCCCTATACTGCTTCACTCACCACGACTAGTAAGAAAATCGTTCATATCACATATATGGTGCAAATCCCACATAACCGCTTTGTTCGTTGCCCGTTCTTCGTCTCGATTCTCATTGTAGATCATGTGTCGTCTGCCGATCCCGTCCTCGTCTTCAACCACTTATGAACAAGATTGAAATCATCAATGGTGCTTCATCTTGAGGGGGCGTATTAGAGATATTATGTATTAGAGATTAGGGTTTACTATTGTATATCTTGACCCACAAGTTAACCTAAAGCCCATCCCTACTTCCTTGTATATCTTGGCCCACAAGTTAACCTAAAACCCGTGCTTGTAGTTTAACCTAAAAGCCCATTATGTAATCTATATATACTCATTTTCATTGTTAATAAAATCATCTTTCCATTCATACATTCTCTACACTGCGCCGCCGACAAGCCCCCGCAACAGATCCGCCATGTCGCCGTATGCAGCAAGATGTCGCGCGTAGCAAGATGCCCCCACAACATCTTCTTTTTCTTTTCGTTTTCTGCAACTAACCCCCCCCCCCCACATCCGCCGCCGCTGTGCCCCCTCCCCCCCTCGTTGGCCGCGCCGCCCATGCGCTTTTCTCCAGGTTTTTTTTTTATTTTTTCTATTTTCAATAATATTGAATCGACCAAAAACACTCTCATCGACAAATGATTGTAGACGAGATTATTTTTGGTCGACTCAATATTATTGAAAAATTAATTTTTTTTTAAAAAAAATTGGTCGATAAATCAGAGTCGACGGGATTATTTTTTGTCGACAATCCATTGTCGACGGGAGAATTTTTGGTCGACTGTGGTTTGTCGAAAATAAGTTTTTGGTTTAGAGTTTACGGTTTGTTGTTGACTTTTGTTAAGTTTTGTGGATTAGTGGAAGTTTATTTTTAAGTTTTGTTGTTAATTTTTTTTTTTTTTTTTTTTTTTTTTTTTGTGAATGTAAGAGAAGGTGGTTGTGAGTCTTGTGACTGCCGGAGGTGATGGTGGTTGCCGGAGGAGCAGCGGCGAGTTAATGCATTAGGGTTAGGGTTTTAGAGGGGAGTGTATGTATCTAACATGATTTAGTAAAAGGACAAAATTGGTATTTCATATATATATTTTGAATTAATAAAAATTAGGGGAGTGTATTAAACAAAGGTGGAGGGGTATATACCCCATCCCTAGTACAAAATATAAATTGGGGCGGGGTGAAAGAGATAATATGTGGGGGTTTATTTAGGGTTTGACTATATGCACCTCCATTTCGGAGAGATGCACCCCCCTTCAATATATTAATAAAATAATAGGGTAAAAAACCAAAAATACCCTTCATTAAAATACAGCATACTAGATGCACCCTCCCTACTAAACGCACCCCTACTGTCATTTCTTTCTCCTTATCCCAAAATCACAACTTCCGACAACCATCACCATTTTTTCCGGTGACCAAGAACTAAAAAAAATTAAAAAAATTCAATAACAACAAATCGACCAACAAAACGACCGCATTTCATCCATATACACTTAGAAAAACTTAGAAAACTAACAATTTTTTTAAACAAATTCGTCAAACCAGTGACGAACATATATACTCCCGTCGACAACAATTTATCGATGAGAGTTTATATGATCGACACTGGTTTAACGAAAAAAAAATTAATTTCTTTTTTTAAAAATTTCGATCTTTATTGGTTGACCGTATAAATTCTCGTCGATAACAATTTATCGACGAGAATGTATACGGTCGACCAACAAAGTTTTAATTTTTTTTTAAATCGACACTATAATGTCGACCATACGCACTCTCGTCGACAACATTTTGTCAACGAAAGTGTACGTGGTCGACATTACAGTGTCGAAATTGAAAAAAAAAAAAAAAAAAGGGGGTTCTGCATCTATGCAGAAAACCCTAAAAAATCAAAATCGAGCCGGCCAAAAAAGAGAGAGGAAGCGGCGTGGGGTGGGCCGATGTACATACCTGGGGCGGCGGCGAGGTCGGTCGAAGCAGCGTGGGGTGGGCCGAAGCCGTGAACGGCGGGGGTGAGGTGGGCCGGCGAAATTGAAGGAAAAAAAAAAAGAAGCGGCGGCGGCGGCCAAGGGAGGGGGCCGCGCCGATGAAGAGAGGGAGGGGGCGGCCCGCGGCGGTTTTTTTTTTTTTACAGACGGGGGAGGGGGGCAAACCTGGGGTGGGTCGGCGTCGGACGGGAGGGGGCGGCCGCAAAGCTTCAGATTTTTTTTTTACAGAGGGGGGGACGGGGCGGTCGACGGCCGCGGCGAGGCGGGGGGTGGGGTGAGCGTCGCCGGCGACTGGAGGGGGTGGGTTGGGGGAAATGGGGAGGAGGAAGATGAGGAAATGGTTTTTTTTTTTTTTTAACGGAGGGGAGGGGTCGGCCGCGGCGAGGGTGGGCGTCGCCGTTGACGGGGGTGGGGTGGGCGTCGTCGGCGACTGGTGGGTGGTGGTGAGGAGGGGGTGGGTTGGAGGAAATGGTGAGGAAGAAGATGAAGGGTGAAGAAGATGAAGGGTTGGGGGTGTGTGTAGTAATAGGGTTTTTATGAAGGGAGGGTATTTATGACAATTTAGGGTGGGTGTCTGCCAATTTAGGGGGGGTGTGTGAATCGGGCGGAGTGCATCCCTCCGAAATGGAGGTGCATATAGTCAGACCCGTTTATTTATCCGTGCCCTAACTGAAAGTCTATGAAACTTAAAAGAGGCTCCAACGTATCATCCCATAATCGGTTTGGGCCATGCAGTAATGGGCCAACTGGCCCAAATGACCCAACTATATTTCCAAGGGTTGAGGTATATACCCCTCCAGCTTTGTTTAATACACTCCCCCTCCACTTTTATTAATTAAATAATCATGTAAAATACCTGTTTTACCCTTTATTAAAATACACAAAGATAGATACACTCCCCTTCAATTTAAATTTAAGAAAACGGCCGCCGCAATCCACAATTCTATCACT
Source organism: Galeopsis tetrahit (assembly GCA_963675135.1). Classification (NCBI taxonomy): domain Eukaryota; kingdom Viridiplantae; phylum Streptophyta; class Magnoliopsida; order Lamiales; family Lamiaceae; genus Galeopsis; species Galeopsis tetrahit. The sequence continues at coordinate 43,648,647 of OY776131.1, forward strand.
AATCCTAACCCTACCCACAAACGGCCGCCGCAATCCACAAACGGCCGCCGCCGCCCAACAAACGACGGTCGCCGCCGCTCAACAAACGACGGCCACCGCCGCACCTCCGGCGACCATAAAATAAATTTAGAAATCTTAAAAATCAGACTTTGAAAATAAAAAAAGTAAACTTTATTTTGGTCGACAAACCAGAGTCGACCAAAAACACTCCGGTCGACACTGGTTTGTCGACCAAAAGTAATCCGGTCAACTCTGGTTTGTCGACCAAAAGTACTCCGGTCAACTATGTGTTTCGAATGATTTTTTTTTTTTTTTTTAAGAAAACTGAAATTTTCGGTCGGCCAAAAACACTCTCATCGACGAACTATTGTCGACGAGAGGATTTTCAGGCGACCCAAAATAGTCGAAAAAAAAAAAAACCTGTGACGATTTGGGGGAGGGTTTCAACTTTTACGGCGGTGGAGGCCGAGAGAAGGGGCGGAGGCGGCGACGCTAGGGGAGGGGGCAGCGCCGCCGCGCCGCTAATTAGTTGCAGAAAAAAAAAATAGAAAAAATGGGGGAGGGGGAGTGCGACAGCGAGAGGAGGAGGGGAGGGGGAGTTCGACGGCGAGAGGGAGGGGGTGAAGAGGGCGGTGGGGAGGAGGCGGCGGCGCCGCTAGGCGAGGGAGGCGGCGCCGCCGCTTGCAGAAATAAAATAAAATAAAAACCTACCTGTTTCTTCAGGGTGGCGACGCTGAAGCGAGCGGGGCTGGAGCGGGCGGCGCCGGAGGAGGTGGCTTGGGGCGAGCGGGGCTGGAGCGGGCGGCGCCGGAGGTGGCTTGGGGCGGCGGTGGCTTGGAGAAACGAAGGGGAAGGAGGGAATGAGGGGAAAGGAGGATTGGGGAAGAAATGAGGAAATTAGGGTTTTATGGGGGTGTGCATTTATCATACCAATTTTTAAGATAAAGGGGTATAATAGACAATTTGGGGGGAGTGCATCTATCTCAGAGGTACTTTAAGGGGAGTATATGTATCGGGGGAGTGTATCTAACAAAGCTGGAGGGGTATATACCCCAACCCTATTTCCAAAAAGTATTTGCAAATGATTTTTCAACAAAATGAGTTTCGGATGTCAAGAATGACATCCCAAACCCATTTGTGTTTAAGATGAATTTTGAAAATCGATTTTAAAATTCTGATAAATAATTGGCGTGGGGTATATACCCCTCGAGCTTTGTTTAATACACTTCCCTTTTTCATTTATTAATTAAATATATATGTAAAATATCATATTTATCCTTTTCGTAAAATATGTTAGATAGATACACTCCCCTAAATCCTAACCCTAATTTTAAATACAACAGCCGTCGTCCAGCCTACGCCGCCGACAGCCGCCGTCCAAATAAATCTAAAAAATTGAAGAAGAAAAAAAACTTAGAAATCATATAAAAAAATATTTTTTTCGACAAATCAGTGTCAATCGACACTTAATTGTCGACCATAGAGTATATATATTGTCGACTATGATTTGTTGACGAAAATCACTCCAGTCGACAACATTTTACAAAATGAATTTTTTTTTTAAAAATCTTCATTTTCGACAAGATATTGTCGACCATAAACATTGTGGTCGATAACAATTTGTCGACCGCAATGTTTATGGTCAACAATATTTCTTCGAAAATAACAAAAAAAAAAAGAAGGGAATAGGAGAGGAGAGAGTAGCCGTCGTCGGGGGAGAGGAGAAGGGGCCGACCGGGTAGAGAAGGGGCCGACCGGATAGAGAAGGGGGCAGGAGTTCTCAAGATTCTAGGGTTTAGGGTTTTTGCAGAAGGAAGGAAAGAAAAAAAAAACTTGATTTTAAGGTGACAACACGAAGGCAGGCAACGCAGGGGGAGGGGGCGTGCGGTTGGACGACAGCAAAGAAAAAGAAAAAAAAAGGGAGAAGGTGAGCGTCGCAGGCGGCGGGAGGTGGGTAGCACAAGCGGCGGGCGGCACAGGTGGTGGACGGCGTCTGGGAAGATTAGAAAACGAAGAATGTTTTTAGATTTTTTTTCTTTAATGAGGAAGAAGAAAAGGGTGGGGAGGATGAAGGAAAATGAGGGTTTTAAGGGGTGTGTATTTATTCTACAAAATTTTAAAAGAAAGGGTATAATAGATAATTTAGGGGAAAGTGTCTCTATCTCAAATGTGTTTTCGAGGGGTATGTGTACAGTGGTCGTGCATTAAAGAAAGCTACGCCTAAATAATAATATGTTTGTTTCTTTTGAATTTTTTTAGTAGAAGATGATATAATTTTATGTTAAGTTAATGTGTAGAATTTAATGAAATTGTATTATTATACTATTATTGTTACGTTAAAGTGTATTCTATAAGAAATAGTGAAATACTCTTCTACAATAATTTTTATAGGTAGGTGGATACATGCATTAAGAAAGTGTAATGATGAATAAATTTTTAAATGGTGATTTTATAAACTTTTAGTTATAAAGTAAAAAAAAAAGAGTTAATTTGTGTATACGTGTGATGTCAAAAGTAATGTAATTTTGTATAAAATTGTGGATATTGTGAAGGGTGTAGTTTATAAAATGTTTTCTATTTTAAAGATTTGAAAGTGAAAGTTATTGTAGGATGTTTCAAAAATAATATATGTGAGGGAGGGAGTTTCACTCTATCTTCACATTTCAACTAACATTTAATTATTCGAGATTAAAGTTTTTTTAGTCCATTAAGTTACCAAGTATATGAATTTAGTCTATTAAATTTCGATTTATTTTTATTTTGGTTCAATTACTTGGTACAACAGGTAATCAGCAGGTAACTCCACTTTTTATTATATACACCCTATAAAATACTATATACACCCCAAATGCTAAAATTCAAGGTAACCAGCATGTAATAGGCTTTGCTGCTGTTTTCTCTTGCTACTGTATTGTGTACTTTGAATAGGTATATCTTATACCTATGCTTTTTAATAAAAAATTCCCTTTTGACTGATCAAAAAAAAAAAAAAAAAATCAAATTAAATTAAATTAAATTATAAAACTATTTAATAAATTGTTAAAAATAATAAAATTAAAAAGGTAAGAATTCAAATTTAATATGAAAAAATTAACGGTACTCCGACATCTACCTTGATCTGTGAACTTATGATTTTAGATTTTATTTTTCTTTTATATACCGTACTTTTTATTGTCAAATTAATATGAAAAATATAAAAAAAAAATCTATTTAAAAATCACCTAAATCTTCAAAAATTTTAAAAATCTAAAAATAATTAATTAATTTAATTTTTTTTTGAAAATTTAGTTAATTTTTTTAATTTAATTATTTTTTCGAATTGATTTTTCTTTCATTTATTTAATTTATTTTTTAAAATTTAAAATTCTTAATTCATCAATTAAGAATTCAAAATATCAAAAAATTAAATTAAATAAAAAAATGAAACATTATACACACCCCATAAAAAATTAAAGAAAAATCAACTCAATCTGAAAAAAATTATTAAATTAAAAAGTCAACTAAAATTTTAAAACTAATTAAATTAATTATTTGTTTAGCTTTATTAATTTTTTTAAGATTTAGATATTTTTTTATTGGTTTTATTTATATTTTTTATATTAATTTAAATTCTTAATTTTTTAATTTAATTATTTTTAACAATTTATTAAATATTTTTATCATTTTATTTTAATTTTATTTTAATTGATTTTTAAATTTTAGCATTTGGGGGTGTATATAGTATTTTATGGGGGGTATATAATAAAAAGTTAAGTTACCTATTAACAAGATCAAAATCAAAATCAAAATTAAAAAAAAAAAAAAATCTAAATTTAATTGGTGAAATCGAGAGTAATATGGATGTGGTTAGAACTCGTTTCATGAAGTATTTGTCAATAAAATTATATTTAATATTAATATATGTAATAATTAAAAAACAACCACTAGAATAACATTTTCAATAAAGTTAAATTTAATTAAAATATTATAATTGTAGATATACCCTATTTTGGACATTGGTTTTCTGAATTGTCGATATGCCAGAGACAGAAAATTGAATGAGTTGGTTGTTCACTATTCAGACCACTTGCCACGAATTTCAAAACCCTGCAATTTCCAAGAAATTTCTTCTCAACAAAAAAGCCATTCATGTGTTTTTTTATTTTATTTTTCTTCTCCACTTTTACTTTTAGGTATCTGAATTAGTAAAAAATGTAAAAAATTAATAGTATTACAATGCTTTCGTGATAAGTTACTGTACACGACATTTAATATACTCCGTATTATATATTTCTCGAATTTATGAAACATGTCTCACTTCATCGTGTGTATATCTATATATAATACTAATCAACTTGATCAAAATTAGAGTTAACGTTACCATAAAGTACATTCTCCTTTGGATTTATTTAAATTATACTCCTCGCTCATCCCACTGTAAATTTTTTTTTTAAACATGTCATAGTTTTTCATTTAATTTTTAATTAAGCAGCTCTCTCTCTTAATTACATCACTTATATTATAGGAGTATCTATTATTTAATCATACACTATATATATATTTTTTCTTTTAATCACATCACTTGTACTATATTTATAATTTTATCATATTTGTGAGTGTTATCTCATAATCAGTTGATAGGGTCAGACAAAATGACATAGGCCAGATCAGATGAGTTGAAGGTTTTTCAATCAATTGAGATGGAGTCGCTTAGAGTCACCTAAATTGGTCAGATCAGAAGAGTTGGTCCTTAAATCAACAGGGTTGATGTTTATCAGCAAAGTTAGTCTTTTGACAAGATTAGAGGAATTGTATCAGATGACGGGAGACATGTAATTTCAGGACAATTCTTTTGAAGAAGCCGTTACAAGTTGTTTCAACTAACGAGGGGAATAAATAACTGTCATTTCGGTTAAGCTCTAATTTGGCACATGGGTTGTTACAACGGTTGAAAAATGGTTCTAACTACTTAACTGTATCAAAGATATGAGTTAGTTTTAGTAGTTGGTAGTTAGGCTGTTACACAACCAACTTTTATAACTTCCCTTTAGAAGTTATCTTCTCTTGTATATAAGAAAGACCTCAAGGTCACTTTAAACTTAATGAAATTTAATTCTTTGTGGTGCATCTATTCTAACATGGAATCAGCCTAATTGCTGAAAACCCCTCTTCACGTCTCCCTTCTTTCTCTCTTCCATGACCGATCCACCGCCCACCACCTCCTCGCCGGCTTCGGTGTTTGACTCCACCCTCACGCTTCATGCCATGACACATCTTATCACCGTCAAGTTAAAATCCACAAATTTCACTATGTGGTATGCTCAAATCCACCCCCTGTTGGCTACTCAAAAGTTCATACCATTCGTCGACGGATCTTCTCCCGCGCCGCCGTTAACCATCTCCAAGGATGGTCGCTCTGAACCCAATCCGGATCTTATTTCTTGGACTGCAAAATATCAAATTGGTCGCGTATTCTTGGTTTCCACTCTTACGGAAGAAACCATGGCTGTCATTGTTGACTGTCGTTTCTCGGCAGAAATATGGGCAAATCTTGTCACCGCCTTCAACCAACCGTCCAAAGCCAGAGATCTACGCCTCAAGGACGAGCTTCAAACTATCAAAAATGGTCATCGATCTGTTGCTGAGTATGATACTCTCTTCAAAAATCTTTGCGATCAACTTGCGTCTATGGGATGTATTCTTAATGACACAGACAAATCTCATTGGTTTCTTCGTGATCTTGGACCCGAATTTCATGGTTTCTCTGCCTCCCAAATTAATATCTCTCCTCTTCCGACCTTCTCTGATCTCCTCGCCATGGACGAATCGTATGATCTGTTCATAAGATCCCTCAATGATTCTTCCATGCCGCCTACCGTGGTTCTTTCTTTTTATGCTCAAAATTCTCGCCCTCCTCGTCGTGGTTCATCAGGTCGAGGATCTTCTTTCTCGTTTGGTCGCTCTCAAGGTCGCTTCACCAATCGTGGTCGCGGCCGATTTACTTCAAGGTGTCAAATTTGCAAATTCGACGGCCACCTTGCTGATTCTTGTCCTCAAAGATATACAGCCCCTTCTGCTCGTCAATCAAATTGTGTCGAATCCCTTCCAGCTCATTCTTCGATCACTCCTTCCAAAATATCTGATTGGTACATTGACACTGGAGCTTCTGCCCACATGGTTTCCTCGCCCTTAATTCCTGCTCGCCTTACTCAGGTTTGGATCGCGTAGTGGTCGGCAATGGCACTTCCTTGCCGATCACCCACGTCGGCTCCAAAACTTTTTCTCTCCAATGTTCGTGTTGTCCCTAACATTACAAAAAATTTACTCTCTGTTAGCCAGCTTACTTCTGACCTTTCTGTCTCATTTTCTTTCACTAACACATCCTTTGAAATTCAGAATCAGGCTACAGGAGCTCTGCTCGCCAAGGGACACCGTGAAAACGGTCTTTATATGTTGGATTATTACTGTAAATCTTTAGTTTCTTCTTTCCACACTCATACGACCAAGGCATCCTATGAACTGTGGCATGATCGCCTTGGTCACACTCACTTTGGAAATGTAAAATTACTTGCTAAACTTGGTCTTATTTCTGTCACTTCTCTCTTACCTGCTCCTGTATCTTGCTCTTATTGCCAAATTGCTAAAAGTTCTCGCACCACTATTCATGAAAATACTAATCGTGCTCGCTCCTTATTAGATCTTGTTCACTGTGATTTATGGGGACCTTCTCCCACTACTTCTTGCAATGGTTATTATGCTATCTTTGTGGACGAATATGCTTGATTTACCTGGTTTTATCCTCTTAAACACAAATCCGACTTCTACACTACCTTTGTTCAATTTAAACAATTTGTGGAAAATCAACTCAACACCAAAATCAAGCGCTTTCACTCTGATGGTGGTACTGAATTAGGGATGGCAATTTCAACCCGACCTGACTCGTGCTATTTGGGTCGCCCGCTCCGGACCCGCATTGAAATGGGGCGGGTCCGGGTATCACCCGTGACCCGGACCTGTGACCCGTTTTTATATTTATTTTTTATATATATTATACATATAAATATAATATATCTTCAATATTTTGATGTTTATTAATATACATAACAATAATTCACCTTCATAAATGTGAAAATAAATTTATAAACATGCTTCTAAAACTATTTTATTTATTTTTCAATACAAATCTAAATTTTATGTTATATGTTTTTTAAAAAATTATTATTTTTTAATTTTTTAAATTATTATTTTTATAATGAGTCGTCCTGATTTGCCCCGGCCCGCCCTGTGACCCGACTCGAATTTAAACGGGTCGGGTCCGGGTATATAGGCACCCGACCCAGCCCATTGCCACCCCTATACTGAATTCACTAATAATAAACTTCAAACCTTGTTTGCACAAGCCGGTATTCTTCACACTATGTCTTGCCCTTACACCCCCGCTCAAAATGGACGAGCAGAGCGAAAGCATCGTCACATTACTGAAACTGGTCTTTCTCTCCTTTTTCACTCTTCGGTTCCTTCCCAATATTGGATCGAAGCCTTTGGTACCGCGGTTTATCTTATTAATCGCCTTCCTACCTCTATTTTGAACAATAAAACTCATCATGAACTTGTCTTTGCTTCTCCTCCTCGCTTTGATAACTTACACGTCTTTGGCTGTCGTGTTTTTCCATACCTTCATGGTTATGCACCTAACAAACTCTCTCCTCGTAGTATTCTGTGTGTTTTCATTGGTTACAACTCTCGTCATCAAGGTTTTTGCTGCCTTGATCCTTCCTCGTCTCGAATCTTTGTCACTCGCCATGTACAGTTTGATGAACAATTGTTTCCTTTTAAAACCATCTCCACCTACTCCTCGTCGCCCATGAGTGTCGATCTCTCCACTTACATGGAACCTCCTCATGCTCACCACTTTTCGCCTTGCACTGTTTGCATATCTGCTGACGAGCCCATGATGGCCAGACCTCCCTTGCCTCCTCTTCTTCCTACTCCTCGCTATCCTCCGTTTGCCCCTGTTCGCTCTCCTCCTCAACGACAGGACATTCCTAGCCCAAGTCATCCCATGCGAACTCGCTCCAAGGATGGTATTTTTAAACTAAAACATCTTGTTAACACCTCCTTCCTCGCTACCAATGCCATGCTCGCCTCCATTCACTCCAACAAAGAACCCAAATGCTTCAAATCTGCCTCCAAATCTCCTGAATGGGTCACAGCCATGGATGCCGAGCTTCAAGCCCTTCATTCAAACAACACTTGGACTCTTGTTCCTCGCCCTGCCGATGAAAACATTATTGGCTCAAAATGGGTATTTCGCACCAAATTTCTCTCCGACGGGACTATTGATCGCCACAAGGCTCGCTTGGTCGCTCAAGGGTTTTCTTAGCTTCTTGGTTTTAACTACGACCACACTTTCAGTCCGATCGTCAAAGCTTCCACTGTTCGCATTATTCTTTCCCTTGCTGTTATAAATAAGTGGTCTCTTCGCCAATTGGATGTCAACAACGCATTTTTTCATGGTTACCTTACAAAACCTGTTTACATGGAGCAACCGCCCGGCTATATTGATCCTGCTCGCTCAAGTTTTTTCTGTCGATTAAACAAAGCAATTTACGGTTTAAAACAGGCACCCAGGGCCTGGTTTCTTCGCTTTAGCTCATTTCTTATCTCCTTAGGCTTTATTGAAAGCAAATCTGACACTCTTTATTCATTCTTCATCAGGCGACCATAACTCTCTAGAATTCAGAATGAATTCACTATCAAGGATCTTGGTAAACTTACATACTTTCTTGATTTGGAAATCATTTACACCTCGTCTAGTCTCTATCTCAGCCAATCCAAATATGCTCGTGATATCCTGACTCGTGCCGACATGATGGACTCCAAGCCCGTTGCCACTCCTCTGTCCGGCACTGATCATCTTCGCATTCTCGACACTCCTTATTCTGACACCACCAACTGTCGTTCTCTGGTCGGCGCCCTGCAATACTTAACCATTACGCGACCAGACCTTTCCTTTGCGGTCAATACCGTCAGTCAGTTCCAGTCCTCGCCAACAAATGATCATTTCCAGGCGGTCAAACACATCTTACGCTACATCAAAGAAACTCTCCATTATGGTCTTGATTTTTCTCAAGGACCACCACATCTCCTCGCCTACTCCGACACAGACTGGGCCCGTTGTCTAGATATTCGTTGATCAACATATGACTATTCCATCTTTTTTGGACCCAACCTTGTATCATGGAGTGCGAAGAAGCAACCAACTGTTTCGTGATCAAGTTGTGAATCCGAATATAGGGCTATGGCCTATGCTGCCTCCGAAATCATCTAGGTCACATCCCTCCTTCGTGAACTCCAGTCTCCGCTCCCTGGTCCTCCTCGCCTTCTATGTGACAACCAAAGTGTCCTCTTCCTTATTCACAATCCCGTGGCTCACAAAAGAGTCAAGCACATCGACATTGATTATCATTTTGTGCGAGAATTGGTCGTCTCCGGTCGCCTCACCACTCAATTCGTGCCATCCAACTTACAGATTGCGGACATCTTTACCAAAAGCCTACCTCGTCCGCTATTTGAATTCTTTCGTAACAAGCTTAGAGTAAGTCCCCATCCGTTCAGCTTGAGGGGGTATCAAAGATATGAGTTAGTTTTAGTAGTTAGTAGTTAGGTTGTTACACAACAACTCTTATAACTTCCCTTTAGAAGTTATCATCTCTTATATATAAGAAAGACCTCAAGGTCACTTTAAACTTAATGAAATTCAATTCTTTGTGGTGCATCTATTCTAATAAACTGTCACCTTAACTGCTGCAATCACCATGGTAGTATAAATACTCAAGTAGTTGTACATTGTAAAAGTTAGCTAGAACGAGCATTCGTCTTTAAGTTGTGAGATCACGAGTGAAGAAAGTTCACATTCCGAGTGATTGGGTCATCAATTAAATTTGAAGTCATCTAGTTTAGTGGTTGTAGATCATCTTGATCGAACCAATTAAATTATTTATATGATATTTTACTTGTGGATTGTTTTAAGATCTACTATTTTAGTTGTTGGATTATCATCTCTTCTGATTTCTACGTGGGCTTAAGACTTCATAACACATACTTCTTTAACATATTCTTTACTCAAATTACTATATACTCCCTCCGTCCCAGAATTACTTGCATAGTTTGACCGGTACGTTGTTTAAGAAAAGTGAATTTAGTGGTTGATGATGTAAGATAAAGGAGGGGTATTTTAGGTAATTTGATGATGTGTAAAGTGGATTTGATGATGTGTAAAGTGAAATGTATGGAAAAAAGGAGTGGCAAATTTGAAAATAAAATGATGTTGTGAGGTTATTAATTTTGTGGAGTATTTCCATATTAAGAGTGTGCAAGTAATTTTGAAACGTCCCAATAAGGAAATTGTGCAAGTAATCACGGGACGGAGGGAGTATATAATAGGAGACGAATAAAGTATAAAACAAATTATATGGTTATTTGATGAAATCGATTCGTTATTTCGAGTGATACTATTTTTAAGTGCTAAGTGAGTATAATACATATGCTAATCGAAGAAACAATGACATTGATGATCAAACCAATAATGAAATTAAATATATTAAAATAATTATATATATATTCTATACACAAATGGTTTAATTAAAATTTGAAAATTTTAATTCAGTAAATACTCAAATATTCGCTGAGTCATATATACTAAATTAAACCCATATTGATCAAATTGTTTTGCCATTCACCATTGATCAATTACGAGATTTCATTTCATTTATGTCACTGATTAAGAATTACAAGATCCTTACGTATTCTCCCCTATTTGTATAATAAATTGTTTCATAATTTTACATTTTTCGATTAACAAAACATTTTTTTTCACCAGCCAAATGAGTACCCAATATTGTTTTCACTAAATAATATTCTGTATTTACTTGTTTTCGGAACATTATTTGTAGTGACAATGGTCAAGTTTTGTCGTGAACAATATTAGTTGATTTCAATTGTACGTTATTAGTTGTACATATAGTGCAATTAAATGATACTCTTGATAATACTTTTAGTCATTAAAGATTTTTAGTTCAATAAGTTTGACTAATTTTAAATTTGGTCCAAACAGATTGCATATTTTGATTTCGATCTAATTAGTATGCTTAAATTTTAAAAATTATTATTTTACCTGTAACAGTAGCTCATTAAACAATTCAACACACATACGAATTCTAATTTTCATTTTTTTTTTGCAATATGTGGCATTAAGACATATATGCATTAATATATATATATATATATATATAATTAAAAACTTATTTATATATATTAATTCAAAAAATTATGAATATTAATTAAAATACTAAGTAATATTTTGAAAATTCTGAATAATATTTAAAATACTAAATAATTATTTTTTAAAATCTGAAAAATTATAATATGAAAAAAAAAATCAAATAAATTCATTCATAAATAAATTGATTATTAGAAATATCAATTAACTTACCTAATTAAAAAATATACTCCATAATTACAAAATAAGTATTAAAAAAATATTTATTTATTTTAAAGTAATTAAATAAACATACAAATTTATTTAAAGCGAGTATTATAAAAAGTGGGTCAACCCTATAAAAAGCGAATATTATTCATCACCATCTTCCTATCACGGTGGGGGCGGAGGGTGAAAATTTAAAATTTATTCCGTGGATTTAAATTATTTGTAGATTTTTGTATTTATTTAAAATATTAAAATAATGGTTTAGTTTTAATAAGGGTTTTTGATCATTTTAATAAAAAAATATTTATTTGGAAGTTTTATTATTTTAAGATAAATTTATATTTATTTGAGTAAGTTAATTGATTTTGTAATTATATATTTTTAATTAAGGTAAGTTAATTGAATTTTTTTAAATAATTAATTAAGTAAGTTAATTGATTTTTCTTTTAATTAATTAATTTAAGAATACATTTATTTGATTTTTTATCTTTTTCATATTATAATTTTTCAGATATTACGAAAAAATTATTTATTAGTTTAAATATTATTCTCAATTTATTTTAAAAAAATTATTATTTTTATTTTAAGTAATATTCATAATTTTTCTAAATTATTAAATATAAATAAGTTTTTAATTGATATAAAAAAAAGTCTAATATTACAAAAGAGAAAAAAAAAATTGAAACACAACTTTGAAAGAGGGGAGGGCTTCTCTCTAGAGTTGCTTCTCCCCTACTCCACCGGTATCCGCCGTTGATCCGTCGTTTCGCTGTCGTCCCGTCACCGCCATCTGCTCTCTTCGATTTTCATCTGCTGAGTTTTATCCGGGAAGCTCTCGTCGCGTCTACCGATTACTCAGTTTCCTTTCTATTTTTATGTAGTTTTCTTCGTTTGTTGTTAGGGATTAACGTATGAATTATCCCTAACGAAGCCACAGTGATCGTTCAAGTATTTTTTTCGTTGATTCCGTTTATTGTTTTTTTAGGAAGTTTTATTATGCTTTCCTAGTATAGTTTTTTAGTTTCCGCTTCTGCTTCCGTTGCGCCCTGTGTGGCTTTTCCCCATTTATGAGACCCTGTTGTCATTGTGGTACTCTTGCATGGAGGTGGGGCTCTGTTGGGATCGACTCGAGAGTCCTTGGATCTGGTATTTTGGTGGAAATTTGTCTATTTATTTTGTTTCATATTCTTGACATGAGAACTTCTTAGTGTGGGATTGTCTCAGTTAAAGGTTGGACACCAGGACGTTTATTAAGGTAAAGGAAATATTCGTTTTTCCTCTTCTCACAATTGGAGAGGACAGCGATACCGTTTGAAGATTAAGATCTTTATCATGAAGTTGTATTTTATTTTGTTATGATATTCTAAACATTCCTAAAAAAATCTTTTTTTTAAAATTAAAATCACATGTGTGTTAACTGTGTTCATTGATATGTTAGTTGCTATTATAGATAAAAGGACAATTTTTTTAAATTTAAGTATACTTATTGGATCGAAATTAAAATGTGTAATCAATTCAATTAATTAAATAAAAAAAATCTTTAATCCCATATTTTAAAAACAAATACTCCATTTATATGCATCACAAAAATGTGCATTTCACGTCTCATTTAGTCATATACATAACGTTTCCATCAATGTCAATGTGTCACGGTTATAATTTTGTGTCCATGGCTCTATTTTTAAATAATAAAATTCGTATAAGAACACTCTGCTTTCATTTCATTTCATCATTCAAACTTCAAAATCCATTTCCATGGCTTCCAAATTCAACCTCCACTATTCTCTCCTCTTCGCAATCTCTCTCCTAAACCTCTGTTCCTCATCCCACCTTCCATCCTCCACCGATCCCACGCCCACAGTCTACGAAATCCTCCCTAAATTCGGCCTTCCCAGCGGCCTTTTGCCCGATTCCGTTACCAACTACACACTCTCCGACGACGGCGAATTCGAGGTCTCTCTTAAAAAGGCGTGTTACATACAGTTCGATTACTTAGTTTACTACGAGAAAAAGATCACCGGCAAGCTCAGTCTCGGCTCAATCTCCGACCTAAAGGGTATTCAGGTGCAGAGATTATTTTTCCTATGGTTCGATGTTGATCAGATCAAAGTTGATTTGCCCCCTTCGGATAGTATTTACTTCACTGTTGGGATTATTAACAAGAAGCTTGATGTTGACCAATTTTTGACGGTTCATTCTTGCAAAGATAAGGCGGTTTCGTTGAGGGATCAGGTAGAATCTTGTTTATCTTTTCTTGGTTTCTTGCTTTGAATGTGTTTGTTGAATTGTTTGATTTGTTGTAAATTGGGTAGTGGTATCTGATTTGCGCATATTTTAGTTTAGGATGGGTTGAAGAATTGCATAATGGCTTTATGTGGCTTGTGTTTCTTGTCACATTATGTGACAAGAATTCATTTGTGTTTAGCTGTATGTGCAGAAAAATTTACGATTGTAATTTTTGTGAAAATATGATCATGTTTGGATATTTGGAAGCTTATTTAACTTTAGTATGTTGGATTATTTACTAACTCAGTTCTTATGTTTCTTTATTTGATATCTCTGACACCAGAACAATATTTTATTTTGTTAAGTTTTCTTGTTTAAACTCCAATAATAGTGTTAATTGTAAAGGATTTTGCTGTTACTAGATTATTTCTTTAATAAGAAATGAGATTTTTTTTGGCATACTAGAATTAGTAGAGTGAGATTTATAGGGGTGAAAATGGAGTTATTGGGGTTAGGGTGACTTGGTTTGCCATATGCTTTCATCGAGATGTTGAACTCTTTTAGATCAGCAAAAGTAGTATTGTATGCTGCATATTTTCTGTTTAGTAATGATAGTCGAGTACATTTCTTGTCTACTTCTTAACATGAAGACCCGAATGATTTTAGTGACTGTCCCTCCCCTGAGAGGAGTTAAGTTCCAGCATTAGGAGTAGTGAAGAAGTAATGCGGACGACTTTATAGTCATCAAATAAGTAGTGATTCATGAACACGCATATAATTTACTGCTAGAATAATGGAAACTCAGCAATTTCTGTGAGTGTCTAGTATGTACTCTATTCGGAGGTGCTATAGTACATTGGACCGAGCCTTTTTTTGAAAGACCGTTCTTATATGTCTTATATTTCGTCGCAATTCCTACATTCTACGTCCTGAAAGTGTGAATCAACCATGTGAGGAACTTTAAAAACAAAAGCCATTCCAATTATTTCATGAATTAGACGAGGAAGCACTTTATAGTAGAATAAAGCACGTTTTTGTTTCATTTTTCCAAAAACTAACTCAATCTTTCACTAGTTGCAGCTTTCGACACCAGTGGATGATATCCCACTGCTTGTAACCGAGTAACCTGCATCAAATAAATCTCTATTTCTATGGAAGATAAGAGGTAAATGGTTTACTTACAAATCTGAGACCAGCTGAATATATTCATCTATGCTGAGTTGTATCTATGTAGTTTTAGAATATGTAGTTAACTGAAGCTGTCTCTGCACTTTTACACAACAAAAGCAGAGTTACTTTTTGAACTCATGTCGAGTCTAAACAGTCGAACATCTGAAGGAGAACCTTGTAATAGTGTATTATGAATGAAATTGTGCAATAATCTTGTTCTACTTTGAACTTCCTTTTTCTTTCTTATAAGGTTGTGAAAAATGGAACAACACTCTTGTGTGGTATTTTTAGCCTTCTCTAACTTTAAATTATTGGGAACCATTTAGAAGTAGGGGTGGGCATTCGGTTTTGGGTACCCGAACCGAAGCCGATAGGTTTGGATTTTGATACAAAAATACTTGAAATCTGGGTAACCGGTTAGAATAAAAACTTGTTTGGGTTACCCTTTTTTTTTTTTCCAGAAATTAATTGTAGGGCTGATATTCGAATGTCATACTCATACCTAATGAATAGAACAATCAAATAAAGGGGTGTTTGTAAACACAACTAACAACTTCCACAATCACTTTTTATTTAAAAGCCGTTTGAAGAAGCTTTGAAAATGAATGATTCTAGAAATAGTTTGTTGTGTTTTTGCCTAGTGTGGTTCGATATCCTTTTGGGCTGACCAAGACCTTTATCATCTATAAGACTAGTTACTCGATAAAACTAGTTTACATAAAACGTTGCCGGTGTCCCATTTCATCTCACTTCATTTCTCTCCCATCTCCTAACCACCTTTTCATAATCAAATACAATCCTTCAAGCTACAAATTCTTGACATTATCATCTCACCAACTTTCTCAATTTCTCAAATACACACACCCCCCTCTCTCCTCCTATCTCTCCAATGGCATCCTCCCCAAAAGCACACCATGCACTACTACTATTCTCTCTCTGTTTTCTCTCTCTAAACCAGCTCTCTCTCTCATCAAATGTGGACGTGCATGACCTTCTGCCACTCTACAACCTCCCAAAGGGTCTCCTCCCAAGCAACATCAACTCCTATTCTCTGTCCAATACAGACAACACATTCACCATTGAGCTCAATAAACACCCATGCTATGTAAAATTCAATGATCAACTTGTTTACTTTGATAGAATCATCAAGGGTAAGTTGGAATATGGAAAAGTTTCTGGGGTTTCTGGTATTCAAGCAAAGAAATTCTTCGTTTGGGGCTCCGTAACTCGGATCGAGGTCGACGAAAATAACGACATGATCGAATTTTACGTGGGATCTCTCTCCCAGAAGCTCCCTGCTAAAATATTTCAGACTATCCACAATTGTGGGGCTAAAGGGTTCAGAGAGTTAGTATGTATTTAAATCTGTAAATGTAGAAAAATCAAGTGCGAATTAGTCAAAAAATAAGGTTCAATTGTGTGTGAAATGCACGAGTGTTCTACATTTACAGATTTACGTGAACATAGAACATTATGTTTTTAAAATGTGTAATTTATATATTCATAAACCTATAAATATAATTTTTTTAATTTTTTTTTTTTGGACAGCTCAAGTGGTTAGAGCACCACTACCTAGGCCTTAATCCTGGGTTCGAGTTATGGGGAGGGGAAAAAAGGGATGGGTATTTAATGTAATTTTTTTAATTTGTTTAAGTTTTTGATATGTTGTTAATTATTTAATTTTATATTTCTCTCTTTTAAAAAAAACACATATATAAATATAAATAAATTATATATTACGGATTTTAACCACATCAAAATATATTGTAAACTCGCTTAAATCAACTAATTAATCGATCATCTTTTTTATAAATGCATACTAATTAGAACTAAAATTATTAAACTTTTTAAGCCTTGTATTATTATAATGAAAATATTTAGTTTAATATTAATATATACGTATGTATATTATAAATGTACACACCAATCAAAAATTACTCAACAGTTCAAATAATAAGAACATATGATTTTTTTAAAGGATTTATTTAAAGTATTTTTCTTAAATGTGTTAAAAAATTTAATAATTTGATAGGTAAATGTTTATTTATTTATTTAGGAAGTAGTAGATTAATTATTATTTTTCTTTATAGTTATTAGTTTCGATTTTTAACAAAAAATTTGTTACTACTATTTTCTGTGTGTATACACATACGGAGTATAATTTTTTACTTAAAATTTATTTTAGTGTTTTAAACCTACCTGTGAGAACTAGCTAAGTTTGGTATCATGGAATGAGTAAATCTCATCTAAAAGTTTGAATAGTGTGAAATTAATTTATTTATATTAATTTTTTAAATATTAAATATAAGTAAAATGATTTAGATTTTTAATCACATCAAAATATATTATAAAACTCATATAACTAAATTCAACTTACTTGACCATTTTTTTTCCATAAATGTAAACCAATAAGAATATTTTAAATCCTAAAAAATATACTAATAAAAATATTTATTTTAATACTTATATTCACACGTTAATACCAAACACAAATAATCCAACAATTCTAACTTTAAGAAAATATTATTTTTATGATGTGTTTTATTGTATTTTTCTTAAATATATTTTCAAAAAATTAATAGTTAGAATGGTAAACATTTAGCAAATACTGTAATTGAGATGCCAAATGTTTTTTTTATATTAATATTTGGCAATTTAGCAAAACTTTGCTGCACTATTTTATTGGCTGCTTTACACTTTTGTTGCCAAGATTAAAAAATGCTACTAATAAATTAAAAAGTCGCTTCCTCCACATTGAAAACGTGGTTTAACTTTTAACACTTAATCAACCTCACAACTCAACTTTAAATCTAGTCGTCACTATCTATATACACAACAGAAACAAATACTAATAGGTGCAGAAAGATGAATGAATCAGATGATAAATAAAGCTCCAAGACGAAAAACAACGGCCCTCAGGCACGCAGACGAGACGACTTTATCAAGAAAACAGCTGAGAATCGAACGGACAGACAAGACAAGTAAACACATCCAAGAATAAAATTAAAGTCACTATTTCCATACTTACCAGATCAAGAAACAGTAAAACACAAAATGTCCTGGCTATTGCAAGCATGTAAAGAAACTCTTTCCATCTATTCAAAATGTCGTCTAACATTCAACGAGAGCACTTATAATATTCACAAAGGATCGTCAAGCAACGGATATCCAATAAGACAGACAGGCAACAAACACCTAAAAGTAAAATAACGAGAATCTACACAAGTTCAAATGCTCGCTTTCATGAATGTAGACATACGCTCTTACCTCAACGTTCTAATTCCTACGCCATCATTACCAGATATTTCATCTCGTCTCAATCAATGAACGAAGAAATCAAAGGAATCACAAGTAAACGCAACTATTTGAGTCAAAAAGTGCAAAAAACAGCACCCATAATCTTCGATAATGATCATAAACAATAGAAACGACTATCTCACGCTTGGAGCACCTGACAATGCACAATGTGACTCTTCAATCCAGTCCTTCCCGCAATGCTCGACCATAGATTCGTAAATATATTCCTGATATGCCCCTTACCCGCAATATTCTCCCAAATTTGAGGATTGCTCTCCACTCGTTTATCAGGATTCGACACATCAACCATACTGATGCTCATATTATTACGAATTATACAAAGCTTCCCATTAAGAGGCACAAGAGCAGCAGCCTCGAGAGCACGCGAATTCCCAAAGTGGAGCTTGCTATCAATGAATCTCGTCCAACTATCCGCTCGTTCATCATACACTCGTAACTTACACCCATCCCGACAATCTAACGCGTAAAGCTTTCCGTTCATCGAGATACTCGGGTTTCGCCAACCAGAAACCATCCCGTCGTTTATCGGACTCCACGCGTTCGTTTCCGGAATATAAGCCTCGCTCAAAACCTCCCTGTGGGTCCCGAGCCCCTTCAAGAACCACTTGCCATCATACACTACGCCAATAAACGGGACCATAGCTGTACTCATATCAGCAATAAAACTCCAACGGTTTCGATTGGGATCGTAAACTTCAGCCGAACGAAGCGTTCGTTGAATCCCTTCACATTCTCCTCCCGCCACATAAAGACAGTTGTTAATAACACACGAGCCAAAGAAGTGTCGTTTACGAAGCATGTCTGGTGCCCTGTGCCATTTATTCGTTCGAGCACTGTAAAAAATGACTCGTCTCATCGAGCCCTTTAAAGGATCTTTACCACCGAATAAGTACAGGTGGCAGCCACTGAGGACAGCACAGCCAAAACCGAGGGCCCCACTGTATTCGACCGGGACAGGTGGCAGAGGCTGCCACATTTGGTAGGTGGGATCGAATGCATGCCATGAAATTCGTCCATCACGATCTCGTTTAATGACGTATACCCATTCTTCTGCCATTCCAAGACTTTTTCTAAGAGAGTAGAAGAAATTACCTGCCAAAAGCTTGAACCATCTCTTGCAAACGAGACGAAGTTTGTTGTGTTCTACACGAGGAACTCGAATCAGACAAGCGATTGCAAGATCATCGGGGAGTCCAGGAAGAAGTGGCGGCTGGATTCTGGTCCTTTCTCGACGGGAGTTTTTTGTCTTGTGCGCACGAGGATTGATATCTGGTTGGATGCAGAGTTTGGAACCTGGGACGAATTTTCTTGCAACGACAACTGTTTTCAACCCTGAATCCACTTTGCAATAACATGATACAGAATCAACCTGCAATAATTTATCGTTCATCATTACGAACTTGTATAAAATATGGAACTCCAACTCCTTATGCAAGATAAAGACACTATTGTGGTGTTTGCAAACAAGATTTTAAACTCAAAATCACTTCTTTTTTTTTGAAAGCTGAGTCTACCAGCTATAAAGAAAAAGTGATTCTGCGCTATTCAATTGAGTTTTAAAACACCCTCTATGCAGAACATCCGTATTCCTTATAGAAACGGTGACACATATGTTTTTCTATTTGGTCCAACATCAAGTCCTAAAAGTTTATACTTTAGAAGATGAGCCTAAAGATTCACTTGAGCCATCAGGAATACTTGGGGAAAATGGCTCTTTTAACTTATCTAAATTGAACATTTTAAATATATCTTCAGCAGATTCTCTTCAGGCTTATGATTCAAAGACAGGTTCAACTCGTGCTCATCCAATACTAAAATTGCAGTTGAAGATATTCAGGAGGAAGATTGTGAAATGCAACCACTATTAGCATGAAAATTTAATAGTTTGATGGTTTATTGACAAATGAGTTACGCAAAAATGAAAAGCATGGATGCATATAACACTTATACATGATGCTTAGCATAAAAGCAATAAGTCTTATACACTTGTGCATCTCGTCTCCTTTTTTTGTCAGTGTTTCTTCGATGAACATGTATCTCAAGTCCAATTTCCAGGGCAATACGGTAGCAGCATAAACTGGTGTCCAAATATGATTGAATTCAATCATGTAACAAGATTTTGACTCAAATTTAAGAATACTAACAAATGCAAAATCAAAATTTAAGCCTTTTGAGATTTTTACTACAAAATGAATCCTTTCAAAAAAATTCAAATAAAACCCACATCCAATTAGTTTAATTTTCACATTCCCTGAAGTGGAATTGACCCAAAATAGCTTCCCCCATATATAATTTATTCACATAAATTTACTCTAATTGTTTAAACCAAGAAAAGAATAAAACAGTAGCTGCATCACTAAAATTCCCAGAACAAGAAAAAAACACAGTTCATCTATGGGAATGCACCATTCTAAACGATCTTCTGTAAGACGTAAAGACAAATCTCACAGCTGTGGCTCAAGTCAAACAAATTATTAAAATGTAATTTTCCAAAATTCAGCTAGGGATCTTAGAAAATCATGAAAATTGAAAACACAAACAGCAATAGCAATCCAAAAAGGGGGGAAAAACCAAGAAATCATTTACATATCGATAGCACATTACCAAGAATTCATCTGGGCATCATAAAAAAAAACACAAAAACTCAAGAAAAATACACAAAGATCATGCTAAAAACTCACCAATGGAGCTTGAACTCTGAAACCCCTTTGGCCATGAGGAGACCTCTCAACCGTTTGCTCCATATATATCAAAAATGGAGTCTTGCACACATAAATAAGGCGTCTTTTTCCTTCAGAAGCTCAGATCAAGAAACCCAGAAAACCCAAATCTTGAAATCCGAAGAGCAATTCAGAAACCCAAAATTCTTGAAAACCCACCAGAATTTTTGAGCACCAAATCCCTCAAAAACCAAAAAAGAACCCTTTTTAAGGGGGGCCTCTTTTTAGCTCTACAAATGCAAACAAGAAAACAAACAGCAAAATTTATGCACTATAGCTACTTAAAAACGTGAAGAGCATCTATTTTCTCATCCCCCCTCTCTCTCTCTTCCTCTGTTTCTCTCTCTACAACAGATACATACACGTAACTGACATATACATACACAAAAGACTCTGGATTTTCCTTGTCTGACCGAAGATTACAGCTGGACCCATTGTCTTTAGTGTCAACACAACCGGGGTTTACTTTGCAAAATTCGCAGTTATTTACATTATCATATTAGTGTTATGACATTTTGTAATCTAATCTTAGGGGAAAATTTAATTTCAAGTGCAGCTGCAGACAAGAAAGCTGTTCAGATTTTCCAATCTACGCATTAAATTAATGG
Organism: Galeopsis tetrahit; assembly: GCA_963675135.1. Lineage (NCBI taxonomy): Eukaryota > Viridiplantae > Streptophyta > Magnoliopsida > Lamiales > Lamiaceae > Galeopsis > Galeopsis tetrahit. The sequence continues at coordinate 43,670,156 of OY776131.1, forward strand.
GTCAAGCTAGTGTGTGTTGTGTGTGTGAGAGAGAAAGAAAGAGGTTTGTGTTTTTAATTTTTCTGATTGTTGTTGAGAATTAATATAGGAGTTGATGTTTGATACAAGCAAGCAAAAGAATAATATTATGACTGAGTAGCAAACTATGACTAAATCCATTTTAAATCTATTAAAAAATACTCACTCCACTGGATTACTTTCATCGTAGATGGACACATATTAAAAAAGTATAATATTTAGTGGAATTTTGAGGGATAATTTTGTAAAACTTTATATACAGTATAAAATAAAAAAACAAGTTGACTTTTGTATATGCGTGGAGAAAAATAATGACATTTGTGTAAAATTGAGAATATTGTAAGGGCGTAGTTTGTAAAGGAGTTTTCATTTTCAGGATGTATAGTTATTGTCAAAAAAAAAAAAGTACGAAAGTAATTAATTTATATTATGGGGCTTTAAATTATCTTTCTATTTGTATTTATTCACACAAACTAATTACACTTTTATTTATTACTCTTATTATGTACTTGTGATATTAATTAGCTTGCAAATTACAGGATGATGATTTTATTTTCCGCTTTTAATTTTCACACAAATTAAGAAATTTATTTATTGTTAATAATTATTTGTATTATACACGGCTACACCGGGTTTAATTATGAGTGGTGGTGGATGAGACTGAAATGTAGATAAAAAAAAGTGGGTGAAAATAATTCAGTTGATAGTAAGTATATGTTTGGTTAGAGATGAATGAAGTTTTAACAAATGGATTTGTAGGTGTATAAACACATGAAAGAGGATGATAGAGTTGAACAAAAGCATGAGAGAAAACAAGAGAGTTGAATAAAAGTATCTAGACACAAAAAATAGTAATGTGATTTTATAAAAATAGGTATGTAGATACAATATAAATGGATGGAATTTAAACGTGCTCATCCAAAAATGAATAGAGCGGGGGATAGTTCATCCTCATTTGGATGAGGTATCCTTTTTACAAACAAGGTCTTACGGTTATTAATAAATCATTTATGATCATAAATATTTTCTTACCTGTTATTAATTAAAAAAAAAAAAAAAAAGATAATTTTAAAAAAAATCTTTTGAAAAATACAAAACAATAAATATTTTGACTTTTTTTTTTATAGGAAAACATATGTAGTACTTATTAGAGGTATGGGTGTAAACAGAATATTGTTTTGTTAATATTATTTATAAAGTGACAAATAATTAGGAAACACTATTTTTAATAGAATGGAACAATGGCTTCATATAGTTTCTTGAGTTTATTTTAAATGAATCAAGAAACTATACGTCCTACCTAATACTCCCTCCATCCACCAAATGTAGTCACATTGAGTTGGGGCACAAGTTTTAAAGAAAATGTAGATAAAGTAGATATAGTAAGAGTATTATAGAGTATTGTGGGGTCCATTGTGAATAAAGTGATTGTTTGTGAATAAAGTTGATGACAATTTGAGTAATTAAGTGATGGATTGAAGGGTGATAGTTTTTATAAAGTGTATGGGACTACATTTGATGGATAAAAAATATGAGACAAATGGAACTACTTTTCATGGACGGAGGGAGTAATTAAGAACAATGTATTGATAGAATCATAAGAATAATTAGTAACACTTTTATGTTTAATATTTATTAATTCTAAATATATTCATAAGAGGTCGTCCCTAAAATGAAATGAGAAAAATATGAATCTTGACAGTAATCATTGTACATGTTTGGATTATGAATTGATTTCAAATACTTAGATTTGTATCTACACACTTTTAGTTAAAATTAAGAGAGATTTCAAATTCTCACTAAAACCATATCGAAAATCCATCTATTTTTAAATCCTTCCATTTAAAACACCTCCTCAAATTAAATTCCCTCATCCAAACCCAACCTGAGGGTTTAGTGCAATTTGAGAACACAATATCAAAACTATTGGATGAGATAAGAAAAATTAGAAACAAGCTCCAATTCGATTTGGATTTTAACAAGAAGCAATCAACAATAGATTTTTATTTAACTGAATTGTGTTGGTTATTTTTGTAATTTGAAGAAAATTATTATCTTATTATTTTTTCAAAATTGGTAAAAATAAAAAAAAATGACCCAAGTCGTTATTGGAGAAAATTATTATTTTAAAAAATTAATAAACTTTAATACTTCACTTCAGTACCATTTTATGACGCATTATATCTAGAGTGATGCCTCTTTTTACTTGTTACTTTGCTAATTATGTGATCTATATTACTTCATTCGTACCACAAAAATAGACTTGATTTTTATTTTCATATGTCCCATAAAGATAGGTCACTTTCTATATTTAATGTATCATTAATTTTTTATTTTCATCATTGCCCTTATTTAATGTATTTTGTTTGATTTTAAATCAAAATAGTATTTTTGTTTTGAAAAATAGTAGACATGGGTGCAAAATGGAAAAAACAAAGTAAAAAATTAATGTTTTAACTATATTAACTTTCATTTTTTTAATCAAGTGTAAAAATAACTTTAAGTCAATGGGACGAATGGACTAATAAAAAAAGGTAGAATAGTCTATTGATATCTTAATAAATGAAAAAAAATCAATTTATGTAAATGAATATAAGGAGACAAATAAAAAGGTAACTAGGGAGTACTAATTAACCAATTAAAATGAAATGTAAGAATTTCACTACTTCCTGTAATTAATTAAATGGAGGGTATAATAATATTCACTTGTCTAGGTATATTTTCAAATTCTACAAAACAGTTTAAAAATCACTTTTATTTTAAAAGCTTTGACAGATAACTTTAAATAAAAGTTATTTGTAGCGATTGGATTTAAAAGCAGACCCCTCTATTTTAAATAATGATTTGATTTTTTTATATTGTTTTAAACCATGTGTTATTATAATAAATATCACGTGTATGGAATTATAGCTATACATACAGTGCCTAATTAATATTACAACTCATAAAATAAAAACAATGAATTTAAAGTATTTTCGAAAAAAAGTAATGTAGTAAAATGTAAACCTCATTATAAAGGCAGCACAATTAATATGAAAAAGACTACCTCCTCACCCTCTCAACGCCCTACCTAAATAAATGCACCAACCTATTTAAATAAAAAAATTAATTGCGATAAATTACAACATCCCGTTTTATTGTAATTTAATTTAAATTCTTTTATAATTATAAATAAATCATTAATTTTAAACATCATTGCAAATTAGGTTTTAAAACAATTCATTTTATGCTCGATTTTAATGTTTGGAGATTAGATCAAATTTAAAAAAAATCATTTCTTTAAGAGGGTGTCATATCAGCAAATCATGTCAAATTCATATTAAGATATAAATGATGTAATTTAAAAGACTAATTTGCAACAATATTTAAAGTTGAGAATTTATATACAACTATTCAAATATTTATATTAAATTGTGAAAATTGTCATTGAATTTCTATCCACGAAAATAGAAGAAGACAGAGTATAGGGTTAAAATAGGGAATACTAAATAAATTAATTGCAACATTTAATTCATTTATTGTTCATGGAAAAAGTATTGGTGTGCTGCTGCATCTCCATTAAGGTGGCTCCTGCACACCAATTTTATATCATACGAGTATAATTTATCACTTAATAAATACAACATGTTTGAAATTAGCTCAGTAAATAAATATAAATTATATAATTAATAAAAAATACTTCATAGTAAATAATGTACAAACTCGATTACACTGGCAAGCCTTTTGAATCGAATATTTATGAACTTAAACTCGATAATTATTCGAATAACTCAAAACTCGACTCAATGAATTTAAATTCAAGTCGATTTTAATCTTGTTCGAATCGGGCATGAGTTGCTCGCGAATTGACTGGACTCATTTACATCCCATCGTGATTTATCTGTTTGAAATGTGAACACAAGAGAATGAGAATTTGAGGTTTTAAATTAATTACAAAACGAATAAGAATTTAAAACGTGAGATCACTCTCTTGTAAGATGGTTTTATATAAAATCTTGGGTTAATTGCAAAAAAAATCACCACCTTTAGTAGATTTATCAATTACAACATAATTTTTTTTTCTTTGCAATTCCATACACCAACTTTTTTAATTTTACAATTTAATGCACCAACAAATTTCTCGATCAATTTTAAATTGATGTGGCGCCAAAAAGATCAAAATCGCCACATTGACGCCAAGTAAGACTGCCGACTAATTAATTATTACTATTTTTTAATGAAAAAAAAACAATTTTAATACTTAAAAAATACAAAATTAAACAAGCCCTTATTAATAATTATTCTAAACGCACACGCACACAAAGACATAATTATATTCACTCAGAATTTGCAACCCCTATAATTACATGGAGTATTTTTTATTTTTCTTGTTTATGCTATTGATGTGTTTTTAGGAAAAATTAAGTCAATAGAAAAAATAGAATTGTGATTAGTTAATAAAATTAGTTTCTCATGCTCTCTTCCCAAATTCCATGGAGAATAAGAGCACCACGAATCTAAGCTCATCATAAACAAACAAATCGATTGAAGGATTGACGAATTGAAGAATGTGATTAAAATTTATGTGCAAATAAGGGCTTGTTTAATTTTTTTTTTTTTTTTTTTTGAGTTTTAAAATTATTTTTTTCATTAAAAAATAGTAATAATTAATTAGTTTACAGTTTTACTTGGCGTCAATATGGAGATTTTGATCTTTTCGGCCCCACATCATTTTAAAATTAATCGAAAAATTTGCCAGTGCATTAAATTGTAAAACTAAAAAAGTTGGTGTATCGAATTGCAAAAAAAAAAGTATATATTGTAATTGATAAATCTACTAAAGGTCGTGATTTTTTTTGCAATTAACCCTAAAATCTTTGATTTATAATTAACAAAGAAAAGGTAAAATTAGTGAATAAATGAGTAATGGAGTAAAATCTCACATATTTATAACTTTCTTGACGTCAAACAATTTGAATTGACAATTAACTAAAGAGTAATACTTCGATGTAATTGATTACACCTATACAATTGAATTTTAATTTTAATAAATTTAGTAAAATGTTTAGATCAAAGATTAAATTAAACATTAGGAATTTAACATAACTAAAATGGGAAAAATTGCACTTTTAGTCCTGTAGGAATTTTGCAAAATCACTTTTGATCCTGAGGTTTGTAAATTGTCCTGTTTATTGCAGTTTTGGTCCTGTAAGATAGTTTATAAATTGGAACCATTAGTTTTGGGATGAAAACAGTTAGTTGACCAAAAAAAATATTCCTAAAAAAGTAATTATAATTAAAAAAATACAAAAATATTATTAAAACTAATAATAAATTATACTTATAGAATTAAAATTTAAATAAAAAACTAATAATAAATTATCTTTATACGAAATATCACTAAGTTATATAATTTGAATTTTTTTTATAGAATCTAAATATATATTTTTTTAATTCAAGAATTTGAATATAATTAAAATTTACTAAAAAAATAATGTAATTTGAATTTAAATAACTTTTGAAGTAATTTCTTGTATTACAACTGAAATATAAAAAAATATATATATAAATTTAAAAGTAAATTTTGAAAAATAATTTGAATATACAAAAATATTAAATTAAAAATATACACTGTATGTTCAAATAAAATCTTCAAATTTAAATTAATTTTAAACTCCATATAATTTGGATATAATTTAAAAATACAACAATCAAAATCAAGCCAAATAGTACTTTTTATTTTTTTTGCATTGGTTAGATTTATTAATTTTCATTTTATATATAATGATTGAATTTTTAGATTATAAAATTATTTTAAGTAAATTTATCAATTTTAAATAATTATTTAAATAAATTGTTAAAATACATTTGACAGTTTTATAATTTTAGTGATATTACCAAAATTTTAATCCGATATTAAGCTTTTGGTTTTGTTTAAAGGGATGTGTGACTTTCACGCAATTTTCTTCCGTTAAAACAAACATAAATTTAATATGAGACTAAAAGTATATGAAAAAGGGTCGAAAGTGGTTTAATCTTATTCTTACAGGATCAAAAGTGAAATATTTAACGGTTTATGCAATTTTCATCCGTTAAAACTAAAGGAAATAAACTACAGGACCAAAAGTGCATGAAAAAGGACCGAAAGTGATTTGAACTCATTCTTACAGGACCGAAAGTGCAATTTTCCCAACTAAAATGTGAAAAAATAGTGAAGAATGATGAAAGAATTGGCAATTAGCATTTGGGGTGCTTTAGGAAGGTCAAAGGGACGCTTTTCTCCCCCACCAAAATCATACTCCCACTTATTCTAATTATAAATTACACTTTGCTGACTCTTACACACACATACCCGTACGGGTGTGTGTGACATTACATAGTTCAACTACTCCAAATTTCAATCCATTTTGGCGTGTAATGTAGTGTAATTATCTATTTCTCTCTCTCACTTTTGTTTTTTTAATACGAGTTTGCAACTTTTATCTCATGCAATTATGTCAAAATCAAACTTAACTTGATGATAGGTACATCTCTATAAAACGTGAGAGGCAACAATTTTGTTTAGGAAGTCTGGAGTTTGCGCTCTGGCTTTAAACGGGACCCCCGCAAGTGGGCGGTGGGATTGGTTCCCCGGGATTAGTCGGCCTTGAACCGGATACCCGAGACTTCAAAAAAAAAAAAAAAAAAGTAACACCATTAAAAGAAGAAGACAAATTGTTTTGTTATATAAAACACTTTTCAATTAAAGTTACATTTTCACTCATATATAACTATATATGAGTTGCATGGTGCAAATAGTACATATGAAACCGACTCCTCCTCAATTAGTCGTAACAAAAATTTGTAAACTTTGATAAATTATGAACTTTGCTTTGTTGTTGTTGGGCAAAATAGACATTGCACTAACTAACATTGATAATTATCACTACAAAAAATGCTTAATTTTAGAGACCAAAGTTTTGAGACCGTCATAAAACGGTCTCAAATAAAAACTGATTTGAGACCATTTTGAAAAAAATACGAATTTTGAGACCGATTTCATTTCAGTCTTTAATTTTATGTATTCAGACCGTTTAGAGACCGTATTGGCGGTCTCTAACCCGAAATTAAATTTCTGATTTTAAATTTTGTTTTGAGACCGCATTAGTTGTCTTTAATTGGTATTAAGAATTCCAATTCCCAAATTTTATTTTGACTGCCATTTTTGCCCGCTCATTTAGAGACCGTTTTGTGAATACGGTCTCTAACCTGTTTATAAACCCGTTTGTAACCCGTCTATAAACCCTAGTTCATTTGTACCGCCTCTTTCACTTTCACCCTATGCAATTTCTCACGGCCCTCGCGATTCTCTCTTGCTCTCTTGCAGCGACAAGAGCTGGCAAATTGGGCCATCCGGCCCGGCCCATCTGGCCAAGCGATGTTCGTGGGTTGGGTCAGGCAGACCCATGAATTTGTCAGGCGTATAAAATGTGAGCCCAACCTAGCCCACCCTAGCCCACTAGACTAGCGGGCCGGCCCAGCCCATGAAATAATTTTAAAAAAATATATTTTTATCAAAAATTATATATATAAATGTTTTATTGATCACATACTCACATATAATTTTTATTTATACAAATAACAATAATTAAAAATATGCAATACTAAAATATTAACTATACATAATTCATAATCAGTATAACATTACACTCTATAACAACTTCAAATAAAATTATAAATAATTCACAAGTTCAAATTTCAAAGTCAAAATAAAATAAAAACACAATAATATTTAAACATGAATACTTTACTTATTTTAATTATCTATTTGTTTAAATAAAAAATATTGATCGGGCCAAACGGGTTGTCCATGGGCTAGCGGGCCAAATTCAGCCTAGCCCATTAGGTCCACCGGTTCTATCGGGTCAGGTCAAATAGGCCCAGTTCTCTCTAATTTTAGAGCTCAACCCATACTATGTTTCGGGTTGACCGAGCCAGCCCATCGGATCAGGCCCAAATTGCCGGCTCTAGCCGCGACGACTCCAACTCCGTCCCTGTTCTTAAGAAGATATCGCTGACGCTGCCTCTTCGCCGCCGCCTGTTGGTTATCAATCGTCTCCACCGAATTTAAGTTAAGGTAATTTTTGAGTTTTTCTATTTTGAGATTCTGTTTGAAAGAATTGATACTAGAATATTAAAAGATGAGAGAAATAAATTGATGAGAAAAAATATTAGATGAGTATGAGATTAAATATAATAAAATTATAAATAAAATATAAGTGATGCGATTGAGAAAGGGAAGGAGAAAAAGAAAAAATAATATGAAAAAAAAAATTGAATGAGAAACTTATTGTGAAATTTATAGTGGGGTGGAGGGAATATATAATAAAGAAATTAATTAATATATATAATTAATTTTAAAAATTACAATTACTTGTCAAAGTGGTGGGTGCCCCATTACTGGGCACCCATCCACCCGGGATCAATTCCCACCAAGACCAAATAAATGGTCATTTAACCATTTAAATAAAGTGGGTGTGGGTTCAGGTCGGATCAGGTGGGTCAGGGCGGGTGTGGGTTTGATTCGGGTCAGGTGTGGGTTTAGTTCGGCCGCGTGGGTTGGGGTTCGATACCGGATGTGGCGGTCTCTAAATTAAAGACCGTTTTGAGACCGTCAAGTTCGGGCCGACCAATTATTTGAGACTGTTTGTAGACCGCTAAAAAATCGGTCTATAATTTGAGACCGATACATGAAAGTATATGAACAAGAACAACGATGACGCTTTGAGAAACAATGGCACAATTAAATTATTAGTTTTTTAACTTCCATAAAAAAAAAAAGAATCTTGTCACAAGAGAATATACAATTTTATCCGTGAACACTATTTTTTGTGTCCACATTAATTAAATTTAAATTATTTTTTTATTAATTTTTATTTTATTTAATTTAATCCCTAATAAATAAATTTTAAATTATTTTTTATTAATTTTATTAATTATTATATAATGTTTATATAAATAAAATATTTTCACTAAACCAACGCAAGAAAACAGAAGTAGACCATAATTAATATTTTTCATTGTTAAAGAATTCACCATAATAATATATTAGGAGTATAATAAATTTTAAGTTGAATTACAGCATATGTTCTCATTTTACGTTTAATTTTTCTCAATTAAAGATTAAAATTTTATTTTTAATCTCAATTAAAGGCTCGACAAAAAAATTATTACACACAAGGTGATACTAATATTTTTTTAAGACGAATTAATTAAAGTTTGTATGACTTGAATAAAAAAATGTTATTGTCAGTATGACTTGAATAAAAAAATGTTTGGTCTTGATTAAGACGATTTTTTTTAATCAATCATCGAATTGAGGAAAACTTAAAATTGAACCCCAAATTAGACATTTATTAAATGAGGACCCATATTAAGATTCAACCTAGAATTTTATATACAATTCTTCCCATATAAAACACACCCCAATTAAAATTACTACATCCGTCTCCCATCCAATTTAATACTCCATCCGAATTTTTATTATGTCCACTTTTTCGAGCACGAGTTTTAATAAATATTGATTAGTTTATGTATAAAATAAATAAATTTAGAGTATGATAGGATGTTGTGGATCCATTTATAGATATAATGATTATTTATGAATAAAGTAAATAACAATTTGAGTAAATAAGTGATGTTGGTAGAGTGGAGATAAAGTGTGAATAGTAAATTTTACAAACAAGTAATGAAAATAATAAAATTGGATAATGCGAAAAAGAAAGTGTGAATTATAAAATTGGACGGATGGAGTATTTACTGTTTGCACACATTTTAAAGTAAATATTACTCCATATTTATTAATATTTAAATAAATAAAATTATTTTTTGACAAAGGCTAAATAGTCAATTGAAGTAAATAATATAAAAAAATAATTTTTATTAATAAAAGTAATAATAATAAGATGTTCGAGGGTGATACTTAAAAAAAATGTTTTTATTTATTTATTTAAAATGTCAAATTAAGTGTGAGGGACAAATCGTAAAAAATACTCCCTCCATCCACGAAAAGTAGTCCCATTTGCCTAATATTTTTTGTCCACAAAATGTAGTCTCATACCTTTTAAGAAATTATCACCCTTCAACCATCACTTAATTACTCAAATTGCCATCAACTTTATTCACAATCAATCATTTTATTCACAATGGACCCCACAATTCCCTACAATGTCCTTCCTTTATCTACTTTGTCTAATTTTTTCTTAAAACACGTGTCCCACTCCAATGGGACTACATTTCATGGACGGAGGGAGTATTAAACTAAGTGAGGGGTGGAGAGAGTACTACATTTGCTTTGGAATTAAATGCCTCTTTAACAATTTAAAAATAAAAAATAAAAAAATTTCACATTTTTACCCTCAATAAAAAACCAGACGACGTAGAAACCTTAAAAACTCCACGGTATGAGATTTACACACAGTGGAGGTGTAACCCGCCGCCACACCCTTCCCACCCCATGTTGTCGTCGACTGTCCCCCCTCAGCCGTGTCGCCTTCCCTTCAGTCGGCGCCGATCCAGGCCCACTACCTCCCTCTCCTCCCCTCTCCCATTTGCTCTTACCACCTCTCTACTCCCATCTCACACCTTCCGCCTCCCCATTTGCTCAAGGCCGTCTGGAGCAAATGGGGAGGCGGGTCGAGCTCGACGACCTTGGCCTCGATTGGCCGTCCCTTCCTCCCCGTCCGCCCTTGCGGGAGCGGGGGCCTCTCCAGTGCCGCCTGACAGCGCGCAGGTGCACTCCCCAGGGCAGCCAGCTTGCTCCTCGCCTCCGTCCTTACACGAGCAGGCCCCATCTTCGATGACCCCACCGTCCTTGGCAAATTTCTCCCCTGGTGAAATTGTTATGGCTAAGTTGCTTATACCTCGATTCTCGGGATTGAGAGCCTTTTTGAAATCTCTTGATCAGTCCGTACCCATTGGTGTCCACCTCCCATCCTTGGAGGCGCGCTTTCCTGGGTTCAATAAGTTTCTCGAACTTCTGGTTGGCTCTTTACTTGCGCTATCGTCTCCTACCTCGTTCGTGTCTGCCTTGGTCAGACAGGGTACCTCGGCCCCGCCCTCTTCCAAGATGCCCGCCTTGCCTGTTAGCCCATCCTCTACGAGCCCATTTGTTTTCCCTGAACACATGCGTCCATGTAAAAATGAGGATTACTTCACGATATCGATAAAAAATGCCACGTTACAAGCTGGAATGAGCGAATTCAAAGATGCCTTGATTGGTCGCTTAATCACCCCTCGTGGAAAAGCCCCGATCTCGTATGCTGAACTGTCGAAGAGGCTCGTCGAGACTTGGTCCCTCCATGGGAGCCTCTCTGTTGTGCCAATCGAAAAAGGATTCTTTATTCTCAAATTTCACCTTTTGAAAGAGCGCGACCGTATTTTTAGGAGCCGAGATTGGCAACTGGGCCCAGGTTCCATCCGGCTACAAAAATGCTCTCCCAGCTTCAATTTGAACCAAGCGCCGACCTCGACGACTCAAGTTTGGGTACGCCTCCTCGGCCTCCCGATTGAACTTTGGCAGTCCACGGTTCTCTCGGCTACGGCGTCAACGTTTAACAAGCTCATTAAGATGGACGATCACACAGCAGCTAAGACCATGGCTCAGTATGCTAGAATCTTGGTCGAGGTGGATATGAAACAACCTTTATTGGAGCGGCTGGTCCTTGAATGTGAGGACCGATCTATGACGGTGGAGGTGCTATATGAGCAACTTCCGGAGTTCTGCAGCCACTGTAAGGCAGTTGGACATGTGTATGCTCATTGCACTTTGGGCAAGGCCTCGCTGCCTCCTCGCGACGACTCTAGTGGTAGGACTCGGCACAGAAGATGATCGAGGCCTTCTCCCACAGACCTCCAACCTCGAGCGCCCCCAAGGAACCCCTCCTCGGATATCGAAGTAGACCCGATCCCAGTGAGCAACTCCTTCTCCAGTCTCAACACGGATGAGCCATCAGAGGATCCCGTGGCTGCAGCAGCCAACGACAATCCGAATTTGGAGGTTACTGCCAACGACGTTTCTACCCCTTCTCGAGATGTCCCGACTCATTCCACGAAGAAACATAGTAGCCCCAGGCATCCTGGGGGAGCCTATTCCCGAACAACGCTATCAATGAATTCGAGGCTAGAGCCTGCACGAAATACACTACCAGCCAATCGACATGGCTTGGCAATGATTTCACCCGCGTCTCCAAGTTCAAGGGCAGTTGGGGCGATGCATTTGACCCTCGATCCATAGTCGTTCACCTGGTTTCAGATTCCTTGACTTGATCAGTTATTTTCGATTTTTAATTCCTTTTATTGCTAGGGGTGTACCATTTTTCGATGACACCCTAACATCTGGTTCGCCTTGTGAACTTATGACCTTTATCTTTTCTTTCTTCGTTTTAATTCAAAACCCTTTTATTTTCAAAATTCCTTAATTAAAAATTGAAGAAAAAATAGTTAAAAAGACACATAATTAAGTACAAAATTTAAAGTCACAAAGACCTTCAATCCGAAACGGAAGTTCTCCTTTCGTTTTAGAAGAGTTTCCTTCATTAAATGTTTCGTCTCAAATGAGGGGGGTTTTACTAAAACTTTAGCCTATGAAACAATTTTGTGATCTTGTGACTTTTAGATTCAGTTTTTTGATTTAATAATAATAAATAAATAAAATTTAGACCGTACCAAGTGAGAAAAACATTATATAAAAAACTAGAATAGTAGTAGAATTTAAAGTGTTCGGTAGATAATTAGATATAAGTCATACATGTTGTAAAAAAAGTTGATGTTATTTAAAAAAGTCATAATCAGTTGAAAGTACCTCAAAGACTAGGTGCAATATTATTTTCTCAAATATAATAAATCTACATTTTTATATAAATGAACGATAATAAATATACATTTTTATATAAATGAACGACAAAAACTGCCTACTATTAGTACTCCTATTAAATTTTATATGCAAACTCTTCTAGAATGTAGGATGATAAGCATTGAAAATTTGACAAACTTGGCAACTAATCCACTCGCAATTAAATTAAAAATTTACTAAACCAAAGTTTTTTTCTTCAAATGATGATAGTAAGCGTCACACACTCAAATACAAGCCAAAGGCTTATATTTACATTTCTAGATTGGATTCACTCAAACAAGTTGCAAACTTACCACTAATTCTTTTGTCTTTGCATGCAACCTTAAACGATTTGAAACTAAAAAAAAATACATACGTAAGAGAACTTGAGAAGTGGTTGTACTTTGAACAATCATAAAATTATAGGATTTAATAAATTCACAACAAAAAGGGAAAGAAATAATATATTTAGGTGGCTAACATGTAATATAACCCTAATAAAACTTTAGGATTCATCAATCACTAAAGATTGATCAGAGTGTAAGCAAGTAAAAAAGTATTTAAGAAATGTAAATTGTAACATAACCTTTTTAAAAAAAATAGCCATAATTTGAAGTAAAGATATATGAACATTCAATCAATTAGATTGCTAAAATAAAATATTAATTCTTGTTCACGGTTTCTACTGCAGTTTATAAGTTATTTTACATTTTTATTTTCTCATTCTCTCTAAAAACTTCTTCTACACATTACAATCTCTTTCAGTTTCCCACACACCATCACCATTCCACAACCACCACCATCACCTCTTCCGTGACGGTGCATTTGATCTGTAAAGTCGTCGTCTACTAGTCAACAGTCGCTCGCCGCTACTCCTCTTCTTTCTGCAATAATTTTAGTTTCAACTCCGACTTTCTGAAGCTTTCTTTTTGGTTTAGATGTTCGAGCCAACGACCCGATATTTTCAATGGCACCGCTCATGTGGTGACCGATTGGTAGATCAATCAGTTGACCCTTTAGTTTTTAGCTTTTAGTTTGTTCCTTTTATGTATTTTCCTTTTTAAATTTTTAGCTATTTAATTTCTGTTTTCTTTATTTTTAATTTTTCTTCTAATCTAGTTTGTGTGATTTTTTTCATGTCTTCGTGCGATTCTGTTGAATTCTCTGCATGATCTGTGATGTTTGTTTGTCCTTGAATCTTGGTGTTTGGTGGGTTTGTTTGTTTGTTTGTTTTTTTTTTTTTAAATTAGGATTGCTTTATGTTTTGGCATAGCTAGCCCATTAAATGTTCTATATTTTCAGCACTATGATTCACAAAAATTTATATGCAACAATCTCTTTTCTTATAAATTTTATTCATGAACTTATAAACTCTATATGAATCGTGTTTTTAATGTAAATATCAAAACGAAGCTCAATTTCATATAGATGATATCGTAGTCTTACGCAAGAATAGATCCCTTCACTAATTGGGTTCAAGGACCAAGAGTGTGCCTTAGGAGTTTATGAGTATCTTTTTTTATTGCATTATAATTAGTGTCTACAAATACTTTATATTTATGTTGTATACTTGTAATGCACACACATTTGATCTACTCTTTAAAAAAAATGCATTGGACAACTATCCATATTTTTTTTTTTGAAGACATTAGACGACTTCTACTTTCTTCTATTACATTTTATTTGTCATACATTTAATTCAGTAGCTCATTATATTATTTACTTTAAAAAAAAGTATTATGAATATTTAATTTAAAATATTCTACTGTTTATATGCATACACATTTTAAAAAAAAATTGAATTATGAATTATATAATGAAACATGAACTAATCAGGATAAGGATGAACATCGATGAACTAATGGTTTAAATGAGTCGTGTCGAGTCGAATTGAGTAGTGCCCTGTGTCAAGCTCGAACTCGATTATATTAGAAAATTTGAAGCTCAAAACTCGACTCAAATTCGATTGAGCATTCGAGCTTGTAGATGTTGTTAACTCTTAAATGCTTTAACATTATCAACAACATCTTAATTTGACCTTCCTTGATTTATTCTAAGTCATTTTTGAAATGTTACATTAAATGTTGTACTAAATGCTCTCACATTCAGGAACGATTATAGAAGCTTCTACAAGAGTCTGGAACCTGGAAGATTCCAGAAGGTTGGAGAAGGTGCTAGAAGGCTTTGGAGCATTGTAGAACGACCTGGAAGATGGCAGAATGTTCTAGAAAGATCATGGAGGTTGAGGTCCTAAAAAATAGGATCTCATAATGGAAGGATCTAGAAGCTGTGTATTTCTCTATAAATACCGCCAGAGCCTCTCATTTCAAAGCATGCACTATTCGAGTAACCCCTCCTTGAGCGTTCAACCCTAGTTAGGAGTTATGGCCAGTAGTTGTGTCTTTTAACGTACGCCGAGGGATACCACCTTCCAGTGTACTTAGTTCTAGTCTTGAATCGAGTGAGAGTGAATCACAGATTAGATTAGTTCTTTAGACAGTGTTTTACACTTAAGTCTGTTTGCGGATTCAGGCACCTGCCTCGATTGTAGTTTCTGTTTGTGGAATGTTGAAGTAATTGTTGAGATATTTCACACGACACTTTTTGTATAACTTAGGAACTAAGTTACTTTTCGCCGTAAGGCTTAGCATATGTTTTGTTATTAATAAAATCTATGTTAAAAATTATTCCATTGTGTTCGTATTGTGTTTTAGTGTTTTAGACTTCCGCTGTGTACTGTGTTTACTTATTCGCATTCTGTTAGAGTTAATGCTACACTAATTGTCACAACATTCAGTGTAACATTGTTCTATTTTTTTACTTAAACACTAGATACCACCCCACGCACACTTTCAGTTGGTATCAGAGCTGATACCTGACGACACTAGGTTTAGATCCTTGCTTAAAGTGTGTTTTAGTTTATGTTAGCAATGGAAACACATCACATATCCACAGCACTTAGGCCACCCGTTTTAGATGGTTCAAATTATGCTTATTGGAAGCCTAAGATGCGTATGTACATCAAGTCAATTGATGAACGTGCTTGGAGGACTGTTCTTACAGGTTGGGACATATCAAAGAATCCAGCAGATGCCGATGGTGAAATCCAACTTAAGAGAGAAGTTGATTGGACAGCCGATGAGATAACAACAGCAGGATATAATTCTAAAGCATTAAATGCTATTTTTACTTCTGTTGATACCTCTATGTTTAAAATTATATCTAACTGTTCTACTTCTAAGGATGCATGGGACAGGTTACAAGAGCATTGTGAAGGTTCCGATAGTGTTCGAAGGACAAAGCTTCGAATGTTGGGGACAAAGTTTGAGAATCTTCGAATGAGGGAAGATGAAACAATTTCATCCTACAATGAAAGGTTAAGTGAGATTATTAATGAATCACATTCTCTTGGTGACCCTATTTCTAATGTTAGAGTAGTACATAAGATATTAAGGTCTGTTCCTAAAAGATTTGATGCTAAAATTTGTGCTATTGAAGAGGCAAAAGATACTGATAAGTTGAGTCAAAATGAATTAGTGAGTATTCTTAGAACCTATGAAATAAACACTAATCAAACCGATGAAGCTAAAGATGATAAGAAAGTTGTTATTTTTAAAGGAGAAACATCAAACAAATCTGAGATTCAGCCTATCATTACTGAGGTTGATTCGGATGAAGAATTGGTTGATGAATGCCTTAGCAATCCTGACAACATTGCCCTTCTTACAAAGCATTTTAATAAATTTCTTAAGAAGTCTATGCATAAATCTAAAGGAAACATTCAGCCTAAGATCCAAATCAACACATCAACACCACAACCAGAAAGGAGGAAGGGTCAATTCACACCAAGACCATCAAAGAGTGAAGGTAAACCAAGGTATGATCCTGAATTTAGAAAATCAGTTCAATGCAATGCATGTTCTGGTTATGGACACTATGCAAATGAGTGTGCCAATACCAGATTGAAGCAAAAACTGAATTTTAGTGCTACCTTGAGTGATGAATCTGATAATGATGATCTTGATGAGTTTAATGAAAATGAACATGCTCATTTTACCAGAATTGATTATAATGATTCCTCAGATGATGATCTGGATGATTCAGATTCTGGTGTTGCACCTGATGTCTTCACATCTACAGTAACATCAAAACAGAGTCACCCAGATTTGAACTGTTTTAATGGTTTTGTTGATGATGCAGGAAAAAGGATTGATGATGAGACATATCAAAAATTGTTAGATGATTGGAACTCTCAGAAACTCTCTCTGAATTCTTTGAATAAAGAGAATGAGGATCTGAAAGATACAATCACTAAGCTAGAAGTCTTACTTACCAGAAGAGATCTTGAAGTTTGTAAACTGAAGGAGAAATTGATCACCTCTACTTTAAGTTTCAAAAAGTTTTCCAAGAGTGCTTCTAAAGTGAATGATGCTATAGCTACTGGTAAATCTAATAATTATGGTTTAGGTTATGATGGTGAAACTGCTTCTATTTCTGAAAATTTTAGAAAACCTGTGAAATTTGTGAAGGCAAATGCTAGCACATCTGGTGTAACATCTGCACAAACAGATTCTCACAAGTTTGAAAGGAAGTATATTTGTCATTATTGCTTTAGATATGGTCATATTCGTCCCTTCTGCTTGAAAATGTTTAAGGATTTGAGAACTGAGTTTATACCATCCAGAATGTCTTCACATCCTAGGAAACATTCTGTGAAATCTGCATGGAAATCAAAAGTTACCTGTAATGTTGTTCACACATCCTTGAAAGCATGTTTACCTGGTCTATGGTATTTTGATAGTGGTTGTTCTAGACATATGACAGGACAAATAGACTACTTATCTGATTATGTGACCTTGAATGGTGGTAATGTTACATATGGTGGTGGATCAAAAGGAAAGATAATAGGAAAAGGAACTTTGAATGTTAAAGGTTTTCCTAAGCTTAAAAATGTTTTGCATGTTGATGGCTTACTTGCTAATCTGATTAGTATTAGTCAACTTTGTGATGATAATTTGCATGTAAAATTTGACAAAGAGTCTTGCTATGTTCTTAATGAAGATGATGATTGTGTTATGACTGGTACTAGGTCTGCAGATAACTGTTATCTTATTGGAACTAATGTATGCAATTTGTCAAAACATGATGAGAATGTCTTATGGCACCAAAGATTAGGACATGTAAATTACAGGGCAATGAAGAAACTAATCACATCATATGCAATCAAAGGACTACCTAAACTGAGTTTCCAGAATACCACTGTATGTGGATCATGCCAGAAAGGTAAACAGGTAAGAGTGCCGCATAGAATGCTGTCACATTGTTCTACACATCGATGTTTTGAATTGTTGCACATGGATTTGATAGGTCCTATGGAAACTGAAAGCATTGGAGGTAAGAAATATTCCTTAGTTGTGGTAGATGATTTTTCTAGATATACTTGAATTGAGTTTTTAAGAGATAAATCTGAAACATTTGCTGCTTTTAAAGTTCTCTATAAAAGGTTCAAAAATGTGTTTAACTTGAAAGTTGGCCGTATTAGAACTGATCATGGTAGGGAATTTGAGAATAGCATGTTTAATGATTTCTGTGATAAGAAAGGTATCTTGCAAGAATATTCATCTCCTAAAACTCCACAACAAAATGGAATTGTTGAAAGAAAGAATAGAACTTTACAAGAAATGGCAAGAGTCATGCTTTTATCTAAAAGTCTTTCTAAAAGATTTTGGGCTGAAGCATTGAATACAGCATGTCATATTATTAATAGAGTTTATATTCGATCTGGTACTAATCAAACACCTTATGAGATTCTGAATGTTAGAAAACCAAGTGTGAAATATTTTCATGTATTTGGTTGTGTGTGTTATATTCTGAATGATAGGGATCAACTTCACAAGTTTGATTCTAAAAGTGATAAAGGTTTCTTTTTAGGCTATTCTAGAAATAGTAAAGCTTATAGAGTTTATAACCTTAGGACTAACACCGTTCAAGAATCTGTTAATGTTGTGTTTGATGATGATAAAGGTCTTACAGATGATAAAGATGAAGAAGATGTATCACAAGTCACTGACAATTCTGAGAATACACTGAAGTCTGATAATGCTGCACCAAATGCTAACACATCTGGAGCAACATCTACAGAACAGACAGTTGTAATTCCACAGAATGATCAGTATGTTCCCAAAACGAATCCTTCTTCAAGAATGGGGAAAAGTCATCCTTCTGACCAGATCATAGGCGATGCTACAGTTGGAGTGCAAACAAGAGGAAGAATAAGATCGAATAAGGTAGATGTGGTAAGAACAATATGCATGTCTTCTATTTGCAATGTTGTGAATGCTGAGTGTTACTATTTTGAAATTGAACCTAAAAATGTAAATGAAGCATTAACTGATGAAAATTGGATAAATGCTATGCATGAGGAACTTAATCAGTTTTAAAGAAATGAAGTTTGGACACTTGTTCCAAGACCTAGTCATACTAATGTCATTGGAACAAAGTGGATTTATAAGAATAAAACTGATGAGTCTGGAAACATTGTTAGGAACAAAGCTAGGTTAGTTGCACAAGGTTACACCCAAGTTGAAGGTGTTGATTTTGATGAAACTTTTGCACCCGTTGCTAGGATAGAATCTATTAGATTATTACTAGCAATTGCATGTTTTATTGATATTAAACTACATCAAATGGATGTAAAAGCTGCATTCTTAAATGGCATATTGAATGAAGAAGCATATGTTGAACATCCTAAAGGTTTTGAAGATCCACAATACCCGGATCATGTGTACAAACTAAAGAAAGCATTGTATGGTCTAAAACAAGCTCCTAGAGCATGGTATGGTAGACTTACGGACTTTCTTTTAGAGTATGGATTTATTAGAGGAGAAGCCGATAGGACTTTGTTTATTAAGCACACTGGAGAAGATTTACTAATTGCTCAAATATATGTTGATGACATTGTATTTGGTTCAACCTATGATAAAATGTTGAGCAGATTTGTTGAAGCAATGACTGCCACATTTGAGATGAGTATGGTTGGAGACTTGAATTATTTTTTAGGTCTTCAAATCAAGCAATGTAAGGATGGTATTTTCTTCTCTCAAGGTAAGTATGCTAAAAACTTAGTCAAACGGTTTGGTCTTGAAAGCTCAAAAGTAATGAAAACACCTATGGGTTCTACTTTGAAACTTTGCAAAGACAATGGTGGAAAGGATGTTGATCCAACATTGTATAGATCCATGATAGGTAGTTTACTGTATCTAACCTCCAGTAGACCTGACATTATGTATAGTGTGTGTGTTTGTGCTAGGTACCAAGCTAATCCAAAGGAATCTCACCTGAATGCAGTGAAAAGGATTATCAGATACGTTTCAGGTACAAGTGAACTAGGGATATGGTACACTAAGGACACCAACAACACATTGATTGGATACAGTGATGCGGATTGGGCTGGAGATATTGATGACAGAAAGAGTACGAGTGGAGGATGTTTCTACATGGGGAACAATCTTGTGTCTTGGCATAGCAAGAAACAAAATTGTGTTTCTCAATCCACTGCCGAATCTGAATACATAGCCGCAGGAAGTTGTTGCACAAAGCTATTGTGGTTAAGTAAGATGTTTCATGACTATGGAATTGAAAACAATATCCTCACAATTTTCTGTGATAACACAAGTGCTATTAACATATCTAAAAATCCGGTACAACACTCACTCACTAAGCACATTAGCATTAGACATCATTTTATGAGAGATTTAGTGGAGAAAAACATAGTTAAGTTGGAATATGTGCCTACGTAAAATCAAAATGCTGATATATTTACTAAGGCTCTTGACCATGAGAGATTCTCATTTTTGAGGAAATCTCTTGGTATGTGTAATATCTGAATAATTCTTGAGAGGATGTTGTCACAAATGCGGTAGCATTTGGGACAACAGCCTAAGGTGGTATAGTTATTATAGATTTGATTTATTTCTTATTTTCGTTGAATAATTCCTTTGTAAAATATTCTTGAATCTGAAATTTGTTTGTGCAAAAATAGGCATGTACTACACCTCTCAAAAGCTTGAAAAATTGAGAATGTTACAGCATACTAAAAGATGTACCAATTCACTGAGTAACTATGGAGCACGGAGTTCGCTACTACGATGCCTTCTTTTCAAAAGGTGAATTTGGTAAAAACATCAAGAGGTTCGTAATCCATTAAGTAAGTATGGGGCACGGAGTTCGCTACTACGATGTACTCTACAGGAACAATGGATCAATACGAATTAGATGTTGTAGCACAAAAAGAAGAAAAGCAATGAAAAGAAAAAATGCTGAAAAATTGGCTACATTGGATAGGTAAAACCTGTGAAAAACCAATGTTGAGGTGTATGTCAAATCCTTGAGTACAACATTACATGATTTAATTATATTTTTATAAGTTGTAATTATTTAATTAATTGTGGGAATTTATTTTATTTATTTATAATTATACTAACCACGTTTCTTTTATTATTTCAGATTATACACATTTTTAATTTTAATTAATTCTAGAATATTCTTAATTTAATTAATTTATTAATTAAGATTTTACCCCACTAACTCACCCATGATTTACTTGTGGCTGAATTTGTGGAGCATTATCCATTCAATCTAAAATTTTCTTTAAGTCAAGCCTTAATCACACGTACATTATTCCAACTACTAAGCTCTCTCTATATAAATACTTTCATTTCATGTTTGTTCTAAGCTTTGTAATTAATTGAGTAAGTTGAGTATTAATTTTTGCAGATTTGTTATAAGCTAACTGTGTGTCTCGATTCTTGTGTTGGTTCTTTTCGAATTCTTGGTTTAAATGGCAGGAAACAAGAAACCTCACTCACAGAAACCAAACTCTCCCAACTCACAACTTTCGTCTTCATCCCTCTCTAATCTGCATACCTTAGCTTCCATGGCTGCTTCACATGAGAACTCACCCCCAACTGCCGCAACCGTCACACCCATTCCAGCTACTCCGACAACCATCCACATACCAAACCAAGCCACACTCTCCGAGCTTAACCAGGCGGTTGAGAATCTTTCTCAATCGATGAGATCATCCACTCCACCCATCCTCACGATCGGTGATATGTCTATTGACATCTCTCACTACTTGCGCACCCAAGAAGTGATCACCACTGCACCCTCTTCATCCACAGTCGAAAAGCCCCAAATTCCGAGCCCTAACACTGAAACAGAGGCCCCGACTGCCTCTATGGGGAAGTCTTAGAAGGAGATTGAAGAATCCCCTGTTGCTGAGTCAAAGGAGCCGTCGAATGCGGAGACATCCGACAGTGAGAACGCTCACATGGAGGATGCTGAAGAAAGTGAAAATTCCGGCAAAACTGACTCTGATGTTTCGAAATCAGACTCTGAACCAATTCCTTTCAAGAGGAATGTTGAGAAAGGGAAGAGAAAGAGGAGCCCAGTGCCAAGGAGAAGATCAAACCGAGTTTTCACTCGAATTGATTATTCTGACTCTTTGAGGAAGAAGAAGAAGCTAGGTGGTGATATTGCTGAACCAATTCAGGTATTTTCTGAATCTGATGAAGAAGTGGTGATTGAGAAGCCAACTAAGAAGAAAGCTGAGCCTAAGGGGAAGGGAAAGGCAAAGGTGGATGCTGCTCCAACAATCACTGAAGAACCAGAACCAGATTCTGATTCTGAAATGGAGGTTTGTCTCAGGGACATGCAGCAAGCCCTAAAGAAGAATGCTGCATCACATGCTGAATCCAGTGCTCCAGCACCTGAACCAGATGATGGAGGTGATTCAAGCAGTGCAGCTTCAGACAAAAGCTCTGAAAAAGAAGGGGAATCAAGCTCTGAAGAGGTGAAAGAACCAAGCTCAAAGGACACTACTTCTGAGGAAGGTAATTCTGAAACTGAAGTAGAATCTGATATTGATGGATTGGTTGATAAGATAACTAGGTTGTCTAGGAGGAAACTGTTGATGGAAAGGAGAATTCATATTTCTGATTTTGAGAATAAGAATTTAATTTAATTCTTAGAGGATAGAAAGTTGATGAAAGCTCTGAACTTGTGTGATTCTTTTGTTTCTGATTGGGTGTATGAATTTTATGCATGTTTGAGGAAGAGTAATGGTAGGAGGAGTTCCCGTTGGTATGGGAATGTACAGTTTAGGGGGAGTATAGTTCCATTTACACCTGAATTGATCAATGATTTCTTAGGCATAGAACCAGTACTTGATGATGATGAACCTGATTTGGATGTTGTTACTGCTTCTATGACTGGTGGTTTATTGACTAGATGGAGGAATGGAATGTTGGCCAAAGACCTTACTTCTCTTTATTCTGTGTTGCACAAATTGATTGTTTATAATTGGATACCTTCCACCAACTCTACCAAAGTGACAAAGGATCAAGCAATCTTGCTTTATAGGATAGTGGTTTTGAAGAATTTTAATTTGGGATTGACTATTTTCCACCACATGATGAAGTTTAGTGGTGATATTTCTGATAAAGGAAACCTTCCATACCCTGTGCTTATTTGTTCTTATCTGAAGATGCATGGTTTTAGCCCTAAGAAGACTGAAGTTCTTAGAGGTAAGGTTCCTTTATACACCATTTCACCTGCTTTGCTCATTGGTGAAAGAGTGAAAGATCTGCCCTTGCACAATCCTGGAAGTTCTTCTCAAAGACCAGCTCCTGCTCAACCTCAACCTCAACCTCAACCAGCACGAAGACCTGAACAGAACACAGCTGCACCTAATGCTGCACCAGATGCTGAGAACATTGGTGGTAACACTGACACCACTTTTTCAGTTCCCAGATCTTTTATATTACTGCAGTTACAGCACTTACAGGACCAGATTGATGAGCTCCAGTTCATCAAAGACAAGTGGACCAGGCTACTTTCCACTACAACAGGGGGAGTACCACCTTCCACTTCAGCTAGAGCTTTTGGAGTTGTTATTGAAGAGCTGAATCCTGAAGATGTTGGAGGTGTACCTGATGCTGCTGCTGCTACAGAGAATGGAGGAACTGCTGCTGCTAACAATGTTGTTGCACTCTTTGCATCAACTTGTTTCATTGAGGAACCTGAGGAGGCTGATGAAGACAAGTTTGTAGATGCTGCTGAAGATGATGAGGATATGGATATCCTCTATGCTGATATCTAGAACAGATGATGCAAGACAGGGGGAGTACTGAAGTACAGATGGCACATGTGCAGGACCTTGATGCTGCTGCTATTGTTATAGCAATTCATGCCATTTTCACTCCTACTTTTGTTTTTTTGTTATTCTGTTATGTTTAAGTTAAAATTCTGTTTATTCTGATACAATATTTACTATTTCTAGTTGATAGGATGTCTATATTTATCTTGCTTAAATTAGTTTGCACTAATGATATTTGATTACTGCTCATTGCTTAATTTGTTTTCCTATCATTAATTGCTTACTGCATGATGAATATGCCTTGTTTAGTTTAGTTATTTTTTCATAGTTTTTGCTCTAATTATATTGTTTAGTCCTTGTTTGTTTTTGTTTGTTTGTTTTTTAGTCTTACATAAGTCTTAGAACTAATCTGGTATATACCCTTATATGCTCTGATTTAATCTTTGATTTTTGTAAAAGTTATATGTTTTTGTAAACAAGTGTACTGTTTATACTTGTTTTGGTTTTGAATAAGATTACTTTGATCTTATGGCACGGATCTTAGTAAAATTATTCTTGATCTTCTTTTGATTTGATCCAACGGTTACAACAGGTATTGTCTTGACTAGTATTTAGCTTTGATGTTCAACATACCTAAATACATAATACTGAGTATGTATAGAAATATATGTGCATCAGGTGTGTTGTAGTCGAAAGGTCAAATTGGGGGAGATTGTAGATGTTGTTAACTCTTAAATGCTTTAACATTATCAACAACATCTTAATTTGACCTTCCTTGATTTATTCTAAGTCATTTTTGAAATGTTACATTAAATGTTGTACTAAATGCTCTCACATTCAGGAACGATTCTAGAAGCTTCTACAAGAGTCTGGAACCTGGAAGATTCCAGAAGGTTGGAGAAGGTGCTAGAAGGCTTTGGAGCATTGTAGAACGACCTGGAAGATGGCAGAATGTTCTAGAAAGATCATGGAGGTTGAGGTCCTAAAAAATAGGATCTCATAATGGAAGGATCTAGAAGCTGTGTATTTCTCTATAAATACCGCCAGAGCCTCTCATTTCAAAGCATGCACTATTCGAGTAACCCCTCCTTGAGCGTTCAACCCTAGTTAGGAGTTATGGCCAGTAGTTGTGTCTTTTAACGTACGCCGAGGGATACCACCTTCCAGTGTACTTAGTTCTAGTCTTGAATCGAGTGAGAGTGAATCACAGATTAGATTAGTTCTTTAGACAATGTTTTACACTTAAGTCTGTTTGCGGATTCAGGCACCTGCCTCGATTGTAGTTTCTGTTTGTGGAATGTTGAAGTAATTGTTGAGATATTTCACACGACACTTTTTGTATAACTTAGGAACTAAGTTACTTTTCGCCGTAAGGCTTAGCATAGGTTTTGTTATTAATAAAATCTATGTTAAAAATTATTCCATTGTGTTCGTATTGTGTTTTAGTGTTTTAGACTTCCCCTGTGTACTGTGTTTACTTATTCGCATTCTGTTAGAGTTAATGCTACACTAATTGTCACAACATTCAGTGTAACATTGTTCTGTTTTTTTACTTAAACACTAGATACCACCCCACGCACACTTTCAGAGCTTATTTAATTTTTTGAACTCGAGTTCGACTCCATATTTTGCATAATATTAATTTTTTTAATTTATAATTAAAGTATATTTATATATCATTAACATAAATTGTAAAATTATATGAGCTCGATTATGCTCATGAGCTTAATAAGTCTACTATTGTTGAGCTCGAACTCGATAACTACTCGAATAGTTTTAGCTGGACTCACTTAAATTTAAATTAATTTTTTATTTTTTCGAATCGAACACGAGTAGCTCGTGAACCGACCCACATCTCAATTTGTTTAAATTAGGAAATCTTTTCCCTCCTAATTTGTTTCCAATTACATTTAATTTCAATTTCAATTTCAATTTCAATTTCTTATAGCTGTTGCCAAACAAGTTCCAACTAACTTACTATGAATTGAAGAAAAATTGGAGGGCTTTTATGTAATTCCGCACTTTATTACACTTTGATTTCCTCGCCCCTTCTCCATTCGTTCTTTACTCTCCAGAATCCACCTGTGTCCTGTGATAACAAAGCAACACAAAACGACGCCGTCAGGGTAACTGATCGCATCGGAGAATCCAAAATCTAGGGTTTGTACCGTATCTGATGGATGCGGCGGTGGCGTCCAGTGTTGCCGAAGGAACCAATGGGAATATCGACCAGCAAATCGCACAGCTCGTGCAGTGCAAACCCTTGTCCGAACAAGAGGTTTTTCTTTGCCTTTTATCAAATTCAATTTTTTTATAATCTAGTGGGTTTTGCAGTTTCTAAGTGATTTATTTGGAATCGAGATTTTGCGAGATGTGATTCCTGTTACGCGAGGCTGTTGGAGTGTGTGTGTGATGGATTTGATCTAGTATTTCCATTGTCAGATCCATTGTTTTTCATGTATTTGAGCTGCTTCTTAGGTTTTGCCTAATATTTTTCACAAATGACTGTAACATAATCAACGAAAGCTCCATTCTAATTGCCCTGAAACGCGGTGCCTTTACGACAAATGTTGTTTTGATCAATCCACTTCGGTTTTTTTGAGGACTTGTACGCGTTCTCCCTTTGGTGAGGTTTTTTTACCAGCGATTTTCTGTTTTCTTGTATAGGTCAGGGTGTTATGTGGCAAGGCCAAGGAGATCCTGATGGAGGAGAGCAATGTGCAGGTTTTTTTTTCTCCCTTGTTATTAGCTGTTATTGCAAAATGAAGATATAATTTCTTGGTTCGAGTAATTTTATGTTCTTGTTCTTTTAAAGTGAATTGGCTGTTGTAATCTCCTCGTCTTCCATTATGTGTACCAGATGATCCTAAGTAGTTGTTGCTATGAAACTTATTCTTTCACTGGTACTATGTGCCTCAGTGAACTTATTTTGTTCAACTTAGATAGACTTTATTTACTACTGGTAGTCACATTATTTTGTACTCCCTTTAGGCCTTACATCAGGTGGGGCTTTTGTTTCCCATGTAATATTTCAACACTCCATTTTGCTTGGATATCATCAGTTAGCCCTGAGAGTGTTCTTTTGAGAGTTCCTATCTAATTCGTGGGGATAAAAATCTCAGCAGTCTCTTGTTTTCTACTGCAGCCTGTGAAAAGCCCAGTGACCATATGTGGTGATATTCATGGACAGTTCCATGATCTTGCAGAGCTTTTCCGGATTGGCGGGAAGGTATGTACTCAATTGCTTTCTTGTGCTAATATGTTCAAGTGTTTTAAAAGTGTTCCTGATTGTTCTCTAAGTACTCACTTCGGTGGTTTTTCTATGTTTTGGCAGTGCCCTGATACAAATTATTTGTTTATGGGGGATTATGTTGATCGAGGATACTACTCTGTTGAGACAGTGACGGTAAGTTAACTCATTGTGTAAAAGTTTTCTATGTGAAATGCTAATCACACAATTTAATCTCATGCCTATTGTACATGGAACATGAGTTTCTTCTCTTGTCTTCTGAGTTGGAGCTGGCTCTTGTGTGAGGAGGGTTTTTTTATTGCTTATTATAATTCCAGAGAATTTACTGCACAAAGAGATTGACATTTTAAAGCAGGGACCTCTGAGGTTGTGCTGTGTGCCTTTATTTAATACGCTCAAGTCAGATTTCACCTGTTTTAGGATGACCTTTATAGGAGTGCTGGAAAATTGGTAGAGATATGGTTGATTGTGGTGTGTGTGTGTGTGTGAGAGAGAGAGAGATTTCTATCCAAAGCACCCATAGGAAAATTGATCACCTCTGACATTTCTTTATTGGTTGTCTTGATTATTTTGCAATTGCAAGTAAATTTATTGTTGTTGACAAGTATCTAAATTTGTTTCAGCTCTTGGTGGCTCTCAAGGTGCGTTATCCGCTAAGGATCACTATTCTACGAGGAAATCATGAAAGTCGTCAGGTAAAGTTAGAGATAGATGCTTCTGTTTTCATATATGCAATGAATGCCCTAACATGTTTTTTTCTTCTTTTTTTTCTAACCGTGCACCCAGTATATAGAATTTGATTAGCTACAGCTCTAATTACTCATCATGAGATTTTCTTGATGGAATGAATGTTTCTTCTCAGTATTCTGTAGCTGCTATAGTTTTTTGAGCTTATTTTAAACAGAAGTTCCTAAATTACACGTTTTAGTACTGAGAAGAGCCTTTCTGTTTCTTGCAGATTACTCAGGTTTATGGTTTCTATGATGAATGCCTAAGAAAGTAAGTTCTTTCCATTTTTTCTGATGTATAATGCCTTATATAAAAACTTTGGAATTTTTTCATGAGGTATGCAGCATGCTACTGTTGGCCAGTCTGCTTTAAGAAATTTGATTTAAGCAACATCATTCAGGTCATAATGTCATGTTGACGAGTTATCTGATGGCATTGCTGAAAGTTGTTCGATAGAAATTGTTGATATATGTGTTTTTATCTTTAGGAAAGAACCTGGGTCTGTTCAGAATTTTGTTTAGTTAGGGTGCATCCATTGTGGTCATAATGTGTCTCCATGTTTAAGCAAGTGCACCCATGCATGCGTACATCAAAATGACCTTATCTGTTGATTTTTTTGGTTGATTTTTGTCATGTTGTACAGGTATGGCAACGCCAGTGTGTGGAAGACCTTCACAGATTTGTTCGACTTCTTTCCTCTTACTGCATTGGTTAGTGTATATTTTTTTTTTGGTAGATGATATCCCACTCCACTTATTAAAAAACAAATCAACATGAAACCTTATGATTGTCCTGTTAATGGCGTTCAGTTTCTCCTTTATCAATGTTTTTAAAAGCTAGTCATGGTTTCTCCCAAATATAGTTTGTATCATGCAGTTCATTGTCTTATGCAAGAATGCCTAATTATTTTGCTTATTAACCCGATTTTTTTTTTTGAGTAGGAGACCAGTATGGGATTCTTCTATTTTCATGTCCTCATGATATCAGGGTGTTGACTATTTCCTTTCCCCTTTTTATTGGTTGTCGTCTTTTCCAGGTTGAGTCAGAAATCTTTTGTCTTCATGGTGGATTGTCGCCATCCATCGAAACTCTTGATAATATTCGTAATTTTGATCGAGTTCAAGAAGTTCCTCATGAAGGATCCATGTGTGATCTATTATGGTCTGACCCTGATGATCGATGTGGTTGGGGTATCTCTCCCAGGGGCGCTGGATATACATTTGGACAAGTATGTCCCCACACTTTATATACTCATTCATCATAATATTTGTGGAGACTTAAGTAATTTTCTTTCTTCATCTGCATTGAACAGGACATATCGGAGCAATTTAACCATACAAACAACTTGAAGCTTATTGCTAGAGCGCACCAGCTGGTTATGGAAGGATTTAACTGGGCTCATGTAATTCTACTAACTTCTTTATAGTTTCTTAAATAGTTATGAGCCGATTGATAACTGGGTTGGTTGTTGCAGGACCAAAAAGTTGTTACGATCTTTAGTGCTCCTAATTATTGTTACCGCTGTGGGAACATGGCATCGATTCTGGAAGTTGATGACTGCCAAGGTCATAGTTTCATTCAGGTATCTCTCTCTCTCTCTCCTCCCTCCCTCTCTCTATGTATGTGTGTGTGCACGTGCGCTATATCTGCATGTCTAGGAGCACTTGCTTGTGTTAAAGACTTTTGGTGCGTATATATTATCAGTTTTTTTTCTTCGTATTTGCAGTTTGATCCGGCACCTAGACGTGGTGAGCCAGATGTTACTCGAAGAACACCAGATTACTTTCTCTGAAGTAGTGGGAGAGGATGCTGAGTTGTGTAAGGCAGATGCCTGCTAGCTGCTTTGTGTGTTGATAGCTGCTTTTAAATTCTGAAAATATACTGAAAGTATTTGTTGCTGAATGATTGAAAGCATATAAACGAGGTTGATGTTGCTCTCTCCGATTCAGCTGTTATTTTGGAATTATGGAGATACTGCGAAAGAGGCACTAGAGCTGGCTGTGCTGTGCTGTCACTTGACATACATAAGCGATTCAAAGATTGTGGCATTTTCTTTCTCACTTCCCTTTTCCAATTTTTTGTTTACCATATTTTCTCTTTGTATAAGACGACATTAATTTGTTAACTCTCCAGAACTTGTATCTCCATATTGGAGCAAATACCCATAAGGAGGTTGTAAAGGAGAGAATTTAATTATATCTTAATTTTCTAGCAGATGCTCTAATATATAGTACTAGTATTTTTTGTTGTTGTAATGGTGTGTTCCTTGCATTTATTGAATGTAAATCTCAAAACGAATGATTAGTGGAAAAAGTCTAATTTTATTATTATATAAAAAAAAAACAGTTTTCAAGCAAAATCTGTGAATTTGGCTCGTCAATGGATGCTGTGGTCAGTTAGCTTGTGTAAATTGTGTATGATGATCATTGTACATAGAGATGTAGTTTTGAGCTCTACTGGAGACGTTACATCTTACTAGGGGTGGTTTTAGTTACGTCGGAAACCAGATGAGTCATTTAGTATCAAGTTAAATTTGATTTGATTTAGAGACTTAAAACTCAATCCGGACAATTTGAGAAATTTAAACTTGACTCTATAATTTGCATAACATTAGTTGGAATTTATTTCATCTTTCTTGAAAATAAGTAATACATTATGGAGTAAAATTAAATATTATTGTGTTCAAACTTAAGCTTGAACTATTTGAATAGCTCAAACTCGCGTCAACTAAATTTGAATCAACTTCTATCATTTTCAAGTCGAACACAAGTGACTCACGAGCAGGCTCCACTAATTTATACCCTAATCGAGCTGAATCAAAGATTCATGTAATAGGTAAACATATAAACAATAGCAAAATGGGGAGAAGGAAAATCTTAGAATGCTATCTTTACATGCCTCCCACCTCTCTCACTGTGCTAGTATCTTAACAAGATAAGATATCTATGAAAAATATGTGCTTGGATTTGAAAGGGATCTAGTGTAAGCTTCAGGCAATGCCATCAGTTTCTTGGTTCCCCCGACGAATGCTCGTTTCGTCAAGTTATCGTAGTCGTTGCTTTCTATCGAGTCGAGTATCATTCTATACAACATCAACGATGACCACACCTGCAAATTCACCACAAATGAAAATTAGTCCTTCCAATACACGATCACAGTAGTACTGTGATCATGCTCTTCTGATCAAATCAGAAGAGCGAAAAAGAGAGAGAGAGATTTACCGGCCAACGACTAGCCTTGTGAAGCTGAGAAGCCCCCTCCTCAGCCTGATCAAAGTAGAATCTTGCTCTTCTGATCTGCTCTTTCATGAACTCTCTCCAACCATCCGTAACCTTCCTTGAGAAGATATCCTTGTCACAAAGCCCGAATTTCGCAAGCTCGTCTTGAGGAAGATAAACTCTCCCTCTTGATGCACTGTTTACGCGAAAAAAGATCATATCAACACATGACGATAATTTTTATAAGATGTCAAACGTGGTCTTAAAAAAAAGAAACTACACCTATGCCCTCAAGGCATAGGTGGTAAATATCTAAAAAAGGTCCTACAAAATAAGGAACAAGGACTTACTCTTCTCCAACATCTCTTAAAATGTTAGTCAGCTGATTGCCAATTCCTAAAGAGAGTGCTCCATTGTAGATTCTTTGATCCGAAAGGGTCGATTCGGGGGCGATTCCCATCACCGGAACGCTCATCAAACCTACAGTTCCGGCAACATAATAGCAGTAGAGATAGAGTTCTTCAAAATTGGTGTACCGGTCCTTCCTTGTGTCCATTCTCATCCCCTCTATCATGTCCTTAAAGGGCTGCATGTACAAAAGAAATTCAAGAATCAAGAATTGGAATGAAGACAATGTGTTTTGATGATTTATGTGTGTGTTTGTGCACCTTTATGTCTAATGGGAACTTGTTAACAGTATCAGTAAGAGCAGCATCAAGAACGTCGTAGGGGCGCCCGTTGAAGATGTCGTCTAGTCTCTCTTCCCATCGATCGAGAGCAGCCGAGGTAATGTGGATTGCATTCGGGCCGTCAACCAATTCATCGGTCCTCCTACACCACACTGCATGGGATCAGAAGCGTAAGTTAGATCAAGCTACTCGTACTCAATTTGAAAAAAAAATATGGCGAACATAACATAACTTAACTTAAATAATCTTACCCTTTTTCTAATTATTTAAAAATGTACTTAAATTGTATAGGGTTAATACTTTACACCATTCAGTTTTGATTCAACTTTGACAATTTTTTAAAATCAAACTGTTTTTCATATTTTTTTTTGTTTTTGCAAATCATAAAAAGACTATAAAAAACATTAGTTCATGTTATGAAAAATATATTGAGAAAGTACTAATAAGTAGTTTTGCCAATTATAAATAAAATTCATAATTAATGTTATGTAGTTATAATCATAGAGTCGAGCTCGAGTTCAAATGAACTGAGCTCGATTGAGTTTGGGCTGGGTTTTATAATTAGACCGAACTCAAACTTGACACGACTTGACTCATATAAGATAATTTCTTACCATAAATAGCCCATATTGCCTTTTGTCTTTCCTCAGTCATCAACATAGTTCCTGCATCAAAGATTGTCTGAGAAAATAGAATAAACACATTTTTTTATTTAGAAAAAAAAGGCATTAATTTGAAGATGAACCTAAGTAGAAAGTCTTTGCATATTCAGCACAAATTCCCCTGCATCTTTCATATGCTTCTTCAAGAAACATAGTATTGAACTTAGGCCTTCCGGAATCTTCCGACACAGTCGAATCGATCTTCTTCGACTGTCGTCGGACGATTTCATGCACAAACAAATCAGTTGAAGGAATCCCATGAACTGATAACTCTGTACTATGAGAATCATTCTTTCTCCTCTTTGGAATTGCTATTGCCCCTCCACTTGCACTAGCTACTCTGTACTTTGATGACTTGGACATAGTGTTTCTTGTTTTCATACAAGGCATAGTTGCATGAGAGATTGAAGCATTCATTTTTGTCTAAATTTCAGATGTTTTCAAAAATCATAAGAGAATTAATGCTCTTTTATAATACAATTATCCCATTTTATTACTATTCATGTTTTTATTAAAACAATAGTTTGATGTTGATGTTTTAAAAAAATGGATATTGGTGGAGCCTATCACTACAACTATTATCGAAAAATCCTCTATGCAGTTGTTGTAACAACATTTTAGTAAAAAACAAAAAACAAAGTTTGAGGATGATTCTAGGACATAGTTTGAAAGATGCTACTTTGTTTTAAAATTTCAAAATTAATAATACGCCAATTTTGTTATTTTAATTTGAAACAAATGCTAATTTGTCATAAGGTTCTAATATTAACGTGCCTAGTAATTATTGTTTCAAAGATTGTTTGTTTATGAGGATGAAACAAGGATCTTGGCCATATTAGATTCCTTTCTTCAACTCTTAAAGTTCATTGTTGTCCTAGAATATTATATATTTTCTATGTGAAATAGTTAATAGAATGCCAAGTGGAACTCAATTACAGCTATTGAAAATGATACCACTATTCAGTGCCGTATCCATGATTTAAATTTTGGGATACGGAACATATTAAATAAAATACTTCTATTATTTTTTCCGTTATGTGATAACTTGTATAGTTTGATTGGTTCATTTTTAAGAACTAAGAATTTAGTGTTGTGTGGGGTCGATAAAATAAATTAGGGGTATTTTTAATAATTTAGTGAGGTGTAGGATAAAATGTGGATAAAAAAATACTTATGTGTTAATTTTTTTTTTTTTTAAATGTTGTGAAGATATTAGTTTTTTTTGGATTTTTTTCATATTGGGATTTGAATGTGTGTAAATAATCTTGGAATAAGGAAAGTGTGCAAGTCATAAAAAAAATACATAATATTTAAATTGCAATTACAATTAGTCCAGAATTCTCATATTTTAAAAAGATCTATAATATCAATATTATCGAAAATTCATAAAAATACATTATTTTTAATGAAAGTAACTCAATTATCATTTAAAAATTGTTTGAAGGGATGTATAGTCGGTGGAAGAAGGTTGTTTGCAAGAGTTGTGACAATTGAGCCTCCTATACTTATACCCATTATAAATAATTAATAATTAGATACTGGGTCGCAGAGTTATATGGTTTGGAGAAAATTTTCAGACATAATTTTATTTTTTGATAAATTTAAAAAAAATTGAATTTGGGGTACAGTTGTACCTCAAGTACCACGCTGCCTCCGTCTCTGCCACTATTCGCGATGACAGACGGTTTCAAACACGAGACAATTTTTTTTTACTAAATTATATGATTAGTGAGCTTAAGGAGCTCCAACCCAACCATATTTTAGAGAGAAACAAGACTCAAATAGTAGTATACTATAATGGAGCTTCGTCTAATTACATGTACGAGACCATCTCACACCAAACATGTTGTATTATAAATTTTGATAATATCCTTGCGAATCAACTCATACCCAACTCAATTTTTAATTTATTGATTAGAAACAGGTTGCTCAACGAATTTTTAGTTTACCAATTTAAAAAGTAATTTACAGTTCAAATTTCCACATGAATTTTTTTGTCTTCGGAATGTTTGAATTTTTATATTTATTGAATTCAAGGAAGTATGTATGAACTTCAATATTGGCCCTGCCCACACATGTTCACCCGTTTATACCTACCGCGAACCTAGTCTATTTTGATAGTTTTTTTTTTTAATGTCTCAATTTTGTAACTTTTTATCAAATCAATTGTGTAAAAGTGAATGATGTATTAATATAATTTATACATATTTTTAGAGGTAAATGTAGTTGGACGGTGAAATCCGAATTTTAAATTTTCAACTAGAACAAGACGAAAGACGTAATATTCCACGTCCAACCGGTGGAATTCCAAATCAAACATTCCCTTGGAGACATAAAACGGACAACTATTGATTGTCATTGAAGTACAATTGAACACCGGTTAGAACATATCTAGAATTTTATTTCAAGGACGACGAAAATCATTACCCCTCCGTCCCAATTAAATAGATTTATTTTCCTTTTATGAATGTCCCATTTAAATAGATTTGTTTACATATAAATTCATTTACTAATATAACTTACATTAGAAAGTATAACATTCATTAAATAGAGTTAGAATAGAAATTTTACTTGTCTAATGTGCCTCTCCAAAATAATTTCTTAACTTTTGTGAACAGTCAAACAAGCCTATCTAAATGGGACGGAGGGAGTATATTATAATATCGAGCATAGTTAAAATTAAAGGAAAACGAACTTTTATGAATCTAAACAAAAATTCAGTACTTATATAGTAAAAGAAATAAAAAATCCAAGGCGGAGTTGGACGATTAGCCACCATAGTTCGATAAGAAAGGACGGTTTCCCAGTGAGACGGAGACGAACCACAATCACCAACGCAAGAAAGGATCTCAACATCGAAACTTACGATTCAATGTACGTTTTCTTATTCATATAATCGCGTATTCTATACAATGTACACATATACAAGAAACTACAGACCTTATTCGTTATCTCTCAAACTGAATGACACCGGTTTAAATGCAGCTAACAATACAGAAACTTTACTCACGAGAAACCCCATCATTCCAAAGATAACGTCTTTCGGTGTCAACTTAATATCATAATCCCCTGAAGCATATTTCATAACTATAATGGCCATTGCAATTGCTAATGCTAAACTCGAAATAGAGCTCTTAAAAATTTGGCCAGAACTTACTTGATCTTCACTCTGAACGAGTTCCTGCAATGGTAGCTCATCGACTGACTTCTGCAAGAATAACAGATAAAAGAATCCACACAATCCACCTGTTAAGAATGCGTAAGGGGCACTTTCGCCAATTGAAATTGATGCAACTGAGAAGCCGGCCAGGACAAGCACTGTGTCATAAAATAGCAACGAGAACTTGAGGTACGAATATTCCTTCATGCTATCTTCATTTGATGACGAATTTAAGGATGTTTCGGACAATAAGGTTGTTTCATCATCTGAAAATGAAGTGACTGAATTTGGTCTGAATTCCATCATTGAAGCCTCGCTTTTTTCCCCAAGCAAGATATCATCGAACTCAAAGTTGTAACGTAAACCATTTATCTGTTCACTTTCTTGGTTGTTCTCTGCTAATGAAGTTATACAAGGACTAATAACACTCAAGTTTATGCCACTTATTCTCCATTCACCTGCCATTTGCAGCAAGAAAACATGTAAAATAAATGGCAAATACTTCTATACACGAGAAATAAAACAATAGTCCACAACGCAAGGTTAATGTTGAAAGCTACAAAATCGGAGAAAAACAACGTCCTACAGAAGAAACATTACTGTAAATACGATGTGAAAAGAATCGAGTTACATACAATTGGTGTATACCTGATTCCAAGCCAATCCAAACAGCAACAATTCTCCCAAGATTAGGTCCCTCAAAAGCAAATTCATCAATGGAGCCTCGTTGAAAATGCAAAGTGTCATCTCCAACCGAAGTAGCAGGCAATCGTTGCAAAATCGAGGATCCATTCTCATCAATCAAACATAGCAAAACACCAGAGTTCACATCACTTAGACCTGATCCATACATTTTACTTGTTTGTAGCTTGATTTTGTACAACGAATCGAATTTCTTAGACGAGAAAGAACCAAAATCATTCTCAATTGATGAAGCATCTATCAATTTCTTCACATCTGTTGCTGGTAGGAGTTTCAAGGGTTTAACATATTCCTGAAAATCTAAACAGGGGAAATAAAACAACACCTATAAATCTATCTTTAACATAAGATCGTTCAAAGTTCAGACGATTTGAGGGCGTAAAACTATACAAGAATAAATCAATTACCCCTTTCTAGTGGCGAGTTAGAACAAATGAACATAATATTCTCAAAATTAAAACGCTAATACAATTAAACCACTATAAACAATCAATATTTGCAGGTAATCGCTACGATAGTAAGCTTTCATTACACAAAATAAAAAAACTCGAATGAAGTAACGAGAAGTTTCTGAGTAAATATACCTTGATAACCAGACTTCTTGGCGCGAATTATGAGCGAGAAAAATGGGGAATTAGTCCCAAATAATTTGGTGTGAGATGGTTTCATCTGATATGTTGCAGGGGATTTAGAAAAACTGGACGAAAGCAAGAATTTTGAAGAGAGCGACTCCATTTCTGAAATCTCGTGAACCAGAGATGAAGCTGATTCTTGCGGAAAATGATGAAAATATCATGAGCTAAGTTAAAAGGGTCCGACTATATGCACCTCCATTTCCGAGGGATGCACTCCCCCTTTCAATTTATTAATAAAATAATAGAGTAAAAAGTAAAAAATACCCTTCATTAAAATACTGAGTACTAGATGCACCCCTTTACTAAAGGCACCCTTTACTATCCTTTCTTTCACCTTATCCCTAACCCAAAATTCCGGCCATCGTCAACATTTTTTCCGGTCACAAGAAATAAAAAAAAAACAAAAATTTCAACAAATCAACCATATTCATCCACAAATTACCATTATCAAACCCATTAACAAACACCATTATCAAAACTAACATTTTTTAAAAAAAAATTAGTCAAAATAAACACCATTATCAAAACTTAGAAAACTAACATTTTTTAAAAAAAAATTCTTCAAAACAAACACCATTATCAAAACTTAGAAAACTAAACATATTTTTTTAAAAAAATTCGTCAAACCAGTGCCAAACATATATCTTCTCGTCGACCACATTTCGTCGACCATATATCTTCCCGTCGACAGCATTTTGTCGACTGAAGAATATATGGTCGACCAACAAATGTCGATCGACACTGTAATGTCGACCATATACACTCTCGTCGACATTATTATGTCGACGAAAGTGTAGATGGTCGATATTACCGTGTCGACATTACAGTGTTGAAGTAAAAAAAAAAAAAAACCTGGTGTTTAATGCCGGCGAATCGGGGTGGGCTAACGCCGTGAACCAACGCCGGTGAAGAGAGGGAGAGAAGAGAGAGGTAGGGGCGGCCGCCGCCTGCCGATGGACGGGGGCGGCCCTGAAACTTTTTTTTTTTATTTTACAGATCGGGGTGGTGTTTAGAGGGGAGAGGGCGGCCGCGGCGGCCGATTGACGGGGCGGCCGCGCGGCCGCTGTATTTTTTTTTTTTTTACAGATCAGGGCGATAATGGCGGCGGGGGAAATGGAGGGGAGAGAAGAGATCGGGGGAGGGGGGGAGGAAGGAGGGGGAGGGGGGCAAACTTGGGGGGCGGCCGCGGCGGCCGATGGACGGGGTGGTCGCGCGGCCGCCAATCTGCATTTTTTTTTTTAACAGGAGGCGAGGCGGAGGCGGGGGTGGCCGGGAGTGGTTGGGGCGGCGGCGGCGGCGGCGAGGCGAGGCGGGGGTGGCCGCAGCGAGGTGAGGCGTGGGTGGCCGGCGACGGGGTGGAGGGAGGGGGAGGGGGAGGGTGGGGTGGGTTGGGTTGGGTTGGGGAAGATGAAGAATGAATTTAGGGTTGAGTGTGGATAGTAATAGGTATATTATGAAGGGAGGGGTATTTATGACATTTGAGGGGGGTGTGACCTAAATTTCTGGGTGTGTATAAATCCGGGGAGTGATGGGGGAGTGCATCTCTCCGAAATGGAGGTGCATATAGTCAGACCCAAGTTAAAATCGCATTTTAAGTCTGTGAAGTTATTGTCGTGGATGAGGCTCAACGCTTTTACTTAGAAAAATATTGCTAATGGAGTGGCCAATACGGCCCAATATAATAAGGATTTTTTAATACATTTTTTTTATTCAAAAAGCAAATGTGACAATTACAAAGGAGGGAGTGGAGAATATCATCGACAATAAATGACGGTTCGATCCAATAATTAAAATTCGGGTAAGATTAAAAAAACTTTGACAAGAGGATGAGTCAAAATATTGACTTTTTCAAACAAACACACTAAAATTTTAGAATGGAAGTTGATTGGATATGAAAATCACATCTACATGACATTCAACCTTAACTCTCGATCAAAACCAGATAAAACAATGTATAGTCTCATAACTTATCTACATAGGAGAGCGATTCTTTCATTGATAACATGAAATGTAATCTGCTAGACGCCTAGACACTTGTTCTTCGATTGTGTAGTGACACATAATGTGTGGAAGGAGTGTTATCATGTTGCTTGATGGGAAAATCTTTTAAACACTAAATTGATAAAACTCATTAAAAGTAATAAGTCACTCCACTTTGTACCTAATGGTGATTCTCCCTTATTGATAAACTCCCTTCGGCCCTTTTATTCAGAAAATGTGGAGCTGATTTATTCATCAAAAAAATACTCCACATAATTTTGTATTGTTTCAGTCATTTTTCAAATAGGTGATATGAGTATTTTAGACAATTCGTCCATATTTTTGTATCCAGTTGCAACTTTTTTTCTCCTCTCTATCTAGTTGTAAGTCACTCTATTCTGTACCTAATGATGATCCCCCTTTTAAAATTTAAACTTCACTTCACACATGGATTATATAATGGGTAGGTGATGAATATTCATATGATACAAAATTTTGTCCATGACATCACATTAAACCACACGTAATTTTATTTAAACATTACAAAACATAACATGAATCAGAAAAACGAGATCCAACACGTAAAATAAACTCACTTTTTCCCCCAAAAAAAAAAAAAATCACCCATGATTTTTCTTTATCAATTAAATTGCAGATATGAATCCATTTTGATGATTCCTCAAATAGTCCATTTCTTGTCTAAAAGGCAAGACTACATCTTCCTCCAAATGAACCAAAACTCTAATCATCCCCTCCTTCCCCGGCAAGAAAAAGCAAGGCTCCACGCTTCCAAGAAGGCGGCGGGAGAGAGGCACCACCGCGACAGGGCCGCCCCACCCAAAGTCGAGGGTGGAATGGCCCAAGTGGCGCCAATCAGTGAACCCACTCACTCTCCTCCCACCATTGATCCCTTCCTTGTAATGCAACTCCTGAAAGTCGATGAACGAATGCACGTACTCTGAACTCACTTTGTGCTTGCTTTTCTTGATCAAATCCGCCGTTTTCCAGAGGGGCTGCTCCGCCACCTCCCCCGCCGTGAGGTGAACATACATGGGAACGCAGCCGTTGCCATAATAGCCAGGTGGCAGTGGCGGATTAACCGTTTTTCGTATGTTGATGGAATATGCGAATGTTACTTTCTCGTTTGGAGGGACTTTGCCAGCTTTTGTCCTGCACCAATACAGTTAGAATTGGACTTCAACGAATTGAATTGAATAAATGAATGGTGTTACCTGGCCCTCCAGATAAAAGCACCCAATGCTTCAAAAGTGGTACATTTCAACCCGGATTGTTCGTTTATTAATCCCTTAAGCTGATCCAACCACTCCTCTTTCACATTCAAATACTCCTTCATCACCCGTTTACCCGAACCAATATAAGGGTAGAAATCATTGTCCAAGCTCAAAAGCTCCTGAATCGGGAACTCGACACGTAGCGGGTCTCTCGGGCCAAGCAATTCATTCCGGTCCCAAACCGGGTCGATTGTCACTTGTCCTGACCCACGTGCTAGCTCGGCCATAGCATTGAAAAACACTGTTGCTCCAATACCGTCGCACATTGCGTGGTGCACGGCTGCACCCAGAATAAACCCGCCACAACTGAATTTTGTAACCTGCCGAGCCACGAATTTTCAACGACGGGTCAAAAATAGGCAAGGGCTAAATTCAGGCAACTAACTAAAAATCAACTTTTTATTCAAATATTGCAGAAATTAATAAATTAAAAAAAAGACTAATCTAATAAAACAATCATGTGATTCCAAACACGAAACTGACCAAAAGCATAAGTACTAACTCGAAAATTTTAACTTGTTGGGATTTGATTTAAAAAATGAACAACGTATTGTTTTTATACACTTCATCAAACATGTTCATGATTTCAGGTAGAAAAAATTAAAAAAATCAGATTTAAAACACACAAAAACGTTCAATTGTGCATACACTAAATGACCAAAATACACATTTTGGATCAATTGAAATATTAGGACCTGACCATATATATTTTAACATATCTATCAAACAGAACCCGAGTTGATAGATCAAAGATAATGCATATATATATTTTTATTTGAACATTTGTCAAAAACATTAAAATCACATTTTTAATTAAACGATTTTTTTCTTAAAAAAACCTCTAAACTCATTGCAAAATAAATGTTGAAACAATTTTAATTATACTACAAAATAAGAAGATTTCAAAGCTGTAATGTAATAGGTAGGAGAAAAAGAAATGGGGCCACTGAACCTGCAGTTTAATGGGGCGAATCAATTCATCATTCGGATCTGGGTCGGGTGCCAATTTGTCCCCAAAATCTTCGTCTATGTCAGTACCAAGGAAATCAAAGGCGCTCGATGGGCAATCAGCAACAGCTCCGACGAGTGGCACTCCATCGCCGACGCGGCAGTGCAGCTGGAGGCGGCCGTCGGATTGGCGTCGAACGAGGGTTCCAGCAAAGGGGTAGTAGCGGAGTAGGGCGGCGGAGAGGGCGGCTTTGATGACGTGGAAGGGATCGTTTTGGGGGGTGGGCGAGTAAACGCGGAGGTAACGGAGAGTGAGAAGGAGATTGCGATCAGTGTCGATGTGTGAGAGAGAGAGGGTGTGATCGTGATCAAATGGAGATTTAAGGGGGCGGACTACGGTGGTTTCTTGTATATCTACTTTCATTGTTGATCGGAAAATGGTGGCGCGCCGCGCGGCCTTATATAGTGCGAAAGTGGAAGCAACTGGCGACGTGGAGTGTGTTAACACCGTGTGTTTGTGTAAAGGTTAGGTGGGAAATTTTGAACACCATTAGATTAAACATAAATTAAGTTTATAAAAATTTTGTTATTAAGATTTTTGGTCCACAAATTTTTTAGTATTTTTTCTACTTAATCTATATTTTTTATTGATTGTTAACAGTAGATAATGCTTTAAAATTTATAAAGTTTAGATATCATTTTAATCTTACATAATCGGTCTCTATCAAACATGCCACTAGTATAATGATTCATTTTGAAGTTTTATCAAAATTACGGTGAGAACATTCATAATTAACACTATTATTTTTAAAATATTAAAATTGTGATCAAACAATTTTAGGTTTATCTATCATTTTATATTTAGATTGTAATAAAGTAACTAAAAATGTAAATTAACATATTGTATATAGATTTTTTAAATAAAATATTAATGTTTCAAAATTAATTTAACCTAGTGTATACCTTTGGAGGTGTAGGTTCAGTTTGCAGGTTTCTCAAACATACGTGTTTTCTTTGAGTGCTTTTTGTCATAGTTTTAACTCACCTTTGTAGATAATATGGAAGCGTGTGTTATATAATAATGTATTGTTTAATTGAATATTATATCACACCGTAAAGCATAGTCAAGATTATCACGGGAAGCACTCAAAG
Organism: Galeopsis tetrahit; assembly: GCA_963675135.1. Classification (NCBI taxonomy): domain Eukaryota; kingdom Viridiplantae; phylum Streptophyta; class Magnoliopsida; order Lamiales; family Lamiaceae; genus Galeopsis; species Galeopsis tetrahit. Next base: position 43,712,599 of record OY776131.1, read on the forward strand.
AAAACATGCATGCTTAGAAACTTGCAAATTGAACCTATGCCTCTAATGTTCTCCAATGGTCTTTCACTTTTGGTAAAGTAGAACAGTCGCATTTATTTTAATTTGAATTTTTTTCACAAGAGCATCACAAAAAAATCAATTACAAAATTAAAATTGTGCCCTCGTCGGATTAATGGTTGCTTTCATCCTCATATCATCGTATCGTGTTTCTTCTCACATACTATATGGAACATTTTTTTAAAAATAAAATAAAATAGAGGATTATTTTTTAGGTGAAAAATGTAAAATTGAATTTGAAAGGGTTTAACTATATGCACCTCCATTTCGAAGAGATTACTCTCTCTATCAATTTACTACTCCCTCTGTTCTCACTTTCCATATATGGATGTCCCATACCAATTTGCACACTCAATAAAAAGAAATATTGTCATAACCCTTATCCTCAAAATATACACATATTTACCCATATGCCATTACTTTTTCACACTCAAATTACCTTTTACTTTACCTTATTCATAAAAGTTTACAAAACATCACTCATTACATTTTTTCTTACACATTTATTAAAATGTGTGCCATCATAAAGTAATAGGGTAAAAAAATAAAAAATACCATTCATTAAAATACAACATACTAGATACACCCCTTATTGAACGCACTCCCTACTGTCATTTCTTTCACCTTATCCCTACACCACAACTTCTGGGTCGTCACCATTTTTTTCAATAGCCAAGAAATAATAAAAAATTTCAACAACAACAGCAAATCGATCATATTCATCCATATACACTTAGAAAACACCATTATCAAACTCATTAACAAGCAAGTATTTGTCTAAAATAAATTTAGAAAACTAACAATTTAAAAAAAAAAAAAAATCGTCAAACCAGTGTCGACCATATACACTCCCGTCAACAAATTGTTGTCGCCGGGAGTATATATGGTCGACACTGGTTGGACGATTTTTTTTTTAAAATTTCGACAATTATAGGTCGAACATGTATATTCTCGTCGACAAATTGTTATCGACGAGAGTGCATATGGTCGACCAACAAAGGTCGAACAAAAAATTTAAAGTTTTTTTTTTAAATCGACACTGTAATGTCGATCATATACACTCTCGTCGACAACATTTTGTCGACGAAATTGTTCGTGTCGAAATAAAAAAAAGGGTTTCTGCATCTGCAAAAAACCCTAAAAAATCGAGGTTGATGCACATAACAGGGGGCGGCGGCGAGGTCGGTCGGAGCGGCGTGGGGTGGGGTGAGCCGGCGAAACGGAAGGAAGAAAAGAGGAAGCGGCGGCCAAGGGAGGGGGCCGCGCTGGTGAAGAGAGGGACAGAAGGGGGAGGGGGGGCCGATGGAAGGGGGCGGACGCGCAGCCGCTGGTAGATTTTTTTTCCTTTTTTTACAGAAACGCGACTGAGGAGGGGGGGCCATGGAAGAGGGTCGCAGCCGCAGTGGCGGCGGGGGCTGGTGGAGTGGTTTTGGGGAGAGAAGAAGAAGATGAAGGAGAAATTATGGTTTGAAGGGGTGTGGGTAGTAATGAGAATTTTATGAGAAAAGAGTATTTATGATAATTAATGGGGTTGCGCATCTATATTAGGCCGATTTTAGGGCTGCATCAATTGGGGGATGCAAGGTGCATATAGTCAAACCCAATTTTAAAAGAATTGAGTTGAAATAACTTGAAGCCCAATTTATATGGGCTTTTTATGAAAGGCCCACTGGGTTCCATTTCGTAATTTCATCTTGATAACTAATTGCATTTTCAGTTGTCGTAACAAACAACAGCTTCTTTGATCATTCTCTTGAACGTTGAAAATTGTTCGACAATCTGAAGAAGCTGTCAATCTCGTCTATTACGTTCAATTTCAGGTTCGATTTCTCTCTTTTTATCTGCCTATGTGTGATGCCAATTTATCTGATGGTATAAATAATTTATTTATGTTTTATGAATTATTAAATTCTGGAAAGGATCTCTTGGGGATAATGTTTCCTATACCAATTATCATAATTCTCCGTGATTTATTTATCAGAAATTGGAGAAATTGAGTGATTTCTACAATGGCTTTCTTTCTGTGTTCTGTATGTGTGTGTTTTCTAATTGGTTACTGTATTATTTATTTTACGTTGCAGTTGTGAGAATTTCAGTTCCAATTTCAGCTAAAAAATCGCAGAATATAGTATTGAACCGTAGTCAGTAACAATGGTGTCCTTCGAAATGAACGATCGGAAAAGTAAGTTAATTCCACTTATATAGCCACTTTTTCATTTTGTTAATTATGCATGTATTTTATTTTATGCTCCTTTTCTTAACGTATTTGTGGCCAAATCATGTATGAAGAATTATGATGTCATTGTGAATAACAAGTGTTGTGGCATTTGATTTTAGATGTGTGGATCAAATTCTCATTTATGCTGAATTTATCTTTGAATTGCATAGTCCACGCAGCATTATGGTTTACGCATTTTGTTACTTTGATCTTTATTTCATTTTGTGTTGCTTTAAATGCTCTGTAATTCATTAAAATTGTTGTAAGTTATTGTAGCATAGATAAATTTTTGAGTGCTTAATCGAAGTCTCTCCTTGGTGGTGTAACAGAAGTTGGGCTTGGTTTAGCTGGATTCGGAGTTTTCTTTTCCTTTTTAGGGATCGTTTTCTTCTTCGATAAGGGACTTCTTGCAATCGGAAATGTAAGCATTTTGAAGCATGTTATCAAGCATTTCATATTGAACACTGTTCATCTCTCATCTCCCTAATGTTGTACAGTTCTACTCAAACAGATCCTCTTCTTGTCAGGGGTGATATTATCCATTGGACTCACACCATCGTTGCAGTTCTTTATGAAACGTTCCAATTTTAAGGTCTCTTTTACATGATAAGATATCATTTGGCTTGTCGCGTTTTACTATCTGATTTATTCTTACATCATTACTAATTTGGTTGCAGGGGACAGTTTCATATGGAGTTGGCTTTCTCTTGGTCGTCATCGGATGGCCCATAATAGGAATGATAGTTGAGACATATGGATTTTTTTTACTCTTCAGGTTTGGTTCTGGTTATACGCATCATATAATCTATTTTGTTCGACTATGGTACTCTTTAGTTCTTACGAGATTCTTTTATTCAATTGTTTGCAGTGGATTCTGGCCAACAGTCGCTGTTTTTCTACAGAAGATTCCTGTTCTTGGTTGGCTGTTTCAGCATCCTGTTATCAGAACGGTATGTTTTTCTGGAGTATGTATTTTGGAATGTCACATGAAAATGAATATTTGAATGCAAAATTCTATTTGTTGCCTTCTACTTAGTTGTGTTGGTGGCTTTTCGATGTTTGCAATTCAATTTAGTCCACTGGTTAACTGATAAGCAATATGAAATCACAAAGTTTCATCACGGTGGATAAGAAACTCTAGCTTCCACCTGAGAATTTCTATGTTCCCTTGCTCACTAAAAACGGTCCTCATGTATTAAAAAGCTATTTGTTACTCCTACATTTTTCTTAATATGTGTTTACGATTACATTGGCTCTCCATGTTGAAAATGCCAAACTTGTGCTCTTTCTGCTGATTAATTTCAGAAAGTGTAGATGGAATGAAAGATATTACAACCTGATTAATTGATATACAAGTATAAAATTGGTGTGGTGTCATTTGCACCAAATACCTTTAGACCTCGCTAAAGACTAAGGTTGTGTTTGCATTGTAGGATTTCAAAATTTGTTGCAGTAAATCCATGTGTGTTCACTCTTATGAAACTAATTTGTTTGGCTGATTAACATACATCTTCAGCAGAATTTCTCATGAATGCCAGTGTTTTTTAATTGAACTGTTATATCCATTGCATATGATGTTTATATCTTGCCTTGCCAGTTTTTTGAACACTATCGTGGGAGACGAGTACCGGTGTAAGTTTAGATCGCAGGCAACGGAAGAGCTGCGTAGCTGTGAGGTGCCCATTCCCCATTGACAAATATGATATCACTTTTCTAATCAACTGACATGTTAACAATTTAGATTTAGTAGGGAACGCGGTCACAGTTTTGTTCTTTGCAAAAACTTTTTGCTCATATAAGCATAGGCAGCAGATATTTTTGCACTCATTTTTTACCATTAATTACATTACCGTTCGTTAACAAATTGATGAATAAGGTGATCCATATAAAATTAATTAATAGACCACATAAAACCATGAGCACACAAATCCCTAAAAAATAAGACAACAAAATTGGAAAATGTTATCAATTGATGTGTTTGGAATAGATAAAGACAATCTAACAGCATTCCTTACACAGGTTTGGAACAAAACAAAGACAAGTCAACTGATGTTTGAATACACAGCAAAAGCTAAATAAGACCTAAAGCAATCCCAACACCTAGTTATAATTACGACTTAAGTAACCTAAAGGTTGTTCAGATAATAGATCACAGCACAAGAGCATCTTTATTATCCGAAAGAGATCAGCGGCTAGGAGACCTATCCCTCACAGGCTCTCCAGGAAAATCCTGGGGATAAGGGCTCCTGCTTCTGCTGCGACTAGGGCTACGAGGACGAGCCCTAACAGGAGAACGTCCACGCACTGGACTTTGACTGCGGCTTCTTGAACCGTATGGTGATCGTTCCCTCACTGAACTTCCACTGCGCCCCCTGGGTCCCTCATATGCAGGAGCACCTCGTTCCCTTGGTGGTGGAGAGCGTGAGTACGACCTCTCTCTGCTGTACCTTCTCTCATTTGGGGATACAGACCTACATACATTTATATATGTCAGACATAGATATACATCTCTACAAAAAGGAAATGTATCTAACGTAAATATCCTACCTCGAGTATCGTCTTTTTGGAGAGTAGTAGTCGTGACCACGAGATGGAGATCTAGCATATCGTGGCGGTGGAGACCGAGAAGCATACCGAGGAGAACGAGAATAGCGTGGAGGGGATCGCCTCCGATCATACCGACCTCTGCCACTTTAAAGAGTTTAAATTAATACTTTCCAGGCAAAATATTCAAAGTTCGTACACTCCTACAGAAATATGGGCAAATGCCTACATTGGTGATAGTTTATTAAGATCTTTTAAACAATAAAACCTTGTAACATTTTTCCGTCCATTCTTAAATAATTCATTTATTAATCATATTTCTAATGCCTAAAGCTAGACCCTGTTTCCTGGCAAATATGTGGTGCAAAATCGTATATAAATGATAATGCTTTTAAACAATAAAACCTTGTAACATTTTTCCGTCGCATTCTTAAATAATTCATTTATTAATCATATTTCTAATGCCTAAAGCTAGACCCTGTTTCCTGGCAAATATGTGGTGCAAAATCGTATATAAATGATATCTTTGATAAAATATTATTAATCCTCATTTTTTGCCTATAAAGTAGGACATTTCAGGTTGAAATTCCCAACAATAACGCACCTTGTTCATGCAGACTTCCATATCTCAAACAAGAGATCATATAAATACTGAAAGCAATACAAGTCCTTAGCATGTATGTAAATAGAATTACCTTCCTCCCCGTTCCCGGGATCTCATTTCAGTTGGCTTTTTCCTATTTTCTTCAGCAAAAACGACAGTAAGCTCCCGCCCTTGCAGAATTTGACCATCCATTTGATACTTCGCTTCTGCGGCATCTGCAGGGTCTACATATTGAACAAATCCAAATCCACGTGGATCACTGCATGAACAAACAATTGACAGGTTGCAAACAACACCATCAGTTAGATGAAGCAATAAATTATTCTAGCCAAGACAGGTCATCCAATGAGGTTGTAAGAAGGATATTCAATGGCAAGAAATGAGATCCAGATGAAGGAAATAAAAAATCTCCACGAACAAATGTTTGGCTGAGAAGAGTATAGACTATAATTAAGAAAACATATACTATCTGGTGTTGTTTCCACCAAAATATTTCCTACATGGGATAAACATTAATTGTTCATGGTGATTACTTTTTCATGAGAACATATACCAATCATAACATAAATTAGACATAATTTGCACTACATACCAATAGTAACAGATGCAGTGTGAAAATATGTCAGAAATGATAGAAAAGAAGGAACCAGCATTCTCCAAGAATGAAAGATGTCAAACCATTTTTTTCAAAAATTCATCCAATTTTACTCAATTATAATGCTAAAAAGCATTTCTGGCAATTCTTTATATTCCAGAAACACAATGGAAACAACACCAATCATAGCCATATGGTCGCAAAAGGGAATCTAAGAAAAAATGATAGAGCAGTCAGTGGAGTCCATCATTAACCCTTTTAAGTCCTCAAAACAAACCCTATTCAAATTGATTGCTAAAAATAAATTTCAACAATATTTAAGGCCATCATAAGCGCATAAACAAGCACTTTGCAGCTGACCTTGTGAGAGATAATTTTAGATGACTTGAATTTCTTCAAGACTTGAAATCTTGATATCTTCACAATGTATTCAAACAAGAACCTTCCAATCTTCATTACCAATTACATCACCTTCAACTTCTTATAACTTGGGACCTCTTACTATTAGAACAGGACTCTTACTACTTGATTGAAGTCTTCATAACTCTTACTACTTGACTGAAGTCTTCATAACTCTTACTTCACTGCTAAATCTCGAAAGACTATAATAAAAATATCCAATTTAAGATAAAATGCAAAAACATAAGAGCAAAGCAAAAGCAAAAAAAAAAACATCGGCTAACAAGTTAAGCAAAACAAGGTGAAGTAATTTCTTCATATTCATGCGATTAAATGTAAAAATAGAGTAGTGCAACTAATGATAAAAATGAACAATCGCAAAACACTACACAAGCTCACCCAGTATAATAATCTCTTGGCAGATAAACATCCTTAATAGGGCCAAATTGTCCAAACGGCCTCCTCAAATCTTCAGGCCTGCAAAACAGAACTTAATCATCAGCACCACAATAATAAAACAATTAGTAAACATAGTTTCACAATCATAAATAAAAGATAACCAAACACACCTGCAATCATGGCGAAGGTTTCGGACTAACAGACTGGTGGGAGCATCTCCTCTACCACCACCATGACGTCCTCTTGGGGGGCTCCTTCCTCTTCTACCATAACCTCTAGGTGGTGATGGGGTGTAGCTTCTTCCCCTCATTGAGAAAAGTGGTTCAAAACCTGGAAAAAGAAAGGTTCAGGGCCAATGTCTATTAGGTATGAATAAAACTGTTACAGAACGTGGAAGCCAAAGGAAGAAAAAATGAATTTTAAGTTCTCAGCAGCAGAATAAAAAAGAAGAAGTCCCACTGGAAAAGTCAAAAGAAAAAAATGAGGGTGGAAGAAAAAATAAAGATCAAGCAAAAGCTAATGCTGCAACTCAAAACACGAATAATAGGGAAAACAAAACAGCAAAGAAGAATGATCAACTAGAGCTAATACAAAGTAAACGCCATCATATCAGCAGTCACTGTAGTTGTATGATCATCATCGCATTCCTTACTTAGAAGGTGAAAGTTGTAATCCTAGCACTCAAAACATAAACAAATAAAACTCTGAATTTAGGAAAATGAAAGAAATAGAATGATCAGTTAGAGCTAATACATGATAAATAGCTATCATATCAGCTATCAAACCGTATTATTCATCATTTCATTCCCACATAAATGTAAGCTAATACCATTTTCTGTTTTATTTTTACTAAGAAGCATAATAAAATGAAAGAAATAGAATGATCAGTTAGAGCTAATACATGATAAATAGCTATCATACCAGCTATCAAACCGTATTTATTCATCATTTCATTCCCACATAAATGTGACCTAATACAATTTTCTGTTTCTTTTTTACTGAGAAGGTATAAGTTATAATCAAAGCATCACTCAAAATTCAAAATTTAAAAATCATAAAGCTAGTGGAAAGAAATAGAATGATCAGCTAGAGCTAATACATGATATATAGCTATCATATCAGCAATCAATACATATTGGTCATCATTTCATTCAAATGTGGTAAGGATACCATTTTTCATTCCCTTTTTTCTGAAAAGGTTGAAAGTGATAATCCTCGCGCACTCAAAATATAAACATAAGAAAACAAAAATATGAAGAAAAAAACCAAAGAAAGAAATAGAATGATCAGTTAGAGCTAATACATGATATATAGCTATCATATCAGCTATCAAACCGTGTTTTGTCATCAATTCATTCTGCAATACCAAGAATATGAAGAAAAAAATCAAAGGAAAGAAATAGAATGATCAGTTAGAGCTAATACATGATATATAGCTATCATATCAGCTATCAAACCGTGTTTTGTCATCAATTCATTCTGCAATACCAAAATTATGAAGAAAAAAACCAAAGGGAAGAAATAGAATGATCAGTTAGAGCTAATACATGATAAACAGCTATCATATAAGCTATCAAATCGTGTTTGTCATCAATTCATTCTGCAATACCCCGAAACCTAACCCTTTCTTATCAAGAACCCACAAATCATTAAGCAATACTTTTGAATCAGAAAGGTACAATGAAATTGACAAAAGAAACAGAGCAATCTTGATAAATAACAAATAAATTAAGAAAAACAAGTAAAAAAAATAAATACAATAACATCAACAATCGTCACATACAACAAGAACGTTACACGATGAAGCACCTATTGTAATGACAATAAAAAAAAAACCTAAAAACACGAGCCAACGTCTTCCAATTAAGCATATCTAGATTAAAGCAATAAAACCGCTGACATGACCGTGAAACGATACAGATCCGGAAGTAAGCAACGGAAAAAAGAACCCTAATTGAAATACCACGTCTCAAATTTACATTGGATTTTTGAAATTAATGCGAGAACGGACTCATTCTAGTCAAAATTTGGGTATGAATAGCACGAAGTAAAGTACCGTACCTTAACTGCTGGAAGGATCCTGAAATCTACAAACACCAAAGAAAGAGAAAGCGCGGCGGAGCTTTAGAGAGAGAGTAAAGTACCGAATGGAGGAGTTAGGGTAAATATGTGAGTGAATTTATAGGCGTGTTAGGGTTATTGCAATTTGCAAAAGTTCGCAATGAATAAGGGGTGCAAAAGTAATTATACTCTTTCTATATAAAAATAAAATGAAATCGTAAAATAAAATTCTTTGGGGATCATTTACCATTAAATAAATATAAAATGATACTCCCTCTAGTCTCATTTATCTTGTACAGTATTTTTTTGTCCATATCAAATGTAGTCTCCTACACTTTATGAAAATTATCACTCTTTAACTAGCACTTAATTACTCAATTTATCATCAACTTTATTCACAAACAATCAGGGGGTGTTTCTTTTGGGCTTTGGATGATTTTAAAAATCAAAATTTTGAAATCCCGATGAATAGTAATATGGGTGTTTCTTTTGGGTTTTGGAATAGTGAAGGATTTAACTTTATGTCAAATCAAGTTGTAAGATTGAATGAGTTTGTATTATTATATTATTGTTTGATGAGATTGTAATGATTAGTTAAGTGTGTAATGATTAAATGTATTATATTATTGTATTATTATATTATTATAGTATTATTATATTATTGTTGAGAAATAATATAATGATTGGAGTAATATTATATAGATATAACTTTATGTCAAATCAATATGTTTGATAGGGGTGGTTTTGAGTGGATTTTGAAAATCGATTTTTAAATCCAGAAGTAAAACGGGTTTTGGATCTTGAAATCTAAAACCTGGTTTTTAAAACCAAAAGTAAACATACCCTCACTTTATTCATAAACAATCATTTTATTCACAATGGATAGTACAATATCCTATAATACCTTTATTTTATCTATTTTATCTATTTTTTCTTAAAATTTGTGCACGGAGGAGGGAGTGGTTGAATAGTTGTAATGGTAAACAATATGAATTAAATTTAATTTTAACCACTACTCCATTTTTTAATTTTAACCACATCAAAGCGTCAATTAAATGAAAAGTCTTATGTCGGAACATCCTATGCAATGAATTCAGTACTATTGTGAAAAACATTAATACTGTATTATTTTCAAAATAATATCAATAGTTATTTTTATGAAAATAAATAATACTCCATCCATTTAATGTAATCTCATTTGAGTGAGACAAATATTTTAAGAAAAAAAATAGATAAAAATAATAAAGTAAGAGTATTATAAGTAAGTTTGTATCACAAACTTCATTATTGCATAAGCTTGCTTACCCGTTTCACCCTTTTCTCCGTCCTATTGCAAACCTTCTCCACTTCTTACATAACCTTCTTAAATTTCTCATGTGGGATTTTATTGAAAGAGGAAAGGCACCCACCGTTAGATAAACAACTCTTCTCCTCTATGCATTTTATCCTTTTCACTCTCCTCATTATTTTCGTTGCTAGAGGTCTGATCTTTTAGAGTCTCGACAAGGGGCTGTGAAGTCTCATGTAAATTACTACTCCTTACTCAAAATGAGGGTAGGATTCATTGGAGAGTTGCTTAGTTGAAGGAGAGAGATTAACTGGGGTAGGAGAATTTCTACTTGGTAGAAGTGAAAAAACGAGAAAAAAGAGTGAGCGTAATGGTAGAGTGGACAACAAACAAGAAAAGAAGAAGCAATGATTTGAGCGTTTGCAACCCACATGCTGAGTATGAGACTGAGTGTCAATATATGTGGTCCCTAGTATATAATTTTATTTAATTCCATGTTCATTAATCTGGGGTAGAATGCACTGAAAGAGGTAGAAATTTTTTGGGGGTAGGAGTAAGAAATTTTTGAGTTGACATAAATGCGTCAAAATTAAAACTAAAAAATTATAACCCACATTGTGGATGCTCTTACCTCAGCTACAATCTCTCTCATTTGTCGTCCTTTTCTCTACTTGTATGTCGCGTCTTCTCTCTCTCATTTGTCGTCCTTTTCTCTACTTATGTGTCATATCTTCTCTTCTTGCACCGCCGCCCAAGCTCAAATGTGACACCAATGTAGACAAAAACAAGGACAATAAGTGAAAGAGGATGAAGTGGTGAATAATGTATTTATATCGACAATAAATTTGATAAATACAAGTTCAACTCGATTACATGTATAATTTTACAAAATTAAATGTAAAACATATTTTTAAATATAATTAATAGTAAAATAATTTTGACTCTACTTGATTACATGTATATAAATATAAATTATATAATTAATGGCAAAACAATAAATATAACATAAACTCAATTAGGTTCGAGAGTCTTTCAAGTCGAGTTCTTATGAACTCGAACTCGATAACCAGTTAAGTAGCTCAAAAACTCAGACACAACTCAATCAAATTCAAATTGATTTTAATTTTTTATTGTGGGTTGCTAACGAATTAACTTAACCAACTTATACTCCCGATCACCAAACATACGACATGGTTTAATAAAGGAGGGGACGAATGCTAAAATAAACAATTATTCAATTACATTGTGATTAGTTAATATCCCATATCATTTTTTAGAATAAATTTCATTTCAAATTAAACATCATTTTATATAATTTTTTCACATTTTTCCTAATTTTATTCAACAATTAATATCTTTTTCACAACTTTAACTAAAAAATATTTTCAGGTAGTGGTGCTCTAACCACTTATCTATCCCACTTTATCATTACTACATGATTCCCACTTTGTCATTACTACATGATTAGTGATGGTTATTAATGTTATTCTTGCAAAGAAAAAATGATTATTAATTTTTTTTTTATTTTTTATGATAGTAGTAATTTTGACACTGTTTCGGTTCAAAAGAGACGTTTCAAAATTTCGTCTCTTTTGAAGAGAAACAATCAAATTTACCCTCGAGACCAAATAAAAGTCATTTTTTAAATTAATAAAATGAAATTATCAACATTTTTATAATAAAATTATTTGATAAATATAATATAATAACGTTGAGTAACACTTTTATTAACGTAAAGTTAATTAGATCCCCCAACATTAAATTTATGGCAAATAAAAAAAAAAAAATTAAACATAAAATATACGCTAGAAATAAGCCAGAATAAAAGCTTTTTACTGCAATACAATATTTAGCAAATTTGAGCCAAAAAATATAACACAAGTTGAAGATAGCGAAAATGGTCATAAAACAAAATGCATCGTAAAATGCTACTAGTACATAATAATCGTCAAGGAAACTAGTAGGGAGATCTGACACAATTAAAGGTGGTTCTTCAGATAATACAAACAACACAGCCAACTTTATCTATCTTCTTGAAGAGACTAATGGCTGGGGGACCTAACCCTCGCGTTGTCTCCCGGAAATTCCTTGGGAAATGGGCTCCTGCTTCTGCTTTGACTACGAGGACGACCCCTAACTGGAGAACGAACAGGGCCTGGACTTCGGCTGCGACTTCTTGAACCGTATGGTGATCGCTCCCTCACTGGGCTTCCATCACGGGCCCTGGGCCCTTCATAAGGAACTCCTCGTTCCCTTGGTGGTGGAGAGCGCGAAAACGACCTCTCTCTGCTGTACCTTTTCTCATGTGGAGATCCAGACCTGCATATGTATAAATCGATTGTTTAATTTCTTTAGAGACCAATCAAATTTACTCATAGCTTACTCCACACATTGAAAAACATGCAAAATATAACTCTGCCAAGAAATGGAAAAGTATGTACAAAATATGACATCCTACCTCGAGTATCTTCTCTTTGGGGAGTAGTATTCACGGCCGCGAGATGGAGATCCGGCAAATCGTGGAGGCGGGGACCGGGGAGAACGAGAATAGCGTGGAGGAGAGCGCCTCCGATCATAAACTCGGCCTCTGCCACTTTAAGAACAAGGTGATTTAAGGTTAATACTCTATAGAACAAATATTCAAGTTATTGAAATCCTAGTTGGTCTTCAGGAATTGAGAACAAAAAAAATTGTGATACACCATTGACAGTTACATTCTCAAAAAAATGCATTTATCAATCATATTTATAATCCATAAGCCTGTCGCTGACTCACTGCTCCTAGCAAATACAGCTTCATCCACATCTTTTACCTCCAAAGTAATCATTTCATTTTAAGTTGAAATTCCTTACAATCGCGTATTCTATTCATGCAGAGTTCCATATTTCCAACAAAAGATTATATGTAAATGGTTAAAGAAATACAAGGCATGTGTATAAAAATAACTACCTTCCTGCTCGTTCCCCTCGTTCCCGGGTTCTCATTTCAGTAGGCTTTTTCCTATTTTCTTCAGCAAAAACAACAGTGAGCTCCCGACCTTGCATAATTTGACCATCCATCTGATATTTTGCTTCTGCAGCATCTGCAGGTTCAACAAATTGAACAAATCCAAAACCACGTGGATCTCTGCATGAACATTTGACAGGTAAACACTATCAGATAGATGAAGCTATAAATTATTGCAGCTAAGACTTGTCATCCAATGATGGTGTAAGACAGCCGTTCTTCAATGACATGAAGGAACAAAGAAAATCTCATGCAACAAAATATTTGGCTGAGAGAGTATAGACTGAAGTTAAAGAATATATACAATGTCTGGTGTTGTTTCCACCAAAATATTTATGTCTCTGTGAACAACACATTAATTGTGTTTGGTAACTACTTTTCAAGAGAACACATAGCAGTCATAAAATAAATCAGATAAACCATAATTCACAACAATTGTAACACATCCACAGTGAAAGAAGATCTGTCAGAAATGAAATTGAACGGCAATACCAGTATTTTCAAAGAAAGAAAAAGATTGCACGCCATTATTTTTCCAAAAATTCATCCACACATATTCTAGACAATTCCACAACCACTATAAAATTCAGACAACTCTTTTTTCACTCTAGAAACACAATGGAAACAACGCCAACCATAGTCATATCCTGTATCAATTAATTCAAGAGGACATCAAAGGCAATGGCAGAATGAACTCATCATTTAAAAGAAATGATAAAGCAGCACAAAGCCTTGAAGATTCTCATGCAAACCCTATTTAAATTCACAGCTCAAAATATATTTAAAAAATATTGAAGGCCAACTGGCCAACATAAGCGCAAAACCAAGCACTTGGCAGCTGACCTTGCGAAAGATAATTTTAGATGACTTGAAATTCTTCAAGACTTGAAATCTTGATATCTTCACATTGTATTCATACAAGAATCCTTCAAATCTTCATTACCAATTAAATCACCTTCAACTCCTTATAACTTGATTGACGTCATGTGACCTCTTACTATTAGTATGTGTCAACAGTACTCTTATTACTTGATTGAAGTCTTCATAACTCTTACTTCACTGCTAAATCTTGAAAGACTTTAATAAAAATCCAAAATCTTAAAAAAAAAAACTAAAACAGAGAATAAAAAGCAGAAAATCTACCTGCTAACAATTTAAGCTAAAAAGGTGCAATAATTTCTCATGCAGTTAAATGTGGAAATAGACTGGTGTATTTCATGATACAAAAGAACAAGAGCAGTGCCCTCCACAAGCTCACCCAGTATAATAATCCCTTGGCAGATAAACGTCCTTTATTGGGCCAAATTGTCCAAACGGCCTCCTCAAGTCTTCAGGCCTGGAAAAAAAAAACATCAGCTCTACAACAATAAACTTAATGTTCCACTCTATTTTTTTTTAAGTTTTAACATACATGTAAAACAATTAGTTAACACAGTGACATGGTTAAAAAGAACAGCAAACCAAACACACCTGCAATCATGGCGAAGGTTTCGGACTAAAAGACTGGTGGGACCATCACCACCACCACCACCACCACCACCATGGCGTCCTCCTCTTGGAGGGCTTCTTCCTCTTCTACCACCATAACCTCTAGGCGGTGACGGGGTGTAGCTTCTTCCTCTCATTTAGAAAAGTTGTTCAAATCCTGGAAGAAGTAAAGTTCAAGACCAATATATGCAAGGTATGAAACAGATTGTTAAAGAAACAAGAATGCCAGTTAATAAGGGTCAAAGAAAGCTGAAGGAAGAAGAAATGAATATCAAGTTGTCAACAGCAGGAGAATAAAAAAGTGCTAGTGGACAAGTCAAAATAAAAAACAAACGAAGAAAAAAAGACAGTGGACTGATATCAAGCAGAAACTAGTACTGCAAATCTCAAATGAATACAAAGGATAAAAAAAGTATAGAGAAAGAATGATAAGGTAGGGCTAATATTAAGTAATCACAATCATATTGGCAATCACTGTAGTTTCCTCATCATCTATTTCCAACATATATGTAACAGTTAGATGGTCATCATATATAGTGACCTGATTAACATTATTATTACTTGCTGAGTAGTTGAAAGTGATAAGTAGCATAGTACTTAAAACAAAAACACAAAACAACAATAAGAAAACTGAGCCTTTAATCCCAACTAATTGGGATAGGCTACTCAAAGAAGCATAAAGTAAAAAAAAACAGGAAAAGAAATTGAAATATCAGCTAGGGCTAATACATGATACTCCCTTTTGTACACCCTTTTGTACACAAAAAGTGTGCTCACTTTTTTTTATACATGTTTTTTAAAAAATCACATTTTAATTATAAAGAATATATTTAAGATAATGAGTAAAGAATATATTTGGTGGATACTCAATCTTGTTAGTAAAGTAGAAAAAATATTTAAAAGTGAACTATTTAAATAGAATAAGTCTTTTGGTCGACGGAGGGAGTACATAGTTATCAAACCATACTGGTCATCATTTCATCCCACATTTGTGAGCTGGGTGCCATTTTATTTCTCTCTTACTGAATAGGTGAAAGGAAATTCTTAAAATACTCAAATTAGAAGCATAAACTAAACAAAAATCTGTAAAAAAAATAAAATAAATAAAGAATACCCAAACTCAAAAAATTCATTCTTCAATTCAATAGTCAATACCCAAAGTCATAATTCAATTGCAATTTCTTCTTAAGCACCGACAAATTATTTGGCAATACTTTAGTATAACTAAAGAATACAATCACATCAAAACAACGCGAACGAAACACGAGAAACCACTCTCAAAAAGACAAATTAGAAAACCCTAGAAGCAGAAAGCAAAATCTTCAATTAAAAATATCGGGATTAAAGTAAAAAAAACAGCTGAAAGAAGGGTGAGACAATACAGATCTGAAAATAACCAACGGAAAAATTAACCCTAATTGAAATAATAGGTCAATGTATCAAATTTAGATTAACGCAAGAGCGGAGCTACTCGAGTGAAGAATTGCTTATCGATAGCATGAAGTATTGTATTGTACCTTAAGCCGAAAGGAACGTGAATTCTGGAAACACCAAACAGCGAGCGGCGGAAGAAGTTTTGAGAGTAGAGTAATGTATGGAGGCGTTAGGGCGAATGTGAATTTATAGGCTCTACTCTTTCGATGCAACGGGCGCGCGTTATTCAAATCGACATCAATTGACCACTTTCAACTTGCTCAATCAAATTAGCTACTTAAAATAAAAATAATTGTAAATGACACGAAAATATCACTTTAATTATTTCATATATACATTACATACTAATTAAACTAAGTTAAAATTCTAATTTTATTTAATTTAAAAGTCAAAATAAAAAAATTTTAAAAAAATTGCAGTCAAAAGCTTGGATCCGAGTTGTTCAGAAAATTCGCGGTTCGCAAACAAGTGGTTTACTACATGACCAAAATATTGTTACTAAAAGGTCAAAAAATTACCACTACAAGGTCAAAAATTTAATAGTACATGTCAAAACATTCTGATAAATTCACCCAAAAAATTAACTGTCCAGAATAATTTTTGACATGTAGTAATACACTTTTGACCTTGTAGTGATAAATTTTGGTCTTGTAGTAACACTGTTTTAGTCATGTAGTAGCCGATTAAGTCAGAATTATTTTAGTAATTTTGCTCAAAAAAAAAAAAAAGTGTCCAGAATATTTTTGGTCTTGCACTAATACACTTTTGATCTTGTAGTGATAAAATTTAGATCTTGTAGTAACATAGTTTTGGTCATGTAGTAAGATAATATTTAAAAGCGAAAATAAATATTATAATTAAGGTTAACCCATTTTAATCGACATTAACCGCGTTGACCCGTGTTTGACCCACGAATTTTAACTTAATTTACCTTAATTAGTCAATATTGCATTTATGTATTATTGCATACAAGTTTTTGCCTAATTATTAATCATTTTACAATAAAATGACAATAACTTTGTTTTAGATATCTATTCTTGTTAGTTCATTAGGTATTTCACGAGTTTGAGTTTTTACTAATTGAGTTGTCAAGCTATCAAATTCGAATTGTTATTCGACTTACGGGTTTTTAAAATGAACTAGTATGAATATTAAAAGTTAAACAGTGATTAACATTTGAATGCATGACCCATATTGTACAATTGATGCACCATAAATATATATATATATATATATATATATATATTTTAATATATTATTTTTAGTACTATTAAATATTTCTTCGTTGTCAAGGATATATATATATTTTAATATATTAATTTTAGTACTATTAAATATTTCTTCGTTGTCAAGGATTTTCATTGTGCCCTAAGGACATATCTACCTTGGGACAGTATGAGATGGTGTGATTTTTCTCCAAATTTATTGTAATATACATATTATTTATTTCATTAATATGGAGATAAGGTATTTTTTAAAATATGAGTTTAATTAAATTTGCGGGTCAATCCTATTTGAACGAGAGCCTTATTTAAATGGTTCACTAGGAGCGAAAATATATACTGCAATTATCAATTAGATACTAAATTGAAAAGAAGAATAATCAAGAGTAACTATCATAGTTTTTATGTGAAATGTTTTTTTTCCATGATAATACTACATTATTACACTTGACAATATTACAAGGTGAAAAACCATTTTTTATCATGGAATCACCACTCTCATCTTCTTTTACTCACATTATCCACTACTATCCTCACATTAACGACGACACATAATGTCAATTTTTTTCTAAAGAAATATGATTGTTAAGATGGATTTCTAGTTAAATCGCTAATCCAGAAAAGTGTGAGGAAGATGGAATTCTAGTTAAATTGTCCAATGAAGATTGACGACACATAATGCAGTGGGAAGATCAAATAGGAGAAGACAATCCAATTGAATTTTGGTGCGTCCATTAAACGGGTAGGATTTGAAAATTTGACGCTAATCTACGTTGATACAAATTTGTACTAAAGTGTGTGCGTAATTTGGATTGTTAAGATTTTAATCTAGTAAATTCAATTTGAAAAAAACAAACCGAAAAATTCAAAATTGACACACTTATTTAACAAAACTCTCCATCTCACTTCTTTTTTACATATTTTATTAAAAGATAAACATTGTATTAATTTCACATATAAATTAATCTTTCAGCTCTCTTATGAGTTATGTTCAATTGTATTGTTGTGGACTTGTGGTGATATCTATCTGTTTCTACATTGAATTTATATCTAAAGTTTTATTAAGTACGTATAAATCCTACTATAATTTTTAGTTATATATTTATGTTTTATTTTTAAAAATATATATTTTTAATCTTACCCCTCTGTCAAATTTTGGATAGTCTATGATGTCTCATCTATTAAATAAACGAGCATATGATTTAGTATTGACGTGGGTGAAATAATTAACTTCTTAGGAAAAAATATAAAATTACTGATTTTTTTTGTATAGTATTTAAAATAATAATAATAATAAATACATAAATAAAAATACAACATTTATTAGTTATTCTGCCAAACCTGAATAATCTTTGTTTAGGTTTAGTAAATACAAGAGTTCTTTTTTCACACGCATATCAAGAATCGTCCCATTTTTAATCTATGTTTTTACTTTTTTCAATGTTGGCTTTATTTTTTATTATCAATTTTAGTCAGCAATGATATGAAACTCAATGATCATTTTTTTTATGAAACCCACAACCGACATAAATCATTCATACATTTGAGTCCTTGTGTTTAGTGCAAGTGTGCAACTTAGAACATGTCAAATTTTAGTCCAGTATCCCAAAATTTCAGACTTAATGTCATTTCTAGTCACGGCCTAAGTTAGGAGCATACAAGATTTGAATACTACACCAAAAAAGTATTAATTAAACTTTTAAGTTGCGTGAGAGAAACAAACCCAACAACAAACTTAATTCGTCATTATTTGTTTGAGGAGACTACATATTTATATTCCCAAATGACATACAACAAAATTTGGGCAATGAGAGTTACAATATCAATTTGAAAATAGTTGAAGAACACAGTGAAACCGAGATCAATAACATACTACTGGACAGAACAGCGAGAGAAAGAGAGATTTGGGCTAGTACTAATATATGGTCTTTATTAATATCTTGGCAACTAAACATTCAATACATATATTGATATGAATTGAATATACCAAATCTGAACACAAAACTTGAGCTTACATATAATAAGAGGCTCATTAAGCGCTCGAACTCACATCATTGTCAGCTTGTTTCACACTCTCTTGTTTTCCCTCCATCATGACCCGTCCAGTCATTGGATCAACTGGACGCATGTCCCGTGGGCCACCTTTTCGTCCCATGGCCACCATAGGTGGTGGGGGTAACATGCCTGCTCGGAAGAGAATGCGCTGGACAGGGTCGGAAGCCTGCGCGCCGACAGAAAGCCAATACCTAGATGGTGATGATTAGAGGCATCAGTAAGGGGGTGAATTTCATTTATTAGCGTATTAGGTATGCCATAACAATACAACATCTAAATATTACTATATACATACAAATAAGCTGCCAAGATAATGTGACTTGGTAATGAAATAGAGATGACAGATTTTGAGTTGAATGAGGAGAGCTAATAGGTATATAATGAAAGCGAGGTTTAATTTTTAACACTCAAGGCTGCTTATATCATAATTAGATAGTGCATCGAACATGCCAATGCACCAGCTAGACAAATTGAAGATGACACCATGAATTTGTCGAGCATTTTTAGATTTTCATATAAGCAAAAGTTCGTAAGAAGATGTTCTACACATAAGTTTTTAAAACAAGTTTGAAATGTCTAACATTCTTTAAGATGTCCGTTCATTTTATGACGCTATAATCTTCACAATACCATATAGCGATGAAAATCTTAAGCACATATACGATGAGGGAAGAAAGCATGTAACCACAGAATTAAAAGTTTACTTTTCAGAATCAGAATTCGGATTTTTAAACCACTTACTTGACTCTATCAAAATTGATACCCATTCTTTTACCGCCGTCTTGACCTGCATGATTGCACAAATTAAAATTAATTAGATTTTTTCAAGGATCCCAACTACAATCAACTTCCAATTAACACGAGTATGAAATTATGAAGGCGTGTGAAGTATGATAGTGACTATTCAAATCGCAAATAATTATTTTTTATTCAATCAAATTATGGAGCAATTCCTAGATCAAGAATCCAATTCAGATTCTTCAATCTTATCTGAGAATACATACAATACAACGTAACTGTGTACCATCAGATTGACAAAAGATGCAGTAGTACAACTGATTGATTGCATTCTCTACACTCTTCTCTAGATTCTAACACCATACACAACCTTTAGACCTCATGAACGAGAAACAGCAGACCCGATGATGACTAGTCATTTGGCATTTTTGCAGCCTATAATTTTCTGACTAGAGACTCCAGGTGTCCGATATTGCCGGATTAATTGGTCTACTATTCTCTTATTGGCTAGCTACCTCTATAAACACGCCTTTTCATCTTTTGTTCTTGCATTCACCATTGACATGACTGATGCACATATGTAATATTCTGACTTCCTTATTCTTAAATCTTAATCAATTCCTAGATTTATCTGAAAACAGTAGTATTATACATGAAGGTGAGTTGCATTAGGTTTTTACTTGTCTTGAGATTCTGAATGCCATTTCTTCCTGGTTCTTCAGAGAAACAAGGAAGTCGAATCTTGGGCATTGACAAGCAACAACACAAGATTCTGGATGATGAACTGAGATGTTTTTACATTTTTTCATGAAAATATTGTGGGATTATTATGCCAACTTTAAACATCAAGTGTAGTTGGAACCAGAAGAGATATTGTAATTTTGCTGCATGTGGAAGCAACTTCCCTGCTACTTAAAAAACTAAAGTAAAGTATTACAGCTTAACTGAAAAGGAGATATCTGAATCCTTAAAAAGCTCATTTATTTGAAATATTGGCATCTCTGTGTAATCAGTAAGAATGTGAAATATAATAGAAATTGGGACGGTGAAATTTTAAGTTTACCAGGGAGGGGGTTATAGTAGCCCAAGACTTCCAAATGCTTGCCATCTCTTGGGGATCTGCTATCTGCCGCCATCACTCTGTAGAACGGCTTGTTCCGACATCCCAACCTCGATAGGCGCAACCGCACCACCATGTTCTCTCTTTTTATCTATATACACCTACACAAAAACAATGAATAAAATTTTAACAACTAGAGTGTCATCTTTGCGAATCTTGAGGAAGTGTTCTAAAACACGTGATAAATAGCCATCATAGTAACTATCAAACAATTGTAATAGTCATTTCATACTATAATCAATACTTAATTTCTTCTTCAGCAACCACATATCTATACTTGAATTAAAAAAAATAAAAATAAGACAGCATTTGTAAAAATAAGACACCATAGAAAGTTGGTCTCGTAGGTTGTAATCCTGTGACTTATTAAACATATCAAGTGATAAAACATGTTTGTAGGCATACTACATTAGTAATATACATCTATATTCCACCAGATTGATGCAAGAAGAAGTGAAGAACGCATTTAAAACATGTTCTTTGTCAATCACTGTAGTTTCCTCATTCATCTTATTCCCACATATATGTAACAGTTAAAAATTGTCGTGGTATATGTGACCTGGATGCCATTTTCATTTCCTTTTTTTCTGAGTAGGTGAAAGTTAATCCTCACACAACTCAAAATAGATACGTAAAATAAAAAAAAAATTAGAAGACAAACTAAATTAAAGAAATAGAATGATCAGCTAGAGCTAATACATGATAAATAGCTATCATATCAGCTATCAAAACTGTAATAGTCATCATTTCATTATTCAATACCCAAAAATCATAATCAATCACCATTTCTTCTTAAAGCACAGAAAAATCATTTGACAATACTTAAGTACCCGAAAGGTACAATGAACTCATTGACAATACAAGCAAAGCAATGTTAATAGATAGCAAAGAGCGCAGAGACGAAACCAAATAACTAAGAATACAATCACATTTAAACTCGTCCCTAAACATCATGAACGAAACACGACACAAACACCTCTCAAAAAGACAAATTAGTAAACCACAAACCAAAACCTTTAATTAAACAGATCAAGCCGTAAAACCCTAAACCCAGAACCAAATAAAATTTATGGGGACCATGACAGCAGATTAGAAGAATGTAGGCCGCAAATTAACCAAAGGGAAAGGAATTCCATTTGTAATAATACCCAAGCCCCAAGTTCATACTGGGGTTTTCAGATTAACGTGTATGAATTAATTGTAGAAAATATGTGCGTGAAGATAGGGATTGTAGGAATGGTACCTTAAAAAAGCAGAAGGAAGGATTGTAGGAATGGTACCTTAAAAAAACAGAAGGAAGGATTGTAGAAGAGCGACGCCGCCGGCCGATGAGGTTTCAGGTAGCGTTAGGGTTTTTTGGGAAATTAGTTCCCGTAGTCTACATAAAATTTTGTTTAAATAAAACATTTTTATTTTTCTCTCAATTAAAAATAATTTTAAAATTTACAGTTGTGAACCAAAACTTTTCATAATTTACACATTAGTCTCTCTCTCTTCATTGTCCGATACCTAATTTATGTTTCCCGCAAATCTTCCATAATCTTTCATCCTCTGCACAAATACACAGCTTTTGTTTCTGATTGAATTGGTAGAAAGAAAGGGCATTCTCGTTTACCCTTATTACTCCTCCCCTTGTTCAATGTCCAGTTTAGTCATAAGAGAAGCATAGCCGAACGAAACGGAGTCTTCCATAGTTGGTGAAAATAATATACAACCAACGTTAAAGGTTAGTTGTTTGATTGCGCCTAAGATAACTCTATTTTTTGGATGAATTTAGTTGTACATGAATTTGTGCTGTTTATGTGTTTGATATAATGCCTTAGAGAAATTACTCATCCTTTTTGTAAGAATTCTATAGCCATCTTGGTTGATAGATTAAATTGCAACTCTTATTCATGGCTCCCACCTTTGGAGGATGATACAATAGCTAATGAAGGCTCCCGGCCTCAAAGGACTTATGTTTTGTGAAGAATAACAACAAATGATAGTATTAGTTAGAGTTGTTGTTTTTTAGATATGGAAGCAGTGAAAATTATGCTTCAGAAGCAGATAGATAATCAGAAAGTGGATACTTAGTTAAAGAAGAAGTAGTAATCATGTTTGCAGATTTACGATTAATAGATGAAGGCAGACCAGTCTTATAGATGTCTAAGTATGCAGGGGGGTGTGTAGATCTAGAAGATAAATTTTCGTTTTGAAGATTTTCATTTAGTGAAGCAGGAGGATTGATGTGTTCATTAAATTCTTCTATTAATTCATTATGCACATCTTCTATAATATCAACATTAGGAGCAGGAGGATTAAATTCCTCTATTAATTCATTATGCACATCTTCTATAATGGTACAAGAAGTGTTAGTTAGATCAACATTAGTGGGATTATTGTAAGTATTATGTGCAATGCAGTATCAGGAAAAAAAAATATCATTTTCTGCTTCTATTGATGTAGTCAATTGATGATTCAAACTTAGATCATCAATAAACTTAGAGGTTGCCTTTTTTTCAGAAAAAGGAAAAATGTCCTCATAAAATTTCACATTTCTGGAATTAAAAAAATTTCCAGTTGATAAATCAAGTAGAGTTAACCTTTTGTACCAAAAGGATAACCTAACAAAACACACTTCATGGCTCTAGGATCAAACTTAGTCCTATGTGCACTTAAGGTGTTTGCAAAGCACAAACAACCAAAATTCCTTAGATGTGATTAGTCTGGACATTTTTTATAAAGTATTTCAAATGGAGTTTTATTATGTAACAGAGCAGAAGGTGTTTTGTTTATGATATGTGCAGCTGTCAAGATGCAATAGGTCCAGTACTTCAATGGTAAGGATGATTGAAACAATAATGATTTGGCTACTTGTAACAAGTGTTGTTTCTTCTTTTTACTAATCCATTTTGTTCAGGAGTTTCAACACATGATGTTTGGTGGATAATACCTAATTTATGATAGAAATCATATAACAAGAACTCAGTTCCATTGTCACTTCTAATTATTATTATTTTTGTGTTAAACTGAGTGAACACCATATTGTAGAATTTTTCTAATGATGTTTTAACCTCAGATTTGTGTTTGAGTAAATAAACCCAAGTGCATCTACTAAAATCATCAATAATTGTCAAGAAATACTTATGACCAGAAGTAGAAACTATTGAGAATGGACCCCAAACATCACAGTGCACCAAATCAAAGATAGAGTCAGTTGAAGTAGTACTAACAGGAAAGGGAAGTTTTCTTTGTTTAGCCATAGGACAAATGTCACAAACTTTATTATTCAAATCACTTGGTTTTACATTCAACTGCCTAAAATGTGAGATTCTTAGCAGAAATATGTCCTAATCTAGAATGCCAAAGACCACAATTATTCAACAAAGTAACATAATTTGCAATTACTTTTTTTTTTTTTGAATTACATTAAATACCCATCCCTTTTCCCCTCCCCATGACTCGAACCCAGGATCTAAAGCCTAGGTAGTGGTGCTCTAACCACTTGAGCTATCCAACTTCGTCACATAATTTGCAATTACTGGTTTTGCAGTTTTCATGTAATTAAGTCCTCCTTGTTGCTCAGCAGAACCAATCACCATCTGGCTGGTTATGTCCTGCAAAACACAATGTGAGGACATAAAACTAACCATGCAATTGGAGTATCTTGTTAAATGTGAGACGGATAACAAATTGAAAGTGAAATTAGGGACACAGAGGACATTATTTAGAGTTAATGATTTATTTAAAATAATATTTCCCATGAAGGTTTCTGTAGCAATAGCATTATTTGGCAATTTTATTTTAATATCAGATGGTGTAGGTTGTGTAGTAAATAATTAATAATGAAAAATCACAAACCATGTGATCTGTAGCACCAGTATCTATAATAAAAGTAAATTCAGAATTAGTATTGACAAAGGAATTACATCATCAAATTGAATAGAGAAAATGATTCTCATCCCTCCTCTATATAAGAGGAGGTTTACAATAGAGGTTACAACTACTAAAATAGAAGTTATAACTAAAACAACTACTCTAACTAATACTATCATTTGTTGTTATTCTTCACATGTTTTGTGCTTATTTAACTTTAGAAATAGACTGTGTGGAAATACACTATTTATCCCAACTTTCTTATTGTCTTGTGGGTACTTGTGATTAGATAGGGTTTCAGAAACTGTTGGTTTTGGGGTTCAGAATCTGCATCCATCCAAAAAAATATGTTTCTGGATTCAAAATTCAGATTTGGGGATTTTCATCTGAGTGTGCATATTGTTGTGCGTAGTCCTCTGTTTTTCCTATCTGATTTCCTTCCTTTGTTTAATTCATGAGTCTCAGGTGTTGAATATTCAGCAATCAAACTATATATATCGCTGATAATCTCCTTTAGTTTTTGAGATGGAAGAGCAATTTATAGTGAGAGTGCCACCAGCTGTTGCCGAAAGAATAGAACGCCTCTTAAATGATACCTCCTCTTCTGAAGATAAGAACTTGGATTTGTCCTTTTCTGGTAATATATGGATTTTTTTCTTGAATTATTCAAAATTGTTCTTTAAACACTGTTTTAAATGAAAGCTTCAGTTTGTTCGACCAAAAAAGAAAAGAAAAGTGAAAGCTTCAGTAGTGATGCTCTGAATCGTAGCAAGTTTTTCTTTGTTCTTTGGGTGTTTTGTCTGTGTGATGATGTGCCTGTTCTGTATTTCAGATGATGGAAGAACTGGAACATTTGTTATTGGCAATGACCGTTTCTCTGCATCCCTCTTGGATCTTCCAACAGTTGTTGAGTCATACAAGACGTACGACGATAATGTGTTGATTAAATCTGCCGACATTGGTCAAGTAGGCCTACTGCTGTTAATTAATTATATGAATCATTGGTATTCCAAGTTAACAGTTCAGTGTTCTGGCAGATGATAATGGTGAGAGAGGAGAGTGACGGTGCCCCAGAAGCCGTGGAGTATAGACATGGTCTTACTCCGCCAATGAGGGATGCTCGAAGGCGAAGATTTCGGTGAGAGCCAGACTTAAATGTATCATTGACATCCTTTAATAATCTCTGAACGTTACATCCTTTAATAATCACTTATTCATATTTATTGCCTAGGTTCCTCAATTAAGAAAATAAGTTTAAGTAGTAATTGTTCACTGCTGCCAATTCTTGATTTTATATGATGTACATAATTCATGTTATTGTATTCTAAATAATCTGAATGCACGTCCTCATCGTATTGTGTTGTTTTGCAGCCTGGGGTTGTGCGTCGTGTGGAGAAAGATTTACAGAACATCATGGCTGGTGGAACAGCTGAGAATTTTGATATCCTTTTATCTTCTTAACTATGTTGCTCTACGACAACATTAGCTTACCTTTCTTATTCTTATCAGTAGAAGAAAGTCACAAAAATTTATTGGGAAACAATTATCCTGGAGTCACACTTGTGTGCACCCAATTGCATGATGCAATTGGGCCACAGTTTTGACTTGCTTCTAATGTGGTAGATCAAAAATTCAATTTGACAATTAAGGATATATTCAAATCAATTAAAATCCAATTGCATACCAAAATTTGCCATTATCTTGATTTCTGGTGAAAGAAAATGTTAAAGAGTTATTATAGATCAATTTTTTATACAATAATTGACATCTCCAAAATCACATAAGGAGGTGTATAGCCTTTTCTATTATGCAAATGGTATGATTTTAATGCTGTGACTGTGTATAGCTTCTTTGGATGATTTCTTATGAATTTCAATTGATAATACTCCTTGACTGGTGAATTACGTGTTGAAATGGCTGAGCCAGAGGAATATGGTGATGCAAATGCTCGTAATGAGGGTAAGAAGGTTGTTTCAAGACCTTTGGCAAAGTCGGATGCGCCTGAGGCTGGGGCTGTTGGTGGGGAGCCTGATGGGAGCGATTCTGATGAGACCGATGATTCTATATGAACAAAATTGGATGCATTAATGGTGAAACTGTTATTGATGATCTTATAAGTGTTTGCTTGGTTTCTTCTGTTGGTACATGCTTTTCATTGTCATTTTCTGAGACGTTGAAAGAATAGAGGGTCATTAGCATCATTGCAATGCTGCGTCGTTTCCTTTGTTTATCCTTGTATATTGACGTTTCGGATTTGTTGTATCCTTGAATAATATAGCTATGGCATTCTCTTGTGAAATTGGAAAAGTAGTAAGCTGTTTCCCCCTTTTATTCTGTTAGGGTATGTTTGTTTTAATATCCACTTGACTCAGCAGTTGTTGATCTTGAATAAATTAGTAGGAAAGTTGCACATTTTTTTAATTAGTGTCATCTTATTTAATGCAATGTTTGGATAATCCTAGGTAGCCGTGAGTGTAATCTCAAAAACGGTACTCCCTCTCTTCTATATAAATTGGACTCATTTTTTAAGAAAAATGTGTAATGAGTGATGAACATGGATCCTCACCATTTTTTATTTGAAAAGTAAAACCATGGGTACAAGTACCCTCACCTGCTCATGGAATTCTAATTATCTAAGCAGTCATATGATTCATACACCAATCCTTATATCTAAAGTTACTTCGAATCGGAAATTTTATCGTGAACCAACTTTAAAGTCTTGCTTTAATTTTCTCCATGAATTTCGGTATAGAGAACTCCTCATTTCTAAATATTATCGCATTCTTCGACCTCCATATGAGTTATACCACTTCAAGTCAAATACAAGTAACCTTAATTTTGCCCTTTTTTCTGTTAATTAAGCTACTAAATCCTAACAGATTTTGCACAATTCCAGAGTGTATAGCTGCCGAGAGCTGAAGCAAGTTGATGATCTCCATCCAAATTTTGTGTGATATGCATTCAAGTGTTTTTCATTTTCCTCACTAAGCTCACATAGGACACTACTTAAATCGTCGGTTGGTTTCAAAATGCCTCTCTTGAATAGTTAGCTTTTTTTTGGGAGTCGACTTCGATTCAACTGTCATCCCAAATATGAGAAAGGAATAGACCCCACTTTGCATCCCAAGTATTTTGCCATTGCATTTAGCCTGCCAATCTCCACATTCACTCCCATTATTGAGCATTTTTCGAAATTGATTTTTAATCCAGACATCATCTCCATAATCCGTAATATCCTTCTCATTACTATTGCATTTTCAGTTGTTGCCACATCCATCAATATTGTATCGTCGGCATATTGAAGGTGAAGGTGAGAGATTCGAATTTTAACTCGGCCCACTTAACTGTTTTTAGCTGTCCCAAATCTGCGCTTTCTATAAGAGAGTGCCCAAGCCTTCTGCTGCAATCAAGAATAAGAATGGAGAAAGGGGGTCTCCCTGTCGGAGGCCTCTCTCCATTTAAATTCTCCCGAGGGGCTCCCATTAACTAATACTTCCTCCCTCCCCCTCCCAATATTTAGGATCCTCACCATTTTTTTTGTTAAGTTTCTTGTAAATTTCGAGGAAATATAGATACATTGAGCAGTTTGATTCATCAATTTCACTTTTCGTGTTTCACGTGTTGTTCTTTAACACGTGTTGCCCCCAATATTTATAACATTAATTATATTTTAATATTACACGTGTCAACCATCCATTTAGTGGAATAAAATGTACAGCACCAAAATTGGAACATGTGATTTCATTCCCACATTTGAATAGATCTCATACTTTTGTATTTTCACTTTTTTTTTTATTGTGTATCTATCCCTCTTCGAAATTTACAAGAAGTTGATCAAAAGAAATGTAGAAGATTCAAATCTTTGTTGAGATGTAATTTTGAATATTTTTATGAATAAAGTTAAAAAAAAAAATGGTTGAATTGAATGTAAAAATAATAAAATAATTGTGAAATAGACTAATAAGACATGTATGTAAACTATTGTAAAATGGAGAAAGTAATTAATACGTCAGTTTCCTATTAATACCATAGATTAGTAAAAACATGGTGCCACTTAATTCTAATAATTCCTGATGCTATAAATTTGAGATTTAAGAATATGATTCACTTAAAATTTAAATCTTATAAGATGTAAACAATTTTAGAGCGACCTGTCTATACAA
Source organism: Galeopsis tetrahit (assembly GCA_963675135.1). Lineage (NCBI taxonomy): Eukaryota > Viridiplantae > Streptophyta > Magnoliopsida > Lamiales > Lamiaceae > Galeopsis > Galeopsis tetrahit. Next base: position 43,741,849 of record OY776131.1, read on the forward strand.
GATTAAAGGCTTTGCTCTAGCCTCGATCAATTGAGGCCTTCACTAGTATGGGCTTAAATACTGATATTTAAAAAAAAAAAAAAAGATTAATTATCGATGGTTTGTCCAAATAATTGATGCCTTGATATCACGTGGCAACTAGCAAGAATCATTGCACCCACCCATAACTTACTTGTGCTAATCAAAATAAATAAAAAAACACACAAACCCCAGCTTATATAATTCCAAGTCTTTTAATTTATCTTCATGCATGTGTTCAAAAAAAAAAAAAAGTCTTTTAATTTATCTTCATAGTAGTCGTGTTCAAACCTGAGAGCTATAGTTTCAATTTTGTGTTTTGTATGTATTTTTAGATAAAATTATGATCAGGTACAATTTTGAGTAATAATAATTAATTCATATAAATATAAATATTAGATTGTATATTGAACAATACTGTAGTGAAAATTTTGCAGGTTAAAATTGCACTATTTGTTCAGTAAAAATAGTACACTGAAGTATTTATTTTAAAATTATTGGCCAATTTATTTTGACCCAGAATATATACTTGTAATGTTTTTTTTTATCATGATTGAATTATAGGTAATTAATTAAATAGTTTCATGATAAGAAAAAATACTCTAGTTTTTGTTGCAAGAAAAATGGATGCCTTAATTAAGAATTTGTCGTTGACTCGTAGGTTGACATTTAAATTTTAAAGTATGTACTTGCTTGACAAGCTGTTAAACTGTTTCGTAGTATTTTTTTTGTCTTTTTTGACCATACATACAATAACAATACTACAATCTTGCTGGACAAGTTGCTAGTATAATTGTTTGATAAGGATGATGACGTGGCAAATTAAAAAAAAAAATTGATGACGTGGCCTAAAAGTCAATTCACGACTCATGACTGGCTTTGCTAAGTTTCCAACGTCAATATATATATGTTGTGTTGATTTTAATTTCTACGCGACAATTTGGATTTATTTAAGGCTGTGTTTAGATCAAAGGAATTTAGCGGACATGAAATGTAGCTGATTAAGTTAAAGATCAAGTAGAATGGAACACGAATCGAACCCAGGTCGTTTTGTCAGGTTTGCTCTGGTACCATGAAAGAATTCCGTCTCATCTAAAAGTCCAAATTTGTAGAGAGGTGAAAAATTAATTCTTGTATATTAATTTCTAACAAATTGAGTGACACATATTATATATTAGTAGAGTTTTTCGAGTCCTCATAATTGAGTCTAACCTTCCATATTTTATAAGGACAATCTCTCCTTGTTTGCTCTTCTTGCACTAATTAAAATTTCATTTCTTTAAAAAAATAATATTTCTTTTATTCAATTTTATAATTCTCACATTTTTTTTTTTTAGGCTGTTCAATTTTATTATTTTCATTCCATTCCTTATTTGAAAATTTTCTTATTCATACTACTTTATCTCCACCCTTCAACAATCATTTATTTACTTAAATTGTCATTGACTTTATTCATAAACAATCATTTTATCTATAAATGTACCCTACAACATCTCATCATACTCTCAACTTATCTATTTTATACATAAACGTGCACGAAAAAAGTGGGTATTTTAAAATTGAAAGGAGGGAGTAATAATTAATACTCACAGACCATAATATATAAACCCTGTGCAAAGACTAACGAGGAGGACTACACTACACTATTGTGCGCGTGTTGTGGTCATGTGTGTGTAGAGTACTTTCCAACGCATAAAAACGTGATTTAGACTTTAAACGCGACTTCTTACGCGTTTTTCGAGTTTGAAATCATTTAATTACCGCTACCTTCACATCGTACCATGATTATTAATGTCTTGTTTTAGTTCTTTCCTTTTGTTGCATGTTCTTCAGACTGGACTTTTTCAACACATTAGTTCATATGTAACGCATCCAATAAACTAACGTGCATGCCTGAGAGAGTTCATATTAGCAAAGTAGGTGAACACGTACACCGTGTAAAACTAAGTCTAGCTACTTAAACAAAAAAGTCATTTTATATTAATTTTGGAATCAATCTCATCGTCCATTATAATGGAACATACTTCTAAATTTTAAACCTACACCATCAGGCCAATCTCTAGTGGCTAATCATTTCATCTCATGATTTTATTTATATTTCAATATTCGACTAATTTGAAAAATCAATATCACCGTCCACTATCCGGGGGCCCAATTGAGCCAAAGCAAAGCTTCGACTATAATCCGGGACACCGGTCTCACTATCCACAGCAGGAGGCCCAATTAAAGTTAGATTAAAGCTTTGTATGAACTGACATATCATAGGAATTGTTTGCAAATCATGAGCCCAATTAAATTAAAATTAAAGTTTTGTATGGACTAACTCATCTAAAAAAATCGTTTACACCTTAGCATTTTGAATCTAAGATCAGAATTATACTCGTAACTCGTAAGTTTCAAGTCTACACCACTAAGCCGATTATTATTTTGTCAATTTATACTCATCAAGCCTATTCTCGAAATATGTTTGGTTAAGATTGGAAATTCTAGCTCATGTTTGTTTTAGATTTAAAATCATATTTTAGTCTAATTTTCATTAGTGGGGCTCAATTGAATTCAGAACAAAATTTTATATGGACCGACTCATATTAGAAATAGTTTGCACTTTAAGAACTGACAAAATTCTATGTGAATTGACCCATTTTAAAAATAGTTTACATCTTAAAGTTTTGAAATTAACATCTAAAGATAGGTATGCTCATAATTTTGAAGCTTACACCATCAAAGCCTAATATGTTTTGTTTAAACTTGGAATTTCCCAACTCTTGTTTATTTTAGATTTAAAATCGCATTTTAATCCAATTTCATCGTATTACTACCAACTGCATCATATTATTTCATTGACTACCTTATCATAACAAGAACACATTTTCACAATATAATATTACAAACGCCTGTGTAAGCATATTAAATTTTAAATTAAATGGCTACACGCGAATAAATATATTGTAAAATTAAAATAATTTACTATTTTAATTTTGAGAATTTAATAAAACTAATTCTCTAATTAAATAGTTAAATTATTGATATTTAATATATACGGTACAAGCCGATCAAATTATACGAGTATCTAAATACATAAAATTGGTAAGAATACCGTTGGTTTAACATATATGGAGGAAATTGAACCACATCTCTTAAAAAATAGAAGAGAATTAAATTGAATCAAATCAAGTCAATCAAATCGACAAATAAGAAGGCGCCACATGCATAGACCATAGTACAAAGGAAAAATCTTCACTCACCCACCCTATAAATAGGGTCCTTGTGCATTCAAGTTCTAGGATTCTCCTAAGAGATTTAAAGTGTTTTTTTAGCATTCGAATGAGCTTTTTTGAAGGCGTTCTTCGCACAAATCGTTCAAAAGTAACGCTTGATTTGAGATTAAGGTGTTAAATCTTTCATTTCGGCGTTCTTCAAGCCAAATTCAAAAGGGTTCTTAGTGAATTATCCGCAAAAATGTCATTTAAGGGTTACTAAATCTTAAGTCCAAGATCAAAGCAAAAATCACGCCCCCGAAAATCTTCAAAGTCAAAAAATAAGATTCGAAGAGAAGAACTAGAGTAGAATTAATTAGAGATTGTAACTAACCCACAAATTTTTCAATTTAATTCAAAATAAATAATATTGTATTACGATTTGTTTTTATATTGAAAAGAAAATATCACTTTTGGTCACTGAACTTTACCACTTTTCACATTTGGTCACCCACATTTTATCACTATTCACTCACTTATTCGTCACTATCAAAATTGGTCACTCACTTATTCTTTCTCTATCAATTTTGATGCTGCTGTTAGAAAATCCGTCATTTACTAACGGAGAAAAGATTTTGAGTGCCAATTTTTATTTTCCCTCTTTTAATTCCTTAACCCTAAATTCTCAAACCCTTTTTTTTTTTTTAAATTAATATTACTGGTGTGTGATTAAGAAGGCATTGTGGGCAGCTGCTAGAGCAACTAGAATTCAAAGCTTCAATGCTAGAATGGAAGAATGACTTAGATGAAAAAGCATATGACTGGCATGTAAAGAGAAATCCTTCCCAGTGGTCCAGAGCATACTTCAATGCTTTTCCAAAGTGTGATATCTTGACCAATAACATGTGTGAGAGCTTCAACTCACTCATTCTTCCTCCAAGAGACAAACCAATCATCACCTTGAAACAATCAGAAACATTATCATGGTGAGACTGCAAGTGAATAGAGATGCTGCAGAAAAATGGGATGATACAATATGCCCTAGAATCAAGTTGACACTACAAAAAAATATGAAATGAAGGAAAAAATGGGATGATACAATATGCCTAGAATCAAGTTGACACTACAAAAAAAATATGAAATGAAGGAAGCAGCTCCTATGAAATCAGATGATTAACATTTTCAAACCATGGACCATTCGACCAACACACGGTAGACATATCACAAAAATCATAGAGTTGTAGAAGATGGGATTTAACAGGGATTCCCTGTAAACATGTTATTTCAGCTGTAATTGATGAATTTAACTTGATGGCTGAAATAGCATGTTTATAGGGGATCCCTGTTAAATCCCATCTTCTACAACTGCATGATTTTTGTGATATGTCTACAGTGTTTTGGTCCAATGGTCCCATGATTTGAAAATGTCAATCATCTGATTTTATAGGAATGCATTCAGCTGCTTCCTTCATATTTTTTTGTAGTGTCAACTTGATTTTAGGGCATATTACATCATCCCATTTTTCTGTAGCATCTCTATTCACTTGCAGTCTCACCATGATAATGTTTCTGATTGTTTCAAGCATGGTGATGATTGGTTTGTCTCTTGCAGGAAGAATGAGTGAGTTTGAGCTTGGTCAAGATATCACACTTTGAAAAAGCATTGAAGTATGCTCCACTGAGAAGGATTTCTCTTTACAAGCCAGTCATATGCTTTTTCTTTGAATTCTAGTTGCTCGGCCCACAATGACTTCTTAACCACACACGCCAGTAATATTAATTGAAGATAAATTCAGTAAAATTAAAAAAAAAAAGTTTGAGAGTTTAGGGTAAGGAATTAAAAGAGGGAAAATAAAAGTTGGGCGCTCAAAACCTTTTCTCCGTTAGTAAATGACGGATTCTCTAACAGCAGCATCAAAATTGATAGAGAAAGAATAAGTGAGTGGCCAATTTTAATAGTGACGAATAAGTGAGTGACCAATTTTGATAGTGATGAAATGTGGGTGATCAAATGTGAAAAGTGGTAAAGTTCAGTGACCAAATGTGATATTTTCCCTATTTTCATGAAATTTCTTGTTAGAAAAGGTTTAAATTTTCAACATTAATATAACATTCCAACTAAATACTACATACTCTGTAAATTCTCATTACAAATACACACTTTTACTTAGTACTATTTCTTTTCAAACCCAATAATTTTAAAAGCATAATTTACTCTAATCTTCTCAAACACGAAACAAGTGTATCCCAGTCCTTATTCTGGCCTCTTTCTTTCACATGCCTTTTTAATTCTTTTCAGCTTTTTTCCTTTGCTTGATGAATTTATTCAAGAATTAAGCTTAGTGACATTTGTTTAATGCCTATTGGCTATCGATCGATCTATATCCATAAATATATATATATGGTGAATCTTGTTTTATTAGGTTATGGAAGAGTTGGCACAATGCCAGCAATCTTGAGCTACAACGTTATATTTTTTCCTTTCTTTATAATAAAAATATAATTTTGCGTTTTAATAAATCTAAAAAAATTTAAAACTTTGACTAAAGTAATAGGAGAAAGTATAGGTGTTCAAAAATCAAGATATCGTGTAGTTGGGTTTTGGGAGACAAAAGATTTGTTGGGTTAATAAAGCTGGCAAACCTAAATAAATTATTACCCCCTCATTACTCCCATTTTAGTAGCTACTACCAATAGTTTATTTAATGATTTTTTTATTTATTTTACCAGTAGGTGTCGTATCTGCATTCAAGTGGCACCACACACACATTTGGAGTTCTTAATTAAGACTAATAATTTAATTAATTAAGACTGCATTGTCATTAATCTGCCATGTGTGACCACTTAGAACTTGGTAATGACAAATTATTGTGCTTTTAATTTATAATACTAATATAGTGATTGTGCGAGCCGGTGGGAATGCATGACTGCGTGGAGCAATTTAAAGTCACAAAATCAAAAAATCAAAAAAAAAATTCTTAATAATTAGTATTATACTTCCTCCAATTTAAAATTAGTATCGTTTTGAATTGTTTATTATGCTCTTAATAAATGTTTATTTATTTTATTAAAAGTATTATAAAATTAATATACAAGAATTAATTTATCATCTCTTTACCATTTTTAGATGAGATTAATTTTTTTCATGTATCAGAGCCTCAAATTAGTTCACGTCAACACGTCTTGAATTCAATTCAGTTTGAAAGCATGCAATCCTATCAATTTAAATTGTCCATTCGATAAACTCCCTCTCCATATGATAATTCAACACAGAGTGAGGGATTATGAAATTAATATACATCTTCAGACTTTTAGAACAACATTTGAACTTTTACCTTTTCTCTTTTATACTGCTCTCTACCTTTTTTTTACCTACATTTTTTTATTTCAATAATTCACTACATATTTAATATTAAATATCTGCGTAAAAGGTAGGTTTAAACCTTCCAAAGAAACATATGATTTTTATTAAAAGTAAAAAACATTAGAATTGCACATTTCATTGTCACTAAGTTAGACAGTAACCCCTTTTAATTTGGGGTGTCAACTTGTGGGTCACCTTTACAAAACGATATTTTGAAATTTCGTTAGCCGACATAAAAATTTATGCATCACTTTTTAGACGTATTTTAATACTATAATTTTATCCCTTAATACAACCTACATGTCTATCCCATATATACCTAACATAAGCGAATACATCATCATCACCACCAATTAAACAAGTCAATAATTAAGGTTAACTAATTACTGATTAGGGATGTTAAATTAAAAGTGGCTTGCAAGATAAGTTAAGCGACGGACTTTGTCTCGACATACTTATCTTACATCATCATTTTTTTCACTCGAGTTGAATTCAAATCTAATTTTGACTCAATCAAGTCATTCCGTATATTTGTAGTAATAAAATACATTTTTGTGCTTTTACTGATCATGTTAATTTCTCTTTTGAATAATTATTTGGCTACAAAGTTAGCACTCTATCGTAATACTTGGAAATAAAAAAAAAATTGAGAAAAAATGTATCGAAATTGAAAAATTATTGCAAATGGAAATTATTTGGGTGCAACATTACTCTATTAATATTACATAAATAAAACGAGAAAAACAATAAGCAAAAATTTCTACCGTATAATTTGTTCAATTTTTATTATTATACTCCATTATATAGGAATTATGCAGTATAACTGTTCACAACTAATGCATTTTAGTAAACACAATCAATACTAGAATATATTTTAGTAAAATAGCCATCAATATAATTTAAAAATATATAAGCACACACTTATGTAAAATATTTTATATATAAATTAAAATATGTCTAATTAAGATAGTTTTAAAAAATGGTCATATTTTACTAATGCATTTTTATCTCAATTTACCTTAATTAGCTATATTTTTTATATGAAATATTTCCCCGAGTTTTCGTGAAAATTATATTACTTGAATTGTATGGTGGTGAGTAAAATTTTTTTTTTTTTTTGGTATTTTGAACAATATTAATATTCCATCCGTCCACCAATTTGTTCTCATGCCTTTTATTAAAACTATTATTTTATTTTCATTTTTTTAACCATCACTTAATTACTTAAATTTCTATTCATACTCACAAATATTTATTTTATTCATAATAAATTTCACAATATTCTTACTTTATCTATTTTTTAAAAAAATTACTCCCTCCATTCATTAAAAGTGCACGTGCTCACTTTTATTGACACATATTTTAAAAATAATTCATATTTCAATTCTAAAGAAGATATGTGGATTAACAAGTAAAGAATATTGTTGATAGATCATCAACTTTGTAAATAGAGTAGAAATAATATGTAAAAGCTAATTACTTAAATAGAAAGATCATATTTTTTGTGGACAAAAAAATAGAACACACTTTTGATGAACGGAGGAGTTGTATCCAAGTTAATGTGAACAAATATTGTGGAGAGAAAGTAAAATTATCAATATACAACTAAAACTTTTATGACATACGGAGTAGTATAGTTTGTTTTTACTCTCTTCATCATGTTATAAGTTTTCCAATTTTTTTGTGAGTTTTAATTATAGAATATGATAAAACTAGATAAGCACCTGCGTATTACGCGGAGTGTTAATTATTTAAATAAAAAAATTTGACAAACAGGCGGAATGCGACAAAAAACTTTTTTAAAACAATATTTAGTAAATATATCACATATATTTTAAATTAAATTTCAACAACGCTTGCATAATATTTATGTCACACATATTCTTTAACTAATATAATTATCACATGTCACTTTATTTTAAATATTTTAACTCTTTGAAATATGACACATTATAGAGGGATTCACATGGATAGACTTACTTTTATATATAATGTTATTCTATTAATATCATAAGAATATATTGAAATATTTCATACCAACCACAACACCTTAAATAAATAAATAATTAGAAAAAAATTAAAAGAAATATATTAGGTAATTATTTTTAAATATCAATACAAAAGAAATGTTCAATAAAATTGGTATTCAAAATATTAAAAAATTTATAAATTGATTTAGTTAGTAAACAACATACCTTAGTTAATGTTTTTTCCCTTAAATTACACTTAATATTAAAATGCCACATGGATCAATAGAAAAATGACACATTAATACAATCAATTATTACACATATATATACACTTCATGAGAATGCGACACATCATCCAAATTAATCTCAAGTCGACACATCATCATATTAAACTCCCTATTAGTATAATAGGGGATAAAATTGAGATTGAGAAAATAATAAATATAGTGTTAATAATAATGCAAGTGAGATAAAAAAAAAATAATACTACCTTCATTCTTAAAAAGTTTCTTTTTTTATTTGTTCCCCAAAAAGTTTGCATACCCGAAATAAAAATTCTCTAAAAATAATCATCACTATCTTCATCCTCACAATATACACATATTTACCTTTCATGTCATTACTTTTGAGACTCATCATACACTCAACACACCTACTTAGAGGGTTATAACTTTAAAAATAGGGTTACAACCGTTGTGGCGTTGAGTTATAACTTAAAAAAAATTCTCTCTCCTCAAATGGGTTAGTCCGGCATAACCCTACTTTTTGCTAACAACGATGAATTTTCTATTTTTTTTCATCTTCAAATTTTAAATTAATACAACGGTCTTTTTTTTTTTCTCTTTAAATACTTCATATTCACAGTTTTTTCTTCTGTAAATACTTAACAAATGGATAAAAATTCTTCACCATTTTATGTAATATTTTTTTCGATTAATGTAATTTCAATTAATGTATTAATTTGATATTTATGTTTAATTTACATTTAAAAAACTTAGTCCATTAGAAACTAGCCGTTATGTGACATTTACTTGAGTTATCAAAACATTTAATTAAGGTTATGATGAATGAAATTTCAATTTGATAATAGCATGTCTATATATACAAGTGAATTTCTTAATTTATGATAAATATAATCTTTCTAAAATATTCTAAAGATTTATTTTTATTTTATGATAAAAAATTCGACTAAATAATTTTAATATATTCATATATTAATTTTTTTACATAATTTTAAAATCTTAAATAAAAAATAAAAAATAAAAAAGAAATGTAATGAATAGTGGGTCCCTCAAATGTAAGTTATAACTTTGGAATGGTTGTGGGAGTTATTGGGGGTTGAATTATTTATGTAAAAATGATGAGGTGGAGGAGAGAGGAGAGTTATAACTCCCTAACCATTGTGAACACTCTTATCATTACACTTTTTTTCTTAAATCATGTGCCTCAAATTCTCCACAAACTTTTCGGGATGGAGGTTGTAAACTTTTACCTCAAACATTGTAGGAGGGATCCCGTGTCGTGTGAAACAATAGTGTTGTTCTCAAAAGTCATTCCACGTGCTTCTCTTCTCTCTCTTACGCGCGCGCGCACACACACACACAAACACACCCCACCACCATCAGCCTGTCAAACTTAGCCACCCTATATATATACAATATTTGTATCTACCCTTCACCAATCAACACTATTTCTTTCTTTTCATTCAGACCCCCTTGCCTGCCTTCCTTGTACTAAACCCAATTCTTAAAACTCTCTCTGTTCTTTGTTGAATCAAACCCTTTTCCTCAATTTCCAAGATTTTCAAATCTATAATTCATAATCTTCATGTGTTAATCACTTCCATCATCATTTCCCTTTACACAAATTCACCTTTTTCCCAATCCAATTCCAATTTGCATGGGGGTATCGTTAGAGGACACAAAAGTTTCTCAGAATGCTAACAACATGTTCGATGAAATGCTTAGCCCAATTTCTATATCAGATACTTTGATGGCTCGAATTCGGACACTTCACCCGAGCAGCCCCAAGCACGAGGCGGCTATCAAGCTGCAGAAGGTTTACAAAAGTTTTAGAACAAGAAGAAAGTTAGCAGATTGTGCAGTTCTTGTTGAGCAGAGCTGGTGGAAGCTCTTAGATTTCGCAGAGCTTAAACATAGCTCCATTTCCTTCTTCGATAATTGTAAACACGAAACCGCCATTTCGCGGTGGTCAAGAGCAAGAACGATGGCCGCCAGGGTCGGAAAAGGCTTGTCCAAAAACGACAAAGCTCAGAAACTCGCCTTGCAGCATTGGCTTGAAGCTGTAAGTACTCACAAGTAGCTTTCATATGTTACATTTATGTAGATTTTTATTGGTATATATGAACTAATTTGATCAAATTGGTTTTGAGCAGATTGATCCACGACATCGCTATGGGCACAATCTACATTTCTACTACGTTAAGTGGCTGAATTCACAGAGCAAAGAGCCCTTCTTTTACTGGTAATAATTTTGCAAATGTTGATTTTGAATTGATTTGATTTCATTTTATCACATATGTGCTAATTATATGATTGCAATTGTGTAGGCTTGATATTGGGGAAGGAAAGGACATTAATATAATCGAGAAGTGCCCTCGTTCGAAGCTTCAGCAGCAATGCATCAAGTATCTTGGCCCGGTATGCACTATATCTTTATTAAGTCGATAATCCTTATATACTTTCAGATTATTCGTGTACTGAAGTTTGCCTTCTTTTTGTGACAGATGGAAAGACAGGCATATGAAGTTGTGGTGGAAAATGGGAAGCTCTTGTACAAGCAAACAGGGGAGTTTCTTGACACCACTAAAGGTTCTAAGTGGATTTTCGTTCTTAGTACGTCTAAGACATTGTACGTTGCCAAGAAAAAGAAGGGCTCGTTTCAGCATTCGAGTTTCTTGGCTGGTGGAGCTACGGTGGCAGCTGGGAGGATAGTCGCTGAAAACGGCGTCCTGAAGGCCGTCTGGCCTCACAGTGGTCATTATCGCCCGACCCCAGAAAATTTTCAAGATTTCGTCTCGTTTCTCAGGGAGAACAATGTGGATCTCACTGATGTTAAGGTATAGATAAGCTTAGCTTATGCAAATTTTTATTTTAGTGTCATTAGAAATCAGGATTTGTAGTCTTATGAAATTGATGTTTTTTGCTCCAGCTTGATTGCATCGATGAAGAAGAAGACGAACGTCTATACTTGAGAAGCAACGCCTCCGAAGATGAATTGGGGGTGAAGGATCGTTGTGTGAGAGGCGTAAACGTGATTGGATCAAATTCGGTTAAAACTATGCCTGCAGATGAGAAATCATCTGCTAAATTTGGCAGAAAATTGAGTGCTCTTGAGATTCCATCCAAAGATAACTTATTAGTGAAGTTGATGAGTGAAAGCCAATCGAGCATTGAAGGTTTCTCTCCAAAGTCACCAGACGAAACGAGAGACGAGATTATCCCAGACGAATGCATTTCCCAAAGAATCAGTTTGCAGAAAGAAACGAAGTCGTTCCAACTTGGGAAGCATTTATCGACTAAATGGAGTACGGGAGCTGGGCCGCGAATTGGCTGTTTACGAGACTATCCTTCGCTGCTACAACACGATGCTTTAGAGCAAGTGAATTTGACTCCGCGAAGCAAAAAACGCGTAAGGTTAGAATCCCCGGGCGGGGCTAAGTCAACTCGATCGAGCAGCAATCTTTCTTGTAGGAGTAGGAATCATTGTGCAGTGCAGCTCTCATCTGTAAAGGGACTAATTATTTAAACCATTCTTTAACTTCATTTGTTAATAGGAGTTAGATAGTTCTCTGATATTCATATAGGAATTTTTTTTTCCTATTTATATATGTACATCAATTTTGTTCTTCTCATCTTGTGCAAAACAAGATGAAGGTTGTAAATTCTTTGGGTTATAATAAATACCCTTCCAATTCAAGGAGAAATATCATTCTTTTTTCTTATTCATTACATAATTTTCCTTTCCAACTCTTGCAAGGTGTAAATTGTTGTTGCATTTGTTACTTCGTATGCTAAACATTATTACTGAATTCATCATAAACCTACCCAAAATAACCAATGCATTCCATGTGTAATTAACAAGTGACGTATGTTAAATGTAATGAAACACGAGATGATATACAATTTGAATAGAAAATACCTTTGAAAGGATTTTTTCAACCCTATTGAACCAAAATCCAAGATAGAGGGTCAACTCCTGGTTGGCCTGGTCCCAGACTTGGTCCATACACAATAAATTTGGATATATTCTCAGCAGTTATTTTGAATTGACTCATTTTAAATTACAGTTAGTATTCATTGTTTGTTCCAAAGTCAAGGTCTGTGTTTGACAAATAGTATATATAAATTCTTTGGGTAAGGGGCAAGTTTCTGAAACCGAGTGAAAGGAACCATTACTGTAATTTCTTGACAGACAATCACAATTTCAGGATTATTTCCCTCTAATTATTCACAACTTTCCAAGAATATGACATGTTCTTGCACTCATGTACTAGGTTTACCAACAAAACCTGAAAAAAATATTTTTAAAAACACTAAGGATAACTAATGTAATTTTGATCTTACTTTGACCTACAAAATTTTAAACAAACTTTTTTCTTTACTTAAAAAATATTAGTAATATTGTACAACTTACAACATTTTATTGCATGAACTAATATTTTTCCTTTTCATATTTTTTATGACCCATTAAAATAAATTAAAATTGAGTTAAAATTGTATTAGTTGCACACTATTACAACCCTCGGACAAAAGTTCTTGCCTTAAAAAAAAATCCTGTAAACTTGGAGGTAAAATGAGATTCAAAAGTTGCAAGAATGAACAGTGTGATTCTTGAAGCATTAAAATAAAAATAAAGAACGAAATTGATTACCTGGTCATTGGTCAAATTAAATCTGGGGAAGTCAGAAGCAAAAAGAAAAAAAAAAAGATTTGCCTATCAAAAATATTCAAGCCATGGTTACTTGGATTAACGGGCAGAATCGTTTGTTTGGTATACGTGTATTAAATACAAATCAACGGAAAATATTAAATTAAATTATGGTAAAGTCTTGTATCAATCTCAACCTAATGTGCATTTTATGAATTTTAAATGATATTAGTTGTTCTGAGAATGTAATAATTTGTTAATAGGAGTATTAGGTATTTTATTCAAAAAAATTACTTATATTTGGTAATTGCTTATGTGTACAAGTTACATACATGTAACTGGCTATTTACCCTCTTTTTTTAATAAATCTACACTCCCTTTTTTTAGGCACTCCCTTCCTTTTCTTTTAAGCACTTATGTGTACAAGTTACATACATGTAACTAAATCCAATTGTTTACATGGTTATTAGTTATTTACCTTCTTTTTTATTAATTTCACTCCCAAATTTTTTAAAAGAAAAATACATGTAAAATACTATATTACCATTTTATCAATTAAATTAAAATAAAACTCATTAAAATTATAATTATACACCGACTATCGATTCACCAATGAATCACCACGAAGTCAAATATTATTCTATTTTTTTAACTTTTAAAAAATAAATATAAAAACATAACGAATATTAAAAAAATATGAAACTCAAAAATAAAATTATGAAATAAAATTTCAGTTTTTTTTTTTCAAAAAATGACCAAAATTTAGGAAAAAAATACAAAAAAAATTGAAAAAAAAATCTAAACTAAAAAAATTCAATTTTTTTCTAATTTGGATATAAATGTATGAATATGACATGCTCACTTTCTAGCTTTAATCTGATTTATAATAACTAAAATTATTTTGTTATGTCTTCATTATTTCTAAAATGATATCTGATTTGTTACTAGTTTTTTAAGGTTGTAGATTATTTTTTAAAACTAATTAATAATATAATCTAATTAAAAAATAAAATTTATATTTAGAAACTTAAATGAGTTGAGAATTGGGGAAGAAACCAGCATAATATTGCATCAACTTTATTATTTTCTTTGGGGTCATCGTCATGTTGATGCATTCATATGTTTATTGAGTGTGATCGTATCTATTAATTGAATTGTGTGGTCAGTGTGATTCATTCTCACTTTTGTTCTTCTTACTAGTTAGTTATCATTTTTTTAATATTGATGTATTAATTTGCATGGTATGCCTGAAATTATAAATGTGTTAAGTTATGTATTTTTTGTTAAATATAAATATTAGTTTAAATACGATATAGTATTAGTACGCCTATGGTATAGTACTAGTTAATATATTGTATAGTACTAGAGATTAATGTGGGTATAAAAATATTACGGAGTATTTAATATATGAACTAATACTATACAATATTTGAATTTATATTATACGGAGTACTATATTTGAACTAGTACCATAGAGTATGTGAACTAATACTATACAATATCTGAACTAATATTATACTATATTTGAACTATTACCATAAAGTATGTGAACTCAAAACTCGAAAAAATTAAAACATGTACCAATATAAACTAATATTATACTGTATATGAACTAATATGTACAGTACTGCATATTAACTAATAATATATCATAATACTTATCAACGGTTATCATAACACTTATAAACTAAAAATTATATTCATAAAAAATTAAAATAAAGTGATTAAAAAATGAAAGTTCAAATGAAAAAAATAATTAAACAATGTAAAACGAAGTGAAATTTGTAAGGAATGAAGTAAAATTTTAAAAGGATAAGGTGAAAATTATACACCAATTAATTAAAGTAAAATAGTACCAATAAAATTGAGCACTTGCCTAAGAGAGGTGGGAGTTTTATTTTTTAAAACAAATTATTATTATACTATTTAATACTTAAAAAAACAATTAATATTATTTTTAAAATTTTCTTATTAGACTTTAAAATTTTAGAATAATTATTTATGACATAAAAAGAAAGTACGTGAAAAAAATTATCATTTGAAACACAAATGATAAACAGGAAGAAAAATAAATTTAAAAAATAATATTAAAAAGATAAATATAAATATCAATTGAGTAAAATAAAAAAATAAAATTTTAAAAAATTAATGGAGTATTATTTTTTAATGATAAAATTAAAAAAAAATTGAAGTAAAATAAAGGCCCATGAAAAAATGTATGTGTTAAATTGATATAGTAAATGGGTCATGTGTTATTGGATTGGATATAGTAATTGGGTCATGTGTTATTTGTAATGAGTTATTGGATTGGATATAGTAGTTACATATATTGGATTGGATATACTCCGTAGTAGTTACATACATGTAACTGGTACACAAGAGTGCAACTCCTTATATTTTAAAGTGATAGTTGTGGATACAATTAGACATGTTCAAACCGTAACCAGGAAACCGGCCAACCGGCAAAACCGCCGGTTTGGCAAACCGCCGGTTACGGTTTAAAAACCGAACCGTAACCGTAAAATGGCGGTTCGGTTACGGTTTGACATTTTGACAAACCGCAAACCGCCGGTTTTGCCGGTTTGCCTGTTTTTAAAAAATATATATATATATATATATATTTAATACACAATTCTTCTATTTTTAATGTATAAATTTAATTTATATAATTTTTATTCAATTCTAGTAATGTATTTTCTAAAAAATGAGTTAAAATGAATAAAAACGGAGTGAAAACGAGCGAAAACGGAGATAATATTTAAAAAAATTAAAAAAAAAAAAAAAAAAGCAAACCGGCAAACCGGCGGTTCGGTTACGGTTACCGATTTTCGAAAACCGTAACCGACGGTTTCTAACCGTAACCGGCGGTTTCTAACCGTTGCGCATGTCTAGATACAATAAAAGAGTTTCGACAAAATGTTGCATATATAAGATCAATCATATTTTATTTACAACATTGAATTTAAGAAACTTCAGTTTAATCAGTTTTAAAGAAGAATATGCACCGATTCGTGGAGGGGCTAAAATAAAAATTAAGAATATTAAACATAATTCATACCAAATATTCAATAATACTATTTAAACGTTATGCATAATTTTTTATTTTTTTAAAAAAATTGTTCATACAATCATTATTTAAAGTCCAAGCATGTGAAAACAGTAAGCGAAACTATTAATTGTAGTCAAGTTATTGACTTAGGGTCATATGAGAAATTCTATTGGACTGATCAATAGAACTCATATCATAGAATTGAAATTGAAAGCAAAAGTATAAGAGGAACTCGAGCAGTTATAATTGGGAAAAGGAAAGAAACTGAATTTACAACTGAAACAAATGTTCTTTGACTACTACTAAGTATTTTTTTTACAGGGATTATATTTTTTTTAGACCATTAATTAAGTTACCACAATTTTGAAGTTAGTCCACCAGGTTATCACTTTTTGAAATTAGTCTATTAAGTTTTGATTTATTTTAATTTTAGTCCAGTTACCTGCTACAGCAGGTTTAATAAATCATTTTTTAAAACACACTCCATAAAATATTATACACACCCCAAATGTTAAACACACCACACTAAAATTTAAAAATTATTTTTTATTACTATACACACCCCCAACTATTTTCTATTTAATAAATTGTCAAAAATAATTAAATTAAAAAAATAAGTATTCAAATTAATATGAAAAATATAAATAAAACCTATAAAAATTGCTTAAATCTTCTAAAATTAAACAAAGCTAAAAAAAATAATTAATTTAATTAGTTTTGAAGATTTAGTTGATTTTCTATTATTTTTAAATTTTATTTAGCCATATTTTTTGCCTTTTTTTTTATAGAAGTTAGAAAGCAAATAAAATACTAATAAAGCAATGGAAGTTTAAAAATTTTTTATTTTATTTTTAACTATATTTGATTTTTGAATTTTTGTGTTTAACGTTTGGAGTGTATATAAAATTTATCGGGTGTTACTACATTCATGTAATATAAAAAAAATATTTTAAAGAAAAATAAAATAATTTAAAACTCCATTACTTTATTAATGTTTTATTTGCGTTCTCACTTCTATAAAAAAAAGGACAAAAATAAGGTTAAATAAAATTAAAAAATAGTAGAAAATCAACTAAATCTTCAAAATTAATTAAATTAAAAAAAAATTAGCTTTGTTTAATTTTTGAAGATAACATATTTTTAATAGGTTTTATTTATATTTTCATATTAAATTGAATTTTTATTTTTTTAACTTAATTATTTTTGGTAATTTATTAAATATGAAAGAGTTGGGGGTGTGTATAGTAATAAAAAATGATTTTTAAATTTTAGTGTGGTGTGTATAACATTTTATGGGGTGTGTTTTAAAAAATGACATGTTAAACCTGCTGTAGCAGATAACTTGACCAAAATCAAAATAAATCGAAATTTAATGGACTAAATTCAAAAAGTAGTAACCTGGTGGACTAAATTCAAAATTGTGGTAACTTAATGGACTTAAAAAAAAATATAATCCCTTTTTTACAATATATTTGGTTAATGTCAGATTTAATAAAATTAAAACAAAGAAAAAGTAAGATAGCATGGTGACTTGAGAGCCTTGAAAATATTACTCGAATACTAAAGTGAATACATGTTTCTATGATGCGTCGAAAATATTAAAAATGAAAACCATGATTCGATCGATCAGATTTATAAAATTTATTTCATTGAATAATTGTCATTAAAGAATACTAATTAATGATGAACATTAGAATTTAGTTTACTCCACCAGTTTTGAACTTTATTTTCTTTACAATTAGATTATATTTTACACTTTTTAATTTATATTTACTGCGTTTCTTCCTAATTTGTCCTTGAAATTTTTAATTTTTTAAATAAATTTGTAATTTTAGTAAAATGAACATTTATTAAGATCAATTACTCCATCCGTCTCAAAAAAGATTATTCACTTACTTTTTTTTCACGCAAACTATTACAGTAATTATTATTATTAATTAATCCCAATAACTATTAAATAAAAGTATTTTAAACAAAAATATTGAAATAAAAAGAAAGTAGACTATAATTTGAGATAAACAATAAAAGAACAATAAACTATCTTTTTGAGATCGAGGGTTCGGAGTAATTTCTTAATATATTCTCTTTGTCTCGTAAAGATGGTCCACTTTCATTTTTTACGCAGACCAATAAAATACATTGGACAATGGACATATAAACTTTTACTCTTACATTCTTGTTTTATCCATATTTAACGTTAATTATCAATATTACTATTAACTAATTTCAACAATAATTAAATAAGGACACAAATGTTTAAAAAAAAAAAGACTTTTTTTTTGAGCTGGTGGAAGTATGTGCATTGATTTAGAATAACACTTATTCTGAATAAAAATACTCCATTTGTCTAATAATATCACAATTTTATTTTCGTGACGTTCCACATTAATACTTTTCACATTTTTAAAATGAAAAATTATTTATAAACTTTACTATTACAATATTAATAATTTTTTTTTTTTAATTTCATTATTTTTGACCCACACATACACACAAGTTAAAAGTATTTTGGGACGGAGAGAGTAAGTATTTAACTCTTATAAGATGCACAATTTGGAGAGTTGTACATTGAGCTGTGATGTTATGGAAACCCAAACACAAGAGGTGCAAAAAGTACAGACATGAACATAAATCTAATACAAATACTTCATCTTCAGATTAATGTTAATGTTAATGCAAAGGCAAGAAAACGCACCACTTGTTTATTTTATTTTTTGTTTAAGAAAATATTAATCATCACAATACCAGGTTGTAGTGTCATGTAGATCCAAAACAAAGGACAGTTACAAGTACTGATACAAATTAAGTTAGAGTACCAAAATATATTCCATCTAAGATCTGCAATAATTGCCTAATTAAAACAAATAAATTATGGCTTCATTCATGAATTTCCAATGATGGAGATCAGATTCACAATTATTTAACCCATTAAACTGGCTTATCTCACTTTACAAGTATTAAAAAAAAAAACGGCATGATTGCTCCATGCTTTTATATAATTGCTCAATAATTCGTGACAATTTTAATAGAGGGATTCAATATAAAATGGTAGTTATCGTTTTTTATTTCTTATTAATATTGTTGAAAGGTATAATTTGTTAATAAAAACTGAATAAATTGATTTTCAGTATACTTTAATAAAAGTTTAGATCGTTCTGACGGTAGCTGTCAAAATAGATCGGTTCACCCATCTATTAAAAAGATGGGTTGGATTGAGTAATATACCCCCATTTAAAAGTGGGTCTAGATGGGTCAGCCCGTATGGGTCGTAAATTTTTGGAGGAATGGACTATGGATGGGGCGGGTTGGCCCACATTTTTTTAAAATTATTTTTATTTTTTAAGGCTAAATGAAGCAGTAACTCGTTTTTGTTAGGTTGAACTGTGAGTAAAGATGTGAAACTAGAAATTTATGGATTCAATTCAACTTTAAATCAAGATACAAAATTGCAAAAGATTATACTACACAAAATTGAGATTTGAGAATGAGAATACACCGTTGTCGTCCATGTATTCACATGAATTCAAAAGAGACTTGATAATTAATGTAAATTTGAATATCTTTTTTAACTTTCTCTTTATAAATGCATAATTATCATATAGCTTAAGAGTGTGTGTGGTGGGATGTGTATTCACAAATGTACATTTGTTACTGATAGTTGAGTTGATTTACCAATTAAACTTCTATAAATATTATATATTGATTATCCCTTTTGGGGAATAAGAATTTAAACAATTTTAAGGTTTAAGTTTTAATTTGATTGATTTGTCAATTAAACAAATAAAAAATTATATATTTGAGGTTTACTTTTTTTTTTTGAAGTCTCGGATATCCGATTCTATGACCGACTAATTCCGGGGGACCAACCCCACCGCCCACTCGCGGGGGTCTCGTTTAAAGCCAGAGCTTTGCGCTCTGTATTTGAGGTCTACTTTTTAATTATTAGATATTAAAATTATTCACGTGTTGGATTTAATTATAAAAGATTATTTAAAATTATTAGTACTTTATTTTTATTATTTTTTAGGTAATTATTTATGTATTGTTTAAAATTTACTGTACGTATTATAATAATACATGTGAAAAAGCAAAAAAAAAAAAATATATAAAAAAGCCCGTGGGGACGGGCCAGTCCGCAACCCGTCGTGGATTGGATTGGATTAAGTATTTTTCAACCCGTTTCCAACATGGTCCGGCCCATTAAAATTCACATAATGATGGATTGAAATGGATTATAGATCGACCCGCTTCGTTAACCCGTTTTTACAACTCTAGTTCTGACTAATAACATATATACAAAATAGTTTTGAGATTACTTAAATATGAACATCTTTAATTATATATATAACAAAATTCAACCTTTAATCCCAAATATTGGAATATACTACTACGGGCTCGTTTGGTTTGTTAGATGGGAAAGACAACTATGGATAGGAAATTGATGGATTGTACTGTTCATTGAAATCTAAATTTGAATATTTGCTCATGTTTGGATTGATGGATTAAAATTTTAAAAAATTGATAATATTTCTATTTTTATAGTTTGGTT
This sequence comes from Galeopsis tetrahit, assembly GCA_963675135.1. Classification (NCBI taxonomy): domain Eukaryota; kingdom Viridiplantae; phylum Streptophyta; class Magnoliopsida; order Lamiales; family Lamiaceae; genus Galeopsis; species Galeopsis tetrahit. The sequence goes on from OY776131.1 coordinate 43,762,886, forward strand.
TGTGGGATAAATTTGTTTTAATGAGTAACTTCCTAAAATACCCTTTTCAATTACTTTTCTTTCTTTTTCTTTTTGTGTGAGAATGTAAACTCCTTCTTCCTCATTCACGATTTCTTTTCAATTAAATCTTGAAATCATCCAGTATCTCTATTCTTCGTCATTTAAATAATTCCATATTTTGAATTCGGCGTGTTTCTCCGTGCTTCCATCCCACCGTGCAATTTCTCATAATTTCTTACAAAAATCACTCAAATAGACAAAACAAACTTTCATTCTTCATATGAACAAAATACTTCCATTATTTCATAAAAAAATAGAATAATTACTTTTTTATACATTCCACAACTCTCACTTTTGTATATAAATAAAAACTGAACCTAAAAATGCACTAAATCACAAAAATCGCTCAAAATAACAAAATAAACGTACATTCTTCATATGGGAAAAATACTTCCATTGTTTCATCAAAATATAACATAATTTTTCACTAGTCATTCCACAACTCTCACTTCTGTATATAAAAGAAAACTGAACCTAAAAATGCACTAAATCACAAAAATCACTCAAATAGACAAAATAAACTTCCATTCTTCATATGGGCAAAATACTTCAATTGTTTCATCAAAATATACATTACTACGCGTGGGCAAAATAAAGCAGGTTTAGCTTAGCATAAGGTTTAGCAAAATATAAACAGAACGCTAACAAGTTTCATAACTAGACAAAATATATACATTACTATCACGTTTTTCACCATAACAGTCTTGGCCTCATCAGGTAAGGTGAGGAACACATCTAATTCCTTTGGATTATTGCACAGATACAAAGCAACGTGGACCAAAAACCTCTAGCCAAACTTCATAGAAAGGAAATGACTTATTTTTCAAAATATGAGCAACAGGATCAGCCTGCAATAGCAAATAATAATTAGATCTCAAACACTACCATAAATCATAATAAAATTCTGCAATTTTATATTGAGTAATGTGATTTGATGATGCAATTACAATTTTATAAGTGTATTCCTGAACCTCCAACCTCCTAAGCTTAACATGAGACTTATAATTGACAAATAATTCTAATGAAGGACAACAAAAAAATCTGCAAACCTTCAAGTAACAAACAAATAGAATACTCCTACAATTTTAAACCACACAGCTTAATACACTTCGCAACATCAGTGTAATGCAGATGTCCTTATTAAATCTCAAAAGAGGTCTAAATTTATAGATAACTACACCTTTATAAATAAAATCTGCAACTTTATAAAATAGAATGTTATTTAACCTTGATATGTTTTTCCCAAACATCTGGTGTTGCATCAAGACGATAAGTCGAGTTGTTCAAGCCCATTCCGGAGTCATTTAACATGGATTTCAAACAGGCATACTTCTTCTTCCAAACATGTATCTTTGAAAGAATGTGAGGGTCACTTTTCAAGTCAGTATTGGGGAAGGCATTCACCAAGATTTGCTCCAATATTAATCCATATCCCGACTTAAATCCATTGTCACATTTGTATCCTCTAGCAACCAATTCTTTCAATACAGCAACAAGCACTTTTTCCTCCTTGTGTGTCCAGCTTCTGCGTGTGCCAGTCCCAACCTTTCTTTTCTTCCCCCTTTCAACAGATTCCATATCAAAGCTCTATACATTAAAACATAGTGAAATATATCACAGCAATAAACCTAATGGAGCAAATTAAAAATCAGAAAATATGAAGGAAATAGGGGAACATGTCTGCAACTTTATCTATAAGAAAATGTTTTCAGAAAAAAAAATCTACAGTTCAAAGTAACATCTTTTCGAATTACCAACATAAAGAAGAAACAAAATCCAAAATAACTTCATCCATTCTCATAAATTGCTAGAATATAGAAATTCACAAAATTCAAAAATTGAAATCAAAATGGGGGTAACAAAATCGATGGCCACCACATTACGTTTTTATATTCAAATTGAAATAAAAAAAATGGAGTGGAGAAGTGTTGACATTACCGTTGCAGTCGTAATTTCCACTCGATCCTTTTCCATAAACTACACAAACCGAAATGAAAAGAAAAAGGGGGGGGGGGGGAGAAACAACAGTTTGTAATACCTGCAGAAACAGCGCAACAATGGTATCTTCTTAACCCTCTTATGCCTGCTATGATAGAACAAAAGGGAAAAAGGACATTAGTTATCGCATAATCGAAATAGAAGGAGGAAGAATCGGCTACTGCGTTTGCGTCCCCTACCTTCTCACTTTCAAAATGGCGCAACGATGAAGAATGAGAATTTTAGGGTTTCATTGTATATATATATGTGGCAGATGGTAATTTGGGTAAGTAGTTAGGGTATTTTCGTCAAAAATCATGTAAATTGAAGGATGGTATGGACTTTTTACATTACCCTTTTGACTGCCTCAAAATGGGACTAAATTAACTCAAGTAAAAATTGGGATCAATTAACTCAAAGTTGTGGGTTTATTTTCGGAAAAGGAATCGGGCCTAGCCCTAAACTCGGGCCCATTACTAACAAACCAAACATGGGCCTAAGTGGGTTTATTTATGCTTTCCCACCTTTTCACATAAACCAAACGAGGCCTACATGAACCAATAATGATCATATTGAGTTGCATGCAATAATATGTTTTGAATTTATCATAATTTTTTATTCTTGTATTACTAATGTTTAAAAATTTACACCTAAAAATTACTAAACAATCATTAAATTTTAAGAAACTTTATAATTATTTTTCGGTTTAATTTTTTATTGAATAAATAAAATAATATATTAATTTTTTTTTTAATAATAATAAAAAATTAAAATTCTAGTGGAGCCCAATCAACCAGCACACCCTGACTCCGTCATTGACTCATTGGATTCATCCACTCTTGCAAGACAAGTTCTTGTGTTAGATGGGGGTATTGTTAAATACACGAACATGTTTATGGTAGATATATTGAGATATTTATAATCATATTATCACGAATGATATGTGTATCTTTCAATCATTTGATATGTTCACAATCAAGTGCATTTTTATGTGTTGGGTAATTTTTATTTTATTATTTTAGGTATGATTTAATATCTAACTTTGATCTGTTACCCACCAATTTTGAGGTAATCCCAAACTGGATGTTAAATGAATTGATAGAAGACAAATGTGTCGTTTTTTAACCTATCTAAATAATTGATAAATTTTGAATGTATTTTTTTCATTATAGGAAATTTATTTGGACGTAAAAAGGGTCAAAGAAGAGTTTGTCTTGTTGTTAGAAAATGGTGTGGATTTGCTGGCTTTGTGAACCATGCATGTTATTACTAGAAATTCATGTGGAGTAGTATACATGCATCTGTTTCAATAGAATTGATCGAAAAAGAGACAATTTCTGGTAGAAATAAATCTATTAAGAGACACTAAATCTAAATGTAGATTTTGTAGGAAATAAGTACATGCTAAAGCATATTAAGATTCTGCATTTGATCTGGAATTAAAATCATGCTAAAACATTTCAAGATTCTCATCGTATTTAAACACATATGTATACTTGTTCTGTTGTTCACCACCATATCCACAAGTCCAAAACAAATTAGGGACAAAAAAATATATATAAATATATTAATTAAATTTCTCTCTCTCAAAGAAAAAATTATATTTTGAAGAAGGGAATAAAATTAGTGATTATATTCTTGAGAAAATTGTTTAATACTAATAAATTGATGGTTCTTGCAAAAATATTTCAAGGCAAGTAGATTTTAGTAAATGCTCCTCATGACTGCTTTTAAATTAACTACTCACCAAAAGTTAGAATATTGTGTGAGACAAACAGTGACGGAGCTAGAAATTTTGAGTAATGGGGCCCGATATAATATTACTATATATAAAGACGAAATAATATTTATATTTACAAAAAAAAATTCATTACAAAATTATCAATATATCTCATTTCATTAATTTAACTTGAACAAGTGGACTATCACCATGTTTGGAGGTTTTGGAGGAGATAGAACTAAAATAGTGTCGAAATTGTTAAAATATATATTAATATCATAATTTTTTTTATTTAGTTAAAAAATAATTAACCTCCAATTACAAGTTTACAACATTTTTAATATCTAAAACACAGCAAAGACCCTTACACTAACACTTTAAACAATCTGGACACACTGAAAACAGTTGTAAACCAAACATTAGTATCATATATATACTGAAGTTTTTGAAAAAGTGTTGGGGGCCAATGACCCCTGGGCACAATGACGGAGCCACATAGGGCCCAGCGGGGGCAGTGGGCCCCCCACTAATTTTTTTTTTTTTTTATGTATATTTCTTTTGTTTTATAATTATTTGTATACTTTTTTTTTTATTTGAGATGTTTCAAAATTATTTGTACAATCATAATATGTAAATAATCTACAAAATTAATATTCTCACTACATCATTTTATTTTTAAAATTGTCACTCATTTTAATCTACATTCTTCCCTACATTTCACTAATTTTTTTTAACACCTCCTTAAATTTCTTTTATACCTCACTAAATCACCAAAAATACACCTCACTAAATTCACATTTCTTAAAAAGTGAACTTATCAACGTATTCAAGTCATTACGGGATGGAGGGAATATATTTTAAGTTATACATTTGTCTAATAATTTTAACACCGTTTCACCTATTATGAGTTGGAACAATCAAAATTTATAATGAATTAAATATAATATTATTTTATCTTTATAGTAATGTAAATCGGGCCCCCCAATCTAAAATTCCTGGCTCCGTCACTGCCTGGGCATAGTGTGCATCCGTCACTGGAGACAGGTCTTCATTGTTAGAATATGATTTAAGATATACATACTCCCTCCGTTTCATAAAGTTTGTCGCATTTCTCATTTTATATAAAATTAAGGAACATATTTTTTTGACAAATTTACCCCTCGTTATTTTCTCCCCCTTTTTTCTCTTTTTCCTTTTATTTTTACACCTTCCTTTTCCACCATTTCTTTGATCTTTCCAAAAAAAATCGTAATTAATATATTTCCAAAAGAATAGGGACAATTTAGGGAGATCATTGATAAAAATAGGAAAAGCGACAAACTTTTTGAAACAAATTTAAAGTCCAAATGCGACAAAGTTTTTAGATCGGAGGGAGTATATGATATGATATGATTTTGATTAGATATCAAAACTCTTGTAACCTCCTCAGTGATGATTAGCCTAAATCTGTAAAGTCGGTTAGAAAGTCAAAAACTAATTAGCATAGCAACAATTTATATGTTAGGACACTATAGTTTTAACTAAGTGTTGAAAAGTGAGGAAAATTCAGTTTAGAGGTAACTAGTCTGAAGACAAAAAACTTGAAAATTGAAGATAAAACCTAAAGAATGCTTTTATCACTTGAAAGTTCAACATAATAATTTTGTGTAAATTTTCAACTAAATTTTCGAATAACATGATAATTTTCAACTAAATTGTGTCGGAATATGTCATTGTTTTCAAATTCGAATTTATTATTCTTCTGACATATATGCTGTTTTTTGTGTAAATTTTCATTATTGGGTACTAATTTTATTTTTATTGGGTTGCGTCTTTCACCATTAGAGCAAATGAGATTTTTTGTTTCTCCGGCAAGTTGACGGTGACCGCCGGAGGATGTTCGTAGAAGGGACATGTGGATGTATCTACTAAACTTGATATTAGGGTTTTTTTTTCTTTCAATAAGAGAATTTTAGACATTCCAATATTTCATAATTACCTTTATCGATTTTTTCTTTTTAAAAAAATAAACTAAAAAAACGAATGAAGGTGTATTTAACAAAGCTGAAAACGAGCAAAAACAAAATCCCCAGCCTTAACTAGTCTCTAGCCCAATAGATTTAGGGAAGATCAAGTAGTACGTAGGGCATATGGATACATTTTTTGTTGGCCCAAGCCCAATTTATGAGATACTTGTAAGTGATCACATTATTAGCCCTATAATCGTTAAAAAATGATAATAGGTGAGATTTTTTTTTTTCAAAATTCTTATCCTTTTAATATTTTGTTATATATATATGTAATATATTAATAATCCTTATAAATTGACGTGTCTCTTCAAATGAACCACTTAATTATTTATTCTTGACATAATTATTAATGTTAAAAGAGTTTTTGGATGAAGAAAACAAGAGCAAAGCATTAAACAATCATTTTATTAATTTGTATGGATTACATTCTTATGCTATTAAATTAAGGAACATATATATATTTTATAAATTTACACTTCATTAGTAAAAATGCGGAAAAAAAGAGTGAAAATAAAAGGAAATTTTAATGTCATATGTTTTAAAATATACTCCCTCCACTTTTAATTAAGTGTCATTTTAACAATTTTCAACAAATTAAGATATATAATCATGGACCATTTTACCCTTCATTAATGATAACTAATTTTAATATTAAATTTATGTTTAGTAATGAATGTGACCAATATTGTAGGTGATATTAATATATACAATAATTAAGGTTTATCCATGATCTATGCTATAGTAATATATTCAAAAGGGAAAAAACTTAAATCAAGGTAAAGAAAATGGAGGGAGTATAATGTATAAGGGTAAAATTGTCAAAATTACAGAAAAAAAACGTAGAATGACACTTATTTTGAGAATATTAAAAAGGGCAAAGTGACACTTAATAAAAAACGGAGAGAGTATTTCTTTAGTCCTTTCAATTAAAATATCAATTTACTGTCATATGTTTAAAAATATATTGTGTATTATTTAAAAAATCGTTAGTAAAACAGATCGCACCATCACAGTCAGTGACCTGTAATAGACTGTTTTACCTGTCTCGTTTAAATAATGAGACGAGTTCAAATATTCAAATATTGTTGAATTTGTTGCGTCCCATTGTCAACCCTAAATCCTTCATTCAATAAGAATTCATTATGACATTTACTTTTTTTTGGCAAGTTTGATTTATTATTAGACTTTTTTTACTTAACTATGTAAGTTTCCTAATTTTTTTTTATCGTGTGAAATTGATGTCGGCTTGAAATTTTGGTGGATGTCGGTATTCAACTAAGTCCTACTAATATTTAATTATATCTTCCATAAATATATTATACGCCTTTACTTTTTCTTAGATTCCTTGCCATTTTTCGTAGGCAGTTGACTTGTTTTTTTAATCAATCTCAATCATTAATTTCTATTAAGGAATGTTTCAACTATTTAAAAAACCTCATATGTAATACTCCCTCCGTTTTTTAAAAAGTGTCACTTTGGCTTTTTAACTAATTTTAAAATAAGTGTCATTCTAGAGTTTTTCCTTTAATTTTGACTATTTTACCCTTATACATTTACCATAAATATTTTTCATAAATAAATTCCACAAAAATTGTTTATAGCAAAATTAATTTGATTATGAATACTAGCTACATTCTTGACCACATTCTTTATCAAATAAAATTTATATATTAAAATTAGTATAATTAATGAAGGGTAATATAGACCACAATTTATTATCTTAATTTGTTGAAAAAAGCCTAAATGATACTTATTAAAAAAATGAAGGGAGTATTCATCTTGACCCCTCGATCTATCAATGTAACATCCCGATTGTTTGTTTTGTGACTTTTGTCCCAAATGTAAATATTTCAAAAAAAAATTCCAGACTTCTCCACCTTTTTTTAACTATATATACTCTTTTTAGATCCGTTCGGGTTGTTATCTAGAGTTTTTTTTTTTTTTTCAGTAACACTTATGTGTATTCAATTGTATAGTATAATTTATGTAATTAAAATATAATTTTAATTTAAGAGGTGTCAAAAATTTACAAACAACTTAAAATTCAATTTTACGTTCGCACTCAATTGTATATAGGAAAAGTGAATTTCAAGTTCCCCTATTTTTGATATGTTCTAATTTCCAAGTAGAAGAAGAATTGGTTAGTTTTATCTAATTATTTAATGGTGTAAAATAGTCTCTTAATTCATATATTGAACATAGGTTTAACTTCTCGACTCTTTCACTACAGTTAGCTTTCAAATGATTATCTAATTATTTAATGGAGTATATGTTTATATAAAAAATTTCAATGTATATATGTATTCTTTCATAATTAATATTTATATTTTCTTTAAATTACAATTCAGTTTTCATATAATATAGATAATAAATTACTTTTGGTTTGTATATTCAACTTTTAAAATATACTCCTATTTGAGTAAAAATAAAATATTTATATTTTAATTCAAAATAGTAATATCGTTTTTCTTTTATCTCAGCATGAATACAGACAAGTAATTATATACTCCTATGTTCTAATAAGAATTTTTCATTTTTTTTAAATTATTCTCTTACTTTGTCTTGGGACCTCCTACATGTAGTCAGGGTGTCGTAATGACTATTGTAATCAGTTAATTTAAGCCATTAAAAATCTAATTTAAAGGTTTAAACTTGATGACCTGTTACCTTTTGTGTATTTTACGGTATGTATTCATCGTATGCATCGTAATGTGTCATAAATTTATATTTTTTATTAAATTAAATTAATTAAAATATATTATTGTAAAATTACATTTTTATCCTTATACAATAAAATAATTTATTATATTTATTAATTTAATTAAAATATGTAATGTTAAAATTACATACTTACCCTTATGTTATTAATAAAATTAATAATAAAAAACAAATCAAATCAATTTATTAACAAAAAAAATCAAATTAAAAAAAAAATCAAATTAAATTTGGGGAGAAATATGTCATTCTCAAAATTCTTAAGAATTGTGCCCGAATCATTGGAATTGGGAAAGAAAAAAAACATAATTTCTAAATCTATTATTTAATTAAATTTTGGATTGGTTTATTTAATTTAAAAAATAATAATATTTGTATAAAAAAGGGTACAACAGTAATTTTATTTAATATATATATATTAAAAATAATTTAAATAAAAGAAGGGTAATATAGTAAATAACAAAATACAATTTAAAAAACGATATAAATAACTTAAACATGTATAACAGGTAGCAGGTCGTTACTACGTTTACGACGCCACATGGCGCGATTCGACAAAATGACTATATACAGTCACTTTGTAAAATTTGACTACCGTAAGAATTACCTACTGTCTTACATGTAATTATACTTTTTTTTCTCACTTAATTACATCACGTTTAATATATCTACTTATTTCTATTTTTTTTTAATTTTTGCGTCTAAAAATGATGGAAATATTGTATTAGGAGTAATTTTTGGCCGCTCAAGAATTTGCTTATTATGTAATATTTTTATCCTTACAAAAGGGGTCATTTACAGAATAATGAATTCATTGAATTTTTTGTTGTCGTGTTTCCTACCTACTTATTACCGATTGAAAACTTAACGTACTAATAATGCCTATTGTATGTCTGACTAGTATTTTTAGTAAATTTCAAAATTCCCGAGTTTTCTCTAAATTACTTAAAACCCATAATTTGTACTCCCCCTCCTCTCCCTATTCAAAATTTTATGGCATTTGATTTTAAATTTTGTTTTAAAAAATCGATCATTTTTTTTTAGGGTTAATTCTAAATAAATACGTCACCTTTAATCTCAATATCAATTTAATCACGATCTTTACTGTGGTAAAAATCCTAATTTTTGGGTTGCAATTAAATACACTTTTTTTTTTCTGGCAACTTTTGATGATCTTGACACGTCAGATTTTCTATAATTCTTTTTTTTAAAATAAAAAAAAAGTTTATAAAAAAAAAAAACTCTCGCTTCTTCTGCGTCCTCTCAAACTCAATAGATAGAGTTCTTCTGCATCTTTCTCACTTCTTAAACTCAATAAATCAAGTTATTCTCTTCTAACTCTAAAAATTAAAATAATAAGGGATAGAACTTAAACTAAAAATCACAAAAAAAAAGAAGAAAAAAAAATCAAACTGAATAGAGTTCAATAGAGTTCTCAGGTGTCTTTCTCACTTCTCAAATCAATCCATCAATCAAGTTATTCTCTTATAACCCTAAAAATAAAAATCATAAGAGATAAAACTAACCCTAAAAATCCTCAAAAAAAAAAAGAAAAATAAAATTGTCAAGAGCTTTGTCATTCTTTATATATTTTTTAATTTTTGTAGATGGAAGACTATTTTTCTATATATTGGTTGGAAAGTTAAAAAATGGAGCAGAAGTTAGTGGAGTGGGTCTATGATGACCAACACCTCTCCTCAAAAGAAAGAGATTGCAAACGCAAGAAAAAATGACAAAATAAGGCATGAGTGTATTGGGAGGGGTGATGGTGTTGTTAGTACTCAAGAGAGCCGTGTTAATGAAACATGAAACAAGTTGATGATCTGTTATTTTTGTAACATGAAACTTAATTCTTATAGCCTACAATTGCAAATGTTTTGTATATTAAACAGTCTAACTATGACTTTTAGTATGTTACGAATATTTTTTTAGAATATTTTCTAGAATACTTAAAAAAAAAAAAAAAAAAAAAGAGAGAGAGAGAGAATATTTTCTAGAATATTTTGTTGCACATTAGTGTTAAACATATTCATTTCTAGAATATTTTCCTCTCTTCATAAAGCATATAAATTGATAAAATTATTTAATAATTCAAAAATTTATGACAAAATAAATTAATAATTAATTGAGATGTGGAGGTTAGAAGAGAAGAACTTGATTGAGTTTTTTTGAATTATTTTTAGCGATTGAGTTTGAAAAGTGAGGAAGACGCATAGAAGAACTTTATTGAGTTTGAGAAGGGAAGAAGAAAAACTTGATTGAGTTTGAGAAGAATAAGAACTCGATTGAGTTTCAGAGAAGAAGCAGAAGAAGCGAGAGTTTTATTTCAATAAAGTTTTATTTTTATTTCTATAAAGTGTAATCTGATGTGAAAAATAAAAAAAATAAAAAAGAATCTGTGTAATCTGACGTGGGAAGCTCCAACAAGCCATTCGTTGGCCGGAGAAAAAAAATGTGTATCTAATTGCAACACGATGAAAGATTGTGATTTTTTACCATATTCATAAAATTCGTGATTAAATTGATATTGAGACTAAAGGTCGTGTATTTATTTAGAATTTTTTTTTTTTTTTTAAGCATATATCTTTCTAAACTACTGTTATGAAATTTTTACAATATCCTTTCACTTTTTAAAAAAATAAGAGTGTGATATAGAGAACGTTATGGGGAGTAGAGAAAAGAGCGTCGGTTAATGTGTGCAAGTCAATGAAGTCATTAATGTTTGTTTACTTTGAACTTTAAATGATTTTGAAAATTTTGAATTTTTGAAATCTTGTTTAAGATTTTTGAATAAGGATTAGAAAATGATTTAATTTTATATTAAATTAATGTGTAAGTTTTAATTTCATGTCAAATCAATGAGTAAATTTAATAAGAGTGATTTTTTAAAATCTGTGTAAGATTTTAAAACAAAAAAACGTGATACATGTATATATGAGGTATATAGAAGAGGAAGGAAGAGGTGACAAAAAAGGCAGAGTGGCATAGGTTTGCCCATTTCTATACAAACAAAATTACTACAACAGTACCCACAAACCCTAAACAAATCGTCCTTTCTTTTATTACTACATTGGATCCTCCCAAATATGTTTTTTTTTTTTTTTTTACTGTTTCACTCTTGACAAAAGTTCATAAAATTTATTTACTATTTCTAGAATATAAAATGCACCTTAATTTTATGAATAGATGTTCTTCACAACTTTAAAACAATTCGCAGCATTTATTCATGAATGGGCCTGAATGTTTTGTGTGAGACTATCTCATGTACGTGACGAAACTCTATTTTAATTTTTAAAATTTTACTTTAAATATCATTATGGTCATAAGATTACATGTCGTATATTTTATATGTGATGAGACCCGTCTCATATACATTTTTTTGTCAAAATTAAGTGTTAAATAACCATATAAATACACATTTTTTTAATCTTGATTTTATTTCCTCCTCCCCCTTTTCGTGCATAATAGTGAATAAATAAGAACAATAATTTATTAGTGTCTACTGCATAGCTAAGGGAAAATAAATAAACAAAAAAATAGGAGTATGATATTTGCTAATATATCAACCATTTAAAATTTGGAATATGGGGTCCTCATATTTATTATTTTTATGTCATTTCAAGATGTTATAGTCCTTCAACTCCTCAAGTAGTCATGTGACCACATATGATCACATCATATGATATTGCAAGATTTATCAATTATATATATATATATATATATATATATATATTTAAGTGGTAAGCAACTTCAAAGATTTATTAATTTATTAAATTCCACAAGTGGAATACTTTATTTAAAAAGAACTTAAGCCTTGGAATAAATAAAAGAATAAACTTTTAATTGCAAAAAAGTATAATGTGACAGATACTGAGGTAAAATCTGGAATGGGAAATGAACGGATTTGAGACTAGCTAGTAGCTACTGACTTCGGTTGTATTGTTCTGATTGTTTTGTGAATATTAATTGAACTTATCTGATGATTTTTTTTTTAAAATATTAATATTGTGCATACGGATTATATATTGCTATTATTTATACGAGTCATTATTTATACGAGTTATCATTGTTATGCATAATAGTAACATTTTAAAAAAAAAAAATTAACGTGAATTCGAGTTCATTAATACGGGTGTTACTTCATAAATAATTAATTATTAGCAAAAGCCATATAAAAAAATAATACAATTTTCGACACCCTTTCAGCATGTTAGTTTATACTCCCCCGTCCTCCTTTAAGCTTTACGTTTAAGCTAGGATGCCACATGTTTTAATGAATATGTTGTTTGTGAGAAATGTAAAAAAAGTAAAAAAAAAAAGTGGAGAGTAATGAAAAATATGTAACAATTAGTGTAATTTTACTTAAAAGTGGAGATATATAGTTGTTAATAAATGTGGGATCATAACTTGTCAAAAAGATAAATATAATATAATGTTTTATAGTGAACGTTCAAATGATAAAATGTAAATTTAAAGAGGGACGAAGAGAACAAATATATTCCCTCTGTTTGCCTATAAATTTTCATTGATTTTGGACACAAAAATTAAGATAAGTGATTAAATAATATATATATGAAATGACGTGATTGAAAGGAAGAAAAATAAGAATACAAATAAAAGTTAACGATTTTATATATAAATAAGAGTGAAGTGTAGAGATATAAATTTAAAAAATATTTATAAAAAGTTAAATGAAAAATACTATCTCCATTCACCAGATGGAGTCCCATGGAGGAGGGACACAAGTTTTAAGAAAAAATAGATAAAATAGATAAAATAAGAGTGTTATAGGGTATCGTGGGGTCCATTGTGAATAAAGTGATTGTTTGTGAATAAAGTTGATAATAAATTGAGTAATTAAGTGATGGTTGAAGGGTGATAGTTTCCATAAAGTGTATGAGACTACATTTAGTGGACAAAGAATATAAGGCAAATGAGACTATTTTTTGTGGAATATATAAACAAATCAATTAAAAATAAATGATAAAATGAGAAGTTTATAAAGGAGTAAGTATTTGATAATTAACCTCAGTAATGTTGGATTGTCCAAAACAAATGAACTTTCAAAGAGTAAGTTAATAGGGACCTTCTACATGTAGTCAGGATGTCGTAATGACTACCGTAGTCAGTTAATTTAAGCCATTAAAAATCTAATCTAAAAGCTTAAACTTGATGATCTGTTACTTTTTGTACAATTTACGGTATGTATTCATCGTATGTGTCGTAATGTGTCATAAATTTGTATTTTCTATTAAATTATTGTAAAATTACATTTTTTATCCTTATACAATAAAATAATTTATTATATTTATTAATGTAATTAAAATATGTAATGTTAAAATTACATATTTACCCTTATGTTATTAATAAAATTAATAACAAGAAATAAATCAAATCAATTTATTAAAAAAAAAATCAAATTAAACCTTAAACAAATCAAATTCATTAAAACCTAGTTAATACATTTATTTTCTATTTCATGTGCTTTTAATCTAATTGAAATTGGGGAAAGAAAAAAACATAATTTTTAATTTAATTAATCAATTATTTAATTAAATTTTGGATTAATTTATTTAATTTTAAAAATAATAATATTTGTATAAAGAAATGGTAGAACAGTAATTTTACTTAATATATATATATTTTACTTAATAATATTTGTATAAAGAAATAGTAGAACAGTAGTTTTACTTAATATTTGTATAAAGAAAGGGTAGAACAATAATTTTACTTAATATATATATATATATATTAAAAATAATTTAAATAAAAGAAGGGTAATATAGTAAATAACAAAATACAATTTAAAAAATAATATAAATAACTTAAACATGTATAACAGATAGCAGGTCGTTACGACATTTACGATGCCACGTGACACACGATTAGATAAAGTGACTATGTAGTCACTTTGTAAAATGTGACTAAGGTAAATTTTGCCCAATTAATAATATACTATAGTTGATTAGTTACTAGTTAGGTAGGCACTGTAGTGGCTTTGAAATTCACACACACATGCTAATATTTAATTATGACATGCTGACTCAATCCATGAAATGAATAAATATTTCATGAAAAGCAGCCAACCAGCCTTTCAGAATCTTGCTAATTTCTCTCATAAAGTAGTAGTATTTGAATATATTTTTTTTCTATCTTTTCCACCATTTTCGCAAATCTTGTTCTTTTGGGGTGGTGGGTCTTCAAGAGATGTGAGATAACCAGTGTGTTAGGATAACTAGTAATTCTTCCCGCGAAAATAATCGAATTCAACATAAATATTTAATTAGATTTAAAATAATTTTTTTACCTAACAAATAAAAACAAATTCAATTGTTCATATACTAAATTACTAAAAATACATCATTTACCATTCAATTTAGATTTATTCAATATTCTAACTTATATTTAATTTATTAAATAACTCAGATTCATAAGTCAAAATTTACGGTAAGATTGTGGTATGAAGTGAAGTGAAAGTGCATTGAAATTAAAATGTCAAATAAATATATTTAGTTCACCTACTGGTTTATCTTTATTAATGTAGTACTGTGGTGATTGTCTCACAGTTATAATAATGAATTATATACTTTTTAATTATGTACTAAATTCGTCACAAATATATATTAAAATTCAACAAGAGTTATATACGAAGTATAATTTAAAATAAAAAAAATGAATTCAACCCATATATTTAATATTAATAAAATAGTGTTTTTTTTAATTTTATTTTTATATGTGCCATGTTAATTAAAGATCTTTAAACAACCATTAATTTGATATGTACTCCTAGTACGTTAAAAACAAATTTAAAACAAGAAAAATATTTAAATTGAGGTGAAAAGTAACAATATCAAGACATCAAGTGACCCCCCCAGTCCCCACCAAGACTCACTACTGCACCCAAAAAAAAAAATAAAAAAAATGCAAATGCGCCTCACTTGTTCCATTAAAGATGACATAATATCTCATTTCAATACTATTTTTAAATCTCATTTGAATCTCTTTTGTTATACATGTCACCATTGCGCTTTTTTTACTCAAAATTCTAGTTTTTTTCGTCAATTTAATTTTTGTTAGATTAGATAAGGAAGATATATATTTACTCCTTTTTTTCATTACATACCATTTTTTACAAATATTTTTAATTTTTTCACTTTATATCTTACTTTTTTTTTTTTTTCTTTATGCTAGAAATTAATATACAATAATTAATTTTCCACCTCTCTATCTATAGACTTTTAGATGAGACAAAATTCTTTCAATTTATCTCATTATTTCTCAATCACTTTGTACTGTATTTATAATTTAATAACTTTTCTTAATTTATGTATCAAAAGTAACCACTTACTTTATCTCATATCTACTTTATATATAAATAAACAAATATTTTTTAATATCCCAATATTTCACATTTTTTTCTCCTTTTCTAAAACCTCTTACTTGAATAGTTGAGTTGAACATCAGACATGGGACTGAACTTCGACTGTCTCCCAATTGACAAAAGGACAATTCAAGGTAATTTAATATGAGCAAGGGAGGACAAAATGGGTATTTAACCTAAGTCAATAATTTTTTTTTCAAAATATTGAATAAACCCCTATTATTTTTATTTTTTTTGAGTACAGAATAAACCCCTATTATTTGATTTCTCCTCCATATGTAGGGTAATGCAGCAAAGTGAACCTCCTCACCCATGAAAAGGGCTGGCTGGCTTTTACACAGAAATATACCGACCCCCTTTTTATCCATCTATTCACTCTATCCACCACAAACTTCTTTTCTTTAATCAAACTTCACAACTTTTACCCCTGTTTTAGCAGCTCAGAATGGGTGTTTCTTGGCAGAAATTTCATGGTAAGAGCTTCAAAAAACGTTTCTTGAATACTATTTTGCTACTCTTTTTCTGCTTTTCTGGGATTTTCTGTGATGATTTAACTACTGCTTCAGTCCCTCTTGGTTTTGAGGTTAATGCTTTTGACAATAGCTCAATTTTGGTGTCTGAAAATGGGGTTTTTTCATTTGCTTTCTTGGAGATAGATGGTCAAAATGCTGATGAATATGTGGTTGGAATTAGGTACCACAATTTAGGGGATAAGTCTGTAAATTTGCCTGTTTGGACTGTTGGAGGGGGTCTTAAGGTACCCGTCACCTCCACTTTTAGGGTTACAACAGATGGGAGGCTAATCTTGATGAATAACATTAGTAGAGTTACTATCTGGAGTAGTAATACATCCTCTTTAGGTGTTCAAAAAGCTAGTCTTTTGGACAATGGCAATTTGGTACTTTTAGGTAGTAAAGATGAAGTTGTTTGGCAAAGCTTTGATAATCCCACTAACACTCTGCTTCCAACACAATCGATTCGGTACCCTAAGAACCTTAGAGCCCTTTCGACGAGCACGATTTTGAGTTACTATAATTTGGTGATTAATCATGTGGGAGAGCTTGCACTTGTGTGGGAACACAATGTGACATATTGGAGAAGTCCTGTTAGCTGCAACGAAGCTAGGTTTGATTCTAGTGGCGTTTTAGGTTTATACGATGATGGTAACAAGCTCGTCTGGTCCGTTTCACCCAAGGATTACGGAGATGCGAATTTAAGACATCTTAGGATTGACCGGGATGGTAATTTGAGGATTTACTCGTGGGACAATGTGACTCGGGCTTGGAAAGCAGTATGGCAAGCGGTTGAGGATCAGTGTTCTGTGTTTGGATCTTGCGGTTTGTATAGTATTTGTGGGTATAATTCGTCTGGTCCCGTATGCGATTGCTTGTTCTCCGATTCCTCAGTGATTAGTGGTTCAGGGGTCGATTCTGGTATTTCGGGTTGTAAGAAAATGCCCGATTTGGGAAACTGCAGAATGCACTCGAGCATGTTGGTCATGAAGCAAACGGTTCTTTACGGGCTTTATCCATCGCACGATGTTGAGATGTCGTTGAGTGAGACAGATTGTAAAGGATATTGCTCGAATGATTCCACTTGTATTGCTGCAACGTCTATGAACGATGGCTCGGGATTATGTACGCTGAAACGGACTACTTTTGTTAGTGGATACAGGACACCGTATGTTCATGCTGTCTCTTTCTTGAAAGTATGTTCTGTTCCACAAGCTGTTGTAACTCGTGGAAATGGCTCGATTTCCTCGTCTGACCGTCTTACTGCTCGGAAAGGAAGCCCTAAACGGCTAATCGTTGCTATAGCTCTCATAGTTTTGCTCACATTGTTCGTAATCTTGAGCTTTCAGATGCTACTGTTTTGGCTTCTTTACTACAGGCGAAAGGGTAAGGTTCAGGGTTTGGGGAAGGATGCTCAATTGAACCCACATTACAGCATACTAATCCGATTGTCGTACGAGGAAATAAACGAACTAACTAGCAATTTTGCCAACCAAATTGGGACGTCAGTTTTTAGAGGCATCCTTCCAAACAAAACTGCGATAGTTGCCAAAGTTTTGAAGGATGTGGTGGTATCGGAGAAGGAGTTTCGCATAAAAGTCTCGACCCTAAGTGGGACGCATCACCGTAATCTTGTATCTGTGAAGGGCTTTTGTTTCGAACCAGGAAATAAATGCTTAATTTATGAGTACGTCACAAACGGCTCGTTGGACAAGTGGCTTTTTAACCCTAAGGCCCATGACGAACGCGTTTGGCAACGAAAGCTCGACATTTCTCTTGGGGTTGCGCGTGGGCTCGCTTATTTGCACTCAGAATGTCTAAAATGCATAAGTCACGGGAATTTGAAGTTAGAGAACGTCTTGCTCGACGAAAACATGGTACCTAAGTTGACGGATTTTGGGCTTGAGGACTTGTTCACAAAGCATCCGGCTTCATCTTCATCATCAGAGTCTCCGTCCGAACGAGACATGTACATGCTCGGAGAAATGTTGTTGCAAATCGTTACGTGCAAGAGAGACGTAGCAGGAGAGAATATACGCAACATTCTCGAACAGGAAGAGAAATTAGCTGGAGACGAGAGGTTGGAAACGATAGAAAGGATTGCTCGAATTGCGTTTTGGTGCATGCAAGATCAACCCTTTTTGAGGCCTTCGATTGGAGAAGTGGTGAAGGTGTTGGAAGGCACGCTTTCGGTGGATCTCCCCCCGTCTCGTTTAGCTCGTAGAGAAGTGTCGACGGAGATAGAGGCAGAATGGTAGTGGAAACTGACGGTTGGTGGTAGAGAGTGAGTTCTAACTGTTCATCTCCAAAACCTCACCATTTTATTCAAGGATTTGGAACTTTCTTACTTGTTAACTCAACTGCCCAGATAGAATTGTTGAATGTATCAAAATTTCTTGTTTTCATTATGATTCTCATTCTGGATATTGTAATTGTAATTGTAATTAGATCATCCCTTTCTCGTTCACTTCTAATTTGAATTTTTTGTGTAGTTTAAAGAGTTACTGCACAAGAACCATTAGTTATGTACTGTACAAAATAATGTGTAGATTGGAGTATATCATTTGATTCATTTGCACTAAACATAAGAAAAATATTTAATACTAGTATTTTTATTACAGTATTATATACTAGTTCATAGAGGCTGAACCAGTTATCTAATAAAATCAGGTTGATGTTGTTAGGATGTGCATTTCATTTTATATTGAATAATGAATATGATTAGACTTGCATATATCAATATTGAAGGAATTTGTCTTTTTTTGTTTTAAGGAGAACACAAGATTTTAACTATATGTGAAGTTAATATTTATCAAGTCAAAATAAATTTACATCGTGTTATATTATTATTATATAGGAGAGAATTATTATTTTTTTTATAAGAGAAAGACATGTGTGCAAATTCAATAGAAAAAGTTGAAAAACTAAAAACTAAAAACTAATGTTGTGTAGTGAGGATAATTATGTTCACTAAAAACAAGTTGTATTGTTAGGTAAAATTACTAATATTGTTTAGTTAAAACATTAGGTAAAGTATAGTATGCACTCGAGTGCATGTTGTGTACCCTAATCTAAAGAAAAGTGTATGTTATTAAATTGAAAAGTACAACACAATATTACTAAAAAGTGTAAGTCACTATGACTAAAAATATTATTATACAGTTTAATAATTGAAAAGTGCAACACAAGTCAGTAAAACTGAAAAGTGCAACATGCACTAGGGTGCACAACATACACTCGAGTTCATAACAGACCAACCCAAAACATTAATATTGTTAAAAAAATTAGTTGCATACAGTGTATACAAAAAAAATTGTATTTTTATAATTATCACTACTATGTATTACTCCCTTAGGGTATGTTTGGTTTGTTAGATTAGCATGGATTAGGCTTGATTGACTTTTTATTCCCGACTAATCAAACGTTTGGTTTGATTGATTGTGGCCCGTGTTTAATGCAAAGTCCGCTAATTTTGTACTATTTACTATGCATTTGTGGGACTAATAGTCCTAGGGGAAGGGTAAGTTAATTAATCCAATGTTTTTCCATCCATCAATCCAAACTAGCCCTTACAGGATTATTTGTACGTGTACAATGACACACAAATTAAAAAATAATAATTTAATAAGATGTAAAATTAAATAAATAAGAGATATTTTTGATGATTTAAGAGGGTGTAAATAGAGTTAATGTAAGGTAAAATGCAGGCTAAAATATGTGTCAATTTTGAAATTAAAATAATGTCAGTAAAATTTTAATTTTGTGTTTTATTTTAGAATAATCATTAAAATTAAACCAAATAAAAAAAAGACTTTATACAAGCGTTGCCAATTTAAAAGAATATAAACCGGTGGTACAAGCAAGAGGCAGAATGGACCGGATCGTTTCGGGTTAACATCAGTTTTATCTGCATCGGCAATCACACCCAACTCCGACACCGTCCATCAGCTCCGACAGCCGCATAACTACCGCCGCTGCCGCCGACTTGTTGGGGCTCCACTAGTTACATGTGCCCCCAAAAGTGACTAAGGTAACTTCTTTTTTATAAGAGTTGAGAACTTTGCAAATTCATCAAGTGTTTGACGAAATGCCTCTGAGAGAGAGAGAGGGATAAGTTTATATGTAAGGAGTCTATCCCGAATATGGTTCGTAGTTGAACTTGAATTGGGTGTTTGATTTCAATTATTCTGTTATTTTTGTTTTGATAAACTCTCTTGCCTTTTCTAACAAGTTGGGTTCTAAATTCTAATGTGCTTTTCCTAGCTTTTTCGTGTTCACCACATCGTATACATTAAATTTTGATGTCTATCTCTTGATTAAGTATTCAAGTATATATATTCACCTGCTCTTTTCAAGTGAGTGAATGATAAAGTTATGTAATTGAAGTATCTAACTGGATAATTGGATTGCAGTCTGAAAACTAGAAAAGGGAAAAAAATGTCTCAGGTTACTTAAAATCTATTCCAGTGAGCTCTCGTGCAGTTGGCACATGTTATTGAGTTTAGTGTGGCTTGATGATATCATTCAAAGTTGTTCTAAAATTTGCTTGTTTATAGGACCAATCAGAGCTTATTGTGGGTTTTTTCACTTTCACCTGAGATACCTCAACCAAGTATAAGAATTAGACTATTTCATCTGTTGATATCTGTGGTTAACTCTTAATTGATATAATTTCTCTTAAAGGCTCCTGTATATTTGCTCACTGTAACATTCTTGCAACCTCTTTTGATGTACTTCTTTGTGGCTTCAGATCATACCGTTAACTTTCAGTAATTTGGCAGATGCCTCCTAGAAAACTAATAGCAACGCCTATTAGTTTCTTGTGGAAATTGCATAATATAGGAGAAAAATCATATTATAATTTAGCTGACACTTTTTTATAGACTTGTAAACTGTACTTCTTGTTGCAGCTAAGTTTGAAAAATGGCAAAGCAGCCTCAATATTTCTTCCTTGAAGAATGGTTGCGAAGCATTACTGTCACCAGCAGCAACAAGAATGGTTCGACACGATCTTCTGCTTACTCTGCTCAAGCAATTATCCAAGCTTGGGCTGATCTTAGAGATTCACTTCAACATCAATCCTTCCATGCTCATCACCTCCAAGCTTTAAATACCCTTATCAGTTCTCAAGCTTCTCTTCACGTAGCAGATCCCCAAGCAAAACTTCTCGTCTCTATTTTATCTTCGCAGAGTCTATCTCTTCCACAGGAATCTTATCCCTTATTCTTTAGGCTTCTTTACATTTGGGTGAGGAAATCTAGGCAATCCTCTATGCTTGTAGAATCTGCCATTGAGATTCTGTTGAACATTTTCTCTCGTCAATCCCATTCTGAAACGAGATCTCTCTCGGAAGGGATTCTACTTCTGGGTGCCCTTTCTGTCCAAACTTCTGCATCTGAGAAATCGAAAAGCCTCTGCCTGGATCTGCTATGTAATTTACTAGAAAAGGAATATAGATTTGTTTTCTTGGATGATGAGCTAGCTTCTAGTGTTCTTGCTGGTGCTGCTTATGCTCTTTCTTCCCCTGTGAAAATATTTTTCAGAAGAATTCTAAATATTTTGCTTAATATCTGGGGTCAAGAAGGTGGTCCCTTTGGTATTTCTCAGGGGCTTATGCTACTTCATTTGATTGAGTGGGTTCTCTCTAATTCCTTAAACTTGCATTCGTTAGATACAATTGATCATGTGAGAGAACTTGTGGAAAATGTCGAGCCGACTCATTCTTCGTTTGCTGTAGTCATGTTTGCAGCTGGAGTACTGAGGGCCATAAATAGATCTGGATCTAGCGGTTTCATGGAACTAAAATATTCTGCAGAGGAACGTATTGGGATTGTGGCAAGGGACGTGGTTTCTGTGGTCCAATCTAGGCCTAATCTTCTTTTGCAATGTATAGCACTAGCTATGGCTCGAAGTGGTTCCGTCTCCTTTAGAGCTTCTCTTCTCGAGTCCCTTGCATTGGCGTTGTTGACTGAAGCATTCCCTTTGCAGCGAATCTATGATAAAGTTCTTAAATTTCCTGAAGAGAATTGGGGAACACTACTTGATGAGATCAAAGACCATCTAAATAGCTTCATTTTCAAGGAAGCAGGAGCAATAACGGGCGTCTTCTGCAATCAGTATGCATCAGCCAATGAAGATTGCCGTAGTATAGTGGAGAATCTTGTTTGGGACTACTGCCAGGCGATTTACTTATGGCATCGGCAGGCAACATTGTTGCTTGTAGGCAGGGGAGACGAGCTAATCAACGATATAGGGAAAATGGCTGAATCTGCTTTCCTTATGGTTGTGGTTTTTTCATTAGGAGTAACAAAACATAGGTTAAACTCACAAATAGATCGAGAAACTCAGTTACAAATCTCAGTAAGAATATTGGTTTCATTCTCTTGTATGGAGTATTTCCATAGGTTGCGTTTGCCTGAGTACATGGATACAATTAGATCTATTATCGCCTGCGTTCAGGAGAATGAATCAGCATGTGTCACATTCATAGAATCTATGCCTTCGTATCGTGATTTGGTCGACAACCATGGTATTACTTTCTGTCTATTCTATTCCTTTTGGGTTAGTTTTGGGTTAATTGCATGAAACTTTCTCGTGATTTGGATATGTTGTGAGAAATCCCCCTGTGGTTAATTAAATAAAGCAACTATTTATCTATTTCCTCTCAGAAACAAGTTAACAATTTTATAGTTTTTCTCTGTTTCCTGTTATGTCCTTCATAGTAATAGTCTCAAGACTTCAATATTTGAAAAAAAAAAGACATGGGAAATAGAGGAAATAGATAAAACCGTTAACTCATTCTGAAAAAAAGAAAGAATTAGCTTTATTTAATAAACCACAGGGGGATTTCGTGCAATTTCCAAACCACTAGGGGTTTTCGTGCAATTAACCCTTTTCCTTTTCTACTCAGCTTGAAATCTTTCTACTAAATTAACACATGCCTTGCAGATTTTTCTAAGCTACACAAATCGAAGCATCTGTGGTCCACCGATGAGGTTCAGACTGCTCGCGCTGTATTCTATATGCGTGTTATACATGCATGTGTTGATCAATTACCCCCCACTTTATTTAAGAAATCAGTGGCTCCCATTATATTCCTGTATCCTTTATCGAAAAACACTAAATCTGAATTCTTCAAGACTTGATATCAACTCATCTTATTATTTGTGGATTCCTTATACAACAATCTGATTAGATATATGGGACATCCAAACGGGAAAGTTGCTAGGTATACACATTTGGTGTTTGCGGCTTTCATGTCTTCTGGGAAGGATCTTAATCAGGACGAAAGAGTTTCACTAAAAGAGCAACTCGTTTTTTATTATATACAAAGATCGTTAGAGGTACTGATCTTTATAAACCTTGTTGCTTGTCTAATTTGATGCTAGATAGCCACTTCAAAATTTCTCTAATTACATTGGAGGGATAATATCATTTTTGGCCCCTGAAGTTTTTTTTCTTCCAGTTTTGGTCCCCCTCTTTCACTCACTGTCAAACTTGGTCCTGAAAGTACAATTTTACTCCCACGTTTGGTCCCACCATTACTTGATTGACAGAAACAACTATTTCGAGGTGCTAAGTGTGATTTTTGAAAATTATTAATTACATTTAGCTCCCCCAAATAATTATTAGTTACATTTAGCACCTCCAAATACTTACATTTAGCACTCCCAAATAGGGGGTTCCGCCAGTCAACGGATGATCAATTAATGGGACAACATGTCGGAGTAAAAGTGTACTTCCATTTGATAGTGAGTGAAAGTGGGGGACTAAACTAGAAAAAGGTAAACTTTAGAGACCAAAAATAATATTGTCCCTAAATTGGATATATAGGGATATCCTGGTATTACACCATTTGAGGGAATGGCTTCTGGAGTGGCTGCACTAGTCAGACATCTTCCTGCTGGAAGTCCGTCCATCTTTTATTGCATTCATAGTCTTGTCGAGAAAGCAACTACTCTCTGCAGAACAGTCGATGATCACGAAAGTGATATGTGGATGAACTGGGAAGGAGAGTTGGAACCTTGTAAGAAAGTGCTGGATCTGCTTTTACGATTACTTCCCCTGGTTGATATACAGGTACAATCCTTTTCTTAGTGCTGCCCGTTTTTGTCTAAGCTTATTTTAAATGTCTTATAAGTTGTTTCAAGTGCTTATAAGATGTAATTTTTAAGTAACTTATAAAGTGTTTTAAGTGTTTGGTTAATAAAACTTATACTATGTTCTTTGATAATTTGTGATATATATATATATTTTTTAAAATAAAATAATTATCAAAGAACTTGGAGAGTGGGGATGGGTGGTTGTAGGGGTGGGGTGATTTTGTTTTTTAAAAAAACATTTTTTATAACAATATCTATTATTTAAGTATAGCTTAAAAGGTTTAATAAAAGTAAGTAGGGGTGTGGGTTTTTTTTTGGGAGGGAGCATATAAGCTGTGAAAAGCTTATTCTAAGATCTTATAAGTTGATAAACATCTTTTTAGTTTTTACTAAACTCTTTTAGAGAGCTTATAAGATGTATACGAGCTTATAAGCTCAGCCAATAGTAAGTTCGGTTGTGGATTTGCTGTGGTGTAATCTTTTCAAAAGAGTAAACAAGAATTCTTGGCGAAGTTTGTTTGTATTCTTTTGTGCTGCTATTTGTTGGTGCGTAAATCTGATCCCCATGTATGAATGCAACTGAATTTTGAATACCGTTAATTAAATTGATGCTTCTACCTTTTAAGTTATACTTAATTGATTTATAGGTTCTACCAAGTTTAATGAAGTTATTGGCTCAGCTGATTGTTCAACTACCCTCAAATGGACAGAACATGATCTTGAATCAACTCTATGAGCTAATTGCAGAATCTGACGATGTTATAAGGAAACCGGCTCTGGTCTCATGGGTGCAATCTTTGTCTTACCTTTGTTCTGAAAGAAAACGACGTGATTTTGCCAATGAAACTGCGTCTGCTAGCTTGAATGGAATAACTGCGCGGTTATAGAAATTAAGGTGGAGTAGGAAACAAAATGTAATGTAACAGTTGTTTTGTTTATTTGGGAAGGATTCACATAAAATCCAGGTATCTTTTGAAGTTTATTGCAATTCTGAGGCTTATCAGATCGTAATCTTCAAAGGGATGAGCAAAAGTGTAATTTTTTATTCCTTCAATCCATACATATTACACATTGATTTGACATAAAGTCAAACTTTACCCTACTTGAATCTCAAAATAAATAGACATTACACACATTGATTTGACATAAAGTCAAACTTTACCCTACTTGAATCTCAAAACAAATTGACATTACAGGTTTGAGGATCATCTCCAAATGATTAAAGAAGAGTAATTTTCAAAGGGATGAGCTCAAGTGGCTGAGCTTTCTTGAGAGTGACTCCAAATGTATCAGTCATGTCCATCGTGTCGGGCGTCACCCCTTCTGGAAGCTTCCAATTGAAACTGTGAGTAAGAGTAGCTAATAGCAGGCTCACCATTCCGGTAGCAAGATTCAATCCAGGGCATATTCGTCGTCCAGCGCCGAATGGCGTAAATGCAAAGTTGTTGCCTCGGAAGTTCAATTCCGGGGTCAAAAACCTTTCTGGGACAAACTGTGTAGGTTCGTCCCAGCAGGTTGGATCCCTTGAAATGGACCAGAAATTGATCCATATCCGAGTGTGTTTGGGAATGGTGAACCCTTGAATTTCGACTTGTTGCTCGGCTTGGTGTGGAAGCAGAAATGGTGATATAGGGTGCAGCCTCATTGTTTCTTTTATCACTGTTGTTAAATATGGGAGCTGCATGATATCCTTTTCATGGACCAGTTTACCAGGTTCGATTTTCTGGTTCAATTCTTGTTTCAGTTTGAATTGTATAATTGGATTGCGGATGAGCTGCGCCATAGCCCATTCTACCGTCGCCGTCGTGGTATCTGTACCTGCTATGAATATTTCCTGGTGTGTACGAACACCTCATGTTACGAAAGTTATGAGATTAAATCGAAATTTTTAATTTTTTGGCACGTTTTGTGTAAAATGGAAAATAGTTTCGTAAGTTACACTTATTTTGATTTTAGTTCTACTGACTTTCACGAATTAAAAGTAGACTTGTAATTTCAACTTTTAGACATTTTGATCCGATGACCAACGACAAGAGTTGAATCATTCAGTTAACCAATCAGACTTTGTCACGTGAACAAATAAGACTCTGCCACGTCAGCATAAGTCATATCTTTCACCTTCTACAGTCGATTATCAGACCAAAATGTTAAAAGTTGAAAGTTACGAGACTGAAACCAAAATAGAGATAATGGGAAGAAACACGAAAAAAGAAAGTAAGTGGCAAGATTAACCGTAATGAGAAGCTTGACATCTAGGAGGGTGAGTCCTTCGGGCCCTTCAACTTGTGTAAAATCAAGAAGAACATCCAGAATATCTGCTGTTCTACCTTCAGCTTCTAGTAGTGATCCTCTACAACTCTTTCTCCGGTGCATCCGTTGAGCAATCATGTCATCAATTATACGGTGCAACAGATCATATGATTTGCTAATTTCGTGCCTGATTCCCTGCACATCAAATGGCTTCAAGAAAGGGAAGTAGTCGGCGAGACTAGGCTTAGCCGCGAACATCATTATGTTGCCGATAAGGCGTTGCAGTTCTTTCATGGCGTCAGATGAAGGATCAATAATGTCGACGGAGAAGACTGAGTATGATAACATTTGTGTCACTGCACCAAACACTATCGCTGTGATGTCAATAGAGGCTTCTCCAGCTTCGATTATGCGCTGTGTCATATTCTCCATCACTTTTTGCCGCAAACCCTGCAGTCAAGTATGATAAACAGTATTAGTTGTTTCATTGAAAAGTATTAGTTGTTCTACGGTGCAATTAGTGCATACAATGAGTATACAGATCTGCACTAGAGGTAGATATGGGAGTATATAAACTGGAATAAAAAATTTGTAATACACAAATTTTAAAAGTATTACAAAAATATGTAAAAGTATCACGTCTCATGAGACTGTCTCTACCTGGAGGGAATCCAGCTTCTGAACCGAGAGGATGTGGGTGTTGAAGATCTTTCGGAGTTTTCGCCATTGTGGGCCGACGGGGAGCCACGGCATGGCGAGGTCGTAGCCGTTCTCTGCAGTGACAGCATCCGGAACTTGCCTCCCAGAGAGCAGCAAGTCGTGTTTCTGCAGAATTTCTCTGGACATTTCGGCCGAAGAGACGACGACGACATTGATGAAGCCTAGCTTCAGTGTCATGATAGGTCCATAGATTTTGGCAAGATTTGCTACAGCTTCAAGAGGCCTGCTCCCAATTGTTATGAGGCTTCCAAGAAATGGAAGGCCATTGGGGCCTGGAGGAAGTTGCAACTTTCTCTTCTTCATTAACATTGATGATCCATTTATGGCTATTAAGAAGAGGATACAAGCAACAAATATTGCAAGTACTTCCATTTGCAAAATATATGTATAGATGTATGTTTTAAATATTCTGTTTTCTCAATTGCGTTGCATGCTCTATTTATAGAGTTAGCTAGGGATGGTTAGCTTAAGTTGATATAAGTCTATTGTTATGAGGCAGAGTTCTTAATTCTTAGTTAAAACAAAGCTCCTTTAATAGTTAGGCCTAGTTTGGTTTGCTTTGATTGATCAGGTTGAATTAGGCTTGATTGACTTTTTATTCCCAACGAATCAAACGTTTGGTTTAATTGATTGTGGCCCGGGAGTAATGCAAGGCCCGCTAATTTTATACTATTTATCATGCATTTGTAGGACTAATAGTCCTAGGGGAGGGGTGAGTTAATTTGTCCCATGTTTTTCCATCCATCAATCCAAACTAGCCCTTAGAGTATTAGTTAGAGTTGTTGTTCTAGTTATAACCTCAGTTTTAGTAGTTGTAACTTCTCTTGCGAATCTCCCTTTTATATAGAGAAGGAATGATGATCATTTTCACTATTCAATTTGATGATCTAATTCTTTTCAATTCTCTCAATATGCATTCTATTCAATTTATTCTTGTTATGAAATTTTACATGGTACCAGAGTTGTGCCTCGATCAATTTATGATCGATTAAGGAATGAGTTTAGGCTCCGTTTGGATGGAGGGATTTGATCTATGGATTTCAAATCCATCATTCAAATCCACTCCCCTTATTTGGATTAAAAATGAAATGAATGGATTTAAAATCCTAAGCATATGTTTTTAGTTAAAATTGAGAGGATTTTAAATCCTCTTTAAAACCATGTCATTTGAAATCCATCTATTTTCAAAACCTTTCATTTGAAATACCTCCTCAAATCAAATCCCTCCATCCAAACACAACCTAATTGAATTCTATACTCATTTCTGCCAAATCTTTAATAGATTGAGATTTTTACCCTTTTTTTCCTTTTCGAAATTTCTTATTTACAGTTTCTATGCTTGTGAGTTTTGGATTCGATTTCATCTTGATTCGAATTCTTAGAGTTCTATACTTATTTCTTTGAGTTTCTTGAGTTCTATACACATTTCTTAGCAGATTCTATGCTCGTGAGTTTTAGATTCGATTTCATCTTAATTCGAATCAAATTCTATTGTCTTCTTCAATCGAAAATTTAGAGTTCAATACTCGTTCTGCCCTAAAAATTAGGGATTTTGTATTTACTATATTCAAGAGTTCTTCATGTCTATCACGATTCTATTGCCATACAATCTTTTGTTCTTGATGTTGGCATGACTGCACTTATGGATCTCTTCAACTCAATAACATATTGTCTCAACTCTTCAAGATTCAGAGTTTTTTTTAAGAACGAGTTAAAGATGGAATTGCTTACCATCCATTTTTATCTTGTGGGAGGGTGTGAAGAATAACAACAAATGAGAGTATTAGTTAGAGTAATTTTTCTAGTTATAACCTATATTTTAGTAGTTGTAACCTCTCTTATATAGAAGGAATGACAATTATTTTCCCTATTCAATTTATTGATCTAATTCATTTTCAATTTATTCAATATGCATTATATTCAATTCCTTCTTATTATAAAATAAATGGGCTTATAACTCACATAATCTTTGTTGAAGCGGTTAGAATACCCTACCATGTAGGTTATCAAGAATTGTGTTTAAAGTACACTATATCTTAAACACGAATCGAGCTGCTCGTGAACTCGGCTCGACCTTATAAGGCTCGAGTTTGGTTCGACTCGTTCTTTAAATGAGTCGAGTTCGAGCGACTCATTTGTTAATCAAGTATTTTACGAGCTCAATATATTTTTTTAAAAAAATAGTCATTCGGTTCGACTCATTGATTTTTGGCTCGTCGCTCGAACTTCAAGTACTCGACTCGACTCAAATAACAACTCTAACTCTGCCCTCTTAAAAGTTATGATGTCACTTTTAATATAAAAAATGATATTCTCTATATTCCATATCCATTTGATTCGAATACGAATTTTAGTGTACGGGTTGTTTAATAATGGTATTTAAAGTAATAAAATTGATAATGTGTTTAATATATTATTTAAAGTTTAGAAAAATATATATCTAGTATGAGATCGAATAAAAAAGTAAAGTCAAAGTCTTAAATAGACTCGACTTCATATAAGAACTCGAGTTGACGATTTAATTTTTTCTTTTAATTAATTTTTTTTCTTAAACATGTACTCCCTCCATTTCGGGAAAAGCTCCCCATGAGCTCCAGGCACGGAGATTAAGAAATACTAATATAATAAGTAGATATATTAGAGGTGATGTGATTGAGAGATAGAATAATATAATTAAATGTGAGAGGGAAAAGTTAACAAAAAAAGGGATGGAGAGCTTTCATTGGGACCGACGAAAAAGAAAAGTTGAGTAGCTTTCACTGGGACTGAGGGAGTAAGTCACTATAATTGTAAAGTGCAACATAGTATTAATGAAAAATGTAAGTCATTATAACCAAGGGCAAAAATATAGGTGTCGGTGAAAATATCGAGACCTTAAATTTGTGGAAATATCGATGGATATATCGATATCGGTAAATTTTAAAAATTGTGGAAATTTAAAAAAACAATTTAAATCCATTTACATCTATAATAAATTTGTATAAAATATAGCATACAATGTTATTTCATATGATATTTTTTTAAATTCATCGACATTTTTCGATATTTTACCGATATTAGTCTCGATATTGTTATTGTATATCAATTTTTATCAATTTTTTCGATTTTTTTTACAAATATCGTGGAAATATCGTTTCTTCTCAATTTTCGGATATTTTTGTCCATGATTATAACTAAAATATATAACATAATATTACTGAAAAGTGTAACACAATATTTTATTAAAAAGTGTAAGTCACTATAATTGAAAAATGCAACACAATATTAATGAAAAATGTAAGTCAGTGTAGCAAAATATTACTGAAAAGTGCAACAAAATAGTATTAAAAAGTGCAAGTTAGGGTGTGTTTTGAAACTCTACAAACTGCTCCCAAAATCACTTTTTTTTTTAAAAGCTGTCACAGCTTTTAAAAAAAAAAGTGATTTTGGGAGCAGATTGTAGAGTTTCAAAACATACCCTTAGTATAACTGAAAAGTGCATCACAATATTAATAAAAAGTGTAAGTCACTATAAATTTAAATATTAATATAAAATATAAGACACTACAATATACAAAAATTAATTAACCAAAGAAAAAAAGAATTGTTCAAGTTCTTAGTCGGGACCTTCTATATGTAGTTAGGGTGTCGTAACGTGTCGTAATGACTACCGTAGTCAGTTAATCTAAGCCATTAAAAATCTAATCTAAAGGTTTAGATTTGATGACCTGTTACCTTTTGTAAATTTTATGATATGTATTGTCGTAATGTGTCATAAATTTATATTTTCTATTAAATTAAATTAATTAAAATATATTATTGTAAATTTACATTTTTATCCTTATACAATAAAATAATTTATTACAACAATTATCATCACCCGCTAATTTTACGAGTTCACCCCAAATCATTTTTTATCATAGTTATCTGCACCCATTCATTTTATGAGTTCACCCAAATCATTTTTTACCATAGTTATCTGCACCCATTCATTTTATGAGTTCACCCCCAAATCATTTTTTTTTACAACGATTATCTACACCCGCTCATATTATGAGTTCACCCCCAAATTATATTTTTACCAAAGTTATCTGCACCCGCTCATTTTATGAGTTCACCCCCAAATTATTTTTATACCACAATTATCTGCACCCGCTCATTTTATGAGTTCACCCCAAAATATTTTTTTTAAAATAATTACATTTAAAAGACTATATTATTTTTTTATTAATTAACACAAAATATAATAAAATCAACCCTAATTTATACATTTACAATCTACAACCGAATCATTGTCGAGTTATCGTCGATTCACCATCAAATCACTCATATTTTTAAAAAAAAAAATCGTAAAAACATAATTAAAAAAACTATCGAGATTAGGCACAAATTTCAATTTTTTTCTTTTTAATTTTTCTTCCCATTTTCAATTTTTATACAATAACAAATAATTTCACACATCTAATTATATTCAATAATACAAAAAATAATTATCAGTAATACCATGAACAGTAAGTAGTAATACCATGAACATTGAATAGTAATATCTCATACAATAACAAATAATTCCACAAATCTAATTATATTCAATAATACCAAAAACAATTATCAGTAATACCATAAACAATAATATGTTATACCATAAAAATAATAATAATCAGTAATAAATAATAAATAATTTCACATAATCAGTAATACCACAATTAATAATCAATAATCATTAATATTAATTCAATAGTGTATTAATAGTAATACCGCAATCAATAACTAGTAATACTAGTATCAATAATACCAATAACAATAATACCATAAAAAAAAGTGGAGAGAGTGCAGATCGGGGTGTACTAAAGAAAATAGAGGGTGCACATTACCAAGCCCAATTGAAGGAAACCCTAGCCCAATGGGAGGGCACCCTAGGTCAGTAGTCGTCGCTTGGGATTTCATCAGCAAGGTCACCGGCTCCGAGTGTCGTCCGGTCAGAGATCCATCAGCAACATACTCACAGTCCTCCTTCGGGCCGTCGTCAGCCGGAGGAAGAGGCTGCGCAGGAGTAGGGTGAAGAAGACGGATGAAGCAATGTAGCTTCGATTTGGACAGAGATGAACGATGAGAGAGAGGCAGCGTCGATCCGAGTGTTGCAGGCGAGCGCCGTTGGTGTAGGAGAAGCTCCTGGATCGCGAACGCAAGGGAGATTGATCGAAGCAGTCGCGTCGGTGATCGAAATGAGGAGAGGATTTCGGCCGCCATGGATCGTGGCCGAGATGGAAGATTATGTCGATTGTTATGGAAGTGAAGAATCGCGATTGCGATTCGAGGAGGGGTCTCGGGCTTCAGCGGCCGAGACCGAAGCGCCGCCGTCGCCGTCGAGGGGGTGGTCGGGCATGGTGGTGGCTGGGTCACCCGCCGACATGCATGGATTTCCGGCAGGTCCTTTACTCATCAAATTAAAATTAAAATTTAGGTGCACCGCCGATCGACTTTAATAAAATTATACCTATAATATTATTTTGTATTAAAATTTAAAAAATACACATGCAAAAAATGGAAAAGAAAGACAGGAAAAATTAAAAAGGAAAAGAAAAAAAAAACAAGGAAATAAAAAATTTGAAAAAAAAATTGAAAATGGGAAGAAAAAAGAAAAAGAGGAGGGGGAAGAAAAATTAAAAAGAAAAAAATTGAGATTTGTGGCTAATTTCGTTAGTTTTTTATTAATTATATTTTTACGCTTTTTTTTTAAAATATGGGTGATTTGGTGGTGAATTGATTTTTTAGAGTTTATTTTATTATATTTTGTGTAAAATAATAAAAGGATAATATTGTCTTTTAAATGTGATTATTTTTTAAAAAATATTTTGGAGTGCACTCATAAAATGTGCGAGTGCAGATAACCGTGGTAAAACAATAATTTGGGGGTGAACTCATAAAATGAGCGAGTGCAGATAATTGTGGTAAAAAATAATTTGGGGATGAACTCATAGAATGAGCGGGTGTAGATAACTGCTGTAAAAAAGAAATGATTTGGGGGTGAACTCATTAAATGAGCGGGTGCAGATAATTGTTGTAAAAATATGATTAGGGGGTGAATTCATTAAATTAGCGGGTGCTGATAATTGTAATAAAAATATGATTATGGGGTGCACTCATTAAATTAGTTTTTTTTTTGATTACAAGTTAAATACCGATCCCATTTCCCCTACCCATGACTCGAACCCAGGACCTAAGGCCTAGGTAGTGGTGCTCTAACCACTTGAGCTATCCCACTTTGTCGCACTCATTAAATTAGTTGGTGCAGGTAAAATATAAATAAAATTTAAAAAGAAGGGTAATATAGTAAATAACAAAATATAATTTAAATAATGCTAAAAATAACTGAAACCTGTATGACAGGTAGCAGGTCATTTTTACGGTTACAACGTCATATTGCGCGATTCGATAAAGTGACTGCATAGTCACTTTGTAAAATGTGACTACCGTAAGAATTGCACTTCTTAGTCATGAGACTAATTCAAAAGTAAAACATGTAATCTAGACTGATGCAGTAATTTTTACAACATGGCAATACTACTCTTTACTTGAAATTGATTTTTATTCTTTTAAAGTTTTGAAAAGTTTTACTCATTATCTTAAAAATAAATATAATTAGACGTGAAATAATTTTAACGTTATACAGTTGTATAAAAAAATGTACTTTCTCCGTAATTACTTTCACATTTTCACATCTTTAAAATAGAAAACTCTTTATATACTACTTTACTTCGTCCTCATAATATCTTTAAATTTACACGATTGTCATTATTTTTTCTCCATACATACTTAACTCATCATTTCTTTACTTTATACATAAAAGTTTACAAGATTATCTTTCAAAATCCCCATTAAATTTATTATTACTCCCCCCGTCTCACTACTGTTTGCACACTTACCTTATTTATCCGTCCCACAATTGTTTGCACACCCATAAAAAGAAAACTTATTCATAAACCCCACCCTCACAATATTCACATATTTACACAAAATGTCATTACTTTTACTCTCTTTCCAAACACCTTTTTATTTTATTCATATAATTTTACAAAATTACCCCTCAACATTCCACTATTACACTTTTCTTTGTGGTGCAAACCCCTTCCGTGACGGAGGGAGTATTATTTTTTTAATTTCGTATATCATTTTACATGTGAAAAGAAGGGAGTACAATTTTACCTAACCTAATTTTTAAAATATTATATGTTCCCTAAAATCCGAACTCAGGTGGACCAAAATGTCAGGATATAATAGTGCCTTTGACCCAAATCCAATTATATAGTACAAAAGCCAATTAAATATCAAGTACAGTAATCCGTCCGTTTTAAAAAAGTGTTGTATTTGTCATTTAATTAAGAAAAATATACTTTTGACACATTTATTCATTTGTTAATTTTTCTCTTTCTCTTGTTTATTTCCACTTTTTTCTACTTTCATTTTTCATTATTTTCTTTCTCCCCTTTGACATTCCTTCCGTATCAAGTGATATTATTAAAATCACGTAGTGACAGTTTAGAAAAATTCATAATAAAAAGAGAAAAAAGTTTAGAAAGATTCATAATAAAAAGAGAAAAAATAATAAATTTATTAAAATAAAATTTAAGACTAAATGCATAAACTTTTTAAAATGAAAGGAGTACTCGATAGTATGCCCACCATTTCTTAAGCCACTTTTTAGCTAAAATTAACATGCATTTTTCCTAAGTACAATATAAATTGGGGTTTGCATTCTTTTAAATTTGACAAATATTGAATTTGATCCTATATAATATAGTCAAATTTTTATTATATATATATTTTTATTTTATATTTTCACGTGACATTTTTTAGTGCTTGTTTATATTAAAAATAACGATCAACACAAAAAATGATAAAATTTCAGCACATCATTTGGTCAATTTTTTTATAAAAATATTTTATTATCTATTCAAATTAATTGAAATTCATTTTTGAATTATTTTATTGGCGAGAAGGTGGATGAAAAGAAACTCTCATATTCAGTTCTATAGTAGAGATGGACTTCCGAAACAACCATCAATTATAACTCCAAAAGAACTAGATTTCGTAAACAACATAAGAGGTACTTGGACTGAATTAAAAAATTGGACTAACTTATAGGTACTTGGAACGGAGGGAGTATATTTTTATCTCTCAATAAAATTATCTCTAATACATTTACTTATTATATTAAATTTCTTAACTTCTATGTTCAAAACTCATACTCCCTCCGTCCCAAGATAATTTTCATAGGTAGATGGACACGTAAATTAAGAAAGTGTAATAATGAGTGGAGTTTTGTATTAGTCATATATAAATATATTAAGAGATATTATATATATCTTGTATAATATATTTTATATATCTTGTGAATCTTTATTTTCCTTAATTATAGATTTAAGATATATATGTTTTGCATCTATAAATACTTCCTTCATGTACTCTTTATAATATTTTAATGAAATAATAATTTATCTATTCATTGTTTCTCTATATGGTATCAGAGCCTCTCGGCTCACGCCTCGATCCCACCCAAACCCTCGTAATCGTTGTTCGATGTTCTTCGTCGTACAAAACCACGATTACCCCAACCTCATGAAGACAAGTTTCTTCTTCCCCGTAATCGTTGTTCGACGTTCTTGTCGTACAAAACTCACGATTACCCCAATCTCAAGAAGACAAGTTTCTTCTTCCCCGTAATCGTTGTTCGACGTTCTTGTCGTGCAAAACTCACGATTACCCCAACCTCAAGAAGACGAGTTTCTTCTTCCCTGTAATCTTTGTTCCTCAAGAAGACAAGTTTCTTCTTCTTCCCTGTAATCGTTGTTCGACGTTCTTGTCGTACAAACCTCACAATTACCCCAACCTCAAGAAGACAAGTTCCTTCCTCACCGTAATCGTTGTTCGACGTTCTTGTCGTACAAAACTCACGATTACCCCAACCTCAAGAAGACACGTTTCTTCTCCCCCGTAATTGTTGTTCGATATTCTTGTCGTACAAAACCCACAATTACCCCAACATCAACGAGTCGTACGGCTAACGCCTCGATCCGAAATCCTCCCCTGTAGTCGTTGCTCGACGTTTAGCGCCGTTCAAACTCCCGACTACCACCCTTAACCGTTGCTCGGCACCCAACACCGATCAAAACTCACGGTAACCAATTTTGGTTAAAACAACCGTGCACTCACGAGAAGCTTTCTTCTCCAAAATCTCCATCCATGAAAGCCCATGCAAACTCCCCAAGTAACCACACCCGCAGTTCTAGTAAAAACACCCCCTGCCTTCAACAAAACTCTACTGTCATATTATTTCCGCCGCCCACTCTAATTAATCAAACCCCTCCCTTACCTATTATCTCTACCCCACCCACAACTTTTTACAAATATACCCCGCCCCTCAAATCCAACCACGGTTCCGATCAACCCACTCCAAACTTACTAAATACACCCCCTACTGTCTCATTTTTCGTACCCGACCCTCAACTTCGAGTTTCACATGTTTCGTCTGTGGATCAACTTGTTGATGCTCTTACCAAGTCATTTTCTCATTCTCGTCTACAACCACTTATAATCAAGATTGGACTCTCCTACGGTGCTCCATCTTGAGGGGGCGTATTAGTCATATATAAATATATTAAGAGATATTATATATATCTTGTATAATATATTTTATATATCTTGTGAATCTTTATTTTTCTTAATTATAGATTTAAGATAGATATGTTTTGCATCTATAAATACTTCCTTCATGTACTCTTTATAATAATTCAATGAAATAATAATTTCTCTATTCATTGTTTCTCTATATTTTGAGGGGTAATTTTGTAAAACTTTATGAATAAAGTAAAAAAAATGAGTTGACTTTTATATATGTGTGATGAAAAAATAATGACATTTATGTAAAATTGAAAATATTGTAAGGGTGGAATTTATAATTTTTTATTTTATTTTAAGTGTATGAAAATTATTGTAGAACGTTAAAAAAAAAAAAATGTAAAAATTATTGTGGAACGAAGGAGGAATTAAGTACCGCAATGTGGTCACGACCCTCGAAATTTCCCAAAAAGTACCGCAATCATAATCATGCAGACATTGTGTCACTGTCGTTGTAAAAAGAAAACCCACTAAGAAAAAGTACTTTCACATGGTAGCATGTGTCCATGTATAATACTCCAAAAATTTGGGCTCCAAAAAATATCTGAGAAAAGAAAGTAATGATATAATACAGTGAACATGATGTCATGAACTCAATGGTATAATCTCGTGTGAATTCGATAGAAATAGTAACTCATTTAATTTTTTAAAAATCAGAACGGATTAGCTTTCATTAATGATGGAACAATCAACAAAAAAATTATTTAAGTACAGTAACTTTCAATTTTTTTAAAAGTGTCATAAAATAACATAAAAAGTTAATTTACTTTTCACACCAATAATTTTGTAAATTGATTAATTTACGTTGAAAAAATACGGAGTATAATTTACTTCTCAAAATTTTATAAATCGGTTAATTTATGTCCATTTTCTTCTATTCTGTAAATTATAAATAGTGACTTCTAATTTTATTTTAAAGGGTTAATTGCAAAAAAAATCACGACCTTTAGTAGATTTATCAATTACAACATGTCCTTTTTTTCTTTGCAATTCGATACGCAATCTTTTTAAGTTTTACAATTTAATGCACCGATAGATTTTCCGGTCAAAATTAATATGATGTGGCGCCGGAAACATCAAAATCGACACACGGGTGCCAAATAGATTGTCAACTAATTAATTATTCTTTAAAAAAAACAATTTAAAACTAAAAAACATATCAAATTAATTAATCCAGAAGGAATTTCTTGCTCGAAAATGAGAAACAAGTGGTTTTTATTATGGGCCATTTGAAGAAATGGAAGAAGGAATCTGCGTTTTTCAAGAAGGCTAAGAAGAAATTTGATGTTGAGGTTATACATACTGATGCCCCTTGTAATGGGTCTAGAGTTGGAGTAACTGTTTACAGATTTGTAAGGAGAGCCAGCTAGATTCTCATAAACTCTAATTACCTCAAACATTGATTCATCATTCTGTTTTCAGATTTCCTGTTGCTTATACATTGCATACACTCCGGCCACTTAATTTGGTGTTTCAATTCGAGCCAATCAAACAAGTTGTAATTCCCACAAACACAAGGGATGGAGAAGAAATGGAGTCAAATCATAAACGGAAAGGAAAGACAAAAATTATGATCATTCGTACGAGAACAAGAGCACTGCGAATCTGAGCTCATCTAAAACAAACAAAGGGATTGAGGAATTGAAGAACATTCGTGCGATTATGATTTCTATGTAAATAATTAGAGTTGGTTTAATTTTGAGTGAAAAGATTGCATCTTTAGG
Organism: Galeopsis tetrahit; assembly: GCA_963675135.1. Taxonomy (NCBI): domain Eukaryota; kingdom Viridiplantae; phylum Streptophyta; class Magnoliopsida; order Lamiales; family Lamiaceae; genus Galeopsis; species Galeopsis tetrahit. The sequence goes on from OY776131.1 coordinate 43,801,710, forward strand.
AATTAGGATTCTGGGTGGGTGGTTAGATAATTAGGGTTGAATTAATTAATTTTGTATGATTTTTAGTTTTAAATTGTTTTTTTAAAGAATAATTAATTAGTTGGCAATCTATTTGACGGTCGTGTGTCGATTTTGATGTTTCCGGCGCCACATCATATTAAATTTGACCGAAAAATCTATCGGTGCATTAAATTGTAAAACTTAAAAAGATTGCGTATCGAATTGCAAAGAAAAAAAGGACATGTTGTAATTGATAAATCTACTAAAGGTTGTGATTTTTTTTGCAATTAACCCTATTTTAAAATTCACATGAACATTATTTTTTCATACATGTATAAATCAGTTTGACCACATTACAACTTTCAGATATACAATCGGAGAAGACCTTCGACGAAATTAGGGCAAATATGTGGAGCTTCATATTCCACACACAAGCTTGCAACTCTCTCCTCTCTTTTCAATACTGGTGCGAAAATCCATTACTCTGTATTAATTTGCAAGTAGGAAGAACTACTACTATAATTGTCTCCATCACTTCCACTACAAAAAATTGTCTAGAAGGCAACGGATTTTAGCAAGGGCAATGTACCGTTGTCAATTGGCAACGAACAGAAAAAAGGCGACGAATGTGGACGCCTTTGCCTTTTGGCAACGGCAAAGGCAACGGCGTGGGTTGCACTCGCCAAAAGGCGACAGATTATAACGCCCTTGTCTTTTGGCAACGTAAAAGGCAAGGGCGTAATCTGCACTCGCCAAAAGGCGACGGGAGTGGGTCCGTTGCGAAATGGCAACAGGACCCCACTCGCTAAAAGGCAACGACAGTGGACCCGTCGCTTTAACCGTCGCCCTAATTAAAGTCATTTAAAATTTTAATCAATAAAAATTGTACAGGAAAGAGTTTGATTCTTACCTAATAGAGATATTTTTGGTTCATTTCGTTGTAAACTTTTTAAATTTTAATTACATTTTTTTAGATTTTTTAAAAAATTACTTGACCCTCTATTTATACGGGTTACTTAGTCGTTAAATATCTAAAGTTAATTGTTATTATTTGGAAAAATAGGAAAAAATATTAGGAAAAATAACAGTGTCAAAGTTAAATTATAATCTAAACACCATTAGTCGTTAAATATCTAAAGTTATTTGTTATTGTTTGAAAAAATAGAAAAAAATATTAGAAAAAATAACAATATCAAAGTTAAATTATAATCTAAACACCATTGAAATTGTCAGTTTTACCTCAAGCTGAATCGCTTAGTAATGTTATATTTTTGGGTTTGTTTGATTTGGAAATTGAAGATTTCAAAATATTTTCAGAATTATATAAATTATCATTCCTCAATAATTTGAAATAATTGTGCAAACAGATTGCATACAATATGTCATAATTAAATTATTTTGCAAATTTTAATGATAATAATTCTATTATTGTGAATGACTCGATGCACGCTAAATCTAATTGATAGAATTTGATTGATCAAATTTGAATATCACTCGATTTTAATATCTCATTTGATTTAGAATTGATACATTAAATGATTTTATTTTTTTTATGAAAAATATAGGAAAACATTATTATGGTAATTAGTTATGTATATAATAGGATATTAATTTAAAAGGATTTCTTGAATTTTTAAATATGTTAATTAAGTTTTATCCAAATCTTGAGTATATAGTTTAGATAAATAAAGAGATAAACATTAACTAATTCAAAATGGGACGTGAAAATTTTTAATTACAATTTCAGATATATCTTTTAATTTATCTCAATCTTTAATTAAATTAGCAAATGTCACTAATGTTAATTTTCATGACTTATTAATGGCATATTATGTGTTGTATTTTTAAAAATAATTACTACGTAATTCTTTATATTCAAATTTTATAATTCTTTTTTTAATAGTGTAATATATACTGCTACAACATTTTTTTTATCTAATAGAATAATAAATTAGGGTTGGTCTGCTATGGACTCGAGTGCATGTTGTGCACCCTAGTCCATGTTGCACTTTTCAGTTACTGACTTACACTTTTTGGTAAATGGTGTTGCACTTTTCAATTATTAAACTGTATAAGTAATAATTGAAAAGTGCAACACCATTTACCAAAAAGTGTAAGTCAATAACTGAAAAGTGCACATGGACTAGGGTGCACAGCATGCACTCGAGTGCATACTAGACTTTACCAATAAATTTATACTATATATTTAAAGATAATTCTTTTAATTAATAAATTAAAATTAAAATATATTATAAATTTATTTCAATCCCGCGTTATACGCGGGTTTTACACTAGTATGTATATATATATGCATATATGTTGTATGTATATATAAAATTGTTGAAAAAAAAAATATATATATATATATATACGAGTATATAATTTTATTTTTAGAATTGTTTGATGGGTGGGATGGGTGGGGCGCGTCGAGGAACGTTCAGGATGGTAACCAGGTTGAGGATTAGGGTGATGTTGAGGATGATGGTGGTGATGAGGAGTGATACATTTTCTATTACTTTGTTATGTTTAATTATATTACAATGACGTTGAGGATTGTTTATTTTAATGTTGTGTGTGATGTTATTTTAATTGACGTGAACATGTTAATGATTATAATTAATGTTGTTTGTGATGTTATTTTAATTGAAAATGAATAAGTGAATTGATATTTTTAAATGGATAAGTGAAAATAATTATATTTAATATTGTATGTCATTATATTGTTGTGAATTGAAAATTAGAATGAATTTAAATGATGTGATTATAATAAATTTAAATGTATAAGTGAAAATAATTATACTCAATGTTGTATGTAATGATATTGTTGTGAATTGAAAATTAGAATGAATTTAAATGTTGTAAATTGAAGATTAGAATAAATTTAAATAGTGTGAATTGATATTTTTAATCACCCTAATTAAATTATTTAATTTGAAACACCTAATTTATTTAATTCTCATTTAGAAATAAATATGATATGTTTGACAATTTAATAAACAACCATTAAAGTTAGAATGGATTTAATTAAAGAATTAAAATTAAAATTAAAATTAAATTGTATATATGTTAATTGCATTCACAACATATCGACTAAAGCTCCTAGCCTAAACGGCACACATTGGGCGCCCAAAAGCCTTCGTGACCGAGAGGCACTGTGTTCGAACCCCGCCTGAAGCAAAAATTGCGAATATCGCCTAAATGTTAAATTATTAAAATATTATTATTTTTGTGTGTCCCACCAATAAAATATCATATTTTAAAATTATTTTCGTCTCTCTTTCTTTATTTTCATTTTCTCTCTCCTCTCTCTCATCTCTCCTGTTGTACTAGTCAATTTTTCTTCTATGAGTTTCTTCATTATTCTCTTCTCCATCCATTTTTCTTTCTTCTATTCTCTTCTCCATTCTCTCTTTTATAATCTTCTTCCCTAACAAATTATTGTCACTCATTTTTTACATACATTTTACTTTACACCTCATCAAATCACCTAAAATACCCCTCATTTATCTTACATCATCAACCACTAAACTCTCTTTTCTTAAAAATTGTACCGGTCAAATCGTGCAAATAATCACGGGACAGAGGGAGTACATATTAATACACATGTATATATTTGAGTGTATATGCAATTATCATCTAAAATTAAAATTTTAATATTTAGTCTTTCATAATTTTAAATTATTTTGAAGTTGATCTTTTGTATTTTTAGTCCTCCAAACAACTTATGTGTTCGATTATGTGTTAAAGTTACTAAAAATTGTCGTGTAAAATACACATGTTCTATTTCAGTAACTAGGTTGGAATTGGATTGAAGGGATTGAAATTGAATTGATTGGACTAAAATTGAATTTAGGGGACTGAAATCGAAGTGTAGGGACTAAATTGGTGCTAAAAGGATCAAAATTGAAATCAAAAGGACCAAAATTAGATTAAAAGACTAAAATTGATATAATAAAAAGTTATAGGACCTTTTGCAGATTCAGACAAAGTTAGAGGGGTATTTGTGAATTTATCTCTAATTAAATAGTATTTTAGAGTTTTCACACTATTATTAAATTAATAAATTGAAGGGGAGTGCAGATATCCTAAATGGAGGTGCAAATAGTCAGGCCCCTCCCAGAAATTAAATGTGGCCCAATTTTGTGTCCAAAATATGAAAGACCACGGTTATACGCACACATAGAGTTATTGAGTACACCCACCAGCCATTTATTTCATCTTATTCAACACGTGAAATGTCTAATATACTCCTATTGTGAAATTAAAAAAAAAAAAAAAAGCAAATGAATACACCCACTATTTATCTACCACGAAAAAACATCCTAACAATCACAAAAAAAGTTTGGGATTTTTTTTCTCACAAATAAACATTGTCCCAAAAAAAATCCCGGACAAATTTCCCCTTTTCATTTTTTTTTTCGAACACCTAGTCAATTTTCATGCATTATTTTCGAACATTAGGTTATTTTTCATGTATTATTTTAGAACATATGTATAAATCAATATTTTTCTTGTTATGTTTCATACTCAAACCCAAAACACTAAAACAAATTCCAAAATTTCATACAGATTCCAAACCAAAATTCGGAAAAAAAATGGAACAAAATTATATTTCATCCTTAAACTCAAAAACCCTAGAATAATTCCAAAATTCCATAAAAAATACAGATTCCAAAACAATTTTTTAGGAAAAAAATCTAGAAACCATAGACAATATACTTGGGGCGGCTAGGCGGACGAGGGGCGGGGAAGGGGGCAAACGGGGAGGGGCGGACGCGGAGCTGGGGGAGAGGCGGCCAGTTGCATCGGCGTGGAAGGAGTGGCCTACTCCAGTGGCGACGGCGTTGGCTGCGCCCTTCTTCAGCGAGAAGGCGGCATCGGGGCTTTGCCCTTCTCCAGCGACCAGTGGCCGTGGCGTGCGCTGCGTACTTCTAAAGCGAGGAGGCAGTGTCGGGGCTGCTGCGACGGCCGGTGAGGAGTGGCGGCGAATGGAGAGGAGAGAAGAGAAGAGAAGAGAGGAGAGAAAAAAATGAATTGAGGGAGTGGGTGTTCCAAAAAATGAAATTATGATTAATAAAAAAAAAGAAGGGTATTTTGGGTTTTTTCACGTGGGTGTCCTCATCTTACTGTGTATGTGTTTAGCCGGTGGGTGTCCTCAGTAGATCAGTGTGTATAACTAGACCCAACATGAAAAATGGCAGACCACCGTGGCCCACGAATTAAACAAATGAGTAATGGTCCAATTTTATTTTGAAGGGCGCGTCTAAAGACACACACGAATACTATAAGGACACCCACTGGCTGAGGACACCCACTATGAGATGAGGACACCCACATGGAAAATACAAAAATACCCTCCTTCATCTACTTAATCCTAGTTTTTCTTCTATTTTGGTACACCCACCTCCCTTTCCCTCTCCTTCCCCACGACGATGCGCCGCTTTCTTCCCCACGCCGCCGGGCCGCCCACCTCCCCACGCCGTCGTTACAGCACCACTCACGCCGCCCCCACTATGCCTCATCCACGCCGCCCCCACCTTCTTCGCGACTCCGCCGCCCACATTCTTCGCGGCTGAACTCGTCTCCCTTCCCTTCGTGACCGCAACCAATCTCCCTCCCCTTCGCGGTCGTTCGCGGCCGCAACCCGTCTCCCTCCCGTTCGCGGCCACAACCCCTCTCCATTCCTTTCGCGGCCGTTTGCGGCCGCACCCCCTCCCGTTCAAGTGACTGCGGCCGTTCGCACCCCTCCCCGTCTACTCGCCGCCCAAGTAATTCCGGTAAGTTTAGGTGTTTTTTTGCCCATTTTCAAATTTTTTAATCTAATTAGGGTTTATGGTTTGTGCACACAAACAAATATGCAAATTAGGGTTTAGGGTAAGAATCATTTGCAATTTTCTTAGAAATCTACATGTTCGATTTTTTTTTTTCGGACATATGAAAATTGTTCAAATTTTTTTTTCGAACAATCTGTTTTTGTTTTGGAAAAAATTTCGAACATCTTGTTCGATTTTTTTTTTGGACAAATTTAAGTTGTTTTGAATTTTTTTCGAACATATTAAGTTTGTTCATTAAAAAATTTCGAAGAACTTGAGTTTGTTGGGTAAAATTTTTCGAACAAGATGTCCGATTTTTTTTTCGGACAAATGAAAGTTGTTCATGAATTTTTTTCGAACACATTGAGTTTGTTGGGTAAAAATTTTCGTACATCTTAACTTTGTTCAGTTAATATTTTTCAACATCTTAAGATTTTTTTTTTTAATTTTTGTTGGTTTTTTTAGTTTTTTTTTTTTTTTTTTTTTGTTGTTGTTGTTGTTGTTGAAGAATAGTGTTTGTTTTGGTGGTGGTGGTGGAGATGATTTTGTAATGAAATAGAAGCGGTGGGTGTACCCATCCGTCCATTTTTTAAAATTTTTACAGGAAGGGTACAAACGACATTTTGCATACCCCTTAAGATAAAAATAAAAGGTTCGGTGAGTGTCCTCATAGCATTCGTGTGTGCCTTTAGCCGCGCCCATTTATGAATATTGAGCCCACCTTTCGGGGACTGGAATGCGGCAGATATTTTGGGGGAGGGAGAAAAACAGAAGACAGCCTCTTGTTTTGATTTTTTTGTTTTACTTCTTCTCGTATTCCACGGTTATTCTATTATATTGAATTTTTAACACATGTTATTGGTTCCAATATTATAGAATGTTGATTTTTTTTTTATGTATATAACATACATGAATAAACCCAAAACTCGAGGTCGGAAGAGGGGGTGGGTGATCAATTTTTTTTAATTATACAAAACATTAACATATGTATAATTAACATATTATATTTACATTAATATATACACATACTGTAATATTCGTAATTTTTTTTATATAAATATATATGAGCATATATTTAATTATTCATTTGTAACCCCTAAAATTTTAATTTTTATAAACTGCATAAGATATTATTTGCAGTGTGAGATTGAGATAAATATATATTTAAACATCATTAACTTAAGTGAGTAGTAGTTTAATAATAATATTAAATATAAATATATATAATTAATCAAATGAGTAGTATAAGATAAAGATATGTACGTGTAACTATGCGCTAACATCGCTAGCCTCAATTGTGGAAATCTCAAGTCAGTTTTGACTGCATCCATTAAATATTTGAATTTAGAAGACTTCACCTGATTGCAAAGACGGAGGGACGTTGGGCCAGGGGGTCACTGGGCCCCCACCAATATTTCAACTAGTATATTATATATATGGGTCTGACTATTTACACCTCCATTTTGAAGAGATGCACTCACCCTAACACTTTATTAATTTAATAATAGTGTAAAAATCCCAAAATACCTTTTTAGTAATATTACACTACTAAATGCACCCCCACTACTAACCGCATCCCCACTTCCATCTATAAACCCTAAACCTAATTTCTGCGGCCTCCGTCGTCATTTTCGGTGGCCACCAAATAAAAAAATAATCAGAAAATATTTAGAAATTCTCAAAAACTTTTTTTAAAATTTTCGACAAACCAGTGTCGATCAAATAAGGTCGAAAAAAAAACGACATTGTATTGTCGACCAAATACACTCTCGTCGACAACTGTTTGTCGACGAAAGTGTAGTTGGTCGACATTACAGTGTCGAAAATATAAAAAAAAATTAAAAAAAATTTAGGGTCTTTTGCAAATGCAGAAAACCCTAAAAAAGTGCCCAAAAATCGGAGGTCGGTGGTTGAGAAGGGGGGCGGGGGCGGGGTGAATAAAAAAACGTAGAAGAAAAAAAACAGGGGAGAGGAGGACGGGGACGCGACGGCGGGGGCGGGGAGTGGGGGCCGCGGCGGCGGGAGCAGCCGCTGGCAAGTGGCGAGGGTGTGCGTGGGGAAGGGGGCGGCCGCAAAGCTTCCTTTTTTTTCTTATTTTTTTACAGAAAGGGGGGAGGGGGCGGCTGATGGACGGGGCGGCCGCGAAATCTGCAATTTTTTTTCTTTTCATAAAACTGGAGGGGAGGGGCCGGCCGCCGGCGACGGATGGTGGTGGATTGGGGGAAATGGGAGGAGAAAGATGGAGGAGGAAGATGAAGATGAATTTAGGGTTGGGGGTGTGGGTAGTAATAGGAGTTTTATGAAGGGAGGGGTATTTATGACAATTAAGGGTGGGGTGTGTCAATTTTGTAGGAGTGTATAAATCGGGTGAGTGCATCTCTCCGAAATGGAGGTGCATATAGTCAAACCCTATTTATATTGCTTTGTAATTCCTAAATCATGTTGGCCCAGTGGCCATTCTCAGCAAAGGTCTAACTTCAGACTTAGTGTTCAATTCCTTTCAATAACATTAATTCTTTATTAATATATTTTTTTGTTTTTATGATAATCATATTTTAACAATTTTAACACCGTTTCGTTTTTTATTTTGAACTAAAACAATTAAACGAAAGTTAATTTGTTCAATTTAAATTAATAGAATGAAATTGTTGATAATGTTATACTCCCTCCGTCCCATATTAATTTGCATAGGTAGATGGACACAAATATTAGAAAGTGTAATAATGAGTGAAGTTTTGAGGGGTAATTTTGTAAACCTTTATGTATAAAGTAAATAAATGAGTTGACTTTTGTGTATGTGTGGAGAAAAAGTAATGACATTTGTGTAAAATTTAGAATATTGTGAGGGTGGAGTTTATAAAGAATTTTTCATTTTAAGGGTGTGAAAGTTATTGTGGGACGTCCAAAAAAGGAAAGTGTGAAAGTTATTGCGGGACGGAGGGAGTAATGAAATTGTTTAATAAGTATAATATTATTAGTTTGAGTAACACTTATGACATGTGTGAACCTGAAACTTTTATCTATTACGTATTTTTAATAATATTAATCGGCCCCCAACCCTAAATTCCTGGCTCCGTCACTGTCTGATTGTACCCCAAATATCTCAACTGATTTTACTCCCCTCATCTCTATAAACACGTCTGATATGATTATAGAAAGAAAACTACGCAAAGATTTTCAGAATATTTATCACATAGCAAATTAGTTAACCCTCTCCATCAAATTGCAGTCGGAGAGACTATTATGGGGATAATTAGTAAATTTATACTTTTATTATTTTTGACTACAGTATGTTTTCTTGTTATTGGACTCCATGATGATTATGTAGAATAGCATGACAGCGCTGCTGCCTTTAATTTCCATTTTTAGCCGAATAATTTATCTTTAATTTTTAACGCATGTCATTCAAAACATTATTAGCATGACAGCACTGCTGCCTTTAGTTTTTTTTTTATATAACATACATGGCACTAAAATGCAACCCCCATAAATGATTACCTAATTTATTTTTTTAATTAGATTAAAAAAAAAAAAGGAAATATACGTGCACATAATTTTAGGCCCCGGCTAAACAAAACCACCCCCCTCACCCGATTTAATTGTAGCCGCCCCAGCTACTTACTATACACAACCCATACAAAATACTCCCTCTGTCCAATTTTATTACGCCGACTTCTCCGGACACAAGTTTTAATGAATATTGATTAGTTTATTTATAAAGTAGATAAGTTGAGGGTATGATGAGATGTTGTGGGGTCCATTTATAGATAAAGTTATTATTTATGAATAAAGTTAGTGACAATTTGAGTAAATAAGTGATGGTTGAAGGGTGGAGATAAAGTAGTGTTAATAGTATTATTTCTAAAAAGGGAATGAGCATAATAAAATTGGACAAAAAAAAATAAAATGGAAATAATGAAATTGGATGGAGGGAGTATATTTTATTTTTTAAATTTCTATCTACATCCCAATTTTAAACAATTATATCCAAATTAAAAAACAAAATAGTTAACTCTAGATAATTAATAATTTAGAAATGTAACTCACTAATGATCTTGTAAGTTTTATTAAATTTGGTACTTTATCATTTTAAATTATCATCTTTAGTCCTTTTATCTTTATCTTTTCAAAAAAAAAAAAAAAAACTTAAATCACATATTAATTAAACACCACAAAATTATGCAACCCTGACTCTCTGATCAACTAGGTTTAAATTGTTGTCATGATACACAAGAGCTTTGGTAGGGCTCACACCCACATTAGATAATCCATTTTTATACGCACTGCTCACACTTAATTCCAAAGGCAAGAGAGCTAGACAGTGATACTGAATTCAATTCAAATCCAAAAGCAAAAGAGCTTGACAAAATAAATTATGTTCAAGTTCAAAAAACCACACTTGAGTTTGACAAAAAGATCACAAACTAGACAAATGTCAAGAACAGACTTTGATATCCATATGATCAAAGAGTAGTTTCCAAAGGGATGAGCTTAAGTGGGTGAGCTTTCTTGAGAGTGACTCCAAATGTATCAGTCATGTCCATCGTGTCGGGCGTCACCCCTTCTGGAAGCTTCCAATCGAAACTGTGAATAAGAGTAGCTAACAACAGGCTCACCATTCTGGTAGCAAGATTCAATCCAGGGCATATTCGTCGTCCAGCGCTGAATGGCGTAAATGCAAAGTTGTTGCCTCGGAAGTTCATTTCCGGGGTCAAAAACCTTTCTGGGACAAACCGTGTAGGTTCGTCCCAGTAGGTCGGATCCCTTGAAATGGACCAGAAATTGACCCATATCCGAGTGTGTTTCGGAATGGTGAATCCTTGAATTTCGACTTGTTGCTCGGCTTGGTGTGGAAGCAGAAATGGTGATATAGGGTGCAGCCTCATTGATTCTTTTATCACTGCGGTTAAATATGGGAGTTGCATGATATCTTTTTCATTGACCTGTTTACCCTGTTCGATATTCTGGTTTATTTCTTGTTTCAGTTTCAATTGTACAGTTGGATTGCGGATGAGCTCCGCCATAGCCCATTCTACCGTCGATGTCGAGGTATCCGTACCTGCGATGAATATTTCCTGGTGTGTACCAACACCTCGTGTTACAAAACTATATAATTTGAAACAATTTAGTCTCATCTAAAAGTCCGAACTTACTTGTAGAGACGTTAATTCTTGTATATTAATTCCTAATTTAATTATGTGATTCAATTGAAAATTTTACTCTTTTTTATACCTTTTGTGTAAAATGAAATGCAAAAGTATGGATTAAATTTATGGGAAAATAGTCCGCACAACTTTTAGACATTTTGGTTAGTGCCACATGAACAAATAAGACTATGTCACGTCAGCATAAATCAGATCTTTCACCTTCTACCGTCCAGACCAAAACGTTAAAAGTTGAAAGTTAGGAGACTGAAACCAAAATAGAAAAAAATGCGAAAAAAAAGAAAGTAAGTAGCAAGATTAACCGTAATGAGAAGCTTGACATCTAGGAGAGTGAGTCCTTGAGGTCCTTCAACTTGTGTAAAATCAAGAAGAACATCCAAGATATCTGCTGTCCTACCTTCAGCTTCTAGTAGTGATCCTCTACAACTCTTTCTCCGATGCATCCGTTGATCCATCATGTCATCAATTATACGGTGCAACAGATCATATGATTTGCTCATTTCACGCCTGATTCCCTGCACGTCAAATGGCCTCAAGAAAGGGAAGTAGTCGGCAAGACTAGGCTTAGCCGAGAGCCTCATTATGTTGCCGATAAGGCGTTGCAGTTCTTTCATGGCATCGGATGAAGGATCGATAATGTCGATGGAGAAGACCGAGTATGATAACTTTTGTGTCACTGCACCAAACACTATCGCTGTGATGTCAATCGAGGCTTCTCCAGCTTTGATTATGCGCTGTGTCATATTCTCCATCACTTGTTGCCGCAAACCCTGCAGTCAAGTGTGATAAACAGTATTAGTTGTTTTCACCAAATAATATTCAATTTTCAATTGTTTCATTGAATAGTATTAGTTGTTCTAAGGAATAGTATTAATTACACAAGTTGCACTAATGTGCAATTAGTATTAGTACATACAGTGTTACTATAAACTTTTCATGTTTGGTTAATTCCTAGTATATAATACTATATATTTAATGTTTGAAGAGCAAGTGTGACATGGACGCGATATTTTGTAATACAAAAATATGTAAAAGTATCACGTCTCACTACTCCCTACCTGGAGGGAATCGAGCTTCTGAACCGAGAAGATGTGGGTGTTGAAGATCTTTCGGAGTTTGCGCCATTGTGGGCCGACGGGGAGCCACGGCAAGGCAAGCTCGTAACCGTTCTCTGCAGTGACAGCATCTGGAACTTGCCTCCCAGAGAGCTGCAAATCTTGTTTTTGCAGAATTTCCTTGGACATCTCCGGCGAAGAAACGACGACGACATTGATGAAGCCTAGCTTCAATGTCATGATAGGTCCATAAACTTTGGCAAGATTTGCCACAGCTTCAAGAGGCCTGTTTCCAATTGTTAAGAGGCTTCCAAGAAATGGAAGGCCATTGGGGCCTGGAGGAAGTTGCAACTTTCTTCTCTTCTTCAACAACATTGATCCATTTATGGCTACCAAGAGGAGGATACAAGCAACAAATATTGCAAATACTTCCATTTGCAAAATATATATATAGATGTTCTGTTTTCTCAATTGCATTGCATGCTCTATTTATAGGGTCAGGTTATTCATACCCCTCTCCTCTAAATAGACTCACATTAAACGTGCATCAACATAAAAGATGTTAATTAATTGGATTTAATAAATTCTAAAAATACCCCTATTCTTCTTTGAATATTACTCCCTCTGTCCACCTTAAGCATCCTCATACAAATTGAAACAAGTTTTAAGAAGAAGAAAATAGATAAAATAAGAACATTGTGGTTTGTGGAGTTCAGTTATAAATAAAGTGACAATTAGTGAGTAAAGCTGAATCTAAATTTGAATTATTAAGTGAGGGTTGGAAAGTAAAAAAAAGTGATGATTTAATAAAAGAAATGAATTTGGTCATGAGTTTTTATGATTTTGGAACAGAATTAGGAGTGGTTAGCTTGCATAAAAAAGTATTTCTTTCCAAAATAAATGGGCCTTCGAATAATGACCATTTTTTATTTTATTTTTCCCTCTCACAATTCTAAAAGCTAGTTTATATTTATGTGTATTTGCTGACCCTGATTACAGCTTATAACTCATAAATCTTTTCTTTTAGTTTTTATTTTTTTATAAAGAAGGTCCCTACTAATATATTTTAAATGATGTGCAGTTGTTGGAGTTGTTAGAACTTAGAACATTCTTAAATCTGTCCTCTTAAAATTTATGATATCTCTAAATGTGAAAAAATGATACTCCTCCCCTTCCATATTTATTTATTTATTTGATTCGATTACAAGTTTTAATGTAAGTATTATTTAATGATAATTAAAATAATAAAGTAGAAAAGAGAGATAATATGTTTAAAAATATTTAAAATGATAAAGTTATTTAACGTATTTCCTTTTAAAAAATAAGTAATCTAGTATGAGCCAGACCAAAAATGAAAATATGTACTCCCTTGTTTGCACACTTTCCTTATTCGTCCGTCCCACAATTGTTTGCACATTTTTAAAAAGAAACTTCCTCATAAACCCTACACTCACAATATTACCATATTTACACAAAATGTCATAACTTTTACCCTCAATTCAATCATTACTTTACTTTATTTATAAAATTTATAAAACTACCACTTAACACTCCACTCATTACACTTTATTTTTTTTAATTTGTTGCCTATTTTTTGGTGCAAATATTTATGGAACCGAAGGAGTAATTTAGTATGAGACGAAATGAGTACTTTTTACAATAATGACAATACTACTATTAGGAATTAATATAAATGAATTAATTCTTCGTCTCACTTTTAAATGAGACAAAATTCTTTCATGATACTAAAGTCATAGCTCACGTCCACACGTTATTTGGTTCGATTCCTACGAAAAGCAACACCATCTTATTTTTCAAAAGGTTTACCCTTTTTAAGCACATATTTTCTTAAGTACAACGTAGTAGCTCGCGAAATTTTACTAGATTTGGGTACCTAAATATGTGAGTGTATTAGAGACTTTTATAATGATGACAATATATTACAAGTGGAAGCCCAAAAAGTATAATCATATGCCGATCTTGTCGTTGTAATAATAGAATAAAAGAAAAAGAAAAAGAAAAATCCAAAAGAATCACTCTTTACAATTTATTTCATGTATAAAATCAATAAAATAGTAAAAAGAAAACCCACTAAGAAAAAGTTCTTTCATATTTTAATTGCACATTTCTTTACCTTAATTAATTTATAAAAAAAGTAATTTATATTGTATAATACAACATGAAATATGTAAATAAAATATATATAATGCAAACGTTAACCACGCTAGAAAATAAAAAAATCAGATTGAATCAAGGTTCTTCATGGGTCCGAAATGACACACACATATAATATGAATATTCTAGTTATTGGCTCCAAAAATATTTCTCCAGATCGAAAAGAGAACTGTTGTGATATTGATATCCTTTATGTTTTGTATTGATAAACCAAATCAATTTGTAAAAAAATAAATTTTATTGTATAGACAACTTTATTATACATCTTGAAATAGTTAGGTTTTGGTCAGCATCAGTCGACGGGGAACTCAGCTGATGTAGTGAAGAAACATGTCAATGCTCAAGAAAAAAAGAGAAGAGAAAACCAAGACCAGAAGAGGTGAATCAGTTGAGGGGGAACTCGACTTATCTAGTTGAGTATGATCAGTTGAGGTCTCATCAGCTGAGTAACTGTATCAACTGAGGACCAAGTTGGTAACTAGACAGACGAGGTTCATACAACTTGGAAAACAATCAGAAGCCTAAGTGTCAAGATTAAAAGAGGTGATCCTAAGATCAGGTGAGTCAGTCAGCTGAGTCAAATATCATATGTATCAAGTATTAAATAATCTAATCAGAGCTGACGTGGACCAATAGGAAGACGACAACAGACATCTAAAAGCTGACACGACACAAGACTCAAGAATTGAAAGTCAATGGTGCATTAATTATTACTAGGCAATTGTAATAATCAATAACTTCAATAGATTGTGATTTCCGAAATAGTGAAAGATTTGATTGTGTTCCAACGGTAACATTCAAATCTTACACTATATATATATAAGATCATTATCATATCTCACATATGAGTGAAGGGATGCAAAGGTCGAGCAAATGTTCTTAAGTGTTCAGAAATCAGAAGAGTTGAAGAACTTCAATGAAGATTCAACATGCATCATCTTCCATCCAGTGAGAATGAGCTCATCATACCTTAGTCAGTATAATAACATATATATCCAAAGTTTAGAGAAAATTTCTCAATCCTAGCATGAGACTAAATCAGATTGTAAGGGAAACTCTCACATAGTCCCCATACACGAAACCCACCTTCTATCTTAATCCCTTAGAATTTAAGTTGAGTGAAATCATGTAAGAGTGCTAGCCCCTCACAATGACTAGTAGGATCGAGTACACTTGAAAGCGTCAAAGGATCCAAAGTCTTCTCTTGGGACTATAAAGTAGCAAGACGTGTTACTCTTAACACGTTAAATATGGCAAGACCCTTTATAGTGTTAAAGGATTAACTTCACGTTTGGAACATGAGAGTGGATGTAGGACAAGGAGGTTCGAACCACTATAAATAATGGTGTTCTTTATTGCTTTATATTAACTGTCATCATACATGCATATCTACATAAGCATATGTTTTAAGTGGAAACTGTCTTATATCATCTGACACCAAGTCAGCTGATATTGCATAAGTCTTTGCTATTCGAAAATTCATGATCATCTGACACCAAGTCAGTTGATACCCCAAAATGTGTTTATGCATGAAAGTAGATTTTTTTGTTATAAGCAGTTAGACGAGTATAATCTTTAAATGTGCATACTACATATTCTGCACGCTACTCTAACAGTCGATTACTCGGCAAACTAACTAGTTCTAGACTTCTAGTGAATCAGCTGATCAAGTCATCTGCTAGAGTTAGACGTTTTTCGTACACTGAAATACTCACTCATCTGATATATGCCCCAGGGCGAGGAACCAGTCGTTTTCTTGCACTCTCTAAATCACTCGTGTGATATATATCCCGAGAAAGTGACCAATAAGAGTAATGATAAACAAAATGGTAAAATATCGTGTGACATCGTTAGAACCTCAATTAATATATTTTATTTAAAAGTATTAACTCATATAAGTACTTGCCTGTAGTAAAGTTGATTTAGGAGAAAAACAAAATATGTCAGCCTCCCAACTAGACATGCTCAACGGATACAATAATCCGCTAGTTACGTTTTGGGTAAAAAAAACTTATCGAAATCGAGTTGATTACGGTTATAGTTTGTAACCGTCAGTTTAGTTTTTTTTTCGGTTCCGTTTTTGCTCGTTTTTTGTTCGTTTTAACTATTTTTTCTTTTTAAAAAAAATACATTACATAATTTAATACTCCCTTCGTTCCATTTCATTATTTCCACTTTTCTTTTTTGGTTGTCCAATTTTATTATGCTCATACCCTTTTTGGAAACAATACTATTCATATTACTTTATCTTCACCCTCCTACCATCACTTATTTACGCACTCTCACTTATTTACCCACTCTATCATTCACTTTATTTATAAACAATCATTTATTTACAAATGGACTCCACAATACCCCATCATACGTACCCTCAACTTATCTACTTTATGAATAAACTAATCAATATTCATTAAAATTCGTGCTTGGAGAAGTGAGCATAATAAAATTGGACGGAGGGAGTACAAATTATACAACTTAAATTTATACTTAGAAAATAAAGAATTGTATATATAAAAAAAAATCGGCAAACCGACTGTTTCCGTTTTAGAAAATCCGTAACCGTAACTAGACAATGGTAGTTCGGTTTACGGTTCAAAAAACCAAACCGTAACTAAAAAATGGCAATTCGGTTTCGGTTGCAAATTTTGGCAAACCGCAAATCACCGATTTTTTATTTTTTTAATACACAATTCTTCTATTCTTTATGTATAAATTTAAGTTATATAATTTTTATTAAATTCTAGTAATGTATTTTTTTTTAAAAGAGTTAAAATGAACAAAAAATGAGCGAAAATTGAGAGAAAAAAACAAATAAGGTGCGCCATTTTACGGTTACGGTTCGATTTTTTGAACCGTAACCGACCGGTTAAAAAATTGACAGGTTTGGTCGTTCAGCGGTTTGATTTTGTCCATGTCTACTCTCAACTGCGCGCCTTCACACGTTTTGCTGCTTTTTTACCTTTATTTCTAATCTTCTTTGATGTCAAACGATCAGTGATAATAAGACTATTCTTATTTAGAGATGACAATTTTAACTCAACCTACCATAGCCCACACCCATGTTATTTGAGTCGTCCTGCACTGTGCCTCGATCACAATAGAGTAGGATGGGTCTGAGGAATCAGTTTTGCCCCATGTAGACACGCGCAAAACCGAACCGCCAAACCGGCCAAACCGCCGGTTACGGTTTGAAAACCGAACCGTAACCGAAAAATGGCGGTTCGGTTACGGTTCGACATTTTGACAAACCGCAAACCGCCGATTTTGGCGGTTAACCGCCGGTTTGACGGTTTTTTATTAAAATATATATATATATATATATATATATATTTTTAATACACAATATTCTTCTATTTTTAATGTATAAATTTAAGTTATATAATTTTTATTCAATTCTAGTAATGTATTTTCTAAAAAATGAGTTAAAACGAATAAAATACGAACGAAAACAGAGTGAAAACGAGCGAAAACGGAGATAATATTAATAAAAAAAAAAATACAAACCGGCGGTTCGCGGTTCGGTTACGGTTGCCGAAAAACCAAAACCGTAACCGCTGGTTTCTAACCGAAACCGGCGGTTTGGAACCGTTGCCCATGTCTAGCCCCATGCCCCGTATTAGTGCTCTATTTTTAATACTCTCTCCGTTCATTAAAAGTATGATCACTTATTTTATTTGTTCATCCATTAAAAGTATCTTCCTTCCTTTTATGAAAATATTAATTTATCTTCACCCTTTAACAATCACTTAATTATTCAAATTGTCAACAACTTTACTCACAAAAACCACTTTATCATAAATGGACCTACAATATTTCACAATACCCTTACTTTATCTACCCTTTTTAAAAAAAAACTTGTGTTCAAAAGTATGAGCATACTTTTGCCATTTTGATTTGTCCGCCTATAAGCTTCTCATACCTTTTTTTAAAAATATCTTTTAATTTTTTATTTTTACATTCCACTTTATATCTTACTCCCTCCGTTCCAAGATTACTTGCACGGTTTGACCGGCACGTTGTTTAAGAAAAGTGAATTTAGTGGTTGGTGATGTAAGATAAATGAGGGGTATTTTAGATGATTTGGTGAGGTGTAAAGTAAAATGTATGTAAAAAGGTGGTGGCAATTTTGAAAATAAAATGATGTTGGGAGAGTATTAATTTTGTGGGGTATTTCCATATTAAGAGTGTGCAAGTAATTTTGGGACGTCCAAATAAGGAAAGTATGCAAGTAATCACGGAACGGAGGGAGTATTATTTAATCATTTTTCTTAATCCATGTGCCCAAAAGTGTAAAATATTTCATTTTAACAACCTTGGTGTAAAATTATGAATTTTTTAATTCCTAAGTGTAAAATATTTTATTTTAACAATTTTGGTGTAAAATTAGAAAATTTTTAATTCCTAAAGGTAAAATATTTCATTTTAACAATCTTGGTGTAAAACTATGAATTTTTTAATCCCTAAGTGTAAAATATTTCATTTTAACAACCCTTAACCCCAAACCCTTTACCCTAAACTCCGAACCCTTTTCCCTAAATCGTAAACAATATATGTTGAGAAACGAGTATTCGGGGATAAGTTACCATATTGAATATAAATTCATAATACACATTTGAAGTTTGTTTATTAATGAAGTGTAAGTGTACACGTTGAAAGGAGTAGTCGGACCCTTTACCCTAAACCCTAAACCCTTTACCCTAAACTCTGAACCCTTTACCCTAAACCCTTTACCCTAAACTCTAAACCCTGAACCCTAAACCCTAAACACTATATGTTGAGAAACAAATATTTTTTAGTATATTAATTAAAAATAAGTAAAATTCATTTTAAGTAACATAATTTTAAGTAAAATCGATAAATTAATATAAATTATTACATTAGTTATTAAATATGATACCTTGGTAAATAGTTTATAAATTTATACATCTGTCGCTCTTAATTATGTATACTCACTTAAATTACGTATATTCACTTAAATTACGTTTAAAATCTTGAATTAATAATATATATATAATAGAATTAACCCAAAAATAATGAGAATGGAAGAGGGAAGAAAAATATCGTGTGTTTGTAGATAGAAAACTAACATCTATGTAAAAATATTTTATGTGACTAGATTTGATAAATACCATAAAATAAGAGAAAGGGAGATAAATTTACCAAATAGCATCGGGGCCCACTGCCGATGCCATTTTGCATCGGCCATTAAATGCCGTTACTAAATGGCATCGGGGCCCACTGCCGATGCCATTTTGCATCGGCCATTAAATGTCGTTACCAAATTGCATCGGCCCGCCTGCCGTTGCCAATTGCCGTTGCCTTTTGGCCAATATTTTGTAGTGTTCGTTCCAAGATTTTATGCACACTTTAATCGGCACGAAAATTAAGAAAATGAAATAAAGTGATGTGTAAGGTAAATAAAAGAGGGATATTATTTGTAATTCATTGACTAAAGAGAAAAGAGATTTGACTAAAGGTAAAATAAAGGAAGGGTATTATTGTTTCCTTTTTTGGAGTGTGCAAAAAATATTGGGACACCAAGGAAAGTGTGCATAAAATATTGGGACGGAGGGAGTAATAATCTTGGGACCACCCAAATTTATTAATTAAAAGAGTTATTAATTTATCTATAAATTAATAATTATTAATTTATACATTAATTAATATTTTATTAATTTATGAAGTAATAAAATACTCAATTTATGAACACCCTCTCAAACTTCCTCATGTAATTAATTATTGTATATCAAATGAAGATCTAATTTGAAAGAATCCTCCAATCCTCCACATTATTATGCTTCTTGTGTTCATTGTATCACTTTATGAACATTAAAAAATATTTTTTATATAAATATACAAGATCAAAATATGCTAACACAAACAAAATCATACACTTATTAGACTATTAAATCAACAATCACGTTGAATAATTTTTTGTTTAGCCATGAGAAAACCACACCATAAGTTATTACAATGATACGGAAAATTAGAGAAAATATTCAAGGTGAAATTAATTTCAAAAAAAAAAAAAAAAAGACAATTGAGTCATTTTTTAAGAAATTTTCATAAATCATTCATGTAATATGTAGTATATAAGAAATTATTAATTTATATTTTATATGGAGTCTATAGGAATTATAAAAAATGTATTATCTTATAATTTTAGCGAGTTTATTAATTTAGCACCTTATCCCCGAGTCGGGACTGACCAAAAATATTATCTTAGAGAGTTTATTAATTAATCGAGTATTAATTTATAGAATTTATATTGTACTCTCATCTTGAGATTAAAATTACTTTTGACTGCCACCTTGATAGTAATCAAATGTAATTAAAGTAGTATAAATTAATGTTTTTTTTGGAATGTAAAAGTGAGATAAATAAATTTGACAAGGAGTACTTAAATCTCATCGTATCAAGAATACTAGAAAAACAGACTAAAGGATTCAAACCCCAATTATGAAATTAAAAGAGTGATAAAAAATACCCGAAAATAACTAAATTTGATACCATCTAAGACCTCCTCCATTGAAATCTTAGTATCGTTGAAAATCAACTCGTTCCGTGTCTTCCATAGTTTCCATGTCATGCATTGTCAAATAAATCCGAAAATTTTCCTCTCCGAATATATCTTGCCATAGCAACAAATTAATTCCATGCAGTGGTTATCTAGTGTAGTTGAGTATAGAAGAGGATTTTCCAACCAAACACTTATGTCATTCCACACATTAAAGTCAAGGGGCAAAGAAATGTGTAGATGAGTGACCTTCTCGGAGGCAGAATTGCATCGAGAGCAGCAAACCGTAATTCTATCAGTTAATATGCCTCTTTTGATCAAGTTGTTTGTTGTTGTCAATCTATAAATGAATGTATATTGATGTATGAACCCCAATTTAAAAATTGTTCTTTACCTTTTACACATGTATTAAAAATTATAATATTATATATATAATGAGTTATTAAGGACATGTTACTCACATGTATAACAAAAAAATAACGCCATAATACGCACGGATGGTATACTTGTGTCCATTAAAAGTGGTGTTTGGTGAACCCCAAAGCATCTACTTATTACAACGAATACTTAATGAGAAAATTTAAATCATATATAATTTAAAAATTCATAAATATTGCATGTTGATCAATTTGTAATTTTTAAAGGGATGAGCGAAAGTGGCTGATCTTTCTTAGTAGTGATGCCAAATTTATCGGTCATGTCCTTCTGGAAGCTTCCAATCGAAACTATGAACAAGGGTTGCTAGTAACAAGTTCACCATTCTGGTAGCAAGATTCAATCCAGGGCATATTCGTCGTCCAGCACCGAACGGTGTAAATGAGAAATTATTGGCCCGAAAGTTCATATCCCGGGCCATAAACCTTTCTGGGATGAACCGCATAGGTTCGTCCCAGTAGGTTGGGTCCCTTGAAATGGACCAGAAATTTATCCATATTCGAGTGTGTTTGGGAATGGTGAACCCTTGAATTTCGACTTGTTGCTCGGCTCGGTGTGGTACAAACAATGGTGATATTGGGTGCAATCTCATTGTCTCTTTGATCACTGATGTTAAGTATGGGAGTTGAAGGATATCCTTTTCTTGGACTTGTTTACCCGCCGGTTCGATTTTCTCTTTCAGTTCTTGTTTTACTTTGGATTGTATGGTCGGATTGCGGATGAGCTCCGCCATAACCCATTCTACTGTCGCTGTCGTGGTGTCCGCACCTCCGATGAACATTTCCTAGCGTGGATGAAAACACAAGCTTTTCTTTATTATGTGTTACAAAGGGGAAATAATGATATTTGGAACTTTATTATCAAAATTTGATTTTCGTCCTATTAACTTTCAAATTTTAAAATAATTTTGTAACTTTCAATTTTTCGAGTTTTTGGTTCTACGTCTGGCTATAGAAGGTCACACGTCTAATTGATCAATTAGACTTTACCACGTGGATAAATCTAAAAGTGTCACTTCATTTATACATGCTAGGTGACCTGGTATATCAAAGAACCAAAAAGTCAAAAGTGTGTCGGTTAGAAGACTATTTTCAAACTTTGAACTTCAACATGATCAAAAGAGAGAAAAAAAATAAAATCCCCTCCATCCCACTATATATATATATATATATATTTTTTTTTTTTTGGTGTTGTTTAAGAAATATAATAAAATAATAAATGTAGTATTAAAACTAGAATAAGGATGGATAGTTTTAACTAACCGTAATGAGAAGCTTGACATCTTGAAGAGTGAGTCCTTCAGCCCCTTCAACTTGTGTAAAATCAAGAAGAACATCCAATATATCTCCTCTACAACTCTTTCCCTGGTGCATCCGTCGATCGATCATGTCATCGATCAGACGGTGCAACCGATCATATGATTTTTTGATTTCGCGCCTAATCCCCTGCACGTCGAATGGCCTCAAGAAAGGGAAGTAGTCGGCAAGATTAGGCTTGGCCGCCAGCACCATTATGTTATTGTTGAGCCCTTTGAGTTGCTTCATGCCGTCCGGTGAAGGATCGAGAATGTCGTCGGAGAAAATCGAGTTCGACAACATTTGTGTTATTGCTCCGAACACTATCTCTCCGATGTCAATTGCGCCTCCTCCGGCTTTCTCAATGCGTCGTGTCATCTTCTCCATCACTTGATCACGCAAATTCTGGAGTCAGGAGTGATCGAAAAAATTTAAGGTGATGTTTGGTTGGAATTTTTTAATGAGAATGAAAACGAGTATAGAATATATAATTATTAATTATAGTGGTTATGATCATCGATCCTCCTAAATAACCCTATTTTTTATGCATCTCCTCTCCTATAATCATCCTCAATCATTTCCCTAGACTGCAAACAACAACCTTTTTTGGTCTATTCAAAAAAAAAAGTACAACACTAATATATTTTAATTTTCAGGGACATAAAGGGGAAATCATTTTCATTCCCTTTGAAGAAGTTGAACCACGCGTCACCTAAAAATTATCTAATTTTTTTAATTATAGTACTGCACTTTACCGAAGATGTTATATAATGTTTGAAAATTGTACTATAGAGATTTTATAATTTTATAAATTGAAAATAGTAATGTAACTTTTTTTTTTTAATATTTGGTCAAGTGGCAAGCAAGGTGAAACATTTTGGTTGACGAAATTATACTTTATTGTGTCAGCGTTAACCAAATATTGCACTTATACAAAACTCGCTATTTGGTGCAATCTTATTGTATGAGGAAATAACAAACTAATTAAGTTAAAAAAAAAAAACTTCCTAACCACGTGCATTTGTATCTATTCTAGAGCGTTCTAGAAGAAGTTTGTTACAATCTACTTAACTACTTTCCTATCCCGTTACCACTACAAAAAAAAACGCGTTTTAGAGACGGATTTATCGACGGATTTTCCGTCGGCCGCCGATGTTACCGACGGATTTGCCGACGGAAAGTTGACCGTCCCCTTTTTCGGCGTCGGTATTTTTTACCGACGGATTTTTGAATTCCGTCGGAATTTCTGACGGATTTGCTGACGGATTTTCCGTCGGAATGGCCGACGGATTTACCGAGGGATATTCCGTCGGTATTTCGGACAACCCGTTTAACAAACCGGGTCAACATTCCGTCGGTAATTCCGTCGGAAAGAATGAATTAAAATAATTATAAAATAAATTAGAATGAATTAAAATAATTATAAAAGAAATTAATTTTTGAATAAATATTGATTTCGAAATTCACATGCCGACGGAAATTCCGTCGGCATTTGACCGACGGAATATCCGTCGGCAATTTACCGAGGGAATATCCGTCCCAATGCACTGCCATCCCGCCTCCAACGTCGGTTCTGCGGTTGGCCCGAGCTTTGTCACACTTCTCTTGGTAAGCCTGGTCCATCCACTTCTCAACCAACGACTCCCACAGGTCAACACCATCCTCGTCTTTCCCCAGAACACGATTCACGTCACGATCACGCCAGGCCGTTCTCCAGTCGTACATCATGTTCGTGTACCGAGTAGAACAAAGATTGTACCACTTCTCGTAAATAGCGGCGTCCGAGTAGATCGCCGTATCCCAACGGGCCTTTTTCTATACAAATAAATATTCAACATATTTATCAAATAATATGAATAATTAGTTATTTAATAAACTTTAAATATTGTAATTATATACCTGGAACTCGTCGAAATATTCATCCTTTTTAGATTGTGGCACCTTCGACCAAGTGATAGCACCCTTAGAAATCTTGCAATCCTTAAAGGATTTTGTGCACATCCTGGACACCTCATTACTGGGCACCAACCTGTAAAATTATTAACAAATTTATAAACGAACACATTATAAATAAATAAATAAAGTTAATCGTTATTGAATCTCATCAAACATTAGAATTATTGACTTACGCTCCTGAAACGATGTCAATCTCTTTCCTTTTGTCTCGAACAGGATGCTGACAAGAAGAGGATGACGAACCAACCGACATCGTAGTCGTCGGCGGCGGCGGCGACACTGCCACAGGAGGAGGAGGAGGAGCCGTCACAGGAACTGATTCATCCCGAGACCTCCTTGAACGTGACCAAAGTGACGACCTACGACGTGAACCCGAACCCTGATTCGGTACTTGTTCACTCATCTGTTTCAATCAATAAAAAATACATAATTTTACTAATTATTAATTTAATGAACATATTGTTAATTTAAAAATTTTACTAATATAGCATATTCCTAATTTAATCAACATATTCCTAATTTAAATCAAAACAATATATATATAACCTAATTACAACGTGATACCACCGTCGAACCATCTAATTAACTAATAATTTAAACAATTGATTGAAACATGCATCACCTACATTAAAAATATTTCTAAATTAACATATTCCTAAATTAACAAATCTAAACATAATTAAAATAATACTTTTCTAATTGGAGTTTTCTAATTATCAATTTAATGAACATATTCCTAATTTAATTTTTTTACTAATATAGCATATTCCTAATTTAATTAATCAACATATTCCTAATTTAATCAACAATAACCTAATTTAATTATTATTTTTCTACCTAACTTAATCAATAATAAAAAATTGAACATATATATTCCTAAATTAACAAACCTAAAACTAATTAAAATAATAATTTTCTAATTGGGTCAATAATTATCAATTTAATGAACATATTCCTAATTAAAAATTTGTACTAATATAGCGTATTCCTAATTTAATCAACATATTCCTAATTACAACGTGATCCAACGGTCGAACCACTATATCTAAACTAATTTAAACAATTGATTCAAACATGCACTACCTACATTAAAAATATTCTATATCAAAATTACACAATTAAATTAAACTAGTAATTAACTATATAACAATTAATTAATGTATACATATAACAATTAATTAATTAATTAACCTTAAAAAACTACTCGATCTATCAAAATTATTCTTAATCAACAAATTAAATTAACTAACGTACATACTAACATGATCATAATATTTTAACAACTAACTAAATCAATATAACATGCAAATCAACATTAAATTATTCATATTTACATATATCCATGCATAAACATATATAAGTATTAAAACTAAGTAATAGAACTAATTAAGAAAACGTACCGCATCAATGTAATCGAAGAAATTTGCTTCAATGGCCAAGTCCTCGTCTTCGTCTTCCCCACCGAATCCTCACGCACGCCCCTTTTTTTTTCTCTAAAACGAGGATCTGATTGATTTGAGGCCCTTATATATTAAAAAAAAAAGAAATACCGACGGATATTCCGTCGGCATTTCCCTCGGTAACCGCCGACTTTAAAGCCAACGGTTACCTTATTGGAAAACGAGGCGGTGCGAAATCAACATGCCATTATCCGTCAGCATTTCCGTCAGGATACAAATTTCAAAACATCCGTCAGCATTTTCCCTCGGTAAATGCTGACGGAACGGAAATCCGTCAGCATTTCCCTCGACAAATGCTGACGGAACGGAAATCCGTCAGCATTGATGTTGACTTTTCAATCCGTCAGCATTCCGTCAGCATATCCGTCGGAAATGCTGACGGACTAAAATCCGTCAGCATGTGTCCGTCCCAAAAGCGCGCGTTTTTTGTAGTGTACGTACAACAGAAATTTAATACTCCTGCAGGACGCCTTTATGTGTTGGTAGCAGATTAAAACTAATTTTCAGTTAGTAAAATTCTTAACAGAGGGAACAATACAATACAATTCAATAATATGTGTGAAAATATTCATATCCATTAATTTAATTGTTATATAAATTGAGAATTTTTAAAAAATTCTGGAAATGTAGATAAATTTTAAATTTAGATAAAATTATGTACTCAGAGAACTTGTTCAATTTTTTTTAAAAATAAATTTATGCATTAAAGTTTGTTACTCCCTCCAACCATTATTAATTGAATATTTACACAATTTTTTGTTTGTGTGTAAAAAGTAATGTCATGAGGTGTAAGGTGTAAGGTGTAAATAATACATAGATATATATTTAAGATAGATTTTTAAAGGAATAAGGAGTATGTGTCAAATGTTCAAATAATAATGAAACAAATGTTTTTAGCAAATGTTCAAATAATAATGGAACAAAAGATTTTTGTCAAATGTTCCAATAATAATGAAACGGGGAGAGTATTAAATATACTAAAATTTCAAATATCGATTTATTCATCGTAAACTGAAGGTCTAGGTGTTTACTTCTTTCGATACTGCAATATTTCTAACCATGGACATAAGTTGCCACATGACAGTGATCGATTTTACTAAATAGAATCTTTATAAATTAATAATTTTGGAACCATCAAAATTTATTAATTAAAAGAGTTATTATTTTATTTATATATTAATTAATATTTTATTAATTTATGGAGTAAAATATTCAATTTATAAATACTCATTCAAATTTATGTTAGATTCACATTATGCAAGTACAACCAGGTATCAGTCAAGACAATATCAAATATAATTAAGCGATCTTTAAACAATATCAAATAATTTCTTGTTGAATTATGAGAAAACGACACCAAAAATTCTTACAATGATAAGGAAAATTAGAGATGAGATTCATGGTGAAATTGATTTAAAAAAAAAACAAAAGACAGTCATTTTTTTAAAAACTTTTATTAATCATTCATATAATATGTAGTATATAAGAAATTATTAATTTATATTTTATATGGGTCTATATAGTGATTATACAAATTGTGATTATAAAAAATGTATTATCTTATAATTTTAGCAAGTTTATTAATTTAGTATCCTATCCCCGAATCAGGACCGACCAAAAATATTATCTTAGAGAGTTTAATAATTAATCGAGTATTAATTTATAGAGTTTCCACTGTAATTAGATACTCTCTACGTACCGAAAAACTTCTCATACGTAAATGGACACGTTTTTTAAAAAAGTGTAATAATAAGTAGAGTTTCGAGGGGTAATTTTGTAAACCTTTATAAATAAAGTAAATAAATGAATTGGCGTAAAAGTAATGACATTTTATGTAAAATTGTGGATATTGTAAGGGTGGAGTTTATAAAGGATATTGTGGGAAAGAAGGAGTATAATAAATACCTGCAGTGAATCGAGTTTGTGAGGCGTGAAGATGTGGGTGTTGGAGATCTTTCGGAGTTTGCGCCATTGGGGGCCGACGGGGAGCCGAGGCTGTACCCGTTCTCTGCAGTGACAGCATCCGGAATAGGCCTCCCCGACAGCTGCAAATCGTGCTTCTGCAGAATTTCCATGGACATTTCCGCGGACGAAGCGACGACCACATTGATGAACCCTAGCTTCAATGTCATGAGAGGTCCATAGATTTTGGCAAGATTTGCTACAGCTTCAAGAGGCCTGCTCCCAATTGTTAAGAGGCTTCCAAGAAATGGAAGGCCCTTAGGGCCTGGAGGAAGTTGCACCTTCTTCTTCTTCATCAACATTGCAAATATATAATTTACACCTATTAACACAAGAATAGAAGCAACAAAAATAACATATAGTACTTCCATTTCTATAATACAGGGTTTTGATTTATTACACTGCATGATTTATTTATATTGAACAAGTTACGTGTGAGAACCGAGGGGATATGCGTGAAACGAGCTCTACTAATTTTATATTTAAGATTTTTTTTTTCTTCAACACATTAATCGGTTAATTGGGCATAGTAAGTTCCTGAGCTACAATATAAAGCTAACATTTAATGATAGAAAACTTTTTAGATCAGAAAATTGACATTTAATTAAGGTTGCAGAAGTCGTAAATTGATAGTTGGGCGGATTGACACCGCCTAGCGTCTATACGGCTAGTCGGTGTCAGTGCCCAGGTGATGCCTAATCGGCTACTTAGAATTTTATTTTTAATTATTTTATCTTATAATTCTCAAGCAATAAATACGAAATCTAAATAAAGAAAAACATAAAATTGCAAAGGGATCCTTAAAGAAATTAAAACTTGCAAAAATGATTGCCAAAAAAAAAAAAAGCAATTTTCACCCTTTAGACTGATATAATTTTACAAAAAATAAAGGTTATAAATCATGGCAAAGCCACGTGTTTTGCTCAGAGTGTCAATTCAACTTAAAAAAGTGTGATCGATCGTTCGAATCGGACTTCAACTCTAATAAAAAAGAAAAAACCTAGTAAAAAATTGTTACGGACGGTAGACCGAAAATATGGACTAGGTGCGGACTTTTGCAATAGATCATTCAAGAAAAGATGTATCATTAATTCTCATTTTTTTTATTATGCCAAAAAGTATTACCTGTGTGCATGGCTTATGTGTAATCCATCTAATTAATAATATTATTTCTATTTGCTTGTTGTTGAATTCGATATTCCTTCATTAAAATATTGTAATTAAGATTATTTGTAATTTAGTACTCCTATGTTGGATTTTTTTTTTTTATATATAAAATTTATTTGTAGTAAAGAATATAAAGATCTCAAATTATTATACCACCAAAACTCCTTCTAAAAGATACTCCCTCCTATTTAAAATATATGTCATCTTAAATTCATGCACACATATTAAGAAAATAAATTATTTCTCATGTTACCTTTAATTAATGATTGTACATCTCATAAAAAAAAATATGTTTATGAAAATATTTAGTGATTTTAAGGTTAAATTTGGAATAAATGTAATTAATTTACATTGAAAAGTGTAAAATGTAAAATGTCATACTCCCTCAATCCCATTTAGATAGGCTTATTTGATTTTTCACAAAAATTAAGAAATTATATTGGGAAGACATATTAGACAAGTAAAATTTATATTATAACCATATTTAATGAATGTTATACGGAGTACTACTTTTTAATGTAATTAATGCATAGAGTTATGTTAGTAAATGAATTAGAAAATAGGCAAATACTTGTGTGTATCAGTTACATACATGTAACTTGTTTCTATTTAATACAATTTTCTAAATGAATGAATGTTACTCATGAGTTATGACAAATACAGTATAATATTAGTTCGAATAGAGTATAATATTAGTTCAAATACAGTATAGTATTAGCTCACATATTGTATAGTATTAGTTCAAATATTAAATAGGTACACAAGAGTACAACTTTAGAAAATATTACTTTATGGACTAGTTTGGTTTGTTAGACAAGATATATATATATATTATGATAAGATTAAATGGGATTGCACCGTTCACAAATTAAAATATTGAACTAATTTGTATGTTTGGATAAAAATGAGAAAATTGACTCGAGCCCAAATAATTTCTCGGGCCTTAATTTAGAAAATCAAACAATTGAAAAAATGGAATAAAAAAGTTTTTTCCACCGTTTCCATCAAACTAACATACCCTATATGAAAATAAGCCTATTTAATAGAAATGGAGGGAGTATAACTCTACACAAGTCCTTGCGTGGACAAATGTAATAATAAATGATTACCTAATTTATTTATTTTTTAAAGGAAATGATACCTAATATGACTTGCATTCATGAAAACAACTTAAATTAATGTAGACTTTTGCCAAATTATTCGTATAACATGGAAATATTGGTAAAATAACTTAAATGATTTACCTTTTTTTTTTTTTTTTTTTTGACAGTGAGATTAATTAATATATTAATATAATAATGAGAGTTGATATTGGCCCAGGCATTTGGATTGTAACGTATAACCAATATTTGATGATATATATTGTCGGCTTTGAATTTGAGAATTCTCCAAAAGGCCTCAAATTAATAGGAATATTAAATCACCCTTTTATAGTTATAAATCCTTTTATGTCTTTTCTATGTGGGACATTTGTTAACGTCCCGCCCAACAATAATGAAATGCAATGTGAATTTAGAGATATTTCACACCTACATCATCTAAACCATGATAAGTGTATGTCACATTTTTTCATTGATCTAAAATCAGTAATTGTGAAGTTCAAAGAAATATATTATTTCCACCGTACTAATTTAGATTGGACATTTACAAAAAAAAAAAAAAAACATGAATGTCTTAATTTAAATTGAGTATTTTTTAATTTGACAATAAAACACTTTTTCCTTTTACTTTATTACTCAAAAAATTTTCATACTCTCTACTTTATCCATTTTAATATTAATAACAACTTTCACATTAAATTACGTGTAAACAATAAATGTTCAATCTAAATAAGATTTTTTCTTACGGTATTCAAATTATACAAATCGACTACTGTAATCAATATGTCGAATTGCGTCACATGACGTTGTATGCGTCGTATAAACCTGTTACCTACTGATATATTTTACAGGTTTAAATCAATTAAATCATTTTTTAAATTGTATTTTATTATTTACTATATTACCCTTCTTTAATATAAATAAAAAAAATTATTTTTAATTTATCAAAAATTACTATCCTACCCTTTTAATACAAATTTCATTAATTATTATTTTAAAATTAAATACATACAATTCCAACAAAAAAAATTAAATAATAATACATTATTCTAATAAAAAATTGAAATTATGGTTCTTCTCATATTCCCCCAATTCATCGTGTGCGTGTAGATTCTCTCCGATATTTAGGATTGTCAAATGGGACGTGCCATCCCAGTACCGGTCTGAAAAAAAAAAAAGTCGGGTCGGCCCAAATTGGCCCAATTATTTTTCGGGCCACTACAATTACAATCAAGTCCATTAGTCGGGTGGGTCGGGTCAGGCCCATTTTGACAGCCTTGCCCGTCTTCTTCCAAAAAAATTTACAGCTTCTCTCTGGTCGTGTGACAATTAATACTTTTTTTTATTTAATTTTTTTGTTATTGATTTTATTAATAATATAAGGGTAAATACGTAATTTTAACATTAAATATTTTAATTAAATTAATAAATATAATAAAATATTTTATTTTATTGTATATATAAGGATAAAAATATAATTTTAAAATTATATATTTTAATTAATTAAATTAAATATAAAAATACAAATGTAAGACACATACAAAGAATACATACGACACATATTACAAAAGATAACATGTCATCAAATTTAAGTCTTTAGATTTAAATTTTAATGGTTCAGATTTAATTAACTACGCTAGTCATACGACACTCTGACTACATGTAGAAGATCTCATCTAAATAGGGACGGAGGGAGTAGCATTTCCACCGTCCAAATTTATAATGCTCATTTATTCGGATACGAGTTTTAATGCATATTGATTAGTTTATATATAAAATAAATAAATTTGTGGTCGATTGAAATATCATGGGGTCCACTTATGAATAAAATGAACGACAATATGAGTAAATAAATAATGATGAAAGGGTAGTGATAATAAAATTAGTTAACTAAAAAAAAATGGTGGACATAATAAAATTGGAGGAGGGACTAGGGTGTACCATTTTCCCATTACATATTTTTCTTAGATGTTTATATTTATCCTTCATTAATATTTCTCTATTTTCCTTTTTCACTCTTTTCTACTTTCCATTTTCACTATTTTCTCTCTTCCCTTCCCACTCTATTTGCCCAATTAATAAAGAAAGAGAATTAAATTACTATTTTTAATAAAAATGGAAAATTATATTCTTTATAGAGATTGACATTTTAAAGAAATTATAGTATAAATATATAAAACAATAAACTTTTTAAAATAAAATTTATGTTACTCCATCAAAAATCCATGTCAATTCCGTAAAAAAAAAAAAAAAAAAATCCATGTCAATTTTTTTT
This sequence comes from Galeopsis tetrahit, assembly GCA_963675135.1. Classification (NCBI taxonomy): domain Eukaryota; kingdom Viridiplantae; phylum Streptophyta; class Magnoliopsida; order Lamiales; family Lamiaceae; genus Galeopsis; species Galeopsis tetrahit. The sequence goes on from OY776131.1 coordinate 43,834,085, forward strand.
TTTTGAAACAGTAAAAGTGTTTTATATTAACCCGAGTACTTAGGGTACTCAATCCATGAATGTACACTTAATCAAATCACATCATTATACAAATTTTTTCCTCCTATCAATTCTGAATTTACTCTATCCAACATAAGAAAGGATCATTGAACCAGGCTGCTACTGACGAGTTTGGCCTCAAAGCATTTACCTCTCCCATCCAAGACCACAAGTAGATTTTGATGGTCTCCACCGTCTTCTTTATCTCTTGTCGTTCCTCCTTAAATCTTTTCTCGTTTCTATTCTTCCAAATAACCCACACCACACATGACCATAAACTTGACATAAACCTTCTCCTTGTCTTTCCGGAACCCAGGGCCTCCGTGTGTTGCATTGAGTGCGTTCCTATATCATTGTGCGGCACCATATGTATTCTTAACCATCGGTATATCTCCCGCCATACAGTTGACGCGAATTTGCACTCCACAACCAGGTGGTTGATGCTTTCCAGATCATTCTCGCAGAGTGAGCATTTCGCCCCTTCGTCCGAAATCTGGATTCCCCTTCTTCTAAGGTTGTCCGTCGTCGCGAGCCTTCCTTTTAGTGCCTTCCACCCATTCATCTTCACCTTTCGTGGCGCGAAACTTTTCCATAGGCCTGTGTATTTTTCCTCAGTTGGTGTACCATTTCCAGCAGCCTTCTCCGCGATCAATCTTGCGTACGCCGTGCTCGTCGAATATCTACCAATCGGTGCCATTTCCCATTCCCATGTGTCCTCCATGCTTCTTGACATTTTGTGCCTGTTCAAACAATCAACAAATTCAATTAGTATTCTTTGTTCGTTTTCGTTTAAAGCTCTCTCCCATATCCACTCCCATACCCAACCGTTTTGCCCCCACGCCCCCATATTATCGATAGTCTCTTTCTTCTGTCCGCTGAGTTTGTATAGAATTGGAAAACTGCTCCTTAGCGATTCAACGCCTTCGATCCAGTTCTCATTCCAAAAGTTCGTATTTTCGCCGTTTCCCACCACTTTGTGTAACTTATATCTCGATTCATTTCCCCCCATCTCGTTGTATATACTCCTTATCTCCTTCCACCAGCTTGAGCCCCCTGCTTGTCAGCCCCTTCTTCCATGGTATGTGGCTTCCTCATCCTTGAAGCCGTCGTATTTTGACTCCAGGACTTTAACCCAAAGATTCCCTTTCTCCGTATGATACCGCCATATCCAGCGTCCGAGTAAAGCTTTATTGAAGAGGCATAGGTCTCGTATTCCAAGACCCCCTTTAGTTTTTTCTTTGCAAATCTCTTCCCAGCTTACCCACGCGATCTTTCTAATCTCGCCTGTGCCTCCTCCCCACAAAAAATTCCGCTGCAGCTTTTTGACCTCGTTAAGCACTGATTTTGGAATTTTATAGAACGATAAATAATACGTCGGGATTGCGGAGAGAACTGCTTGGACTAAGGTCGCTCTACCTCCTAGGGATATTTGTTTATCTTTCCACCTCTCAAGCTTCCTCTTAATCTTCTTTATCAAACCAGCCCATGAGGCAGATTTGAGGTGGTTAAGACCCACACTCATCCCCAGAAAATCCATCGACAGTTTTCCAATAGAGCAACCCAAATAATCGGCCATATCACGTTTTACTTCATCGCCCATATGTATTCCCAGCAGGTTGCACTTGTTAAAGTTAACCCCTAGGCCTGATACCAATTCGAAGAGCTTCAGTATTGCCTTAATTGCACGTATATCTTTCCAATGTCCATTACACATGAACATGGTATCATCCGCGTACTTGATTTGTCGTGAGATTGCTCGAATTTGTGGATGAATTGTGCTCTAAATATCAAGTTATTCTTGCAAGAATCGTGTGATAGTTGGTTAATTCTTGAAATTTTGATACACGAACATTCTTGTTTGATTTCTAGGTAATACGAGAAGTTTCAAAGCAAACCACGAAAAATCCAGCCGTTGGATCATTCCAACGATGCAACCACATGAAAGGCATCGAAGAGAGGATCGTAATGAGATAAGAATCGAGCCGATCGGACCTCCGGATCAAAAGTTATGTCCAAAGAAAAAGTAAGGACAGAGTGTCACTCGGCCGAGTGAGCCCAACTCGGCCGAGTCGGGCCAAAAACTGAAATTTTCGATTTTTGAACACTCGGTCGAGTGCTCAGACTCGGCCAAATCTGAGAGTTTCAAAATTTCTGCACACTCGGCCGAGTGAGCTCACTCGGCCGAGTCACGGGTGGACAAAAGTGTAAACACGCTTTTTAACAAGACCACTCGGCCGAGTTAGCTCACTCGGCCGAGTCACTGCTCATTTTTTGCCCTCTTCCAAATTAGACCTAGGGACACGTGCCAAGCTCAAGGGGGAGGGTATAAAAGGCCACAAATTCGTTTTTCTAGAGGAGGCAGCCATTAGAAGAGTACTCAAGCTCCACAAATCAAAATTCCACCATCTTTTGCTTGTTTTTCTTAGTTTTAGCCATAGAACTTAGTGAATTTCCATAGATAGGTTATCTTTGAAGTTGTAATTTCATTTCCAAGGTAGAGATTGAAGATTGTGTTGAAGTTTTGAAGGTTTATTTCATATTTGCAAGACAAGAGGTGATATCTTATTTTAATTTGAGTATTTTGTTATTATTAAGCATGGGTATGTTTGTTTTCTCACTTATCTTCCTCAATTTTCCTAAATTAGCCATGAGCTAAGCATATTGGTGTTTGGGTGTTGTATAATTGTGATGAAATTAATGTTTTAGGTTGATTTTGATTGTGGAATTCATTGGGGGGTTTATTGGTTAGGTTTATGGGTTTTGTTAGATTATTTGCAAGAACTCAACTATTAGGTTGTGTTAGAAACTCAATTAATGCAACAAGAGTTGGTTAATTTGGGATAGATAGTATAATCGAGGGTTGGAAGTTGAGTGAATGAGTTAATATTGGTTTATCGCAACGAGAGTTGGGTAAATTTCATTAGAACCCCATTTATCTACATTAATTGCTTTAATTAACATTTAAGTGATTAATGAGAAGGCCATAGGAGCTTGGTTGTTAGTATTCAAGTGGAAAAGCATAACTAGGGAATAGTTTAGGTAGAGTCGAACCCCCTCGTCGTGTGATTACCCGAGTAAGAAACCTTCTATTCATCCTCTCGATCCTAGGTGCTTGCTCGATATATGCATTAGTGATCGCTTCTACCAAATTCCATCCAATGAATTACACATAAACTTCGACTTTTAATATCGATTCCACACAAGGACCAACACCCGAACACTACCCCTCTCACTTGATTTTTATCATCATATCTTAGTTATTGCTCATCATTGATTGTCATTTGATAGTTTCATTTACATTTTCTTGCACAAAACATGATTTCTCATTATATTCAAAGAAAAACATACACACTAAGGCTACTTTCACAATCTAGTCCCACAGATCGATAATTTAACCGGGCCTTGCTTTTATTACACACGAACCTCTTATACTTGAGGGGAACGTGTTGGTAAAAACACGTGTCAAGTTTTTGGCGCCGCTGCCGGGGACTAGTTTTGTTTTTAAGTAACTTAGTGTTAGTTGGTCTTGAGTACTAGTGATTTTATTTTTCTTTTTAGTAAGTTCTTGTTTGTCTTGTCTTTGGAAATTGATACTTGGTTGATTCTATAGGTGCATGAACACAAGAGGAAGTGGGATCGACCCAATTCCTATTGATTTGGAAATTGAAGCTACCGCACGAAGAAGAAACCGAGATCGAAACCAAAGGCTTGAACAAGAGAGAGTGATGGCGGAAAACAACAATCAAAACATCATTCACCCTCCGGTCGACAATCGAGTCATTGGAGCGGGAAATGAGGGTGGAGTCGGTAATGAGGAAGAGAGAACTATTAGAGATTATTTTGAACCCCCGATTCAAAGATACTACGATGGGATCGAGCGCCCTCCGATTGCGCCCAACAACTTCGAGATTAGCCCGAGCCTAATCCGAATGCTCGAGAAGAGACAATTTGGAGGGGAGCCACTTGAAGATCCCAATCAACACTTGTCCCGATTCTTGGAGTACGCGGATACGGTGAAGATTAATGGGGTATATGAGAATACGTTGAAGATGAGGCTCTTTTCTTTCACTTTGAAAGATAAAGCCAAGGAATGGCTTACCTCAATGATCAATAACCGTGTGACCACATGGGACGAGCTTAGCAAGAGGTTCCTATTGAAGTTCTTTCCTCCCTCCAAGACTCTTCAATGCAAGACCGAGATCACTCAATTTCTCCAAAGGGAGAATGAAAGCATCTATAGTGCATGGGAGAGATTTCAAAGTCTTTTGAGGAGATGTCCTCAACATGGGTTTGCGGAGGAGCAAACGATTAGCTTCTTCTACAATGGATTGGGACTCTCTTCAAGGCAATACATTGATGCATCCGCGGGTGGGCAATTGTTTGCAAAGAGTGCAAGAGTAGCAAAGGAAATCATTGAAGCAATTGCTACAAACACCTACGATTGGCCTATTGATGGAAATAGACCAAATAGAGTTGCTCAAATTGGGAATAACTCTACATCATTGGGTGATACAATCAAGATGCTCTTGGACAAGGTTGAGTTGATGAAAAACAATCAAAGGAGAGAAAATTTTGGTGGGGGAATGGAGATGCCAAACATGTTGAACCAAGTTGAGGATGCTAACTACATGGGAAGGCCCCAATATCCTCAAGGGAATTTTCAAGGAAATTTTCATCAACCACCTTTCCAAAACAAAGCTCCTAACCAAAACCGTTTCCAACAACATGCTCAAGCCCAATTCCAAGGAAATCCTCCTTACAACCCAAATGCTCGGAAGCATGAAAACTTCTCTTATGGAAATCCTAAAACCGCTCTCACACTCCCTCCGGGATTTGATCCGGGTGCTCGTGCACCAAACAATGAGGGGAGACCACATTTGGAAGACTTGTTGACCACTTTCATAGCTCAAAATAATCAAACGACGGCTCAACAAAACCAAAAGATAGAAAGGTTGGATGAACAAATGCTCTCAATGGCCAAGCAAATGAAGAACATAGAGTTTCACATGAGCCAAATTGCTTCTTCAAGTGGTGCAAATAAAAAAGGCAAGTTCCCTTCTACTACGGAAGCAAATCCTAGAGAGAATTGTATGACAATTAATCTCCGTAGTGGCACTCAATACGAGGGACCAAGCATGCCAAATGAAAACGAAGATGGAGAAATGAGGATAAGAGAAGAGATGGAGAAAGAAGAGAAGAAAGAAGAAAGGATACCGAAGTGGAAGAAAGCTAAGGAAGCAAGAGAAGCAAAGCATGAAGAGAAGATAGAGTGTGATGGGTGGGGAGTTCCAAAAACACTTGTTCCACCACCATTTCCCCAACGGTTTATGAAAAAGAAGCTCGATGAGAAATTTGGAAAGTTTCTTGAAATTTTCAAGAAAGTCACCGTGAATGTACCCTTCTTGGAGGCTCTTGAGGAGATGCCCACTTATGCAAAATTTATGAAAGAGATTCTTCCAAAGAAAAGAAAAGTGGAAGAATGTGAGACGGTAAATCTTCCTATGGAATGTAGTGCTTTAATCCAAAAGAGTCTCCCTCAAAAGTTGGAAGACCCCGGGAGCTTCACATTGGTATGTGAGTTGGGCAATGGAGAAAAGAAGAAAGCTCTTTGTGATCTTGGAGCTAGCATAAATTTGATGCCCCTCTCAATGTATGATCGTTTGAAGCTTGGAAGTATGAATCCAACCAACATGACTCTACAATTGGCGGATCGTTCCATAGTTTACCCGGAAGGGGTTGTAGAAGATGTAGTGGTGAAAGTGGATAAATTTAACTTTCATGCCGATTTTGTGGTGATGAATATGGAAGAGGACCCCGAAATTCCTTTGATTTTGGGGAGACCATTCTTAGCTACGGGGGGAGCAACAATTGATGTGAAAGATGGAGAGATCAAGTTGAAAGTGGAGGAGGAAGAAGTGACATTTGTAATGAAGGATATGAAAAATTCCTCACACTCAAGCATAAGCAATGCTATACTCTTCACTTCTCAAATTCTTAATGATTCACATTGTTCTAACAAATCTTGTGTGACTAATATTAACTTTCTTTGTGGCCTAGGAAGAAAAGTTAAGAAAAGAGTTGATCCAAGCTCAAAAATTTTAAAGAAGAAAGTGAAAGATTGGTATGACAAGAAGAAGAAAATGAAGAATAAAGCAAAGAAGCACCACTATGCTTCTTCTTCAAAAGAAGTTGGTGGTGTCAAGATGAAAGAGGAAGTTTGAACTCTATAAGTTCCGTCCGGCTTGAAGACGTTAAACTTAGCGCTAAATGGGAGGCAACCCATTTTTACTTGCTTTCATAGTGTAGTTTTCTTTTATGTTGTTAGATGATGCTTTTGATGGTGGGTGAGCTTGATTTTTGTAGGTACATTCATATGGACGTGTTGCCAAATGGTTGAAGAAATGGAAGTGGAATCATTGAAGAGATGGAGTGAGAAAAAGAAAAGGAGGTGATAGCCATCATGGAAGGTACACCCTTTCCCAAACTTGGATTGCTTAGCAATTCTCAAGTTTGGGGGGGGGGGGGGTAGGGAAAATTTTCTTTTATTTTTGTACTTGGAGTTTATTGCATATGAGCACATGCAAGTGGTGATTGAGATTTACTTAGAATATTGGATTGTTGTGTGCTCTTGATTGATTTTCATGATGGTGAAATTATGTGTGATATAGTGTTGATTGTGAATTAATTTTGGATTATGGGTGAATGTTGATTGAATGATTGGTGTTGTGAGATTCTATGTGATGAAAGCTGACTCATGGATGAACTTACCTTTTGAATGTGTGTTGTGAGAAGAACTAGGCTTATGATGATGCTTGTATTCATATCTTTGAAAACCCGGTGAGAATTGATCCTTGAACCAATCATGATCCGGTTGTTTATTTGAGAGTGGATTGATCATTGTCCATAATTCTAGAACTTGCCATACGTCTTTCTTGAAACCACAAGTGTGTGAAACAATGGGATATGATTTAGGCCATCTTTTGTTATTAATAGTCACTTAGCCAAATATTCCCATACCAAAAAGAAGTTTCCGTAGTTAGCCAATTTGAGCCTTAAAACTTGATCTTTTGGTAACCTACAATGTTTAACCTCTTGAACTTTATAAGCCTTTGCCATTTACTAGTGGAGGACAAGGGAAAAGTGGAAAAACATGAGTTTTGATTGATATGTGTGTGGGGTGTTTGAGCAAAGAAAAAAAAAAAGAGAAACAAAAGAAAGGAGAAAAAAATGGGAGCCCCTAGAAAAGAGAGTGAAAAAAAAAAAAAAGAGGGGATCTACCAAAAACATGTGCTTAAGAGCAAAAAGTGGACTCTTGAAAGAAACAAAGGAAGAAAATTCTTGAGAATGAAAATAAAAGTGAGGATGATGGATGGTTTGTTTTGAATGAAATGAGAAAAATGAAAGAAAAAAAATTGTTCGTTGTCCTCCACTAGCCGAGTCACATTTTCCAAATTCTTCCCACCGTTTCCAAAGAGCCAACGTTACGTCCAAATCAAAGTCCTTTTGATCCTATTGTGAAGCATAACAAAGTGGTAGATAGATGAGATTTGTGGCAAGCTTATGGTGATTATGTGATGTGATTCAATTGATGAGTGAAAGCATAGCCTCAATTTACTTGTGTGAATGAGAGAAACACTTCTTGTGAGGATTGTGAATCAAGTGCTTGATTTTGCTTTGTTTTAATCACAACTTACATGAAGTTGGTAGGGGAGTTCATGGTTGATAATGTTTCATTGGAAGCTCACTTGATCATATCATTGCTTTAATTGAATCCATAATTCAAATTCTTCACAATCACTCTCCTTTGTTCTTTTCTTTCTTTGCTTGGGGACAAGCAAGTCTTTAAGTTTGGGGGGGTGATTTGTCGTGAGATTGATCGAATTTGTGGATGAATTGTGCTCTAAATATCAAGTTATTCTTGCAAGAATCGTGTGATAGTTGGTTAATTCTTGAAATTTTGATACACGAACATTCTTGTTTGATTTCTAGGTAATACGAGAAGTTTCAAAGAAAACCACGAAAAATCCAGCCGTTGGATCATTCCAAAGATGCAACTACATGAAAGGCATCGAAGAGAGGATCGTAATGAGACAAGAATCGAGCCGATCGGTCCTCCGGATCAAAGGTTATGTCCAAAGCAAAAGTAAGGACAGAGTGTCACTCGGCCGAGTGAGCCCAACTCGGCCGAGTCGAGCCAAAAACTGAAATTTTCGATTTTTGAACACTCGGTCGAGTGCTCAGACTCGGCCGAATCTGAGAGTTTCAAAATTTCTGCACACTCGGCCGAGTGAGCTCACTCGGCCGAGTCACGGGTGGACAAAAGTGTAAACACGCTTTTTAACAAGACCACTCGGCCGAGTTAGCTCACTCGGCCGAGTCACTGCTCATTTTTTGCCCTCTTCCAAATTAGACCTAGGGACACGTGCCAAGCTCAAGGGGGAGGGTATAAAAGGCCACAAATTCATTTTTCTAGAGGAGGCAGCCATTAGAAGAGTACTCAAGCTCCACAAATCAAAATTCCACCATCTTTTGCTTGTTTTTCTTAGTTTTAGCCATAGAACTTAGTGAATTTCCATAGATAGGTTATCTTTGAAGTTGTAATTTCATTTCCAAGGTAGAGATTGAAGATTGTGTTGAAGTTTTGAAGGTTTATTTCATATTTGCAAGACAAGAGGTGATATCTTATTTTAATTTGAGTATTTTGTTATTATTAAGCATGGGTATGTTTGTTTTCTCACTTATCTTCCTCAATTTCCCTAAATTAGCCATGAGCTAAGCATATTGGTGTTTGGGTGTTGTATAATTGTGATGGAATTAATGTTTTAGGTTGATTTTGATTGTGGAATTCATTGGGAGGTTTATTGGTTAGGTTTATGGGTTTTGTTAGATTATTTGCAAGAACTCAACTATTAGGTTGTGTTAGAAACTCAATTAATGCAACGAGAGTTGGTTAATTTGGGATAGATAGTATAATCGAGGGTTGGGAGTTGAGTGAATGAGTTAATATTGGTTTATCGCAACGAGAGTTGGATAAATTTCATTAGAACCCCATTTATCTACATTAATTGCTTTAATTAACATTTAAGTGATTAATGAGAAGGCCATAGGAGCTTGGTTGTTAGTATTCAAGTGGAAAAACATAACTAGGGATTAGTTTAGTATAATTTAGGTAGAGTCGAACCCCCTCGTCGTGTGATTACCCGAGTAAGAAACCTTCTATTCATCCTCTCGATCCTAGGTGCTTGCTCGATATATGCATTAGTGATCGCTTCTACCAAATTCCATCCAATGAATTACACATAAACTTCGACTTTTAATATCGATTCCACACAAGGACCAACAACCGAACACTACCCCTCTCACTTGATTTTTATCATCATATCTTAGTTATTGCTCATCATTGATTGTCATTTGATAGTTTCATTTACATTTTCTTGCACAAAACATGATTTCTCATTATATTCAAAGAAAAACATACACACTAAGGCTACTTTCACAATCTAGTCCCACGGATCGATAATTTAATCGGGCCTTGCTTTTATTACACACGAACCTCTTATACTTGAGGGGAACGTGTTGGTAAAAACACGTGTCAGTACTGGAGGAGGGGCACTTGAACTTTATTCCTCCCTATGCAAATTGGCTCCAATTCACCAATCTCCACAGCCCTGCTTACTAAGGCTTTCAGCCCCTCGGCTGCAATCAAGAAGAGAAACGGCGATAGGGGGTCCCCTTGCCTCAAGCCCCTCTCCAACTTAAATTCCCCTGAAGAGCTTCCATACACGAGAACAGTCGCGCATGCTGTTGTTATGCATTCTTTCATCCACCTTCTCCATTTTGGCGCGAAGTTCATTCCTTCCATCATATTGTCGAGGAAGGGCCATTCGACCGAGTCATAAACCTTCGCAAAATCGACTTTGAATAGGACCCTTTTCTTTCTTTTCTTCTTAGCCTCATCTATTGCCTCATGTGCAATTAAGATTCCGTCCATTATCTGTCTCCCTCCAATAAATGCAGATTGGCTGTCCGAGATAACTGTTTCCAGCACCTTAGCTAGCCTCTTGGCCAGGATTTTTGCAATGATTTTATAGAGACTTCCAATGAGGGATATTGGTCTAAATTCGTCCAAGCTAATAGCACCTTCTTTCTTAGGTATCAAGACGATAAACGATGGGTTGATACCCCTAACCAAGCGGCCATGAGTATGAAAGTCTGCCATCATATTCACTATTTCTTCCTTCAGCATATTCCAATTTTCCTTAAAGAAGCCCATGGTGAAACCGTCGGGGCCCGGGCTTTTATTGCTGTCACAATCCCAAACCGCCTCCTTCACCTCGTTTTCTGCGAACTCTGCTGTGAGGAAGCAATTGTCACACGGCTCCAGCTTGTATCTGACCAAGCATGAGGGTAGCTTTGGTCTATTAAAGACTTCCGATTTGAAGTGCTGGCTGAAATGCCTGAAAATTTCTTGTTTAACATCTTGTGCCCTCTCTCTCCACTGCCCCTGTATGTATAAACCATTTATCGCATTCCCTGCTCTTCGTCCGTTTATCATTTTATGAAAGAACTTTGTATTGACGTCACCTTCCTTCAGCCATCTCACCTTTGCTCTCTGGTACAGCTGGTCCTCTCGGATTCTTAGATCATTCTGTATTCCGGCAAGCAGTTCCCGTCTTCTCTCATCCTCCCTGCCTTCAAGTCCAAATAAATCGTCGTGTGTATCCAATCTCTCGATCTCCTTTCTCTTTTATTCTATCTTTGTGTCTAGGCAGCCGAATACCGTTCTGCTCCACTCTCTCAAGTCCCCTTTTAGCAATTTCAATTTCTCTTTCAGGATGTATCCGCTCCACCCCTGTATATTGTATTCCTTCCACTTTGCCTCAACGAATGTTTTAAAATTCGAGTGCTTCATCCATGCGTTAAAGAACCTAAACGGCTTAGGGCCCCAGTCGACACGGCTGTAGTCAGTAAAGATTGGGCAATGATCAGAAATAGTGCGCCCACTGCCCTTTAGCGTTATGTCAGGCCAGTTGTCGTGCCATTCCGAGTTTACCAGAATTCTGTCCAGCCGACTCTTGCACGACTCGTCGGGTCTGTACCAGGTGAACTTCCTCCCTATGAGGGGGATATCGTGTAAGTTTGCCTGATGAAAGAGCTCCTTAAAAGCCTCCCTGTCTCGTCTATCCTCCCTATCATTTCTCCCGACTCTCTCTTCTGTGAATCTGATGGCGTTGAAGTCTCCAGCAATGCATATATAGGCATCTGTATTCTGATCTGCTACTCCTGCTATAGTGTCCTAGAGTTCCTTTTTTCGATAGTGTTGCACGGGGCATATACATTCCCCAAGATACACCTCCTCCCGTCAGCTTTCCATATTCCTTGTACGATCAGTAAACCCTTTCTATGCCATGAGCTCGTCTTAGTGAACGCATCTTCATCCCAAATGCTAAGGATCCCCCCGGACCTGCCCTCCGCAGGTCTGCTCTCCCATCCAAATCCGTTTCCCCCAGATGGACCTACAAATAAACTCATTCATTCTTTCAATTTTCGTCTCCTGGATAAAACAGACTTCTGTTAAATTTTTCCTGACCACTTCCCTTACCTCCCTCCTCTTTTCCTTCCCACCCATCCCTCTTACGTTAAAACTTAGGATCTTCATTTAATTTACTCTGTTTATCCCCCCCATCAGCTTATCCGCGACTCTCTGTGCTTTCTTCTTTGCCTTTCTCTCCAGTTCCTCTAACCTTATTACTATTTCCTCTTCTGTTTCCGTACTGGTAATACCAATCTTCTTTCCTAACTCCCAAGTGTCTTCTGCCTCCCCTCGTACCCTTCTTTTTTCTTCCAGATGCTCCCATCTTTCATTTTCAGGACACTCTGAATTTATCCCCCCCTCCTTTTACCCTTTCTCCTTCTCTTCTTTGCTCCCCTTGCGTCTGTGACCTGGGCCACAGCCATGTCTGCGCCGTTATCAGTGTTGTCACTCTCGAGCTCGTCTGCCTCTACGCGTGTATCCTCTGATTCTTCTTCATCCATACAACTACCTTTTTGTTCTGTCAGCATAGGGTTGTCGCGCTCCCAGTCATACTCATCTGGACCTCTGTATTCTTCCGCCTCCCTGTGGCCCAATTCGTCGAATAGCGTGTTTAGGTCCAGACCTTGATTTATTGGGCCAGGCCCACTACACTCAAGCCCCATATCTTTTCCAATCAGTACTTCTTCAATCGGGTTTTTCCTAAACTTAAGACTCCTCTGATCACTCTTATTTGAATAGGTGGGGCCCAGATATACTTCTTCCCCCAATTTTTCACTATCCAATGGATTATTGGGATCGTAATTCCAACGGTTAATATTCTTGGAACATTCTCCGACATTAATACCTGCATCCAAATTGTTTTCTTCCAAGACTCCTAACGGCGCCATTAATTGTGCCTTTTCTCTCTCTTCTGTAGTGACGTCATCGAGGGTTTTTGACCGTTCGTCGTCCCCCGCTAACCGAGCCACCGGCGCCTCCGTGAACGGCGAGTTGGCCGTCAACCCCCATTCACCATCATCATCCGCAACTACGTCTGTAGATTCCGACTCCCAATAGTCTGTCTCCAGCCCGAAATCCTCATCCTCCTCTTTGACTCTTATCTCGTGTACCCGTCCATCTACCTGTACCCTTACCGGGCTCCTTGACAAATCTGGGGCTGAAGTTCTGATTAGAATCCTAGCGAATTGGAGATTGGATTTGTTTAACGTGTCTTCATCGATCTTCACAATACTCCCAAACCTTGCTGCGACCAGCTTGAAGAATTTTATGTTCCATGCTTGAAGTGGCACGTCAAACCAGTTTGTCCAGATGACCCTTCGACTAACCGAGGTTCCAAGTGTCCACGGCTCAACCCCTTCGAACCATTTGTTTGTCCATCCCATCTCTGCAACGTCTTTCCCCCCGTTTGCCATTGGTTTTATTAATACCATATCCCCTCCTATTGTGATCGGTCTCCATTCTTCATCGCATTCCTTCAGGATCTCCTCGCCGAATTCTGGCCAGGGGAACTGATCCCGTAACTTCCCAATGTAACTGCCTTGAAGCCAGGTTCTGTCTTCCTCCGTAGAGTTATATTCTATTCCTTTGAAGCCCTCGTTTTTCTCCTTCCGCCTGTCTCGCGTTTCCTTTTCTCCCGATCCAATCCCCTGAGGGTCTCTTCCAGTCCTTTCCCTCTCGATATACCGAGTTGGTCCCTGACCTGTAATGGATTCGATGTATGTTTTTTCCTTGCTCCTGATGCCAGAGCTTCCTACTGCAATGGGATAGTTTGCAGGGTCTGAACCGCTAGGTACGTCAGGTCTTACCGCATACTTCACGTCGCCCATCTGTCTTTCGAACCGTGCTAGGTTTGCCCTTAGTTTGTAAGAGCCAAACCAGATATTATTGAGTTTTTCTTCCACTAAGTTCCTGTCAACATAGTTACCGAATCTCACGAACCCGAATCTCCACCCCCTCTTATCCCTTTTATCTGCTACGAAGCAGTCCTGTATTGTGTCCACCTTTTTCAGACTCTTCACCAGTTCGCTCTTGCTACAATCTTCAGGAAAATTGCAGATGTAGAACGTTGTGCCCCCTAAGTCTGGTACCCTGCGTCCCTGCGAGCATTTCCATGTCTCCTGATGTCTGTCATCGTACCTGTCTGTGTGTCGGCGGCGGCTGCCGACCCTGGTCCACCCGCCCTCTCCTCCCTTCCTCTCGTGCATTACAAATATAATATATATTTTTTTACATTCCAAGGATAATATTATTTCGCAGAAGACTTGTCTTCTTAAAAAAAGGTGAGCACAATCATACATTTAAGTAGGTACATTTACAAAAAAATCCATGTCAATTAATTGAAGAAGAATGAAGAAAGAAAACAAGCCTCGCTGGAGTATTTCAAGCCACAATCTTCGCATGAACTCTCATTCTTCTATCCTTTCCAACACACACAGTTAGTTCTTCACGTAATTATAATTTTCATGAAAATTATCTGGGGGGTTTAATCTCCCTATCTGAATTAGTTGTAAGTTCACAGTAAAACGATCTGTCAGCCATGGAAGCTCTCACGGCTTCCTCTGTTCCATCTTTTCAGTCCCCACTGATCTCAAAAAGAAAACCCATAAGCATATTCGCAAAACCCATTCTGCAAATTCCGTTTTTCCAACAAATTACCCCCTCTCTCCCAGTAATTCACCGCAGGAAATCGGATTTCAAGGTTTTTACTGCTATTTCTCCAGCTGCGCCATCAGCTGAGGAAGAAATTGAATCGGAAAAGAAAGAGGAGAAATTCGATTGGTATTCGCAGTGGTATCCGGTGGCGCCAGTGTGTGATCTTGACAAGAGAAGGCCACACGGGAAGAAAGTGTTGGGAATTGATATAGTGATATGGTGGGATAGGAATGAGAATGCATGGAAGGTGTTTGATGATAGTTGCCCTCACCGATTGGCTCCGTTGTCCGATGGGAGGATTGATCAATGGGGCAGATTGCAGTGTGTTTACCATGGTTGGTGCTTTGGTGGTGCTGGTGACTGCAAATTCATTCCTCAAGCACCCCGTGATGGCCCTCCGGTACGGAAAATTTCTCCTGAGCTCTCACATTTTCCTTATTCTATTGATCTTATGGCATAGTTTGATGCATTGTAGCTTGAACAAATGATGTTACTCTTTTTCACTATTACAAGTGTTATATGGATATGATATGATATGAGACGATAGCAAACTAGAAAGAGCTGAAATGTTATGTGATGTTAGAGCAACACTTTAGCTTGTTTGGTGGTGAGGAATGGATATATAGGAGTAATTACATTCTTAGCATGAGCTGAAGATTGTTGTCTTAAACATCATTTTAGTCATGACTTCTTATCAAGTTAAGTTATAATCCTTAAATGTCTTAAGCATGTTTCTTTTATAGATGCTAAATGAATTTTACATCAGAAGAATTTGAAGCTCTGTTTCCCTTAAATTTGAAGTGTTCTTGACAGAGTAACTTATCCTCCACATGTGTGGGTAATCATTTACGGGTGCTTAGAAATTTGACATGTAAATATCTGTTGTACGTGTATTATTGAAATGGACCTTTATATTTAAAAGTTGGAAAACTGAATGTGAAGTGTGTACTTCCATAAATTCTGCAGATTCATACTTCCAATAAGGCATGTGTGGCTGCTTATCCTAGTTGTGTGCAAAATGGGATTGTATGGTTCTGGCCGAATTCGGATCCACAGTATAAGGACATATTCTCAAAGAAGAAGCCTCATTATATCCCAGAACTTGATGATCCGTCATTTACCAATATGATGATAACCCGGGACATATCATACGGGTACGCTAGTTGCTAATGTTCCTATATTCCATTTCTACTTAAATTTGGGATATACCAGTAGCTATAAAAGATTATATTGTCTGTTTTATATGGACTGCTTGGTCCTTACTGTTAGGCAAGTTAATATTGTTTGGTGTAGTATCTCGGTCACTCAAAAGAGAAGACAAATATCAAAGTAATAGGGGAAACAAGAGAAAGGATAACTCGTTATTTTGGTTTCATAATTTTGTTATCATGGCATCAAATGATTACAAATAAATACTACTATCTCTGTTTCATATTCATCACTCCCATACTTCTTGTTCCATTTTCACAACTAAACCCTTTGTGAAGTAAGTCTCCTTATTTTAGTAGTGAAACTGAATACTTGGAATTCATCAGACCCTCCGCTTCTTCGTTTTCTTTTTGAGAAATAACCGAAATCGATGAATTTTTTACCATAAAAAATGCCCCTTGCCCTTTTTACAGAGATGGACTTTACTGATCAGTAATAATAATGCCATTAATTTGAATGTGATAGGAGCAAAAATTACACAAAACTTGAACTTTTCCAACTCTTTTGAATTTCTGTGTTGAGTAAACCGAGAGAGAGACACATTATATATCAAAATATCAAACTTGGATCCGTACTTATTGCTATAATGATTTTGTCAGGTATGAAGTTCTTATTGAAAATCTTATGGACCCTTCTCATGTTCCTTACGCACATTATGGCATAATGAGAGCCGCCAAAACGCCAGAGAGATGAGTAAATTTATGCATAACACTCTCTAATATTATTTTGCACAAATTCCACCTAACTAAAGCTAACGGATAGTCTCGTGCACTGTGAAGGCTGATCGCGAAGGGGGCAGACCTCTCGATATAAATGTTGCGAAAATAGATCAAAATGGATTCATTGCGAAGCAAGTTTTTGGGGAGAACTATTTCATTCCACCTTGCCTATACTACGGTTATTTCAGTCCAGGTGGGGGTCAAAGCACGAGCAAGACATCATCAGGTGGAACGAAAGATGTAGGTGGTTCATATTGTTATACTTCTCTAGAGTAAATTGCAAAATTGGTCCCGTATATATTGGGTGTTGGCAATTTTAGTCTCATACTAATTAATTTTCTCAATTAAGTCTCGTAACTTTTAAAATGATGTAATTTTAGTCCTATATTAACAAGATTGCAGGATTTCAGCTCGTGCTACTCATAGGAGCTGCCGGAATTCCTTGTAGCAACCGGACTAACATCGCTTGTGTGGCATAATGAGATAATTTCAATTAAAAATCTCAAATTATTTATCAACTTAAACAAAAAATTGTAAAGATAGGAGTAAACTTACAATATTTTAAAAGTTACGAGACTTAATTGAGAAAAGTGATTCATAGGGGACTAAAATCGCCTACACCCAATAAATATGGAACCAATTTTGCAATTTACTCTACTTCTCTATGTAATTTCTCTGTAATTTTCTCGCCTTACGCGTTTTCTTTCATGCAGGAGATATTATCACCTGTGCCCCCCAAGAAGAAAGCTTTCCTTATTTTCTACTGTATTCCAGTCAGTCCGGGTAAAAGCAGATTGATCTTTGCAGCACCTAGAAACTTTGCCGTCTGGATAGAACGAATCTTTCCTCGTTGGATATTTCATATTGGACAGAACTTGATTCTAGATTCAGATCTCCATCTTCTTCATGTGGAGGTAAAACTCAAGATTTGTTTTCTGCATCCAACTGCTGCTGCAAACCACTATATTTGCTGAACAGCTCTTAATCATGTCTAATGATTTCTTTAGGGAGATAGTTATTTTAGTCCTATAGGTTACATCTATACGAGTATCAGTCCTATTGACTATCAATTGTTTGACATTTTAGTCCGGTAACCGGCTGTAGGAGGTGAAGCATTCGGTTGATGCTGACATGACAGGGTCTGATTTGTCCACGTGGTCAACCGGATGTTTCACCTCCTATAGCCGGTTACCGGACTGAAATGTTGAAAAATTAATAGTTATAGATTTATTTTCAATTTGTGAAAGTCAACATGACTTAAAAAAACTATTTTCCCATTTCTTAAATGTCTGAACCAGTCTGGTCTCTCTCGATTCATTAGGAAGAACTCCGAAATTGTATGATCTAAGAATCGGGTCTTTACAAGTGGAAGAGAGAAATTGAGAAATCAGATAGAAATCTGCTAAACTTAGGCACTGAATACCCTGTTTCTGGTACTCAATGTGGCCCTTTATTTCCTTGCTTCTGCTAAATTTCCCACATAAGAAACACTATTATTTTCGTGCAAACCATGTTATGTAGTTATGAAAATGTGCATTGCAAATATTGGTGTATGTATATGAGAAACTTCTTAATAGACATTATGATACTTTGCTTCCATTAATTCAGTTTGTACGTGATTATATCTTTTAGTGTAAAGTATATTTTTTTGACAACACACTACAGTTCAGTTGAGAAAGATGTATCCTAGACTCAACAATTTAATGATCCATTAGGAATACAAGCTAAAGGAAGCCGGCCCACTCAATTGGCAAAAAGCTTGCTTTGTTCCAACGAAGGCAGACGCCCTCGTTGTAGCCTACAGAAGGTGGTTAAACAAGTATGGTGGCACGCAAGTCGACTGGAGGAATAAATATAGTGGAGAACTGCCACCCACTCCTCCCAGAGAGCAGCTCCTTGACAGGTAAATCGAATAAACTTCCATCGTTTCTTCAGCTTACTATAGATTTCTCATTTCTGCTACCCTCGTTTGTCAGATACTGGACGCATACGGTATTATGTAGCAGCTGCAACTCAGCATATAAAGGATTCAATGTGCTTGAGATCGCGCTTCAGGTTATCTCTGTCTCTTTGATTGCAATAGTTGCAGCTGCCAAACAGGGCGTTATCTCTGTAGCTGCACGATATACTCTGGTTTCGTTGGCTGTTTTATGCTTTGTGGCTTCAAGATGGCTGTCACATTTCATCTACAAGACTTTCCGTTACCATGACTACGATCACGCATTTGTCTAAGCCCCTTGTTCTTGCAATGATCGATCATGTAATCTTGGAACAAGACAATTATTGATTATTTGGTATGTATAGAACTTCTTTTTATACTTGTAATACAAAATTTTGTTAATATTCTAATTGTGTGCTGCACAATGGAAAACAGTTGTCGATTAAACAAAATCTCAAAGTAGTTTACAAACACAAGAGAGGACGGTTAGCGTAATTTCGGAAATTTGTTTAATTTTTTTAGTTGGATATGTAATTGAATCTCTCTTTTTTCAAATTTATCACTGTAACAACAAATTTCGTGAAATTAATATAATAACACGAAAATGCAATACAATTTTATTTATTTCGAATTAAACCTAGAAATTTTGTGGATTTATAATCTCTATTTTATTCCTCTGATTCTTCTCTTCGATCGTTGACTTTGACGGTTTTTGAGGCGTGATCTTTGCTTCGATCTTGATCACAATTAAACTTGGAGGTTCGTAACGTTAATCCAAGGACTTGACGTCTTGTTTTGGATTAAACGCTGATTTGGGGAGCTTTTGGACGAACGCCTTCGAATGTGATGAAAAACGTCTTTGAATCTTCAATGATCCGCGAAGAACGCCTTTAAATCTTCGAAGATTTGCAAAGAACACTATGAGAAGAACGCCGATTCGAGGGGCTTTAACACCTTGATCTTGGATCGTACGTCGTTTTCAGATGATTTTGGGTGAAGAACGCATTTGGAGCTTCTTCGAATGCTCAAGAATGCTTTGAATCTTTGCAGAGAATTCCAAAGTCTTGAAATGCCTTTTGTGTTGTCTTCTCAAATGAATGAGGGAGGACCTATTTATAGGGTGAGGGAGTGAAGACTTTCCCTCTTTATCGTGCCACGTGGCGCCTTCTTACTGGCTGATGCCGATTTGATTGACTTGATTGGTTTTAATTTAATTATCTTCCTTTTTGAAGATGTGTGATTTGATTTCCTTCATATATGGTAAGTCAAATTTATTCTCACCAATTGTATCGTGTATGTTAAATATCAACAATTTAACTATTTAATTCGAAATTTAGCTTTATTAAATTCTCAAAATTAAAATAGTAAATCAATTTAATTTAACATATATTTGTCCATGTGTCGCCATTTGATTGATTGGGTGAAAATTTAATTTGCTTACCATCACCTCATATATATATATATATATGCCAAATTCTTCCCTACCGCCTAATGTACGGTGTCCCCTAGTTTCAATTTTAATTTTTTACTTATATTTTACTTGTACCCGCTAATTTAATGAATTCACCCCCTAATCATATTTTTACTACAGTTATCTGCATCCGCTCATTTAAAGAATTCACCCCCTAATCATATTTTTACTATAGTTATCTACACCTGCTCATTTAATGAGTTCACCCCAAAATCATTTCTTTTTTACAACGGATTATCTACACCCGCTCATTTTATGAGTTCACCCCCAAATTATTTTTTACCACAATTATCTGCACCCGCTCATTTTATGAGTTCATCCCAAAATTATTTTTGCTTTACCACGGTAATTTGCACTTGGACATTTATTGAGTGCACCCCAAAATATTTTCAAAAAAATAATCACATTTAAAAGACTATATTATCCTTTTTTTAATTTACACAAAATATAATAAAATAAACTTTAAAAAATCGATTCACCACCAAGTCATCCATATTTTAAAAAAAATCGTAAAAATATAATTAATAAAAAACTATTGAAATTAGGCACAAATCTCAATTTTTTTCTTTTTAATTTTTCTTTCCTCTTTTCTATTCTAAATATAATTATTTAAAAAACTATCGTAAAAATATAATTAATAACAAAATCATTACTCCATCAAAAGAGTGTGATGTTAGAAGTGTTTAATGGGGTTGTTACTAAACAAAAAATGCGGCTAGGTGAGAAGTGAGAATCTGCAACATTGGACAAACCCTAAAAAAAAAAAAGATTATATATTACAAGTCCAGCCCAATTTTATATTAATGGGCCCAGTTTTATATTAATAAAATGATTAATCAATAGCCCAACTATTATATTAACAAAATAAATGGGCCCAACCAAAAAAAATTAGAATAACATAAATAAATAATAAAAAATTATTTTAACGGTTGAACCACCGGTTGAACCGGTCCAACCGGTGGTCAATCCGATTTGGTCACCGGTTCGTTATGAAAACACTGGTTTAAACTACTTGGTTAGATTAAAATGATATCTAAATTTTATATATTTTTTTTTTTGCTATTTTATATTGCAAAAGGAAAAGGGAAAAGAAAGTATTCATATTATAATTCAAAACTATATGTATTATGAAAATATTAAAAAAAAAAAAAAAAAAAAAGAAGACAACGGACATGTAAAACTCCGTATTTATATTAGTTTGAATTTGGAATTTGGAATTCAATATTAGTAGTTTTTTTTTTTTTAATATCAACTCATCAGTAATAATACTGTATTTATTTAGTTTGAGTGCATTCGAAAATTTAATACTGCAGTTAGTACTTAAATCAATAAGTAGTAGTATTGAATAATTATATATAGCTCTCAGTTTAATTTATATGATATTAAAAATCACGTAGATATATTCATGATTTGAAACAAAGCCATTAATTGTTTTAAGAAATAAAATCTTAAGTAGTTTTAATTAAGGTAATTTTTTTTTGGAGAAGTCCAATAAGAATATATCCAATAATATTAATTTCGGTTTAGTTAAGATATTAGAAATATATATGGAAAATTATTGATATCCTAACAAACTTAATCTGAAAATATAAAAAGTGTATCCTAATATCTAATACTAGAAATTGAACATAATTACTCCTTCCGTTTAACAAATATTTATTATTTATATACTCCATATAATACTATTTATTTTTTTACTTTCAAATAAATTATGAATCTATTTCACATCCAACTCCACCAATCAACGAAGCATTCGTGAAGAAAAAAAAAATGCACATAGTCAACAGAAAAATTATTAATGAACACAATAATATATAAAAGAAATTATAAAACGTAATGAAAAATATGGCGAGAAGATAAGTGCTTAAATAGGTACAATGATGTAGAAGATTTTTCCTTTCAAAAAAAAAATGATGTAGAAGATTTTAAGAAGGTGTAAAATCTGAAATATAAAATATTTTGCAAATTTTATTAATGAAAAATAACAACTGATGATATGTGTATTGAGTGTTGGATTGACATAAAATTATGAGGTTTAGAAGTTACTATAAAAAAAAAACATTGTAAAACTTTACGGGGAAATTTTTATTTTAGTCCTTTAAGTTTGAAATTTTCCAAAATAAATCATTTAACTTTCAACTTTACAAAATATGTCATTTATCTTTCAATTTTAATGTTTTTTTACTTCAATTTTAGTCTTTTAAAGAATTAAAATTGTCAAAATGCCAATTAAAAGCTACAATTTCATAACTTTTTACCTTTGATCCTAGATCATCATCTTACCCAATTAACAACTAAAATTCTGATTATTAATTTTAATTTAAAATTATTTTTGGTTATGATTTTTAATTTAAGTGAAATTTTAATGAGTTTAAAGGATTAAATATTTTATTTTCACACATAATTATAAGAAAATGGATTTTGCTTGTGGTGTAGTGCAATTTTTGGGTGGGATAATGCGTAATTATTACTCCCTCCATCCACCAAATGTAGTCCCATGGAGAGTGGGCACAAGTTTTAAGAAAAAAGTAGATAAAGTAAGGGTATTATAGGGTAATATGGGGTTCATTGTAAATAAAGTGATTGTTTGTGAATAAACTTGATGGCAATTTGAGTAATTAAGTGATGGTTGAGGGGTGATGGTTTCCATAAAATGTAGTCCCATTAAGTGATGGTTGAGGGGTGATGGTTTCCATAAAATGTATGGGACTACATTTGGTGGACAAAAAATATGAGACAAATGAGACTACATTTCATGGACGAAAGGGAGTATTATTTTTAAATACATATAACAAAAAAAATTGAATGCAAACCATCTCATACAATTTTTTATTATTTAATGTACATTTTTTTTAAATCATTAAAATATTTTTTAAAATTAAACAAAACCATCTGAATTATATTATGCTTGAATTCTATGCAGTCATTTTTCCCCTAATTAATTAAAAATATAAAAATAAAAACAAAAATATATACTAAAATCTAAAAATAAAAAATTAGATTAATAATTCAATAAAAAATATATGCCCCACTCCCTTCTATTTTCAAAATGAAAATTAAATTGATAGATTTTTTTAGATTTTACTTTGGAAAGCGTATTAACAAAGCCTAAAATATATTAATAAATCAAGAAAATTATAAAAATATAATAAAAAGACAAAAAAAAATGCAAAATTTACTTATGATTTATATAATATTTGATACTATTATTTTGCTAAAATGCAAATTATTTATGATTAATATAATAATTTTTATATTTTATTTTGTTGGTTTTTAATTATTTTATTTTACTAAATATATTTTGTTAAATAAATTTTGTATTTTTCAATTTGAGCAAATAAAATTTTGTTAAATATTTTATTTGAATATAAGTTGAGACCCCTATCCAAATTTCAATTTTCTATTCTTTTCAAATTAATTTATTTAGTGTTTACTTTTTTTTAAACTTAAAGGACTAAATTTAATTTTAAAAAGTACTAAAATTAATAACTTGTAAGATATAAGATGTATTTTTATAAAGTTAAAACTTAAAGGATTTATTTTGGAATCATTCAAATTTATAGGACTAAAAAAAATATTTTCTCCAAAAATCATGAGTAAACAAAATGAATTTATAAACAGGCAACTTATATAAATAGTAAAGTCACTTGAGTTTAAAAGATTATGTCATTTTCGATAAAAATAGTTGATTCCAACCATGGTACATTGTCATGATTTTGGTTCTCATATTTTGAAAGTTAGTGTCAAGCTGTTTCATGTTTAGGAAAAATAGTGTGATGTTACACATGTTTTGTGTTACTCCTCTTTTGAAATTTTATTTTGAGGTACACTGAACAAACATAAAATGTAAAGTAAAAAAATAGCTTATACTAAGTTGAAATTGAAAGAATATAGCCATTCCTCATCTAAAGAATTACATTTAAATTAGCTATTCTCAAAACTATGTATTCTACATTTAAATTAGCTATTCTCAAACTATGTATTCTAGTTGTTGACGGGACCTAAAACATGTACATTAATTTTGTATCAAGTAAAAAAATTCTTATAAAAACACTATATGGTTTAGGAAACAAAAAAAAACTTTTAATACCAACATTTAAATTAAAGTTTACCAAATAAAATGTACACAATGCACAATGCAGAGAATACAAAAAAAATACTGCATTATCAAACAAAATTAGAGAACGTATAGGAACATAAAATTATCTTAGTATTACTTAATAAAAAAAATGATATTCTTGATGTTTGATGAATTCAATCCCATGACCTGAAATTTATATAACATACAACGTCGGAATAGAATAGAGACGGCATGAGGAGAAAGTAAGAATAAAAGACGATTCCTTAATAGAACAGAGAATAATTTTAAAAAATGACACTGTATAAATGGATTCCTTATGAAATTAATCTTATGTTCATCTATTCTTATTGATCTAAAGAATCATAGCTATTCTCAAACTATGTAGTCGGTTTGTCGAGGGAAATCTGTACATTAGTTTTGTATCAATTAAGAAAATTATTGTAAAAACAATATGGGTTACAAAAAAATCTGAATACAAAAAATTACACTACCTAACAAAATTAGAGAATGCAGAGATCGTAAAATTATGAATTAAATCCCGTGACAACATACAATGTTGTTGTTGGCTGAATTCAATCCCGTGACATGTAATTTATATAACATACAAGCCAGGGCTATAGTCAGAAATAATTTTAAAAAATGGCACCGAATAAATGGATTAAGGATTTAAATTAACTTTTGATGAGAGTTTGACAATTTTAAAATAGAGAATTGTAAAATACAGAGTATATGAATTGGTATGAAAATCTCATAATCATTCAATTTCCTTGATATATGGTTAGTACGATTTTAAATACATGTAAGGGTATGAATCTCAAAATCATCTAATCCATAAATATTTCATCTACAATATTCTAGAATTCCAAGTAAAAAGAATGAAAGAACACCTGAAAAATAGTTGTGATGACGTCTTCCGAACAGGCTATGCTAAGTCTTGATTAGGAATCAGCTGATCTAGTTTAGTGCGACTGTTAATAATAAACAATTGGAGCAAATCGTCAAACAAATAAATGAATTAAAGATCATTCAGAAAGTATTGAAGTAACTTGGTATTGAGTATAATCTGAACCGTAATAAAATAAATTAAAGTTATAAACAATGATATAAATATATGAAATTACATAAATACAAAATGACAGTAGAAATAACATAAGGAATAATGGGATCCATGGTGCGATGAGAAGAAAATAAGAATAATTAAAAAAAGGAAGAAGAAAAGAAGGGGTAAAAGATTAAATGTTGCATTAAAAAAAGAAAACGGTAAAAAATAACCCACTCATCAAAATTCTAGGATTGGTTGCATTAAAAAAAGAAAACGGTAAATAATAACCGATTCATCAAAACTCAGGATTTCAAAATGAGAAAAGAAGAAGAAGCCAGTAGGACAGATTGAAACTCACAAATAGATGGATTAAAGATATATATATGAAAATGGAAAAAAAAGGAACGTATTCCTTAATTGAAGCCAACATATATGTATAAATATACGCACTTCATTTACTTATTTTCTCCAAATTAAAATTTACTACGTATTATATACCCCAGGCTCCAACCCCAATACTATACTGAAAATTACAGAGGAATTTCTTATGGGGTGGGGGAGCGGGTGAGACTAGAAAAATTACATGGGTAAGTTGGGAAGATGTGTGCAAAGATAAATAAAGTGGGGGGCTTGGAATCAGGGATTTAAATTATTTTAATTCTGCCCTTTTGGAAAAAGGGGTGTGGAGGCTACTTACAGAACCAAATAATCTTTGGGTGAGAGTTTTGAAGTCTAGATATGGAGGTCTAGGCAGTGAGGAATATGCTAATAGGCGTAGAGGGGGTCGAAACACAGGAGAGTCGAATTGGTGGAAAGAAATAAAATCTATATACAATAACTTGGGAGGAAGAGAGGCGGGAAATAAGATACATAGAGTGGTGGGGAACGGAGAGCGTACTCTCTTCTGGCGTGAACCATGGGTGGAGGGAGGAGGCACAATTAGGGAGAAATTTCCAGGTCTGTTTAGTATCAGCAGGCAGAAGGAAGATTTAATCTGCAATATGGGTTTTTGGGGACAATCTGGGTGGCAATGGATCTGGGAACTAACTATGGGGGAGGGGCAAGAACTAACTATCTTGTGTGCTCTATTAGACAGACATAAATTATCGCAGGTCAATGAGGATATTTGGAGTTGGGCTATGGCACCGCACGGAACATATTCTACCAGCTGCGCCTATTTGAAGCTGATCGAGGGCTCGGGAGATGAGATTGGAGTGAATGACGACAAACCTGAATTTGCAAACCTTTGGGGAAGCTACGCGCCCAGAAGGGTGAAATTAATTGGGTGGAAGGCGTTAAAAGGGCGGCTCGCTACAACTGATAATCTTAGCAAAAGGGGCGTACCGATATCACCAGCTGATATGCGCTGCCAAATGTGTGGAATTGCACTGGAATCCAACAAACATTTGTTAGTGAGCTGTAACTTTGCATACTCAATTTGGCACCAGTGTTATAAATGGCTAGATATACAAATAGCTCCTCATGGCACTATTGTTGCTCATGCACTGCAACATACAGGAGCAATTGGTACTGGGAAGATTAGGAAAAAATTAATGACAAGCTTATGGTTATGTGTCGTTTGGGAGATATGGAGACGGCGTAATTCCAAAAGGTTCAACGATGAAAATCAGGACGTTAAGAAGGCGATGGAGAGTATAAAAATTAACGTTTGGACTTGGCTAGGAGGACAAAATTTAATAGCACCAAATTCTTCTATATCAGCATGGCTATGTGACCCATTTTTATGCATCATTGAATAATTCGACCAAAGGTTAGGCGGACAAACTACATAACTATGTAATCTATAAATTTAACTATACAACAATGGGTTGAGTACCCACTGTACTCTGATGATATAATACTTTTTACTGTTAAAAAAAAAACTATACTGATAATACAGCTTTCTCATTAATCGAGTTTAATTTTAAGTAAAATAAAAAATGGAAAGGAAGATAATTAAGCTGTTTGGAAAAGAAATAGATGTTCCTGTTAAACTCTTCGGAGTTTACATTATTGATCATGTTTCAGCTGCTTCTTCAAAAAGAAGAAATCGACGTCAAGAACCCGAATCGGGCCCTGAACCAGCGATTCCTGTAGGGCTGCTCGAAATAATCCAGCGTCGAGCTGAAACCACAATGCAACCCGTTTTTTTGTATGAAAAAAAGTTGAAATACTCGGACATCGTAAAGAGTCAGAGTAGACTGTTTGTCACTAAAAGAAGGAGATTTGAGGAGTTTCTGAACGAGGATGAGGAGTCGATTGTAAAGGATCCTAACAAAATAGGATTGAAAGATGTGACTAGTTTTGACGGTCAAGACAAGTCTTACAATTTGTGTCTCAAGACATGGATAAGTCTTGACGTTTTGGTCATTAAGTCACCCGACTGGTCTAACGTGGTGCAACAAAATGGTGCTAACGAAGGAGATTTCATTCAAATTTGGGGTGTGCGAGACGCACGAGGAAAACCATGTTTGGCAATCAACTTTAACAAGCTGGCAAATTAAGAGTCGATCGATCGGGCCAGGGTTATTTCGAGATTAATTTTTTTAATTTCTTTTTTAGACGTTAAGTATATTAATTAGTTTCTTTTGTTTATATATGTTTCGTAAGAGTCACTGTCTTCTATGCATTTGTTATTTCAGGAACCAATGAATATGCAATTCAATTTTGTATATCTATGTTAATTCTTTTTGTATTTCGAAGTTAAGGTACTGAAGTTCTAATCTCTTTGAGGTTCTTTATCACTCTTATTATTAATATTTTCCTTCGGCTTATAATGACTGAATTAAAAATTATAAATTCTTGCCTTACTAATTCAGCTTCGTTATATATATGTTCATCATATGTGAATCAGGGTGCTCTTTTAAGCAAGCAAGCTCTCAAGTTCTCAAGTTTGTGAGTGATCCATTATTTTTTACGTACAAAGTTTCTCAAATTGTGTAATCTGTCTTTCTTTCTACTTCTTAATTTTCTGTATGATGTATCAAGCAATGTATCTACAAAGTAGCCGGTGGGAACTATACCTTTTGATGCTTACATCATCTCATCTGTTGTTTATTTATTAAATTTATCATCTTTATTTCCAAAATTCAAAGTCTTTTAATATTTATCTCTTACTGGACGCTCATTATTAAATCTATTATCATAATAAAAAATTTAACAATGAAACTATAATTAGAAGGTCGACGTTTGACGTTGGAACTAAAACAAGCTGCGCGAGCAGCGTCAATTTGTAATGCGAGATAGAGACTTGTTGTACTTGACTGTATTTTTACTTCTAAATTTTGATTGTTAATTGCATGCAATGACTAGATTTTGAATTGTTGAATAAGTCTCAAAGACGTGATAAACTTTTATTATTCTTCTAGTATAATTTTAAATTAATTATAATAATAGAATAATAATATTACTAATTTTTTATTTAAAATAAAAAAGACGGGCTGACGGGTTGGCCCGCCTCCAACCCGCCAAAATTAGATGACATTTTACCCTTTTCAATTTACATTTTTTCTACTTTACTCTTGAAATCATTTAAATACTCAAACATGTGTATTCATTTAATAAGATATATCAATATTTATTAAGAACATATAGTAAAATATTTGTTTTTTTTTTTTAATAAAATATATGTGCATTAATCTGATACTTATTTTTAATAGGGGAAGTGGAGTAGTATTTAATTAAATCAATGTAATTCACTTCTGTATGTTCAACTCAACTTTATAATGGTGCGATTAACAAAATTTACTTCTGAGTCTAAAATTGCACATACATATGTAGACCATCTCTATGTTGAGTCTTAAATTGTCAAAAAAAAAAAAAGGCTGTTGAAGGTTGTTTGTATATGGCGTAGGTGGTGGATTACTGTGGGGAGCATGCAGTGGTATAAATAGAGTATCAATAGGTTTAGCTTAATCATTCAAACAACATAGATATAGGCTCACTGGATATGAGAACTTCATTTACTGTTTAGGTGCTACATGGCCGTCTTTTGGTGTCTTATTCTTGAAATGATATCTTAAGGTAAGAACAAATATGCTTAGTTCTTATTTTTCAAATTTAGACTGTTTACGATTTTACGAACAAAATGAACTTTATTTTTGTCTGATTTGTCTTCTAGAGCGGTTTACATGTCATGTCAAAATCTGGGGATGAGACACCAGTCACCACCATGGCTATTGATGATGACACATGACAAAGCACCACATTGGTCGATTTGGGCAACCATTTCATCGTAATAAAACAACATGCTTCACAACTATCTATCTTTGAATTCAATTAAAGAAGCTCTCCAAGGAAAGGACTCCACAAACCAAGATAGAATTATTGGGGCGCAGAAATCGTCCACCTTATCTTATGCATCAAAAAGGCTATTTGACCAGCTCACTTCTTCTAATGGGACAGTACACAAATCTGAAAAAGGGCACTTGTGCAAGTACACAAAGAGCTCTCATAGTTCAAAGTGCACCAGTTATTTAGCTCCAGCTTATGTATTTTATATTAATCATAAGTTAATTTGTAATATTTTAGAAAAATAGAGTAAAACTATTTTAATTTTTGAAAAGATAGGTGTTGAATTGTAATAACTAAAAATAGAACACGGCATGCCTTAACCTGTTGGAAATAAAATGATCCTAAAAAAACAGTTAGAATTATTTGAACCAATATAGTTATAATTAGTGATTCAATTTCATTAAAAATTGTTGATGCTAATGAGAGATCTTTTCAGAGTTTATAAAAATTCATAGTGTACACCACCTTTAAAGTTTAAACATGATTGAAAACAATTCATAATCTTTGTTTTGTTGCATAGTTTATTGTTATATTGATGTGATTTTTTTTGCCGAAATTATAGTAATTGTATCACTAAATATGTTCATAAGGATTATACATAGTGCCCAATTTTAATGTTTCTTATTTTTCTTTTTATAGATGAATTTTAGATTAATCAAACAAAATTGAAACTAACATTTAACCTATATAAAACAACAAGAAAAATAAAATTGGCGATATTGTTATAAACTACTAAAAAAAAAATTACAACAAGTCCGTGCACCGCAAGGGCGAAAAACTAGTTGAGGTAATATGGAGAAGTAAAAATTTCTCAGAGTACTAGGAAAACGGAAAAAACTAGTACAGATTAATACTCACTCCATTTTTTAATATATGTCATTTTGATTTTTAAACTATTTTTAAAATACATGTCATTTTGAAATTCTTTTACCACAAATATTTCCCATAAATGAATATGATAGTATATATATAGTTTGCAAAAAAATGATTATTCGACATCAATTTCTCCTCCTTTTCAATTTCACCTCATGTATATAAATTAATACAATAGCTAGAGAAGCAGTCATTTCGATAATTCTTTTCGTGGGATAGATTAGATGACATTTTACCTTTTTAATGTAAATTTATGGGATTATATTTTTTTTAGTCCATTAAGTTACCACATTTTTGAATTTAGTCCACCAGATTACCATTTTTTTAATTTAGTCCATTAAGTTTCGATTTATTTTGATTTTGGTCCAGTTACCTGCTATAGCAGGTTTAGCAGATCATTTTTTAAAACACACCCCATAAAATGTTATACACACCCCCAATGTTAAACACACCACACTAAAATTTAAAAAAAAAATTATTATTACTATACACACCCCAATTCTTTCCTATTTAATAAATTACCACAAATAATTAAATTAAAAAAAGTAAGAATTCAAATAAATATAAAAAATATACATAAAACATATAAAAAAATCGCCTAAATCTTCAAAAATTAAACAAAGCTAAAAAAAATTAATTAATTTAATTAGTTTTGAAGATTTAGTTGATTTTCTACAATTTTTAAATTTTATTTAGCCTTATTATCGACATTTTTATAGAAGTTAGAAGGCAAATAATAAAGCATTGGAGTTTTAAACTTTTTTATTTTATTTTACTTTTAAATATTTCTTTTATATTACATGAACATGCTAACACCCCACAAATATTATATACACTCCAAATATTAAACACAAAAATTCAAAAGTCAATTAGAGTTAAATAAAATAATAAAAATGTTTAATAAATTATAAAAAAATAATTTAATTAAAAAAGTAAGAATTCAAATTAATATGAAAAATATAAATAAAACCTATGAAAAAAAATACATAAATCTTCAAAATTTTAATAAGGCTAAAAAAATAATTAATTTAATTATTTTTGAAAATTTAGTTGATTTTTTAATCCCTAAATTTATTTGCAATTTTTTATTTTACTCTTGAAATCATTTAAATACTTAAAATATGTGTATTCATTTAATAAGATATATCAATATTTATTAAGAATATATAGTAAAAAAATAATTTTTTTAATATATGTGCATTAATCTATAGTAATACTTATTTTTAATAGGGGAAGTGGTATTTAATTAAATCAATGTTATTCACTTCGGACTATATATCTATCGAACAATTTCAACGAAATCTTTCAATTTCTTATTTTACTATGTTCAACTCAACTTATAATTAATGGTTTAATTAACAAAATTCACTTATGCAAAATAAAATCTTAGCTTGTTTAATTGAGGTAATATGGAGAAGTAAAAATTTCTCGGTGTACTAAGAAAATGGAAAAAAGAGTACAAGTTAATACTCCATCCATTTTTTTATATATGTCATTTTGACTTTTGAACTATTTTTAAAATACATGTCATTTTGAATTTTTTTCTATATATTTGACTATTTTACCCTTACTCTTTTACCACAAATATTTCCCATAAATGAATATGGTGGTATATAGTTTGAAAAAATCAAGAAAAATCATAAATATTGTTTATACCAAAATTAATTTGAGGTTTATAAACATTAGCTACATTCTTGACCATATTTTTTACTAAAACAAATACTTAATAGTTACAATTAATGAAGGGTATTATAAACATAAATTTATAGCTTTAAATTGTTATTAAATTTCAAAATGACACATATTAAAAAATGGAGAAAGTGGTTATTTACAGAATATTCTGAATGAGTATGAGAACTGCTCGGGTCAGGCCATTAATTATCTGAAGTCGGGAGTGTTCTTTAGTAAAAATGTCTCAGAGGCGAGCAGAATCTCAATCAAGAATATTTTGGGGGTTCACAATCAGATTAACACGAGTCGTTATCTTGGCCTGCCATCTCTTATTGGACGCAAGAAGAAGGAAATATTTGAGTATGCGAAGGAGAGGATGTGTGCTAAACTGCAAGGTTGGAGAAATAGGAAGATTTCGAAAGCAGGTAAGGAAACCCTTATTAAGGCGGCTGCGCAAGCGATTCCAACTTATTGCATGACGACCTTCTTATTACCTAAAACATTGTTAGATGAGTTGCAAGTGATGATTAATAAATTCTGGTGGAGTAACTCAACGGATGCATCAAAAGGAATTAATTGGATGCGCTGGGAGAAGCTTCGTGTCTCTAAGGAAGAGGGTGGTCGAGGATTTAGAGATCTACATATGTTCAACATTGCAATGCTCGGAAAAATGGGGCGGCGTCTTCTCACTGACCCGGATGCCCTTGTATGCCGAGTTTTGAAAGCGAGGTACTTCCCCATAACTAATTTTCTTGAAGCAAAATTAGGGTGGTCTCCTAGCTATACTTGTTGATGATCAAATCATGGATCATCTTCTTCACCAAGAAGAGGAAAGAAGAAAGAACATCAAGGGATAGATTGAAGAATAAAATATGTTTTGATTACAAAAGATGAATTGAATTTTATCTACTAATCTCAATCAAGTATTTAACCTTGAGATTAGTCTAACTAACAAACTAACTAATAACTACCCTTATCTAATAAGGGTGAACTAATCTATAAGCAAAGTAAGATAAGAGTGTATCTATTAAACTTCTTTAGACCCCCCCCCCCCCCCCCCCCCGTAAAATGGGAGTGGATATTTATCAAGCCCATTTTGGAAACATGTAGACCAAAGAGAGAAGGAGGCATAGGTTTGGTGAGCAAGTCAGCAGAGTTCTGTTCAGTAGGAATATGAACTAGTTGGAGAAGGCCTTCTTGGATCTTTTCCCTTGTGAAGTGGTAGTTCAAAGAGATATGCTTGGTTCTTTGGTGAAGACAGGGGTTGTGAGCAATGGAAAAAGCACTCTTGCTGTCAGTGTACATGGATGAAGGAGTGGAATGCTGGATCTTCAAGTCTACAAGGATGTAGTGGATCCATTGAAGCTCACAAGATGTTGAGGCCAAAGCTCTATACTCAGCTTCTGTTGAAGACCTGCTGACAGTGGATTGTTTCTTGGATTTCCAAGAGATTAGAGAATTCCCAAAGTAAATGCTATAACCTGTAATGCTCCTTCTAGTTTGTATACATATAGCCCAATCCGAATCAGAAAAAAGCATGTAATTTGAAAGAATTATTTATGGGGTAAAAAATACCAGTACCTGGACTACCTTTGATATACCTCAAGACTCTTTGCACAGCAGTTAAGTGAGCTTCAGTGGGTGATTGCATGAATTGGCTCAATGTTTGGACTGCATAGGAGATGTCAGGTCTAGTGATAGTCAAGTAAAGAAGTTTACCAATCAATCTTCTATATTGATCTGGATGTTGAAGAGCCTGAGATTGTGGATCAAAGCTTATAGTGGAATCCATTGGTGTAGAACATGGTTTACACCCCAAATATCCAGATTCATGAAGAAGATCAAGAGCATATTTCCTTTGACATAAAGTCATTCCCTTGTTATTTCTGGCAATTTCAATGCCTAAAATATATCTCAAAGTACCAAGGTCTTTGATAGTGAATTTGACATGTAAGCACTTTTTAATAGAGTTGATGATATGAAGATTAGTGCCAGTTACAATAAGGTCATCAACATAGCAAAGGACAGTAGTACAATCATGCTTATCTTGTCTAGTAAAAAGGGAAGTGTCAGCTTTAGATTGTGTGAAGCCTAAAGACAATAAACATGAAGTTAGCTTGGTGAACCATTGCTTAGAAGCTTGTTTCAAACCATATAGACTTTTGCTTAACTTGCAAACTCTTTTATCATTTGAAGCACAATAACCAGGGGGAGGGGTCATATATATTTCTTCTACCAAATCACCATGTAGGAAAGCATTATTAACATCTAATTGATGGGCATGCCAATTTTTAGAAGTAGCAACAACAAGTAGAATTCTAACAGTGGTGATTTTGGCCACAGGAGAGAAAGTATCAAAATAATCTATGCCCTCTTATTGAGTATAGCCTTTAGCAACCAACCTTGCTTTATACCTTTCAATAGATCCATCAGAGTTGTACTTAATTTTATAAACCCATCTACAGTCTATACAATGTTTTCCCAATGGGAGATTAACAAGAGTCCAAGTATGATTCTTTTCTAAAGCATCAAGTTCATTTTTCATTGCAATGGCCCAATTTTGGTCTAAAACAGCTTGTTTATAGGTGGTGGGCTCTTGTTGCTGAGAGATAGAGGCTGTAAATGTTTTATAATTGGAAGACAACTTATCAATGGATAGAAAAAGGTGAATGGGGTAGTGTTTTCCAGAAAGGGAAAGATTGGTTTTAGCATGATCAATGGAGGCAGGAAGGGTGGTTTCATAGACTTGTAGGTAAGCAGGTTGTGTTTTAGTTCTAGAAGGTCTAGTGGGTGGTGGAACCTCTAGATTATGAGGGACAGGGGTATGATTGGGAGCATTCTCCTCAAAAGTGGGTGTAACAGGCACAGTGTTAATAGGATCAGGGTGGTGAGAAGTTTCATTCAGTAAATCAATGTGAATAGGGGGATCAGTGTCATCATCATCATCAGTAGGTATGGGGAGGGGATGAACAGGTGGTGTGTTTATGTTAGCAAAAGGAAAAATATTTTCAAAGAATTTCACATTTCTAGAAATAATGAATTTTCCAGTTTGAAGATCTAAAAGTTTGTAACCCTTAGTGCCAAAAGGATAACCAATAAACACACATTTTGTTGCCCTAGGATCAAACTTTTGTCTATGGGAGATCAGTGTGTTAGCAAAACATAAACAACCAAAGGTTCTGAGGAAAGAATAATCAGGTTTCACCCCATACAATATTTCAAAAGGAGATTTATGTTTAAGAATGAAAGATGGGATTCTATTGATGAGAAATGCAGCAGTTTTAATACTCTCACTCCAGTATTTCAAAGGGAGAGAAGATTGAAACATAAGTGCCCTAGCTACTTGAAGGAGATGTTGGTGTTTTCTTTCAACAAGCCCATTTTGCTGGGGAGTCTCAACACATGAAGTTTGATGTATGATTCCCAACTTATGATAGAAGTCAGTAAGGATAAACTCAGAACCATTATCACTTCTTAATGTTTTAATTTTAGTACTAAATTGGGTAAGCACCATATTATAAAAGTTTTCTAAAGAGTGTTTAACATCACTCTTAACTCTTAAAAGATAAATCCAAGTACATCTACTAAAATCATCCACAATGGTTAGAAAATATTTATGTCCAGTGGCAGAGCATAAAGAAAAGGGACCCCAAACATCACAATGAATCAATTGAAATGCATAAGAAGAAGTAGAGGTGCTTAAGGGAAATGATTTCTTCTTTTGCTTAGCCAAAGGACAAATGTAGCAATTATTATGCAAATCAGTGCCTTTTACATTCAACTCATGAATATGTTGCAAACATTTTCTAGAAGTATGACCTAGTCTATTATGCCATAGATCAAACTTACAGGTGTCAAGCTTAGAACTACCAGAACAGAAAGAAGACTCTAAAGCAGAAAAAGTTGGTGGAAAAGGTGTGTGAAGGAGATATAGGCCTCTCACTTGCTCAGCAGTACCAATCACCTTCTTGCTCATGTTGTCCTACAAAATGCAATGTGAGGACAAGAAGCTAACAGTGCAATTAGAGTATCTGGTCAAATGACTAATGGATAATAGATTGAAAGTGAAATCTGGGACATATAAAACATTGTACAAAGTTAGATGCTCATTAATAGTGATATTTCCCATGTGTGTGGCAGTGGATATGGCATTATTGGGGAGAGATACAAGGATATTGGTAGCACAGGGAGGTGTAGAGAACATGGAGAGGTCAAAAACCATGTGATCTGTGGCTCCAGTGTCCAATATCCAAGTAGAAAGAGATGAAGATTTAAAACAAAGGGAAGAAGACATACCAGAAGTGGTGGGGTGTTGAATGTCCTCAATGTGAACAGTGG
The DNA here is from genome assembly GCA_963675135.1 of Galeopsis tetrahit. Classification (NCBI taxonomy): domain Eukaryota; kingdom Viridiplantae; phylum Streptophyta; class Magnoliopsida; order Lamiales; family Lamiaceae; genus Galeopsis; species Galeopsis tetrahit. The sequence goes on from OY776131.1 coordinate 43,869,948, forward strand.
ATGCACCAGCCACAGAGTTAGAGGAATCACTGTTGCTACTTGGCAGCTGAGTCTTAGAAGAACTCGCAAAGTTGTTATACACTTCAGGATGGATAAGGGGGTTTGAGAGGTCCTTCTCAGGGAGAGTGTTGAGATAGTTGCTGGCAGGTTTGTTGATGACCTTAGAAGGAGGGACTCTAGGGCCTTTCCAACCAGGGGGAAAGCCAATGATGTGAAAACATTTATCAATTTTATGGCCCAATCCATCACAATGACCACATTTGAGGGGTTTCTTCCTGTCTCTATAAAATCTAGCATTCTTGGCATTCATAGCAATAGTTTCAAGATGAATGGGTTCAGGGGTGAGTAAAAGACTCCTCTGAGATTCTTCTTGGAGTAATAGGCCATAGATTTTGGACAAGGGAGGAAAAGGAGATTGAAGCATAAATTGACTCCTAATAGTGGAATAAGAATCATGCAAGCCAAGAAAAAATTTCATTACAGAATCTTGTTCCTGGGTGTTGGACATTAGTTTAGGCAAATCACATGTGCAAGAATCCATAGCACCACAAGAACACTTAAGAAGAGACCTAAAACTAAGGTATTCATCCCACAAGGCTTTAAACTTATTGTAGTAGCTGACAAGAGACTGAGAACCTTGAGTTATGGAGCTTAAAGATTTTTCTAAATGGTAGACTCTAGTGCCATTAGACAGAGCATACCTAAGTTTTAATGCATCCCATACATCTTTAGCAATTGAAAAATACTCTAAGGTTCTCTTAATAACAGGTATGATCGAGTTTAATATCCACATAAGAACAAGGTCGTTGGCTCTTACCCAAGCGGAATAAATGGTCGGATCTTTCTCTTCATCGGGGATGGGCAGAGAACCATCAATGAGACGACCTTTGTTCTTCATGCTAAGACCTCTCTTGATGGCGTGGCTCTAGGAGACGTAATTTGTTCCGTCAAGGGGCTCAAGGACAATTGCCACAGCAGGGTTAGCATTCTGGTGCAACGCCAACGGAGAAAAGGGGTTTAGGGCTGGGTCAAGAGAGGTGGTGTTTGTCGTCGCCGTGGTGGTGCTAGAAGTGGAGTTATTGGTAGGATTGTTATCCGCCATGGATGCAGGCGAGAGAAAACGCCAAGAAACAGAAAAATCGAACCCCTAGAAAAGAGGGAAACAATCTATTTGGGCGATTATGAAGGATCGAAAAAAAAAACTATTTGGAAACTGATACCATGTTGATGATCAAATCATGGGTCATCTTCTTCACCAAGAAGAGGAAAGAAGAAAGAACATCAAGGGATAGATTGAAGAATAAAATCTGTTTTGATTACAAAAGATGAATTGAATTTTATCTACTAATCTCAATCAAGTATTTAACCTTGAGATTAGTCTAACTAACTAACAAACTACTAAACTAACTAATTAACTACCCTTATCTAATAAGGGTGAACTAATCTATAAGCAAAGTAAGATAAGAGTGTATCTATTAAACTTCTTTAGAATACTCGGTCAAGCATATTTGCTAGTCAAGCACTGGTACGCGAAGGTGCGAGGTGGGTTCTGGGAATTTAATAACAATATGGAACATGTCGTGGGTTAGTGAAACTGAAGGATACTTAGTCCAATCGGGATGTGTAGAGGGATTAGAGGATTTACGAGTATCCGCTTTATTTGATGCAGATAGCCGACAATGGGATGTGCCTCTTCTTAATGATTTGCTGCCGCTTGATGTTGAGAACATTGTAAACACGGCATTGCCTCCGGTTGGTACGAGTAATAAATTAATATGGCAGCCGGCTAGAAGAGGGAAGTACACGGTCAGGTCATCGTATGATCTGCTCACTAAACGGCACTCTGATCCCGAGCTGAGATTGAATGGTGATTGGAAGTCGATTTGGCGGCTTTAGGTTCCTCCGAAGGTCCGAGATTTTTTGTGGCGTTCGGGAAGAGATTGTCTCCCTACTAAGGTAAATCTCTATGCCAAAAGAGTTGTACAAGATACTGATTGTTTGTTATGTGATGAAGGGACTGAAGAGAGTTGGCATTTATTTACTGCTTGTAATTATGCCCGTCAATGTTGGGCGTCGGCTGGGTTATTGACGAAATTGGATGACTGCATTGGACGTGTAAACAACTTTACTGAAATTATCTTTGAAATGATCTGTGGGCCTATTATGGAGGTGGCTTCGTGTTTCGACATGATATTGTGGCAGATTTGGAAGGAAAGAAATAACAAATTGTGGGATTCTTCGTGCAACTTACCTCATGTGGTTGTTCATGCATCTGCAAGCTATTGGTCTGAGTGGAAGATGGCTACTGCTAAGCCACCTGTTGTTTACAGTAATATTATGCCAACACATGGGAGATGCAAAGCTTGGCATGCCCCAATGCAAGGTGTCCAAAAATTGAATGTTGATGCAGCTAGGTTCATTGATTCGAGACAGATGGGGTTAGGATTGGTCATAAGGGATGCTACTGGGAGAATTGAAAGGTGCAAATCAATTGTAGTCAGGGATGCTTTGAAGTTGAGGTGGGAGAGGCAATGGGATTCCATGAGGCACTTGCTTGGCTACACTCCGCAGGTATCGACAACTGTATTATCGAAGGGGATGCAAAAATCGTGGTAGACGCTATTAATTCCACGGATACTATAGACTCTTGCTTTGGTGATTATATTTTGGCTTGTCGTAATTTATTGACTCGTTTCGAAAATGTGACAGTGGCTTTTGTGAGGCGTTGTGCTAATATTGTTGCACACACATTAGCAAGAGAGGCTCGTCGTCATAATGGTGATATTGTTTGGATAGACCCACCGAATTTTATGGTTGGGCTATCCTCGCCTACATGCATTTGCAATAATAGAATCTAACTTTCTTTGGATTAAAAAATGAAAATTATTGAATATTTTATCCTTGTTTGATAGTTAATATTGATTAGACTTAGAATAAAATGATCCCTAAATTTTATATATTTCAAAATATAATTTTTAGCTATTTCATATTGCGAAAGGAAAAGAAAAAGGGAAAGAAAGTATTCCTATTATAATTCAAAACTAATGTATTATGAAAATATTATTAAAAAAATAAAAACAAAGGACAACCTGAAAAAAGGTTGGGAGTATACAATAGCATATAATACGAGTTAATTATATATTTATATTGGATTGAATTTTGAATTTGGAATTCAATATTAGTAGTTTTTTTTTTTTTTTTTTAATATAAACTCGTCAGTAATATATACTGTGTATATTATAAGCTAAAGGGGCTTGTCGTAATTTTATGGCCCGAGGCTGTGGAAATTTTGTGAATATAAATCTCATTATGTATACTCCCTAGTGAGTGATGTTCCACACTTTCCTGAGCCCCTCCAATTTCTATATATTTTTAGTTTGCAATTTTCAGATATCCTTCCTACCTCTTTATCTTTGTTTTTTTTTATTCAATTTTTATAGTTTCAGAAAGCTAATTAAATAATAATAATGTGCTAAATGACTCCAAGAAAAACTCAGGTTGAACATATGCAGCATTTTGAAAAAAAAAAAAGAGAGAGAGAAATTGAACATTTGCAATCTAGTTATTTTCATGCATTAATATAAAGTGATTTTTTTCCCAGTCAAAAGTGATAATTATTTTGAATATGAGGAAGTAGTACTTAATTTATTTGATTGAAGTTATTTTTCAAAATTTCATAGTTTTTTTTGCTGTTTTTGCATTTTATTTAATTATGTTTAATGTTTTTTTTAGTTAGTATGCTTTATTAATTGCATTTAGTTAGGTTTCAGTTATTTGGGTTAATTGCATGTACGAAATTGTTAGTTGTATTTTTTTAATTAATTAATTATACTTTTAATTTAATTGCATGTTGAGAATTAGTTACGTGGCTAGATTGAAATGACTATACACAGTTGACAGTTGAGACAGTGGCTGAAATTTCATAAAAAAAATTTAAACTATAATTGGACTAGGAGAAGTACGTGCTCGATTGCACGAAACAATGAAACATATTTCGATACTGGAAAGTCAAAAAAATATAAAAATGGAATGCCTAGACATGCAAATATCAAAATTAAATTCGAATACGAAAAACGAATTGATTAAAATTATTTGCAAATTAAAACGTCATTTAAAAAATCAAAGTGGGAGTATATAATACTGGGAAGAACTAATAAATGTTTGCAAATTTCATGGTGTCAAATAGATTTTTTAAGTTAATTTGGAATTAACCCTTATTTTAATATTAACTCATCAGTGATACTGTATTTATTTAGTTTGACTGCACACGAAAACCTAATACTAGTACTTAAATTAATATTAATTATTGATTAGTTATATATATATTCATGATTTGAAACAAAGCAGTTTAATTTAGGAAATAAAATCTTAACTAGTTTTAATTAAGGTAATTACTTGGGAAAGTCCAATAAGAATAGTATAAATTTCAGTTTAGTTAACATATTAAAAGTACTCCGTATATCCTAATATATAAGGAAAGTATTCCTAATATATAAGGAAAGTATTCCTATTATAATTGAGGTCAAGGCAACATACTGTATATGTATAAATATGCGCACTTCATTTACTTATTTTCTAGCTCCAAATTAACTACGTATTCCAATATATAATACTTTGTCGATCAATCGAGTTTTTAGGCGAAAAAAAAATGGGAGAGAAGAAGAAGACATTTATTCTATTTGGAAGAGAAATAATTATATATAGCTCTCACTTTGATTTATATGATATTAAAAATTCATGCGGAAGATATACATGATTTGAAATAAAGCCGTTAATTGTTTAGGAAATATATAAAATCATATCTTGACTAGTTTTAATTAATTACTTGGGGAAGTCTAATAAGAATATATATATCCAAAAATATAATTTCAGTTTAGTTAACATATTGGATATCCTTAACAAACTTAATCGTTTCCTAATACATAAGGAAAGTATTCCTATTATATATAATTGAGGGCAGGGCAGGACAACATACATACTGTATATGTATGTATAAATATGCGCACTATATAATACTTGGTCGATCAATCGAGTTTTTAGGCGCGTATAATAAAAATAAAATAAAAAAATTGGAGAGAAGAAGAAGAAGACATTTAGGCTATTTGGAAGAGAAATAGATGTTCCTGTTGATCATCATCATCATGTTTCTGCTGCTTCTTCAAAAAGAAAGCGCTGCACCAACTTGCAATTGGACCACGTGGCCCGCACAGGAAATCGTCGACGTCATCAAGAACTCGAACCCGGCCCTGAACCAGCGATTCCTGCACCACTACTCCAAATTATCCAGCATGAAAGCACCCTCCAACCACCTGTTTTTTTGTATGAAAAGAAGTTGAAAAACTCCGACGTCGAAAAGAGCCAGAATAGACTATTTGTAACTCGAAGAAAGAGATTTGAGGAGTTTCTAAATGAGAATGAGAACGCCACTGTGAAGTACCCAGGGTTGGAAGATGTGGCTAGTTTTGACGCACAAGGCAACACTTACAAATTGTGCCTCAAGATATGGACAAGTCTTGATGTTTTAGTTATTAAGTCAACTGATTGGTCTAAAATGGTGCAACAAAACGGTGCTAGCGAAGGAGATTTCGTTCAAATTTGGGGTGTGCGAGACGCACGAGGAAAACTCAACTTGGCAACAAAGAAAATTAAGAGTTATTTCGATCGAGAATATATTTTTTTCTTTTTTAGACGTTTCTTTTGTTTATGTTTTGTAAGAGTCACTGCATGTCTTCTTGTTGTATTCTCAATTTCTCATCAATTTGTACGTTTTATATATCCACCTTTTGCATGCTAGCTCAATTTATTTTTTATGTCATTTATTATTATAAATAGAAGAATTTGAAGCTCTGTTTCCCTTAAATTTGAAGTGTTCTCAGGCCCGGTCCTAATGTTAAGCCAACGAGGCGACCGATTCAGGCCCAGGAATATTTCAATTTTGTAGGGGCTCATTTTTTAAGATATATTTTATATATATATATATATATATATATATATAAAAAGACACGTAAAGAGAAGTATTAATAAAGTAAAAAGAATTAGTGAAGGAGAAGGGAAGGAAAAACTAAGAGAAAAAAGTCTCTATAAAAGCCTAATTCAGTTTATAATTTATATCTTTTAAATTTTCACCTTCTCAATTTACGTCTTAGAGTGCCCAATTTACATCATTTTCATCGAAAAATTGAGATTTTGGGCAGTTAGTTCAATTTACATCCTTTAAATTTGAAAACTATTACTCCGTGTTGATCCATTCATATGTTTATTGAGTGTGATCGTATCTATTACTCCGTAATTGAATTGTGTATTCAGTGTGTTCATTCTCACTTTTGTTCTTTTTACTAGTTAGTTAATATCAATCTTTTAATTTTGATGTATTAATTTGCATGGTATGCCTGTAATTATGAATGTGTTAAGTTATGTATTTTTTTGTTAAGTATAATATTCCATCCGTCCAATTTTATTATGCCCACTTCTTCGGGCACGAGTTTTAATGAATATTGATTAGTTTATTTATAAAGTAGATAAGTTGAGGGTATGATGAGGTATTGTGGGGTCCATTTATAAATAAATGATTGTTTATGAATAAAGTGAATGGCAAAGTGGGTAAATAAGTGATGGTAGGAGGGTGAAGATAAAGTAGTATGAATAGTATTGTTTCCAAAAAGGGTATGGACATAATAAAATTGGACAACCAAAAAAGGAAAGTGAGAATAATGAAATTGGACGGAGGGAGTATTAGTTTAAATACGATATAGTATTAGTACATCTATGGTATAGTATTAGAGATTAATGTGGGTATAAAAATATTATTTAATATATGAACTAATACTATACAATATGTGAATTAATACTATACTATATTTGAACTAGTATCATAGAGCATGTGAACTAATACTGTACAATATGTGAACTAATACTATACTATATTTGAACTAGTACCATAAAGTATGTGAACTCGAAACTCAAAAACATTAGAACTTGTCACAATATAAACTAATACGTACAATACTTCATATTAACTAATAATATACCATAATACTAATCAACGCTTATAAACTAAAAATTATATTCATAAAAAGTTAAAATAAAGTAATTAAAAAATGAAAATTCGAATGAAAAAAATAATTAAACAATGTAAAACGAAGTAAAATTTGTAAGGAATGAAGAAATTTTTTGAAAGGATAAAGTGAAAATTATACACCAATTAATTAAAGTAAAATAGTACTCCGTATTAATAGAATTGAACACTTGTAGCTAATAGAGATAGTTTTATTTTTTAAAACGAGTACTATTTAATACTTAAAAAAATAATTAATACGGAGTATTATTTTTAAAATTTTCTTATTAGACTTTAAAATTTTAGAATAATTATTTGCAGCATAAAAAGAAAGTACGTGAAAAAAAATTATCATTTGAAACACAAATGATAAATAGGAAGAAAAATAAATTTAAAAAATAATATTAAAAAGAGAAATATAAATATCAATTTGAGTAAAATAAAAAAATAAAATTTTAAAAAATTAATGGAGTATTATTTTTAATGAAAAAATTAAATAATGTGTTATTTGTAATGGGTTATTGGATCAGTTACATTTCCAGTTACATAAATGTAACTGGTACACAAGAGTGCAACCCCTATTTATTGGAGTATAATATTTTAAAAAAAGTGAGTGAACAGTAAGTATGAAAGTTTTTTTTTTGGAACAGAGGGAAGTATGTCATTTTAATTTTTGAACTATTTTTAAAATAATTTTTATATTTTTAATTAATTAGGGAAAATGGCTAGATAGAATTTGAGCATAATTTAGATTTTAATGATGTTTTTATTTAATTTAAAAAAATATTTTAATATTGTTTTAAAAAAATTATACATTAAAATCAGTATTTTTTTTCAAATTTTATTAAAGTTTTCAGATTCTATTATATTTAAATGATTAAAATTGGAGTTTAAACTTAAAGGACTAAAATTAATAGCTCCTAAGATATAGGATGTATTTTGTAAAGTTAAAAAACTTAAAGAATTTATTTTGAAATCACTCAAACTTACAGGACTAAAAAAACTTTCCTCATTATTTGTAATTGGTTATTGAATTGGATATAGTAAATGAGTCATGTGTTATTTGTAATGGGTTATTGAATCCAGTTACATAAATATAACTGGTACACAAGAGTGCAACCCCTATTTATTATAATATTTGAAAAAAAGTGAGTGAACAGTAAATATTAAAAAAAAAAAATTGGGACAGAGGATGTATGTCATTTTAATTTTTGAACTATTTTTAAAATACATGTCATTCTGAAATTCTTTTACCACAAATATTTCCCATATATAAATAAATACGGTAGTATATAGTTTGCAAAAATCAAGAAAAATCATAAATATTGTTTATACCAAAATTAATTTGATTTATGAATCTTAGTTAGAACATATTTTCTACTAAATAAATTTTCTATACCAAAATTAGTTACTTAATAGTTACAATTAATGAAGGGTATTAAAAACATAAATTTATAACCTTAAATTGTTATTAAAAGTCAAAATGACATAAGCATATTAAAAAAATGGAGGAAGTACTACTATATATCTAATTCAGATTTATATATATATGGAAAATGAAAACTATTGAAATATTCTATCCTTATTTGATAGTTAAAAGGGATTAGACTAGATTAAATGATACCTAAATTTTATATATTTCAAAATATAATATTTAGCTATTTATTTCATATTGCAAAAGGAAAAGAAAAAGAAAAAGGGAAAAGAAAGTATTTCTATTATAATTCAAAACTAATGTATTATGAAAATATTATTAAAAAAAATATAAAAACAAAGGACAACCTGAAAAAATTCAATATTAGTAGGGTTTTTTTTTTTTAATAATATCAACTCATCAGTAATATATACGGTGTATATTTAGTTTGACTACATACGAAAATTTAATACTGCAGCTAGTACTTAAATCAATAAGTAGTATTATTGAATAATTATATATAGCTCTCAGTTTAATTTATATGATATTAAAAATTCACGTGGTAGATATATTCATGATTTGAAACAAAGCCGTTAGTTTTAATTAAGGTAATTTTTTATTACTTGGGGAAGTCTAATAAGAATATATATATCCAAAAATACAATTTTAATCGTATCCTAATATATAAAGAAAGTATTCCTATTATAGTTGAGGGCAGGGCAACATATATGTATAAATATGGGCACTTCATTTACTTATTTTCTAGCTCCAAATTAATTACTTCTCCAGCATACTATATACTTTGTTGTTGATCAATGGAGTTAAAAATGGGGGAGAAGAAGAAGACATTTAAGCTGTTTGGAAGAGAAGTGGATGTTCCTGTCAAATTATTCGGAGTTTATATCATAGATGATCATCATGATCATGTTTCACCTGCTGCTTCAAAAAGAAAGCGCACCAACGACGTCGTGGCAAGTACTACTTCAATCAAAAGAAATCGTCGACGTGGACGTCGTCATCAAGAACCCGAACCCGCGGGCCCTGGACCAGCGATTCCTGCACAACTGCTCCAAATTATCCAGCATGAAACCACCCTCCAACCACCTGTTTTTTTGTATGAAAAAGTGCTGAAAAACTCGGACGTCAAAAAGAAGCTGAACAGACTCTTTGTTACTAAAAGAAAGAGATTTGAGGATTTTCTCAATCCGGATGAGAAAACGATTACGAAGGATGGTATCAAAATAGAGTTGGAAGGGGTATCTAGTTTTGACGCACAAGGAAACTCTTACAGTTTGTGCCTCAAAACATGGATAAGTCTTGACATTTTGGTTATTAAGTCACCCGACTGGTCTAACGTGGTGCAACAAAACGGCGCTGACGAAGGAGATTCCATTCAAATTTGGGGTCTCAGAGACGCACGAGGAAAACCTCGTTTGGCAATCAACTTCAACAAGTCACACTAATTTGGATTAATTCAGTAGTAGTATATTGTAGTATCTTTTTTTTAGATGTTAAGTACGTGTTTTTTGTATGGTCTCAATTTGTATTTCTAAATCACATGTTTTGGACGGACTATCTAAAGAGTATCAAAGTCGATCAATATTTTTTTTCTAATTTGAAGATGAGGTACATTGGATTGGATGATCATACATACACCTACAAATTTCTGATGAAAAACTAATTAAAAATCTTACAAAATAAATCAAAAAGTTGGAAGTTTAACTAGGACAGAACATTTGGCATAGAGTTTGAATATCCCATAAAGCATCATTAGACTCCCAGAATTCATTCACACCATTCATTGCACAAAGTGATGCTGATATCTGTCTCTCAACTCTCATGTCTGCCTCATTCGCACTCCCTTGTTGAAGACCTTCCATCGCGTAAGTTGAGACTTGTTCACAATTATTGAAATGAGGGGTCTGCATGAAATAGCTCAAATCTGGCTTGTACGAATCCTCGTAATTAACAAGATTCGACGTAGAAGCAGAGGACCCCTTCATTAGGTTGCTGCTAAAACTCTCCTCAGGACTGTTTTGAGAGGTATTAGCATTAGAATTGCTTTCTTGATTGATGATGCATCTTCTTGATGAAGAAAGTTGTGGAGGGTTGGCCTTATTCTGGCTTCTTTTTTGGTTTAGAAGGTTCCGGATTTTCAACGAAAGGGCTGGGTTGCAGGGGACGTTGTTCAAGAAGTTGGTACGTGTATTTGATCCGCGGAGGAGGCATGCTGCCTCGTCGTAAGCCTGAGCAGCCTCCTCCGCGGTATCAAATGTGCCGAGCCACATTCTGATCTTTTGAGTTGTGTTCTTGATTTCTGCAACCCATTTGCCAGAAGGCCTTTGTCTGACCCCAACAAATTTGCCCTTGCTATTTCTTGATTTGTGTGTGGTGTGGTCATTATTTGCAGAACTGGGATTGTGAAAATGAAGTTCCATGTTGTAAGAATTAAAGGTTTGGATTGATTTTCAAGAAAGCAAGTTGTGAAGGGAGTTTTATAGGGGAGACTGGCATGTCTTATTTTGTTTTGAATATATATATATATATGCTATTGATAGAGTTGACTTGTATTTCAAAGATGAGGATGAGTTGTAAGCATGACCTACTATTATAATTAAATGTTTATTTGGGTGTGTTTGTCTGTTAGCTAATGTTAATGTGTTGCATTTCTAACAAGGCCTGCATTATCCCATTATTTGCATATTGCTCAACACGTTCTTTGCCTCTTTTTTGTTCATTTTTGTGAGGGATCGATGGCATGATTTTGGCCTATACTCACCGGTAATTCTATGGTACACTTAACGTATAGGTATCATTGCACTTTTTATTGTTTACTTTAATGTTTATGTCCTCCTTTGATTAGATTAATTTACGACAATGGGTCTTCCCCGAAAGTAATTAATGGGTATAAATCAATTATGAATACCCCAAAAGATACTTAAAGATGAAGTTTGTACTCACATGGAGCATAAAATATGTCTTCCTTTGTGTGATGTGTTTGTTTTAGCAAATAAGAAAGTCAAAAGGATGTGTATATGTTTAATAATATAATGGAGTAGAAATTTGTTTGTATATAAGACATGGGAGCCATTTCATCCTAAACCAAACAAGAGTGACATAAACAAAGGTCAAATGTAGTCTACATCAAGACAATCTATACCTTTTCATCATGGTAGTTGGTAACTAATGTTCCTTTCTTCACTTGGTCAACTAACTGAGGAGTTGCAACCACGAAAGCCTGCCAATTTTATCTTCTTTTTAAACAATTCAAGCAAAGTTTGCCAATTGTATTTACCAGCCAAGTTCTTATTTTTGTAATAAAAAACCTAATTGATGGTAGTAATAATATCTCAATTCAAACAAACACACACTACTTTACTTGCTAGGAAAAAGAGGAAGAATAAACACGGTTAAAATCTCAAGTTTTCATTCCATTACCTTTATTACACTCTGCGTGTATTAAAAGCACGAAGTAAAAACACAAGTGAAATACGAAATCTCATGCCAAAAAAAAAATCCTGGTTTAGGTGGTGAGAGAATATAAAAAAACATGCTGCTCTTGGAAGGAATCTCCGTTAAGAGAATATATAGAAACATGCTACTCTTGGGAGGAATCTCTATTCTCACAAACCACCAAAAGTTTGTTCAACTTTCACCAAATCATATGTATATCATGTATATCTAATATCTATACAGATACAAACAAGTGTAAAAGAAGAATACATGATCATTGGACAAACAGTGTAAGAAGAAAGATTTCAGCTACTGTGTTGTTGGAGCAGATCAACTCCAACGAGTAACAAATCAAGACAATCGTTGCACACTTATACCACGAAAAAATTGAGATAAGTCATAAACATCGTAAGCACAAGTGTAAAGACAAACAAAATTTACACAGAAAGAATGATTTCTCATAATTAATTCCATTCATATTTCACAAACCAATGTGTCTCAAAATCCTTAAGCTATGACAACCACCGATGCAGGAAAAAAAAAGACATGACACGACCAATGTTCAAAACCTCACCCCCCCCCCCCCCCCCCCCAAAAAAAAATACAAAGACAATTTTCTCTTTCGGCATTCCAGATCTTGTAATATACAAGCATAAAAACCCATATGCAAAGAATTGAGGAACAAATAAATGGCAAAAGGCTCAAAGCACCACGCACAACAGAAACTCAACAAGTAACTCAATAAATATCAGGCATGGCCACTATGATGACAGAATTGACTGCAATGCAAGCAGCTGCTGAGGCTGCAAGGAAGACCATGTCGAGGCCAGTGTGGATGGAGGTAGTGTATGTTGTAGCTGCTTCAACAAATTAACCATTCGACCAGCTGTTTGCTCTGAGGCAAGATCCTTGCCTGCACACAAAACCTGCACAAAATACAATTCAGTACTTAATTTCACAATGTCATTTGATAATGGTCCTCAAATTGCTTAAGACAACTAACCTCGGCAAATACAGAAACAATTTTAGGGAGATACTGATTGTTTGGACCCAAAATTTCGGTATCAGACCTGAGGAAAATGTGGTGAATTCAGGTAAATTAGGATAAGCATAAACGATGACACATTAAGAAATTAAGAGAAAGAAAGGAGCATCATTAAATGTACCTCTCAACCATTGAGCAAAGCAGGTCATGAACTACTTTGGCCTCAATTAGATCACCCTTAATTGGCAAACAACTCAACCATGCAGGAACCACCTACAGCATATTTAAGCAGTCAGAATTCAATGAAATGCACACACAGACAATAAAATACCAGAATGATATTTAATTAAGTGATAGTTTAGGGATCAACACTATACAGTGATTCAACCACAACTAGATGCCCTTTTTTAGGATAATAAAAAAGGTCCAAATAAATACTCAGGGTGAATCATAACTGCACCAAACTACCTGAGATGAATCTATGCTTTCGCGGTGATATTGGCATATCTTTCCTAAAGCTGAAACAGCATTATCATACGCCATCACATTGTCTGGCTGCAAAGCACTGGGATGCCCTATAACTACATTGAGCCTTGAAAGAGCCTCTGTACAAGATTAAGAAAAAAGGTCAGTTTACAGATCAAGTTGAAATTTATAGTCATGTTCATCATCATCATCATACCGCCAACAAGTGGTTTAAATACAGAACCACCAAACTCTGCACATACTCCAAGTCCATATACGGCCGCCTGAAAAAGAGTTACAATTAAGACATGTTCATTAACATGATCAAAATTAGGTGAAAAATACTAAGTTCAGGACTTTTGTGGACCTGTCGGACATCTGAGTTTTCATCATTGCATGCCTCAAAGAGGAAAGGAAGGTATGTATCATAATACCTGGTTCGCATAAGACAGCAAAGAGTTAAATTCGAGTTTCGTAATAACAAATATATACAGTTTTCCTATGAGTGCCTACATACTTTAGAGCTGCATCATGGCATTGTTCAGCCACATCGTCAAAGATGCATATTGCAATCCTTCTCTCTTCAGGTGTCTTATCCTTCCCCTACAAAAAAAAAAAACAATATCTCAGTCATAATTAAATGAAATTTAAGGAGTTTTCTAATTCTCTGAATAAAATACAACCTGACCAACTGACCAACAAGGCAACAAGTCGGAGGCAGTTATGAATATATCTTAAATGCAACACATAAAGAAGTGTGACTCACCCACATTGGCATCAGATATGATGACAGTTCGTCAAAGAAAGGCAAGAAAGAACTCTTGAATGTTTTTATCAATGTGCCCAGAACTTCACCAACCTAAAAAAGCAAAACCACACAACAGGGCTTAGCAATTCTCATCAACGAATTTTTACATGATTCCAAAGTGGCAAAGAAGATGAACAAAATTGCATCCCGAGCGCTCAAAAACTAACTTGGTCAAATACTTCTTCTTCTAGCTCATTTTCCTCTTTAAGCAATTCTCCCTCTTCAGCATCAAAATCTTCAGCTTTAGTTCTCTCAGCTCTCTCTTTCTTTCTACCTGAGCTAGCTGTGATCACTAGTTTTATTTCCTCCACAATGCTTCTAACCTGGCTCTCATCTAGAAGTGATCCAGAAATCTGAGAGCAGTTTACACACGGTCAATGATGAATTAAATGACATTCCAGCAAATAAAAAACATAAATCAAACTAAAACTACCTGTAATTTTTGAGACTGGAACCTCAATCAAGTAAATAATGTTGATATTATCTTATATATATATATTAAAATATAAGCCCTCCCACAATTTACCCAATTCAAAACTTGGCCAAGCCTAGAATCAAAGATAATCTTATAAGCTAATCATAACAGAGATTCAGTTTCCAGAAGACCCTTCTAGCTATTGAATACAAGGAAATTCCTGAAGTTACAGAAAAAACTTTATAAAGATCAATTGATCTTTTAAGGAGCTCATAAATAAGTCATAAAGCTTACATGCCACATTGATGGTGATCAGATATCACAACTTGAGTTCAAAGATACAACATGATTATCCTAATTTAACATTAAAAGTGACAAACCTGTATACATTCATTCAATGCATCCAACATATTTGCACATAAATCTGTATCCGGTTCCTGCACGATATCCGAATTTATACTGATCAATAGGCAGAAACTAATAATTAAAATGGTCAACAAAAGTGCAATTGCATGCTTATATAATTATCTAGAAATGGCACCTTATGTAAAGCTTCAACTAGAGGAGGAATTATGTAGTCAGATAGCTGCTTAACATATGCCTCATTACGGCCCTGAGCAATCCCTTTTTCCACAGCCAATTTGGCAGACCGTAACAGCTCCGGCATCGCTAAATGACAAGAAACCTCAAACTGTATTAGAAAAAATCTAAATTTTGAACAGGAAATTCTAAGCAAAACCGCTATCACCTGACACAGCAGCCTTTCTGACTTCTTCATGGAAATAGAATTTTAATAGTGGAACCATTGTTGGGGCCACCTACATCAAATCATAATGATCCACTAAACCATTAAATGGTGATATGCAATTAGAAGGATCAAGAAAAAACCAATCCATCTTCACGAACCTGATCGATCCATGGGTAAAAGCCTTCTTTCAACTCATCAGCATAGCAACACAGCATGTTGCAAGCAGTGGCCTTCTCTTCTAGGACACTAGTCTTAATCCCGATTCTTTTATCCCCAAGAGTGATTGTTTCCATGCTGTATTACATGGCAATGTAATATTAAGTGCATATACAAGTAGCTAAAATTGATAGAAGTAAAAGTAAAGAAATGTAAGAGGATACCTTTCATCATCTAAATCATTAATGTCATCATCCGAATCAGCAGACGTAATGGTAACATCCGGCTTCAGCTGAGCAGACTGAAGCAACGGAGGCATGACCACATTCATATAAGGAAGGAAATCCTGCCCCAAACACTTGCAGAGCCTGGCCCACGCCTACAATGAAATAAAACAATAAGATAAAGCTTGGCCATGCAAATCTTTAAAGCATTTGAAGTCTGCAGTTTCAGAACAAATGACATACTTGTAGCATGTAACTGGTAGTGGGATCATCGGACTCCATTTGTGACCCTTGCAATGACATGAGTACTTCCATGACCTTGCATATAATAAAAGAAATTAATATCATATTGAGAACTGTGATAAGCTTAATCAGCTGTTCATAACAATAATGAATAGTTAGACATATATGAAACATAACATATCTGTATGGAATGTGCAAACAAGTTAATAACATAACCACACAACAGCTAGAACTTTGATCTTTCATCACCTACCTGCTTAGCATCATCCTTGAATTTCTCCTTTCCAACAGCCATTCCCACCAAGCTGATGCATTCCATAGCTTTTGCACGAAGCATGCGATTAGACTTATCTGTCGCGTTCACCAAGATAGCTTTCAAGTAAGGCATTACTGTATCATAATATTTCTGGAAGTGTTCCTGCATATAAATTAAATATACGGATTGAGCATATTAAAAATTAAAAGATATTCAACAATATCATTACAATATTAATATACCTGAGATGAATCAGCTACTGAAGCTAAAGCTGTTAAGGCACCCTCCTGTACCATTTGCTTGGAATTCTGCAATTTACAAAGCATAAATCAGTTTACAATATCCTATATTAGTTTAGCATTGGCATAACATTCACTTATAGTATTGAATGTATCAATGTATTTATTGCATCTGCAACAGCACCTGAAGAAGTAGGAGGAGCTTGTGCACTACCCCATCCAAGTATGGGGTCAAAATTTCGGGGGTGCAGTTTTCACTAAAGTTAAGCACAGCTGAAGCTGCATGTGCCTGCAAAAAAAGTAATTTGTTATATAAAAACTAAAAAGAAGATTCTATAACAATGACAACACCATATAACTGCAGGATCAGATCCTGAACTTTAATTGAGTCATGGAGTCAAATTTATCCAGCTTAACATAATATTGACAGATGAAATCAACGTAAAATTGTTAGTGATGTTGAAAACAGCCATTGTTGGGAAGGAGGAAAAGAAGTTTGACCTTCGACCAATATTTAAATTACAAAGAGATTTAAATGATCAGGTCACATATTTGAAGTGTATGATAATGAAATTTCTGAAAACTTCTCTACACAATTATAGTTGTACTAATTATGACCATCCTCTTGTTTTCTTTTATGCATCAAATTAACAAATCTTCCATGACAAAATGACCAGATATTAGAGACCATAGACAAGGCTTTGAAGCCTGTTCATGAAGGTGAGTGTTATAGGACAATCATAGTGTTGCATTTCTTCAAATAGCATGACTATATGTCAAGGAAACTGAAGCATAACAAACAACTATATCCTGTGAGCAATTTAGAGGATAAAATAAAGATAAGGAGAAAAAGTAGGATATGAATCTTTAACAAATAATCTTTGCACAACCGAAACAATATACAAACCTGTACTCGAGGATTTTGGAAGTCATCCATAGCTGCAGCAAGCGCCGGCAGGACATGCTGATGGTACTGAATTTGCAAATCTGGGCCCAAGTCTGTAGATAACTGACCAATTGCATTGATTGCTGCCCATCTCACACGTGGATGTGGATGTTGAAAGGAATTCAAAACCATGTTGACAATTTGATCCAAATTCTTAGTCATCACCTAAAGTTAACCAACACAGGAATTGCATTAGTCTCACACAGTGTTTGGAAGCCAGATTACAACTAGTTTATCAACTACAACTTTGTGAGAAAACTGGCTCACACAACAATATTTCATGAACACACCAAAGCAACTACTTGAACTATAGTAAAAACATGATTATCAAATTCATAAGATCACACGTGAGCTAATTTATGGTTATGTACCTTTGCACAGCCTTCCGCAATTTGTGCAAGTGCAATGAGGGCGGCATGATGCTTCTCCCACTCTGGAGCAGAGAGATAAGCCTGAAATTGCTCCGAAGCCACCGGAACAATAGTATTTCCACCAAGCGCTATAGAAAGCCTATCTAAACATTCTTGCCCAACATTGTAATTACTCGTCTCTCCTGCATCCTCATCCTTAGTCTCTGCACTGTACCACGCAGGATCATCCTCCACATCCAAAAGCATCTTCATTAAATTTGCAAAAAGCCTGCTTATGAACTGTGGCAACTTCCTCATCATCCCAGGGGCTCTTTCCCGTGCTTCTGCTAATGTAATCACAAATTCAATTGCCAAATGACGTGTGCCTTCATCCAAGCTGTCAGCCTCTGCTATGTGCAACATGGCCCCCACAACATCTATAATCTGTCTCCTAAGAAATCTGGGTTCGGTCCCAGCCAACTCAATCAACAACTCCAAAGCCTCTTGAGCCATTGCCTCCTGACCCGAGTTCAGGGATTCAGTCAATGTCCTCATCATAGCAGGCAACAAATCCTGAAATCTATCACGATCGGTTGGATCCGTTAGGCACTGAATAAAGTTTATAACGGCACTCAGAGCTGCAATCTTCACATCTCCATTGGGGGAACTGTTCAGCACATTTAAGAACACCGAGTGCAAATCAGTGATATACGGAATCAGCATTTCTCCAATGAATTGGGCCAATTGAGAGAACATCAAGAAGGCGGATTCCTGCAATTTCGGCGAACTAGAAGTTACACATTGAAACATAAAGGGCAAAATCTCAGGCCACTCATTATTGGGTAACAGAGAAGAAGCAAGCTCTGAGATGGTGTCACAGAGCTTTCTGATTATCGTTTTGGACTCCTCGCTCTGGATTGCCGCTAATAGGATATTTTTAACGGCGGCACGAGTTGAATCAATGAGTTTGGGCCAGATAAACGAGTCGTCCTGAGTCAGCTGCTTCCGGAGGAGGATTGTAGCCATGGCGCGCGCCTCCACGTGCACAGATGATGAGATAAGGTGACTGAGTTTCAGCACGAGCGAGTTCGGATCGTTCTCCTTGACCAAATTGTAGATTGACTCGGCTTGAGATCGCTGCTCGTTGGAGGATGACATCAAATGGGAGATCAGGGTTTCAAACGGCGCCGGGTCCTGCCCCAGAATCGCCGCCAATTGGGCTTGCTGAACCTGAGTCGCCGCCGCGGCATCCATCTCTCCAAAATCGGCGCGATAAATATCAACTAGGGTTTTTGATTGTGTTTTGACGCTCAGCAATATCCTCTCCCTCTCTCTAAACAATATATATACGCCTCTCTCTCACACACACACAAGCCCGCAGTGAAGGTGTGTGTATCCCTGTTTATATAGAGAAGACGACGCAGGAGGATACGAGCGCGGGGGTATTTTTGTCTATTTATCAATCTGAAATCTGTTGAGTCGAATGTACAAGTATTGAAAGCGTAATGTACAACTTCAGGAAGTGGGAAACTGGAGGGAAAACAAAGTAGGGGCAATGATGAGATATATGAGCCCAATTAGGGCAAAGTAGAGGAATGGAATGTGGAATATTTTCCTACTAATTTTAATTTTAATTTGTGTTGGTAATAATTAGATTTGATATGGGCGGCATATCAAATTATTTAAGCACCCAAAAAAATATTTTATTATTCAAAAATTGGAAAGTAAGTGTGGAAAAACATATTTGGTCAAAGTTGTGCATTCATATGATCTTTTCGTATTTCAGCAATTGAATTGCGTGATTTCCGTAATTTCGATTGGTATATAAAATTAAATTTCATTTATTAATATACCTTGTTTATACAAAACAAACTCATAATCCTATTTCAAGAATATGTAGTAAATCTTTCAAAAAATAACAATATCCTATGAATAAAGAATTTCTAAATGAATCCCAATTGCATGCTACAATTGAACACAATTTTGACTTGACTATAATGGAGTGAATCAAAAAAATTCTAACAGAAAATTTATTAAAATTACTTAAGAACATGATATTTAATCAAATGTATAAAAAAAAAAACTTTATAAATATAGATTCTTCATCAGACTGCGTGAGTTGTAAATGTTAATATTTAAATATGAGTGGGGGGATTTCATGGAAGACAAAACATAATTTAATACTACTATTTTTGTGGACCTTAAAAATATATGTTTGACACCATTAAAGTATTTTTTTTAATATATTAAATGTTAATAATTGATTCTAGCTAATATAAAATTAAATGGGTTAATTCTAAATAAATACACCACCTTTAGTCTCAATATCAATTTAATCACGACATTTATGATTATTGTAAAAAATCTCAACCTTTCATCGTGTTGCAATTAGATACACATTTTTTTTCTCCGATCAACAATTGATGATGTGATTTGTCGGAGCTTGCACGTCAGATTACCAATATTCTTTTTTTTTATTTTATTTTCCACACATCAGATTAAATTTTATATAAATAAAAATAAAATTTTATAAAAATAAAAATAAAAATAAAACTTCCCTTCTTCTGGGTCTTACTTGTCAAATTCAATACAGTTCTTCTTCTACATCTTTCTCACCCCTCAAACTTCAAATTATTCTCTTCTAATCCTAAATGGCAAAAAAAAAAAATTGTAAAAAATCCTAAAAAAAAAAATCTAGGTACCACACTGTGATATGATAGGTCAAACATTCAACTCTCTTGACCGGTAGAAAGATGTGGAAGATGAGGAAGAGAGGCCAAGGAAAATTCTAGAAATTCTACAAAATTGACAACATATGTGACTGTTTGTATGTAATGTAGTGGGCCACAACAAAAAAAAAATTGTCGTCCTCGTGCAAAGAACTTCAAAAGACAAAGAAATTGTGCATGTAACATTACATACAAAGCAAGTCATTTGTATCTCATGTCTTGTCAAGTCATTTGTATATCATGTCTTGTCAATTTTGTAGAATTTCTAGGATTTTCCTCGGGACCTCTTTTCCTCATCTTCCACATCCTTCTAATATTCAAGAGTTGAATATGTTTGACCTATCACAGTGTGTAGTACCTAGAATTTTTTTAGGATTTTTTACAATTTTTTGTTTTTGCCATTAGGATTAAAAGAGAAGAACTTGAAGTTTGAGAGGTGAGAAAGACGTAAGAGTTTGAGAAATTGAAGAAGACGCAGAAGAAGTTGAAGTTTTATTTTTATTTATATAAAATTTAATCTGATGTGGAAAATAAAAAAGAATATGTGTAATATGACGTGGCAAGCTCCGGCAAATCACATCATCAATTATTGACCGGAGAAAAAAATGTGTATCTAATTGCAACACGATGAAAGGTTGTGATTTTTTACAATAATCATAAAAGTTGTGATTAAATTGATATTAAGATTAAAGGTGGTGTATTTATTTAGAATTAACCCAAATTAAATTATTGTAAACATAAGTATATTTAAGTATTTTTTACAATTGTTCCAGAGTGTTCTTGATATGACATAGTAAAAGGTATTAAGGTGGCACTTTGTTCATGTCCTTTAACAATTAAGAATTTAGATTTATTTTTCTTCTACCCCGAACACATTAAATGAAGAATTGGGGCTACTAACCCCCTCTTAAAATATGCATGCCTCAAATGTTTTAAATACATTACTGTAAAATTTAAAAATCAAATTTTTATTACTAAACAAACATCAATTCTTTCATATTTATAAAAAAATAACTAAATCAAATGTATATAAATTTTAAAAATCAGTTGAAAATTTTATTAATACAAAAAAACTAAATAAAAATTAAAAATATAGTAGAAACTCTATAAATTAATAATTTTGAGACCATCAATATTTTTTAATTAAAAAATTTATTAATTTATTTATAAATTAATAATTATTAATTTATATATTAATTAATATTTTATTAATTTATGAGTAATAAAATACTCAATTTATAAATATCATTTCAAATTTTCACCTACAATTAATTATTGTATATCAAATGAAGGATCTAATTTGAAATAATCTTTCAATCTTCCACATTATTATACTTCTTGTGTTCATTGTATCACTTTATGGAGATTAAAAAATATTTTCTATATAAATATACAAGATTGAAATATGCTAACGCAAATAAAATCATACACAGAACGTGACTTCTTAATTCTCATCTTACAGGTGTGAAAAATATGACAATGACTGACGATATTTGAAGAGCATTATGCAAGCACAACAAGGAGAACTTCAAATACAATTAAACGGTCTTTAGACAGTATCAAATATTTTTTTGTTAATCTATGAGAAAACGACATCATAAGTTCTTACACTGATAAGGAAAATTAGAAATGAGATTTATGATGAAATTGATTTCAAAAAAAAAAAAAGATAATTGAGTCATTTTTCAAAAAACTTTCATAAATCATAAATGTAATATGTAGTATATAAAAAATTATAAATTTATATTTTTATATGGGATCTATATAAATTATAAAAAAAAAATTATCTTATAATTTTAACGAATTTATTAATTTAGCACCCTAACCCCGAGTCGGGACCGACCAAAAATATTATTTTAGAGAATTTATTAATTAATCGAGTATTAATTTATAGAGTTTCTACTGTATTTAAAAAAATCAACGAAATATTAAAAAATATTTGGATAAAAAAATCAATTAAAAAATTTAATACATTAAGAAAATCAACTAAAATTTCAAAATAGTTACATTGAAAAAATTAATAAAAAAAATAAAAATCAACTAAATCTAAATAAAATTTAAAAACAATTAAAAGAAAAATCAACTCAATCTTAAATAAAAATAAAATCTTACTTTTTAATTGATTTTTTTAATTTAGTAATTTTTAAAGATTTATTAAAAAATTAAATATTTTTTATTCTTTTTTTAATTTATTTATTTTTGACGATTTATTAAATTTTTTTAAATATTTTTAATTGATTCTTTAAAATTATTTCTTTTTAATTACTTATAAGAAATTTAGGAAATTAACTCTTTCTAATATTTAGGGCCCTAAAATTTGATGCCGCAATTAATTTCATTTTATAATTTTGAGGCCCATTATGTTACATAAATTTGAGCGGCCCAATTTCCAAGGACCCGACTCGTCAGTCTCGGGTCAACCCAATCTACCAGCGGGTTTTGTATTGATTCTCATTCTACCGCCAAACAGCCTCGTCAGTGTAGGAATCGCGAGCCGCCGTCGCTTCATCCGCTTTCCGACAACGGAAAACTTGCTTATGTGAGTATTATTGGAACTTATGAATATATGTTTCTGAATTAGAGATTTCGAGTAGGATTTGTTCATAGTGAGGATTAGGGCAGATTCTTTTCAATTTTGCAGAAATCGTGAATTCAACTTGTGATTTTTTTGATTCATTAAGCACTATCATTGTATGCGAGTATTGTGTTTGATGATATGCTATGAGCTAAGCTGAAACCTGTTTTTCACGAAAATCCATGAACCTCTCTCTTTCTGTGAAACTGAAATTTGGCCTTATTTACTGATAATTTCATTATAATTGTTTCAGGATACTTCAGAATGCTTTTAAATAGATTTTCCAAGCGCTGCATTTGCACTGCGGCTTCGTTTTCCAATCCACGGCCATGGCTTTTTGTGGGTTTGGGAAATCCAGGGGATAAATTTGTGGGCACCAGGCACAATGTGGGGTTCGAATTCATCGATGCATTTGCTAAATCACTAGGGATCACGATGGACTCTGTGCACTGCAAAGCTATCTTTGGAAAAGGCCTGTTAGATATTATTGATATACATTTCTCATACACTTAAACTTGTAATTTATTCAGTTGTTTGAATAATGAGTTGTGGCTTTTGGATGTCTTCTTCAGGTTTTGTCGGTGGGGTCCCTGTTCTCCTGGCAAAGCCTCAAACTTACATGAATCTTAGTGGTGAATCTGTATGCAATTCTCTAAGACTTTCAAATGAGAACTCTCTCTCTCTCTCTATTCTCTATGTATGTGTTACTGAACTAATACTTATTTTTCTGGCAGTGTGGACCTCTTGCAGCTTATTATAAACTTCCTCTTAATCGAGTGCTAGTGGTAAAGTCTTTTAGTTTGACGTTTCATAATCACTGCCTCGTTGGTTGGATTCATTTTCCATCTGACTCAACAGATTTTTCTGTTGTAGCTTCATGATGACATGGATTTGCCCTGTGGGGTTCTTCGTCTCAACCCGATGGGAAATCATGGAAGTCATACTGGGTAAGAAAGTAGAAAATTTGTGTCTGAATTTGTAGGATATTATTTCAAGAGGAGCGTGGAGTAACATTGACTTTATTTATTTTCTTCATTGCTGTCTTGTACCTTGCAGCTATTGTGAGTTGTTATCATACATGAATTCATGACTTCAAGCACTTGCCCAATTTAGCGAATGTATTTCTTGAATCTCTCATCTATCAGCTAGATGAATATATTATAAATCCTCTTCTGCATAGGTTATTATCGTCCTCCTTATTATCAATTTTTTAAGAGTCGTTTTATAATTTCTATCTGAGAATTATGAATCTCTCGTTATCTGATTCTTTTAGGGTTTATTGTTCTCATAGTTAACTGCAATCAAACCATATGTCGTGGTATAGCCTAGTTTCTGTACAATCATGTTGTGGCTGACATAGCAAGGTTCGGACTGCCTGAAAATCAGCTTTACTGTAGGGCTCCCTCTGTCTCTTAAAGAAAGGAAAATGTGGCTATCTTTTTAGGGGCAGAGGGAGGGAGTATATCCTAATTTTTTGTTCATGTGAAAATCAAGATTTGACTTGTCATAGTGGGGTTTTCTAGTCTCTGGTGGTTGAGTTTTATTATCCATCTAAATTGCATCATATGATTTTGCCAGGATGAAAAGTGTGATCTATCATTTTCGTGGGAATAGAGAATTTCCCCGTTTAAGAATTGGTAAGTTTGAATTCTCAACTTTAAAATTTGCTACTCGTTACCTTCATTTCAACTATAATAACTAGATCATTTGAATTACTTTTGTTAGGTATAGGGAGGCCTCCTGGCCAAATGGATCCAAAAGCATACTTACTTCAAAAGTTCAATGTCAGAGCTCGCGAGCGGGTATGCCTCTGCTTTTGTTTCCAAGTAGGCATATGTCAGTTAAAAATTATAAGAGACTGAAGTCACCTATCAAATTGTCTCCTGGTTTGAGATCATGATACATTAGATCTAGAAGAGCTTTTGTTTATATTGTCATTACTGAATATCACGTTGAAAAACATTAGGATCATGAGATATTTTATTAAATATGCAAAGAGCTTCTGTTAATGTTTTTATTTCTGGATCCCGATTTTAAAAGCTTTGGGTTTAGGTTGACCAGTTTAAACTTCAATACCTGCCTCATGAATTATGAGTAGTTCACCTTCTGTGTTGATACAAATGGCGAGCACATTGTATTGGTTTATGAGTAATTTAGTGAGTTGATGCAAGAAAAGTTATTCAAGCTCTTTTTTGGCTAGATGCTCAACTTCTTGGGGTGGTTTATATGATGAAATACTGCTTGTATATCTATTACTTCTCGTGTCTACTCAATTCTGCTACTAAGCAAATAAAATCATCATGCAAAAGTTTATTCATACTTCCTTTTTAGGATGGCAGATTGATGCTGCATTACCGGAAGGTGTTGAAGTTCTAGAGCAAGTCTTGTCCAAAGGACTAACAGAGAGTTCCCGATGGTTCAATAACAAGCAGAAGTACAAACATATAAGACTACAAACCATGCCCGTATGACTTTTAAGAGGTACTCAAACTAAATAGCTTAATGATATTCTTTAGGACTCTATTCATTTTACCAGTGCATTTATAGCATATCAGCAATGTATGTTTCTATTAGATTCTGGTTCTGCACTTTCAAGTGACTGCTACAATGAGATGAACTCCATGGCAAAAATCGAGTCGGCTCAACATGAACAATCCTTTGCAGCTTCTGCTTAGGCAAGAGGGAGAAATGTTGAAATCAAATTGAAATAGCTGCTGTTGAGATATTAGAATACATATGGCAGTAATATCACCTATCTAGATTAGATGTCAAGGACTTTTTTAATATTTTTCTTACTTAATTAGATTAAATGTCGTATTTGTTGTAGTATTTGTGACCATACAATTGTTAGGCTAAATCAGTCACATGCCCCTAGCTCATTCAAGAGTTATGGCTAGTCATTGAGGCTAATAGTGTAATAAGCTGCGTAAATTATACGGTACCACAGATTGTGTTTTATATGCTATCATTCTCATGCATTCATCATTAATTAATATGGTCTACTGGCTTAAGTTATGCCCAGTAGATGGATAGTGTGGACCTTCATTATTTTTATTATCCTCGTGCATTTTTTTTGTTTCACTCTTCGTTTTTTTTTTTTTTTCACTCTTCGTGTTTCATTATTTAGATTTTGAAGATGTGTATGTATGATATATACAGATTGTTAATTGTTTTTAATCTTATGTGTGTCATGTATTTAGATAATACAGTTAAACACAGTGAAATACATATCTAGTTTGGATTATTTGTTATTTATTTTGATAACACAGGCAGAATATAATCTCCTATATTAACAAAATAGAAAAGAAAAAAAAAAACATACGTGATTCAATTAATCTCTACTTCAAGTGAGAGAATTTAATATTGAATTTTGTATTGCTAATTTTAGGTATTGTAAAAGATGAATTTACTTTTCTTTCAGTCCTACTCCTTTGTAACAAAGTTAGAAAATTTGAAATGACCCGTGATTCAATTAATCTCCACTTTTCCTATTTCGGGCAACATTATGAGCACGGTTAAAGTTATTAGCAAGTAAGAAAAAGTAATTCACAACTAAAACTACTTTCAACACGCAACAACAATATCACCATTTATATTTAAAGTTTAGTTACTCATATATTTACCATTGAATTTGAGGATAAAAAAATACTTCTTCGGTAGCACAATAACTTTCACACTTTTCTTTTCTGACGTCCGCAATAACTTTCACACCCTTAAAAAAAGAAAATAATTTATAAACTCCACCCTTATAGTAACCTCAATTTTACACAAATGTCATTACTTTATCTACTCACATACACAAAAGTCAATTCATTTTTTTACTTTATACATAAAGTTTTACAAAATTACCCCTTAAAACTTCACTCATTATTACACTTTCTTAATTTGTGTGCCCATCTACCTATGAAGATTAATATTAGAGTCATGGGACAGAAGGCTTAAGAGCAAGGTTGCAGAAGTCCATGTGTTTTGCTCGTAGCGTTGATTCCACTTGAAACAGTGTGTTCGATCGCTCAAATCAGACTTCAACACCAGGAAGTTTAAAAAAAAAATCTAGTTAAAAATCGCTAGATGGACGATTGATCGATGACTAACGCCTAGTGGGCAAAGCCGACTTTTTCAACAAAGCTTAAAAGTTTTTTCTTATCTAAGATTTGAAAAATACTATAAACTATTTGACATAAAAAAATACTATAAATTAACAATCTAGTACTCACAAATTTTAAGACCACGTACCATCTTATAATTTCTAGGTTATCCAACAATAAAATTAATAATTGATATAAATTATAAAACATCAGTCTTCTAATTAATAATTTACATGTTTTACAAATTATATATATATATAAAAAGGTTATAAATGAATAAATTTACTATCTTACTTACAACTTTCAAGCCCCCGATAATAACAAGAGTTCCGTACACTCACGAGTGAGAGTATCATATTCTCAAAGGCATATATAATTAATAAGATAGACAGATATTGTAAAGACAACGCTAGAGAAGAGATCATGATAATTATTAACACATCAAATTAAAATGAGAAGTCCATCAACAAAATCAAAGGCATGTTGCAGCAAGGTGGGGCTAAAGAGGGGGCCGTGGACGGCGGACGAGGACGAGGTGTTGGCCAACTACATAAATCGAGAAGGCGAAGGAAGGTGGCGGACGATGCCCAAGAAGGCGGGGCTGCTCCGTTGTGGGAAGAGCTGTCGTCTCCGGTGGATGAACTACCTCCGCCCCTCCATCAAGCGCGGCCACATCACCCCCGATGAAGAGGATCTCATCCTCCGACTCCACCGCCTTCTTGGCAACAGGTACTTTTATTTGTTTTCGAGTTCAGTTCAAATTCATTTTTCGTCCCATAATTTTTTCAATTTTATCTCATAATAATTTCATTGGTCAAATTTTAGTTTCAAAGTCGTCGAAACTTGAAGTATAACGTTTCGGGGCATGTGTTTTGCACATGAGGTTTAAAATTATTCTTCTAACTTTTCTCTTTTCTAAAAAATGTACCAAAATTTGTGATTTCTAATTTTGGTGACTCTAGAATTAATAAAAAATCGGCTAAAATGAAAATTTTAACTTAACAAAAGTTATAGAACCAAAATAGTTTTTAATATATTTGCTTCATCTTTGTTGAAATGGACCTTGCCTTTTGTAAATGAATTGAGTAAAGCAAATCATGTTATTAACTTATTAATACTAAACATTACAAAACTTGCAAAAATCAAATAAATTTTGGATAAACAAATTACACTATTCATATTATAGGTTATATATCATATTTTATAGTGTATAGTTGTCCTTCAAGTTGGTTCATTGTCATGGATTAAAGTTTTCCTTATTCATGACCTCTCGTAAATACAATCCCCTCTTCTCTTCTTAGCTTATTTTGGCAATCCTTTTAGTGTGTGTGAATATTATAAGAAAGTGATAAAAATAAATTAATGCCCTTTTGCTCAAATTTTAAAAAATTAATACTCCTATATTTTTCTATTTTTTGAATTGTGATTTATAAAAGTATTGTTGGGATAACTAGAAGTATAAGATTGTAAACATGTTCTTAGAATGCGTGAGGATTAAATTCACAGTTTCTATCACTCGAGCAACCAATTGGTAGTTTTTTGTTTTTCAGGTTTTGAATCGATAGATAAAATCTTTTAAACTAGTAATTGATAATTTTACTATTTTTCAAGTCGACAAGTCCTGAATTGATAAAATAAAAAATAGTGTGTTCGTCTATTTTAAAAGATCGTAAACACTCTCTGGGTCTTCTATCATTGTTGTAGATGGTCTTTAATAGCCGGAAGAATTCCGGGGCGCACGGATAATGAGATAAAGAATTACTGGAACAGTCACCTGAGCAAGAAGTTGATCAACCAAGGAATAGATCCAAAAACTCACAAGCCTTTCAACCCTAATTCCTCCATTGGTGACAACAAAGATTCATCCTCTAGTTGTGTCCCATTATCCTATGATCAAAATGTGAGCATCAAGAATTATGATCATTATAAGTACAATACTGATGAAGATGGTTCCAAGAAAGATGTAGAATATTGTGGTGAGAATGAAGATGGAGATCATGAGATGATATGCAATGATGAAGCATTCTCCTCCTTCTTGGATTCTTTGATCAATGATGATATGTTCAATAACCAGAATCAAGATTATTAATACTATTTAGTTTAAATGATTTCCAATAATTTGATTGGTTAAGATATGTATATTTTGATCATGGAATTGAACTGATAAATTCAATACAAGTTACATAGATATTTTAATTACATTTCTGAATTGTTAGATTTCATGTTTGAAGTATCTTTAATTATTTTAGTACCTTATAGTTAAAACTACAACTTTTTAATATGTTCGATAGGTATAAAGTGACTTGCATTATTTTTTGTGTTCTATTTTAGAGTTCCATTGCCTAGATTCAGATCGATTAAATGGAATATATATACACCTTTGACTTGCATCGTATGTTTGTACACATGCAATTAAATAAAATTTTAACATTTTTTGGATTGGAAACAGGTGAAAAATTAATTCGTGTATATTAATTTCTTAATTAATAATATCAACTAACCAATTTTTTCATGATATAAATACACAACACTTCATTATTTAAACACATATCTATTCGATAAGTTTTCTTTCTAATCTATTTTTAGCACATTATATATTAAATTATTCATTTTTTTATGATCTTTAATTTCACATACACGTTACATATATAGAAAATAAAATTCAAACAGTTTAATAATGTATGCTAATATTGTAATCTGCTAGTAACTTATTGTGGCCCAAAAATGAAGCTTATGGGTATATTTGTTTGGGCTTCTCTAAAATATTTTTGTCCTTGTGTTCTAACAACAGGAAATAAATAATTTAATTATTGTTTACATATCTTATAAATATTTCTTTTAATTGTTTGTTATTATTTTCTTGTAAATTTTTTGTACCTTGACTATATATATTGGATTTTTCCGATCACCTCATCAACGGTGATCTCATACCTATTCTCACATGGTATCAGTCAAATTCACCTAAACCCTAGCCGTCACTCTTCGCCTCACGCTAAATTCTCCCTCTCCTTACACCGCTGTCTCCCGTCCCTTCTCTTCCGGCGCCATTAGGGGTGTGCACCGGTCCAGAACCGGATCGGAATTTTAAAATTTTACGGACCGGAGACCGGACCATAATTAATCCGGTCCGGGTTTGGACCGGTTTTTTTTTTTTTTTTTTTTTTAAGTTTATGAAAGCAAGAACAAAATTGATGAATTTGTGTATGAAAATTAAAGTGTTTGCTCTTCATTACGCCAATGTGAATTTTATTTACATTATTATTAATGATCTTTTGACCCTAAAATAAATTAAATATTTTTGTTAAATTATATATTTGCAAAAAATGTAATAGATCTCAACACATTTTCACCAATTACTTGGTTTTGAAAAATAATTGAGAGTGCATTAGTAAAAAAAATAAAAAAAATTTAAAAAAAAAAAATCCGGTCCAAACCGGAAGACCGGAGTCCAAAATTTTCCGGACCGGAATCTAACCGGTCGGTCCGGTTCTGGTCCGTTTTTTTTTTTTTTTGAACACTCCTAGGCGCCATGGCGGAATCCTCCTCCTCTCTTCCCCTTAACACTCTCGTGCACATGCTTACCGTGAAGCTTTCTGCGTCAAACTATCTTGTTTGGCGTAATCAGATCGTTCCTGTTCTCACCAGCCATCTGTTCTCCCACGTTGACGGTTCTTGCCCGAAACCGCCCAAAACCGTCAAGTCTGATGGCAAGGATGTCCCAAACCCGGATTATACTGCCTGGTTTGCGTTGGATCAGAAGATTTTGAGCCTTATTCTCTCTTCTCTCTCTGAAGACACCATGGCCGAAGTGATCGGCCTCACCTCCTCTCGATATGTTTGGACAGCCATCGAGGAGGCCTTTAGTCATTCCTCTGCCTCTCGCCTCAACCAGTTACGTAGTGAATTATTCAACCTCCGCCGTAGAACTTCCTCGGTTGATGAATATAGCAAGAAGTTTCGACTTCTCTGTGACCAGTTGGCCTCTATTGGTCGCCCTATTGATGCCGTTGACAAGAGTCATTGGTTCTTGAACGGTCTCGGCCCTCAGTTTCTTGGTTTCTCTGACACCCGCATGTCTATGACCCCGATGCCTTCTTTTCGCGATTTGGTTCATCAGGTTGTTAATTTTGACCTTATGCAGCGTTCCATGGACGCCCCAACCGCTCCTGTTCCTGCTTTTGCCACTGATCGGCGCTCTGGCTCCTCGCAGCCCCGTTCTTTCTCTCATGCTCGCTCATCTGGTCATGGTGGTCGCCCACCTGCTACCTCCGGTGGTCGCCCTACCCCTGCCCAGCACGGCGCTCGGGGCAAACGGTCTTTCACTCCTACATGCCAGATTTATCGCCAACCGGGCCACTATGCTGGTCGCTGTCCCGAGAAATATGCTCGCTCGTCTCAGCCCTCTGTCAACCTTGCTTAGGCCTTCGAGTCACAGTGCTCGCTTGCTCCTTCCCCTGGTTCAGATTGGTTTCTTGATACTGGTGCTTCTGCCCACATGACACCGGACTCTACTACTATGGATGATCTCGTCCCTTACACTGGTAACAATCATGTTATTGTCGCTAATGGTACTTCTATTCCCATTACTCATACTGGCTCTTTTCGTGCTCATGATAAGTTTCGCTTATTGGATGTCCTGGTCGTTCCGCACCTCACTAAGAATTTATTGTCCATTAGCAAGTTGACTTTTGATTATCCTATTGATGTTATATTCTCTGATCGATCGTTTGTGGTTCAGAATCGGGTAACGAAGGAGCCCTGGCTCGCGGCAGACGTAGCCGAGGACTTTATATATTGGAACATGGTCGCCCAACTCTCGTCGCCGCTCTTCACACTGCTGCTCGGCGGGCCTCCTTTGAGCTTTGACACCATAGATTAGGGCACACTTCTATTTCAGTTGTTAAATTGTTGAAACATTTGGGTCAATTGGATGTAACTTCAGTTTTACCTAAGCCTTCTTTGTGCACTCCTTGTCAATTGGCAAAGAGCAAACATTTATCATTTACTTTGAATAATAAGCGAGCATCTCGTGTTTTGGACCTTATTCACTGTGATTTATGGGGACCTGCCCCGGTTTGTTCTAACGATGGTTATCGTTATTATGTTATCTTTATTGATGATTATTCTCGCTTCACGTGGTTTTATCCTTTACGTGTTAAGTCTGACTTCTTTGGTGTTTTGGTTAGCTTCCATACCTTTGTGTGCAATCAGTTCTCTGTTTCTATGAAAGTTTTTAAGAGTGATGGTGGTACAGAATTTGTTAACAGCAGAGTTCTGGATTTCTTTTCCACCAAAGGTATTCATCACAGATTGTCATGTCCCTATACTCCTCAGCAGAATGGTCGTGCGGAGCGTAAACATAGACATATCACTGAAACTGGATTGTCCCTCATACTTCATTCCAGTGTTCCTTCTCTCTTTTGGGTAGATACATTTGCAACTGCAACCTATATTATCAACCACCTGCCCACTCCTGTGCTTGGTGATAAGTCTTCGTATGAACTGCTCTTTCATACGCCTCCAATTTACGACAATTTCAGAACATTTGGTTGTCGTGTATTTTCGTACCTTCGGGATTACTCTCCTCATAAATTAGCTCCTCGCAGTGTTCCTTGTATTTTCCTAGGTTACAGTTCTTCTCATAAAGGGTTTCGGTGTTACGATCCGGTCGCTTCCCGTTTCTACACTACTCGACATGCTCAGTTTGATGAGTCATCGTTCCCCTTTTCCGGCAAGGGCTCCTCGCCAGACTCCAGGTCCCTCGATTACATCTCATTTCTGTTCCGGGGTCTCTCACTCCCACGCCAGTTCCTCGCCCAACACCTGTTGCTCGCCCTACACTTGCTCGCACCGAGCCTTGCTCGCTTTGCCCGCATCCCACTGATGTTATTGCGGATCTGCCCCCTCGTCAACTGTCTCCTCGCGCACTTAAGGTCCCGCCTATCGAGCACCCTCCTGCTGTGCCTCCTGTCGAGCCCCCGCCTGCCGACCTGCCCCGATCCACTCATCCAATTGTGCCCCAAAAATGAAGTTTATGGGTATATTTGTTTGGGCTTCTCTCAAATATTTGTCCTTGGGTTAAATATATAATTTATCACACATTTTCATTTTTTTATTACAGTCGCAAGTTTTCATATTACTTTTTCACGATACATGGTGTTTAATTAATTTCAATGTATCATCTTAATAAAGTTTTACCTTATAAAACAGTTGACATCGTATGTAATGCAGTAATACCCCCTCCGTACCATAGTTGAAAACCCAAATCAATTGAGCACGAATTTTAATAAATAAATTGTTTATTAGTATTGTGTAAAATAAAGTGAAGGTAGTAAAGACTTTTCAACTTTATAAATAGTAGTAATAAAGTTATTTTTTATGTTTTTTATTGTAATAAAATAGTGACATTTGTTATAATATTGTGATATTTTAAGAAAATTATTTAAAAGTGTTTTTGCTATTTTAGGTAAATGTCTTCAAGTATGGGACACCCAAAATGGTAAAATGGGTCTTCAAGTATGGGACGGAGGGAGTATTTGTTTTGAAACTCACCCATTCGGACGTGGGATATAACACCCTCCGATCCGTCTTGTTTTAATTCGTGATTTTGCATTTTGATTTTACCATCCAATTACATGTACCCCTAAAATACCTACTCCATTCATTCGCTTATAAACTTCTCATTTTGTCATTTTGGTTTGTTAGCTTATAAACTTTTCATACTTTTTTTGGTATATTTTTTTTAATTTTTTATTCTTACACTTTAGTTTATATCTTACTTTTTTTTCTCTTGATCTCTCTATCTCTTTATTTCTCCTAATCACATTACTTGTACTATATTCTTGTACTATATTTATAATTTAATCACTTTTCTCAATCTATGTGTCCAAAAGTAATGAGAAACTTATAGGCGGGCGGGAAAGTATATATTATAATACTCCGTATTACAATGATATAACATCACTCACTCTTACACAATTGATTTGACATAAACATACATCTTATAATACAATATCACCTACTTTTATACAATTGATTTGATATAACTTTATGTCAGGATATGATGTAACTTTATGTCAACAATTTGGCAATGAGCGGGTGTGGGAACTTTATGTTAACATGATATAATGTAACTTTATGATGTTCCTATTAAGCTAGATATTTCAAATTGTTCCAGGAGAATTTGGAATATCTAGTTTAATTGGAACAATGTGACTTTCAAAGGAAAACAGGTCAACGAAGAGAAGATTATGGAGAATATCAAACTAGTAACTTCAAATGGTTCAAGACACACAAGTTGATACAATACTGAAATTCTTTTGAGAAGTGGACTAGAGAACCTGTTTTGTGTTTGAGTTAGATCTAATCTCCTTTTATGTTCTTTTTTTCACTTGTTGTTATATCTGTTGGGGTATTCGTGATACCCATTAATAAAAAGTTTTGTCGTTTCCAAAAAAAAAAATCCTAAAACAAATAAACATACACAATCACTCTTCATTGAGATTTCTCATCCAAGATTTCTCACGTCCTACATAATTTCAAAACAAACACGGTCTAAAAGATTCATTAGCGTATTTAAAGAGTTAATTGCTTGGATTCAATCTCTCCCTTTTTATTAAAAAAAATCAATTAATAATTTTATTTTTTTTCTCTATTAATTTTTTAAAAACTGTATTATAAAAGACATAACAGAATAAATTAACTGTTAACTTGTTTGTGAAAATTAATGAAGAATTTTACTTTATTTAATAAATTGCAAGGAGGTTTCATGCGCAAATAACTTTTACCCTCTCAATTTTTTGAAGATTGTAAGTTAATTTTCTTGTATTGCCAAATAACCACTTCAAAATGATCGCAACACAAGATATTTACACTAGTTAATCACATTGAAATTTAAGTGAGTTTAATCAGATCTCTAATCCAATGCATCATGCGTGGTTGAACTGGTATTAAATACTCTATCTATCTTATTTTATTTGTCTTTCTAGAGAATTTTTTTGTTCTAAAATATGATTGTCATTTTACATTAATTTAGAAGAAATAAATGTCATATTTCAATATTGTCCTTATATTTATTTTGTAATAAAAAAAATACATTAAATGACTATGTATATAAATAAAAGGATAAAAATGTCAACTTACAAACAAATTTGGACGAAGAAAATATCGTTATTTTGACTTAATAGTCCTCCAGAACCAAAGTTTGGGTAGTATATAAACAATATTTTGACCCATCAAATTCAATCATCATATTAATGTTATATGTTATAGGAGCATTATTTCTTAAGATACCTTTTGCCTTTCAAAATGTGTTGTGGCTCTTATATACTTAAACTTTGTTTTTTATTTTAAAATTAATTAATCGTAATTAACATGATTATGAAACCACACCAAATAAAGCATGCATTGAAGAATGAGATTAAGCCCCAAATTAAAGTGGTGGGTGGCCCCTTTATCATTATTGCACCAACTGCACGCTTGGAGCTTAACTATATCATCAAATTTGTGCCCCTTCCTTTTCTTTATTTAATTTGCACCATCACAAACATTATAATATATATTACTAATATTAGTAGTAATGGTCAATTGGAAAAGTATGCTTGATTACTCGAAGTGAACTTCGACGTCTGGAAGTCTAAATAGTGCCTAACCAAAAATTCTTAAGGTGCAAACAATTCCTATGGACGCAAAGCTCTGACTTTAAATGAGGCCCCCACAAGTAGACGGTGGGATTGATCCCCCGAATTAGTCGGTCCAAGAACCAGATACCGAGGCTTCAAAAAAAAAAAAGATGGGCACCAGACGGGCAACTATTTGCAACAGAGATCTTAACACATATCTATATTCCATATCGATGTTGGGCTCCATAAGAAACTCACCATCGAATCTCTTCCGTATCAAAACCATATGGGTGGTGTGTGTATGAGTATATAATGAGGAATCCTTGTGACCAAAAGTTTACAAATAGAAAATGCTAAATTCAAAGATTTCACTGCCACTGAGAATCTCACTTTCTGAACAGATAAAACAGTGAACAATAATGGATGTCTATCTTGATTCCATCTTATTTAATATTTCCCTCAATTCTCAACTTGTTCATTTACTTCCTGGTCAAACCATGTATCCTAATGGTTGTAATTAAGACAATATTTCTTTATTTCATAAAAACCAAAAAGGCATCTGTAGCAATAATCTTTTGAAATCTGAAGAGGATAAGACACAATCAGGAAGATGAACAGTTTGTATTGTTTTCCTGCAGAATCACAAGTGCTGCAATATAGACAATAAAGCATGGTGGGAGAAGAAAAGTGGAATGTTCTTTGACCCAAAATAAGCAATCATGGTATTCTTGTTGAATTCAGGCCCATGTATGGACCCTCAAACTTTTCACACGTCATGCATATATACAAGTCAATCAAATAATGGTGTACTATTTATATTAATTTATCAATTTAATTAGGGGTGTGGGCTATTATATATAGAGCCACCCACAAGTGAAAATGCTGTAACATCACAGCATTAGTATAGGAAAGTAATGCCTAAATTCAAGAGGGTTTGTGTTTTCTGTGGAAGTAACTTGGGATATAGGAAGATATTCAGTGATGCAGCTCTTGATCTTGGACAAGAACTGGTAAGAACGACGATTCTGAGTCTTTTTTTCGTTGATTTCGGTTTTAACTGAAACGGGAAGTAATGAATTACAGGTGAAGAGGAAGATGGACCTTGTATATGGAGGTGGGAGTGTTGGCCTTATGGGATTGGTTTCTCAGACAGTTTATGATGGTGGATGCAATGTTTTTGGGTAACATATTCATGATCTTCATATATATACTATTTTGAGATTATTTGTCAATACTATCTTACCCTCTCTTTCTTTGTTTTGGTTAGAGTTATTCCAACAGCTCTTGTTCCGGTAGAGGTGAGTTGTCATTTGATATGAATACTCCCTCCGTTTCACTTTAACTGTCGCTTCGAATTTGTTTCGAAATAACATGTAAGAGGATATATTATGACCATACATGATTCATTAATAACTTGTAAGAGGGTATACTAGTCATTTTATACAAAGAATCACGGGTAATAAATGACAGTTAGAGTAGAACGAAGGGAGTATATGTTTTTTTTTTCATGAATCAAAGTTGAACTTTGATGAATTTGTTGCAGATATCAGGACATGCAGTAGGAGATGTAATGGTTGTTTCTGATATGCATGAAAGGAAGGCTGAAATGGCTCGTCGAGCCGAAGCGTTTATCGCGCTTCCGGGTAGGCAACTATGGATCCTAAGTCATAACTTCTTGCTAATTAAACTTAATATTTGAGGATTTTAATGTTTTCTTGATCTTGAAGGGGGGTATGGAACTATGGAAGAGTTGCTTGAGATGATAACATGGTCACAGCTGGGAATTCATAACAAACCAGTAAGCCATTTTTCTTACAGCAGAATATTGTTAACTTACATATTATTAGGTAATTAAACATCTACTGAGGGTGTTTGCAAGTGATTGTGCTTTTAAAGAAGTGTTTTGAATTGATTTATGTAGAAAACTTAAAAGTAAGTAGTGTTTGGATAAAGTTATTTTAGCCAAAATTAGTAAAAATTTTGAGGAATAAAAAAGTGGTCTATGGCTGCTTCTCAGAATCAGCTTAAAAATGATTATTTAATCAGTTAAAAGCAGCACAAAAGCACTTCTATATTTAAAATGATTTTCAGCACTCGATTGAGTTTGCAAACACGGCCTAAACTCGGGTTAGATTTAAAGGTGGGTTGCATAATCACCAA
The DNA here is from genome assembly GCA_963675135.1 of Galeopsis tetrahit. Classification (NCBI taxonomy): domain Eukaryota; kingdom Viridiplantae; phylum Streptophyta; class Magnoliopsida; order Lamiales; family Lamiaceae; genus Galeopsis; species Galeopsis tetrahit. The sequence goes on from OY776131.1 coordinate 43,907,877, forward strand.
AAATAGGGATTAAAAAAAATCGGGGTCGATTCTTTTCCGGGCAAGGGGTATTATGCATCATATATACAAGAGGAATAAGAGTTCGAGAGTTATGAATAGAAAACGAACAGATTCAAGGCAAAGATCAATTTCGACTAGAAAATCTTTCCAGTTCAAAACAACGTCGTATCATTCACAAAAGAAGCGTTTTTTGAAAAGTAAAACGACACATTTATACTGTTTACACTCAAATCAAAAGGAAAATTACAAGAAATAAGCACAAAAGACTCCATCATAGTTACACGGACCAACTTTTTAAGGAAACAGTTAGTTTTGTCCCTCAATTATTTGGTAATGCAAGCACAACAGAAGTTTCTATTCTTGGCAGAGTTTGCAACTGTTGATGTTTATGAGTTTACTACAAACAGGTAGGCCTGTTGAACGTCGATGGATACTATGACTATTTACTCGGAATATTCGACAAAGGAGTGGACGAAGGATTTATCAAACATCCGGCAAGAAATATAGTCATATCAGCCAGGACTGCTGGAGAACTTATACAGAAAATGGAGGTAATCTACGACGAGTGTCAGCACTTCTATATGTTATGCAATTTTAATAAGGAAAAATATGTTTTTAGTCGTGTCGATTTCAATCCTGTTGACTTTCAAATTTTCGACATTTTCGTCTTGTAACCGGTTGTAGGAGGTGAAACATGTGGTCGACCAATCAGACTCCGCTACATGGAAAACTCTGACCCTGCCACATCACAGTCAATATGATGTTTCACTTCCTACAACCAGTTACTGAACTATAATGTCGAACAATTGAAAGTTACTGAACTATTATCAATTAATGGAAGTCGACATGACTGAAACCAAAATAGGGATAAATTACAGGACTAAAAAACTATTTTTCCTTTTAACAACTCTAAACCAGAATGTCATCTGACCAGCATTTACGAATGATGCAGGAATATGCACTACTGCACGGACAAGTAGCATCAAGTAACACTAGGAGCACTGAAGATCCTGGAACGACAAACTTGTAGCCACTATTATATTGAATTGTGCGTGGGAGGAAGATTGAAAAAAAAAAAAACAGAAATATGAGGATTTGATTGTCGAAGAGTATAAACTCTCGACTATTGCTAATAGCACGTCCCCCAATCTTCCTATGATTGTAAAATTAACTATGGTCATTAAATTCCCAGTAAACTAGAACAGCAACAGCTGTTATGAAGAGCGTCTACTGTTTTTTTTCCTTATGTAAAACAGTTTTAACGTGCAACTAATTCACAACTATCACTTTATAGTAAAACAACTACTATAATACTTTTTAATGGAACAACTAATACGTTTTAATGAAACAACTATTATTGTTTAAAGATACACACAAAATACAAACCAGTCGCACGGTAAAAAAAGATTTATATAAGACTCTGTCTTTTTATTTTTTTTGCTCCATTCTTCAAGGATAGCAAGTTCTTATGGAGGCCTTTATATATATTTCAATTTTTTATCTAAGGAGACTCCCAATTTTAAGATGCATGAAGAGAATATGGAAGCAATAATGATTTTTTCCACTCAAATAATATAGAGCATAGATATCGAAAGATTGTAGTATATGATATTATATATAATTAATAATTCTGAAACCACAGTGACATAATCGAAATAAGTTTCCTTCTTGAAACATAACACAGACATTTGAATCAACATATAAAAAAATGACCTGTTTAGCATGTATTGATCCCATCCTTGCAATCCGTGGTCAAGTTATAGAACGTCTCCACCCTTGTCTTCGATCTATAAAGCACCTCGGTATCCACTTCAACTCTCATATAACCATCAAAATCAACAGGACGACCACCATTCAAAACAGTCGTCTCGTTGAACCATTCGCTCGTATTTCCCCACAGATGCTGGTAATCATCAAGCAAATGAACTTTGTAATGCGATCTCAGCTTATCAAAGTAATTGTAGAATGGCTCGTTAGTTGCAATATACACGTTTCTCCATGGTGCAATAACGCCCTGAAGTTTAGCAACGAGAGCATCCGGCGAAGTATCAGCGTCCAAATTAGGCCATAACTGCTTATTCTGCGCCTTCTCCCCTCGAACAACGTGAACTGCATCGAAATCCCAATCCATGCTCCCACTAATCGCCGAAACTATATTCATCAATCTCTTTGATTTCCAAAGCACTTGCCATGGCCTCTCGATGTATTTAGCCGCCGGGCCTTCGCACACCCTGTACCAATAGTTCTCAGGCTCAGGAGAATCGAACTGCCTCCATATAACCGTGCTTTTATCTTTCTTCAACTGCATTGGCGTCACTTTATGGTTAACAACCTTTCTAACCGAAATCTTCGTCTTATGATTCTTGTTCCACCTCTTCCAATCTTTCAGAAACTCGCCTTCCTCTACAATCGAAGACGACTCTTTCAAATGCTCAAAATCGAAATAGAATCTAAAATCTTTACCTTCCTCGTCCTTGTTGCTCTTCGTATACGTAGAAGACAAACAAATACTCAAATCCATCACAAACGTACGGTTCAAATACTCGGCCTCGCCAAGCCCACACAAGAAGCTCCACATATATTGATTCATCCCCTTGCAATAATCCCCTCCCCTTGAATAGTACAAATACCTCCCTTTCCTAAAAGCCGAATCCGACCCCAAAATAGGAATCGTGTCATTAATCTCATTGTCTCGATAAGGCGTAAGTACTTCCCCACGCCCACGGCTTTTAACTTGAATGCGACGAGCATTTAAACCAGAATGCCAACGACCAGGACGAACCACCTTATAGCTACAATCATCCCTAAAACCGAGCTTAAATCTCCGAAAATCCCTATACCTCCTCCAAGACTTCTCCTTTCTATTCCTAAACCTCCAAGAAACATCACATTCGTCCTGCCTCGACCCATTCACCGGAATCTGATAATCCAAAAACACAATCCCTTTAAAGTTCCTCAAATTAAACCTCTGGATTGCAATCAAAACTCTGGGATCCGAGCAATTCACCACAGACAAATCCTCACAGCCCGATTTCAAGGACCCATTCGTCCCCAGCTCCGATTCAGACAGCTGAATCGTAGATTCGGTTATAGAGGGCTGAGGCATTGCCGTTGGAGGTGTGGCAATGTCCTCACCGGTTTTAAGGACAGAATTATCAGTTTTAAAGGTGGCATTTTGGACATCGGTGAAAACCTTGGTTAGGGCTCTAGAGGACTCCCATGGGTCAGGGGGTTGGTATGTGATTGCAATTACAGTAAATATGAGGACTGAGAATACAAATAGAGAGAAACAGAGATTGCTAATTTGCTTTATTATGTTTTGCCCAATGGGGTCTGTTGGATTCAATTCATTCATAATATCAAAATCCCTAATTTACACAAATTGAGTTCATGAAATTGAAATAGAAGAGAGAATGTAGGAGTTAGCTGAATTGAATGATGTGAATCACCTGTGAATGGGCCTTGTTGCAGAAACTGAGATCTTCAACTCAAAATTGCAGAGTGGAATTAGGGTTTAATTAGCAATTGTTTCACTGAATCTCAATATTTTGAGAAAAGAAAAGAAAAAATTGGATCTTGAGGTTTATTGAAGCAAAACAATTCAGACAAGAAAAAGTTGAAGAAGATAGATGCCCACACCAAGTTAAGTGACTGACAGTGAGTTGTTAAAAATAAATAAATTATGGTATACGCTAAGATATTTGTTTTAGGGATTTAATTTTTTTTTTAATTCAATAGATTGGACTGAATTTAAATTTGATGAATTTAATATTACACAGTTTGATTACAATCCAATAAATATATATATATTTATTTTTTTATATTTTTTATTTTTATATATTGTGCATCAATTGAATAGCAATAGCAAAACAACCCTCGACAATTTTTTTATTTTATTTATTTCAATTGAATATATATATATATACATATAATAAAATGTGAAATTTTAATTTTATTACAAATTAATACATATACATATATGTTATTATAAAATGTTTGAACTAATTAAATGTCATAATTGTATAAATCAAATGTTTAGAAATTTAATTTTCTTTAAAAAATGGATATATTCCATATATATATTAAAAGGGATTATAATATTTAATTGGGGACACTTTTTAACACTTTTAATAGACAGATGAATTGGTCTTATACAGAATCAATTCCTTATAAGGAATTGAGTTGACTGGGTCAACTTAAATCTTAAATATTCAAGAATATTGTGAACCCTAAATATTCAAGAATATTGTGAATCCTAAGGTGGTGTTTGGTTTGGGATTGGGGTGGATTGGATTTGGATTGGGGTGGATTGGATTTGGATTTGGGTAATCCATGAATAGTAAATTGTGTGTAAGTTGTGTTTGGTTAAGGATTGAGAAGTAGGGGTAGATTTAACTTTATGTCACATCAAAAGTGGTGTTATAATATTTTATTATTGTTAGTAGTGAAAGAAAAGTAAGAGAGAGAAGAAAGTAGGAGAGAGAATGAGTGTGTGAAATAAAAGTAAGAGATATAGTGATTTGATTGTATAAAAATAGGTGTGTAGGTGTATTATAGGGGTGGATTGGTATTTGGATTTGTATTTGGATTGAAATGAATTGAAAGAAATTGGATTGGGATTTGGCCAATCCAAATCCGTATTGGCCAATCCCAAAAGCCTAAATATTCAAGATTATTGTGAATAAAAATTTTGACTTGATTAATTTTTTTTTATTATTATTATTTTTTTATTGATAATTTTTTTTCGAAATTGTGTGTGTTGAAAAGTGTAAGTTAATATTACTAAAAAGTGTAACACAATATTACTAAAAAGTGTAACACATTTTTTTATTAAAAAGTGTAAGTCACTATAATTGAAAAATGCAACACAACTTTTAATGAAAAGTATAAGTCATTATAACTAGAAAATGCAAGTTAGTATAACTAGAAAGTACAACACAATATTATTAAAAAGTGCATGTCAATATACTTGAAAAGTGCAACACAATATTTTAATGAAAAGTGTAAGTTATTATAACTGAAAAGTGTAACAAAATACGAGTAAAAAGTGTAACATAACATTACTAAAAAGTGTAAGTCACTATAACTGAACATATTGTTGAAAATTGTAAGTCACTACAACTGAAAAGTGCAACAAAATATGACTAAAAGGTGTAGTATAATATTACTAAAAAGTGTAAGTCAATATAACTAAAAAATATTGTTGAAAATAGTAAGTCACTACAACTGAAAAGTGCAATAAAATATGTGTAACATAACATCACTAACAAGTGTATGCTAAAAAATTGTAAATTGCATAAAAAAGACTATTCTCAACCGTTTAAGCTACATAAATTACCATACATGTTTTTCGCGTATTTTATTTTTATTATCAATTCTACCAATTTTTAAAAATTTACTCAATTGAGTCTACAAGAGACCTATCCTAGACAGATTTATGAATCATCCTCTTTCCTTACGTATTTTCTAATTTTCTTAAAAATTTCATCTATTACCATTCTTTTTTTTTTTTTTTTTCGTTTTCTCTCCTCTCTACCACCCCTCTCATCTATTATTATCCTCTTTTATTATTTTGTCTCTCAAAATTCTCATTTTCATATTTTATAATTTTCTTAAAATTTCATCTTTTACAATTCTTTTTTTTTTTTCACTCTCCTTGTTCCTCTCTTAATATTTCGTCTCTCAAAATTAATCTCCTTTTCATATTTTCTGAAAAAAAATTAATATTTTATCTTTTACAATTCTTTTTTCCGCTCTCATCTCTACTCTCTCATTTTTTTCTTCTATTATTTTCCTCTCTTAATATTTCGTCTTTCAAAATTCTTCTTTTCTTATCTCACCCCTTCTCTATAACCCTCCGTCATCAGTCATATTCAGATTTACGGCACAAGATATATTTCACCTTTGTTTCTGTTGAAAAAAATAATGTAATCTTTATTTTTTGGATGTCATTATTTTTAAGTAATTTGAGTATGAATTTTAATTATTTATTCTACCGTGGATTCAAGGTTTTTAACAATTCATCGCTTCATTTGTTCAAAAAAAAAAAAAATCATCACTTCATGGCGGACCCAGAAATTTAAACTCGGGGGTACGATAAGTAATATTTTAAAGTATTATTTAATATTTAAAGTCTTTTTCGTTAGTGTATACATCAATGATAACTAAAGTTTTGACTATTCGAAAAGGAGTGCAAATCCAACTAAGGGGATATACAAACATAGAGGTGAAATTAAATTAAAATACAAGATACGTTATGATAAAACACCGTGAAAAGTCAAAATTCATGGAGCTAATAGTTCAAAAAAGAAAATATATGAGTAAAAATTAGTAGATTAATAGATAAGAGAGTAAAAAAATATACTTAAAATATATTTGGCTCACACAAGAAATTTTATAAAAAAAATTTACGATTTTTGTCCAAATTCATTATGTCAATTTATTCGGACACAAATTTTAATAAATATTGATTAATTTATGATAAAATATGCATGTTGAGGGTATGATTGAGTATGATGGGATCTACTTATAATTAAAGTTAATGTTTATGAATAAAGATAATGACAATTTGAGGAAATAAGTGATGGTTTGAGAGTGAAGATAAAAAATTAAAATAGTGTGAATAATATTATTTTCAGAGAGGGAATGAGAATAATAAAATTGAATTGAGCAATAATTAAATAAATAGTCACACTCATTTGCATGGTACAATTGATGCAATTGAGTCACAATTTTAACCTGTTTATAATTTAATGGATTAAAAATTCAATTGAACAATTAATAATATATTTAAATTATTTAAAAATCAATTGCATATAAGAATTTACCTAAAATAAACAAAAATTATATATATATATTTTTATATTTATAAAAGGACAAATAATTATAGTAGTATATAAAATTTGAAAGAAACCCCAAATACTATTAATAATCAAGCACGGCTGTAAAATTTTATTATTCAAAGTGGCCCAATAGTTTTTTTTTTTTTTTTTTCCAGACTGCTATGTGATATGGTATTAGTATTAGTAGTTGAATTTTTTACATTTTGGGGTACAGTTGTACCCTTTTATCCACATAGGTCTTCATCTATTGGGTTTCTTCTCATAAGCATGGGTGAGCCTCTCGCCCAGGAGGGAGGGGTGTCAGGCACTGGTCCCCCTCTTATTTTATAAATTTTTTTAAAAATATTATTTGGATCTTTCAATAAAAAAATTAATTATAATTAATCTTTTTCTATATTTAATAATTATATAACAATTTTTAATTTTTAAGTGTATTAATAAAATATTAGTAGTGCAATTATTACTTTTTTCGTCTTATAATATATGTTGTTTTGTATATAATTAAATAACATTTTTTTTAATAAATTTATCCTTTATTGTCATGAAAGATAGAGAGAAAAATGAAGAAAAATATAAGAGATTGTAGAATAACTTGCTTTAATTATCAAGAAAGAGACATAATAAAAAGTATAAAAAGAAAAATTATAGAAATTTGCATATGAGTAATTTAGGGAGAAACGTGGTAAAAATTGATAAAATGACATTTTTTTAAAGCAAGGATTAAGACTAATTGCATCAAATAATATAAAACGATTGAAGTATATAACAATTAAAAACATAAAAATTAAAAGATATTTGCATATAAACCGTATAAATATTATTTTGTAGGTAATGAACAGAAATGAATGAAACTTTTATTGAAACATATTAAAATTTAACTTAATTTATTAGTAATATATTATATGTTAAAAAAATACTTATATGATAGTATTAAAAACAAAATTTATTATTTATAATTGATCCCCATTATGTATTCTGTTAGGTTCTGGCTCACCTTTTTTTGCTTCATATTCTTGATAGCGATTTTGTGATATATTTTTTTGGTAAGATTTCCTCTCTTACTGAAATTACTAAATATTCCCTTAAAGGGTGTTTACTTTGGTTTTTGGTGATTTTAAAAACCAGATTTTTGAAATCCCAATAAATAGTAATATGAGTGTTTCTTTTGGATTTTGGAACAGATTTAACTTTATGTCAAATCAAGTTGTAAGATTGAATGAATTTGTATTATTATATTATTGTTTGATGAGATTATAATGATTGATTAAGTGTGTAATGATTAAATGTATTATATTATTGTATTATTATATTATTGTTAAGAAATAATATAATGATTGAAGTAACATTATATAGATATAACTTTATGTCAAATCAATATGTTTGATAGGGGTGGTTTTAAGTGGATTTTGAAAACCGATTTTTAAATCCCGAAGTAACACGGAGATCCAAAACCTGGTTTTTAAAACCAAAAGTAAACATGCCCTTAGCTTTTTTTTTTTTTTTTGCCTTTCATATTATTGTTTTTGTAATTTTTTTTGTTACTCATCCCATCTCATCCCATCTCATCTCATCCTCTCCTCTTTATTACGAACAGTTGCTTAACCGACAATTATTGTTTGTACTCCTCTTCGTTATCTATATAAACATATAAACTGCTACATCTTTCTTATTAAACATAATTAATCTAGTCCTTAAATTTTATACCGTTAAATAATAATTTCTTTGATAGTTTAGGTAGACAATTAATACTTTTACATTTATTGCTGATGATAACTGTTTAATATCATATTTTAATTTTTTTGTAGTATTATAAAGATTGGTATTCGTTTAGTTGAATGATTTTTATTAATGCACGTATTTTGTACTAGTATTACTCAATTGTTCCATTTTTTTTTTGATAAAGTATCTGATAATTACTTATCTACATAGTTGTTAATTGTCAACATGATGCATATGCATTTTTTCTTGGATTTCATGTAATTTCTGGTATGCTCTATATTTATTTTTCTTTTAATTTTCTCTTCATTGTATGCTATTTCTTTCTATCATTTACTATCCTCCTCCAATTTCTATATTTTTTCTGTGCATGCTTTATTTATTTTTATTGTTTTAAAATTTTGCATTGTCTCAAATTCTAAACATTTAATTTAGGGTAAGGTTGCTGTGGACTCGAGTACTGTACCATTATCAGTTATGTGACTTACACTTTTTAATAAACATTATTGTACTTTTTTATTGTAGTGTCCTACACTTTATAATAATATTTTTATTTATAGAGACTTACACTTTTTAGTAATATTGTGTTGCACTTTTCAATTATAATGACTTACACTTTTCACTAATATTGTGTTGCATTTTTCAGTTATACTCACTTGCACTTTTTAATTAAAAAATGTGTTGCACTTTTCAGTAATATTGACTTACACTTTTCAGTTATACTGACTTGCATTTTTTTATAATATTGTGTTGCACTTTTCGGTAATATTGACAACTTACATTTTTTATTAATATTGTGTTGCACTTTTCAGTTATACTGACTTGCACGTTTCAGAAATATTATATTTCACGTTTTAGTTATACGGAATTATACTTTTAGTAAATATTGTGTTGCACTTTTTATTGAATAATTTTTTTTTTTAAAAGTTTAAACTTAAATGAAGAATGTGTATATTTTTAAGTATGAATTAAATGGTTCAAAAATTAAATCCTCCATATTTTATTATAATATAGATATAAAAGAAACTCATTATTTTAAAAAGTATATTTGGTTGGTGTAAGAATTTTTAAGGTTAAGTTCAAACCCTCTCTATCTATTTATTTAATTAACAAAAAAAATTAAAGGGGTTGGTATTAATAGGGTTAATTCTAAATAAATACACCACCTTTAATCTCAATATCAATTTAATCACGACCTCTACAATTTTTTTTTAAAACCCCAACCTTTCATGGTGTTGTAACTAGATACACATTTTTTTTCTCCGGTCAACAATTGATGATGTGGCTTGCCGGAGTTCGCCACGTCATATTACACATATTTTTTTTATTTTCCACGTAAAAGATTACACTTTATATAGAAATAAAAATATAAAATTTTATAAAAATAAAAATAAAAATAAAATTGCATGCGTCTCCTCTGCTTCTCAAACTAAAACAAAATCAAGTTTTCTTCTATCATTCTTAAACTAAATAAAGTTATTCTCTTCTAACCATAAAAATCATACAAAAAAATAAAAACATAAGGGCCAAATTATCAATTTTAGCCCATACTTTTCACTTTTTATGAAATCTAGTACATATTTTTCTTTTTAAACAAATTATAACTATACTTTTCATATTTTCTCAAATCTAGCACATACTTTTTTCTTAACCAAATTATACTCATACTTTTAATTTTTTATCAAATTTAGCACATACTTTTTAACTCTTATCCAAATTATACCCATACTTTTTATAAATATAATTAATTAATAAACCTTACTTTATAAAAAATTCTAAAATTATATAGTAAGTAATACTCCCTCTATCCACCAAAAGTATGCTCACTTTTTTTTATATATGTTTTTAAAAAAAATTATATTTTAATTATAAAAAATATATTTAATTTGATGAGTATAAAATATATTGGATAGATACTTAATCTTGTTAGTAAAGTTGAAAAAATATTCAAAAGTTAACTATTTAAATAGAATAAACACGTTTTTTGTAGACCCAAAAAAAAAAATAAGCACACTTTTGGTGGACGGAGGGAGTATATTTTTTAATTTAGAAAATATAAAAAATTAAAAATTATTTAAAGATTCTCAAAGCATTATTTTTATATATATATACTCCCTCCGTTCACCAAAAGTATGTTCGATGGAGGGAGTACAATTTATTTCAATTACTATATTTTTTATATATATATTTTGTAAATCTCTTTTTAATTCAACAGTTTTAGATAATTTCAATTCTCAATTATTTTAAATTTTAAAAATTTTAAATTATAAATTGATTTTTTTAATTTAAACCTATTTAAAATATTTTTTTTTGTTTTTAATTATTAAATATTTTTTACTACATTTTTTTTGTATTTTAAATTAATTGATAAAAATATGTGCTAAAATTAATAAAATCTAAAAAATATGTGCTACATTTGATTAAAAATGAAAAATATGGGTATGAAAGAAAAAGTTTTTGCTAAATTTGATAACAAAATGAAAAGTATAGGTATAATTTGTTTAAAAATAAAAGTATGTGCTAGATTTAGTAAAAAGTGAAAAGTATGGGCTAAAATTGAATATTTGGCCAAACATAAGCAACCAAAAAAAAAAATCATGCATCTAATCCATAACCAACCATGGGTGATTTGGTGGTTTATTTCTTCAGTAATTCTTAAATTATTTAATAATTTTATTGTTTTGTTCAACTAGTTCGAGAACTATAATTTTTTTTCGATGGACCTCAATTAATTATTGTATTTGAGTGTATGTGGAAGATAACCTTGTTGGTGGTTTTTTGTTTTGTTTGCAATTTTTAGTGTTCGGGTTCTATATTTTGATTTTTAGGATTTGGAGAGAAGTTGATTGAGTTTGAGAAGTGAGAAAGACGCTCATAACAACAACTCTATTGAGTTTGAGAAGCGAAGAAGACGCCGAGATGCCGAGAGTTTTATTTTTATTTTTATTTGTACAAAGTGTAATTTTTATGGTTAGAAGATAATAAGTTGATTTAGTTTGAGAATGGTAGAAGAAAACTTGATTTAGTTTGAGAAGCGGAGAAGACGTATTGAATTTTATTTTTATAAAATTTTATATTTTTATTTTTATAAAGAGTAATCTTTATGTGGAAAATAAAAAAAAGGGTGACTCACCATTAACTCCCTTGTCTTGGTCCTATAGCAACCCACTCCCTCCCCAAAAATCCTCAAAAAATTTAATTAAGTAAACTAACCCTAATTTATACCAATATTTATTTTAGTTTAGTTTAATGATGAATTTTAATGTTTAATTTATATCATTTTAAATAATTTATATACATATAAAATAAAATTTAGGGCAGGGTAGGACGGGGCAAGACTCAAAATGCTGACTCATATTAAGTGTGGGGCGGGACAGAGCATAAAATGCTGCCCGTAACAGATCATGGGGCAGGGCAGGGCGAATGCGCATATGCACAGACAAATTTGAATATTGAGATACCCGCCCTACTCTGCCCCTCATTGCCATCCCTACATACACTCAAGTGTCATGTTATTATTTTCGCTAGGCCCAACCCAGACCCCAGGCCCAATAAGCTTTGTTAATTAAAAAAATGATTGTTATTAATAGGGTTAATTCTAAATAAATACACCACCTTTAGTCTCAGTATCAATTTAATCACGACATTTACGATTTTTTTTTTAAAACCCTAACCTTTCATCGTGTTACAATTAGATACATATTTTTTTCTCTCCGGTCAACAATTGATGATGTGGCTTACCGAAGCTCGCCATGTCATATTACACATATTTTTTTTAGGGTGACTCAACATTAACTCCCTTGTGGGTGGTCCTATAGCAACCCACTCCCTCCCCAAAAATCCTCAAAAAATTATTGCAGCTAGCTTCTAAATGGGACGCAATTTGACAATTGTAACCCTGAGGTGATTTTCAATTTTTAAAATAATAAAACCTCCCTTTTGCTTTTTGTCTTCCCAATGTTGTCCCACTTTCTTCCTCACATATCATTTCCTTTGCAGAATAAGTTTGAGAGAGAGAATGGAGAAAGCAAAACCTCCATTGATGGCGGTGAAAAGAAGACAACCACCCATCTCTGACATACGTACCTTTTCGTCTCCTTTTCCACTCATTTCCCCACTTGCTCGTCGACTACCATTTGAAGTGCAGATCGGCGCCCAGGACTTCCCAGGCGTTAGACGGTGGATTTTCCGCCACGATTTGTGCAGATCGGCCGGAAAAATCGGGCACGGGCTCGACGCCGTCGTTGAGCACCTTTTTTTTTTTTAGTTTTTCTAGTTTATTTTGTTTGGAGTGTCAAAGGTTTTCTATAATTTTGAAGTTTCCATATCTCCAACCGATAGTTGCTTCTATGCAGCTGTTTTTTTTTTTTTTTAAAGGACTTTTGTGATTTTGGGACTTGAAAGGTAGCTTAAGAAAACGTGAGTTTAGGTAGAAGAAGAAGATCTCAAGAAGAAGTCTGTGTTTTTTTTGTTTGGCTTCTTTGGCAGAAAGTCAGTCATTTTGAGGACTTCTATTTTGAGAGAGGAAGTGTTAGGATTTTTTTTTTTTTAAATTGTTATTCAATTTTGTATTGTGAGGTGGAAATATACAATAAAAAATAAATTGACGTGTATTGAATTGTAACCCAATAAAAGGTTGAGATTTTTTTATAAAAATTGTGAAAGTCGTGATTAAATTGATACTAAAACAGGTGGTTAAATTTGAATAATATTACATAAGTTTATATGGTATATAAAGTATTAAACATAAAAATCTTAAACCTAAATTGAATTGAAATATTACATAAGTTGCTAAATTTAAATTGTATATAAGGTACTAAACATAAAATATAAACCTAAATTGAGTTTGAATATTAATGAGTTACTAAACTTAAATTGAAATACATAAAAGTAGTCAACTTTAAACCTTAAATCTCAAATTAAATTTAAATATTACATAAGATACTAAACTTAAATTGAAATTGATTTAATTGAAATTGATTTATTCATTCATTAAATTTACATATATAAATTGAATTTAAAACATAAGGTACTAAACTTAAATGAAAAATTGAAATTGATTCATTCATTACTAAACTTAAACTTAAACTTAAATTGAAATTGATTCATTCATTCATTAAATTTACACATATAAGTTGAATTTAAAACCTAAGGCACTAAACTTAAATAAAAAATTAAAATTAATTCATTGGTTATATTTTCATATATAAACTGAATGTCCAAATTGAAATATTACATAAGTTGCTAAACTTAAATTGTATATAAGGTACTAAACATAAACCTTAAATCTAAATTGAGTTTGAATACTATATAAGTTACTAAAAGTTAAATTGAATTTGAATAATATTACACAAGTTACTAAGCTTATATGCTATACAAGGTACCAAATATAAAATTTAAACCTTAATTGTGTTTAAATATTACATAATTGAATTTGAATATAATAGAAGTTATTAAACTTAAATAGTATATAATGTACTAAATATAAACCTTAAACCTAAGACAAATATTTGAACACGGAGGGTGAATATCTGAACAAAGAGAGTCGTTTTTTGAATTTTAGGTTTAAGGTTTATGTTTGGTACCTTATATTCAAATATTCGTTTTATGTAATATTCAAACTCAATTTCAATTTATGTTTTAGTAATTTATGAAATATTCAATTTTCAATTTATGTTTTAGTAACTTATGTAATATTCAAACTCAATTTAGGTTTAAAAGAGGATATTAACAAATTAAGGTCAAGGGAGACCCGTCTCACAGATATCTTTCCGTGAGACGGTCTCACCTAAGACTAGTCTTTTTAGTAACTGGTGTAAATTCAATTTCAATTTAAGTTTTAGTAATTTATGTAATTTTCAAACTCAATTTATGTTTAAAAGTACGTTAATTTATATATGTAAATTTAATGAATGGATGTATTAATCTCAATTTAAGTTTAGTATCTTATATAACTTGTGTAAATTCAATTTAAATTTAAGTTTTTAGTAAGTTATGTAAATTATAGTATCTCATGGTTAGGATATAGGGTCTTGCATGATATTTAATTTATATATTTAAGAATCACAATTTCAATTTAAATTTACTAACTTATGTAATATTCAAATTTAATATAGGGTTTATATTGTTTTGTACTTTAGAAAATGTAATATACTCTCTCAATTCAATTTAGGTTCCATTAAGATAGAAGGGATTTTGGTCTATTTGTTTGGATTAAAAAGGAAATGAATGAATTTTAAATATTTAGATTTATGCCCATCTTTTTTTTAGTTAAAATGAAGAGAAATTTAAATTTTCACTAAAACCATGTTATTAATGTTATTTGTATTTTTAAATTTGTTCATTTGAAGTGTTTCTTAAATCAAATTCATTCATACAAACACAATCTTAGAGTTTACATAAGTTAACTAAACCTTAAATTGAATTTGAATATTAAGAAGGGGTGAATCAATCAGCTAGCATAAATAATTACAAGAGAAACTCTCTCTTACGTCAGAGTACTTGTCTCGGTGTTCAATCTTGCAATGCTTAATGTTCAACTTTGCAACGCTTAGTGTTCAATCTTGCAATGCTTAATGTTCAAATTTTATGTGTCATCATTATTGTGTGATTTTTTTATATATCAAGATTGTATTCACTCCATAGAAAGTTTAACTATTATGATATTTTATAATCAAATAATTAATTGTACTAATGTTACTAATTGCTTAAAAAATAAAAAACGAGATACATCCATTTTATTTAAAAAAAATTATTACATACCTTATTCTCTTCTTCTTTTCTTCACCGTGTAATAATATTTATTGCGTAATTACATAGGTGTTGTATAAGTATATAAACATAATTTAATCATTTAACATAAGAATATTAATATACTGTAAAAAATTTAAGACAAATTATTTTATACATTTGAATTTTAAGGTTCAGATAATTTATGCAATTAAATCCCAATTTTAATTTGTTCTTAACATAGGAGTCGAAAATTCAATTAAACCATAAAAAATTTATCAAAATCGTCTAACATTCAATCATGTAGAATGTTGTCGGTTCAAAGAAATTTGCTTAGTAACACAAATGACAATATGACATGATATATTCAATATTTAATTAAATAATTTAGAATAAATTTCTGACGAGTAAATAACTCTACTGTTGTAGGAATCCTCTTTTGGCCCGACTGTTCTTCCCATCCTCAAAATTTCCCACCGGCCCCTCTAAGAATCTACCCTTATCAGCATTCAGCACCACCGCCGCAATACTCTACACACAGATATTCCCCATCCCTTCAGATAGGCCTCAAAAGATTCGTTGGAACTAACGAGTGGCAAAAGAATTTGAGCAACGGCGGCGTTGGCGTTGAGGTTCGAAACCACAGATGGGGCAATCCGAAGCAGGAGTGGACAGCGGAGGACGCGCCGGCGTGTTGAATTTGCAATTAATCGACGAACTTCATCTTCAAGAAAACTCTCTTTCCTCAACGATGCCCCCAAATCCTCCAATTTTTTCTACCAACAAGCGCAAGATTCTTCCTACCCGCTGGAGCTGCTCCGTCAGCGACATCTGGATTGGTGGTTGAAGGAAATGACGAAGATGAGCGGGCGACCTGGGCTGCGACGACGACGAGCGTCGGACTGGGAGGCGACGGCGACGGTCATTTGCAGAAGGGGAAGAAAATGGAGGTTGAAGAAAAGAGGAGAGTGGAGAGAGAAAGGGAGACTTGGGGAGTGGAGAGAGAGAGGATATATGAAATGAAAATAAGAAAAATTGATTTGAAGGGTGAATGACATAATTGGACCCCAAATAATTAAAATAAAATAAATTGAAATGAAAGGGTAAAAGGGACAATTGATATAGGAATTGGGGATGGGTTCCACGCCAAAAAGTCAGAGGGAGTTGGTTGCAACAAATTTGAAAAACCAAGAGTTAGTAGTAAATAATCTCTATATATATATATATATAAATTCGGAACAGGGCATGGCGGAGCAATAAAAAAGTAAACCCATTCTCAGAACGGGGCAGAGCAGGACAAGTTTAAATCTCTCAGGGCAGGGCAGGACGGGGCGATTTCGAAGTAGGTCATTTTGCCATCCCTAAGTGTATGTCATACACTCGAGTGCATACTAGACTAAGCCTTCAATTTATGGTACTTCTTCTAACCACTTAAAGTACTATTTAGTGATGTAAGGTTGTATTTCAGCAAACTATATATGAATTCTGGCCCAATGGTGCACCAAAGTTGGTGGCAATTTGACACCATTGTCTTTTTTGTGGTAAATTTGTTATTAACTCAAATCTCTACTCAAATTTTTTTTTTATCTATTTAATTTATTAATTTGCTGTTTGTTATCAATTTACCCTCTTGTTTATATTTTTTCATAAAATAATTTTAAATTTTATGATTAACAATTATGGAATATTTAAAATTTGAAAGCATATAATTTAATTATAAAATAACGTTAATAGTTTAAATTATAAAATACAATAGAAAATAAAAATAATGCATAATATGATTATTGAGGACGAATGTGATCTCAGGGCTCCGATTGTAGAAGCGAGAGAAGTGTCAACTCCAAATGTAGAAATGACAAGTAATTAAACTTCAAGGTCGATTTCAAGATTTTCTTCGTCATAAAAAAAATTAGAGATGGAGATGCTCATTTCGAACTTCGAAATGCATTGATTGAACATCTTTGGAAAGAATTTTCTAATTTTGAAAGTTAATGACTAGAAATATGCAATTTATATTTTTAATTATTACATTTTTTTGAAATTGTGATGTAATTTATATTTTATGCAACTGAATTAAATTAAGGGCTAGTATTATGTAAAATATTTTATACATGCATTTCATCCCAATTAGACCAAGTTAAAATCCAAAGTCCATTTAGCTCAAAAGTCAAATTAATACAATTTTAAAAAAATCGCGGGTCAGAAGCTTGAATTCGGGTTGCTCAGAAAATTCGCGGGTCGCAAACAGGTGGTTTACTACATGACCAAAATATTGTTACTACAATGTCAAAAAATTACCACTAAAATGTCAAATTTTAATGCTACATGTCAAAACATTCTGACAAATTCACCCAAAAATTAAGTGTTCACAATATTTTTGGACATGTAGTAATACACTTGTGATAAAATTTTGGTCTTATAATAACATTGTTTTAGTCATGTAGTAGGCGAATAAGTCAGAATTATTTTAGTAATTTTGCTTAAAAGAAATAAGCATGTGTCCAGAATATTTTTGGACTTGCAGTAATACATTTTCGCAAAAACTTTTATGCAAATGTGTTACGTGTAAATATGTGTAAATGCCCATTTAGAGGTTTAGGGTTATTATACCCGTCCCAAAATGACCCGGAATCAAATTTTAGTACTCCGTATTTGACTGTAATCTCACACCCTCACTGTGTGCGATTTACACACAATGAGGCGTCGCCCTCTGGCTCTCGGGCGCGGCCAACGCCGGCTTCCCTCTCTTCTCGCGGCGCCGTCGCCGACATCTTGCCGACCATGGCGTCCGACCGTTTCTGATTCTACCGTTCTCTATCGGCTGGGGTTTCACCTCTCTGTCTTATTCGCTAGTAAGTTCCGATTCTTTTGTTTTAATCCCAGATATGATCCTTCGGTTTTATTTGATGAATTAATCAGAAATAGATGGTTTTGTATTGACTGTTGTTATGTGTTTGAAAATAAATTAGTTGCCCCCTGCCTCACTCAGCTTGAATCAGTACAATTTTCAGTCTCTGTGGATGCTAAATTTATAATAATTGTTCATATCCTTAGGTTTTTATGTGTTAATTGGATAATTCAACTTTATAAACTCGTGTGTGAATATCATTGATTAAGTTCTCATTCATTTGATGAATATATTAGAAATGAATGTACTGTATTGATTGTTCTTATGGGTTTGTAAATAAATCAGTCACTCAGCTTGAATCAGTACAACTTTCGGTCTCTGTTGATGCTAAATTTATAATAACTATTCATATCTTAGGTTTCTATGTGTTAATTGGATAATTCAACTTTATAAACTCGTGTGTGAATATCACTGATTAAGTATAGATCGTGTCAAACTCACGTTGTTACAGTGATTGGATTTAATGGCTTTCTAAGCCTATTTTGGAAGCAACAAAATTGGGAATGTTGGGTTCAAAGTAGAAAAATGTGGGATTTTGTGATGATGAATTTTGTATGCATTTTCCCTTCCCTGCAGTGTAAAAATCAGTGATTCTTGATAAGTGTGAGAGTCTGTGGTGTGAGATGATTTTCTTGTTAAGTGGGTTTTTAATTATGAGAGAAATAGAGTTTATATTAGTATAGCGTGGAGAACACCTTCAACAATTAACCAAATACACTCCTAAAATCAGGGAGGGGTGTGTGTACGCGTGGAGAGAGAAGCAATCATTATGTCCAATGCATGTTTTGTGGAAGCCGATTTTTATTTCTGTGTGTATTTCCAATATATCAAGCTGACATGATCTTTGCATCCTGAAAATTATATACTTAACCCCTGATATAATTTATTCTACATTGGGAGTGGATAGATAGTAGATTATTGTGTGTTACTCTCTTGATTTTTTATATGATACTGTCTTGATATTGCAGATCCAGGGCTAGTAAATTTAGATTTTGCTGATGTGAGAGTCATAATGGCTAATACGGGTTCTTCATTAATGGGGATTGGAACTGCTACAGGTATTGTTGAGAACCCACTTGCTCTCAATATTTGTGTACCTTACTGCAAGTGAACGGTGGCTGTTATAGAATGAGTGTTTCAAGTGAATCACCATTTTATTCCCCTCCTGATGTCGAATATGACTTGAAGAAGATCTATTAACTTCTATAAACTTATTTTAAGATCTTATAAGTTGTTTTAAGGGGCTGATAAGCTCAGTCAAACACCCTCTTAGTTGAGGAATTGATGATTTTGTTTAATTTCGAACCTATTTTGCCTTGTTTCTTTATTTCTTGAATTGTAGGTGGGGGAGTAATTTAATTGATTTGGCGGTTCCCTCAATTAATTTTATAGTTGAATGCGCCTAGGTAAAACAGGAGATGGTAGCTGTATTAAAATATGTTGGACAAAATTTTTACATAAATTCTTGAGAACATCTTAATCCTACGACAGAGTTAGATTATGTATGATAATCTATGTGAACTTATCTAAATATTATATTATATAATATTATATTATATTATGAACTTATCTCCAGACTCTTACTTGCAGTAGGCAATGCCACTAGCTAATTAAGATGATATTTAACAATTGGTTGGTGCTCAAATACTTGATACTATTTTATTGTATTGTGTGTATAATGTAATAATATGTACCTTTAAGTGTGATACTATGAAAATAATGTGACAATATTGAGACAAAAAGCAAGACAAGAAGTAGGAATGATGAAGTGGTGTAATGTGGTTAGGAAAGAAGAGGAGGATGTAAGGTGATAGAATTTTGGTATAATTGATTGTAACACTGTTATGTTTTTTATCATGCAGTACTGTTATGTTTTGTTTGTAATACTATTTTATGTTTTTGTTTTGTAATATTTGCTTGATGTACATGTGATAGAATTTTAGTATATTTGATTGTAATACTGTTATATTTTATCATGTAGTACTGTTATGTGTTGTTTGTAATACTATATTATGTTTTTGTTTAGGGACAGAACATATTGAGAAAAGGTAGAGTACGTGTGATATCTGTAAAGTTATACCCTCTACTAATGAAAGAGGGTACGGTCAAAGCAAAGGAGTCACAAACCTTCAACTCCCCTACGTATGAATGGGGCTATTCACCTTTAAACTACGATCAATGATCCAATCCTGGAATGAAACAGATGAATCGACCGAAGGTCCATAAAGAAGAAGAAAGACAATAATATTTGTTTGATGTATAAGTGATATAATTTTGGTATAATTGATTGTAATACTGTTATGCTTTATCATGTAGTACTGTTATATTTTGTTGTAATATTATTTAATGTTTTTGTTTTGTAATATTTGCTTGATGTACAGATGATAGAATTTTAGTATAATTGATTGTAATATTGTTATGCTTTTATCATGTAGTACTATTATGTTTTGTTTGTAATACTTATATTTTATGTTTTTGTTTTGTAATATTTATTTGATGTACATATGATAGAATTTTAGTGTAATTGATTGTAATACAGTAAAAAATGAGAAATAAAAATATGTGGAAAAAAAAATGCAAGTAAGTCAAAAGAAGAATTATTTTGAGTTACTGTCTTGATATATTGTGTGTTGCTTCATAATTTAATAAGTATTTTATTAAAGTATTGCATGATTTTTTGTGTGTGAATTTGAAAAAAAAGTAAAAAGAAATATGTGATAATTTAATAAGTATTTTGTTATTCATAATTTAATAAGTATTTTATTAAAGTATTGCATGATTTTTTGTGTGTGAATTTTAAAAAAAGTAAAAAGAAATATGTGATAATTTAATAAGTATTTTGTTAAAGTATAGTTGTGAGAATAAAATTGTGCCTTAAAAAAAATAAAATGCAAGGATCTGTGAGTAAAAAGAATTAATCTTTACCACTGGACCACTTTATCAATTAATCATATAATTGATAAGTAAAATATATATTATCGCTTAGGGATCCGCTTAAACAGGGTCGACCCGCATAAACAGGGTTGACCCGCGAATTTAATTGAATTCATATTTTATAGAATGATTTGCACATAATTACACCTAAACTATTTGCACACAAGTCATTCCCTACATTTTTGGTCTTGTAGTGACAAATTAGGTCGTATAGTAACATAGTTTTGGTCATTTAGTAAAATAATACTCCATCCGTCCATAAAAAGTAGTCACATTTGCCTTATATTCTTTGTCCACTAAATGTAGTCACATACACTTTATGAAAACTATCACCCTTCAACCATCACTTAATTACTCAATTTGCCATCAACTTTATTCACAAACAATCATTTATTCACAATGGACCCCACAATACCCTATAATACCCTTACTTTATCTATCTTTTTTTTAAAATTTGTGCCCCCTCCATGGGACTACATTCGGTGGATGGGGGGAGTATTTGAGAGCGAAAATAAATATTCTAATTAAGGTTGACCGACTTTGATCCGCGTTTGACCCACAATTTTTGACTTAATTTACCTTAGTTGGTCAACATTGCATTAAATTTTTGTCTTAAATTTGGTGTTTTGTTTCATTGATTTTTTTTATATTTTTATATTAAACATATCACTTTTTTTGTTTAATTTATTTAATTTAAATATAAAATTATATATCTATGATAAATAAATATTTAATAAAATATAAATAAAAAAGATAACATTAAAATTTGAGTTTGATGATTGGAGATGATTTTATTGTTTAATTTAAATTTAGTGGTAAATTAATGATTTTGGTGGCAATTTGAGTTCGAGAATTGAAGATGACTTAAATAGCCTCTTATCCACGAGCCATTTTTTTTAATCTTGGAATTGTACGATTTAAAAGTTATTTGATTTTTCTTGGGTAAATTTATTGTTTTCATTTTTACGAGTTTCGATTAAGTTATACTCTAGACTCTCTAGTATACTGTACTTGGTTTAGACTTTAGAATATTCAATAATTTCCGTTTTTCA
The DNA here is from genome assembly GCA_963675135.1 of Galeopsis tetrahit. NCBI lineage: Eukaryota > Viridiplantae > Streptophyta > Magnoliopsida > Lamiales > Lamiaceae > Galeopsis > Galeopsis tetrahit. Next base: position 43,930,058 of record OY776131.1, read on the forward strand.
TATACTTTAATTAAATATATATTATTATTTTTTTTTTTTTTTTGATTACAAGTTAAATACCCATTCCATTTCCCCTACCCATGACTCGAACCCAGGACCTAAGGCCTAGGTAGTGGTGCTCTAACCACTTGATCTATCCCACTTTGTCAATTTCTTTGATATATCTATCTATCTATATATATATATATATAAACCTTTTGAATCTTAATTTTCCTTAAATAGTTTCGATTTTGTAAATCTATCCGTTTGGTTTAATTTCAGTGAAAATGAGTTTGATTTATGGGTTTTCACCAACCTTAATTCTGAGTTATTTTTATTTCGCGCGTCTCTTTTGGGTTTTTAATTAGTTCACAAATTGCCGAATTGCAGAAGCCTAGCAACATTTTTCTTTAATTTCATATTCTCTTTTTATTATTCTGCAAAGACGGGATGGCGTGGATTTCTAATGAATGATGATTATATTTTTGATTCATTTCCATTAGAAATGTGAATTCGCGCGATTTCTACGGATTTTTTTTCTTATAATTGAACGAACAATAAAAAGAAACTTGGCGAGAAGATTAATGATGATTACTAATTTTAGTTTATTGATAATTAAGTTATAATTAAATTAAAATAAAAAAACTAATAATACTGTATATTTATAATAAATCACATAAAAAATAAATTGGGCATGCAAAAGTGGGTAAAACTAATTGAGAGAAATTGAGAATACAATAAGAACAGCAACTCTTACAAAAGATAAACAAAAGAAACTTAAAATATACTTAACATCTAAAAGAAAAAAAAAGAAAAATTTGGAAATAACTCTGACCCGATCGACTCTTAATTTGCTTTGTTAAAGTTGATTGCCAAGTGAAGTTTTCCTCGTGCGTCTCTCAAACCCCGAATTTGAATGAAATCTCCTTCGCGAGCACTGTTTTGTTGTACCGTCTCTCAGACCCCAAATTTGAATGAAATCTCCTTCGCGAGCACCGTTTTGTTGTACGAGTGTAGACCAATCAGTTGACTTAATAACTAAAATATCAAGACTTAGCCATATTTTGAGGCACAATTTGTAAGTGTTGCCTTGTGCGTCAAAACTAGCCACATCTTCCAACCCTGTGTAGTTCACAGTCGCGTTCTCGTCCTGATCGAGAAACTCCTCAAATCTCTTTCTTTTAGTAACAAAGAGTCTACTCTTGCTCTTTTCGACGTCGGAGTTTTTCAGCTTCTTTTCATACAAAAAAACAGGTGGTTGGAGGGTGGTTTCATGCTGGATAATTTGGAGTAGTGGTGCAGGAATCGCTGGTCCAGGGCCGGGTTCGGGTTCTTGATGATGACGTCGACGATTTCTTTTGATTGAAGTAGTACTTGTGGCGGCGGCCACGACGTCGTTGGTGCGCTTTCTTTTTGAAGCAGGTGAAACATGATGATGATCTATGATATAAACTCCGAATAATTTGACAGGAACATCTATTTCTATTTCTCTTCCAAATAGCTTAAATGTAGTCTTCTTCTCCCCCATTTTTAACTCCATTGATCAACAACAAAGTATATAGTATGCTGGAGAAGTAATTAATTTGGAGCTAGAAAATAAGTAAATGAAGTGCCCATATTTATACATATATGTTGCCCTGCCCTCAACTATAATAGGAATACTTTCCTTATATATTAGGATACATTTTTTATATTTACAGATTAAGTTTGTTAGGAGATTCAATAATTTTCCATATATACTCTTAACTAAACTAAAATTTATACTCCCTCCGTTTTTTATTAAGTGTCACTTTGACATTTTAATTAAGAGATTATTAACTAATAAGGTTATTTCTATAGCCTATTAAACAACTAAAACCTACAACTTTTAAAATTTCCTAATAAGGTCAATTTAGTGTCAAAAAACCGTATTTACCCTTAATATTCATATACTCCTTTAATTTATATATTTGAAATGTAATTCGAAATTTAAAATCATAATTAATTGTTATCAATTAATTCCTAAATTATAGGTAACATTCATTCCCAAAAAAAACAAAACCCTACATCCCTCCCCCCACCCCAATCGGTCGAGCTCCCTCCCCCACCTTGGCCGCCGCACCCACCTTGACGCTGTCGTCGCACTGGACGAAGAAGATGGTCGAAGACGAAGCTTCGTTGCCGCCGAGCCTCTTTGCTGTTGACCTGTCTCTACCGCCGCCGTGCGTGAAGTCGAAGACGCCTAGCTGACCGCGATCTGTTTTGTTCTTAGTGGTGGCCGTCGATTCACAGTTCGTCGGTAATATATTCACAGTTCACAGTATAGAACACGCAGAAAAGAATCCGAGATGATGGGAAGATGTTGTTCGTCGATCCCTCGTTAAACCCGAGTGAATTGAAGCAATTCCAAACCATCAATGGATTGCAGCACCTTGTCGAAGGCCGTCGATTCAAGGTAACACCATCTTAAAAAAAAATTATGATTCACTTCTATTTAATGATGCTGTTCTTTTTAATCTTCCCGTTTTAACTTATATGATCCATCTTGAATGTCTGTATTTGCTCAACCTAGTTCGATGGGCTCTGATTTAGTATTTCGTGCGTTTAATTGCCAAAAGCACCTTTAGTGGTGTAAATCCTTTGACAATCAGTAGTTAATTTACAGTCTAACGGGTTAATGATTGAGGATATAGAAAATTAATTTACCGTTACATACTTTGTTCCACAGATTTTACTGTAAATAATTTGGGCTCTTGAGATGATACTTAGCTATGATCAAGTTGCATTTGCTCGGTTTCTAGGTTATCGATGCATTATTTACACGCAATTTGTGCCTTTTGCCACTCACCATTAATTTAAAGCTCATCTTTCTCTAGTATGAAAAGTCCATTTCATACGAAATTTATGGCTTTTCTTAACTGGATGAGAAATGAGAATGCAGAAAAGGCCTCAATGTGCTTTGATATTAGTATTTTAATTTCTTTCCATCCAATATTTGGATAAAAAATCATTGTTTTCCTTTCAAACTTGGTGCCTAACATTCAACCTACAGGCTGGAAACTATGTAAAAGATATCAAAGCAGGGAGATGTTTGCAGAAATCGTTAGTTGAGTCTTCTATACTTGCAAAATCATATAGTACAGATGCATCTTTGCAGAAGGATATACCGTCAACCGTTGAAAGAGAGTACGCACCTTTCTTATTTTCAAAATAATCATAAATTACCTGAAGTTTATGATTATTAAACTATTGGCATATCCTTAGCTTCAAGGGGCATGATATGCTGGCACCCTTTACAGCTGGATGGCAGACTACAGATGTGAACCCTCTAGTAATCGAGAAATCAGAGGTATTCGAGTTGCTTTTTACGTTCCAAATTTATTATAAAGATTCCCGTTTTCTAATGTTAAGTATCAAATTCTTGTTTGTTTTAGGGCTCCTATGTGTATGATACTAACGGGAAAAAGTACCTCGACGCTCTTGCTGGCTTATGGTGCACTGCTCTTGGTATTCACACTCTATACCGACTTTTTGAATCTATTTATCTTGTACACCAGTTGTATGATGCATTGGTGCAATTGTACACAACTATCTTGTACACAATTGTACTCCGAGCAAGTGCAACTTGATCATAGCTAAGTATCATCTCAAGAGCCCAAATTACTCAGCTGATGAAAATTAGGGGTAAGAGTTTGCTGGTATTTGGTGTTGGAACTCCATCTGATTGAATGTGGTTAAGATACAAATGTACCACATTTGATTTGACAATTGAAGGTATGGGTGAAAAGAAGTATATGCAATTGTTTTCTGCAGAACATGCATTAGAATCATAGCATTTCTTGAACATCAAATGAAAGTGCATCAGATATAATGTAGTTGCTTATTTGCTACTTGCTTTTGCAATTTGCATCCAAGTTGGGGGTTTTGCTATGTTGCTTTTAGTAAATAGTTTGTTAGATGTTAGAATTCGTCTTTGCCACATTGACTATGTGTCCACTTTTACTATCTAGAACTTATAATTCAGTTATGCTCCTGAATTGCTTGTATTTCAATATACTTGCAACCATGTGGGAATAGTTATATCTGAATTGCTGAAGCTTTGAATGATGAAATGGAGGAAGAGTCGCAGACTTTGGGAGAGGTGTTGAGGATCAAAGAAATCATGGACGACGGCTTTGCAGTGGTTTGTTTTCTGTTCATTACTCATAAACTGAATCCAAATTGAATCGTGTTGAACTTCCTTTCTCATTTAAACGTTCAATTATTTTGTTTATTTCAGTAAATTTTAGATTCTGTACCTTCTTTTCCATTGGTTTAGAAGGTGATTTTGATGGATTTAAGCAAAACTCGTTTGAACTACTGCTGTCATAGTCTTACATTCACTACTTAGTTAATGTGAAAATGATTACCATATATTTGGAACAGATTTGAGAAATGTTGTTGTTTATTTTTCTGAACGTATGCTTTGCAATTTTAGCTTATTGCAATAGTATTGGTTTTATTTCTTTGTTTATCGAGTCTGGTTTTGATCTTTACTTCTTCCTTTCCTTCCAGTCTGAAGAATTGTTGTTCGAATGTTTGAGGAGGATTCAGCTGATGAATTTGCCTGTGGAGATTCTCAAGGTTCGACTTGAATTGTTTCTGTTGGAGACGGGTCCAGACAGCCTTCAGGGACGGAACTAGAGCAGACTTTCCATCAAACGAAGTACATTGCTGGAATCACCAAAAAGCTCAAAACAACTGCCTGATTTCGTTATTCTGTCATGAAACCTCGTATTCGTTCTACAAATATAGTTTTTCGTTTATAGTTTTTCCAGCTTGAATTTAGATAAACTGATTATTCAATTGCTATTCGCAAGTGCATCTGAAAGGTGATATACTACTCTTACAACTTCATATCAAAATGAACTTTCCATATGAAACATGGATACCGATGTAGGCATTATCATTTTATGTCTTCGTCTTATTATTTTGAACAATTCTTTTTAGTGATATTAACTGAATTAAGTATGAAATCCCTACATCACAACAAACCGCTGTTTGAATATGCCATTTACAAATGTGCACATCTATTTTGCATATTGATATGCATGTCACTTTGTGCACATTGGTTCATGTTATTTTATGCATACCAAAAAATTCAGTCTTGTATGCCGTTTTAAACTTCATATTGAAATGAACATATGTCTTCATAACCCATTTCTACGTACCAAAATTCATAACCCATTTCTACGTACCAAAATTCATTTCACTGTTCATATTAAAATTCATAATCTATTTCATATATATATGCATATTCAAAACATGGGGAATTGTATACTCTATGACACACTTATTTCTGAATCATAAAATGCAGATTTTTTAACTTTTTTTGTTTGGATAATTAACAATTAATTCGAATTGCTTAATTTTAGAAATATTTGAATAATTGGAAGGATCATAAAATGCAGATTTTTTAATTTTATTTGTTTGAATTATTAACAATTAATTCGAATTGCTTAATTTTAGGAATTTTTTAATAATTGGAAGGTGCGTATAACCCTTACACCTAATTGGATAAAAGTGGATAAAACTAATTGTTGAGAAATTGAGAATACAACAAGAAGACAGTGACTCTTACAACACATAAACAAAAGAAACGAAAAAGAAAAAAATTCTCGAAATAACTCTGACCCGATCGACTCTTAATTTGCTTTGTTAAAGTTGATTGCCAAGTGAAGTTTTCCTCGTGCGTCTCTCAGACCCCAAATTTGAATGAAATCTCCTTCGCGAGCACCGTTTTGTTGTACGAGTGTAGACCAATCAGTTGACTTAATAACTAAAATATCAAGACTTAGCCATATTTTGAGGCACAATTTGTAAGTGTTGCCTTGTGCGTCAAAACTATCCACATCTTCCAACCCTATTTTGTTCACAATAATGTTCTCATCCTAATTGAGAAACTCCTCAAATCTCTTTCTTTTAGTAACAAAGAGTCTACTCTTGCTCTTTTCGACGTCGGAGTTTTTCAGCTTCTTTTCATACAAAAAAACAGGTGGTTGGAGGGTGGTTTCATGCTGGATAATTTGGAGTAGTGGTGTAGGAATCGCTGGTTCAGGGCCGGGCTCGGGTTCTTGATGACGACGTGGACGTGGACGATTTCTTGTGCGGGCCACGTGGTCCAATTGGAAGTTGGTGCAGCGCTTTCTTTTTGAAGAAGCAGCAGAAACATGATGATGAATGACGACTGCAGGAACATCTATTTCTATTTCTCTTCCAAACAACTTAAATGTCTTCTTCTTCTTTCCCATTTTTAACTCCATTGATCGACAATGTATATAGAAGTATTAATATACAGTATATATTGGGGGGTTGGGGCTATATATATTGGAATACATAGTTAATTTAGAGCTAGAAAATAAGTAAATGAAGTGCGCATATTTATACATACATATACAGTATGTATGTTGCCCTGAATTGTAATAGGAATACTTTCCTTATATATTAACTTAACTGAAATTATATTTTTGGATATATATATTTTTATTAGACTTCCCCAAGTAATTAAAAATTACCTTAATTAAAACTGAAATAATGGGATAATGCAGGCCTTGTTAGAAATGCAACACATTAACATTAGCTAACAGACAAACACACCCAAATAAACATTTAATTATAATAGTAGGTCATGCTTACAACTCATCCTCATCTTTGAAATACAAGTCAACTCTATCAATAGCATATATATATATATATTCAAAACAAAATAAGACATGCCAGTCTCCCCTATAAAACTCCCTTCACAACTTGCTTTCTTGAAAATCAATCCAAACCTTTAATTCTTACAACATGGAACTTCATTTTCACAATCCCAGTTCTGCAAATAATGACCACACCACACACAAATCAAGAAATAGCAAGGGCAAATTTGTTGGGGTCAGACAAAGGCCTTCTGGCAAATGGGTTGCAGAAATCAAGAACACAACTCAAAAGATCAGAATGTGGCTCGGCACATTTGATACCGCGGAGGAGGCTGCTCAGGCTTACGACGAGGCAGCATGCCTCCTCCGCGGATCAAATACACGTACCAACTTCTTGAACAACGTCCCCTGCAACCCAGCCCTTTCGTTGAAAATCCGGAACCTTCTAAACCAAAAAAGAAGCCAGAATAAGGCCAACCCTCCACAACTTTCTTCATCAAGAAGATGCATCATCAATCAAGAAAGCAATTCTAATGCTAATACCTCTCAAAACAGTCCTGAGGAGAGTTTTAGCAGCAACCTAATGAAGGGGTCCTCTGCTTCTACGTCGAATCTTGTTAATTACGAGGATTCGTACAAGCCAGATTTGAGCTATTTCATGCAGACCCCTCATTTCAATAATTGTGAACAAGTCTCAACTTACGCGATGGAAGGTCTTCAACAAGGGAGTGCGAATGAGGCAGACATGAGAGTTGAGAGACAGATATCAGCATCACTTTGTGCAATGAATGGTGTGAATGAATTCTGGGAGTCTAATGATGCTTTATGGGATATTCAAACTCTATGCCAAATGTTCTGTCCTAGTTAAACTTCCAACTTTTTGATTTATTTTGTAAGATTTTTAATTAGTTTTTCATCAGAAATTTGTAGGTGTATGTATGATCATCCAATCCAATGTACCTCATCTTCAAATTAGAAAAAAAATATTGATCGACTTTGATACTCTTTAGATAGTCCGTCCAAAACATGTGATTTAGAAATACAAATTGAGACCATACAAAAAACACGTACTTAACATCTAAAAAAAAGATACTACAATATACTACTACTGAATTAATCCAAATTAGTGTGACTTGTTGAAGTTGATTGCCAAACGAGGTTTTCCTCGTGCGTCTCTGAGACCCCAAATTTGAATGGAATCTCCTTCGTCAGCGCCGTTTTGTTGCACCACGTTAGACCAGTCGGGTGACTTAATAACCAAAATGTCAAGACTTATCCATGTTTTGAGGCACAAACTGTAAGAGTTTCCTTGTGCGTCAAAACTAGATACCCCTTCCAACTCTATTTTGATACCATCCTTCGTAATCGTTTTCTCATCCGGATTGAGAAAATCCTCAAATCTCTTTCTTTTAGTAACAAAGAGTCTGTTCAGCTTCTTTTTGACGTCCGAGTTTTTCAGCACTTTTTCATACAAAAAAACAGGTGGTTGGAGGGTGGTTTCATGCTGGATAATTTGGAGCAGTTGTGCAGGAATCGCTGGTCCAGGGCCCGCGGGTTCGGGTTCTTGATGACGACGTCCACGTCGACGATTTCTTTTGATTGAAGTAGTACTTGCCACGACGTCGTTGGTGCGCTTTCTTTTTGAAGCAGCAGGTGAAACATGATCATGATGATCATCTATGATATAAACTCCGAATAATTTGACAGGAACATCCACTTCTCTTCCAAACAGCTTAAATGTCTTCTTCTTCTCCCCCATTTTTAACTCCATTGATCAACAACAAAGTATATAGTATGCTGGAGAAGTAATTAATTTGGAGCTAGAAAATAAGTAAATGAAGTGCCCATATTTATACATATATGTTGCCCTGCCCTCAACTATAATAGGAATACTTTCTTTATATATTAGGATACGATTAAAATTGTATTTTTGGATATATATATTCTTATTAGACTTCCCCAAGTAATAAAAAATTACCTTAATTAAAACTAACGGCTTTGTTTCAAATCATGAATATATCTACCACGTGAATTTTTAATATCATATAAATTAAACTGAGAGCTATATATAATTATTCAATAATACTACTTATTGATTTAAGTACTAGCTGCAGTATTAAATTTTCGTATGTAGTCAAACTAAATATACACCGTATATATTACTGATGAGTTGATATTATTAAAAAAAAAAAACCCTACTAATATTGAATTTTTTCAGGTTGTCCTTTGTTTTTATATTTTTTTTAATAATATTTTCATAATACATTAGTTTTGAATTATAATAGAAATACTTTCTTTTCCCTTTTTCTTTTTCTTTTCCTTTTGCAATATGAAATAAATAGCTAAATATTATATTTTGAAATATATAAAATTTAGGTATCATTTAATCTAGTCTAATCCCTTTTAACTATCAAATAAGGATAGAATATTTCAATAGTTTTCATTTTCCATATATATATAAATCTGAATTAGATATATAGTAGTACTTCCTCCATTTTTTTAATATGCTTATGTCATTTTGACTTTTAATAACAATTTAAGGTTATAAATTTATGTTTTTAATACCCTTCATTAATTGTAACTATTAAGTAACTAATTTTGGTATAGAAAATTTATTTAGTAGAAAATATGTTCTAACTAAGATTCATAAATCAAATTAATTTTGGTATAAACAATATTTATGATTTTTCTTGATTTTTGCAAACTATATACTACCGTATTTATTTATATATGGGAAATATTTGTGGTAAAAGAATTTCAGAATGACATGTATTTTAAAAATAGTTCAAAAATTAAAATGACATACATCCTCTGTCCCAATTTTTTTTTTTTAATATTTACTGTTCACTCACTTTTTTTCAAATATTATAATAAATAGGGGTTGCACTCTTGTGTACCAGTTATATTTATGTAACTGGATTCAATAACCCATTACAAATAACACATGACTCATTTACTATATCCAATTCAATAACCAATTACAAATAATGAGGAAAGTTTTTTTAGTCCTGTAAGTTTGAGTGATTTCAAAATAAATTCTTTAAGTTTTTTAACTTTACAAAATACATCCTATATCTTAGGAGCTATTAATTTTAGTCCTTTAAGTTTAAACTCCAATTTTAATCATTTAAATATAATAGAATCTGAAAACTTTAATAAAATTTGAAAAAAAATACTGATTTTAATGTATAATTTTTTTAAAACAATATTAAAATATTTTTTTAAATTAAATAAAAACATCATTAAAATCTAAATTATGCTCAAATTCTATCTAGCCATTTTCCCTAATTAATTAAAAATATAAAAATTATTTTAAAAATAGTTCAAAAATTAAAATGACATACTTCCCTCTGTTCCAAAAAAAAAACTTTCATACTTACTGTTCACTCACTTTTTTTAAAATATTATACTCCAATAAATAGGGGTTGCACTCTTGTGTACCAGTTACATTTATGTAACTGGAAATGTAACTGATCCAATAACCCATTACAAATAACACATTATTTAATTTTTTCATTAAAAATAATACTCCATTAATTTTTTAAAATTTTATTTTTTTATTTTACTCAAATTGATATTTATATTTCTCTTTTTAATATTATTTTTTAAATTTATTTTTCTTCCTATTTATCATTTGTGTTTCAAATGATAATTTTTTTTCACGTACTTTCTTTTTATGCTGCAAATAATTATTCTAAAATTTTAAAGTCTAATAAGAAAATTTTAAAAATAATACTCCGTATTAATTATTTTTTTAAGTATTAAATAGTACTCGTTTTAAAAAATAAAACTATCTCTATTAGCTACAAGTGTTCAATTCTATTAATACGGAGTACTATTTTACTTTAATTAATTGGTGTATAATTTTCACTTTATCCTTTCAAAAAATTTCTTCATTCCTTACAAATTTTACTTCGTTTTACATTGTTTAATTATTTTTTTCATTCGAATTTTCATTTTTTAATTACTTTATTTTAACTTTTTATGAATATAATTTTTAGTTTATAAGCGTTGATTAGTATTATGGTATATTATTAGTTAATATGAAGTATTGTACGTATTAGTTTATATTGTGACAAGTTCTAATGTTTTTGAGTTTCGAGTTCACATACTTTATGGTACTAGTTCAAATATAGTATAGTATTAGTTCACATATTGTACAGTATTAGTTCACATGCTCTATGATACTAGTTCAAATATAGTATAGTATTAATTCACATATTGTATAGTATTAGTTCATATATTAAATAATATTTTTATACCCACATTAATCTCTAATACTATACCATAGATGTACTAATACTATATCGTATTTAAACTAATACTCCCTCCGTCCAATTTCATTATTCTCACTTTCCTTTTTTGGTTGTCCAATTTTATTATGTCCATACCCTTTTTGGAAACAATACTATTCATACTACTTTATCTTCACCCTCCTACCATCACTTATTTACCCACTTTGCCATTCACTTTATTCATAAACAATCATTTATTTATAAATGGACCCCACAATACCTCATCATACCCTCAACTTATCTACTTTATAAATAAACTAATCAATATTCATTAAAACTCGTGCCCGAAGAAGTGGGCATAATAAAATTGGACGGATGGAATATTATACTTAACAAAAAAATACATAACTTAACACATTCATAATTACAGGCATACCATGCAAATTAATACATCAAAATTAAAAGATTGATATTAACTAACTAGTAAAAAGAACAAAAGTGAGAATGAACACACTGAATACACAATTCAATTACGGAGTAATAGATACGATCACACTCAATAAACATATGAATGGATCAACACGGAGTAATAGTTTTCAAATTTAAAGGATGTAAATTGAACTAACTGCCCAAAATCTCAATTTTTCGATGAAAATGATGTAAATTGGGCACTCTAAGACGTAAATTGAGAAGGTGAAAATTTAAAAGATATAAATTATAAACTGAATTAGGCTTTTATAGAGACTTTTTTCTCTTAGTTTTTCCTTCCCTTCTCCTTCACTAATTCTTTTTACTTTATTAATACTTCTCTTTACGTGTCTTTTTATATATATATATATATATATATATATATAAAATATATCTTAAAAAATGAGCCCCTACAAAATTGAAATATTCCTGGGCCTGAATCGGTCGCCTCGTTGGCTTAACATTAGGACCGGGCCTGAGAACACTTCAAATTTAAGGGAAACAGAGCTTCAAATTCTTCTATTTATAATAATAAATGACATAAAAAATAAATTGAGCTAGCATGCAAAAGGTGGATATATAAAACGTACAAATTGATGAGAAATTGAGAATACAACAAGAAGACATGCAGTGACTCTTACAAAACATAAACAAAAGAAACGTCTAAAAAAGAAAAAAATATATTCTCGATCGAAATAACTCTTAATTTTCTTTGTTGCCAAGTTGAGTTTTCCTCGTGCGTCTCGCACACCCCAAATTTGAACGAAATCTCCTTCGCTAGCACCGTTTTGTTGCACCATTTTAGACCAATCAGTTGACTTAATAACTAAAACATCAAGACTTGTCCATATCTTGAGGCACAATTTGTAAGTGTTGCCTTGTGCGTCAAAACTAGCCACATCTTCCAACCCTGGGTACTTCACAGTGGCGTTCTCATTCTCATTTAGAAACTCCTCAAATCTCTTTCTTCGAGTTACAAATAGTCTATTCTGGCTCTTTTCGACGTCGGAGTTTTTCAACTTCTTTTCATACAAAAAAACAGGTGGTTGGAGGGTGCTTTCATGCTGGATAATTTGGAGTAGTGGTGCAGGAATCGCTGGTTCAGGGCCGGGTTCGAGTTCTTGATGACGTCGACGATTTCCTGTGCGGGCCACGTGGTCCAATTGCAAGTTGGTGCAGCGCTTTCTTTTTGAAGAAGCAGCAGAAACATGATGATGATGATCAACAGGAACATCTATTTCTCTTCCAAATAGCCTAAATGTCTTCTTCTTCTTCTCTCCAATTTTTTTATTTTATTTTTATTATACGCGCCTAAAAACTCGATTGATCGACCAAGTATTATATAGTGCGCATATTTATACATACATATACAGTATGTATGTTGTCCTGCCCTGCCCTCAATTATATATAATAGGAATACTTTCCTTATGTATTAGGAAACGATTAAGTTTGTTAAGGATATCCAATATGTTAACTAAACTGAAATTATATTTTTGGATATATATATTCTTATTAGACTTCCCCAAGTAATTAATTAAAACTAGTCAAGATATGATTTTATATATTTCCTAAACAATTAACGGCTTTATTTCAAATCATGTATATCTTCCGCATGAATTTTTAATATCATATAAATCAAAGTGAGAGCTATATATAATTATTTCTCTTCCAAATAGAATAAATGTCTTCTTCTTCTCTCCCATTTTTTTTTCGCCTAAAAACTCGATTGATCGACAAAGTATTATATATTGGAATACGTAGTTAATTTGGAGCTAGAAAATAAGTAAATGAAGTGCGCATATTTATACATATACAGTATGTTGCCTTGACCTCAATTATAATAGGAATACTTTCCTTATATATTAGGAATACTTTCCTTATATATTAGGATATACGGAGTACTTTTAATATGTTAACTAAACTGAAATTTATACTATTCTTATTGGACTTTCCCAAGTAATTACCTTAATTAAAACTAGTTAAGATTTTATTTCCTAAATTAAACTGCTTTGTTTCAAATCATGAATATATATATAACTAATCAATAATTAATATTAATTTAAGTACTAGTATTAGGTTTTCGTGTGCAGTCAAACTAAATAAATACAGTATCACTGATGAGTTAATATTAAAATAAGGGTTAATTCCAAATTAACTTAAAAAATCTATTTGACACCATGAAATTTGCAAACATTTATTAGTTCTTCCCAGTATTATATACTCCCACTTTGATTTTTTAAATGACGTTTTAATTTGCAAATAATTTTAATCAATTCGTTTTTCGTATTCGAATTTAATTTTGATATTTGCATGTCTAGGCATTCCATTTTTATATTTTTTTGACTTTCCAGTATCGAAATATGTTTCATTGTTTCGTGCAATCGAGCACGTACTTCTCCTAGTCCAATTATAGTTTAAATTTTTTTTATGAAATTTCAGCCACTGTCTCAACTGTCAACTGTGTATAGTCATTTCAATCTAGCCACGTAACTAATTCTCAACATGCAATTAAATTAAAAGTATAATTAATTAATTAAAAAAATACAACTAACAATTTCGTACATGCAATTAACCCAAATAACTGAAACCTAACTAAATGCAATTAATAAAGCATACTAACTAAAAAAAACATTAAACATAATTAAATAAAATGCAAAAACAGCAAAAAAAACTATGAAATTTTGAAAAATAACTTCAATCAAATAAATTAAGTACTACTTCCTCATATTCAAAATAATTATCACTTTTGACTGGGAAAAAAATCACTTTATATTAATGCATGAAAATAACTAGATTGCAAATGTTCAATTTCTCTCTCTTTTTTTTTTTTTTTCAAAATGCTGCATATGTTCAACCTGAGTTTTTCTTGGAGTCATTTAGCACATTATTATTATTTAATTAGCTTTCTGAAACTATAAAAAATGAATAAAAAAAACAAAGATAAAGAGGTAGGAAGGATATCTGAAAATTGCAAACTAAAAATATATAGAAATTGGAGGGGCTCAGGAAAGTGTGGAACATCACTCACTAGGGAGTATACATAATGAGATTTATATTAACAAAATTTCCACAGACTCGGGCCATAAAATTACGACAAGCCCCTTTAGCTTAGCTAGCAGACGGCCAATAGTACATAACTGATCTAAACAAATGCAGCTCCTCTAACGAGCAGGAAAACAATGGGGGCACGTCAAATGGTGCCAAAAGGAGGAGATACGAGACACTGTACACCTATCTCTATATGTCTCTTATCTTCCTCAACAACTGCCAATGCTACTTAATATACAATATACCTCAAAAATATTGATCATCTTTCCAATTTGGGCAGAAGTCTAACCTTTGACCAGTACATCATCTTTCCATGCCCTTGCAACCATGAGCTTCCTTTTCTGAACAAAATGTAGACCCAATTAAAAGAGAAAATTCACAATTGAATCTTATAAAAAGAAAAATATGTACATTTTTTGAACTTTTCCCTATTTTAAAAATGGAATACAAAAGCATGTTAAGAACCTTAATTGCAAAACTAACCCTAACAATTCCCTAGCATGAATATCATCAAGATATGACACACCTGTACACTAATATCTCAAGAGCATGTTGAGGTAAATTGGGCATGGTGGATTTTAGTTGCACCAATCTATCTGTAGAAGGATGGCCTTCATTCCAACCTAGAGTCACTATTACCATACAAATTGCTACTCCCTGCTTGGAGAAGCTGTGCCTGCTGCTGCTGCTGCTGCTGAGTATGTATCAGTTGAAGTGCTGGCGAAGGAGGCTGTTGTACTTGTGGGTGTTGCCGTTGTGCACTAACATCTTGTCTTGTTAGTGGTAATTGAGGCACAGACTCACTCGAGTTAGAGGGTCTAGACACCATTTCACTCAAATTAGTTGGTGTTTTCAATGCATTCGTTTCCGATAAAGGTTCAGAAGAATGCCAGTTATGAACGCCAACTTGAACTGCATTTGAAGCTGCATTGTTAGAGGCCTTGGGTAATGTATTGATTTCAGGAGGGCTGCTTGCTGGACGCTGCTCAGCATCATATTCTCTACCTTGTTTAATCTGGCGATTTGGTTGAACCGGCCTTTGAGGAACCGGTTGGTTTTGGTTCACTGGCTTTTGGTTGTTTGCCCCGGCAATGGCCATAGATGGCTGACCAGCAGATAAAACAGGAGGAGAAACTGGGGGAATATGGCCTTGACTGCTATTAACTGCAGGTTGGGAATTCTGTTGAAGATGTTTGGATGATTGGCCAGGATACATCTTTTGCTGATTGGATTGGGGAGCCGTGTATTGCTTTGTTGTCGGTTGTGCTGCATTTTGTGTTGAAATCCCAGCCTGACTTTGTGCAGAATTGGTGGGTGGTTCTCCTCCTTTCTCCAAAGACTGATTAGTTGAGACTCCATTGGATAGGGAGGCATCAGCTGCAGGGATATTCTGATGCATCCCTCTACCGACTCCCTTGCCAACTTTAGGCTGTCGATGCTGAGGGTGTTGCCTATTAGCTTGAGAAAACTGATGCTGTTGTGGCCGTTGCCGTGGTTTGCCCGTTGGATTAGTTAACCCACTTCCACTAGCCACCTGTGGATTCCGTGCAGCAACTCCTTGAGTTGGCGTTTGATGTTTTTGCTGATGCTGAGGTGGCATCGTAGGAGAACTCGTTTGGGGCTGCTGCACTTGTGATGTGTTTTGCATAGGAGATGATATAGGAAGCTGAGGATATTGTTGTTGCTGTAGGAAACGTTGTTGCATGTGCCTCTCTTTAGCTAAGCGCATAGCATACGCATGTTGCTGGGCATGATTTGCTGCTGGGGCAGCTTGAAAATGCTGGACTTGAGGAGGCTGTTGTGGAAGTGGGTATGACGCCACAGGTGGCGAAGCTGTCTGGTTCGGAAACGGAGAGCTTAACCCACCAAAGTGGGATGATGCACCTTGGCTTGTTGTGGCCATCTGAAAGTCGGGCCTCTGCGAATCTTGAACCGGGCCGGGCTGCAACAAGAGATAATTGTATATTATTAGCTGCTGTAACTGAAATGTAGAATTAACCCAACCTCTAGAGACACATTGCAAGTCTGGTCAACCTGTTTATCAGCATGCATCTCCGCCTTAATCTCGTCTAACAAAACATTACTATTTCTTCATCAGATATTTCAAATTTTAAAATTGCACAAAAACTTGTAAGCAATATTGATCAATTAAGGTAAAAATTCGAGGGTCAAACGCAGATCAACCTTAATTAAAATATTTTTTTTTCGCTTCCCAAATATTATCCTACTACATGACCAAAACTATATTACTAGAAGACCAAAATTTTGTCACTACAAGGCCAAAAATGTATTAAAGTCCAAAGATATTTTGAACACTTATTTTTTGCAAGACAAAATTACTAGAATATTTTTTAAGTCAAAAATATTCTCCTACCATATGACTAAAACTATGTTACTTTAAGACCAAAATTATCACTACAAGGCCAAAAGTGTATTACTACAAGTCCAAAAATATTTTAGACACTTGTTTTTTTTGGCGAAATTACCAGAATATTTTTGAAGTAAAAATATTCTATTATTACATGACTAAAACTATGTTATTACAAGACCAAAATTTTATCATTACAAGGTCAAAAGTGTATTACTACATGTTCAAAAATATTCTGGACACTTAGTTTTTTTGGGTGAATTTACCAGAATATTTTTAAATACATAGTAGTAAACTTTTGGCCTTATAGTGGTAATACTTTGGCATTGTAGTAACAATATTTTGGTCAAGTAGTAAACCACATGTTTGCGACCCTCGAATTTTATGGGCCACCCAGATCTGGGCTTATGACCCGCGATTTTTTGTGAAGTTTATTAACAAAACTGATTGAGACCCGTGAGATTTAGCTTAGGGTTTTTGACTTTTGGGCCAAATGAGCTTATGGTTTTGACTTTTGGGCCAAATGAGCATGAGATAATAAGAAAAATGACTTACGCGCATCATAGGCAAACCTTCACGAGGCCTCACCATAGGGCTTCCCTGAGCAGCACCTACTCCAGCATGCATATTTGGAGACGACATACCAGGGGAACCCACACCACTAGGTGATGCAGGAATTCCTTGAAATCCAGGCCTCACCATCGGCATGCTTCTATTAACACCAGGCATTATACCAATGCCATTGCCACTAGGAAGCATACGAACACCACGATCAGCTCCTGCAATGGCTCCAGGTGCAGCTGCATTGGGTTGTTGACCGTTTCTACCCGGTATCATTTGATTATACAGATGTACCCTATGTTGATCATCAGACCTAGGAACATGTCTAACACCCCTATTGGAAAAGTACAAAAATATGTGCCCATAGAAAACAACCAAAATAACAAAACAAAAAAGGTGTCCTTAATCAATACCTGGAAGATGAATTGAGAGGACCGGGTGAAGACGAAAAACTATTGCCAATCATCATATTTGAGGATACTGGCAAAGAAGAACTGGCACCAGATGCAGGAGGCATTGGAGCTACAGTGCCCTGGTTCGGAATAGGCAATCCACTAGAATGAGCCCCTTGATACCCCAGTGAAATTACTTCAGGGCTAGTGAAAGGGCTGGCTTCGCTCAAGTCCAAGGGCCTTCAAACGAGCGAAATGGGTGGGCAAATAAAGAAATTCAAAAGTCAGTTCAGCACAGAAAGATCCAATACCAAAACACATTTTGCATATTTGAACCAACTCAGACATCAAAATGCAAAAGACAACTCAGTTGCGTATCTTACGTCAAAGTGGACCCTCCACTCAGATTATTAGGACAAACTTGGGACAGTGCAATTGTATGAGAGCTGTGAGGTTGCTGGAACTGTTTAGGATCCTGGTTGTCATTATTAAAGAAAATGTTAATTGAAAAGTCATAATACAGACAAATTAAACACAATATATTACATCCATTAGTTTACTAACTATGAAGAAAATTTGAATTATTAGTTACAATGAGCTGAGTGGAAGACCCAAAAACAATGCCATGAATATGAAGAAATCAGAAATGGATTAAAGCATTTATATTATTGACGACTAAAAAAAAAAAGCATTTATATTATTATGTACCAGTAAAGTGTTTCAGGGTAATGGGAAGATGATATTTTAGTGCAAACGTTATATAATCATGATATTACCATATCAGCTAGAATTGAGCTAGACAAGAAAAGAAAATAATAATGATAATAATAACTAATAAGTAATAGGAGTAACTAATAAAAATATCAAAATCGATATTGATTTAAATGGGCTAGCCCTGACCATCTAACCATAAAGAAAGAGGTTCAGGACCAGTTTTTTCTGTCCAATTAAAATCCAGCCTTTTTGGACCGGATGTGAGCACGGGCCCGCTAAGTCAGCCCATATAATATCTCTAATTCTGACTAACAATTGATTTTAGTTGTCGTGTATATTATGATGAAGATGACATTTGTCCAACGAAGAATCAAATGCAGTTGAAGCTAATGATGCTTGAGTAGCCGTGATGCTGAGTAGTTAAGAATTGTATGGTTTAATAAGTGGAATTTATCTCTACTTGAATACTACAATTATACTATTTTTGCTGATGTGATTGGAACTATGTATGGTTTGTATTCATATGTATCATTTAATTTAAATGCTAGGCTTGAATTTTATCATGTTATATATAATTTCAAAACTTTTATCTTAACGTCTGGTAGCTACCCATTTAGACTGAAACCTGCTGGAGTAAAGGTTAGTTTCACAATATTAGTGATCCAATCAAACCGGGCATTTTTTTCCCAGAACTGTTTGGCGCGGAGCTTGCTGTTTAACATCTCTATAAGGATAACAAAATCTCCGCGTTTTTACCATTTACTATAACAGTATGCTCCTATAATTCACTCTTATTAGAATGTGCCCCAATTTTTTAATACCAGATGAGGACTATACACTATACAGACAAAAATTTATTATCTGGCTTGAAATCTACTACTTGTACCAATAATGTAAAGGTTCACACTTCCACATATAATAATCACAACCTCAATCACAATCCTAGCTAGCCGTGTTTCGGAAAACGTGTATATATGATTTATGCATTGATACTTTTTAACCCTAAGAAACAAAACCCAATAAATCCAAAACTTGAGCCATACGAACAGAATGTGAAGAACAAGATGGAATGAAGTAAGATGCAACAAAAAGAGCATGCATATCCACAGAAATTTTTGAAATAACAAGTATACGCTACAACAATTTTCCAAAGCGAAAGATGCGGAGTAGATCAAATCATCCAAAAAGTATAATCACCTTGAACTTCAGAAAAAGGCTTGCAAATAAATACAAGTGTAAGCATTTTAGATAATGGAAACTGCTGCCCCATATCCAAATAATGTTATATGTGCGTGTCAACAATATATCAAGCTCAACTGGAATACCTGAGTCTTGCGATAATGCTGTTTCTGTCCAATCATTATTATCTTCTCAAAGTGAGATTTGAGGGTTTCTTCCTCCACTGGACCTTGTAAACGTTGAAACAACTGTCTAGCACTTCCCTGAATGTCATGCATACAAAGAAATAACCATTACATCAGTGACAAGAGAATAATATGTTTGGTAATGAAAAGGATGAGCTAATCAGAAAACTACATGGTAAATCAAATTAAATTACCCGAACGAACGAGAAACCAAAAAAAATAATTTTTTACCTTTGGGATTCCAGGTAATGTAGAAGGATAAGGCTGTGAAGATCCAGAATCTTCAGCACTGTCCGCACCATCACCAGGAGTTCTATCCATCAAAGATATATGGCGCTCCTTGCATTCTTTAGCTTTGCGGAATATGAACTAATTGCATGAAACAAAATTTTATATAAACAATCACAATTATTAAAGATCCTTCAAGAAAGATGTATATGAAAAGCATTGGATTGCCCTACCTTGAATTGCAGAGTACTGTTAAAAGCGTCACTTACGAGCTCCCAGTTAGGTCCGAGGTCATGTGCCAGGACAACAAGCGCCTAAGAAAGTTAAACGCATTTGTATTATTGTAACTAAAAACATCTGGAGAAAAAAAATCCCATACTTAATAAGACAAAATTATATGCTTATGTAAATCAACCTGATCCTCAAAGGGTGACCATGCACTTCCTGACCCAGGTTGCCCAGAAGACATCTGATAGAAATCAAAATGCTAATCTTTCAGACTTTATACATCATGATGCAGTATCAAGACGCAAATATGGGGTTCTCTTAAAAAGGCAATCTTAAAAAGGTAAAGGCAATCTGAATGTATACCTTAAGAGCTTTAGTTTTCCTACCACGATCCCGACCACCAAGCATTTTAATAAATTTATTAGGATTGGACATATTACTTATTTGGGAACCCACCGGAGAAGCAACAGACCCACCACTTGGTGGGATATTGTCATAAGAGTTATCATGTTGTCGCATAAGCTTTGGCTTCTTTGCAACGGGTTGACCCAATAACCCTTCATAAGAGAGAGATAAAACATAAGACACTTTAAAGAATGTATTTAATAAATACTCCACTGTCTTGAAGGATAACAAGATTTACCACTGTTACCATTAGACTCAAGCTGATGACTCTCGGACCTCTTTTGCATATAATCCCTCTGAAACTGAAAAAACAAATTGGACAAAGATATGAGCATTAATTTACAATAAAATAAACCCTCATGTAAATTTAATAATCATAGGAGTTGTCCCATCATTCATTAAATACATAGGGTATTCTTAGTAGTGGAAATAATGGCAATGAAACTCCTCAGGCTGCATAGTACTAAGATTACACTCCAACGGTTGCATATCGAAACAAGCAAACCGTCTAAAAAAATTTAACAACATAATGAAAACAAAAAATAAGTATCAGACCCCAAGTTTAAGGTCCTAACTGCTAAATTTTTCTAAGAGCACTGGAGTGCAAGTTTTCTAAGGTTCACAATGAATTGAATAATGTTTAGGAGGAAATGACGCAAAAGCAGCCCTCATCATGAGCTTATGTGAATAAATAGGCCCACCTTAATGTATCATACAAACGGAAGAGCCAAGTTCAATGACATTAAGAAATTCACCTGCTCATTTTGAAAGCTTGAATCAACCTGCCACCTCTGCTCATATGCAGCATTCTGCCAAAAACAAAACAAAACAAAGTGAAGATCAGTAATTTGAAAATTTGACAAAAATGACAATAATACAATTGATAGTATATGCCATAGTTTACAGGATGCTTTGCTTTCTTCTTCTTCTTAGGTCTTGTTGACACTTCTGCAGAGTCAAATGGTAGTTTCTTTTCAAATTCCCCAGCTGACTCAACTTCTACACTATTTGGAACGAGCAATCCACCACGAAGGGTACTCTGATCATCCTGAAATGAATTGGTATCACAACTTGAAGCATCTGCTTTATTTGGAATCGATACTCCAGCACCAAAAGGACTGATAACTCTCCTGGTAGCAGTTCGCACACGTTTTGTCGGGATCGATACATTAATATCGTTGCCTGGCCGTTTTGCCAGTAAAATAGATTGTTGAGTTACTTTATTTTCATGCAACAAATCAGAGCCCATTTCATATGACCTTGCACCATATGGATATGTCAAGTGTTTATGTTTCTTTTGGTCATATCTTGAAGAATTTCTACCATCAAAGGCCACTGACATGTTATACGTATTCGTTTCCCCCTCATACTCATCATACGCATTATCTTGAGATTCAAAGTCTGCAGTAAAAAGTAATCTAGTCAAATTAAATATTAAACCAGAAAGCAATGCAGAAACAAGCAAACCCTATATCATTCTTACCTGCCGCCACATCGAAAGCAGATGTCTCCACTTCTTCTTGCATAGTACTCCCAATTCTCTGAGGAATTGAATAATTCAAGAGATCGGATTTAAAATGTAAGATACAAATATTCTTGTTGTATCGATATTAGATATCAAAGAGAGCTAGCAATAATGTGTTGAACAGATCAATTGCTAATAAGAAAAATTACAAACATGA
The DNA here is from genome assembly GCA_963675135.1 of Galeopsis tetrahit. Classification (NCBI taxonomy): domain Eukaryota; kingdom Viridiplantae; phylum Streptophyta; class Magnoliopsida; order Lamiales; family Lamiaceae; genus Galeopsis; species Galeopsis tetrahit. The sequence goes on from OY776131.1 coordinate 43,952,389, forward strand.
AGCAAGCTGTAAAATAGGTAACAACATAGATAATAATGTGAACACATTGAGAAACATATTTACCTCACAATGAGCCACATGAGATTCAATTGCCATTCTATAGGTCTCCATAGATCCAGCAGGGATTGTGTAGAAAAGGTTATACTGAATCATTGTAGCGACATAGTATATTAGTAAAATAGGCAGTATTAATTTGATTCTACGCACGTTAAAGCAAGCAAAATCATCTAGGAAGAAGGGATGTGCGGGGGTGGAATAGGGGAGGAGGATTCATATGAAACAAATGTATCAAGATATTGGGTGACAATACATACTTCTGTCAAACTATCCTCCCACGACACATCCGTAATTCCTGAGTCAGATACCTGATCTGGAGTCAAAGGTACCTCTGCTTGGCTAAAGAAAATATTTGGTTTATTGCATTTCAGAAACCTGACCGCATAAGCCTGAACAGAAAGTGTCCCATTCTTTTGACGTTGCTGCTCCAATTCTAGGCCTTTATCCTGCAAAAATCACCAAAATCTTATTTGTTACATTTTTATTTATCCTTGTTAAAGGCCATTTGTTCCTAGATGGAATGATTTGGGTATCAACCCCACCAGTTTATTTATGCTTGAAAAGTACATGAGTCAGGAAGGAAAAATCCAAGAAAAGCTAACAATGAGTAATACAACTGATAAAACTACATGATCGCCTAACTTACATAAATCAGATTTCTACTGCTTTTCAACCCACCTAAAAAGAGAGTGATCAATGATGGCTTTAGTGACTTGTACAAAATTATTTAAGCCCCAACGACAAGGTAACCCTCAACTTAAAATTCTCAACAAGAGACGTTTGTAATAGAGTTAATCTATCAATATATAAAGTATAAACAGACACTTCAGACCACCAACTTATAAACTATTATACTAGGGTATGAGAGAGAATGACATTTTAGTACATTCGCGCATGGTCAGTCTTTTACACAAAAATGTGTTGCCCAACTATACAACCAAATGGCAAATGGCAATACACAAAAAATACAAGAGCAGAAAACCAAAAAAGTTTGGTACTAAAACATTAGGATACAACCTAGTCATTTCAAGACAGGCTACAGAAACACAATCTTCAAATAAAAATTAAATTAAAGATAAGATTTGCTTAGATTTTAAAAAAAATGATAAATAAATTTGGATATTTAAGTTAAAATTAAGTTCATCAATGTACTTTACACATTGGATAATTTTTCTTTCTTTCCTTCTTTTGGAGCACATTCAGATAAGTGCTTTCTGTAAGAAGATATTAATCACTACATATACAAATTTATAGCTCCTATTTCCTTTTCCAGATGTATCAAGATAAGGCTCCATTTTCTATAATAGAGCATTTTCCAAAAAAAAATACCCTCTCACAATAACATCATCCCTCACAACTTACCACTACTGCTGAGAGCAATACATTTGGATCTACAAATATTCAGTTCTCTAAATCTATATATGACTATATAACTCTCAAGAGTGTCTTTTTTTAAGGTGAAAAAGAAAAGAAAAAAATAGAGCAATAATTAGTTCCCAGCTGAAAATCTGCTTAAGAAAAAAAAGATTGACCAACAACCAAAAGATAAATAAGATCAGAGGCCCCGGAGCATTAAATATTTCTGGGTCCACACCTGAACTTGAAACTCTACATTGTGCCAGAATTCCAAGACAGCTTTAGCCAAGGTATGAGCAATCCTCTTAGTATTCATGCCAGATTTTTTTTCTTTATTTCTCAACCGACAAGTAACAGCAACTCGGTGAGATATTTGAGATGCAGCGGCTACTTTCCAAATGCGCTCCTACATGAGAAGATGCAAAACAGGAAGCCTCACAAGATGGAAATTGAAAATATATACGTAAAAGGAAGATAACCAACAATATAGTAAATAAAAAAAACATAACAAAAAGCCTAAACAAAAATAAGGAAGCATCCTGAACAAATGCCTGTGCGAAGTCAAACCTGTGCAAAATCATTTGCCAACCATGCCATTTCTTCAAGCACATAATCCCAATGAGATTTCCGGCAAATCTCCACGGGAGATGGTATATCAGACAACTCCTTGATCCTCTTCCGTTTTACCTATTTACTAATTCTATTAGATCTTTTTGTCCAAAAACAATTTTTTTTAAAAGAAAAAACACTTCTAGCACAAACAGATGAAACAAATTAAATAATACTAATACATAAGGAAAACCTCTATATTTTGTGCTTCTTTCAATATTGAATCTTCATCAATTTTACGTGCCAACTTCAAGTCAGGCCCAGAAGTAGTTTGAGCTTCAAGGGATCCAGTAGAAATCCTAGTCAATAACCCAACCTCAGGTAGATCTGAATTGGAGACAGCAGCAGAATCCTTATGCCTAACATCAGGAGATGTTCCATTCTGTATTCCAGTATTGTCAACCGAAGGATTAGCAGGTATCCTCTCAGATTCTAATTGAGTGGGTCCAGTATCTTCTGTTCCCTTGACAATAACTTGATCATTCACCAAAGCAGATTCTATTTTATCTAATTCTTTCTCCGGTTGGAGTAAAACATCATTATCTTGCTGACTTTGACAAGCAAAATCACTCTCCTTGTTTACAAGAGTAGAACTGTCAATTCCCTCAGTATCTTTCTTTAATTTGGCAAAATTTTCAATTTCTGTAACTGGGGTCCCATCTTGTACACTTTGATTTTTTAAGTTCCCATTTGAATCAACATTTCTCACTATTGTACACATTTCACCTCCATTATTCCCATCAATACTTAGACTGGCTTGCGTGCAAGATGACTCAGAATCCAAAACCTTTGCACCACGAGAAGCAGAGCTATTATGAGCATCAGTCTTCACATTATCCCCCGTTTTTCTGCTGAAACCATTCATCTGGCATGAACTAGATAGATTCTCAACCTTTACAGCGGTCACACTAGGCTGACATTCAATAACTGCAGAACTGATTCCTTCCACCTGGATTGCTTCTGGCCCATTAGAATCCACCTGTTTAGGAGCTTCCACAGCAGCTGAAACTGATTGTTGGTTCAACTGCTCATCATGGGCAATTTTGGAAGCAATAGCATCTGAAGTGGTATCTACGGAAACACCATGATTCTGATCCTTGGTCGATTTAGAAGACTTTAAACCGTCCAACTTAACATCATCCTTACCATCAGTCAACAAAGTCTTAGGAAGGATCTCTGTAGTTGGACTTGTAGGCTTTGTGTTCCAATTCAATGATGTATTTTGCTGTTCTGCATCAGATGCCAATCCCTTAACATCTTTGGGGCCATGGCGAGAAGGTAGAGAAGCACGAGTTGAATTTACATCAGTTGAGCTTGACCTAGTTCCATCACGATTGGGGCGGGACCTGTACCTTCTCTTATATGCTTTTCTAGGGACACCAAAAACAGCTGAATTCCCTTGTTCAAGAGTTTTACAGCCCCCAATTGTCTGGAATGACTGTTCAGATGGAACAACATTACTCTTACGCAACAAACTCCGACCACCTTCAGAAGATTCATGTTCAGCATCAAATAACATGAGATTATCAGCACTATTCGGTTCCCAAGGAGTTGTCCCAGGTCTGCCACAACTTTCGACAGAGTCTCCATGAGGTGATGCAGTCAATGCAAAACTGCCTTTTGCTTCACTACAGTGCCAACAAAAATTTAAGAAAACAGAAAACAGATTTGAAGCCGAATTAAAATAATATGAAATTAAAAAAGGCACGCACAGTATAAGTACCTGGTCACAAACTGGTCAGGATGTTGATCGGTGATTGAAGTTGACTGGACACTAACTGAAGCACCAAACCCAATCTTAAAATCTAATGGATTTCCACCCTGCAGATAAAAAAGAATCAAGCACTCCACAGTGACATATATGCTCAGAAAAGAAAAAATAGAGTTAAGCTCCATACTTTCTCAAGAAATTCCAACTCTCTTCTTCGTTCATCACGAACGCCACACTTTAGCCTGTAATCATAGTCAACAAAGCAGCATGGCCATGAGGAAAACCATAAAACTTGATTAACAAAAATGAGTTGGCCTGGTATAAAAGTTGAGCAGTATAGCATCATTACCTAAGCTCTGCTTGAACCTTCTCAATTGCTACTTTCTGCGGAGAAGTTTTGTTAGCAATACCAACTCCGCCTTCAACAACTCCTCCCATAGAATCAGCCTCGGCATTGACTATGAAAACAGATGCTGAAGCACATCCATGCATTCCCCACTTCAACAGCTACACATGTTTTCTACCATTTAACTCAGAAGTAAACCCCTGTGAAACAAAGAGCAAAAGAAGATTACAAGTGAAGAACTAGAGAACATAGAGGAGATATAATTGATCGCATCATCTTAGTAGGAGCTGCATCACCTAGAGGATATCAGAGCAAATAAGGTTTAAAATTCCTAAGTAATCTACCAGCATCTAATTGCTCACAGAAGCTAAGAACCACACATTGCACATTTATCGTTTTCCTGCTTTTTTGTCCCTAATAATTTGGCTGGCTGCCTTAATTAAGTTCATCATTAAGCAGTGTGTTGACCTCTTTAACTCTTTGACTTGTAGAACATCCTTTGCGACAACCATATATCAGAAAGTACCATGAAAAGGAAATACAAGCTTGCTAAGAAGAGACTGGATGAAGGTGTGAACAATTAAAAAGATCAACAATTGCAAGATGGTCCAATTCCATAAATTCCAAGAAATTACATATTGAGGTACGCTAATCAGGTTAACTGAGGATAGCTAACATGACCCTTGAACTTCAACAACCTTCAAGATATGTAATCTATAAGGGGATGTTTGTTTTGGGATGGGAAATTCGGATTTGGGATTTTGAAATCCTACCCATGTTCTAGTTTGGGATTCGATTTAGGATTTTAAAATCCTACCCTACAAATACCTATAAACCCTACAAAAGTCAACCCTATAAATACCTACAAACCCTATATAGATACCTATAAAACCTATATAAACACCTATAATCCTATACTATAAAGTTAAATACTACCCTACTTAAATCCAAAACAAACACAAAACATAAAAAGCATTAGGATTTTAAAATCCGAATTTCAAAATCCCAAAACAAACATCCTCTAAGAGGAAATAATCCACTCAAAGATATAAATACAGATGGATTTTAAGGTAAGATAATATATTAATTATCTAGAACCTAAACATTACGGTGATGTTTGTTTGGGGTTTTTTTAAGTCTCGGTATCCGGCCAAAGTACCGACTAATACGGGTGACCAATCTCACCGTCCACTAGTGGGAGGCACACTTAAAACCAGAGCTAAGCTCTGTATGGACTGGCCCCTTAGGAATTGTTTGCACCTTAGGGGTTTCGAACCTAATACCTAGAGAGGAGCACACTCCTAAGTCCCAAGCCTACACTACCAGGCCAACTCCTTGGGGTTTTTAAAAACCGGTTCCAGTTCGGGATTTTGAGAAACAGTTTTAATAAACAACCACTACAACCCCTATAAACATACTATCACACTTTCCAATACAATCAATTCTCTCACCTTACACTTTAATATATTTAAATCATAATTCACATCATTCAATCAGAAAAATCACTCAACAATAATATACTAATTCATTTTTATTCACTCTTACACATTAATTTGACATAAAATCAAATCCCACTCTACTCAAAAACCCAAAACAAACACACATCTTACTATTTATCAGTATTTCAAAATCACGTAGATTTTAAAAAACAGTTTTCAAAAATCACTTAAAACCCAGAACAAACATCACCTACAGAGTTAATAGTCTAATAAAAAAATACAGATACCATGACACTTCATTTTGATCAAGTGGTAAGTCGTTGAAAGGAAAGATGTAGAATGAAAGAGAAGTGGGAAAGATTATTTTAGCACTTTAGCAGAAGATGTTAATCTGTGTTAAACAAACACAAAAGCATCATTCCAAGTGAAAAGCTGTTAAAGCACTGTTAAATAACAAGAATAATAGTTCAACCCAAAGGCACACAGCAGAAACAAAAAGAAGTATTGATAAGAAGCCAAGCATTAAAAAAAAAAAACATCATAACTATCAATGCCCTTACATAATGTAATCCGTACAATCACATAATGAATTGCATACTATGAACACACAGTTGAAGAACTAGAATGTATACAATTATGACCAACTTTAAACACCTAAATAACATCTTTTTTCAGAAAAATGCCAACTATATAGGTCTTTTACGTCTCCAAGGAATAGCGCACTTCATATTCTAATTCTCACACAAATTCTGATCAACAACTTAGCTTTCCAACGTAACATTTAACTCAAGGACTAAATTATTAATTGAGAGAGAGAGAATGATATCAGGGCACAAGAGCAGAAGAAGAAAACTTAACAGCATTCATAACTCAATAAAGGTTCCCTTTGTCCTCAGCTTATTTCAATACTTTGGATGCTCCTGAATGTGAGCATGTCCTCAGATGAACACAGGATATCCGTAAATTTTATTTTTGTTTTGAAATTTAGATGCTTTCATGTACAAGTTGGAAACACATCCTGGTCCAACCCGAATCTTTGTCCAAGCAGTGTCAGTTATTGCATGGCCCTGATTCTGGCGTAGTCGTTTTTTTAAATTGGAACAAATAGTCTCATATAATTAAATAACATGATTCATATCCTAAATAGTACTTATATCCATAAAGGCATACGGCCTATATATGCACCCATGCAACATGAATATCCCGAGTACCACAAGAAAAGACATAGGTTATATATGTAGAATATTGCTCACATTCATCAGTTTAACTTATCAAAGAGATGAGGAAACAATTCCAAAACATCTCTAAAACTGGGCAAAAGTACTAGAAAATTGGTGATGCATCACTCACGTGCATTTTCCCTTATTTATCTAATGGCTAATGCCATTGTATTCATCATAAAATCCTATCCTACACGTTGCTAAGTTAATGACTACGACTAAACTCTAAAGCCAGACAAATTTCGCTAAATTCTTATAAAGCTGAACTCCTTCAAACTTATTGGTTGAATCATAAAAACGGATAAATGTTACATGTTCCGACAAAATTTTACAGATGTAGTAAGCTTACTAACCTTTCAACTCATCCTCTCATTTTATATAGCTTGTACAAACACTCAACTAAAAGCTCCCAAAAAACTAATACTAACACGCACGAAAAGCAGAACTTAACTCATCTAGCATGCAACAAGCAAATTCCAGAACTACTGAAATGCCAATTGTGGGAGAAGCTCACATGCTATGTTACAAGTTACAACTAACAGAACCCCTCACTACAATTTAACCAGAAATGCATGAAGCAATCAACAATTCCATATTCATTTCCCCAAAGTTAAACCCCTAATTCGATCAAAAAATGAGCAGGAAAATTTTAGGGTTAGGACAAACTTGAAATTCTAGGGTTTGAGAAGTGGGAGCGCGAAAATATTACCTGAATTTCGATTAGCCAAGAAGGAATTGCAAAAAACGGGTGCTCTCTCAGAATTTTGGCTCTGCTCCTAGGGTTTTGCTTTTTTGATGCAACTCAACTCAAACAAAAGGACCAGCCCTAGAGTACGTAAAAATCAACAAAGCATTACCCTCAAATATGGATATGGAGATTAATGGAGATACACAAATACGTGTATGTATATGCCACTGCGTGAGATTTTAATGTAAAAATGGTGCTTCAGGTTCCCGTTCGTCTTCGTTTCACTCTCTCTAAAGAGATTTGCAATTTATTTTTAATTTATTAATTTATTAATTCTCTGTTAAAAAAATTAAAAAAATAAATAAATATTGTAAGATGTAAGAGGTAAGACCGTAAGACGGTAAGAGCTATAATTCGGGAGAAATCTGTCTGTGAGCGAGAAAGTGGGCCATAGTACTCCAACTGGGCCGGGTCTGTCGGAATTCGGATTTGGGCCTGTGGTTTGTGAATAGGTCCCCTCTTTTGTTTTGTTGACTTCACCTTCAAAAAAAAAAAATATTAAATATTTAAATTAAAATAATTATAATACCCATCTATAAATTTAAACAAATTATAATACAATCAACTCTATTTTATATATAAACAATTTACAACCGAGTCACCACCGAGTTTTTAGAAAAAATATGTAAAAACCTTATTTTCGAAAAAAAAACTATCAAAACCAGTCACAAATCTCGAAAAAAAAATCCAAAAAAGTATGAAGATCTCGAAAATAAGTTTCGAAAATGTGCAAAAAATTGAAAAAATATAAACTGACCAAAATATTGAATTTGTATTTTTGGGTCTGACGACAGTTGTTGTGCGATGCGGCTATAGGCGGTGCAACTCGGCTCAGCACAGAATTGAAAGTCCTTTAAATATTAAAATGTTCATGTAGGTCAATTATGGTAAATGAGTATACACACACATATACCACATGCGTGCGTCGCCGCTCGGCTCGGCAGAGACCGGCCGGGATTTGAATTTGATCTTTGGGGCTCATTTATCTTTTTTGGAGACCCAAAAATTTCAAAAGCCCATTTTGCAATTGGGCCGACCCAATTTGACCCATTTGAATATGGGGTCAAACCTGAACACTTAAAATATTATCTTTTCGCAATGATATAGAAGCCCAAAGGTTTTAGAATTCTTATATGAATTTTGAATTTCAAACTCGTTTGCCAGGTTCGTTGAACCTGGACGTTTCGTGGGCTTCAAGGATGCCAGCGGCCACGATTTTCACCCACTTAGTTTGTGGGCTTACCACGTTTCCCTCAACTCCCATGGATGAGGGTTTGCCTATAAATATCAGGTCTCCTTCTTGTTTAACCACATCGTTTTTTCATAGTCATTCAACCTTCCTTGTTTTTTCGAACCCTAATTGCTCGGTTTAGAAAAGCTTTGTTTCTTTTGTTGTTACTATGTTGCAATGGTGCCACTGCATCAGAGTTGTGAAGTCGTTTTACCGTTGGAGACATTACGTTTATCATGTGAGCACTAGTTAAGGCGTATTTGTCTTGCGAGTAAATGATTTTTCCTTGACTCGACTTCGATCTGTTGTTTTTCGTAAATATTATACTCCCTCCGTTCCACAGGAATTTGCACACTTTTCATATATGAATGTTCCATACCAATTTGCACACTCCATAAAAGGAAATATCTTCATAACTCTCACCCTTAAAATATACTCATATTTACCCATATGCCATTATTTTTCCACACTCAATCTACTTTTTATTTTACTTTATTCATAAAAGTTTACAAAATTACCCCTCAAAACATCACTCATTACACTTTTTCTTACACATTTCTTAATATGTGTGTCGTCCCAAGGGTGCAAATTCCTCTGGAGCGGAGGGAGTAGTATTTACCCTAGTTGGATCTAACATCCACCAGGTAATCTAGCCCGATAAATTAAAATTTGAAAAGTCAATAAATCTTTCTGAATACTAACATTCATGATCCATCAAATTAGGCTCATAAAATTCGTGGTAAATCTCACTCCACACCCATATTAGGACATCGTCACATTCATTTTGAACACACCAAAAATGTTGAATACAATGAATTTTGTGAGTTATAACGACTGAGTTCGATGATTCAAAGTTATTCTTCAAGTGTTCTCCGCATAAATCATTCGAGTTCTTTGATTCGAGTGAAAATTGCATGACTTTCTTGAGTATTTTGATTTTAAATATAATTCCATGTTATTTTTACTCATTATTTGGCTAATTACACTTGATTATAAAAAAGATATACATATACCTAACTTTTAGTAAAGTCAAACAAATGAAGAAATCGAGATCGAAAGCGAAACAAGTCAATTTAATTCAATAAGTCCTAGCACGTGGGGCCCATTTCAGGTAACTTTCAGCATTAATTTCGGCCCAAGTATCCAGCCTGACATCACGCGCCAACAATTTAGCCCAGGCCACGGTTACATGGACCCCCTTTTTAAATGAATTCACCCCTCAAAATAGAAGGAAAAAAAAAGATAAAAAGACTATATTATTCATTTATTAATTAAATTAAAATATAAATCATTAAATTATTATTTTTACACCCATTGAGTCCTTGTTGAGTTGTTGTCGAGTAATCCATATACACTATATACTTGCGGTTGTATATATTTAGTGTTGAAAAAATACACGAACATTCTTCTTATAATTATTCTCTATGTCCACCAAATTTGTTTTCACTTGTCTTATTTGTATGTCAACTAAATTTGTTCTAATACATTTTTTTAGAATCATCATTTTATATCAACTCTTCAACTATTATTTAATTATTTAAATTATTATATAATTTTACTCACAAACAATTATTTTATTCATATTGAATCCTACGATACCTTCCCAACAACCTTACTTTATATATTGTTCTTTTTTGTGTCAATTTAGGACCAAATTTTGATGCCTTGATGGAGTATTAGACAAGAATAAAATGTAAGTATGATGTGTATTTGAATGGTTGGTGGTGTGTCATCTTGGTTTATTTTGATTATGTGTTATTTTTGTGATTTAATTTATTTATGTGTCATGAACTAATTAAGTTGTTGATTTTAAGATCTATGACAAGTATTTCAATTTCAATTATTGGTTAAGCAACATATGTGCACATCCTCCCTACACCATTCAAAATATTATTCTGAATTTTAATTCAAATTAATTAATTATTTATCTATTTAAGGTATACATGTCGTCGTTGATATAGAATGGCGTAATTCTTATGATATTAATTAATTTTTATTTATTTATTACGACTTAATTTATTTTCAAACAAAATCACCTAAAACGTGTTTTTTATTGATATGCACAATTTTTTATGTAATTATTAATTAATTAGTTATTAAAATTGATTTTATAATTGCTTCCATTTTATATTTCAAATTATTATTTTTTGCAGAATTTCTTTTAAATTTATATATTTAATGTAGTTGAAAAATAAAGCTTTAAAATATATATCCGAAAAATATTATATAATTTTTTAAAATATATTTATTATATGAGTAATAATATAGAACCAACTAGTAATTTTTATGAAACATATTAGTAAGTTGTCACAGGTTTATCATCCACATAAACAACTATAATTTAAAATAAATAATAGGATCTAATTAATACAGAGTATATTTTAAAAGTAAAATTATTCAAATAGATTTTCCTAATTTCCTATCTTCCACCTACCGTTGCTTCAAAATATTTTTCCTATTGTAAAGATTCCACTTCTCGGTTGCAAGGGGTATAATATAACACACAAGAAAAATAATATGCAACTAATTCTAACAACTAACCAAACTAACAAGAGCTCAATTTACAACAATAAATCAATACGTTGACATACTATACATGGGATTTTTCTGAGCAGTATAATGTTAGTCTCACCACACAAAGTGAATCATCCTCTACATGAGGCAAGTTCTTTCTGAAGCTCTCTTGCATGGCTGCTCATTCCGCTCATCGAATATGCTTTTATCATCGTTCTATACGTAATCTTATCAGGACTACAACCGCTCCTCTTCATCCTCTCAATCACCCCTTTCATCTCAGAGAAGCATCCCATCATGCCATAGGCGTCGACCAAGCAGTTAAAGAACACAGTATCGAGCATAACATCAGAATTATCACAGAATCTCAGAACCGCTGCAATCTTTTCAGCCTTTCCAGCACTCCCATAGGCTCTCACGAGTGAACAGAGCGTGACACAATTCGGCTTTATCCTCTCGGATTGCATCAGCCTAAACAAGAATTCCATCTGTTTTACATCGCCAGCTTTACCAAACGCATCTATGACTATATTGTAGGTGATGAGAGTCCATGAGAAGTGGTATTTCTGCATGTATTGCATCACAGCACTCATTTTCTCGTAGTTTCCTGTTTTGCCATATGAATCTAGAAGTATGTTGAATGTCTTGATGCTGGGTTCTATGCCAGCTCTCTGAAATTTCTCGTAACACTTCTCCATCATTTCAATTTGTCCGCTGCCTCCAAAAGCTCTGAGCGTGGAATTCATGGTCCACACATCGGGTTGACAGTCACGTTGTCTAAGCATGTGCACAAGGACTGATTCCATATCTGTGAACCTATTAGCAGCAAATGAAAAAAACAACATTATGATTCGTATCTCCAAAATGCATTGTTTGGTGATAATGAAAACAGATCGTACAAACCAGAAGCTCTAATTTTACTTTATTTTAAATGAAAAATGAGAAAGCATCAGACGAATAGGTAGCTTATACTCCCTCTGTTCCTTATTAAGTATCCTTTTAGCTAATTACATAAAAAAAAAAAAAAAAAAGGAACTCCCATTTTAGACTATTTTAGAACATTTTACCCTTAATCAATTTTATCTCCCCAAACTCCCTTTCCTTACATATTAATATAGTAGGAAAGATATGAGAGCTAAATAATAAAAAACTTCCTTAATTAAAAAATTCTTAGAGATATATGGATAGGGGTAAATTGGGAAGAAATGGGGTGAAAATGCCTAAAATGACAAATAATTAGTAACAAAATTTTGAGCCTATAAGGACACTTAATAAGGAACAGAGGGAGTATAACAAATTCATAGTGCTCCCAAGAAACTCATGTGCCTCTTGGTTTCGTTTTTTGAGCCATGTGAAACACATAATACTTTCACCATTTTTTGACAACCCAAGTGAGACTACTAAACTACTAAAGAGAAAAAAGAGACTTACTTTTTTGCCTTCCCATATGCATCAATCAGCGTATTATATGTTATTGTGTTGGGATTGATTCCTTGCTTTTTCATATCAGAAAGAAGATGTTGTGCTTTGTTGAAGTCACAAACTTGTAGGCATGACTTTAGGAGGATTGAGTATGTGAAGACATCAGGTTGACAGTGAGGAATCTTCTTCATTTTTTCAAGAATGGAAAATGCTTGGTCAAAAAGGGCACTTCGGCTGTAGGCAGACATAAGGGCGGTGTAAGCTTCATGGTCCACAACACAGCCTTCGTCAATCATTGCCTGAAATAAGGTATGAGCTTTCTCAGGTTGCTTACATTTTCCAAGCATGACAATTAGCTTGATATATATACCAGAGTTCGGCTTGTACCAAAGTTGCTCACGAAGGAGTTCGAAAACCTGAAAACATTTTGTGAACAGTACAATCGTCAATAGAGGAGTTGTATTCAAATCCGACTTTCCCACAAGAACTAATGTTAACTGAACAAATAAAATGATATAAGAATCGCTTTCTAGTTCATTAAAGTCTATCATCATAATAATCTCATTATACTAAAGAAACGTTTAGAACATGCAAATTGACCAAAATAAATTGACATAACTCTTATGCTAAATAGTGAGATTTAACACACACACACACACAGAGATGGAGAATGAAATCTGTAAAAACTTTTAGGGCTGCTTAAATTGTGATACTAATAAGGAATGACAATAAGAATAATAAAGATAGCAATGGGAAAAGGCAATGTGTATGCTCCTTAGGATTATGTTGTTTGGTTGGTAGGAAACACTATCCTAAACCATTGAGGTTTAGTTTGGTTTAACCAAGTTCTATAGGAATTGAATCAACTTCAATTTTTTTGTTTTTAACATTTTTTTAGAGAGAAATATATACTTTGACTATCTTGTTTAAACAAAAAATAAAGAAGAAAAAAAAAATTTAGAAATAGGCGAGTCCTAGGTTTATGGGAATCAATTTACTATTCATGGTTTTATTCTACCATACCAAACATCAAATTTCCATTCCCTACCTCTAAAGTCTAAAGTTACCAACCAAGCATAACTTAAAGGGGTGCTTAAGTCATATACAAGAATTCACATCCCACCAGCTTCATATTTCATTCATTTTAGATGAAAACACTTCCAAGTTAATCTTCATTTTGAGTTCCCCTCTTGAGCCTCTTTTATCTAACTATGCAATACTATAAATTTATGAGTTTCTACACATTTTTTATCACCCTTTAAGCTTCAACTTCCCAGGCCCCAGCTTCTTGATTTCGCACGAGACTTACAAACAAACACGGTGTCCATACGACCATAATCCCCTTCCCCCATTACAAATGCTAGTTCTGCAACTAGTTCCCGTTCTCCCCTTCCAACTACTTCCACTTCCACACTCAATTCTTCAATCCCCCTCACATTAAAACTGAATCAAATCGCAGCATTACACACTCTAAGCAAATACTAGTTTGACAGTGTTTCCTTAAATAACAAGCAGACACTACTATAACAGAGTGTGAGTAAACACTAAGCAATAAACACATCCAACATCAGACACTACTATAACTGAAGAATATGAGAAACGTGTTACTAAGAGAAGCGTTTTTATTCTTTGTTTAGTGTTTCACGCTTTAACAGTTGCTGAAGTCTTTTGGTTTAAATACCATTTGTAAAACTTTCTATTCAGTTTTTCCAGAAAATAAAAAGATATGAATTGAGTTTACTTTGTGCCCTAAAATGTCGCACTATGAAATTTCTATATGGTATCAGTTTACGGTTAGATCTTGGAAATCTATTCTGATTACTTGATTCTCTAGCTTGTTTTTGATCCGTTTTTGCCGGAAATCAGTTTTCTTCCCTTCAGAACGAAAATGGCGAGGGCTCAGGCGTAAACATCACTACGCAAAAGTTGGTTATTTCTGAGGATAATCCATACTTCCTCCATGGATCTGATCATCCAGGTTTGTTGCTAATTCCTCATCACCTTACTGGTAACTCCGATTTTATACCATGGAGACGATCTATGGTCATTGCTTTGGGCGCTAAAATGAAGTTACAATTTATTAATGGAAAACTACCTATGCCGGCTGAAGATGATGAATTTTGTGCTGTGTGGAAGAAGGTGGATTCGACTGTTTTATCTTGGATTCTAAATTCTTTGTCTAAGGAACTTAATGACACCTTAACACAGATTATAAAACAAAATCCAAAAAAATTATACAACAAAAACAAATGAAATTAAATCAAGCATAGGGTAATTCTCAATTTAAACAACAGACCTTGAGAGCAGATTCCCAGCGCAAAGCGGTGATGCGTTCGTGGAGGGCTTCGAGGACAGTTCGAGGCAACAATTTCTTCGAATTCCCCTTCTTCTTTTCGATAACTGCTTTTGTCGCTTCTCTCCTGAGTATAATCGAAATGGCCTTCTGTGAAGCTATCTTTCTGTTTGTTTCCTCTTTTCTCTCTGTAGCTTCTACCTCCTTCGCCTTAGCGAGGTCGAACCTTCTTTCAATTACAGGGCGCGTGTTCCCAATGCTAATCGGGCCATTTGACGGGTTTGAGTCGGGTCTGGGTTTGTTGCGGATTTGTGCCCGGCGCTCGAGGGGCGGCCGGAAGGGGTTAGTGGCTCCGGCGAAGGACGCCATGGCTTAAATGCCACGTGCTTCAGGAAATATTATAAATTGTGGTTAAAACAATGAAAATGAACACGTATCCATTGGGTATGTTTTCATCCAAACTGAAAATCAAATTAGTCTATGAATCATGATATGTTTTTTAATTTAAAATATTAATATTGAAAATTTAAGGGTTAATGGCAAAATAAATTACGGATTTTTTTTTTACAGTTTTTATGGATTACAATATATATTTTTTTTTACAATTTAATACACCATTTTTTTAAATTTTACAATTTAATGCAAATGTCAATTTTCTGACAACAATTAAATTATGATGTGATTGTTAGAGTTGTCGAGATGTCACATAGATGTCACGAATGATAAATATTTTTTTTAATTTTAAAACGTTTTAAACTAAAAATAATATCATTCCACAAAAAATAATGTGAAATTTTGTATATTATTTTTATTTTAAAGCATTTTTTAAATAAAAAATAAAATAATATCTTATTCATCAGTCATGACATTTATCTGGGCATTTGTGTAGAATTTTAGTGCGATTTGGGTATATACATCATTAATGTGTTGACTAAAAATAAACACATGCATCGAATTGTAAAATTTTAAAAAATAGTGTATGAAGAAAAAAAGAATATGTTGTGTAATTGATAAACATAGTAAATGTCATGATTTTTTTTTAAATAATCTAAAATTTAGTTGTATGTAAATTCAATATTTTTGGTATTTTGCTGGAAAATGCATGTATACTAATATATGAAAATTTCATTTCGAAATGGAGTATATCGATACCGTTTTAAAATTCGATATACCGAAATTTCTAATAAGTATTTTTCATACATTGAAATTTTAGTATACTTGATGTTTTGATACGATATCAATATAAAATTTTATATATTGAAATTTTCAATCGAATATAAAACAGTATTTTCGGCCCAACACATACACTTGAGTGTTGATCGTTGACCCTGATTTTTTTCTAACCCATTTTTCTAATTTTTTTTTCTTCCATTTTTTCAACTTTAAAAAATTCTTACACCCACCACCATTTTTTAAGCTACTAACATACTCATTAAAATATTCACTTTCTTTTATTTATATATATATATATATATTAATATTATAATAAAATGAAAATATTGAGTAAGAATGAAGTTTGAACCATTTAACTTGTACTTAAAAATATACACATTCTTCATTTAGATTTAAACTTCTAAAAAAAAATATTTATTCAGTAAAAAGTGAAACATAATATTACTAAAAAAATTAAGTCGATATAACAAAAAAAGTACAACACAATATCTACTAAAAGTATAAGTTAGTATAACTAAAAAGTGAAACACAATATTTCTAAAACGTGCAAGTTAGTATAACTGAAAAATGCAACGCAATATTAATGAAAAATATAAGTCAATATCACTAAAAAGTGCTACACGATATTATAAAAAAAGTGCAAGTCAGTATGGCTGAAAAATGCAACACAATATTAATGAAAAGTGTATGTCAATATAACTAAAAAGTGAAACACAATATTATAAAAAAATGCAAGTCTGTATAACTGAAAAATGAAACACAATATTAATGAAGAGTGTAAGTAATTTATAACTGAAAAATGCAACACAATATTATTAAAAAGTGTAAGTCACTATGTGTTTATAACTATGCAACACAAATTTTATTAAAAAGAGCAATTGAGTATAACTGAAAAATGCAACACATTATTAGTGAAAAGTGTAAGTCATTATAACTGAAAAATGCAACACAATATTACTAAAAATTGTAAGTCACTATAACTGAAAAGTGTAAAAATAATAATTTATTATTGAGTATGTCAACAACTTAGATAGTAAATGAGTATTTTTATAAGATCGAATTACACGGTTTAAATTTGTTCCCCATTTCATTTTATTTTTGCCTTTTTTTTAATCGAACAATTTGATAAAACAACCACATAATATTGATGACAATTGTTATGAATTGTAGTTGAAAAATATTTTCACATATTTTTGTTGGCTATTAATGTTACACCTATTAGTTACTATTTACACTTTTATTTATTATTAATGTTACACTTTTTAATAATTACTACATATACTTTTATTTTTGTTAATGTTACATTTTTTAGTAATTACTACTTGCACTTTTATAACGACAAAAAAATTTTTGCAAAAAAATAAATAAATGCAAAAGTAGTAAATAATAATAATAAAAAGAATGGATGATCTAGCACTCGAGTGTATACATACACTCGAGTCCACAAAAAAACACTTCAATATACCTTACCAAATCACTTCTACCACACATATATCTTATGTTGTGTATAAGACGATCATACATACAATATTTTTAATATTTAGCCTTTCATAAATCAATATCTTTTTTTTATGAATTTTAATATCTTATGTTGTGTATTAGATGATCACACACCCCAATTCTTTTCTATTTACCCTTTATCCCTCAAAACAAATACAAATTGAATAAAAACTAAAAATATAATTTAAAATTAAATTAAATCATTAAAACTATATATAAATTTTAAAAATTAATTAAAAAAATACTCAATAATATGAAAAACTAAATAAAATTTAAAAATATTTTAAAAAATCAACTAAATATTAAAAAAAATATTTGAATGAAAAAATAAATTAAATTAAAATGAAATCTAAAAATATTAAATAAATCAAATAAAAATAATTAAATTAAAAATACCAATTAATGATTAAAATGTAAAAAAAATGAAAATTAAAAAAATCTTACTTTTTTATTGATTTTTTAATTTACTTTTTTTTTTACATTTTATTGAATTTTTCAATATATTTTTTATGATTTATTTTTAATTTCAGATTCTATTTAATTTTCTAAGACTTTTTTCAAAAATTAATTAATTAATGTAAATTAATTATTTTTAAAGATTTAGTTAGTTTTTTAAAATACTTTTAAATTTTAATTACATTTTGTTGCAGATTTTTCAAGTTATTTTTTTAATTATTCTACTCTTTATTTATATAAGTTGTTTTTTTAATTATTCTACTCTTTATTTATATAAAGGTTATTTAGTCATTTTATATACATCTATTTTTGTATTTAAAATTATGGGGTGTGTATAAAATATTTTAGGGTGTTATCTATTTTTTTTAATATAAAGTGATGTGGCATGATGATGTGACTTTTTTTTAATATATGTGGCACCAAGTTTGTCAATTCTTATTCTTTCAAAATATAAAGAATTAAAATTAATGTAAAAAAAATTACAATTGAAAGTTATAAAGTTGAAATTTAAGGTTGTGTTTGGTTTGAGATTGTGGTGGATTGAATTGAAATTTGGGTAATCCATGAATAATAATTGTGTGTAAGTTGTGTTTGGTTAAGGATTGAGAAGGAGTGGCAGATTTAACTTTATGTCCCATCAAAAGTTATTTTATAATATTTTATTATTGTTAATAGTGAAAGAAAAGTAAGAGAGAGAATGAGTGTGGGAAAGAAAAGTAAGAGAGAGAAGAAAGTAGGAAAGAGAATGAGTGATTTGACTGTATAAAAATAGATGTATTCGACTATCTTTATCCACAACCCCAACCAACTCAACCTTCCAATATAATATTCATTTCTCTCTTATCCACATACACAATCTAAAACCCAACCCAATTCCAATTTTTTTTTTCACTTTATCAATGACACCAACCCAACCTAAAATATTTATTATTTCTTTATTATTTTCCAAAATATGTTATCTATAATTAGTTTTTCTAATTTATTTTTAGGTGTGAAATAGTATATAACTATGATTTGATATTCTAAAACCGCAATTATAAATTGGGAAAAAAATACATATTCTTAAAATAAAATTACAAACTCAACCAAAATTAAAATTACAAGATAACCAGTAAGAAACTGAAATGAAATAAAAAGAAAAATACAAATAGATGCATTAAATACTAAATTACAAATACATAAAATGCAAGTTACATATTTAACTCGACGGGCCGAATTTTTGCCATATATGCTCAATCAAGTCCTTCTGAAGAGCGTTATGAGCTTCTCTATTGCAGAGTTGTTCCCGATTAATCATATAAGTGGACAAACTCGAAATGCGTTCAGTAGAGTATCGATAACGATGTTCGTCATCTGTGGGATTATCCATTATAAATTATGTGGGATCCTGGTAATTTTGATATGTGTCTCGCTCATCCTCTACTATGGTAATTTGATATCCTGGTAATTCTGTGGTAATTTTGGAAGCTCGAAAAATCTCCAGAATTTGAAAAGGAAGAGTTAAGATAAGATCCAAAATTTGGATAATCTTGGGAGTATGGATAATTTTGAGAGTTTGAGAAAATGTTGGGATTATTTGGATCCATAGTAGAAAATGATACAAATACGAGAGAAAGAGTGATAATTGATTTGTTTTCCAAAATGCATCAAGATTGGACTCTATTTGTAGAGGTTTTTTTTTTTTTTTTTAATGAATTTTGATAATTTTTTTTTTAAAATATTATCTTCAATAATTTACCTGATACAAAAAAAAATTGGATAGCCAATAATAAGGTGCCAAGTGTCACAATATTAAAGGAAGTCATAAGCATGACATGCGGTTGCTCCACCCACCATGTCAAAGCTTGAGTGTCACCATTTTATTATTTTATTATTATAATTTTTTGTCATTTTGTGCAATTTGGTGGTGACACCCATTTGGGTGTCACCGATAAATGTAGTCTTATATAGTTGGATTGATATTTGAATGGGTGATGCTAAACATCCAGAATCTGGATATCCAGAAAAGGGCAGTTTGGTAATTTTATGTTTTAAGTTGTGTTAAAATGACAAATATACCCTTAAGTGTAAAAATCATATTTTTCGAATTAAATAATAAAATCTGACTTTATTCTCTCTCTCTTTGTGTTTTCAAGGCAGTAATAATTACACACACCAACCCATTTCAAATGTTGTATTTAATTACACTCCATCTCTATTTCCTTCTTCCTTCTTTCCTAAGAACTCCATCTTCCTCAAACGAAAAACTCAATTTTTGTAATTTTGTGCTGGAAAAAAAAATAAAAACTTCGTCAGAATGTATAGCCAATCGGAAAAAAAGGTTGAAAAATTTTACGTCGTCTTCAAAGGCGTACGAGTAGGTATATACGATAGTTGGAGTGATTGTGCTCCACATGTCCTCGGATTCAAAGGATCCTTGTACAGATCTTACCGGAGTGAAGAAGAGGCTATCGATGCATACACATCATTTTTCCAGCAGAGGTCGTATGGTGATGATTCCTATTTCCAGCAGAGGTCGTATAGAGATGATTCAATTTCGAATCTTGGATTAAATGTGAATGAAGATGAAACAAAGGAGGCTGCTTCAAGTTCTTATCAGCCGACAAGAATCTGAAATGGTCTTATGCAATATTACCAGCCTTTAGCCATTCTTGTTCCTATACTTCTGTTTTTTTGTTTTGTTTCTGGAATTGTAGGTGGTTTTGCAAGTTTGTTTTTTTGGTGTTCATTCTATAATTGTAAAATGTAGTCTGCATTTTCAGCCCTCAATCAAGCTATGCAATGTTATTTTTTAAAAGTATGTTTATTGTTAAATTAATTTGATGAATTTACTGGAATTTGTTATTTTTTAAAAATGTGTTTATTGTTAGATTAATTTGATGAATTTACTGGAATTTGTTGGAATTTAAAAGAATCGACTATTGTTAGTGAAATTGGGGAAGATTACAACTTAAATTTCATTAATGAATTCCTTTGATAAGAATTTGATATTTTTCAAAAGATGTTAATTTGTGTTAATTTGGTTAAGATATGAAATTTTTCAAAAGATGTTAATTTGAGGGTTTTTACAAGTGAAAGAATTACAAGTGAGAGATTTTAATATGTTTAGATTAATTTGATAAATTTATTGGAATTAATAAACTTCAAACAAGATTACATCCCAAAATTGGTGTTAGTCGCTTTAATGGTGTTGTTAATTTAGTTGTTTATCTTACAAAACACAATAAATAAAGTAAGGGTAAACCGACTAATTAATAGCAAAAAACGATTTCATTTGATATTTCGATTGGAAAATGGTGGGGAAGATTACATCCCACAATGACAAAAAAAAAAAAACTAAGATAAACACAAACATAAACTTAAAACAAACACCTAATTAGTAGATAAACTTAACCATCATTCTAATCACCACCACCCTGAACGCTGTCTTCCATATCGCCTTCATCGCCTCCGCCGCTACCGCCACCGCCACCGCTTGCAGAATTTTCTTGATCTCGAACAGTTGAATCAGAGAGCACAATCACTGGAATTTCCTTGACCTTATGAGCTTCAACAAAGAACTCATAAATCCTATGCAAGGGATCCTCGTCCAGGATCACATTGCTCAATGATTGTGGTGTGCAGTGAAATAACAATCTCTTCATAAAAAGCTTCACTTCATCTTTGAGTTCTTCGTGTTGCCTCTTTGTGTACTCGTACATTGACAAGAGACCTTTCGGGGAGGAAGGCACAAACTCTTGAAACTTACCTGACTTTGAAGGTGTTCTTGCCATTTGGGAGAAATTCAGGGTTTAGAATTGAGGATGGATGTAGGGATGAATGAAAACACAAATGGCTAAGGGTATTTTTTATATTGTCATCACAGCTTTGCAACCTTTGACATCCCCCAAATCATCATCATGACGCATACCCCCACACGCAAAGAATTAAAAAATTATCATTGCCTACATACCCCATAATTTATTCATTAATTAACCGTTAATACAAAAACAAAATTAAACCCAAAGTCGTATTCACTTAATCTGAACAAAATTAAAATTAATTAAGATGAAAGTAGATGAAATTAATTAGAGTATTACTAAATGAAAAATGAAGATGAAAAATAGATGAATTAATTACAGATTTAAGATTATTTTTTCTTGTTATATAATATTCGAATTTACTTGAAATTAGGAAATATTAAAGTTAAAGTTAAAATAGATGAAATTATTTCCATAATATTCGAATTTACATTGTAAAAATTTACATACTTATAATTTGACGAATTTACCTTGTTATATATAATATTCGAATTTACTTAAAATTAGCAAATATTAAAGTTAAATTAGCAAAAAAAAAATTCCATAATATTCGAATTTACCTTTAAAAATTTTCATACTTATAATTTGACACTTTGTCAAAATTTCCATACCTTATAATTTGCACGCCTCCGCACGTAGGACTTCATCCTCTATCTCCATGACCCTACGCTCCAGAGACTGACAAGCGTCGAGTAAACCTTGAAGTCTGTCCCAACGCTGCCTTAGAAAACGTCTCTCGGCCTGGTGCTTCAACCGCAATTGATGCACTTCGCGGCGGTTGTTCTGGACAATTTCCATTAGGCTAGTGAAGTAGTCCTAGAAATACAAAACAAAAGAAATCAATCAAACAACAAAATAATTAAACAATAGATATGTAGAAAATAATTTATCACAGAAACGAAAGAGAATGAGAGATTGATTTTGTCAAGAATCAAATAAACCCTACCACCCCCTTAGACATTGATTTTGGATGATGAATGTTTGAGAGAATGAGAGATGAGAGATGAGAATGTATGTTTTGAGGATGTGAGTGACCCAATTTATATTTGAAATGAAAGGGTTTATGAAAGGTTAATTTAATTA
Source organism: Galeopsis tetrahit (assembly GCA_963675135.1). Lineage (NCBI taxonomy): Eukaryota > Viridiplantae > Streptophyta > Magnoliopsida > Lamiales > Lamiaceae > Galeopsis > Galeopsis tetrahit. The sequence goes on from OY776131.1 coordinate 43,975,347, forward strand.
ATCGTAATTTAAATATTAATTTAACATAATTAACGTAAAGATAATACTCCGTATTAATTTAAATCTTAATCGGACATTAAAACTAATTAAAATCTTAATTTAATTTAAGTTAAGTAAATATAATATTATTTGAAAGAAGATAATGTTAATTTAATTTAATTTAATTAAACTTAACTTAATTTAACTTTAGTAAAGATAATACTACTCGAATTAAGGGTTTAGGGTCCGATTACTCGATTCAATGTGTGGTTTAGGGTCCGATTACTCGTTTCAATGTGTGGTTTAGGGTTTAGAGTCCGATTACTCGTTTCAATGTGTGGTTTAGGGTTTAGGGTTTAGGTTTTAGGGTTTAGGGTCCGATTACTCGTTTCAATGTGTGGTTTAGGGTTTAGGTTTTAGGTTTTAGGGTTTAGGGTCCGATTACTCGTTTCAATGTGTGTTTTAGGGTTTAGGGTCCGATTACTCGTTTCAATGTGTGGTTTAGGGTTTAGGGTCTGATTACTCGTTTCAATGTGTGGTTTAGGGTTCAGGGTCTGATTACTCGATCGTTTCAATGTGTGGTTTAGGGTTTAGGTTTTAGGGTTTAGGGTCCGATTACTCGTTTCAATGTGTGATTTAGGGTCTGATTACTCGTTTCAATGTGTGGTTTAGGGTTTAGGGTTCGATTACTCATTTCAATACAATTACACTTAGAATTACGTTTAGTGTCTGATTACTCGTTTCAATACAATTACACTTAGAATTGCGTTTAGTGTCCGATTACTCGTTTCAATACAATTACACTTAGAATTGCGTTTAGTGTCCGATTACTCGTTTCAATACAATTACACTTAGAATTTAGTGTCCGATTACTTGTTTCAATACAATTGCACTTAGAATTACGTTTAGTCTCCCTAATTTTTTTCTTTTAAGTGTAGATTAAATTGAATTAAATGTTGTACAATTACACTTAGGACTCCCTAATTTTTTTCTTTTAAGTGTAGATTAAACTAAATTAAGTTAGATTAAGTGTAGATTAAATTGAATTAAATGTTGTACAATTACACTTAGGTCTCCCTAATTTTTTTCTTTTAAGTGTAGATTAAATTGAATTAAATGTTGTACAATTACACTTAGGTCTCCCTATTTTTTTTTTTCTTTTAAGTGTAGATTAATTAAAGAGAATTTTTATAAAAAATGCCATTTATACACCTACCTTCTTAATAAAGGACAACTAATATAATCTTTTTTAAAAAGGACAAAAACGCATGTTAATAACCCATTATGCCCTTATATTTAAATATGGAAATTAATTTATTAATTAAATAACAAATCGTCATCTTCCTTAATTGTCGCCATATATTCAACCACATTTCAATTAAACCAATCACAATTATTCTCAGATTCAATCAATTCCATAATTCTGAAAAATCGTCGGAAACAAAGCCGTCGACGGCGCCGGAAACTTCTCAGCAAGGCCCGAAGTTCGGGATAACGACTGTTTGCGGACTAAGAAAAGATATGGAAGACGAGATTGCGATTCACCCTTCTTTTTCTAATTTTTCTGACTACTTCGGAGTTTTCGACGGCCATGGATCCTCTCATGTAAGCACCTCACCATTAAATTAGTAGTAGTATTTTGATATTTTTTTCTTATTGATTTTGGCGATCTATTGCAGGTTTCATCCAGATGCAAAGATCGAATGCACGAAATCGTGAAAAACGAAGTGGAAAACGACGCCGATTCTTCGTGGGAGCATATAATGCGTAAAAGTTTCTTAAAAATGGATCAGGATAACACAGAGTGGTCAAGTAGCGCCGCCGCCAAATGCCGATGTGAGATGGTATCTCCAGAGTGCAAATTCGTCGGATCCACCGCCGTTGTGGCGGTGGTTTCACCTCATCAGATCGTCGTTTCCAATTGCGGAGGTTCTCGCGCTCTTCTCTGCCGAAAAGGCGTCTTAATCCGGTGAGATGAAGAGTTTTGCTCTAATCCAATCTCACCTCATCCGTCGTGGCGTCTTAATCCGAAGAGTTTTTGCCCTAATTCGTCGTGTCGGTGGTTTCACCTCATCAGATCGTCGTTTCCAATTGCAGACCTTCCTTGTCGGGGTCGTTCACGATCGAACCCCCACACAATCTCATTCGCGGCGACGTGACAATACAGACACGGTGCAAGTGACTGGTTCAATATTTGTTATTATTATAGGGTTTTCTGCATAATGATATTTGCATATGCACATAATTTACTGAACACTTCTGCATTATTAATATTCTTATGCAACTTTAGTATTTTTTTTGCTCGTGCTTTTTCTCTTCTTTACTCGTACACTCATCATTTGTTCAATGCAATTCAGAGATGGACTTATTCAAGACTATGTCTTCACCACACGGAATTTTGCTCGTGGGCTTTCCTTGGCGAAGCGGATGATTCAAGAAAAGATCTAATTAGCATTAAATTCATTTTTCTGCATAATGATATTTGTATATGCACATAATGTACTGCACACTTCTGCATTATTGATATGTTGATGCAACTTTAATTATGCATTATTTATATGCTCATGCAATTTTAGTTTTTTTTTTCTGCATTGTACGATTTTCCTGCTGATATTTCTGCATAATCAAGTCAGAGATTTTTCTGGAGAAAATATCTAATTTGATTTGACGATTTTTGTGCATATCTTCAAGTCTGACAATGAAATTGAATATCAGAGCTTTGGGAAAATGCGATATTTGTAAAAGACTTCAATATGAGAGATTTAGGGAAGAATTGAATATCATATCTTTGGGAAAGTCCTAAAATTGGGGATGTAGAATAATCATACAAAGATTTCTTCCCCAAAATTCTGCAAATCATTGACCGGAGCTGTTGAGAGTAATTTTAGAAGGTGTTAATTAATTAGCGTAATTCACGGAGTTGATAGACATTGATTTAAATATCAAAATTTATTGACTTTCTCTATATAAATTCCGAAAATTAAATAGTAAGGGCATGATGGTACATTTATGTTACATTTTGTCCTTAATTTGAAACTATTTGAAATCAGGTCTTTATTAAAAAAAAAAAACTAGGTGAAAATACCTTTTATGTGAAATCTCGTAGATTAAACTAAATTAAGTTAGATTAAGTGTAGATTAAATTGAATTAAATGTTGTACAATTACACTTAGGTCTCCCTAATTTTTTTTCTTTTAAGTGTAGATTAAATTAAATTACGTTAGATTAAGTGTATAATTACAATTACACTTAGAATTACGAATTGTTAGAATTAAATTAAGTTAGATTGATGTCAATTTAGCTATGATTAGGATTGTTAGGATTAAATTAAGCGGTAATTAAGTTAGATTAAGGCCAACCGAGTGACCGACTCTGTAAACCCTCCATATCCCACTTAATTCAAGCTGTAATTCAAAATCAAATCAAATCCCCGTCAAATCAATTACATCGCATTTAAACCCCCCCTCTCTCTCTCTTGTCCACGTTCAACCCCCCACACTCCTCCACGTAATTAATTACTGCGTTACGTTTCCTATTCATGGCCGACAACTGCCAGTTGTTCCATCGCCGCCATAATTAGCCCCGGTTTTCAAGGCGTAATCATTACCGCCACCACTCACGCAAGCTGTATTCACTCCACCGTTTAAAATGAATGATCAAGATTGAGGTGAACAGATTTAATCAACGGCTGATATGAATTTGGTGAGGATCAAGGAAGATAAGTGAATATTTAGGGAGATCAAACAATGTCTTTCAATCAATATGCCTAAGCCCTAGAAATTAATGGCGAGTTGACAATGAACAAATTTAATCAATGGCTGAGATGAATTTGGTGAGGATCAACGGCTGAGATGAATTAGGTAAATTAATTAAAACTAAGTAATTTAATATTTAATTTAGATAAACTAATTTAAATCTTAATTTAGGTAAATTAACTAATTAATTCAGACATGCATACACCCCTTCTCGCTTCTGCCCTAAATTCGATTACATTCACACCCAAACACAACTCTTCACGCATACACCCCTATGGCCTTAAATTAATTATAGGGTTATCACACAGACACACACATATGTTCTTGATCAACACTCTTCAACCCATTCAAATCTCAAACATGCCAGAAACAAGATCCGCCTCCAGAAAATTACAATTTACCATCGGAAACAATCCTGAGGAGATCGCCCATGAAATTCGACAAAATCCGCATAGATTTTTTACTGTCAAATGCAAGACAACTGAATGCCACAATCGTTTGTTATTTTGTTTCGCATATATTTCCATTATTTATTTTTGAAGTTATTCATAACATTGATTTCGTTTCGCATATTGCAGAACCTACCGAAGAATGCTCCTGACCTGTTGGGGTACGAGGGGAGGATGATCATAGTTTGTGCAGGTTACTCGGGGATTGAGTATCAGTGCAGGTACGAATTTCATCGGATTGACGAACGTCCAAGAGGAATTAGTCGATTGTCGAGTGGTTGGACCAAGCTCGCGGATACATTGAGAATTAGCCAGGGAGATACTCTTCACTTTGAGCGTGATGTCCAGGTTCCCTTCAAATTCTATGTATCTGTCGTCAAGCATGACAATGCAATTAAGGTGGAGAACGAGGGCTGGATTTAAAGTTTAGGGTTCAATATTTATGTGAATTTTCAAATTTTAATGTTATGGTATCGGATGTTTGTGTAAATTTTGGTACTGAATTTCAACGTTTTTTATTTTGGTAATGAATTTTGGCATGACTTTTAATCTACTATCAATTGAATTGTAAACTATGACTCTGGGTTTAGCATATATGAATTTAGCATACTGAATTTAGCATAGGATGATATGAATCTGGTTTTAGGGTTAAGCATATATGAATTCATAAGTCATAACGTTACAACCCTTACAACTGTGTTCTGATACATTAAGCATAGGATGATATGTAAACATTAAAACCTTAAACTGTCTTCTAATACATTAAGATCATCATTTAAGTCGAAAAGGAATTCCTCGTTGTTGTCTTCTTGAATTGTTGATCCCCTTCCACGTCCTCTTCCCCTTGTAGCGGGTTCACCACGTCCCCTTCCCCTTCCACGTCCCCGTCCCCGTCCCCTACCACGTATTTCCGAACTTGACCTGTAACGATTAATTCTAGGCCTTCCTACTGTTCTTGCAACATGGGGGTTTAGTAGTGGAGCCACCCTTATCTCCGGACTTGGTGATCTCCTTGACGGGCCATCATCATCATCATCCGTTGTGGTTGTAGGAGGGTTCCAATTAAGCAATGCATTTTTCATCTCGTTACAACTATTTTCAACAAACTCCAACTTTGCTGTGTTCCCCATTGCCAAATCCGCAGCCTGTTGAAACAATTTTTCAATTCCTTGATATTTCTTGTACTCATCCGTCATGTGAGGATAACCTCCTCCGACAAAAATATGGCAATGTCGTCGATACACATCTTTTCTCCATCGATGTAACAAATACATTTCGTTCACAGTTTGGATGTCCTTTTGTGACAACACTTTCATTATATGAGGACAAAATATCCCCTTAAACTCAAACTTCTTGCAATTGCAATTGATGTATTCTCCCATTGGCCTCTACTCAACCGTATATGTAAATTCCTTGACATAGAAATTGTTCACAATGCTCCTTTCAAGAACCCTAAATCTTTCAATTCCAACATCATTCAAATCTTGAGCTGCCTCTTCGGCAGTCGGTGGAACTACATGACAATAAATCATCCTTTTTATTTCTTCTTGAACACGATTGAAAATAGAATTCGTGTATGCCCGTTGAAATTGCTTCTCCCATTGAAACTGAGAGTGGCACTTAATGACCCTGTTCTTCGACTGGAAGTCAGCCATAAACTCCTTATGAAACTTATTACCGATAGCAATATCGTATTGTTCCATGAATTGTTTGAGCGTGCTTCTGGAATGAACAAAATCGTCAAAATAAGCATGCATTCCCTCACTTCGTTGTGTCGAAATCATTCCAGCCCAAAACGTGTGGTGCAAGTAAACTGGAACCCATTTCTCTCTTTCGTTGTACAAACTGGTTAACCATTCGTTATTTTCCAACCGGTATTTCACCAAGAATTCAACCCATTTCCTCTGAAACATCTCGATGGTTATGCTGTCGTACACGAGTCCTTTAAATTCAACAGTGCATGATTTAATATCACGAACCCTTTTGAACTTTTCTCCCACTTTTGATAAAATATGCCATATGCAATACCGATGAATAGTGTTCGACATCAACTCCCTTATAGCTATTTTAATGGTTTCAGCTTGGTCCGTGATTATGGCAGTAGGGTGAATACCACCCATTGCTTCTAACCAATTCGAAAAAAATCCACTTATACGTATTTGCCCTTTCATTGCTCACCAACGCACACCCTAGCAAGATCGAGTGACCATGATGATTAACCCCAACGATTGTTGCAAATGGCATTTTGTACCTATTTTTCCAAAACAAAATTATTTAAAAATATTAACTTTAAACCCTAAACCCAAAACCAATCCTTAAAAAAAGTTAATGTAAACAACACAACCATAAAAACTCATAATGTAAACATTCTCAAAACAATTTTGATGAACAACACATATGCATGAACAACCAAACCCTAAATGTTAATGTAAGCATTCGGAAATTAATTTTGTACCTATTGACGAGATACGTTGTGTCTAAACTCACGACGTCATGAAACTCTTCGTAAGCAGCTTTACTTCTAGGATGGAACCACAAAACGTTGCATAACCTATTATCATCGTTAATATCCATCAAATGAAAGAAGCTGCTATCCCTCACTTGAAGTTTAGCAAACATCATACGGATTGCTTCTGCGTCTCCCTCACCTAATCTCAGCCTTCTTCTTTGTTCAATGAAATTCCTACAATCCTTAGGAAGGCACCCAATATTTTCTGGGCCACCCGATTGAACTTCACATAATCTTACATTTTTGCATGTCCTTATTCCCGCAATATCATTTGCTTCTAGTTGCCTCTTCATGTGGACACTCAAATGCCTATGAGCAGGCATTAACGGGGAGAAGACTGGATCGATTTCATGGTTGTGTTCATGCACCATTTTACTAACCGTCCAAGTTCCATCGTCGAGTTTTTTTGCATTCAAACGAGCTTTGCAATTAACTTTTTTCGATGCCTTATTAATTTGCCTTAGAAACCCCAGCCTTATCACAAATCATCAAAGCATATCTGTATTGTGATTCATCCCCTTTCACCAATGTCCGTTTAACAATGCTAAAACCCTTTCTTCTAGCATGTTCCTGATAAGCTTTAAACAACTCATCAATGCTCCAGTTTCTACAATAACTTCATCGTTGTTAACATTTTGCTCGTTGTTAACTGTCGGATGAGGTGGTGTTGAGCGACCTTGAATATTATCTTCGTCAACGGAATCATCGATGTTAACTGTCGGATGAGGTGGTGTTGAGTGGCCTTGAATATTCTCTTCGTCGTCGGAATAATCTCCAAAAATTGATTGAAGTAATTCACGATCAGCCATATATTGTTGAATGGAGGATGAAAAGGTTGTTCAGATTTCGTGTAGGGTTGATAATGGCAGTTTTTTTTTTTTGTTTAACAGACAGAATGGTGATAATGGTGGGAACTTAAGTTAATGACAATGGCTTTAATGGTGGGAGAAAGAGAAAGAGTGTGGAAGAAGAATTAATCATCACAATGCATTAAATGCGCGTCAAAACATTAAATTAAATGCAGCCCCAATATTTAATTCTATTAATTCTAGCGCATGCAGTTTTAATTAATTTATTAGTATTATGACTAAGTGAGGGTAGAATATTAATATCGTAATTAATAAACTATTAATTAATTTAAAATCTAGATTCTGGATAACATTACCGTATTTGAATTTGTATTTGGATTGAGATGCATTAAGAGAGATTGAATTGAGATTAAGTCAATTAATTGTCCAATCACAAAACAAACACTGCCAAGGATTTATTTTGGAAGATACGGAGTAACTCATAGGCCTAATTTTTTTTTTCCTCTACATAGTCCCAAAAAAAATAAAAAATGTGTATATATAATTGGCGTGTCTTCAATTGAAAGTTGAAAGCAAGAGTTAAATTCCCATGTCTCCGGCGCAAAGAACCGGCCCATCCGTGGCATGCCACGTAGTTGCCGTCCCTTATCCCGCGAGAGGCCACATCAACCCGATGATGAACCTCCTGAAGCTACTGGCGCACTCCAACCCAGATCTCCTCTTCACAGTTGTCGTCACGGAAGAGTGGCTCGGCTTAATCGGCTCCGAGGAGAAGCCGCCGAGCATTCACTTCGCCACCATACCAAACGTCCTGCTGTCCGAGCGGGAGCGCGCCGCCGACATGCCCACCTTCATCCGAGGTGCTCAGACTAAGATGGAGGAACCGTTTGAGCGCCTGCTCGACACGCCGGTTAATTTCATCATAGCCGACATGTTTTTGAGCTGGGCGTTTGATTTGGGCAAACGGAGGAATATTCCGGTGGCGTCGCTCTGGCCGATGCCGGCTTCCGTCTTCTCTGTATTTTACCATTTTGACCTTCTCGCTCAGAATGCCGATCACCCTTTTGAATTATCCGGTGAGATCTGAATTGTCATTTCATTAAATTGGTTGTTAAAAGCATGTTTTTTCACGAGTAGATATCTCTAAGATTAGTTGCATATTACAATCTCTGTTCTTAAATTGAACCTGGTGTTTGATTTTTTTTTTCTTTGCATGGTATATGTTTGTGAAAATGCCGCGTAGAGCTGCCGTATTGTTTAGAGCCAGGTACTCTAAAAATGAAATAATATCAAAATATGTAATAGTTTAATTTTTTAGAAAATAAGATTAAGTGTTGTGTGAAGTAAAATAAACGAGCGAGTGTTTTGAGCTATTTAGTGAGGTTTAGGAAAAATAAAATGAGTTATTTTCCTATTGAGAATGTTCAAGTATTATTGGAGCGTTCCAATAAAAAAAGTGTACAAGTAATCACGGGATAAATGGAATAGTATGTTATATATTTTCATATATAAATGTGCAAAATCTAGAACAAACAAAAGAAAAATTATATTGAAACTACAATGACAATACAATAAAATTTAAAAGAGGAAATAAAAGAACAAATATTGAAATTAATAAATTAAAAGAGCAAACCAAAAAAATTAATAAATTGTTGTCCATTATAATCAAGACATTAAAACAATGGGCCAACATCAACTACATGCATTTATTTATTTATATATATATATATATATATATATATTATAGAAATTCAGAAATTGAGTGGGAGCCAATGCCTCCGGGCCTAGTGTAGATCCGTCTCTGCAAACTATTGCACGATTTCATGTGTGATAGAGTATCATATGAAGTTCATGAATATGCTAATTGTTGATCTTTCTTTTCTTGGACTATTAAATAACATTGACTTTAACTGTGTACTGTTGAATGTGAGGTAGAAAGAGGACACGAACGAGTCGACTACATCCCTGCAGGACTCACCTCGATTCGTCTAGCAGACACTCCGTCACTTGCCCACATGAAAGATCAAACCTTATTACGACTGGCACTTCGAAATTTTCCAAATGTATCAAAGGCAAATTGCTTATTGATTTCCTCAATCTATGAGCTAGAACCACAACCTATAGAAGCACTTAAGCAAGAATTCTCATTCCCAGTATACACTTTTGGCCCAGCTATACCTTACTTCAATCTTGAAAAGCTTACATCTTTCTCAACCAGCCAAAGCAGTGATCATCACTACTTCGAGTGGCTAAACGCTCAACCTCCGAGCTCAGTTTTGTATGTTTCGTTGGGAAGTTTCCTCTCTGTTTCAAATGCCCAAATGGATGAAATTGTTGATGGATTATGTGCAAGTGGTGTGAGGTTCTTGTGGGTGGCTCGTGGGGAGGCGACGAGGTTGCAAGAAAGGTGTGGCAATGCAGGGAGAGTTGTACCTTGGTGCGAGCAATTAAAGGTGTTGAGCCACCCTTCAGTTGGCGGGTTCTGGACGCACTGTGGGTGGAACTCGACTATGGAAGGAATTTTCTCTGGGGTGCCGATTGTTTGTTTTCCAATAGTGATGGACCAGACGACTGTGCGTAAACACGTTGTTGAAGATTGGAAGATTGGATTGCATGCCAAGAGAAATTTGGCTGCAAGCGATTTGTTGAGAAGTGGAGAAATTGCAAAGCTTGTGAAGAAGTTCATGGATTTGGAGAGCGTCGAGAGGAGTGAGATGACGAGGCGAGTGAAAGAGCTTCAGAAGGTGACTCGAGAAGCAATTTCGGATGGGGGGTCGTCTACGAAGAATCTTGCTTCTCTTCTCAACGACATTTTATCATTTACTTGAGGATGGACATCAACACGATAGTAAAAGTGTCTAAATTCTCGTGTTGTATGTTGTAATTTTTGTAATTTTTCTTTTTACAAATATGATCGAGTCAATAAATTCATTTCGATCAAGTGTCAAGGATAGGACTCGTCGAATTATACAAAATCTTCTATTCTGAATTGTATTTTGTGTCGTGTGTTAATTAATTAAAGTAGTGTGTATTAATAATAAAAGGATTTGCGTGACATTACACGAGATCCTTGTTCTGAATTACTTTTCTTCTCGTATTTTAATTAAATTACTATAGTGTGTATTATTACAATGAAGTGAAATAGAAAAACTCATTGTTTCCAAGGTCTTTAATGTGCACATTCACCAAATGCGGATGTTTTTCTAGACTTTTTGTCGTTGAATTTTGAAAAGGTTGACGTTGTGCACACTTTTTCGTTAAGTTATATATTTATTGTTTTCAATTTTTTTAAAAAATATATAATTTTTATGTATAGGAGAGATGGAAAGAAAAAATGTAGAGAGACGTTGAAAAAAATGAGAATAAGTTATTTAACAAAAACGAAAAAAATAAAAAAAATTGGTAATATGAGTGTACCGTGTACATTTCATTTTTTATTGAAAAAAGATTCAAACAAGTGTAGTCTGGTCCAATTTTTTAGGGGTAGTGAAGTCCTTAACAAAGAATATTCAACAACTCCCGTAAGCTTAATTTTGACCATTTTTATTCTTTTAATTAGCATATTAGGAACATGTCTTGTATTTAGTTGCTGAAATTCTTAAGTATTTTGTTTAGAAAATCAACAACTCTAGGCTCGTAGCCAATTTATGAAAAAAATGACGTATATAAAAATTAATTAATAAAATTATATTTAATAAATATATAATTTTTTTAAGGGTTGGTCTGCTATGAACTCGAGTGCATGTTGTGCACCTAGTCCATGTTGCACTTTTCAGTTTTATTGACTTACACTTTTTGGTAAATGGTGTTGCACTTTTCAATTATTAAACTGCATAATAATATTTTTAGTCATAGTGACTTACACTTTTTAGTAATATTGTGTTATACTTTTCAGTTTAATAACTTACATTTTTCTTTAGACTAGGGTGCACAACATGCACTCGAGTGCATACTAGACTTTACCTTTTTTTAAATGTCGACACAACAACAAAATTAATATAAGGACAACACATAAATAAAATTAATATAAAGACGGTACCTAAGAATTTTAAACTCTCTATTAGTAATATAGGGAATTAGTGTGGTAGGGACGGAATCTCCTGTTACACAAAGATGTTACATCTTCTATTACACAGCTTAGATGAATGACATGTGTCTTAATTTCTAATTTAGTTAATAACTAATTTAGGTTAATTATGATCAAAATTAAATTCCTTTATTCTCTCTCAAATCTAACTAAATCTTTTAAAATTTAAATTTTTTTAAAAAAAAGATACGTTTTTTTTTTGTACAATTATAAAAAAAAAAATTTATATTCAATTTTTTTTAAATAATTTTATTCATTAAAATCTTAAACTATATCGAAAAGATTTTACAACCATATTATTTAAATATAATTACATCAATACAAAACAGAATATATAAAAGCATTTAAAAATATATAATTTAATATTTTTTAAAATTTTATTAAAATATAATTAAATATAAAACTAAAATTTTCCATTAAATTTTTTTATATTCAGTATAACATTTATATTAAACAAAAGTGTTTAATAAATATAATTAAATATTTTACGATCAATTTATATTAAATGTAAAAAAAATGATTTATTTAAATATTTAACGATCAATTTAGAACTTTTATTCAATTTATTTATATAAATATTTTACAATCAATTTATATTAAATGTAAAAAAATGATTATAGAACTTTTATTCAATTTTTTTAAAAAATATTTTTCAGTTTTATATTTAATTATATTTTTCTAGGATTTTTCAGTTTTATATTTCACAAAAAAATATTTAAAAAATTCATATCGATTTTATATTCAATTTTGTATTTAATTTTCTTGTTTAATAAGTATTCATAATTTTTATAACAATAATTTTCAAATTGTTGTTTCATAATATCTCAGTATTACTTTAAAAAAAAATTATTATATTTTAAAAATGTTTTTCAAATTTTATATTTAGACAAAGTGTTGATCATTTTTTTCAATTTTAGCTTCATAAAATTAAATTCAATTAAATTTTCTTTTTTCTAGTTGAATAAAAAAGTTTTAAAAAAGAAATTTTGTGAGTTTTAATTAGATTTGGAAAGTGAATATGAGAATTTAATTTTGATCATTATTAACCTAAATTAGTTATTAACTAAATTAGGAATTAAGACACATGTCATTCATCTAAGCTATGTAACAAAAGATGTAACACCGTTGTGTAACAACGCATTAGAAAAATATCTCATTTTTTAAGCTTTTCAATATAATGCACTTATATATTACTCAATCGATTTGTATATAAATATTTTTTTAGTTTGTCCAAACTTAATATATATGACTTGTTCGTATTTTTGGATAAGTTTTTCCCAAGTATATTTTCGTTCCAAGGATTTAATTAAGTGCCAATGAATCCCTAAAGTTGCAAGTTATAATGCCATTGTAGTAACTAAGCTTGTTTGTTTGGATTTTCGGGAATTTAAAGACAAGTATGAAACTAGATGAACTAAACAAGAAGAAATGAACAAAGCAATAACAATATATCTAACTTCCTTTCGAAAGTGCAAGGTGAGAGTATTGCCTCGGGTGTTTCCGTTTTGTGGGTAATTCAATGAGTTAACGAACCAATTGCATGAGTTAAACTATGGTTTTGGGTTAAGCTAAAGGCTACCACTCGTGTGTGTAGACCATTCCCTTGTGAGGCTTAGGTGAACACGTGCATCAATTAGCAATTATATAGTCTAATCAATACCATAAGCTCCTAAGATAGTGTCTCATAAACACGTTCAACACGGTTACTAATGTTTATGAGACGCCCTCTCACTAATCTAATAGACGACCTCTAATCGACTAGTGTCTAGTGTCGTCGATCTAAGCAATCAACCCCCGGTCGGTGTAGCTAATTACTATGTTAATTCTAATCGATTAATTCAAGCTCATACACACACTCTTAATCATGCAACCCAATATGGTCGTTGAAGTCGACAAAACCAATAATGCTAGCTAATAGAGTGAATTAATCAATTGAATCATGAAAATCACAACACTAGAAACATATACACCCAAATCCTAAGCTAATCATGCAATTAATCCACAATTACACTAAACACCCATCAAAACATCCACACCCAAGGCAATAAGATCTTAGCCCATGGTTCTAGAAGAGAATCCCATGGCTAAAACAACAATAAACATAAAACTCATAATAGAATAACAATAAATTGAAGAAATTAAGAAAATACTAAATTGAATTGCAAAATAGATTAATATCACCTTGATCATGGAAACGTAGCTATAAAACGATGTAATAGACGATACCCGATGATAATCGTAGCTTGATTCTAAGTAATAACCACTATTCTATCTAATCTAATGAAGAACACCTACAACTATGTGGATGTGTGTGTGGAATTGCTTGTAAAAGGAGTAAAAACTCCTCTTTAAAACTCAAATTGGAGTTATTTATAGTTGTGGTAGAAGTCTTGGACGAAATTTGCACTTAGGTCCCTCGAAAATGGAGAAAATGGGCAAAAACCCCCGAAATGTATGTGACCCGGCCGGGTGGCTCCCACCCGGCCTAAATACGAACCTAGGGGAAAATTTGGCTTGCCCGGGTGATTTTGACCCGCCCGGGTCGATTCTACCCGGGCATGCTTTTTCATATCTTCGTATCTCGAGCTTCCGACCTCCAATTGACTCGATTCTTTTTTCCATTCCACTCCGTTTTTCGAGACGAATCCAACCGTTCACTCCTCTTCCTGATCCAGTAAAGTATGGTTGGTGTTTTGCTCCAAATTCCATCGTATTTCCTACAAAATCGACAAAACACAACCTTTCTCTCATTTCGGCTTAAACAATCATATTCAATGTATAATTCAATGAAATCAACATCAAATGAGCTTCAAATATGCATCTAAATAGTGTAAATTCCACCCGAATCAACTCCCCCAAACTTAAAGTATTGCTCGTCCTCGAGCAACGAAAGAATTACAACGTGAGGGTGAAATTTACAACTAGATGATCAATGAAAGATCCCACGTATCAAATGACATGAAATGAATTATTCTTCCTCAAGATACATTCTCAAAAATGATCACAAGTTCAATATTGAAAATGAAACTAATTACCCCACACATGCTCAACATACAATAACAAGTGATGGTGATGACAATATCCAAATGCTCAAGTTCAACTCACAAGATATAGTGTTTCTCTCAAACACTCAAACAAATTAAGGACAATAGACACTCATCAATCAAATCACGCATTGCAATTACCATAAGCTTGCCCAAGCTCTACCATCTTTCCACCACAAACATGTTCAACAATGGGATCAATAGGACTTAACCAAGGACGTAACATTGGCTCTTTGGACGGGGTAAGATGAATATGGAAAAAGTGACTCGTCTAGTTGAGAACGAAAGTTGTTTTTCAATAATTCAAGCTCATGCTCTTAAGGTTTACAACCTTCATTCTCACTTTTCATATAAGTTCCTCAAATGCATTCATCTCCTCATCTTTTTCTAGCCAAGTTATTTTCTTTTCAAACTCTTGGGGCTCATTGTCCCTCTTTTCTTTCTCAAATTTTCTTTTCACTTCCATCTTTTTTTTTTCTTTTCACAACTTTACCAATTGTCTCTTCAAACCAAAAGCACTAAAGCACATGTTTTACCACTTTCTTTTTATTCTCCACTAGATTTGAATATCAAAGGCTCAAAAGGCTAAGTGGTTAAACATTGTAGGTTGCCAAGAGAATGAGAAATCAAGCTCAAACGGGCTAACTACGGAGGATTACTATGGTTATTGGGAAAAATTTGGCTAAGTGACTTGTAATACGAAAGATGGCCTACATCATATCTCAAAGTATCACACAAACATGATCTCAAGTAAGAACTTGGGCAAGTTCTAGAAAAGCAAGCAATGAATTGATTCGCTCACAAATGAAATAAACCGGATTAATGCTCGGTTCAAAGCTCAACTCTCACCGGTTCATTCAAGACTCAAACATTCATCAATCACCACCACACATAACTCATTGTGCATGCAAAACATCCGTAGGCAACAAGATGACAACAACACAAACAAGATGATTCATTCCAATCATGTACACATTCAAGGAATCAAATTCACAACAAATCACCATCAAATGTGTCTCAATGATCATTAAAGATCAAATTGCACACATACACAAGAGTACACATTGGTGTCAATAGAAAATGTAAAAACGAACATACCCCCCCAAACTTTTTCATTGCTAAGCAATTAAAAGTTTGGAAAAATAGTTTTGCAATGATATTGACACCAAGTGCTAACCATACAAATCTACACACATAGGCCACTATCCCAACAATTAAAACTAAGAGTAGCTAAGCAATCAATATTATGAACAAGAATATAAATTCCACTACCCCCCCAAACTTAGTAATTGCTATGCAATTCCTAAGAATTGGGGTGGGCGTACCTCTTACGATTGCTATAGCTACACCTTCTTCTAAGCACAAAGTTCCACTTTCAATCCACTTGTCCATTCGATTCAAGCTTCTCCAACTACATCAAAACTCACAAACACATCAAACTAAACTAACAAAGCAAATAAAATGAGCAAGAAATGAAATAAAGCAAGTAAAAATGGGTTGCCTCCCATTTAGCGCTAGGTTTAACGTCCTATGCCGGACGGAACTTAACAAGTTCATACTTCCCTTTCTTTGAATGGAGGATGATAGTGCTTGACATTGTGCTCATCGGTGATGAACACTTCATCCTCCTCACTTTCCAACGCAATGCCTCCTCCATAGACCAATTTCTTCATGACCAACATTTTTCGTTCTTTGAGCTTCATCTTTCCAAGGACTTCCATCACTCCCAAGGTGCCCCATACCACCGTATCTCCAATTTCAAATCCCTTCTCAATCTTTCTCTCCTTTGAACTCTTCCTTCTTCCCTCTTCATCTTCACTACCTTCAAGGAACTTATCAAAACTCTTCTCCTTATAAAACTCCCCCAAACTTGAGTTTTGCTCAAGTTTGGAAGTTTGCTTCAATTTGTTATCATCTCCCGGATCTTTCAATGGGACTTTTGGTAATGACACTTTCACATAAATGTCACATTCTTGGATGGAGGGGGATTCCTTTTTTCTTGGGGAACTCTCAATTGAGCCATCTTTGGAGAAAATCACTTTCTCTCTATTCACCTCCAATGTTACCTCCCCTTTTCTCAAATTGATGTTTGCTCCCCCCGTGGCAAGAAACGGCCTCCCAAGAATCAATGGGATATTTGCATCTTCTTTCATATCTAACACCACGAAGTCGGCCTGAATGATGAACTTGTCAATCTTCACCAATACATCTTCAATGATCCCTTTAGGATGGGTGATGGAACGATCCGCTAATTGGAGAGTAATTGATGTGGGCACTACTTCTCCAAGTCCCAAACGCTTGAAGATTGAAAGTGGCATCAAATTGATGCTAGCTCCCAAATCACAAAGAGCTTTCATCATGGGACCATCACCAATCTCACATGGGAGAGTGAAACTACCCGGATCCTTGAGCTTTTCGGGAGGAGTTCGTTGAAGGATAGCACTACACTCTTCGGTCAACTTGATCTTCTCATCATCCACTAGTTTCTTCTTGTTTGCTATTGCATCCTTTAGAAACTTCATGTAATGAGGTACTTGCTCTAAAGCATCCGAAAGTGGAAGATCAATGTGGATTTTCTTGAAGATATCCAAAAACTTCCCAAACTTCTCATCCATTTTCTTCATGTATCTTCCCGGGTATGGAAGTGGCTCATATGTAATGGGCACCCCCCATTTATCACAAGGTACCTCAAGCTTCTTCTTCTTCAAATCTTTTGCAATTCTCCACTTTGGAATTCTTGGAGCAACCTCTTCACTTCCAACTTTCTCTATCCTCTTCTTTTCCTCTTCCTCCCTTTCTTTTGCCTTCAACACTTCACCCTCTTCCAATTCAATTGAAGAAACTCCATAATGTTCACCACTTGAAATTGTAATAGCATTACAATGCTCACGTGGGTTTACCTCGGTGTTTGAGGGCAATTTACCCTTTGTATGTTGAGATCCAATGGAAGTTGCCAATTGTCCCATGTGGAATTCCATTGCTTTTTGATTACTCATAAGTTGAGCAAGGATGGACTCGGTTGCTTCGACTTTCTTTTCAATTGTTTCACTTCTCTTATCACTCATATCCATCCTCTTCATGAGTAGTGCAAGAAGCTCGTCCGTGGAGGATTTCCCTTCTTCACTTGGGAGTTTTGCTCCGGGATCAAATCCGGGAGGATATTGAATAGCACCTTTAGGATTCGAATATGACAAATTCTCATTCCTCCGAAAATTTGGGTTTTGAGGGCCTTGGTATTGAGGGGATGGTCCCCCTTGACCTTGAGATGATGAAGATTGCCCTTGGAATCGGTTTTGAGGAGGAGCTTGATATCCTTGACCACGATTTTGATATGGTGGTTGGCCTTGATATTGTCGATTCCCTTGAAAATTTTGTGGATATCCTTGTTGACCCATGTATTGCACTTCTTCCATATGTCCCATTTGAGGATCTTCTTGCACAAAGGATAAATGATTATCTCTTGTTTGAGATAAAACATTTACCTTTTCAATGAGTGTAGTCATCATTGCTCTTATGCTATCATTAGCATCCACTTGGGCTACCCGATTTTGTGCTCCACGGTCTACTCTCATCTTGAAAGTATTGCTTGATATCCCCTCGATTATGTCATTGATCTCCTCCACTGATTTCATCCAAATTGAACCCCCCGCACAAGCATCAATGTGGTGTTGATCTTCCAATCGCAACCCACCAACAAACCAACATGTTGTTTGTTCTATTGGGAAACCATGATGGGGGCATGTGATGAGAAGACTCGTAAATCTTTCCCATGCTTCTTTGATTCCCTCATTTGGACCTTGTTTGAACGTAGAGATCTTTTGCTTGGCTTCCATCGTCTTTGAAGGAGGGTAGTACTTCAATAGAAATATTTTCTTCAAATCTTCCCACGTCCTCACTTCTCCGGCGGGAATGCTTGATTGTAGCCAAGCTTTTGCTTTCCCCGACAATGTAAACGGAAATAGGCTCATCTTTTTAGCATCTTCCGACACTCCATTTTGCTTGAGAGTGTCGGCTATCTCCAAGAATTGAGCAAGATGTTCATTCGGGTCTTCCTCAAATCCTTCCTCCGTCCTTCCTTCAAATTGTCTCTCCCTCAACATCCTTAATAAAGAGGCACTAATCTCGAAGTTGTTGGCCTCCACCCTTGGTCTTGCCAACCCATCGTAATGCTCCCTAGGTTGAGGCTCAAAATATTCCCTCATTGGCCTTCCATGGTACACACGTTGAGGTTCTTCTATATGTTGAGGTGGAGGGACGTATTCTTCTTGGATTTGTTGAGGTGGAGGATATTGGTAAAGTGGAGGATATGGGTGTTGATGGAGTGGATATGGATGAGGTGGAGGTGGTGGATAGTAGGCTTGTTGTGGGGGTGGATAAGGGTAAGGATTGTATCCTTGATATGGTGGATATTGTGGATTGGGACATTGGAGATTTGGTGGTGGGTTTGGGTTTTGAGGTGGATTCCCTCCAACTTGATTTCCAACTTGATGATTCTCTCTTTGAAGCTCATCTTCTCCATTTGGTGGAGGATTCATCTCTTCAATGTTTTCCATCTCAAGTGGTTCTTCTATGACTCTTTGACGGTTTCTACTTCGATTCCTTCTTCTTGCGTGTGCCTCGATCTCAAGGTCTAACGGTTCAAGGTTTCCTCCACGTGATCTTGTGATCATGCACCTACAAAAGAGAAGTGTCAAAGCCCACAAAGATGAACAAAATCAAAATAACAAAAAGAAATGCTACTATCAACAACACTCAACAAACTCTAAGTTTCACTAATAACACTCGCTTAAATCCCCGGCAGCGGCGCCATTGACTTGTTCGTATTTTTGGATAAGTTTTTCCCAAGTATATTTTCGTTCCAAGGATTTAATTAAGTGCCAATGAATCCCTAAAGTTGCAAGTTATAATGCCATTGTAGTAACTAAACTTGTTTGTTTGGATTTTCGGGAATTTAAAGACAAATATGAAACTAGATGAACTAAACAAGAAGAAATGAACAAAGCAATAACAATATATCTAACTTCCTTTCGAAAGTGCAAGGTGAGAGTATTGCCTCGGGTGTTTCCGTTTTGTGGGTAATTCAATGAGTTAACGAACCAATTGCATGAGTTAAACTATGGTTTTGGGTTAAGCTAAAGGCTACCACTCGTGTGTGTAGACCATTCCCTTGTGAGGCTTAGGTGAACACGTGCATCAATTAGCAATTATATAGTCTAATCAATACCATAAGCTCCTAAGATAGTGTCTCATAAACACGTTCAACACGGTTACTAATGTTTATGAGACGCCCTCTCACTAATCTAATAGACGACCTCTAATCGACTAGTGTCTAGTGTCGTCGATCTAAGCAATCAACCCCCGGTCGGTGTAGCTAATTACTATGTTAATTCTAATCGATTAATTCAAGCTCATACACACACTCTTAATCATGCAACCCAATATGGTCGTTGAAGTCGACAAAACCAATAATGCTAGCTAATAGGGTGAATTAATCAATTGAATCATGAAAATCACAACACTAGAAACATATACACCCAAATCCTAAGCTAATCATGCAATTAATCCACAATTACACTAAACACCCATCAAAACATCCACACCCAAGGCAATAAGAGCTTAGCCCATGGTTCTAGAAGAGAATCCCATGACTAAAACAACAATAAACATAAAACTCATAATAGAATAACAATAAATTGAAGAAATTAAGAAAATACTAAATTGAATTGCAAAATAGATTAATATCACCTTGATCATGGAAACGTAGCTACAAAACGATGTAATAGACGATACCCGATGATAATCGTAGCTTAATTCTAAGTAATAACCACTATTCTATCTAATCTAATGAAGAATCTAAACTAAAAATGTAGAACACCTACAACTATGTGGATGTGTGTGTGGAATTGCTTGTAAAAGGAGTAAAAACTCCTCTTTAAAACTCAAATTGGAGCTATTTATAGTTGGGGTAGAAGTCTTGGACGAAATTTGCACTTAGGTCCCTCGAAAATGGAGAAAATGGGCAAAAACCCCCGAAATGTATGTGACCCGGCCGGGTGGCTCCCACCCGGCCTAAATACGAACCTAGGGGAAATTTTGGCTTGCCCGGGTGATTTTGACCCGCCCGGGTCGATTCTACCCGGGCATGCTTTTTCGTCTCTTCGTATCTCGAGCTTCCGACCTCCGATTGACTCGATTCTTTTTTCCATTCCACTCCGTTTTTCGAGACGAATCCAACCGTGCACTCCTCTTCCTGATCAAGTAAAGTATGGTTGGTGTTTTGCTCCAAATTCCATCGTATTTCCTACAAAATCGACAAAACACAACCTTTCTCTCATTTCACCTTAAACAATCATATTCAATGTATAATTCAATGAAATCAACATCAAATGAGCTTCAAATATGCATCTAAATAGTGTAAATTCCACCCGAATCAATGTGCTTCCTCCGTTTTTTAATAAGTGTCACTTTAACTTTTTAACTAATTTTAAAATAAGTGTCATTCTAGAGTTTTTTCTTTAATTTTGACTATTCTACCCTTATTCATTTATCATAAATATTTTTCATAAATAAATTCCACATAAATTCTTTATACCAAAATTAATTTGATTTATTAATACTAGCTAATTAATTCTTGAGCACATTCTTTATCAAACAAAATTTTTATATTAAAATTAGTATAATTTATTAAGGGTAAGATAGACCATTATTTGTAATCTTAATTTGTTGAAAAAAGTCAAAATGACACTTATTAAAAATTGGAGGGAGTATGTTTTAAAATGGAAACAATTTTTTTATCATCACCCTTTAAAATTAATCGGACTGGTCATCGGTTTACGATTCAACCGGTTCAATCGATTGCACCGACGGTCCAACCGTTAAAATGATTTTTATATTTTGTTATACAATAAATCTATGTTGCATTAAAAATATACATGAACTTATAAGATTCATATTAAAATAAATATAATAAAGCCATAAATTAACAACACAAAAGTTAAAAGACTCTAAATAACTCAAATCAAAGTATAAAATTGCAGAAGAACAAAAAGTAATTAAAAAATAAAAAAGAAAAGGAAAAATCGGTTCTGACCGATTTTGTCCGATTTTGACCGGTTCAACCTTGAAAGCGGTTTTTAGTGTTGTATCGGACCGATTCCGGATCCGGGTCCCGGTTGAACCGGCCGGTTCGGGCCGGTTCCCATTTTAACCGGCCTGTTCAGTGTGGTTTCAAAACAACGATTTATATTATATATAACTCATTTATTTTATACTTTCATTTGGTCCATGATAACTGATAAGCTTCTTGTGGAGTTGTATTCAGCAGAAATCGAACCCACAATGTGTGGGCGTGAACCTTGACTCCCTTTAATTTTATCTCATCTAAAGGTACAAATTTGTAGAAAGGTGAAAATTAATTATTGTATATTAATTTCCTAATAATAAAATAATCACGTCTCATCTAAAAGTACGAACTTACATGTAGAGAGGTGGATAATTAATTATTGTATATTAATTTCCTAATACCCCCTCACTCGTGGGCCAAATTATTACCTCTACTATTTTGGAAGGAGGTCCATCGAGTGAACAATTCCGAAATCCGAAGCGTGAGACTTGAGGCCCCGATACCATAAAATAATTATACCTCATCTAAAAATTCGAATTTGTAGAGAGGTAGAAATTTAAGTTCGGTATATTAATTTCCTAATAATTGGTTTTTAGGGAGAAGATGCAATGTATTAATCATTGTTTATTTGAAATGATTAACATTAAGGATATAATTGGTATGGTGAAATAGCCCATGAATGAAATCATCATTCATGGGTCTATTTAAAAAATTATGATTGGTATAATTTACGAAATAAAATCATCATTCATTTTCAGTTCCCACCCCCATGGATTTAATTAGCTAAGGAAACAAAATTTTAATAAATAATTTTTTTAATAATAATATTAATAGTAGTATTTAATAATAAAAAATATTAATATAATATATAATCTAAAAAAAATATATAGTAAATTTAAAAAATATAAACAACAATAAATTAAATTTTAACGATAATATTACCTCTCAAAAATATTAAATTATAAGAGTAAATACAATAATATAAAAATAAAAATATTTTTTTTATATAATATACATTTATTATAAATAATAAAATCAATAATAAGACAAATATATATTATTAATAATAATTCTTCTACCAATAATAACTATTAAAATATTAATAATAAAAATAATACTATATTTTTAACAATAATAATATTATTTTTAATTTAAAGTAATAATATATTTTAACAACAATCAATTATAATAATTTAAAATAAATTTATACAATATTATTCATTTCCACGATATACCAATCATAAAAATTATTATTCTTATGTCATTTTACTCATACCTTCATTCCATTTTTTAGTTCATTATATTTAGTTTCAAATTCATTCCATCATATCAATCACCCTAATTAGACAAGTACCGTTGTTTTACTTTTACCAAGAAAATGGAATGTGATTACCAATGATATAGTATAGTAGCTCCTTTTATCTTATCTAATAATAATGGTAGGTGGGATTTATGGAAATTATTAATAAAATTCAACTTGATGACTTTGGGTGGATTTACTACTTTTTTTTTTTTAAAATTGATTTTACAAAAATAATACTCCGTAGTACTATCAACTTGATGACTTTTAGTTTAGGTGTGAAAATATCATTGCAAGCAATGCATGGACCAAAATCGAAATTACCTGGAAGGGTGAGTGTAAAACAGGCCCACGTGCCGTTGGAATCAATTAAAAGTGATGGTACTTTGGTAACTTAACATATAAAAAATTATCTCACCGTCCATCAATTTTTTTCACATATTTTAAATATAAAATAAATATGTGGAGTAGTAAGTAAATAATATTATTAGTAGATCATCAACTTTATTAATAAAATAGAAATAATACTTAAAGCTAACAATTTAAATAAAATAAGTATATTTTTTATGGATTTTTTTTTGAAGTAAGTACACTTTTAGTATACGCATGGATAGAGTATATTATATTGGATAGGATAGGATAGGATACCTATAATCAATATGCATGTACAGTATATGTGTATGTCTATGTTCAAGTAGAAGAAAAACATGACATTTAATTCATATTTTATGTACAATATTTTTCTCGGTTTAGTATTTAAACTTTATTTTATTTTAAAATTAGGGACGGACTTAGGATTGACGGTTGGAGGGACTAGTAGAATATTGTTCAACGTCATTATATATTCGATAATATAATTAAAATATTTCATATTAATATCAATTAAATATATCAAAATATATAAATGAATTCTTAAACCTTATAATCTATAATCATATGAACTAAAAATGGAAAAAAATTAATAATGGTAAATAAATTAAAAAAAATTGAGAAGAATTTAAAGTCTTGAAAAATTGTGTTTGTGTTTTTTCTACATGTGTTGTGAACTTGTTAAGAGAAAAAAAGAATCTTAACGGGTGAAAAAATTATAATCTCTAATTTCAATCATTAAAATATAAGAAATTGAAATGATCGAGCCACATTTGCATTGTATGATGCAATTGAACCACAATTTTAACTTGATTTTAATGTGACGAGTCAATAATTCAATCGAACAATTGAAAATTAAAATCACTTAAAATTCAATTGCATGATACTAAATGTACACACGAACTTGTCAATTGATATATATATATATATATTAATATTTGATATTTGTCTTTTAAAATTTTGTTAATTTGTATAATTAAAATATATTTTAATATTAATATTTGGACCATGTACTTAATGTGAAGATCAATCTAGCTCAACTTATAATTAAGAAAAGTGGCCTTTTAAAAGCTAATTAAATAAATAAAACTATTTTTTTAAAGCAATAAATAAAAATAAAACTAATTAAATAAATAAATAAAACTAATTAATACCTATAATATTTAAAAAAAAAAAATCAAGGGGCCAGGACCACCTAGGGATGTGCCTGGTTCCGCCTCTGTTTAAAATTAATTTAAGAAGATTTTTTTTTTTTTGAAAACAATTTAAGAAGAATTATAAACTCAAGCATTATATTATACTACCTCCGTCTTAGAAAAACTTTCATACTTACTGTTCACTCAATAGAATTTTAAGATATAATTTTATAAAAAAATAAGTAAGTGAATGGACTTATATGTATATATGTACCATAAAAATAATTACATTAAATATAATATTGTAGATATTGTACGGATGAAGTTTCGTACGGATGAAGTTTCTATAAGATCGAAAAAATAGGTGTGAAAGTTAAGTTGAGACGGAGGGAGTAATATATATGTGATGAGAACTCATATCATGTACGAGTGCCTCTCATACAAATTTTTATCACATAAATAAATCAAACTCATGCTGAACCATACGTTTTGACTATAAAATTTAATACATGTACATATAAGTAATCAAATCGGATTTGAGTTTATTTGAATGAAACAATATTTTAAGTACACTGAATTATTGTCATTTGACCTAATATTCTAATGTAGAGAAGTCTTTAGTAAAACATCACCATCAAAACACAAGTATTGTTTGTCATATGCATGTAGCTAGATTCCATATTTTTTGGTATTTTTCTGGGAAAAAAAATGCATGCATACTATAAATTCGGTAAAATTGGACATACCAGAATTTCAGTACGATATTGATAAGCATTTTTCATACACCAAAATGTTAGTATAATGAATATTTTGATATCAACAAGAAATTTATATACTGAAATTTTCAATAGGGTATAAAAAATATTTTTGATATACCGTACCGAACCACTCCTACCACACATATATCTTATCTCGTGTATAAGCCGATCACACATACAAATTTTTTAATATTTCACTTAT
Organism: Galeopsis tetrahit; assembly: GCA_963675135.1. NCBI lineage: Eukaryota > Viridiplantae > Streptophyta > Magnoliopsida > Lamiales > Lamiaceae > Galeopsis > Galeopsis tetrahit. The sequence goes on from OY776131.1 coordinate 44,000,867, forward strand.
TTTTAAAAAATGAAGGAAGGAAATATAATACTCCCTTTGTTTCAATTTTTTTTCATACTTTCCATTTTAATCTGTTTTACAATGGTTTGCATATTCCAAAATAAAAATAATACTCACAACATTTACAATATAAATGTATCATATGAGGGGGTAAACGAGTTGGCGAACACCGTACGAAGAGGAGAATTTTCCTATTTCTTACCTGGGTTAATTTTGAAAGTGGGAACATGCCTTAGGAGGACATCAGATTGGGAATATGTGGTGCAAAAAAAATAAGAGAATTGAATACGAAAATGGCAAGGGCTAAAAAAAAAAAAAAAAAACTTTAGGGGGGGTGGGGGAGGGAACTCGAGAAAATTGGCCTGGGAAGGTCACTAAGTTAATTAAAGTATGAGGATAACTGGGGGAGGGGCTGGGAGGCAGTAATGGGAAGAGGCAATACATTAAAGGGCCGATGGAGGGATGTGCTTAAGGCAACATGGTGGGGGTTAATTGGATAGTAGAGATTGGTTCTGGGAAAACTAAATTAGAATAGTGAGCAACATTGATAATTCTTCCTTTTGGGAATCTAGATGGGTGGGCGAGGAGAGTCTTAGGAATAACTTTTTGAGTTTATATAATTTGAGCATTAACACGACAAAAAATATCGGGGAGATGAGAGAGTGGAGAGGGAAGAGTGGGTATAGAGTTGGAGATGGAGAAGAGAGTTACGAGCGAGAAAAGTGTCTGTAGAGTCTGTAGACGGTCGTTGGAGTTGGAAGCTATCACCGAATGTAAAGTATTAAACCAAAGCTACATACGAGTGGCTTCAAAGCAGAGAGCTGGACGACGACGAGTAGAGTATGTTGGCTTCAAAGTATGACTGGATTGGAGCAAATGTTCTGACATGGATTAAGGATATTGTGCAAAGTAATTCTCTTTACTTTAACTGATCTAGATCTTTCTTTGTGTCTTCAAAAAAAAAAAAAAAAAATATATATATATATATACACATTTATTTTTTATATACTTATTTTCTGTTAATGACAAGCAAACTTTTATGTGACAAAGGGATTATCAAATAAACATCATAATTTATAAATCAATACTCCTACTAAAGAAGTCGGTGAGTGTAATTTCCAACCAATGAACTACACCTACTTCACATTAAAAATTGGAATTTTGTCAAATAAAACTCAGTGGGTTGGTGGTCAGAATCTGTGTGTATATAATTGGCGTCTCCTCAATTGAGACCAAGAGTTAAATTCCCATGGCTCCGGCGCAAAGAACCGGCCCATCCATGGCATGCCACGTGGTTGCCGTCCCTTATCCCGGCCGAGGCCACATCAACCCGATGATGAACCTCCTGAAGCTACTGGCGCACTCCAACCCAGATCTCCTCTTCACAGTTGTCGTCACGGAGGAGTGGCTCGGCCTCATCGCCGCCGAGGAGAAGCCGCCGAGTGTCAACTTCGCCACCATCCCAAACGTCCTGCTGTCCGAGCGGGAGCGCGCCGCCGACATGCCCACCTTCGTCGGAGGTACTCAGACTAAGATGGAGGAACCGTTTGAGCGCCTGCTCGACCGCCTCGACTCGCCGGTTAATTTCATCATAGCCGACTCGTTTTTGAACTGGGCCTTTGATTTGGGCAAACGAAGGAATATTCCGGTGGCATCGCTCTGGCCGATGCCGGCTTCCGTCTTCTCTGTATTTTACCATTTTGACCTTCTCGCTCAGAATGGCGATCACCCTTTTGAATTATCCGGTGAGCACTAAATTCTCATTTCATTAAATTGGTGGTTAAAAGCATGCTTTTTCCTGAGTAGAAATCTCTCTTCTTAAATTGAATCTGATGTTCATGTATATATGGTTTGCACGGTATATGTTTGTGAAAATGCCGCAATAGCGTAGAGCTGCCGTATGGTTTACAGAGTATTGCACGATTCCATTTGATGATCTTTCTTTTCTTGGGCTATTAAATAGCATTGCCTTTAACTGTGTCCTGTTGAATGTGAGGTAGAAAGAGGACATGAACGAGTCGACTACATCCCGGGACTCACCTCGATTCGTCTAGCAGACACTCCGTCACTTGCCCACATGAAAGATCAAACCTTATTACAACTGGCTCTTCGAATTTTCCCAAATGTATCAAAGGCAAATTGCTTATTGATTTCCTCAGTCTATGAGCTAGAGCCACAACCTATAGAAGCACTTAAGCAAGAATTCTCATTCCCAGTATACACTTTTGGCCCAGCTATACCTTACTTCAATCTTGAAAAGCTTACATCTTTCTCAACCAGCCAAAGCAGTGATCATCACTACTTCGAGTGGCTAAACGCTCAACCTCCAAGCTCGGTTTTGTATGTTTCGTTGGGAAGTTTCCTCTCTGTTTCAAATGCCCAAATGGATGAAATTGCTGATGGATTATGTGCAAGTGGTGTGAGGTTCTTGTGGGTGGCTCGTGGGGAGGCGACGAGGTTGCAAGAAAGGTGTGGCGATGCAGGGAGAGTTGTACCTTGGTGCGAGCAACTAAAGGTGCTGAACCACCCTTCAGTTGGCGGGTTCTGGACGCACTGTGGGTGGAACTCGACTATGGAAGGAATTTTCTCTGGGGTGCCGATTGTTTGTTTTCCGATAATGATGGACCAGACGACTGTGCGTAAACACGTTGTTGAGGATTGGAAGATCGGATTGGATGCCAAGAGAAATTTGGCCGCAGGCGATTTGTTGAGAAGTGGAGAAATTGCAAAGCTTGTGAAGAAGTTCATGGATTTGGAGAGCGTCGAGAGGAGTGAGATGACAAGGCGAGCAAAAGAGCTTCAGAAGGCGACTCGAGAAGCAATTTCGGATGGGGGGTCGTCTACGAAGAATCTTGCTTCTCTTCTCAACGACATTTTATCATTTACTTGAGGATGGACATCAACACGATGGTAAAAGTGTAGAAGTTCTCGAGTTGTATGTTGTGTAATTTTTCATTTACAAATTCGATCGAGTCAATAAATTCATTTTGATCAAGTGTAAAGGATAGGACTCGTCGAATTATTCAAAATCTTCTATTCTGAATTGTATTTTATGTCATGTGTTAATTAAAGTAGTGCGTATTAGCTAGTAATAGAAGGATACAATTTTCGTGACATTACACGTGATGTTTGTTCTGAATTAATTTTATCCTCGTATTTTAATTAAATGTAGTGTGTATTACAATGAAATGTGGTGTGTATTACAATGAAGTAGAAAAACTCGATTGTTTCCAAGGTCTTTAATGTGAACATTCACCGAATGCGGATATTTTTCTAGATTTTTTGTCGTTGAATTTTCTTCTTCTTTTTTTTTTTAACAGTAAAAAGATGATTCATATCCACTGAGTACAGGGGGTACTCAACCCATGAATTTACAGGTAAAACCTATATACTACACAGAATTTGATTGTCCGCCTGACTCTTTCACGATTTATTCAATGATACATAAGAACGGGTCACAAAACCATGCAGATATAGAAGAGTTTGGTGCAATTAAGTTCTGTCCTCCTAGCCAAGTCCAGAGATTTATCTTTATGCTTTCCAGCGCCTTCTTCACATCCTGACTTTCATCGTTGAATTTCTTGGAGTTTCGTCTTCTCCATATTTCCCAAACAACGCCTGTCCACAAGCTTGACATAATTTTTTTTCTCACCTTCCCAATGCCTAAAGCCTCACCATGCTGCAAGGAGTGTGTACTAATGCTTCCATGAGGTACCATTTGTACATTGATCCATCTATAGCACTCATGCCAAATCGAGTATGCAAAATTGCAATTCACTAACACATGATTGTTGGACTCCACAGCGTGATCACACAAACAGCAGCGCATATCATCCGTTGCTATCGGAACTCCCCTCCTGCTCAGGTTGTCGTTCGTAGCAAGCCTCCCTTTCAATGCCTTCCACCCTATCGTTTTTACTCTCCTAGGCGCGTAGCTTCCCCAGAGGTTTGTAAATTCTGGCTTATCCTCATTCGACATGTTCTCGTCCCCCATTCCTTCGAACAACTTCGAGTAGGCGCAGCTTGTGGAATAATTTCCATGTGGCGCTAAAGCCCAGCTCCAGGTGTCTTCGGTAACCTGCGAAATTTTGTTTCTGTCTAAAAGATCACACAACTCGGTTAGTTCATGCCCCTCACTCACGGTCAATTCCCTCTCCCACTGCCATACCCACTGCCATCCAGAAAGCCCCCAATGACCCATATTGCAAATTAGTAAATCCTTTTGCCTACTGTTACTAAAAAGGCCTGGGAATTTTTCCTTGATTATGCCACCTCCCTCCACCCACTGATCTCCCCAGAAATATGTATGCTCCCCATTCCCTACCACCCTAATTATTTTATTTCCGGCCTCTCTCCCTCCTAATTGATTATAAATATTTTTTATTTCTTTCCACCAACTAGATTCGCCTGTGTTACGGCCCCCCCTACGTCTATTGGTAAATTCCTCACTCCCTAATCCTCCATACCTAGATTTTAAAACTCTCACCCACAGGTTTTTTGGTTCAGTAAGCAGCCTCCACACCCATTTTCCCAGAAGAGCAGAATTGAAATAATTCAGGTCTCTAATGCCTAGACCCCCTTTCCGTTTGTCTTTGCACACGTCTTCCCAGCTTACCCATGAGATTTTTCTACTCTCTCCAGCTCCCCCGCCCCACAAAAAATTTCTCTGAAGTTTTATAATCTCACATAAAATAGATTTTGGAATTTAAAAAAAAGACAAGTAATATGTTGGTACCGCGGATAACACGGCTTGTACAAGTGTAGCTCTGCCGCCCATCGAAATATGATTGTCTTTCCAAGCTGTGAGTTTTTCCCTTATTTTCTTCACCATTCCTTCCCAAGATGCTGATTTAAGATGGTTCAGGCCTACGTTCAATCCCAGAAATACCATCGGAAGATTGCCCGTAACACACCCCAAGAAATTGGCCATCTCTGTCTTCTCCTCGTCTCCCAAATGGATCCCCACCAACCTGCATTTTTCGAAATTGACACCCATTGCAGAGATTAATTCGAGCAGCTTGAGAATTTGTTTTATTGCTCGGATATCTTCCCACTTGCCATTGCACAAAAACACTGTATCATCCGCGTACTGAAGAAGAGGGACTTGTATATTATTTCTTCCCATGTTGATCGGATTCAGAATCCCCTTTTCTACTGCACGGCTCACCAAGACGCTCAGGCCTTCTGCGGCGATGAGGAAAAGAAACGGTGATAGCGGATCGCCTTGTCTAAGCCCCCTTTCCAATTTGAATTCCCCCGATGGGCTTCCGTTGATCAATACTGCCGCACTCGCCGTAGAAACGCATTCCATCATCCATGTTCTCCATTTTGGTGCAAAATTCATCCCTTCCATCATCCAGTCCAGGAATTGCCACTCAACTGAATCATATGCCTTAGCGAAATCCACTTTGAAGAGCACCCTCTTTTTTCGTTTCCTTTTAGCTTCATCAATGGCCTCGTGCGCTACTAATATTCCATCCATTATCTGGCGCCCTCCGATGAAAGCGGATTGACAGTCGGAGATGATTGACTCGAGTACTTTGGCCAGCCTCCTGGCTAATGTTTTCGCAATGATCTTGTACAGGCTCCCGATTAGGGATATCGGCCGAAACTCATCTAGTTGTTGTGCCTCAGTTTTCTTAGGGAGCAGAATAATAAATGATGGATTTATTCCTCTCACCAATCTTCCATGTTCATGAAATTCAGACATCATCTTGAGTAGTTCCTCTTTCAACAATTCCCAATTTTCTTTGAAAAACCCAAGAGAGAATCCATCTGGGCCCGAACTTTTTGTTGTCTCGCAGTCCCAGATAGCCTTTCTGACTTCATCTTCGGTGAACTCCGCAATAAGAAAGTTGTTGTCGCAGGCGTCTAGTTTTCGATGGATCAAATCCGAAGGTATTTTAGGTCTGACTAGACCGTCTGTCTTAAAGTGTGTGCTGAAGTGCCGGAAGGCCTCCCCTTTTACTTCTTGAACTGATTCTGACCACTGTCCTTCGATGTATAATCCACTGATTGCGTTACCTTTTTTCCTGCCATTTATGACTCTATGAAATAATTTTGTGTTCATATCCCCTTCTTTCAACCATTTTACTTTCGCCATTTACTGCAATTGATCTTCTTTAAGTTTCATGTCTCGTTGAATCCCTGCAAGTGCCTCCTGTCTTTTTTCTACTTCCCTTTCTTCCAGCCCGAAAAGGTCATCCAAAGTGTCCAATCTATCAATTTCTCTTCTTTTCTCTTCTATGCTTGACTCCAGTCTGCCAAAGACCGTTCGGTTCCACTCTTTTAAATCGCCTTTCAGTAATTTGAGTTTCTCTTTTAAGATGAACCCACTCCACCCCTGTAGTTCATAAGATCTCCATTTTTTCTCCACAAATTCTTTGAAGTTTTTGTGCTTCATCCAGGCATTGAAAAACCGAAACGGTTTTGGACCCCAATCTATTTGTTGAGATGTCGTGTAAATCGGGCAATGATCTGAGATGGAGCGCCCATACCCTTTTAGTGATACGTCCGGCCACTTCTCCATCCATACTGCGTTTACTAACACTCTATCAAGCCGACTTCTACATGTCCCGTCCGGTCTGTACCATGTGTACTTCCTGCCTAGGAGGGGCAGGTCGAACAGATTTGCCTGTCTAATGAATTCCCCAAATATTTCCATATCTCTCTTGTCTTCACGTTCTCCTCTCCTGGCTCTTTCCTCTCCGCTCTTGATCGAGTTGAAATCCCCTGCAATGCATAAGTAGTCTTCCGCGCATTGATCTGCTACTGTTGACACTTCCTCCCAAACCTCCCTCTTTTCTCTTACATTACATGGTGCGTATACATTAATCAAGCAGCAACTTCTCCCGTCTTGTCTCCATGTGCCTTTTACCACTAGGTATCCTTTTCTGTGCCACGAGCTCAATTTTGTAAACACCCCTTCATCCCAGATTGTTAGAATCCCTCCAGATCGACCTTCTGCTTCTCTATTTTCCCATCCGAAATTGGAGTTTCCCCAGACAGATTTACATAGAAAATTTTCCATCTTTTCTACTTTCGTCTCCTGTATAAAGCATACATCGACCTTGTTTTTCCTGATCATCTCCTTTATCTCTTTTCTTTCCCTCCCAGCCCTCTCACATTAAAACTAAGGAGCTTCATTGATTCACCCTGTTGTTCCCACCCTTCAGCTTGTCTGCAACTTTTTGTGCTTTCTTAATTGCTCTTCTTTCCAGTTCTTCCAGTTTCTTGATGGTGCTATCGTCTGATTCTGTTCCTATGACCCCTAACTTTTTACCAATCTCCCAGGTTTGCACTGCTTTTCTGTGGATTCTGCTCTCCTCTGCCGTGTGTTTCCATCTTTTCAGTTCCAAGCTCTCATTATTTAATTCGCCTTTCTTTTTTGAGTTATTTTTTCTTTTATTTTCCTTTTCTCCTTTTCCTTTGCAGTATTGTTTCATATTATCAGTCTCGGATACCAATACCTCGCCACCTGTATTTACTGACTCAGCAGCTAGTTTCCATCAAGTCGCCGACTAATTGGTTGACGTTGGTTACACTTTTCCGTTAAGTTATATATTTACTGTTTTTAGAAGTTTTAAAAAATATGTACTTCCTCCTACGTCTCGTAATTATTTTTACACATTTTTTTTCGGAACGTTACATAATAACTTTCACACCTCTATAATGAAAGTCCTTTATAAACTCAACTCCCACAGTATTCTCAATTTTACACAAATATTAATACGGAGGGAATATAATTTTTAACGTGTAGTGAGGTATTGCCATAAAAAGATAGAAAAAAAAAATGTAGAAAAGAGAGAGAGAGATTGAAAAAAAAATGTAGAAATTAAAACAGAAAGAAATAGAAAATAAAAATGTGTAAAAAAATAGGAAGTGTTAGACAAAAATGAGAATGTGTAATTTAACTAATGACGCAAAAAAATAAAGAAAAAGAAGAAGATAATTTAACAGGGTGTACAATTTTTTTTTTTTTAAATTGAAACAAGATTCAAACAAGTCCAATTTTTTTTAGTGGTAGTAAAGTCCTTAACAAAGAATATTCAAAGCATCACTATAGATGAGAGAAGGGAGAGCTTCTCCCTCTACAGAGTTGCTCCTCCCTTTCTCCACAACTCTCATTTTTTCATCGATCTCCGTCCGTCGCAGATTCGTCGTTCACGTTGTCGTCATCGTTTTTGTCTTGTTTACTTCTCTGTCTTTGTTGTTCTTTTGCCTCAAAAGTGTATTGGTTTTCCACTTCTCTTCGATTTCTTCTGATATTTTGGTTTTCGCTAGATCGTTGTAGATATGCAAGATCGTTGTAGATCTACTGATCTGGGTTGTAGATCTGCAAATTTGAGTTGTAGATCTACAATCTGCAGATCTGTTATACTCCCTCTGTCCACCAAAAGTGTGCTCACTTTTTTTTATATGTGCTTTTAAAAAAATCATATTTTAATTATAAAGAATATATTTAATATAATGAGTAGAAAATATATTTGGTAGATACTCAATCTTGTTAGTAAAGTAGAAAAAATATTTAAAAGTTAACTATTTAAATAGAATAAGCACGTTTTTGTGGACCTCAAAAAAAGAAATGAGCACACTTTTGGTGGACGGAGGGAGTAATTTTTTTGTGGATCTCTTTTTTTGTGGTTGGACTTCTTGAGATAAGACTCGAGAGCCGTGGAACTTTGTCTATTTTATTGTTTTCTATTCTTGACATGAAACACTTTAGTGTGGGGTTGTCTCGTTTAAAGATTGAAGACCTGAACATCTGTTAAGGCAAAGAAAAACTCGTCTTTTCTTTTTTCATGATTGAAGTGGACGGCGATATCCACATTGATTTGAAGATCAAGATCTTAGTTCGTGATTGTAATTCTATTTGATGATATTGTAAACCCTTCTTAAAAAAAAAAAAAAAAAAAACACTATAGAATGCTAATTGGAAGACCAACAGCCCCCTTACGCTTTTGACCATTTTTATTCTTTTAAATAGGTAGTGAAAATTTTATTTTAATATGAAATGATAAATCTAATTAAGTATGCTCATTTTAAGCAAATGTTGAATTAAAAATAGAACGGAAAGAGTAATAATTATGTAGTGTGTAATATTGTTCAAACCTTTTGAAACTATGTAGGAGGTGAAAAATTGTAGTATATGGGTAAAAAATAAGTGAAATTAATATTAAAAATATTTTATTTGTGATTGTATTATACACGAGATAAGATATACATGTGATAGTAGTGGTTCAGTACGGTGTATCAAAAATATTGTTTTATACCTTATTGAAATTTTTGATATACATTAGTCCGTCACATAAATATGCTATCTTTATATTCATGAACCATGATATGCTTATTAATTTAAAATATTATTATAAGAATCACATCGGAATGGAATTTTTTTAATATACTGTAAATTTTAATTGAAATTTTTGGTACGATTAGTGATTATCTAATAATCGTAGGTAGATTCAATATATTTGGTATTTGGTATTTTGATGGAATAAATGCATGTATACTATAAAATGGTATATGAAAATTTTATTATGGAATGGTGTATATCAATACAGTTTAAAATTCGATATACCCAAATTTGGATATTTACACTAAAATTTTAGTGTAATGAACGTTTTGATTCAAAAAAAAAAATTGATTTTAATATGCTGAAAGAGCATCGAGAGAAGTGAGATGACAAGGCAAGTGAAAGAGCTTCAGAAGACGACTCGAGAAGCTATTTCAGATGGGGGTCGTCTTCTATTCTCAACGACATTTTAGCATTTAGTTGAGGATGGACATTGACGCTATAGTAAAATTACAGAAATTGTCATGTTATATGTTGTATTTTGTGTCTTTTTTTTTTTTTTTACAAACCCAATTTCAATAAATTCACTAGTCAAGAAATTCATTTCGATCAAATGAACTTTCTTAAACAATAAAATAGTATTTGTAAATTCAACAAACTCATCACTTATTTTCAGAGAATAGGACTAAGTCAAATTATACAAAATCTTCAAATCTGAATTGTATTTTGTCTCATGTGTTATTTAAAGTCGTGTATTGTGGTGATAAAAGGATTTTCGTTGAATTACAACTTACAAGAGATGTTTTGCATGTTCTGAATTACTATTGGCTTAGTATTTTAATTAAATTACTCTAGTGTGTAGTATTATAATGAAGTGATGTAGAAAAACTCGATTCTATCCAAGAAAAAGCTCGTGGCCTTTAATGTCACCAATTGTCGATATTTTTATACACTTTTTATCGTTGAATTTTCGAAAAGGTTGACGTTGGTACACATTCCAATCAACCTTAATCCAATTCACTAAGCAAATAAAACCTTAATATATATTCCATTTGTTACTTGCAAATTTTTTGACACAAGTATTAAAGATATAATATTAAATGAATAACGGTTAGTGAGATGTGCTGAAAAACAGAGAAAGAAAAAAAATAAGAGAAAAGAAAGTGTGAATAATTATTAATTGTGGTGAGAGATATTTTTTTTATAAGAATTTAAAATGACAAAATGAACAATTATTGAGGAAATTACGAGGAAAGTATATTTCTTTTTTTATTGAAACAAAGATTCCAATATTTTAATGGTAGTGAAGTCCTTAACAAAGAATATTCACAACTCCCGTAACCTTTTGACCATTTTTATTCTTTAAATTAGCTAGTGTGGTAGCATATTTGGAAATTAAAATGGAATGGGATTACCAATGATATACTCCCTCCATTTTAATAAGCACTGTTTTAATATATATATATATATACTAGTGTAGAACCCGTGTATTACACGGGGTTTTAAATAAATATTTTAACATTCGATATTATATTTTAATTTATTTGCGTAATCTAATTTTTTTTAGAATGATATGTTATTATAATTATATTTAAAAAAATTGGTTGGATATAATTTTAAATTCAACTATTATAATGTAAAAGAGAAACTAATGTATATGTAATTATATTATACCATTCAAAATAAATTAATAAACAAAAACACATAAATGGAAAGATTGTGTTGTAATTTAATTGAGATTTTGAAACTTTTTTTTAAACAACATTAATAGTTTAGTTAGAAGGTTTTCTATTATTACTTAGACAAAATATTTTTAATATATTTTAAATCTAGCTCTACACTTAAAACTCTGAACATAAAGTTGATCATATATTATGTGATAATACAGGTCTTAAAGAAAATAAATCAACGTTGAAAAAAAGTATATTTTTTATTTTTATTAATGATCATCGCAAAAACACAAACGAACAGAGATCTGCTTTCTCAAGCTTTACTTGTATGATTTGAAAGACTTAATATCAGAATGTAAAATAAAGTAAACTTAAGATAATTGGTAAAATATATATATATATATATCCTTCTAAATTAGCACCCGCGTATTACGCGAAAAGTTAATAAAACAAATATTTATATTATAAATAATTAAATAATTTTATAAAGTAAATTTTAAATAAAATGGGTGAGAAACAGACGAAATGAGACGTTTAATTTTTAATATTTAATAAATATGAAAACAACTTTTAAAAAAATTATAAATTTTGAAGAAAATAAAACAAATTAAGTAATAATAAAATAACTCTTAATAAATTATAAGTCAACCTTCAATATCAACCACAACACCATAAATAAATAAATATTTTGGTTAATTGCTAATTAAATCACAACCTTTTCCTCATTTGCAATTTAATCTAAACTTTAAGATAATTGCAAAACAAATCACAAACTTTAAATATTGTTGCAATTTAGTCTTTTCTACAATTTCAATTGTGTTCGAATCTAAGATAATTTAGAGTTTTTAATGACATAACAACTCCTTAATAAAACAATATTATTTTTTAATCAAACCAAATATCATAAGATATGATTTAGGGACAAAGTAGACTTCCAAAATGTCTAATTTGCAATAATATTTAAACTTGGTGATTTATTTGCAATTATTTTAAGGTTTAGATTAGATTGCAAATGTTCAAAAGGTGGTGATTTAATTTGCAATTAACCCTTTTTAAAATTAACAACCTCCTTAAATTATGACACATAAGCCAAATTAACCACAAGATGACACATCATCAATTTAAACTCCCTATTAATATATAAGGGGATTCTATATTATAGGAGTAGTGTATTATGTATATATAACAAATTTGTTAATCTTGTAAAATAATATACTTATTTATATAATAAATATGTATAAAATTATATAATAAGTTTTACATATATATTTTCGAGCTTTATTTTTTAAATACATTAAACTTATAAATTTAAAATAATTACAGGAAAAATTTAATTGAGATATAAGATAAAAGTAATTATAAAATAAAATTCAATACACACCAATAAAAATACATTTTAGATTTTATTTACTCAAAAGTACATTAAATCATTTAAAAATAAACAAAACTAAGAATAAATAGAATACTACAATAAAGTTAAGTAAATAAAATAAAAAATAATTTAATTAGTCAATATTAATATAATAAAAATTTCAACATTTCATATCAACCATGTACAACACCTTAAATAAATAATTAATTAGGAAGAAAATTCAATAGTTAATAGGAATATAATGTTTTGAAATAGTTTAGGGATCATATCTTACTCAACCAATAACTTAATTACACATCATACTTTTTAAAATTAACAATCTCCTTAAATTATGACACATAAGCCAAATTAACCACAAAATGACACATAAGCCAAATTAACCACAAGATGACACATCATCAATTTAAACTCCCTATTAGTATATAAGGGGATTCTATATTATAGGAGTAATGTATTATGTATGTATAACAAATTTGTTAATCTTGTAAAATAATATAATTATTTATATAATAAATATGTATAAAATTATATAATAAGTTTTACATATATATTTTCGAGCTTTATTTTTTAAATACATTAAACTTATAAATTTAAAATAATTACAGGAAAAATTTAATTGAGATATAAGATAAAAGTAATTATAAAATAAAATTCAATACACACCAATAAAAATACATTTTAGATTGTATTTTACTCAAAAGTACATTAAATCATTTAAAAATAAACAAAACTAAGAATAAAATGAATACTACAATAAAGTTAAATAAATAAAATAAAAATTATTTTAATTAGTCAATATTAATATAATAAAAATTTCAACATTTCATATCAACCATGTACAACACCTTAAATAAATAATTAATTAGGAAGAAAATTCAATAGTTAATAGAAATATAATGTTTTGAAATATTTTAGGGATCATATCTTACTCAACCAATAACTTAATTACACATCATACTTTTTAAAATTAACAACCTCCTTAAATTATGACACAAAAGCCAAATTAACCACAAAATGACACATAAGCCAAATTAACCACAAAATGACACATCATCAATTTAAACTCCCTATTAGTATATAAGGGGATTCTATATTATAGGAGTAGTGTATTATGTATGTATAACAAATTTGTTAATCTTGTAAAATAATATAATTATTTATATAATAAATATGTATAAAATTATATAATAAGTTTTACATATATATTTTCGAGCTTTATTTTTTAAATACATTAAACTTATAAATTTAAAATAATTACAGGAAAAATTTAATTGAGATATAAGATAAAAGTAATTATAAAATAAAATTCAATACACACCAATAAAAATACATTTTAGATTGTATTTTACTCAAAAGTACATTAAATCATTTAAAAATAAACAAAACTAAGAATAAAATGAATACTACAATAAAGTTAAGTAAATAAAATAAAAATTATTTTAATTAGTCAATATTAATATAATAAAAATTTCAACATTTCATATCAACCATGTACAACACCTTAAATAAATAATTAATTAGGAAAAAAATTCAATAGTTAATAGGAATATAATGTTTTGAAATAGTTTAGGGATCGTATCTTACTCAACCAATAACTTAATTACACATCATACTTTTTAAAATTAACAACCTCCTTAAATTATGACACATAAGCCAAATTAACCACAAGATGTCACATCATCAATTTAAACTCCCTATTAGTATATAAGGGGACTAGTCCTATGCCCGCGTGTCGATTTATTAAAATAATAATTTTAAATATTATATTAATTTTTATACATTTTTTATTGTTATAGTTTATGGAAGTTATTATTATTTTTTAAATATATTTGTAATGTATATATTTCTATAAATTATTAATTTATAATTATTATATATTGTAATATTTTTAATATATGAATAACTTATGCATTAATAAAATTATGACACTTATGTATTGTAATATTTTTAATACTATTATAAACCCACGTATTCAAGAGTTATCACAAATTACCTCTCGAGAATATTTGGAGAATTTTTAAAACTGTTTTCCTAATTAAATTGTGGGTTGTTATAAAAATAATTTGTTATATTGAGAAAAATATGGGTTATTCAAAACTTATAATTAAAATAAATAAAAGAGTTAAACTTGTAGTAAAATGGTTTATTGGTTTATAATATAATTATTTAAATTTGAATGGTTGTATTTCTTTACCCTCAATATATAAAAAAAAAAAAAACTTATACGGAGTAAAACTTAAGAACCAATTGTATAAGTAATTTTATAAGTAAAATGAAACACGAATATTCCCCTTATAATAAGGAATTATAAGTTCAACATTAAAAAAATTACACCTTAATCAAACTTAACAAAAATAGTACAAATCAAGAAAAGAAAATAGATATTTCTTTCTCCTTCATTATCCACATATTCATTTTCATCAAGTGCTAAAATAAAGAGAAAAAAATAACAAATTATTAAAAATTATTAAACTATGAAATATTAAAACGATCTAATAATAAAGTACTAAAAAATATAACCAAAAAAAATTTAAATTTGATACTTCTGATATTAGAGAATGAGCGTCTAATAAATTATTAAAAAGGGTTAATCTATAAAATATTAAAATGATCTATTAATAAAGTACTACTATTAAATTATAAATATAAGTACTGGACAATTCTTCAGTTAAAAAAACAATTAATGATTAAAACATAACCTTACCTAGGATAACAATGCATTGCATAAAATAATCAAAATAAATTTGTAAAAAACGTTTTCTTTCCTCAACATTCCCCATAACAGAGATTGGAGAATAGATTTACATTTTCTATACGAACAGAAATTATATAACTTTAAAAAAAAAATTAAGTGACCGAAAATGAGATAATGACATGAGAGTTTCAGTTTTTTCCAGAGAGTGACCGAAGATGAGATAATGAACTGAGAGTTTCAGCTATAAAAAGATTAGATAGTTGAGTTAGTTGAGAAAATGATAAGGTTATTCAAAATTTAAATTTAAAATTATTAAAAATTTATGAGTAAATAATAAGTAAATTATTATCAAATCATAATCACAGTCGTATTAAGATAAAATAAGATTTAAAAATTTAAATAAATAATTTAATTATAAGTAGATAATATGTAAATTATTATTTTAATATTAAAATAGGTGAATTGGAAATATTTAAAATAGAAGATTTTGAGGGGAGAGATTGTAGTATATGGATAAAATTGTGTTATTACCCATTATAATCTCATAAATATATAGAGTATTAAGATTAGATTAAAATTAAAAAATAAATTATGTTGTAATTAAAGTTTAAAAAATAATTATGGGTATATTTTGAGATTATCAAATTATAACCGTTAATTTTAATATTATGAGTTAATTATTTTAAGAAAATAATTATTAGTAGATAATATGTAAATTATTATTTTGAGATTAAATTTAAAATATAAAATAAAAAGAGTATTAAGATAAGATAAAATTTAAAATTTAAAATTTAAAAATAATAATTATGATTTAAAATTTAAAAATAATAATTATGAGTAAATAATACGTAAATTATTATTTTAAAATTAAAATAGAAAAATTGTAATTTTTTTAATAATAATGTCTATAAATACGACAGAAGAAGAAGGGGAGAGAGAAGAGAGATTGGAATAGAAGAGTGAAATTGTGTTAAGTGTCTCATTATAATCTCACAAATACAGAGTATTAATATTAAGATAAAATATTGAATTTTGAAATGAAAGAATTTGAGTGAGAGATTTGAATAGAGTCAAATATAGTTTACCCTTCATTCTTCCTAATATGCAATTAAAAAAAAACTTTATCAAAATAAATGAATATACGTCACTTACAGTAAATTTATTTTTCTCAACAACTCTAATTTATAAAAAACAAAAAAAAAAAATCGATCTTGAATACAATTTGAGATCAAAACAATAAAAGATACTCCTATTTTCTTTATTGAGAAAATTAGATGTGACCTATTGATTGATTCTAATTAAATTAAAAAAAATTATAATTAAAAAAGCAACAATAACTATCAAGGAAATCCAATTCGTAAATCTATTAATTTACTGGAAGTCGAAAAAATAATTTAAAAGACCGTAAATCTATAAATAAAAGAGAGGGAGAGAGGAGAGAACAGGTAAGTAAAATAACGGGGGATAATAGAAAAATGAGAGAACAAAAAAAAAAATTAAAGAAAAGTTTAAAAGAAAATAATTGAAAAAAAAAAAGGAAAATTTAAGGAAATTGTAAAAAAAAAAATTGTAGAAAATTGTAAAAAAAAATATGTAAAAGAATCGAAAGAGAGAGAGAGAGATAAATATATAATCTAGTAAATCATATATCAGCTTAAAAAAACGAATGAATAAGAAAGTAGAATGAGATGTGCTGAAAGGAGAAGATGACCATTATATAGAAGATGAGATTAAGAATATACGGAATTCTGTTTCATTTAAATTTTAATATTAGAGGATAAGATTAAAATGATTTCAAATTTAAAAATAATAATTATGCGTAAATAATATTAAAATTATTATTTTGAAATAAAAATAGAAAAAATGGATTTTTTTTAATCAGAATGCAGGAATTTTTAAATAAACGATTTTGGTGAAGAGAGAGATTGTGATAGAGTGTTGAAATTGTGACACGTGTCCCATTATATTCTCACAAATACAGAGTATTAAGATATTCTAAATCAAACTTTATTTTTTTAATTATAATATTAAAGAATCAAATAAAGATTAAGATAAGATTAAGATTTGAAATGGAAGAATTTGACAAATTAGAAGAATTAAATTTTTTTAAATAAGAATGCTTGACAATATTGGGATTTTGAAATTGAAGAATTTGAATGGGAGAGAGATTAAAAATAATAATTATAATTTAAAATTTTGAGATTAAAATAGGAAAAATGGATTTTTTTAATCAGAATGGCTGAGAATGAAGAGATTTTGAAATAGACGATTTTGGTGAAGAGAGAGATTGTGTAGAGGGATAGAATTGTGACATGTGTTCCATTATATTCTCACAAATATAGAGTATTAAGATATATTGAACCGACATTCTCATAAAAGGGGCAATGAACCGTAAAACCGTTGTTCCCATAAGAGGGACATTGAACCGTACAACCGACATTCTCGTAAAAGGGACATTAAACCGTAAACCGACATTCTCGTAAAAGGCACATTGAACCGTAAATCGACATTCTCGTATAAGGGACATTGAACCGTAAACCGACATTATCGTAAAAGGGACATTGAACCGTAAAACCGAAAATCTCGTAAAAGGGACATTGAACCGTAAACCGACATTCTCGTAAAAGGGACATTGAACCGTAAACCGAAAATCTCGTAAAAGGGACATTGAACCGTAAAACAGACATTCTCCTAAAATGGACATTGAACCGTAAAACCGACATTCACATAAAAGGGACATTAAACCGTAAACCAACAATCTCGTAATAGGGACATTGAACCGGAAAAACGACATTCCCGTAAAAGGGACATTGAACCGTAAACCGACATCCTCGTAAAAGGGACATTGAACCGTAAAACCGACATTATCGTAAAAGGGACATTGAACTATAAAACGACAATCTCGTAAAAGGGACATTGAACCGTAAAACCGACATTCTCGTAAAAGGGACATTGAACCGTATATCGACATTCTCGTAAAAGAGACATTGAACTGTAAACCGACATTCCCGTAAAAGGGACATTGAACCGTAAAACCGACATTAACCGACATTCTCATAAAAGGAACATTGAACCGTAAAACCGTCATGAAGAAGGACATTGAACCGTAAAACGACATTCTCGTAAAAGGGACATTGAACCGTAAAATCGACATTTCGTAAAAGGGACATTGAACCGTAAAACCGACATTCTCGTAAAAGGGACATTGAACCGTAAACCGACATTCTCGTAAAAGGGACATTGAACCGTAAAATCGACATTCTCGTAAAAGGGACATTGAACCGTAAACCGACATTCTCGTAAAAGGGACATTGAACCGTAAAACCGACATTCTCGTAAAAGGGACATTGAACCGTAAAACCGACATTCTCGTAAAATGGATATTGAACCGTAAAACCGACATTCTCGTAAAAGGGACATTGAACCGTAAACCGATAATCTCGTAAAAGGAACATTGAAGCTAAAACCGACATTCTCGTAAATCGACATTCTCGTAAAAGTGACATTAAACCGTAAACTGACATTCTCGTAAAAAGGACATTGAACCGTAAAACCGACAATCTCATAATAGGGACATTGAACCGGAAAACCGACATTCTCGTAAAAGGGACATTGAACCGTAAACCGACATTCTCGTAAAAGGGACATTGAACCGTAAACTGACATTCTCCTAAAATGAACATTGAACCGTAAAACCGACATTCTCGTAAAAGAGACATTGAACCGTAAACCGAGATTCTCGTAAAAGGGACATTGAACTGTGAAACCGACATTCTCGTATAAGGGACATTGAACCGTAAACCGACATTCTCGTAAAAGGGACATTGAACCGTAAACGGACATTCTCGTAAAAAGGACATTGAACCGTAAAACAGACAATCTCGTAAAATTGACATTGAACCGGAAAACCGACATTCTCGTAAAAGGGACATTGAACTGTAAACCGACCTTCTCGTAAAAGGTACATTGAACCTAAAACCGACATTCTCGTAAAAGGGACATTGAACCGTAAAACCGACATTCTCGTAAAAGGAACATTAAACCGTAAAACCGACATTCTCGTAAAAGGGACATTGAACCGTAAACCGATAATCTCGTAAATGGAACATTGAAGCTAAAACCGACATTCTCGTAAAAGGGACATTGAACCGTAAAACCGACATTCTCGTAAACCGACATTCTCGTAAAAGTGACATTAAACTGTAAACCGACATTCTCGTAAAAGGGACTTTGAACCGTAAACCGACATTCTCCTAAAATGGACATTGAACCGTAAAACCGACATTCTCGTAAAAGAGACATTGAACCGTAAACCGACATTCTCGTATAAGGGACATTGAATTTTGAAACCGACATTCTCCTAAAATGGACATTGAACCGTAAACCGACATTCTCGTAAAAGGGACATTGAACTGTGAAACCGACATTCTCGTAAAAGGGACATTGAACCGTAAACGGACATTCTCGTAAAAAGGACATTGAACCGTAAAAACGTCAATCTCGTAAAAGGGACATTGAACCGGAAAACCGACATTCTCGTAAAAGGGACATTGAACTGTAAACCGACATTCTCGTAAAAGGGACATTGAACCTAAAACCGACATTCTCGTAAAAGGGACATTGAACCGTAAAATCGACATTCTCGTAAAAGGAACATTAAACCGTAAAACCAACATTCTCGTAAAAGGGACATTGAACCGTAAACCGATAATCTCGTAAAAGGAACATTGAAGCTAAAACCGACATTCTCGTAAAAGGGACATTGAACCGTAAAACCGACATTCTCGTAAACCGACATTCTCGTAAAAGTGACATTAAACTGTAAACCGACATTCTCGTAAAAAAAACATTGAACCGTAAAACCGACAATCTCATAATAGGGACAGTGAACCGGAAAACCGACATTCTCGTAAAAGGGACATTGAACCGTAAACCGACATTCTCGTAAAAGGGACATTGAACCGGAAAACCGACATTCTCGTAAAAGGGACATTGAACTGTAAACCGACATTCTCGTAAAAATAGGATCTTAATATGGAAGCCTCTAGAATCAGCACCCCACTTCTATAAATACCGATCGAAGGCTTCTCAAATCAGTGTATTCTATTCGATCAATTTCCTAGACCGAGCATTCATCCCTGTTAGGAATTGTGACCAGTAGTTTTACCTTTTAGATCATACGAAGTATCCCACCCGTATGGCTATGTGTCTTCTTATCTATTGAGAGTGTAATCATTAGATAGACTAGGCATTTCGACAGTGTATACTTTATACACTTAGTTCGTTTTTAGAACAAGGCACCTGCCTCGTTTGTAGTTTCAGTTGTGAAGGTTATTGCTGTAACATTTCACACAACATTTGTACTTGAAGATAAGTATTGAATTTCGCCGTAAGGCTCGCATAGATTTTTATTTATAAAATCTATGTGAAAAATTATTTCCATTGTGTCACGTTTGTTTTTAGTGTTTCAAGTCTTCCGCTGTGAATCTTAATTTCTGATATTCTGTTAGAGTCAGTGTTGTACAATTTGTCACAACATTTAGTACAGCATTATTCTACTTAAACTTAAACACTTCATATACAACACACTTTCAGTTGGTATCAGAGCTGATACCTGACGACACTAGGTTAGATCCTTGTTTAAGTGTGTTTTTAGTTTATGTTAGCAATGGAAACACATCAAATATCCACTGCACTTAGGCACCCAAACATATTATCTATATTTTAAGCCTAAGTTGTGCATGTATATCAAGTCGATTGATGAACGTGCTTGGAGGACTATACTTACAGGTTATGATGTACCAAAAATCCAAATCAACACATCAACACCCCACCAGAAGAAGGAAAAGTCAATTTCAACCAAGGTTATCAAAAAGTGAAGGTAAACCAATGTATGATCTTTAATGTAAAAAATCAGTTCAATGCATGTTCTGAATATGGTCTTTATGAAAATTAATGTGCCAATATTAGACTTAAGCAAAAACTGAATTTTAGTACTACCTTAAGTGATGAATCAAATGATGAATTTGATGAATCAAAAGATGTTGAATTTGCTTTTCATACCAAGATTGGTTATGATGATTCTTTTAAATGATAATCTGGATGAAATAGATTTTGATGTTGCACCTAATGTCATAACATTTATGGTAACATCAAAACAGAGTCACCCAAATTTGAATTGTTTTAATGGGTTTGTTGATGATGCAGGCATAAGGATTGATGATTCTAAATACCAAAAGTTGTTAGATGATTGTAACTCTCAGAAACTCACTCTTAATTCTTTGAATAAAGAGAATGAGAATCTGAAAGGAACAATTACCAAGCTAGAAGTCATACATTCCAGAAGAGATTTTTGAAGTTTGTAAACTGAAGGAGAAATTGATCACCTCTACTTTAAGTTTCCTAAAATTTTCTATGAGTGCTTCTGATATATGTTATAGCTATTGGTAAATCTGATAATTGTGGTATACGTTATGATAGTGAAACTGCTTCTATTTTCTAAGAATTTTTGAATATACTGTGAAGTTTGTGAAGGCAAATGTTAAAACATATGTTGTAACATCTGCACAAACAGATTCTCATAAAGTCAAAAACATTGAAAAGAAGTTTGTAAGTCATTATTTTTCGAAAATTGATCATATTTGTCCTTATTGCATGTAAATGTTTGATGATCTGAGATATGAGAAAATGTTAACTAAAATGATGTCACATCCTATGAAACATTTTCTGAAATCTGCATGGAAATATGATGTTACTTGTAATGCTGTTCATACCTCTTTGAAAGCACGTTTACTTGGTCAATGGTATTTTTGATAGTTGTTGTTCTAGACATATGACAGGACAAATTGACTACTTATCTGATTATGTGACCTTGAATGATGGTAATGTTACATATGGTGGTTGTTCGAAAGGACATGTTATAGGAAAATGAACTTTGAATGTTGAAGGTTTTCCTGAGCTTAAAAAATGTTTTACATTTTGATGGCTTGCTTGCTGATTTGATTAGTATTAGTCAACTTTGTGATGATAATATGCATATAAAATTTGACAAAGAATCATGTGTATGTTCTTAATGAATATGAAAATTGTCTAGGGCAGTAGATAATTATTATCTCATTGGAACAAATGTGTGTAATTTGTCAAAGAATGATGAAAATGTCTTATTGCATCAAAAATTGGGACATGCACATTATATATCAGTGAAGAGACTAATCAAAGTCGATGCAGTGAAAAGGATTACCAAAACTGAAGTTTCAGAGTACTACTGTATGTGGACTATGCCAGAAAGGTAAGCAGGTAAGAGTGTTGCATAAAATGTTGTCACATTGTTCTACACATCAATGTTTCGAATTGTTTTGCACATGGATTTTATTGGTCCTATGAAAACTGAAAGCATTGTAGGCAAAATGTATTCACTTGTTGTGGTAGATGATTTTTTTAGATTTACCTGAATTGAGTTTTTAAGAGATATATCTGAAGCATTTGCTGCATTTAAAATTCTTTATAAGAGGTTCAAAAATGTGTTTAACTTGAAAGTTGGCCGTATTAGAACTGATCATGGTAGGGAATTTGAAAACAGCATGTTTAATGATTTTTGTGATAAAAGGGGTATCTTGCAAGAATATTCATCTCCTAAAACTCCACAACAAAATGGAATTGTTGAAAGAAAGAATAGAACTTTACAAGAAATGGCTAGAGTCATGCTTACATCCAAATGTCTTGCTAAGAAATTTTGGGGAGAAGCATTGAATACTGCATGTCATATCATTAATAGGGTTTTTATTCGTTCTGGCACAAGTCAAACACCTTATGAGATCTTGAACAACAGAAAACCAAGTGTGAAATATTTTCATGTATTTGGTTGTGTGTGTTATATTTTGAATGATAGGGATCAACTTCATAAGTTTGATTCTAAAAGTGATAAAGGTTTATTTTTAGGTTATTCTAGAAATAGTAAAGCTTATAGAGTATATAACCTTAGAACTAACACTGTTCAAGAATCTGTTAATGTTGTGTTTGATGATGATAAATGTCTTACAGATGACAAAGATGAAGAAGAGGTATTACAAGTCACTGACAATTCTGAGAATACACTGAAGTCTGAAAATGTTGCACCAAATGTTAACACACCTGGGTCAACATCTACAGAACAGTCAGTTGTACCTTTCCAGAATGATCAGTATGTTCCCAAAACGAACCCTTCTTCAAGAATTGGGAAAAGTCATCATTCTGACCAGATCATAGGCGATGCTACAGTTGGAGTGCAAACAAGAGGAAAAGTGAGATCAAATAAGGTAGATGTGGTACCAAGCTAATCCAAAGGAATCTCACCTGAATGCTGTGAAGAGAATCATCAAGTATGTTTCAGGTACAAGTGACCTTGGAATCTGGTATACTAAGGACACCAACAACATTTTGATTGGTTATAGTGATGCTGATTGGGCTGGAGACATAGATGATAGAAAGAGTACAAGTGGAGGATGTTTCTACATGGGAAACAATCTTGTATCATGGCACAGCAAGAAACAAAATTGTGTTTCACAATCCACTGCAGAATCTGAGTATATTGCTGCTAGAAGCTGCTGCACACAACTCTTGTGGCTGAGCAAGATGTTCCATGATTATGGTATTGAGAATGGTATACTTACTATCTTTTGTGATAATACTAGTGCCATTAACATTTCTAAAAATCCTGTACAACACTCACTCACAAAGCACATTAGCATAAGACACCATTTTATGAGAGATCTAGTAGAGAAGAATATTGTTAAGTTGGAGTATGTACCTACTGAAAAACAGAATGCTGATATTTTTACAAAAGCCTTAGACCATGAGAGATTCTCTATCTTGAGGAAATCTCTTGGCATGAGCACTATCTGAAAAGAATTCGGATGGATGTTGTCACAAATGCGTCAGCATTTGGGACAACATCATGGGTTGTATAAATTTTATAAGTTGAATTTATTTCTTACTTAGTTAAATAATTCCTTTGTAAAATATCTACGAATCTAAGAACCTTGGAGTGCAAAAATAAACGTCTTACACCTCTCAAATGCATAAAAATGAGAATGTTATTAGCATACTAAAAGATGTACCAAATCACTAAGTAACTATGGAGCATGGAGTTCACTACTACGATGCCTTCTTTTCAAAATGTGATATTTGGTAAAAACATCAACATATTTGTAATCCATTAAGTAAGTATGGGGCACGGAGTTCACTACTACGATGTACTCTACAGGAACAATGGATCAATACAAATTAGATGCTATAACACAAAAAAAATAAAATATGGTGCAACACAAATGAAGCAAATTCATGTAAAAACCGTGTTGAGGTGTTTGTAACAGTTTTGAGCACAACATTGTCTGATTCGAATTTATTTTTATCTGTTGTAATTATTTAATTATTTATTGAGATTCATTTTATTTATTTAATTAATTACTGACCCACATCTTTTTTTTTTTTTTCTTCAGATTATGCGATTTTAATTAGGTAAATTCTGGAAGCTTCTTAATTATTTAATTATTTTAATTAATTGATTTTTCCCACTAATTAACCATGATCTAGGTTGTGGCTAAAAATGTGGAGCACTATCGAAATTTCTAGATTAAATCTTCTATTTTATTTTCTTAACCTCCAACTACATTATTCTCTCTATAAATATCGAACATAAGATGCCATTCATTTGCTAATTGTGATTTCTGATTTTGATAAGTACTAAGATTGCAGAATTGATTTTTGGTTGTGTATATCTCAAAGAAGTGTGTGCAAATTCCCATCCTATACCTTGAAATTCCAACCGCCTAACTTAAATGGCTGGAACAAACTCGAATTCCTCACAATCTCTCTCTGATTCAAAAACCTCATCCCACTCTCGCACAAATCCTCTCGAAATCCTTGCTTCCATGGTTTCACAAAACTGTACCGCATCAAATGCTGACTCGAATGTCTCTGCAACACCATCAACAACCGTTCCCACTCCTCAAACAAACTTTCCTCAAGATGCAACCGTCGAACAGGTCACTAGGGCTATCGAAGAGGTGTCTGATACTCTTCGAACTACAGGTCATCTGCCCGTGATGACTTTTGGAGGTATCACTGTGGATATCTCGAGCTATTTGGCTGAGCAAACCGCCCAAATGGCTTCTGCTTCAAAAAGCCCCAAATCACCCTCTGTTCACGAAACGCAAACTGAGAATGTTGAAGCTTCTGTTGAAGAAAAAGCTACTGCCACGTCTGACCCTGAAGACGTTGAAATGGAGGAAGCAAATATCTCTGAAGGTACAAACTCTTCACTCTCTGTTTCAGATGAGTCTGCCCCCATTCCTCTCAAGAAGAATGCACCGAAAGGGAAAAGACAGAGAAGCCATGTACAAAGAAGGAGGAGATCGAACCGCGTATTCACTCGTGTGGATTACTCTGAATCCATGAGGAAGAAGAAGAAAGCTGGAGCTGATGCTGGTGAACCCATCCAAGTGTTCATAGACTCTGAAGATGAAGCTCCTGCTGTTGCTGAGAAACCCAAGAAAGCAAAGACTGTTGTTTCTGAGAAGACCAAGAAGAAAGCTGTTGGTGATCCCAAAGGAAAAGGGAAGGCCAAGATGATTGCTGAAGATGAACCTGCTGAATCAGATTCCAATTCTGATTCTGAAAGATGCTTGAGAGACATTCTGAAGTCTCTAAAGAAAAATGTTGAGCACTATGCTGCTGCAAAGGAAGCTGCACCAGAACCTGAAGATGGTGGCAGTGGGGATAGCTCTTCCAGTGCAGCAAGCAGCCCTGAACAGAGCTCTGCTAAAAGCTCTACACCAAGCTCAGATGACCTTGCTTCTGAAGAGGAAGGTATTTCTGATTCTCTTGAAACTCTAGAGAATAGATTGGCCATTTATTCTAAGAGAAAACGGCTGATAGAGAAGAGGATTAATATACCTGACTTTGATAGTAAAGGCATGGTTAGTTTCTTAGAAGAAAGAAATTTGATGCATGCTGTGAATTTTGGTGAATCTTTCTTGACAAATTGGGCATATGAATTTTATGCATGTATGAAAAAAGAGAACTGGTAGGAGATCATCTAGGTGGTATGTGACTGTTAATTTTAGGGGGAGGGATGTACCTTTTACTCCTGAATTGATAAATGAGTTTCTGCAAATTCCCAATGTTGAGGTGGATGAAGAACCTGACATGAATGTGGTTATTTCTGCTATAACTGGTGGTAGGGTAGTTAAGTGGACTAGACAGATGCTAGCCAAAGACCTCACTTCCCTACACTCTGTGTTATACAAACTCATTATCTACAATTGAATTCCCACCACAAACACTACCAAGATCACAAAGGATCAAGCTGTTTTGATGTATAGGATTTCTGTGCTTAAGAGATTCAATTTGGGTCTTACAATTTTCCAACATATGATGAGATTTACTGGGAGAGTTTCTGAAAAAGGTAATTTACCCTATCCTGTTCTGATTTCTAACTACTTGAGGCATCATGGATTTGTTGCCAAGAACACTGATGTGTTGAGGGGGAGAGTTCCACTGTTGGCCATAGCTCCTGCCTTACTCACTGGGGATAGAGTCATTGATCTGCCTTTGCTTGCTCCTGGTACTGAACATCAACAAAGACCCTCTACTTCTGCTCAACCAGAACCTTCCAGACCCTCAACTACTGATCATCCTGAATCATCCAGATCAAGACAGAGAAATGCAACCCCAAATGTTGAGAACATCCGTATCAACATTTCTGGTAATGTGTATCTTTCACAGGAATTCATCAAACTCCAACTCCAACACTTGCAGGAAACAATTGATGAGCTCCAGTTCCTGAAGGACAGGTGGATCAATCTGCTTTCACCTACAACAGGGGGAGTACCACCACCATTGAACTCCAATGTGGTAATTGAAGAAATAAATGATGATGGAGTTCCAGATGCTGGTGATGGACCTGATGCTGGAGGAGATGCTGCAGTAACTGATGTAGTTGCACACCTTGCATCTACTTACTTTGTTGATGAAGGAGATGATGATGATGCTGCTAAGATGGACACCTTGTATGGTGATCTCCATAGAGAAAGCTGCTAAACAGGGGGAGATCTGAATTCCATAATGGCTATGGTGCAGGAAGATGATGCTGCAGCTGTTACCACAACAATATATGCCATTTATTCAGTTCAATCTCTGTATTTAATATTTAAGTTTGAATTCTGAAATTCTGATACACTTGTTATTTATTTTCTAGATGATAGGATGTTTAGTGATTGCAACTTGCTTAATTATGGTTCCACTTGATATTTGTTTACTGCCCTTGCTTAATTTGTTTACAGATTATCATGTGTTCTACTGCAGGTTTGTATAGTGTTAGTTTTTTGTTTTGTCTAATTTTTTATTTTTGCTCTGATGTTTGTTTTGTTAGTGTCTTACTTAGATTCTAAGTTAATTCTTCCAGTTCAACTTATGATCTTAGTAAAGTTACTTATGTTGTGAATAAGTGTAGTGTTTATACTTGTTCTATTTTTGGATAAAATTTATCTTGATCTCATGGCACGGATCATTGTAAAATTATCCTTGATCTTCATTTGATTTGATCAAACGGTTACAACATGTATTGTCTTGACTAGTGCTTAGCAATGATGTCAACCTCAACTAAGTACATAATACTGAGTATATATAGAAATATATGTGCATCAGGTGTGTTGTAGTCGAAAGGACAAATTGGGGGAGATTGTAGATGTTGTTAATCCTTAAATGCCTTAACATTATCAACACCATCTTAATTTGACCTTCCGAGATTTTTTCTAAGTCTTTTCTAAAATGCTACATTAAATGTTGATCTAAATGTTGTCGCATTTCTGGCAGGATCTAGAAACTTCTACAAAGATCTGGAACCTGTAAGATTCCAGAACATTGAAGAACATGCTAGAACGACCTGAAACCATTTAGAACGACCTGGAGCATTCCAGAAGGATCTAGAAAGATTATGGAAGTTGAGTTCCTAAAAAATAGGATCTCAATATGGAAGCCTCTAGAATCAGCACCCCACTTCTATAAATAGCGATCGAAGGCTTCTCAAATCAGTGTATTCTATTCGATCAATTTCCTAGACCGAGCGTTCATCCCTGTTAGGAATTGTGGCCAGTAGTTTTACCTTTTAGATCATACGAAGTATCCCACCCGTATGGCTATGTGTCTTCTTATTTATTGAGAGTGTAATCATTAGATAGACTAGGCATTTCGACAGTGTATACTTTATACACTTAGTTCGTTTTTAGAACAAGGCACCTGCCTCGTTTGTAGTTTCAGTTGTGAAGGTTATTGCTGTAACATTTCACACAACATTTGTACTTGAAGATAAGTATTGAATTTCGCCGTAAGGCTCGCATAGATTTTTATTTATAAAATTTATGTGAAAAATTATTTCCATTGTGTCACGTTTGTTTTTAGTGTTTCAAGTCTTCCGCTGTGAATCTTAATTTCTGATATTCTGTTAGAGTCAGTGTTGTACAATTTGTCACAACATTTAGTACAACATTATTCTACTTAAACTTAAACACTTCATATACAGCACACTTTCAGTTGGTATCAGAGCTGATACCTGACGACACTAGGTTAGATCCTTGTTTAAGTGTGTTTTTAGTTTATGTTAGCAATGGAAACACATCACATATCCACTGCACTTAGGCTCCCAAACATATTATCTATATTTTAAGCCTAAGTTGTGCATGTATATCAAGTCGATTGATGAACGAGCTTGGAGGACTGTACTTACAGGTTATGATGTACCAAAGATCCAAATCAACGCATCAACACCCCACCAGAAAGAAGGAAAAGTCAATTTCAACCAAGGTTATCAAAAAGTGAAGGTAAACCAAGGTATGATCTTTAATGTAAAAAATCAGTTCAATGCATGTTCTGAATATGGTCTTTATGAAAATTAATGTGCCAATATTAGACTTAAGCAAAAACTGAATTTTAGTACTACCTTAAGTGATGAATCAAATGATGAATTTGATGAATCAAAAGATGTTGAATTTGCTTTTCATACCAAGATTGGTTATGATGATTCTTTTAAATGATAATCTGGATGAAATAGATTCTGATGTTGCACCTAATGTCATAACATTTATGGTAACATCAAAACAGAGTCACCCAAATTTGAATTGTTTTAATGGGTTTGTTGATGATGCAGGCATAAGGATTGATGATTCTAAATACCAAAAGTTGTTAGATGATTGTAACTCTCAGAAACTCACTCTTAATTCTTTGAATAAAGAGAATGAGAATCTGAAAGGAACAATTACCAAGCAAGAAGTCATACATTCCAGAAGAGATTTTTGAAGTTTGTAAACTGAAGGAGAAATTGATCACCTCTACTTTAAGTTTCATAAAATTTTCTATGAGTGCTTCTGATATATGTTATAGCTATTGGTAAATCTGATAATTGTGGTATACATTATGATAGTGAAACTGCTTCTATTTTCTAAGAATTTTTGAATATACTGTGAAGTTTGTGAAGGCAAATGTTAAAACATATGTTGTAACATCTGCACAAACAAATTCTCATAAAGTCAAAAACATTGAAAAGAAGTTTGTAAGTCATTATTTTTCGAAAATTGATCATATTTGTCCTTACTGCATGTAAATGTTTGATGATCTGAGATATGAGAAAATGTTAACTAAAATGATGTCACATCCTATGAAACATTTTCTGAAATCTGCATGGAAATCTGATGTTACTTGTAATGCTGTTCATACCTCTTTGAAAGCACGTTTACTTGGTCAATGGTATTTTTGATAGTTGTTGTTCTAGACATATGACAGGACAAATTGACTACTTATCTGATTATGTGACCTTGAATGATGGTAATGTTACATATGGTGGTTGTTCGAAAGGACATGTTATAGGAAAATGAACTTTGAATGTTGAAGGTTTTCCTGAGCTTAAAAAATGTTTTACATTTTGATGGCTTGCTTGCTGATTTGATTAGTATTAGTCAACTTTGTGATGATAATATGCATATAAAATTTGACAAAGAATCATGTGTATGTTCTTAATGAATATGAAAATTGTCTAGGGCAGTAGATAATTATTATCTCATTGGAACAAATGTGTGTAATTTGTCAAAGAATGATGAAAATGTCTTATTGCATCAAAAATTGGGACATGCACATTATATATCAGTGAAGAGACTAATCAAAGTCGATGCAGTGAAAAGGATTACCAAAACTGAAGTTTCAGAGTACTACTGTATGTGGACTATGCCAGAAAGGTAAGCAGGTAAGAGTGTTGCATAAAATGTTGTCACATTGTTCTACACATCAATGTTTCGAATTGTTTTGCACATGGATTTTATTGGTCCTATGAAAACTGAAAGCATTGTAGGCAAAATGTATTCACTTGTTGTGGTAGATGATTTTTTTAGATTTACCTGAATTGAGTTTTTAAGAGATATATCTGAAGCATTTGCTGCATTTAAAATTCTTTATAAGAGGTTCAAAAATGTGTTTAACTTGAAAGTTGGCCGTATTAGAACTGATCATGGTAGGGAATTTGAAAACAGCATGTTTAATGATTTTTGTGATAAAAGGGGTATCTTGCAAGAATATTCATCTCCTAAAACTCCACAACAAAATGGAATTGTTGAAAGAAAGAATAGAACTTTACAAGAAATGGCTAGAGTCATGCTTACATCCAAATGTCTTGCTAAGAAATTTTGGGGAGAAGCATTGAATACTGCATGTCATATCATTAATAGGGTTTTTATTCGTTCTGGCACAAGTCAAACACCTTATGAGATCTTGAACAACAGAAAACCAAGTGTGAAATATTTTCATGTATTTGGTTGTGTGTGTTATATTTTGAATGATAGGGATCAACTTCACAAGTTTGATTCTAAAAGTGATAAAGGTTTCTTTTTAGGTTATTCTAGAAATAGTAAAGCTTATAGAGTATATAACCTTAGAACTAACACTGTTCAAGAATCTGTTAATGTTCTGTTTACAATGAACCGTAAAACCGTCGTTCCCATAAGAGGGACATTAGACCGTACAACCGACATTCTCGTAAAAGGGACATTGAACCGTAAACCGACATTCTCGTAAAAGGCACATTGAACCGTAAACCGACATTCTCGTATAAGGGACATTGAACCGTAAACCGACATTATCGTAAAAGGGACATTGAACCGTAAAACCGAAAATCTCGTAAAAGGGATATTGAACCGTAAACCGACATTCTCGTAAAAGGGACATTGAACCGTAAACCGAAAATCTCGTAAAAGGGACATTGAACCGGAAAACCGACATTCTCGTAAAAGGGACATTGAACCGTAAACCGACATTCACGTGAAATAGACATTGAACCATAAAACCGACATTCTCGTAAAAGGGATATTGAACCGTAAAACCGACATTCTCGTAAAATGGACATTGAACCGTGAAACCGACATTCTCGTAAAAGGGACATTGAACCGTAAAATCGACATTCTCGTAAAAGGGACATTGAACCGTAAAACTGACAATCAGGTAAAAGGGACATTGAACCGTAAACCGACATTCTCGTAAAAGGGACATTGAACCGTAAACCGACATTCTCGTAAAAGGGACATTGAACCGTAAACCGACATTCTCGTAAAAGGGACATTGAACCGTAAAACGGACAATCTCGTAAAAGGGACATTGAACTGTAAAACCGGCATTCTCGTAAAAGGGACATTGAACCGTAAACCGACATTCTCGTAAAGGGGACATTGAACCGTAAAGCCGACATTCTAGTAAAAGGGACATTGAACCGTAAAGCGACATTCTCGTAAAAGGGACATTGAACCGTAAAAGCGACATTCTCGTAAAAGGGACATTGAACCGTAAAACCGACATTCTCGTAAAAGGGACGTTGAACCGTAAACCGACATTCTCGTAAAAGGAACATTGAACCGTAAAACCGAAAATCTCGTAAAAGAGACATTGAACCGTAAAACCGACATTATCGTAAAAGGGACATTGAACCGTAAAACCGACAATCTCGTAAAAGGGACATTGAACCGTAAAGCGACATTCTCGTAAAAGGGACATTTTACCGTAAAGCGACATTCTCGTAAAAGGGACATTGAACCGTAAACCGACATTCTCGTAAAAGGGGCATTGAACCGTAAAATCGACAATCTCGTAAAAGGGACATTGAACCGTAAAAACCGACATTCTCGTAAAAGGGACATTGAACCGTAAATCGACATTCTCGTAAAAGAGACATTAAACCGTAAACCGACATTCCCATAAAAGGGGCATTGAACCGAAAAAATGACATTGACCGAAATTCTCATAAAAGGAACATTGAACCGTAAAACCGTCATGAAGTACATTGAACCGTAAAACGACATTTTCGTAAAAGGGACATTGAACTGTAAAACCGACATTATGTAAAAGGGACATTGAACCGTAAACCGACATTCTCGTAAAAGGGACATTGAACCGTAAAACCGACATTCTCGTATAAGGGACATTGAACCGTAAAGCGACATTCTCGTAAAAGGGACATTTAACCGTAAAGCGACATTCTCGTAAAAGGGACATTGAACCGTAAACCGACATTCCCGTAAAATAGACATTGAACCATAAAACCGACATTCTCGTAAAAGGGATATTGAACCGTAAAACCGACATTCTCGTAAATTGGACATTGAACCGTGAAACCGACATTCTCGTAAAAGGGACATTGAACCGTAAAACCGACATTCTCGTAAAAGGGACATTGAACCGTAAAACTAACAATCTCGTAAAAGGGACATTGAACCGTAAACCGACATTCTCGTAAAAGGGACATTGAACCATAAACCGACATTCTCGTAAAAGGGACATTGAACCGTAAACCGACATTCTCGTATAAGGGACATTGAACCGTAAAACTGACAATCTCGTAAAAGGGACATTGAACTGTAAAACCGGCATTCTCGTAAAAGGGACATTGAACCGTAAACCGACATTCTCGTAAAGGGGACATTGAACCGTAAAGCCGACATTCTAGTAAAAGGGACATTGAACCGTAAAGCGACATTCTCGTAAAAGGGACATTGAACCGTAAAAGCGACATTCTCGTAAAAGGGACATTGAACCGTAAAACCGACATTCTCGTAAAAGGGACGTTGAACCGTAAACCGACATTCTCGTAAAAGGAACATTGAACCGTAAAACCGAAAATCTCGTAAAAGAGACATTGAACCGTAAAACCGACATTCTCGTAAAAGGGACATTGAACCGTAAAACCGACAATCTCGTAAAAGGGACATTGAACCGTAAAGCGACATTCTCGTAAAAGGGACATTTTACCGTAAAGCGACATTCTCGTAAAAGGGACATTGAACCGTAAACCGACATTCTCGTAAAAGGGGCATTGAACCGTAAAATCGACAATCTCGTAAAAGGGACATTGAACCGTAAAAACCGACATTCTCGTAAAAGGGACATTGAACCGTAAATCGACATTCTCGTAAAAGAGACATTAAACCGTAAACCGACATTCCCATAAAAGGGGCATTGAACCGAAAAAATGACATTGACCGAAATTCTCATAAAAGGAACATTGAACCGTAAAACCGTCATGAAGTACATTGAACCGTAAAACGACATTTTCGTAAAAGGGACATTGAACCGTAAAACCGACATTATGTAAAAGGGACATTGAACCGTAAACCGACATTCTCGTAAAAGGGACATTGAACCGTAAAACCGACATTCTCGTATAAGGGACATTGAACCGTAAAGCGACATTCTCGTAAAAGGGACATTTAACCGTAAAGCGACATTCTCGTAAAAGGGACATTGAACCGTAAACCGACATTCCCGTAAAATAGACATTGAACCATAAAACCGACATTCTCGTAAAAGGGATATTGAACCGTAAAACCGACATTCTCGTAAATTGGACATTGAACCGTGAAACCGACATTCTCGTAAAAGGGACATTGAACCGTAAAACCGACATTCTCGTAAAAGGGACATTGAACCGTAAAACTAACAATCTCGTAAAAGGGACATTGAACCGTAAACCGACATTCTCGTAAAAGGGACATTGAACCATAAACCGACATTCTCGTAAAAGGGACATTGAACCGTAAACCGACATTCTCGTATAAGGGACATTGAACCGTAAAACTGACAATCTCGTAAAAGGGACATTGAACTGTAAAACCGGCATTCTCGTAAAAGGGACATTGAACCGTAAACCGACATTCTCGTAAAGGGGACATTGAACCGTAAAGCCGACATTCTAGTAAAAGGGACATTGAACCGTAAAGCGACATTCTCGTAAAAGGGACATTGAACCGTAAAAGCGACATTCTCGTAAAAGGGACATTGAACCGTAAAACCGACATTCTCGTAAAAGGGACGTTGAACCGTAAACCGACATTCTCGTAAAAGGAACATTGAACCGTAAAACCGAAAATCTCGTAAAAGAGACATTGAACCGTAAAACCGACATTCTCGTAAAAGGGACATTGAACCGTAAAACCGACAATCTCGTAAAAGGGACATTGAACCGTAAAGCGACATTCTCGTAAAAGGGACATTTTACCGTAAAGCGACATTCTCGTAAAAGGGACATTGAACCGTAAACCGACATTCTCGTAAAAGGGGCATTGAACCGTAAAATCGACAATCTCGTAAAAGGGACATTGAACCGTAAAAACCGACATTCTCGTAAAAGGGACATTGAACCGTAAATCGACATTCTCGTAAAAGAGACATTAAATCGTAAACCGACATTCCCATAAAAGGGGCATTGAACCGAAAAAATGACATTGACCGAAATTCTCATAAAAGGAACATTGAACCGTAAAACCGTCATGAAGTACATTGAACCGTAAAACGACATTTTCGTAAAAGGGACATTGAACCGTAAAACCGACATTATGTAAAAGGGACATTGAACCGTAAACCGACATTCTCGTAAAAGGGACATTGAACCGTAAAACCGACATTCTCGTATAAGGGACATTGAACCGTAAAGCGACATTCTCGTAAAAGGGACATTTAACCGTAAAGCGACATTCTCGTAAAAGGGACATTGAACCGTAAACCGACATTCCCGTAAAATAGACATTGAACCATAAAACCGACATTCTCGTAAAAGGGATATTGAACCGTAAAACCGACATTCTCGTAAATTGGACATTGAACCGTGAAACCGACATTCTCGTAAAAGGGACATTGAACCGTAAAACCGACATTCTCGTAAAAGGGACATTGAACCGTAAAACTAACAATCTCGTAAAAGGGACATTGAACCGTAAACCGACATTCTCGTAAAAGGGACATTGAACCATAAACCGACATTCTCGTAAAAGGGACATTGAACCGTAAACCGACATTCTCGTATATGGGACATTGAACCGTAAAACTGACAATCTCGTAAAAGGGACATTGAACTGTAAAACCGGCATTCTCGTAAAAGGGACATTGAACCGTAAACCGACATTCTCGTAAAGGGGACATTGAACCGTAAAGCCGACATTCTCATAAAAGGGACATTGAACCGTAAAGCGACATTCTCGTAAAAGGGACATTGAACCGTAAAAGCGACATTCTCGTAAAAGGGACATTGAACCGTAAAACCGACATTCTCGTAAAAGGGACGTTGAACCGTAAACCGACATTCTCGTAAAAGGAACATTGAACCGTAAACCGAAAATCTCGTAAAAGAGACATTGAACCGTAAAACCGACATTCTCGTAAAAGGGACTTTGAACCGTAAAACCGACAATCTCGTAAAAGGGAAATTGAACCGTAAAACAACATTCTCGTAAAAGGGACATTTAACCGTAAAGCGACATTCTCGTAAAAGGGACATTGAACCGTAAACCGACATTCTCGTAAAAGGGGCATTGAACCGTAAAATCGACAATCTGGTAAAAGGGACATTGAACCGTAAAAACCGACATTCTCGTAAAAGGGACATTGAACCGTAAATCGACATTCTCGTAAAAGAGACATTAAACCGTAAACCGACATTGAACCGAAAAACCGACATTGACCGAAATTATCATAAAAGGAACATTTAACCGTATAACTGTCATGAAGTACATTGAACCGTAAAACGACATTCTCGTAAAAGGGACATTGAACCGTAAAACCGACATTATGTAAAAGGGACATTGAACCGTAAAAGCGACATTCTCGTAAAAGGGACATTGAACCGTAAACCGACATTATCGTCAAAGGGACATTGAACCGTAAAACCGACAATCTCGTAAAAGGGACATTGAACCGTAAAACCGACATTCTCGTAAAAGGGACATTGAACCGTAAACCGACATTCCCGTAAAAGGGACATTGAACCGTAAAACTGATATTCCCGTATAAGGGACATTGAACCTAAAATCGACATTCTCGTAAAAGGGACATTGAACCGTAAAACCGATATTCTCGTAAAAGGGACATTAAACCGTAAACCGACATTCTCGTAAAAAGGATATTGAACCGTAAAACCGACAATCTCATAATAGGGACATTGAACCGGAAAATTGACATTCTCGTAAAAGGGACATTGAACCGTAAACCGACATTCTCGTAAAAGAGACATTGAACCATAAAACCGACATTCTCGTAAAAGGGACATTGAACCGTAAACCGACATTCTCCTAAAATGGACATTGAACCGTAAAACCGACATTTTCGTAAAAGGGACATTGAACCGTAAAACCGACATTCTCGTAAAAGGAACATTAAACCGTAAAACCGACATTCTCGTAAAAGGGACATTGAACCGTAAACCGATAATCTCGTAAAAGGAACACTGAAGCTAAAACCGACATTCTCGTAAAACCGACATTCTCGTAAAAGGGACATTGAACCGTAAAAGCGACATTCTCGTAAAAGGGACATTGAACCGTAAAACCGACATTCTCGTAAAAGGGACGTTGTACCGTAAAACCGACATTCTCGTAAAAGGGACATTGAACCGTAAAACTGACAATCTCGTAAAAGGGACATTGAACTGTAAAACCGGCATTCTCGTAAAAGGGACATTGAACCGCAAAGCGACATTCTCGTAAAAGGGACATTGAACCGTAAAACCGACATTCTCGTAAAAGGGGCATTGAACCGTAAAACCGACAATCTCGTAAAAGGGACATTGAACCGTAAAACCGACATTCTCGTAAAAGGGACATTGAACCGTAAACCGACATTCTCGTAAAAGGGACATTGAACCGTAAAACCGACATTCTCGTAAAAGGGACATTGAACCGTAAACCGACATTCTCGTAAAAGGGACACTGAACCGTAAACCGACATTATCGTCAAAGGGACATTGAACCGTAAAACCGACAATCTCGTAAAAGGGACATTGAACCGTAAAACCGACATTCTCGTAAAAGGGACATTGAACCGTAAACCGACATTCCCGTAAAAGGGACATTGAACCGTAAAACCGATATTCCCGTATAAGGGACATTGAACCTAAAACCGATATTCTCGTAAAAGGGACATTGAACCGTAAAACCGACATTCTCGTAAAAGGGATATTGAACCGTAAACCGACATTCTCGTAAAAGGGACATTGAACCGTAAAACTGACAATCTCGTAAAAGGGACATTGAACTGTAAAACCGGCATTCTCGTAAAAGGGACATTGAACCGTAAAAGCGACATTCTCATAAAAGGAACATTGAACCGTAAAACCGTCATGAAGTACATTGAACCGTAAAACGACATTTTCGTAAAAGGGACATTGAACCGTAAAACCGACATTATGTAAAAGGGACATTGAACCGTAAACCGACATTCTCGTAAAAGGGACATTGAACCGTAAAACCGACATTCTCGTATAAGGGACATTGAACCGTAAAGCGACATTCTCGTAAAAGGGACATTTAACCGTAAAGCGACATTCTCGTAAAAGGGACATTGAACCGTAAACCGACATTCCCGTAAAATAGACATTGAACCATAAAACCGACATTCTCGTAAAAGGGATATTGAACCGTAAAACCGACATTCTCGTAAATTGGACATTGAACCGTGAAACCGACATTCTCGTAAAAGGGACATTGAACCGTAAAACCGACATTCTCGTAAAAGGGACATTGAACCGTAAAACTAACAATCTCGTAAAAGGGACATTGAACCGTAAACCGACATTCTCGTAAAAGGGACATTGAACCATAAACCGACATTCTCGTAAAAGGGACATTGAACCGTAAACCGACATTCTCGTATATGGGACATTGAACCGTAAAACTGACAATCTCGTAAAAGGGACATTGAACTGTAAAACCGGCATTCTCGTAAAAGGGACATTGAACCGTAAACCGACATTCTCGTAAAGGGGACATTAAACCGTAAAGCCGACATTCTCATAAAAGGGACATTGAACCGTAAAGCGACATTCTCGTAAAAGGGACATTGAACCGTAAAAGCGACATTCTCGTAAAAGGGACATTGAACCGTAAAACCGACATTCTCGTAAAAGGGACGTTGAACCGTAAACCGACATTCTCGTAAAAGGAACATTGAACCGTAAACCGAAAATCTCGTAAAAGAGACATTGAACCGTAAAACCGACATTCTCGTAAAAGGGACTTTGAACCGTAAAACCGACAATCTCGTAAAAGGGAA
This sequence comes from Galeopsis tetrahit, assembly GCA_963675135.1. Classification (NCBI taxonomy): domain Eukaryota; kingdom Viridiplantae; phylum Streptophyta; class Magnoliopsida; order Lamiales; family Lamiaceae; genus Galeopsis; species Galeopsis tetrahit. The sequence continues at coordinate 44,039,503 of OY776131.1, forward strand.
ATTGAACCGTAAAACAACATTCTCGTAAAAGGGACATTTAACCGTAAAGCGACATTCTCGTAAAAGGGACATTGAACCGTAAACCGACATTCTCGTAAAAGGGACATTGAACCGTAAAACCGACATTCTCGTATAAGGGACATTGAACCGTAAAGCGACATTCTCGTAAAAGGGACATTTAACCGTAAAGCGACATTCTCGTAAAAGGGACATTGAACCGTAAACCGACATTCCCGTAAAATAGACATTGAACCATAAAACCGACATTCTCGTAAAAGGGATATTGAACCGTAAAACCGACATTCTCGTAAATTGGACATTGAACCGTGAAACCGACATTCTCGTAAAAGGGACATTGAACCGTAAAACCGACATTCTCGTAAAAGGGACATTGAACCGTAAAACTAACAATCTCGTAAAAGGGACATTGAACCGTAAACCGACATTCTCGTAAAAGGGACATTGAACCATAAACCGACATTCTCGTAAAAGGGACATTGAACCGTAAACCGACATTCTCGTATATGGGACATTGAACCGTAAAACTGACAATCTCGTAAAAGGGACATTGAACTGTAAAACCGGCATTCTCGTAAAAGGGACATTGAACCGTAAACCGACATTCTCGTAAAGGGGACATTAAACCGTAAAGCCGACATTCTCATAAAAGGGACATTGAACCGTAAAGCGACATTCTCGTAAAAGGGACATTGAACCGTAAAAGCGACATTCTCGTAAAAGGGACATTGAACCGTAAAACCGACATTCTCGTAAAAGGGACGTTGAACCGTAAACCGACATTCTCGTAAAAGGAACATTGAACCGTACACCGAAAATCTCGTAAAAGAGACATTGAACCGTAAAACCGACATTCTCGTAAAAGGGACTTTGAACCGTAAAACCGACAATCTCGTAAAAGGGAAATTGAACCGTAAAACAACATTCTCGTAAAAGGGACATTTAACCGTAAAGCGACATTCTCGTAAAAGGGACATTGAACCGTAAATCGACATTCTCGTAAAAGGGGCATTGAACCGTAAAATCGACAATCTGGTAAAAGGGACATTGAACCGTAAAAACCGACATTCTCGTAAAAGGGACATTGAACCGTAAATCGACATTCTCGTAAAAGAAACATTAAACCGTAAACCGACATTGAACCGAAAAACCGACATTGACCGAAATTATCATAAAAGGAACATTGAACCGTATAACTGTCATGAAGTACATTGAACCGTAAAACGACATTCTCGTAAAAGGGACATTGAACCGTAAAACCGACATTATGTAAAAGGGACATTGAACCGTAAAAGCGACATTCTCGTAAAAGGGACATTGAACCGTAAACCGACATTATCGTCAAAGGGACATTGAACCGTAAAACCGACAATCTCGTAAAAGGGACATTGAACCGTAAAACCGACATTCTCGTAAAAGGGACATTGAACCGTAAACCGACATTCCCGTAAAAGGGACATTGAACCGTAAAACCGATATTCCCGTATAAGGGACATTGAACCTAAAATCGACATTCTCGTAAAAGGGACATTGAACCGTAAAACCGATATTCTCGTAAAAGGGACATTAAACCATAAACCGACATTCTCGTAAAAAGGATATTGAACCGTAAAACCGACAATCTCATAATAGGGACATTGAACCGGAAAATTGACATTCTCGTAAAAGGGACATTGAACCGTAAACCGACATTCTCGTAAAAGAGACATTGAACCATAAAACCGACATTCTCGTAAAAGGGACATTGAACCGTAAACCGACATTCTCCTAAAATGGACATTGAACCGTAAAACCGACATTTTCGTAAAAGGGACATTGAACCGTAAAACCGACATTCTCGTAAAAGGAACATTAAACCGTAAAACCGACATTCTCGTAAAAGGGACATTGAACCGTAAACCGATAATCTCGTAAAACCGACATTCTCGTAAAACCGACATTCTCGTAAAAGGGACATTGAACCGTAAAAGCGACATTCTCGTAAAAGGGACATTGAACCGTAAAACCGACATTCTCGTAAAAGGGACGTTGTACCGTAAAACCGACATTCTCGTAAAAGGGACATTGAACCGTAAAACTGACAATCTCGTAAAAGGGACATTGAACTGTAAAACCGGCATTCTCGTAAAAGGGACATTGAACCGCAAAGCGACATTCTCGTAAAAGGGACATTGAACCGTAAAACCGACATTCTCGTAAAAGGGGCATTGAACCGTAAAACCGACAATCTCGTAAAAGGGACATTGAACCGTAAAACCGACATTCTCGTAAAAGGGACATTGAACCGTAAACCGACATTCTCGTAAAAGGGACATTGAACCGTAAAACCGACATTCTCGTAAAAGGGACATTGAACCGTAAACCGACATTCTCGTAAAAGGGACATTGAACCGTAAACCGACATTATCGTCAAAGGGACATTGAACCGTAAAACCGACAATCTCGTAAAAGGGACATTGAACCGTAAAACCGACATTCTCGTAAAAGGGACATTGAACCGTAAACCGACATTCCCGTAAAAGGGACATTGAACCGTAAAACCGATATTCCCGTATAAGGGACATTGAACCTAAAACCGACATTCTCGTAAAAGGGACATTGAACCGTAAAACCGACATTCTCGTAAAAGGGATATTGAACCGTAAACCGACATTCTCGTAAAAGGGACATTGAACCGTAAAACTGACAATCTCGTAAAAGGGACATTGAACTGTAAAACCGGCATTCTCGTAAAAGGGACATTGAACCGTAAAAGCGACATTCTCGTAAAAGGGACATTGAACCGTAAAGCGACATTCTCGTAAAAGGGACATTGAACCGTAAAAGCGACATTCTCGTAAAAGGGACATTGAACCGTAAAACCGACATTCTCGTAAAAGGGACATTGAACCGTAAAGCGACATTCTCGTAAAAGGGACATTGAACCGTAAAGCGACATTCTCGTAAGAGGGACATTGAACCGTAAAACCGACATTCTCGTAAGAGGGACATTGAACCGTAAACCGACATTCTCGTAAAAGGGACATTGAACCGTAAAACCGACATTCTCGTAAAAGGGATATTGAACCGTAAACCGACATTCTCGTAAAAGGGACATTGAACCGTAAAACTGACCATCTCGTAAAAGGGACATTGAACTGTAAAACCGGCATTCTCGTAAAAGGGACATTGAACCGTAAACCGACATTCTCGTAAAGGGGACATTGAACTGTAAAACCGACATTCTCGTAAAAGGGACATTGAACCGCAAAGCGACATTCTCGTAAAAGGGACATTGAACCGTAAAAGCGACATTCTCGTAAAAGGGACATTGAACTGTAAAACCGGCATTCTCGTAAAAGGGACATTGAACCGTAAACCGACATTCTCGTAAAGGGGACATTGAACTGTAAAACCGACATTCTCGTAAAAGGGACATTGAACCGCAAAGCGACATTCTCGTAAAAGGGACATTGAACCGTAAAAGTGACATTCTCGTAAAAGGGACATTGAACCGTAAAACCGACATTCTCGTAAAAGGGACGTTGAACCGTAAACCGACATTCTCGTAAAAGGGACATTGAACCGTAAAAGCCGACATTCTCGTAAAAGGGATATTGAACCGTAAACCGACATTCTCGTAAAAGGGACATTGAACCGTAAAACGGACAATCTCGTAAAAGGGACATTGAACTGTAAAACCGGCATTCTCGTAAAAGGGACATTGAACCGCAAAGCGACATTCTCGTAAAAGGGACATTGAACCGTAAAAGCGACATTCTCGTAAAAGGGGCATTGAACCGTAAAACCGACAATCTCGTAAAAGGGACATTGAACCGTAAAACCGACATTCTCGTAAAAGGGACATTGAACCGTAAACCGACATTCTCGTAAAAGGGACATTGAACCGTAAAACCGACATTCTCGTAAAAGGGACATTGAACCGTAAACCGACATTCTCGTAAAAGGGACACTGAACCGTAAACCGACATTATCGTCAAAGGGACATTGAACCGTAAAACCGACAATCTCGTAAAAGGGACATTGAACTGTAAAACCGGCATTCTCGTAAAAGGGACATTGAACCGCAAAGCGACATTCTCGTAAAAGGGACATTGAACCGTAAAAGCGACATTCTGGTAAAAGGGACATTGAACCGTAAAGCGACATTCTCGTAAAAGGGACATTGAACCGTAAAAGCGACATTCTCGTAAAAGGGACATTGAACCGTAAAACCGACATTCTCGTAAAAGGGACATTGAACCGTAAAGCGACATTCTCGTAAAAGGGACATTGAACCGTAAAGCGACATTCTCGTAAAAGGGACATTGAACCGTAAAAGCGACATTCTCGTAAAAGGGACATTGAACCGTAAAACCGACATTCTCGTAAAATGGACGTTGAACCGTAAACCGACATTCTCGTAAAAGGGACATTGAACCGTAAAACCGACATTCTCGTAAAAGGGATATTGAACCGTAAACCGACATTCTCGTAAAAGGGACATTGAACCGTAAAACTGACAATCTCGTAAAAGGGACATTGAACTGTAAAACCGGCATTCTCGTAAAAGGGACATTGAACCGTAAACCGACATTCTCGTAAAGGGGACATTGAACTGTAAAACCGACATTCTCGTAAAAGGGACATTGAACCGCAAAGCGACATTCTCGTAAAAGGGACATTGAACCGTAAAAGCGACATTCTCGTAAAAGGGACATTGAACCGTAAAACCGACATTCTCGTAAAAGGGACGTTGAACCGTAAAACCGACATTCTCGTAAAAGGGACGTTGAACCGTAAACCGACATTCTCGTAAAGGGGACATTGAACCGTAAAACCGAAAATCTCGTAAAAGAGACATTGAACCGTAAAACCGACATTCTCGTAAAAGGGACATTGAACCGTAAAACCGACATTCTCGTAAAGGGGACATTGAACTGTAAAATCGACATTCTCGTAAAAGGGACATTGAACCGCAAAGCGACATTCTCGTAAAAGGGACATTGAACCGTAAAACCGACATTCTCGTAAAAGGGACATTGAACCGTAAAACCGACATTCTCGTAAAAGGGACATTGAACCGTAAAGCCACATTCTCGTAAAAGGGACATTGAACCATAAAGCGACATTCTCGTAAAAGGGACATTGAACCGTAAAGCGACATTCTCGTAAAAGGGACATTGAACCGTAAAAGCGATATTCTCGTAAAAGGGACATTGAACCGTAAAACCGACATTCTTGTAAAAGGGACGTTGAACCGTAAACCGACATTCTCGTAAAAGGGACATTGAACCGTAAAACCGACATTCTCGTAAAAGGGACATTGAACCGTAAAACCGACATTCTCGTAAAAGGGATATTGAACCGTAAACCGACATTCTCGTAAAAGGGACATTGAACCGTAAAACTGACAATCTCGTAAAAGGGACATTGAACTGTAAAACCGGCATTCTCGTAAAAGGGACATTGAACTGCAAAGCGACATTCTCGTAAAAGGGACATTCTCGTAAAAGGGACATTGAACCGTAAAACCGACATTCTCGTAAAAGGGACATTGAACCGTAAAACCGACATTCTCGTAAAAGGGACATTGAACCGTAAAGCGACATTCTCGTAAAAGGGACATTGAACCGTAAAGCGACATTCTCGTAAAAGGGACATTGAACCGTAAAAGCGACATTCTCGTAAAAGGGACATTGAACCGTAAAACCGACATTCTCGTAAAAGGGACGTTGAACCGTAAACCGACATTCTCGTAAAAGGGATATTGAACCGTAAAACCGACATTCTCGTAAAAGGGACATTGAACCGTAAAACCGACATTCTCGTAAAAGGGATATTGAACCGTAAACCGACATTCTCGTAAAAGGGACATTGAACCGTAAAACTGACAATCTCGTAAAAGGGACATTGAACCGTAAACCGACATTCTCGTAAAAGGGACATTGAACCGCAAAGCGACATTCTCGTAAAAGGGACATTGAACCGTAAAAGTGACATTCTCGTAAAAGGGACATTGAACCGTAAAACCGACATTCTCGTAAAAGGGACGTTGAACCGTAAACCGACATTCTCGTAAAAGGGACATTGAACCGTAAAAGCCGACATTCTCGTAAAAGGGATATTGAACCGTAAACCGACATTCTCGTAAAAGGGACATTGAACCGTAAAACGGACAATCTCGTAAAAGGGACATTGAACTGTAAAACCGGCATTCTCGTAAAAGGGACATTGAACCGCAAAGCGACATTCTCGTAAAAGGGACATTGAACCGTAAAACCGACATTCTCGTAAAAGGGGCATTGAACCGTAAAACCGACAATCTCGTAAAAGGGACATTGAACCGTAAAACCGACATTCTCGTAAAAGGGACATTGAACCGTAAACCGACATTCTCGTAAAAGGGACATTGAACCGTAAAACCGACATTCTCGTAAAAGGGACATTGAACCGTAAACCGACATTCTCGTAAAAGGGACACTGAACCGTAAACCGACATTATCGTCAAAGGGACATTGAACCGTAAAACCGACAATCTCGTAAAAGGGACATTGAACTGTAAAACCGGCATTCTCGTAAAAGGGACATTGAACCGCAAAGCGACATTCTCGTAAAAGGGACATTGAACCGTAAAAGCGACATTCTGGTAAAAGGGACATTGAACCGTAAAGCGACATTCTCGTAAAAGGGACATTGAACCGTAAAAGCGACATTCTCGTAAAAGGGACATTGAACCGTAAAAGCGACATTCTCGTAAAAGGGACATTGAACCGTAAAACCGACATTCTCGTAAAAGGGACATTGAACCGTAAAGCGACATTCTCGTAAAAGGGACATTGAACCGTAAAGCGACATTCTCGTAAAAGGGACATTGAACCGTAAAAGCGACATTCTCGTAAAAGGGACATTGAACCGTAAAACCGACATTCTCGTAAAAGGGACGTTGAACCGTAAACCGACATTCTCGTAAAAGGGACGTTGAACCGTAAAGCCACATTCTCGTAAAAGGGACATTGAACCATAAAGCGACATTCTCGTAAAAGGGACATTGAACCGTAAAGCGACATTCTCGTAAAAGGGACATTGAACCGTAAAACCGACATTCTCGTAAAAGGGACATTGAACTGTAAAACCGGCATTCTCGTAAAAGGGACATTGAACCGTAAACCGACATTCTCGTAAAAGGGACATTGAACCGTAAAACTGACAATCTCGTAAAAGGGACATTGAACTGTAAAACCGGCATTCTCGTAAAAGGGACATTGAACTGCAAAGCGACATTCTCGTAAAAGGGACATTCTCGTAAAAGGGACATTGAACCGTAAAACCGACATTCTCGTAAAAGGGACATTGAACCGTAAAACCAACATTCCCGTAAAAGGGACATTGAACCGTAAAGCGACATTCTCGTAAAAGGGACATTGAACCGTAAAGCGACATTCTCGTAAAAGGGACATTGAACCGTAAAAGCGACATTCTCGTAAAAGGGACATTGAACCGTAAAACCGACATTCTCGTAAAAGGGACGTTGAACCGTAAACCGACATTCTCGTAAAAGGGATATTGAACCGTAAAACCGACATTCTCGTAAAAGGGACATTGAACCGTAAAACCGACATTCTCGTAAAAGGGATATTGAACCGTAAACCGACATTCTCGTAAAAGGGACATTGAACCGTAAAAGCGACATTCTCGTAAAAGGGACATTGAACCGCAAAACCGACATTCTCGTAAAAGGGACGTTGAACCGTAAACCGACATTCTCGTAAAAGGGACATTGAACCGTAAAAGCCGACATTCTCGTAAAAGGGATATTGAACCGTAAACCGACATTCTCGTAAAAGGGACATTGAACCGTAAAACTGACAATCTCGTAAAAGGGACATTGAACCGTAAACCGACATTCTCGTAAAAGAGACATTGAACCGTAAACCCGACATTCTCGTTAAAGGAACATTGAACCCTAAACCGACATTCTCCTAAAATGGACATTGAACCGTAAAACCGACATTTTCATAAAAGAGACATTAAACCGTAAACTGACATTCTCGTAAAAGGGACATTGAACTGTAAAACCGACATTCTCGTATAAGGGTCATTGAACCGTAAACCGACATTCTCGTAAAAGAGATATTGAACCGTAAAACCGTCATTCCCATAAGAGGGACATTAAACCGTAAAACCGTCATTCCCATAAGAGGGACATTGAACCGTAAAATCGACATTCTCAATAAAGGGACATTGAACCGTAAACTAACAATCCCGTAAAAGGGACATTGAACCGTAAAACCGACATTCCCGTATAAGGGACATTGAACCTAAAACCGACATTCTCGTAAAAGGGACATTGAACCGTAAAACCGACATTCTCGTAAAAGGAACATTAAACCGTAAAACCGACATTCTCGTAAAAGGGACATTGAACCGTAAACCGATAATCTCGTAAAAGGAACACTGAAGCTAAAACCGAAATTCTCGTAAAACCGACATTCTCGTAAAAGGGACATTGAACCGTAAAAGCGACATTCTCGTAAAAGGGACATTGAACCGTAAAACCGACATTCTCGTAAAAGGGACGTTGTACCGTAAAACCGACATTCTCGTAAAAGGGACATTGAACCGTAAAACTGACAATCTCGTAAAAGGGACATTGAACTGTAAAACCGGCATTCTCGTAAAAGGGACATTGAACCGCAAAGCGACATTCTCGTAAAAGGGACATTGAACCGTAAAACCGACATTCTCGTAAAAGGGGCATTGAACCGTAAAACCGACAATCTCGTAAAAGGGACATTGAACCGTAAAACCGACATTCTCGTAAAAGGGACATTGAACCGTAAACCGACATTCTCGTAAAAGGGACATTGAACCGTAAAAGCGATATTCTCGTAAAAGGGACATTGAACCGTAAAACCGACATTCTTGTAAAATGGACGTTGAACCGTAAACTGACATTCTCGTAAAAGGGACATTGAACCGTAAAACCGACATTCTCGTAAAAGGGACATTGAACCGTAAAACCGACATTCTCGTAAAAGGGATATTGAACCGTAAACCGACATTCTCGTAAAAGGGACATTGAACCGTAAAACTGACAATCTCGTAAAAGGGACATTGAACTGTAAAACCGGCATTCTCGTAAAAGGGACATTGAACTGCAAAGCGACATTCTCGTAAAAGGGACATTCTCGTAAAAGGGACATTGAACCGTAAAACCGACATTCTCGTAAAAGGGACATTGAATCGTAAAACCGACATTCCCGTAAAAGGGACATTGAACCGTAAAGCGACATTCTCGTAAAAGGGACATTGAACCGTAAAGCGACATTCTCGTAAAAGGGACATTGAACCGTAAAAGCGACATTCTCGTAAAAGGGACATTGAACCGTAAAACCGACATTCTCGTAAAAGGGACGTTGAACCGTAAACCGACATTCTCGTAAAAGGGATATTGAACCGTAAAACCGACATTCTCGTAAAAGGGACATTGAACCGTAAAACCGACATTCTCGTAAAAGGGATATTGAACCGTAAACCGACATTCTCGTAAAAGGGACATTGAACCGTAAAAGCGACATTCTCGTAAAAGGGACATTGAACCGCAAAACCGACATTCTCGTAAAAGGGACGTTGAACCGTAAACCGACATTCTCGTAAAAGGGACATTGAACCGTAAAAGCCGACATTCTCGTAAAAGGGATATTGAACCGTAAACCGACATTCTCGTAAAAGGGACATTGAACCGTAAAACTGACAATCTCGTAAAAGGGACATTGAACCGTAAACCGACATTCTCGTAAAAGAGACATTGAACCGTAAACCCGACATTCTCGTTAAAGGAACATTGAACCCTAAACCGACATTCTCCTAAAATGGACATTGAACCGTAAAACCGACATTTTCATAAAAGAGACATTGAACCGTAAACTGACATTCTCGTAAAAGGGACATTGAACTGTAAAACCGACATTCTCGTATAAGGGTCATTGAACCGTAAACCGACATTCTCGTAAAAGAGATATTGAACCGTAAAACCGTCATTCCCATAAGAGGGACATTAAACCGTAAAACCGTCATTCCCATAAGAGGGACATTGAACCGTAAAATCGACATTCTCAATAAAGGGACATTGAACCGTAAACTAACAATCCCGTAAAAGGGACATTGAACCGTAAAACCGACATTCCCGTATAAGGGACATTGAACCTAAAACCGACATTCTCGTAAAAGGGACATTGAACCGTAAAACCGACATTCTCGTAAAAGGAACATTAAACCGTAAAACCGACATTCTCGTAAAAGGGACATTGAACCGTAAACCGATAATCTCGTAAAAGGAACACTGAAGCTAAAACCGAAATTCTCGTAAAACCGACATTCTCGTAAAAGGGACATTGAACCGTAAAAGCGACATTCTCGTAAAAGGGACATTGAACCGTAAAACCGACATTCTCGTAAAAGGGACGTTGTACCGTAAAACCGACATTCTCGTAAAAGGGACATTGAACCGTAAAACTGACAATCTCGTAAAAGGGACATTGAACTGTAAAACCGGCATTCTCGTAAAAGGGACATTGAACCGCAAAGCGACATTCTCGTAAAAGGGACATTGAACCGTAAAACCGACATTCTCGTAAAAGGGGCATTGAACCGTAAAACCGACAATCTCGTAAAAGGGACATTGAACCGTAAAACCGACATTCTCGTAAAAGGGACATTGAACCGTAAACCGACATTCTCGTAAAAGGGACATTGAACCGTAAAAGCGATATTCTCGTAAAAGGGACATTGAACCGTAAAACCGACATTCTTGTAAAATGGACGTTGAACCGTAAACTGACATTCTCGTAAAAGGGACATTGAACCGTAAAACCGACATTCTCGTAAAAGGGACATTGAACCGTAAAACCGACATTCTCGTAAAAGGGATATTGAACCGTAAACCGACATTCTCGTAAAAGGGACATTGAACCGTAAAACTGACAATCTCGTAAAAGGGACATTGAACTGTAAAACCGGCATTCTCGTAAAAGGGACATTGAACTGCAAAGCGACATTCTCGTAAAAGGGACATTCTCGTAAAAGGGACATTGAACCGTAAAACCGACATTCTCGTAAAAGGGACATTGAATCGTAAAACCGACATTCCCGTAAAAGGGACATTGAACCGTAAAGCGACATTCTCGTAAAAGGGACATTGAACCGTAAAGCGACATTCTCGTAAAAGGGACATTGAACCGTAAAAGCGACATTCTCGTAAAAGGGACATTGAACCGTAAAACCGACATTCTCGTAAAAGGGACGTTGAACCGTAAACCGACATTCTCGTAAAAGGGATATTGAACCGTAAAACCGACATTCTCGTAAAAGGGACATTGAACCGTAAAACCGACATTCTCGTAAAAGGGATATTGAACCGTAAACCGACATTCTCGTAAAAGGGACATTGAACCGTAAAAGCGACATTCTCGTAAAAGGGACATTGAACCGCAAAACCGACATTCTCGTAAAAGGGACGTTGAACCGTAAACCGACATTCTCGTAAAAGGGACATTGAACCGTAAAAGCCGACATTCTCGTAAAAGGGATATTGAACCGTAAACCGACATTCTCGTAAAAGGGACATTGAACCGTAAAACTGACAATCTCGTAAAAGGGACATTGAACCGTAAACCGACATTCTCGTAAAAGAGACATTGAACCGTAAACCCGACATTCTCGTTAAAGGAACATTGAACCCTAAACCGACATTCTCCTAAAATGGACATTGAACCGTAAAACCGACATTTTCATAAAAGAGACATTGAACCGTAAACTGACATTCTCGTAAAAGGGACATTGAACTGTAAAACCGACATTCTCGTATAAGGGTCATTGAACCGTAAACCGACATTCTCGTAAAAGAGATATTGAACCGTAAAACCGTCATTCCCATAAGAGGGACATTAAACCGTAAAACCGTCATTCCCATAAGAGGGACATTGAACCGTAAAATCGACATTCTCAATAAAGGGACATTGAACCGTAAACTAACAATCCCGTAAAAGGGACATTGAACCGTAAAACCGACATTCCCGTATAAGGGACATTGAACCTAAAACCGACATTCTCGTAAAAGGGACATTGAACCGTAAAACCGACATTCTCGTAAAAGGAACATTAAACCGTAAAACCGACATTCTCGTAAAAGGGACATTGAACCGTAAACCGATAATCTCGTAAAAGGAACACTGAAGCTAAAACCGACATTCTCGTAAAACCGACATTCTCGTAAAAGGGACATTGAACCGTAAAAGCGACATTCTCGTAAAAGGGACATTGAACCGTAAAACCGACATTCTCGTAAAAGGGACGTTGTACCGTAAAACCGACATTCTCGTAAAAGGGACATTGAACCGTAAAACTGACAATCTCGTAAAAGGGACATTGAACTGTAAAACCGGCATTCTCGTAAAAGGGACATTGAACCGCAAAGCGACATTCTCGTAAAAGGGACATTGAACCGTAAAACCGACATTCTCGTAAAAGGGGCATTGAACCGTAAAACCGACAATCTCGTAAAAGGGACATTGAACCGTAAAACCGACATTCTCGTAAAAGGGACATTGAACCGTAAACCGACATTCTCGTAAAAGGGACATTGAACCGTAAAACCGACATTCTCGTAAAAGGGACATTGAACCGTAAACCGACATTCTCGTAAAAGGGACATTGAACCGTAAACCGACATTATCGTAAAAGGGACATTGAACCGTAAAACCGACAATCTCGTAAAAGGGACATTAAACCGTAAAACCGACATTCTCGTAAAAGGGACATTGAACCGTAAACCGACATTCCCGTAAAAGGGACATTGAACCGTAAAACCGATATTCCCGTATAAGGGACATTGAACCTAAAACCGACATTCTCGTAAAAGGGACATTGAACCGTAAAACCGACATTCTCGTAAAAGGGATATTGAACCGTAAACCGACATTCTCGTAAAAGGGACATTGAACCGTAAAACTGACAATCTCGTAAAAGGGACATTGAACTGTAAAACCGGCATTCTCGTAAAAGGGACATTGAACTGCAAAGCGACATTCTCGTAAAAGGGACATTCTCGTAAAAGGGACATTGAACCGTAAAACCGACATTCTCGTAAAAGGGACATTGAACCGTAAAACCGACATTCTCGTAAAAGGGACATTGAACCGTAAAGCGACATTCTCGTAAAAGGGACATTGAACCGTAAAGCGACATTCTCGTAAAAGGGACATTGAACCGTAAAAGCGACATTCTCGTAAAAGGGACATTGAACCGTAAAACCGACATTCTCGTAAAAGGGACGTTGAACCGTAAACCGACATTCTCGTAAAAGGGATATTGAACCGTAAAACCGACATTCTCGTAAAAGGGACATTGAACCGTAAAACCGACATTCTCGTAAAAGGGATATTGAACCGTAAACCGACATTCTCGTAAAAGGGACATTGAACCGTAAAAGCGACATTCTCGTAAAAGGGACATTGAACCGCAAAACCGACATTCTCGTAAAAGGGACGTTGAACCGTAAACCGACATTCTCGTAAAAGGGACATTGAACCGTAAAAGCCGACATTCTCGTAAAAGGGATATTGAACCGTAAACCGACATTCTCGTAAAAGGGACATTGAACCGTAAAACTGACAATCTCGTAAAAGGGACATTGAACTGTAAAACCGGCATTCTCGTAAAAGGGACATTGAACCGTAAAGCGACATTCTCGTAAAAGGGACATTGAACCGTAAAAGCGATATTCTCGTAAAAGGGACATTGAACCGTAAAACCGACATTCTTGTAAAAGGGACGTTGAACCGTAAACTGACATTCTCGTAAAAGGGACATTGAACCGTAAAACCGACATTCTCGTAAAAGGGACATTGAACCGTAAAACCGAAATTCTCGTAAAAGGGATATTGAACCGTAAACCGACATTCTCGTAAAAGGGACATTGAACCGTAAAACTGACAATCTCGTAAAAGGGACATTGAACTGTAAAACCGGCATTCTCGTAAAAGGGACATTGAACTGCAAAGCGACATTCTCGTAAAAGGGACATTCTCGTAAAAGGGACATTGAACCGTAAAACCGACATTCTCGTAAAAGGGACATTGAACCGTAAAGCGACATTCTCGTAAAAGGGACATTGAACCGTAAAGCGACATTCTCGTAAAAGGGACATTGAACCGTAAAAGCGACATTCTCGTAAAAGGGACATTGAACCGTAAAACCGACATTCTCGTAAAAGGGACGTTGAACCGTAAACCGACATTCTCGTAAAAGGGATATTGAACCGTAAAACCAACATTCTCGTAAAAGGGACATTGAACCGTAAAACCGACATTCTCGTAAAAGGGATATTGAACCGTAAACCGACATTCTCGTAAAAGGGACATTGAACCGTAAAAGCGACATTCTCGTAAAAGGGACATTGAACCGCAAAACCGACATTCTCGTAAAAGGGACGTTGAACCGTAAACCGACATTCTCGTAAAAGGGACATTGAACCGTAAAAGCCGACATTCTCGTAAAAGGGATATTGAACCGTAAACCGACATTCTTGTAAAAGGGACATTGAACCGTAAAACTGACAATCTCGTAAAAGGGACATTGAACTGTAAAACCGGCATTCTCGTAAAAGGGACATTGAACTGCAAAGCGACATTCTCGTAAAAGGGACATTCTCATAAAAGGAACATTGAACCGTAAAACCGACATTCTCGTAAAAGGGACATTGAACCGTAAAACCGACATTCTCGTAAACCGACATTCTCGTAAAAGGGACATTAAACCGTAAACCGACATTCTCGTAAAAAGGACATTGAACCGTAAAACCGACAATCTCATAATAGGGACATTGAACCGAAAAATTGACATTCTCGTAAAAGGGACATTGAACCGTAAACCGACATTCTCGTAAAAGAGACATTGAACCGTAAACCCGACATTCTCGTTAAAGGAACATTGAACCCTAAACCGACATTCTCCTAAAATGGACATTGAACCGTAAAACCGACATTTTCATAAAAGAGACATTGAACCGTAAACTGACATTCTCGTAAAAGGGACATTGAACTGTAAAACCGACATTCTCGTATAAGGGTCATTGAACCGTAAACCGACATTCTCGTAAAAGAGATATTGAACCGTAAAACCGTCATTCCCATAAGAGGGACATTAAACCGTAAAACCGTCATTCCCATAAGAGGGACATTGAACCGTAAAATCGACATTCTCAATAAAGGGACATTGAACCGTAAACTAACAATCCCGTAAAAGGGACATTGAACCGTAAAACCGACATTCCCGTATAAGGGACATTGAACCTAAAACCGACATTCTCGTAAAAGGGACATTGAACCGTAAAACCGACATTCTCGTAAAAGGAACATTAAACCGTAAAACCGACATTCTCGTAAAAGGGACATTGAACCGTAAACCGATAATCTCGTAAAAGGAACACTGAAGCTAAAACCGACATTCTCGTAAAACCGACATTCTCGTAAAAGGGACATTGAACCGTAAAAGCGACATTCTCGTAAAAGGGACATTGAACCGTAAAACCGACATTCTCGTAAAAGGGACGTTGTACCGTAAAACCGACATTCTCGTAAAAGGGACATTGAACCGTAAAACTGACAATCTCGTAAAAGGGACATTGAACTGTAAAACCGGCATTCTCGTAAAAGGGACATTGAACCGCAAAGCGACATTCTCGTAAAAGGGACATTGAACCGTAAAACCGACATTCTCGTAAAAGGGGCATTGAACCGTAAAACCGACAATCTCGTAAAAGGGACATTGAACCGTAAAACCGACATTCTCGTAAAAGGGACATTGAACCGTAAACCGACATTCTCGTAAAAGGGACATTGAACCGTAAAACCGACATTCTCGTAAAAGGGACATTGAACCGTAAACCGACATTCTCGTAAAAGGGACATTGAACCGTAAACCGACATTATCGTAAAAGGGACATTGAACCGTAAAACCGACAATCTCGTAAAAGGGACATTGAACCGTAAAACCGACATTCTCGTAAAAGGGACATTGAACCGTAAACCGACATTCCCGTAAAAGGGACATTGAACCGTAAAACCGATATTCCCGTATAAGGGACATTGAACCTAAAACCGACATTCTCGTAAAAGGGACATTGAACCGTAAAACCGACATTCTCGTAAAAGGGACATTGAACCGTAAAACTGACAATCTCGTAAAAGGGACATTGAACTGTAAAACCGGCATTCTCGTAAAAGGGACATTGAACCGCAAAGCGACATTCTCGTAAAAGGGACATTGAACCGTAAAACCGACATTCTCGTAAAAGGGGCATTGAACCGTAAAACCGACAATCTCGTAAAAGGGACATTGAACCGTAAAACCGACATTCTCGTAAAAGGGACATTGAACCGTAAACCGACATTCTCGTAAAAGGGACATTGAACCGTAAAACCGACATTCTCGTAAAAGGGACATTGAACCGTAAACCGACATTCTCGTAAAAGGGACATTGAACCGTAAACCGACATTATCGTAAAAGGGACATTGAACCGTAAAACCGACAATCTCGTAAAAGGGACATTGAACCGTAAAACCGACATTCTCGTAAAAGGGACATTGAACCGTAAACCGACATTCCCGTAAAAGGGACATTGAACCGTAAAACCGATATTCCCGTATAAGGGACATTGAACCTAAAACCGACATTCTCGTAAAAGGGACATTGAACCGTAAAACCGACATTCTCGTAAAAGGGATATTGAACCGTAAACCGACATTCTCGTAAAAGGGACATTGAACCGTAAAACTGACAATCTCGTAAAAGGGACATTGAACTGTAAAACCGGCATTCTCGTAAAAGGGACATTGAACTGCAAAGCGACATT
Source organism: Galeopsis tetrahit (assembly GCA_963675135.1). Classification (NCBI taxonomy): domain Eukaryota; kingdom Viridiplantae; phylum Streptophyta; class Magnoliopsida; order Lamiales; family Lamiaceae; genus Galeopsis; species Galeopsis tetrahit. The sequence goes on from OY776131.1 coordinate 44,056,416, forward strand.
CTCGTAAAAGGGACATTCTCGTAAAAGGGACATTGAACCGTAAAACCGACATTCTCGTAAAAGGGACATTGAACCGTAAAACCGACATTCTCGTAAAAGGGACATTGAACCGTAAAGCGACATTCTCGTAAAAGGGACATTGAACCGTAAAGCGACATTCTCGTAAAAGGGACATTGAACCGTAAAAGCGACATTCTCGTAAAAGGGACATTGAACCGTAAAACCGACATTCTCGTAAAAGGGACGTTGAACCGTAAACCGACATTCTCGTAAAAGGGATATTGAACCGTAAAACCGACATTCTCGTAAAAGGGACATTGAACCGTAAAACCGACATTCTCGTAAAAGGGATATTGAACCGTAAACCGACATTCTCGTAAAAGGGACATTGAACCGTAAAAGCGACATTCTCGTAAAAGGGACATTGAACCGCAAAACCGACATTCTCGTAAAAGGGACGTTGAACCGTAAACCGACATTCTCGTAAAAGGGACATTGAACCGTAAAAGCCGACATTCTCGTAAAAGGGATATTGAACCGTAAACCGACATTCTCGTAAAAGGGACATTGAACCGTAAAACTGACAATCTCGTAAAAGGGACATTGAACTGTAAAACCGGCATTCTCGTAAAAGGGACATTGAACCATAAAGCGACATTCTCGTAAAAGGGACATTGAACCGTAAAAGCGATATTCTCGTAAAAGGGACATTGAACCGTAAAACCGACATTCTTGTAAAAGGGACGTTGAACCGTAAACTGACATTCTCGTAAAAGGGACATTGAACCGTAAAACCGACATTCTCGTAAAAGGGACATTGAACCGTAAAACCGAAATTCTCGTAAAAGGGATATTGAACCGTAAACCGACATTCTCGTAAAAGGGACATTGAACCGTAAAACTGACAATCTCGTAAAAGGGACATTGAACTGTAAAACCGGCATTCTCGTAAAAGGGACATTGAACTGCAAAGCGACATTCTCGTAAAAGGGACATTCTCGTAAAAGGGACATTGAACCGTAAAACCGACATTCTCGTAAAAGGGACATTGAACCGTAAAGCGACATTCTCGTAAAAGGGACATTGAACCGTAAAGCGACATTCTCGTAAAAGGGACATTGAACCGTAAAAGCGACATTCTCGTAAAAGGGACATTGAACCGTAAAACCGACATTCTCGTAAAAGGGACGTTGAACCGTAAACCGACATTCTCGTAAAAGGGATATTGAACCGTAAAACCAACATTCTCGTAAAAGGGACATTGAACCGTAAAACCGACATTCTCGTAAAAGGGATATTGAACCGTAAACCGACATTCTCGTAAAAGGGACATTGAACCGTAAAAGCGACATTCTCGTAAAAGGGACATTGAACCGCAAAACCGACATTCTCGTAAAAGGGACGTTGAACCGTAAACCGACATTCTCGTAAAAGGGACATTGAACCGTAAAAGCCGACATTCTCGTAAAAGGGATATTGAACCGTAAACCGACATTCTTGTAAAAGGGACATTGAACCGTAAAACTGACAATCTCGTAAAAGGGACATTGAACTGTAAAACCGGCATTCTCGTAAAAGGGACATTGAACTGCAAAGCGACATTCTCGTAAAAGGGACATTCTCGTAAAAGGAACATTGAACCGTAAAACCGACATTCTCGTAAAAGGGACATTGAACCGTAAAACCGACATTCTCGTAAACCGACATTCTCGTAAAAGGGACATTAAACCGTAAACCGACATTCTCGTAAAAAGGACATTGAACCGTAAAACCGACAATCTCATAATAGGGACATTGAACCGAAAAATTGACATTCTCGTAAAAGGGACATTGAACCGTAAACCGACATTCTCGTAAAAGAGACATTGAACCGTAAACCCGACATTCTCGTTAAAGGAACATTGAACCCTAAACCGACATTCTCCTAAAATGGACATTGAACCGTAAAACCGACATTTTCATAAAAGAGACATTGAACCGTAAACTGACATTCTCGTAAAAGGGACATTGAACTGTAAAACCGACATTCTCGTATAAGGGTCATTGAACCGTAAACCGACATTCTCGTAAAAGAGATATTGAACCGTAAAACCGTCATTCCCATAAGAGGGACATTAAACCGTAAAACCGTCATTCCCATAAGAGGGACATTGAACCGTAAAATCGACATTCTCAATAAAGGGACATTGAACCGTAAACTAACAATCCCGTAAAAGGGACATTGAACCGTAAAACCGACATTCCCGTATAAGGGACATTGAACCTAAAACCGACATTCTCGTAAAAGGGACATTGAACCGTAAAACCGACATTCTCGTAAAAGGAACATTAAACCGTAAAACCGACATTCTCGTAAAAGGGACATTGAACCGTAAACCGATAATCTCGTAAAAGGAACACTGAAGCTAAAACCGACATTCTCGTAAAACCGACATTCTCGTAAAAGGGACATTGAACCGTAAAAGCGACATTCTCGTAAAAGGGACATTGAACCGTAAAACCGACATTCTCGTAAAAGGGACGTTGTACCGTAAAACCGACATTCTCGTAAAAGGGACATTGAACCGTAAAACTGACAATCTCGTAAAAGGGACATTGAACTGTAAAACCGGCATTCTCGTAAAAGGGACATTGAACCGCAAAGCGACATTCTCGTAAAAGGGACATTGAACCGTAAAACCGACATTCTCGTAAAAGGGGCATTGAACCGTAAAACCGACAATCTCGTAAAAGGGACATTGAACCGTAAAACCGACATTCTCGTAAAAGGGACATTGAACCGTAAACCGACATTCTCGTAAAAGGGACATTGAACCGTAAAACCGACATTCTCGTAAAAGGGACATTGAACCGTAAACCGACATTCTCGTAAAAGGGACATTGAACCGTAAACCGACATTATCGTAAAAGGGACATTGAACCGTAAAACCGACAATCTCGTAAAAGGGACATTGAACCGTAAAACCGACATTCTCGTAAAAGGGACATTGAACCGTAAACCGACATTCCCGTAAAAGGGACATTGAACCGTAAAACCGATATTCCCGTATAAGGGACATTGAACCTAAAACCGACATTCTCGTAAAAGGGACATTGAACCGTAAAACCGACATTCTCGTAAAAGGGATATTGAACCGTAAACCGACATTCTCGTAAAAGGGACATTGAACCGTAAAACTGACAATCTCGTAAAAGGGACATTGAACTGTAAAACCGGCATTCTCGTAAAAGGGACATTGAACTGCAAAGCGACATTCTCGTAAAAGGGACATTCTCGTAAAAGGGACATTGAACCGTAAAACCGACATTCTCGTAAAAGGGACATTGAACCGTAAAACCGACATTCTCGTAAAAGGGACATTGAAACGTAAAGCGACATTCTCGTAAAAGGGACATTGAACCGTAAAGCGACATTCTCGTAAAAGGGACATTGAACCGTAAAAGCGACATTCTCGTAAAAGGGACATTGAACCGTAAAACCGACATTCTCGTAAAAGGGACGTTGAACCGTAAACCGACATTCTCGTAAAAGGGATATTGAACCGTAAAACCGACATTCTCGTAAAAGGGACATTGAACCGTAAAACCGACATTCTCGTAAAAGGGATATTGAACCGTAAACCGACATTCTCGTAAAAGGGACATTGAACCGTAAAAGCGACATTCTCGTAAAAGGGACATTGAACCGCAAAACCGACATTCTCGTAAAAGGGACGTTGAACCGTAAACCGACATTCTCGTAAAAGGGACATTGAACCGTAAAAGCCGACATTCTCGTAAAAGGGATATTGAACCGTAAACCGACATTCTCGTAAAAGGGACATTGAACCGTAAAACTGACAATCTCGTAAAAGGGACATTGAACTGTAAAACCGGCATTCTCGTAAAAGGGACATTGAACCGTAAAGCGACATTCTCGTAAAAGGGACATTGAACCGTAAAAGCGATATTCTCGTAAAAGGGACATTGAACCGTAAAACCGACATTCTTGTAAAAGGGACGTTGAACCGTAAACTGACATTCTCGTAAAAGGGACATTGAACCGTAAAACCGACATTCTCGTAAAAGGGACATTGAACCGTAAAACCGAAATTCTCGTAAAAGGGATATTGAACCGTAAACCGACATTCTCGTAAAAGGGACATTGAACCGTAAAACTGACAATCTCGTAAAAGGGACATTGAACTGTAAAACCGGCATTCTCGTAAAAGGGACATTGAACTGCAAAGCGACATTCTCGTAAAAGGGACATTCTCGTAAAAGGGACATTGAACCGTAAAACCGACATTCTCGTAAAAGGGACATTGAACCGTAAAACCGACATTCTCGTAAAAGGGACATTGAACCGTAAAGCGACATTCTCGTAAAAGGGACATTGAACCGTAAAGCGACATTCTCGTAAAAGGGACATTGAACCGTAAAAGCGACATTCTCGTAAAAGGGACATTGAACCGTAAAACCGACATTCTCGTAAAAGGGACGTTGAACCGTAAACCGACATTCTCGTAAAAGGGATATTGAACCGTAAAACCGACATTCTCGTAAAAGGGACATTGAACCGTAAAACCGACATTCTCGTAAAAGGGATATTGAACCGTAAACCGACATTCTCGTAAAAGGGACATTGAACCGTAAAAGCGACATTCTCGTAAAAGGGACATTGAACCGCAAAACCGACATTCTCGTAAAAGGGACGTTGAACCGTAAACCGACATTCTCGTAAAAGGGACATTGAACCGTAAAAGCCGACATTCTCGTAAAAGGGATATTGAACCGTAAACCGACATTCTCGTAAAAGGGACATTGAACCGTAAAACTGACAATCTCGTAAAAGGGACATTGAACCGTAAAACCGGCATTCTCGTAAAAGGGACATTGAACCGTAAACCGACATTCTCGTAAAGGGGACATTGAACTGTAAAACCGACATTCTCGTAAAAGGGACATTGAACCGCAAAGCGACATTCTCGTAAAAGGGACATTGAACCGTAAAACCGACATTCTCGTAAAAGGGACATTGAAACGTAAAGCGACATTCTCGTAAAAGGGACATTGAACCGTAAAGCGACATTCTCGTAAAAGGGACATTGAACCGTAAAAGCGACATTCTCGTAAAAGGGACATTGAACCGTAAAACCGACATTCTCGTAAAAGGGACGTTGAACCGTAAACCGACATTCTCGTAAAAGGGATATTGAACCGTAAAACCGACATTCTCGTAAAAGGGACATTGAACCGTAAAACCGACATTCTCGTAAAAGGGATATTGAACCGTAAACCGACATTCTCGTAAAAGGGACATTGAACCGTAAAAGCGACATTCTCGTAAAAGGGACATTGAACCGCAAAACCGACATTCTCGTAAAAGGGACGTTGAACCGTAAACCGACATTCTCGTAAAAGGGACATTGAACCGTAAAAGCCGACATTCTCGTAAAAGGGATATTGAACCGTAAAGCGACATTCTCGTAAAAGGGACATTGAACCGTAAAACTGACAATCTCGTAAAAGGGACATTGAACTGTAAAACCGGCATTCTCGTAAAAGGGACATTGAACCGTAAAGCGACATTCTCGTAAAAGGGACATTGAACCGTAAAAGCGATATTCTCGTAAAAGGGACATTGAACCGTAAAACCGACATTCTTGTAAAAGGGACGTTGAACCGTAAACTGACATTCTCGTAAAAGGGACATTGAACCGTAAAACCGACATTCTCGTAAAAGGGACATTGAACCGTAAAACCGAAATTCTCGTAAAAGGGATATTGAACCGTAAACCGACATTCTCGTAAAAGGGACATTGAACCGTAAAACTGACAATCTCGTAAAAGGGACATTGAACTGTAAAACCGGCATTCTCGTAAAAGGGACATTGAACTGCAAAGCGACATTCTCGTAAAAGGGACATTCTCGTAAAAGGGACATTGAACCGTAAAACCGACATTCTCGTAAAAGGGACATTGAACCGTAAAACCGACATTCTCGTAAAAGGGACATTGAACCGTAAAGCGACATTCTCGTAAAAGGGACATTGAACCGTAAAGCGACATTCTCGTAAAAGGGACATTGAACCGTAAAAGCGACATTCTCGTAAAAGGGACATTGAACCGTAAAACCGACATTCTCGTAAAAGGGACGTTGAACCGTAAACCGACATTCTCGTAAAAGGGATATTGAACCGTAAAACCGACATTCTCGTAAAAGGGACATTGAACCGTAAAACCGACATTCTCGTAAAAGGGATATTGAACCGTAAACCGACATTCTCGTAAAAGGGACATTGAACCGTAAAAGCGACATTCTCGTAAAAGGGACATTGAACCGCAAAACCGACATTCTCGTAAAAGGGACGTTGAACCGTAAACCGACATTCTCGTAAAAGGGACATTGAACCGTAAAAGCCGACATTCTCGTAAAAGGGATATTGAACCGTAAACCGACATTCTCGTAAAAGGGACATTGAACCGTAAAACTGACAATCTCGTAAAAGGGACATTGAACCGTAAAACCGGCATTCTCGTAAAAGGGACATTGAACCGTAAACCGACATTCTCGTAAAGGGGACATTGAACTGTAAAACCGACATTCTCGTAAAAGGGACATTGAACCGCAAAGCGACATTCTCGTAAAAGGGACATTGAACCGTAAATGTGACATTCTCGTAAAAGGGACATTGAACCGTAAAACCGACATTCTCGTAAAAGGGACGTTGAACCGTAAAACCGACATTCTCGTAAAAGAGACGTTGAACCGTAAACCGACATTCTCGTAAAAGGGACATTGAACCGTAAAACCGAAAATCTCGTAAAAGAGACATTGAACCGTAAAACCGACATTCTCGTAAAAGGGACATTGAACCGTAAAACCGACATTCTCGTAAAAGGGACATTGAACCGTAAAGCGACATTCTCGTAAAAGGGACATTGAACCGTAAAGCGACATTCTCGTAAAAGGGACATTGAACCGTAAAAGCGACATTCTCGTAAAAGGGATATTGAACCGTAAAACCGACATTCTCGTAAAAGGGACGTTGAACCGTAAACTGACATTCTCGTAAAAGGGACATTGAACCGTAAAACCGACATTCTCGTAAAAGGGACGTTGAACCGTAAAACCGACATTCTCGTAAAAGAGACGTTGAACCGTAAACCGACATTCTCGTAAAAGGGACATTGAACCGTAAAACCGAAAATCTCGTAAAAGAGACATTGAACCGTAAAACCGACATTCTCGTAAAAGGAACATTGAACCGTAAAACCGACATTCTCGTAAAAGGGACATTGAACCGTAAAGCGACATTCTCGTAAAAGGGACATTGAACCGTAAAGCGACATTCTCGTAAAAGGGACATTGAACCGTAAAACCGACATTCTCGTAAAAGGGACGTTGAACCGTAAAACCGACATTCTCGTAAAAGAGACGTTGAACCGTAAACCGACATTCTCGTAAAAGGGACATTGAACCGTAAAACTGAAAATCTCGTAAAAGAGACATTGAACCGTAAAACCGACATTCTCGTAAAAGGGACATTGAACCGTAAAACCGACATTCTCGTAAAAGGGACATTGAACCGTAAAGCGACATTCTCGTAAAAGGGACATTGAACCGTAAAGCGACATTCTCGTAAAAGGGACATTGAACCGTAAAAGCGACATTCTCGTAAAAGGGACATTGAACCGTAAAACCGACATTCTCGTAAAAGGGACGTTGAACCGTAAACTAACATTCTCGTAAAAGGGACATTGAACCGTAAAACCGACATTCTCGTAAAAGGGACATTGAACCGTAAACCGACATTCTTGTAAAAGGGACATTGAACCGTAAACCGACATTATCGTCAAAGGGACATTGAACCGTAAAACCGACAATCTCGTAAAAGGGACATTGAACCGTAAAACCGACATTCTCGTAAAAGGGACATTGAACCGTAAACCGACATTCCCGTAAAAGGGACATTGAACCGTAAAACCGATATTCCCGTATAAGGGACATTGAACCTAAAACCGACATTCTCGTAAAAGGGACATTGAACCGTAAAACCGACATTCTCGTAAACCGACATTCTCGTAAAAGGGACATTAAACCGTAAACCGACATTCTCGTAAAAAGGACATTGAACCGTAAAACCGACAATCTCATAATAGGGACATTGAACCGAAAAATTGACATTCTCGTAAAAGGGACATTGAACCGTAAACCGACATTCTTGTAAAAGGGACGTTGAACCGTAAACTGACATTCTCGTAAAAGGGACATTGAACCGTAAAACCGACATTCTCGTAAAAGGGACATTGAACCGTAAAACCGACATTCTCGTAAAAGGGATATTGAACCGTAAACCGACATTCTCGTAAAAGGGACATTGAACCGTAAAACGACATTCTCGTAAAATGGACATTGAACCGTAAAACTGACAATCTCGTAAAAGGGACATTGAACTGTAAAACCGGCATTCTCGTAAAAGGGACATTGAACTGCAAAGCGACATTCTCGTAAAAGGGACATTCTCGTAAAAGGGACATTGAACCGTAAAACCGACATTCTCGTAAAAGGGACATTGAACCGTAAAACCGACATTCTCGTAAAAGGGACATTGAACCGTAAAGCGACATTCTCGTAAAAGGGACATTGAACCGTAAAAGCGACATTCTCGTAAAAGGGACATTGAACCGTAAAACCGACATTCTCGTAAAAGGGACGTTGAACCGTAAACCGACATTCTCGTAAAAGGGATATTGAACCGTAAAACCGACATTCTCGTAAAAGGGACATTGAACCGTAAAACCGACATTCTCGTAAAAGGGATATTGAACCGTAAACCGACATTCTCGTAAAAGGGACATTGAACCGTAAAAGCGACATTCTCGTAAAAGGGACATTGAACCGCAAAACCGACATTCTCGTAAAAGGGACGTTGAACCGTAAACCGACATTCTCGTAAAAGGGACATTGAACCGTAAAAGCCGACATTCTCGTAAAAGGGATATTGAACCGTAAACCGACATTCTCGTAAAAGGGACATTGAACCGTAAAACTGACAATCTCGTAAAAGGGACATTGAACCGTAAAACCGGCATTCTCGTAAAAGGGACATTGAACCGTAAACCGACATTCTCGTAAAGGGGACATTGAACTGTAAAACCGACATTCTCGTAAAAGGGACATTGAACCGCAAAGCGACATTCTCGTAAAAGGGACATTGAACCGTAAAAGTGACATTCTCGTAAAAGGGACATTGAACCGTAAAACCGACATTCTCGTAAAAGGGACGTTGAACCGTAAAACCGACATTCTCGTAAAAGAGACGTTGAACCGTAAACCGACATTCTCGTAAAAGGGACATTGAACCGTAAAACCGAAAATCTCGTAAAAGAGACATTGAACCGTAAAACCGACATTCTCGTAAAAGGGACATTGAACCGTAAAACCGACATTCTCGTAAAAGGGACATTGAACCGTAAAGCGACATTCTCGTAAAAGGGACATTGAACCGTAAAGCGACATTCTCGTAAAAGGGACATTGAACCGTAAAAGCGACATTCTCGTAAAAGGGACAGTGAACCGTAAAACCGACATTCTCGTAAAAGGGACGTTGAACCGTAAACTGACATTCTCGTAAAAGGGACATTGAACCGTAAAACCGACATTCTCGTAAAAGGGACGTTGAACCGTAAAACCGACATTCTCGTAAAAGAGACGTTGAACCGTAAACCGACATTCTCGTAAAAGGGACATTGAACCGTAAAACCGAAAATCTCGTAAAAGAGACATTGAACCGTAAAACCGACATTCTCGTAAAAGGGACATTGAACCGTAAAACCGACATTCTCGTAAAAGGGACATTGAACCGTAAAGCGACATTCTCGTAAAAGGGACATTGAACCGTAAAGCGACATTCTCGTAAAAGGGACATTGAACCGTAAAAGCGACATTCTCGTAAAAGGGACATTGAACCGTAAAACCGACATTCTCGTAAAAGGGACGTTGAACCGTAAACTGACATTCTCGTAAAAGGGACATTGAACCGTAAAACCGACATTCTCGTAAAAGGGACATTGAACCGTAAACCGACATTCTTGTAAAAGGGACATTGAACCGTAAACCGACATTATCGTCAAAGGGACATTGAACCATAAAACCGACAATCTCGTAAAAGGGACATTGAACCGTAAAACCGACATTCTCGTAAAAGGGACATTGAACCGTAAACCGACATTCCCGTAAAAGGGACATTGAACCGTAAAACCGATATTCCCGTATAAGGGACATTGAACCTAAAACCGACATTCTCGTAAAAGGGACATTGAACCGTAAAACCGACATTCTCGTAAACCGACATTCTCGTAAAAGGGACATTAAACCGTAAACCGACATTCTCGTAAAAAGGACATTGAACCGTAAAACCGACAATCTCATAATAGGGACATTGAACCGTAAAACCGACAATCTCGTAAAAGGGACATTGAACCGTAAACCGACATTCTTGTAAAAGGGACGTTGAACCGTAAACTGACATTCTCGTAAAAGGGACATTGAACCGTAAAACCGACATTCTCGTAAAAGGGACATTGAACCGTAAAACCGACATTCTCGTAAAAGGGACATTGAACCGTAAACCGACATTCCCGTAAAAGGGACATTGAACCGTAAAACCGATATTCCCGTATAAGGGACATTGAACCTAAAACCGACATTCTCGTAAAAGGGACATTGAACTGCAAAGCGACATTCTCGTAAAAGGGACATTGAACCGTAAAACCGAAAATCTCGTAAAAGGGATATTGAACCGTAAACCGACATTCTCGTAAAAGGGACATTGAACCGTAAAACTAACAATCTCGTAAAAGGGACATTGAACCGTAAAACCGACATTCTCGTAAAAGGGATATTGAACCGTAAACCGACATTCTCGTTAAAGGGACATTGAACCGTAAAACTGACAATCTCGTAAAAGGGACATTGAACTGTAAAACCGGCATTCTCGTAAAAGGGACATTGAACTGCAAAGCGACATTCTCGTAAAAGGGACATTCTCGTAAAAGGGACATTGAACCGTAAAACCGACATTCTCGTAAAAGGGACATTGAACCGTAAAACCGACATTCTCGTAAAAGGGACATTGAACCGTAAAGCGACATTCTCGTAAAAGGGACATTGAACCGTAAAGCGACATTCTCGTAAAAGGGACATTGAACCGTAAAAGCGACATTCTCGTAAAAGGGACATTGAACCGTAAAACCGACATTCTCGTAAAAGGGACGTTGAACCGTAAACCGACATTCTCGTAAAAGGGATATTGAACCGTAAAACCGACATTCTCGTAAAAGGGACATTGAACCGTAAAACCGACATTCTCGTAAAAGGGATATTGAACCGTAAACCGACATTCTCGTAAAAGGGACATTGAACCGTAAAAGCGACATTCTCGTAAAAGGGACATTGAACCGCAAAACCGACATTCTCGTAAAAGGGACGTTGAACCGTAAACCGACATTCTCGTAAAAGGGACATTGAACCGTAAAAGCCGACATTCTCGTAAAAGGGATATTGAACCGTAAACCGACATTCTCGTAAAAGGGACATTGAACCGTAAAACTGACAATCTCGTAAAAGGGACATTGAACCGTAAAACCGGCATTCTCGTAAAAGGGACATTGAACCGTAAACCGACATTCTCGTAAAGGGGACATTGAACTGTAAAACCGACATTCTCGTAAATGGGACATTGAACCGCAAAGCGACATTCTCGTAAAAGGGACATTGAACCATAAATGTGACATTCTCGTAAAAGGGACATTGAACCGTAAAACCGACATTCTCGTAAAAGGGACGTTGAACCGTAAAACCGACATTCTCGTAAAAGAGACGTTGAACCGTAAACCGACATTCTCGTAAAAGGGACATTGAACCGTAAAACCGAAAATCTCGTAAAAGAGACATTGAACCGTAAAACCGACATTCTCGTAAAAGGGACATTGAACCGTAAAGCGACATTCTCGTAAAAGGGACATTGAACCGTAAAGCGACATTCTCGTAAAAGGGACATTGAACCGTAAAAGCGACATTCTCGTAAAAGGGACATTGAACCGTAAAACCGACATTCTCGTAAAAGGGACATTGAACCGTAAAACCGAAAATCTCGTAAAAGAGACATTGAACCGTAAAACCGACATTCTCGTAAAAGGGACATTGAACCGTAAAACCGAAAATCTCGTAAAAGAGACATTGAACCGTAAAACCGACATTCTCGTAAAAGGGACATTGAACCGTAAAACCGACATTCTCGTAAAAGGGACATTGAACCGTAAAGCGACATTCTCGTAAAAGGGACATTGAACCGTAAAGCGACATTCTCGTAAAAGGGACATTGAACCGTAAAAGCGACATTCTCGTAAAAGGGACATTGAACCGTAAAACCGACATTCTCGTAAAAGGGACATTGAACCGTAAACCGACATTCTTGTAAAAGGGACATTGAACCGTAAACCGACATTATCGTCAAAGGGACATTGAACCATAAAACCGACAATCTCGTAAAAGGGACATTGAACCGTAAACCGACATTCCCGTAAAAGGGACATTGAACCGTAAAACCGATATTCCCGTATAAGGGACATTGAACCTAAAACCGACATTCTCGTAAAAGGGACATTGAACCGTAAAACCGACATTCTCGTAAACCGACATTCTCGTAAAAGGGACATTAAACCGTAAACCGACATTCTCGTAAAAAGGACATTGAACCGTAAAACCGACAATCTCATAATAGGGACATTGAACCGTAAAACCGACAATCTCGTAAAAGGGACATTGAACCGTAAACCGACATTCTTGTAAAAGGGACGTTGAACCGTAAACTGACATTCTCGTAAAAGGGACATTGAACCGTAAAACCGACATTCTCGTAAAAGGGACATTGAACCGTAAAACCGACATTCTCGTAAAAGGGACATTGAACCGTAAACCGACATTCCCGTAAAAGGGACATTGAACCGTAAAACCGATATTCCCGTATAAGGGACATTGAACCTAAAACCGACATTCTCGTAAAAGGGACATTGAACTGCAAAGCGACATTCTCGTAAAAGGGACATTGAACCGTAAAACCGAAAATCTCGTAAAAGGGATATTGAACCGTAAATCGACATTCTCGTAAAAGGGACATTGAACCGTAAAACTGACAATCTCGTAAAAGGGACATTGAACCGTAAAACCGACATTCTCGTAAAAGGGATATTGAACCGTAAACCGACATTCTCGTAAAAGGGACATTGAACCGTAAAACTGACAATCTCGTAAAAGGGACATTGAACTGTAAAACCGGCATTCTCGTAAAAGGGACATTGAACTGCAAAGCGACATTCTCGTAAAAGGGACATTCTCGTAAAAGGGACATTGAACCGTAAAACCGACATTCTCGTAAAAGGGACATTGAACCGTAAAACCGACATTCTCGTAAAAGGGACATTGAACCGTAAAGCGACATTCTCGTAAAAGGGACATTGAACCGTAAAGCGACATTCTCGTAAAAGGGACATTGAACCGTAAAAGCGACATTCTCGTAAAAGGGACATTGAACCGTAAAACCGACATTCTCGTAAAAGGGACGTTGAACCGTAAACCGACATTCTCGTAAAAGGGATATTGAACCGTAAAACCGACATTCTCGTAAAAGGGACATTGAACCGTAAAACCGACATTCTCGTAAAAGGGATATTGAACCGTAAACCGACATTCTCGTAAAAGGGACATTGAACCGTAAAAGCGACATTCTCGTAAAAGGGACATTGAACCGCAAAACCGACATTCTCGTAAAAGGGACGTTGAACCGTAAACCGACATTCTCGTAAAAGGGACATTGAACCGTAAAAGCCGACATTCTCGTAAAAGGGATATTGAACCGTAAACCGACATTCTCGTAAAAGGGACATTGAACCGTAAAACTGACAATCTCGTAAAAGGGACATTGAACCGTAAAACCGGCATTCTCGTAAAAGGGACATTGAACCGTAAACCGACATTCTCGTAAAGGGGACATTGAACTGTAAAACCGACATTCTCGTAAAAGGGACATTGAACCGCAAAGCGACATTCTCGTAAAAGGGACATTGAACCGTAAATGTGACATTCTCGTAAAAGGGACATTGAACCGTAAAACCGACATTCTCGTAAAAGGGACGTTGAACCGTAAAACCGACATTCTCGTAAAAGAGACGTTGAACCGTAAACCGACATTCTCGTAAAAGGGACATTGAACCGTAAAACCGAAAATCTCGTAAAAGAGACATTGAACCGTAAAACCGACATTCTCGTAAAAGGGACATTGAACCGTAAAACCGACATTCTCGTAAAAGGGACATTGAACCGTAAAGCGACATTCTCGTAAAAGGGACATTGAACCGTAAAGCGACATTCTCGTAAAAGGGACATTGAACCGTAAAAGCGACATTCTCGTAAAAGGGACATTGAACCGTAAAAGCGACATTCTCGTAAAAGGGACATTGAACCGTAAAACCGAAAATCTCGTAAAAGAGACATTGAACCGTAAAACCGACATTCTCGTAAAAGGGACATTGAACCGTAAAACCGAAAATCTCGTAAAAGAGACATTGAACCGTAAAACCGACATTCTCGTAAAAGGGACATTGAACCGTAAAACCGACATTCTCGTAAAAGGGACATTGAACCGTAAAGCGACATTCTCGTAAAAGGGACATTGAACCGTAAAGCGACATTCTCGTAAAAGGGACATTGAACCGTAAAAGCGACATTCTCGTAAAAGGGACATTGAACCGTAAAACCGACATTCTCGTAAAAGGGACATTGAACCGTAAACCGACATTCTTGTAAAAGGGACATTGAACCGTAAACCGACATTATCGTCAAAGGGACATTGAACCATAAAACCGACAATCTCGTAAAAGGGACATTGAACCGTAAACCGACATTCCCGTAAAAGGGACATTGAACCGTAAAACCGATATTCCCGTATAAGGGACATTGAACCTAAAACCGACATTCTCGTAAAAGGGACATTGAACCGTAAAACCGACATTCTCGTAAACCGACATTCTCGTAAAAGGGACATTAAACCGTAAACCGACATTCTCGTAAAAAGGACATTGAACCGTAAAACCGACAATCTCATAATAGGGACATTGAACCGAAAAATTGACATTCTCGTAAAAGGGACATTGAACCGTAAACCGACATTCTTGTAAAAGGGACGTTGAACCGTAAACTGACATTCTCGTAAAAGGGACATTGAACCGTAAAACCGACATTCTCGTAAAAGGGACATTGAACCGTAAAACCGACATTCTCGTAAAAGGGATATTGAACCGTAAACCGACATTCTCGTAAAAGGGACATTGAACCGTAAAACTGACAATCTCGTAAAAGGGACATTGAACTGTAAAACCGGCATTCTCGTAAAAGGGACATTGAACTGCAAAGCGACATTCTCGTAAAAGGGACATTCTCGTAAAAGGAACATTGAACCGTAAAACCGACATTCTCGTAAAAGGGACATTGAACCGTAAAACCGACATTCTCGTAAACCGACATTCTCGTAAAAGGGACATTAAACCGTAAACCGACATTCTCGTAAAAAGGACATTGAACCGTAAAACCGACAATCTCATAATAGGGACATTGAACCGAAAAATTGACATTCTCGTAAAAGGGACATTGAACCGTAAACCGACATTCTCGTAAAAGAGACATTGAACCGTAAACCCGACATTCTCGTTAAAGGAACATTGAACCCTAAACCGACATTCTCCTAAAATGGACATTGAACCGTAAAACCGACATTTTCATAAAAGAGACATTGAACCGTAAACTGACATTCTCGTAAAAGGGACATTGAACTGTAAAACCGACATTCTCGTATAAGGGTCATTGAACCGTAAACCGACATTCTCGTAAAAGAGATATTGAACCGTAAAACCGTCATTCCCATAAGAGGGACATTAAACCGTAAAACCGTCATTCCCATAAGAGGGACATTGAACCGTAAAATCGACATTCTCAATAAAGGGACATTGAACCGTAAACTAACAATCCCGTAAAAGGGACATTGAACCGTAAAACCGACATTCCCGTATAAGGGACATTGAACCTAAAACCGACATTCTCGTAAAAGGGACATTGAACCGTAAAACCGACATTCTCGTAAAAGGAACATTAAACCGTAAAACCGACATTCTCGTAAAAGGGACATTGAACCGTAAACCGATAATCTCGTAAAAGGAACACTGAAGCTAAAACCGACATTCTCGTAAAACCGACATTCTCGTAAAAGGGACATTGAACCGTAAAAGCGACATTCTCGTAAAAGGGACATTGAACCGTAAAACCGACATTCTCGTAAAAGGGACGTTGTACCGTAAAACCGACATTCTCGTAAAAGGGACATTGAACCGTAAAACTGACATTCTCGTAAAAGGAACATTAAACCGTAAAACCGACATTCTCGTAAAAGGGACATTGAACCGTAAACCGATAATCTCGTAAAAGGAACACTGAAGCTAAAACCGACATTCTCGTAAAACCGACATTCTCGTAAAAGGGACATTGAACCGTAAAAGCGACATTCTCGTAAAAGGGACATTGAACCGTAAAACCGACATTCTCGTAAAAGGGACGTTGTACCGTAAAACCGACATTCTCGTAAAAGGGACATTGAACCGTAAAACTGACAATCTCGTAAAAGGGACATTGAACTGTAAAACCGGCATTCTCGTAAAAGGGACATTGAACCGCAAAGCGACATTCTCGTAAAAGGGACATTGAACCGTAAAACCGACATTCTCGTAAAAGGGGCATTGAACCGTAAAACCGACAATCTCGTAAAAGGGACATTGAACCGTAAAACCGACATTCTCGTAAAAGGGACATTGAACCGTAAACCGACATTCTCGTAAAAGGGACATTGAACCGTAAAACCGACATTCTCGTAAAAGGGACATTGAACCGTAAAACCGACAATCTCGTAAAAGGGACATTGAACCGTAAAACCGACATTCTCGTAAAAGGGACATTGAACCGTAAACCGACATTCCCGTAAAAGGGACATTGAACCGTAAAACCGATATTCCCGTATAAGGGACATTGAACCTAAAACCGACATTCTCGTAAAAGGGACATTGAACCGTAAAACCGACATTCTCATAAAAGGGACATTAAACCGTAAACCGACATTCACGTAAAAAGGACATTGAACCGTAAAACCGACAATCTCATAATAGGGACATTGAACCGAAAAATTGACATTCTCGTAAAAGGGACATTGAACCGTAAACCGACATTCTCGTAAAAGAGACATTGAACCGTAAAACCGACATTCTCGTAAAAGGAACATTGAACCCTAAACCGACATTCTCCTAAAATGGACATTGAACCGTAAAACCGACATTTTCATAAAATAGACATTGAACCGTAAACTGACATTCTCGTAAAAGGGACATTGAACTGTGAAACCGACATTCTCGTATAAGGGACATTGAACCGTAAACCGACATTCTCTTAAAAGAGACATTGAACCGTAAAACCGTCATTCCCATAAGAGGGAAATTAAACCGTAAAACCGTCATTCCCATAAGAGGGACATTGAACCGCAAAGCGACATTCTCGTAAAAGGGACATTGAACCGTA
Organism: Galeopsis tetrahit; assembly: GCA_963675135.1. Lineage (NCBI taxonomy): Eukaryota > Viridiplantae > Streptophyta > Magnoliopsida > Lamiales > Lamiaceae > Galeopsis > Galeopsis tetrahit. Next base: position 44,074,075 of record OY776131.1, read on the forward strand.
AAAGCGACATTCTCGTAAAAGGGACATTGAACCGTAAAGCGACATTCTCGTAAAAGGGACATTGAACCGTAAAAGCGACATTCTCGTAAAAGGGACATTGAACCGTAAAACCGACATTCTCGTAAAAGGGACATTGAACCGTAAAACCGACATTCTCGTAAAAGGGACATTGAACCGTCAAGCGACATTCTCGTAAAAGGGACATTGAACCGTAAAGCGACATTCTCGTAAAAGGGACATTGAATCGTAAAAGCGACATTCTCGTAAAAGGGACATTGAACCGTAAAACCGACATTCTCGTAAAAGGGACGTTGAACCGTAAACCGACATTCTCGTAAAAGGGACATTGAACCGTAAAACTGACAATCTCGTAAAAGGGACATTGAACTGTAAAACCGGCATTCTCGTAAAAGGGACATTGAACCGTAAACCGACATTCTCGTAAAGGGGACATTGAACTGTAAAACCGACATTCTCGTAAAAGGGACATTGAACCGCAAAGCGACATTCTCGTAAAAGGGACATTGAACCGTAAAAGCGACATTCTCGTAAAAGAGACATTGAACCGTAAAACCGACATTCTCGTAAAAGGGACGTTGAACCGTAAACCGACATTCTCGTAAGAGGGACATTGAACCGTAAAACCGAAAATCTCGTAAAAGAGACATTGAACCGTAAAACCGACATTCTCGTAAAAGGGACATTGAACCGTAAAACCGACATTCTCGTAAAGGGGACATTGAATTGTAAAATCGACATTCTCGTAAAAGGGACATTGAACCGCAAAGCCACATTCTCGTAAAAGGGACATTGAACCGTAAAAGCGACATTCTCGTAAAAGGGACATTGAACCGTACACCGACATTCTCGTAAAAGGGACGTTGAACCGTAAAACCGACATTCTCGTAAAAGGGACGTTGAACCGTAAACCGACATTCTCGTAAAAGGGACATTGAACCGTAAAACCGAAAATCTCGTAAAAGAGACATTGAACCGTAAAACCGACATTCTCGTAAAAGGGACATTGAACCGTAAAACCGACATTCTCGTAAAAGGGACATTGAACCGTAAAGCCACATTCTCGTAAAAGGGACATTGAACCATAAAGCGACATTCTCGTAAAAGGGACATTGAACCGTAAAGCGACATTCTCGTAAAAGGGACATTGAACCGTAAACGGACATTCTCGTAAAAAGGACATTGAACCGTAAAATCGACATTCTCGTAAAAGGGACATTGAACCGTAAAACCGACATTCTCGTAAAAGGGACATTGAACCGTAAAACCGACATTCTCGTAAAAGGGACATTGAACCGTAAAGCGACATTCTCGTAAAAGGGACATTGAACCGTAATGCGACATTCTCGTAAAAGGGACATTGAACCGTAAAACCGAAAATCTCGTAAAAGAGACATTGAACCGTAAAACCGACATTCTCGTAAAAGGGACATTGAACCGTAAAAGCGACATTCTCGTAAAAGGGACATTGAACCGTACACCGACATTCTCGTAAAAGGGACGTTGAACCGTAAAACCGACATTCTCGTAAAAGGGACGTTGAACCGTAAAGCGACATTCTCGTAAAAGGGACATTGAACCGTAAAACCGAAAATCTCGTAAAAGAGACATTGAACCGTAAAACCGACATTCTCGTAAAAGGGACATTGAACCGTAAAACCGACATTCTCGTAAAAGGGACATTGAACCGTAAAGCCACATTCTCGTAAAAGGGACATTGAACCGTAAAGCGACATTCTCGTAAAAGGGACATTGAACCGTAAAAGCGACATTCTCGTAAAAGGGACATTGAACCGTAAAACCGACATTCTCGTAAAAGGGACGTTGAACCGTAAACCGACATTCTCGTAAAAGGGACATTGAACCGTAAAACCGAAAATCTTGTAAAAGAGACATTGAACCGTAAAACCGACATTCTCGTAAAAGGGACATTAAACCATTAAACCGTAAAACCGACAATCTCGTAAAAGGGACATTTAACCGTAAAGCGACATTCTCGTAAAAGGGACAATTAACCGTAAAGCGACATTCTCGTAAAAGGGACATTGAACCGTAAACCAACATTCTCGTAAAAGGGTCATTGAACCGTAAAACCGATAATCTCGTAAAAGGGACATTGAACCGTAAAACCGACATTCTCGTAAAAGGGACATTGAACCGTAAACCGACATTCTCGTAAAAGGGACATTGAACCGTAAAACCGACATTCTCGTAAAAGGGACATTGAACCGTAAAACCGACATTCTCGTAAAAGGGACATTGAACCGTAAAGCGACATTCTCGTAAAAGGGACATTGAACCGTAAAGCGACATTCTCGTAAAAGGGACATTGAACCGTAAAAGCGACATTCTCGTAAAAGGGACATTGAACCGTAAACCGACATTTTCGTAAAGGGGACATTGAACCGTAAAACCGACATTCTCGTAAAAGGGACATTGAACCGTAAACCGACATTTTCGTAAAGGGGACATTGAACCGTAAAACCGACATTCTCGTAAAAGGGACATTTAACCGAACCGCAAAGCGACATTCTCGTAAAAGGGACATTGAACCGTAAAACTGACAATCTCGTAAAAGGGACATTGAACCGCAAAGCGACATTCTCGTAAAAGGGACATTGAACCGTAAAACTGACAATCTCGTAAAAGGGACATTGAACCGTAAAACCGGCATTCTCGTAAAAGGGACATTGAACCGCAAAGCGACATTCTCGTAAAAGGGACATTGAACCGTAAAAGCGACATTCTCGTAAAAGGGACATTGAACCGCAAAGCGACATTCTCGTAAAAGGGACATTGAACCGCAAAGCGACATTCTCGTAAAAGGGACATTGAACCGTAAAACCGACATTCTCGTAAAAGGGACGTTGAACCGTAAACCGACATTCTCGTAAAAGGGACATTGAACCGTAAAACTGACAATCTCGTAAAAGGGACATTGAACTGTAAAACCGGCATTCTCGTAAAAGGGACATTGAACCGTAAACCGACATTCTCGTAAAGGGGACATTGAACTGTAAAACCGACATTCTCGTAAAAGGGACATTGAACCGCAAAGCGACATTCTCGTAAAAGGGACATTGAACCGTAAAAGCGACATTCTCGTAAAAGAGACATTGAACCGTAAAACCGACATTCTCGTAAAAGGGACGTTGAACCGTAAAACCGACATTCTCGTAAAAGGGACGTTGAACCGTAAACCGACATTCTCGTAAGAGGGACATTGAACCGTAAAACCGAAAATCTCGTAAAAGAGACATTGAACCGTAAAACCGACATTCTCGTAAAAGGGACATTGAACCGTAAAACCGACATTCTCGTAAAGGGGACATTGAATTGTAAAATCGACATTCTCGTAAAAGGGACATTGAACCGCAAAGCCACATTCTCGTAAAAGGGACATTGAACCGTAAAAGCGACATTCTCGTAAAAGGGACATTGAACCGTACACCGACATTCTCGTAAAAGGGACGTTGAACCGTAAAACCGACATTCTCGTAAAAGGGACGTTGAACCGTAAACCGACATTCTCGTAAAAGGGACATTGAACCGTAAAACCGAAAATCTCGTAAAAGGGACATTGAACCGTAAAACCGACATTCTCGTAAAAGGGACATTGAACCGTAAAACCGACATTCTCGTAAAAGGGACATTGAACCGTAAAGCCACATTCTCGTAAAAGGGACATTGAACCGTAAAGCGACATTCTCGTAAAAGGGACATTGAACCGTAAAGCGACATTCTCGTAAAAGGGACATTGAACCGTAAACGGACATTCTCGTAAAAAGGACATTGAACCGTAAAATCGACATTCTCGTAAAAGGGACATTGAACCGTAAAACCGACATTCTCGTAAAAGGGACATTGAACCGTAAAACCGACATTCTCGTAAAAGGGACATTGAACCGTAAAGCGACATTCTCGTAAAAGGGACATTGAACCGTAAAGCGACATTCTCGTAAAAGGGACATTGAACCGTAAAACCGAAAATCTCGTAAAAGAGACATTGAACCGTAAAACCGACATTCTCGTAAAAGGGACATTGAACCGTAAAAGCGACATTCTCGTAAAAGGGACATTGAACCGTACACCGACATTCTCGTAAAAGGGACGTTGAACCGTAAAACCGACATTCTCGTAAAAGGGACGTTGAACCGTAAACCGATATTCTCGTAAAAGGGACATTGAACCGTAAAACCGAAAATCTCGTAAAAGAGACATTGAACCGTAAAACCGACATTCTCGTAAAAGGGACATTGAACCGTAAAACCGACATTCTCGTAAAAGGGACATTGAACCGTAAAGCCACATTCTCGTAAAAGGGACATTGAACCGTAAAGCGACATTCTCGTAAAAGGGACATTGAACCGTAAAAGCGACATTCTCGTAAAAGGGACATTGAACCGTAAAACCGACATTCTCGTAAAAGGGACGTTGAACCGTAAACCGACATTCTCGTAAAAGGGACATTGAACCGTAAAACCGAAAATCTTGTAAAAGAGACATTGAACCGTAAAACCGACATTCTCGTAAAAGGGACATTAAACCATTAAACCGTAAAACCGACAATCTCGTAAAAGGGACATTTAACCGTAAAGCGACATTCTCGTAAAAGGGACAATTAACCGTAAAGCGACATTCTCGTAAAAGGGACATTGAACCGTAAACCAACATTCTCGTAAAAGGGTCATTGAACCGTAAAACCGATAATCTCGTAAAAGGGACATTGAACCGTAAAACCGACATTCTCGTAAAAGGGACATTGAACCGTAAACCGACATTCTCGTAAAAGGGACATTGAACCGTAAAACCGACATTCTCGTAAAAGGGACATTGAACCGTAAAACGACATTCTCGTAAAAGGGACATTGAACCGTAAAGCGACATTCTCGTAAAAGGGACATTGAACCGTAAAGCGACATTCTCGTAAAAGGGACATTGAACCGTAAAAGCGACATTCTCGTAAAAGGGACATTGAACCGTAAACCGACATTTTCGTAAAGGGGACATTGAACCGTAAAACCGACATTCTCGTAAAAGGGACATTGAACCGAACCGCAAAGCGACATTCTCGTAAAAGGGACATTGAACCGTAAAACTGACAATCTCGTAAAAGGGACATTGAACCGCAAAGCGACATTCTCGTAAAAGGGACATTGAACCGTAAAACTGACAATCTCGTAAAAGGGACATTGAACCGTAAAACCGGCATTCTCGTAAAAGGGACATTGAACCGCAAAGCGACATTTTCGTAAAAGGGACATTGAACCGTAAAAGCGACATTCTCGTAAAAGGGACATTGAACCGTAAAGCGACATTCTCGTAAAAGGGACATTGAACCGTAAAAGCGACATTCTCGTAAAAGGGACATTGAACCGTAAAACCGACATTCTCGTAAAAGGGACATTGAACCGTAAAGCGACATTCTCGTAAAAGGGACATTGAACCGTAAAGCGACATTCTCGTAAAAGGGACATTGAACCGTAAAACCGACATTCTCGTAAGAGGGATATTGAACCGTAAAACCGACATTCTCGTAAGAGGGACATTGAACCGTAAACCGACATTCTCGTAAAAGGGACATTGAACCGTAAAACCGACATTCTCGTAAAAGGGATATTGAACCGTAAACCGACATTCTCGTAAAAGGGACATTGAACCGTAAAACTGACCATCTCGTAAAAGGGACATTGAACTGTAAAACCGGCATTCTCGTAAAAGGGACATTGAACCGTAAACCGACATTCTCGTAAAGGGGACATTGAACTGTAAAACCGACATTCTCGTAAAAGGGACATTGAACCGCAAAGCGACATTCTCGTAAAATGGACATTGAACCGTAAAAGCGACATTCTCGTAAAAGGGACATTGAACCGTAAAACCGACATTCTCGTAAAAGGGACGTTGAACCGTAAAACCGACATTCTCGTAAAAGGGGCATTGAACCGTAAAACCGACAATCTCGTAAAAGGGACATTGAACCGTAAAACCGACATTCTCGTAAAAGGGACATTGAACCGTAAATCGACATTCTCGTAAAAGGGACATTGAACCGTAAAACCGACATTCTCGTAAAAGGGACATTGAACCGTAAACCGACATTCTCGTAAAAGGGACACTGAACCGTAAACCGACATTATCGTCAAAGGGACATTGAACCGTAAAACCGACAATCTCGTAAAAGGGACATTGAACCGTAAAACCGACATTCTCGTAAAAGGGACATTGAACCGTAAACCGACATTCCCGTAAAAGGGACATTGAACCGTAAAACCGATATTCCCGTATAAGGGACATTGAACCTAAAACCGACATTCTCGTAAAAGGGACATTGAACCGTAAAACCGACATTCTCGTAAACCGACATTCTCGTAAAAGGGATATTAAACCGTAAACCGACATTCTCGTAAAAAGGACATTGAACCGTAAAACCGACAATCTCATAATAGGGACATTGAACCGAAAAATTGACATTCTCGTAAAAGGGACATTGAACCGTAAACCGACATTCTCGTAAAAGAGACATTGAACCGTAAAACCGACATTCTCGTAAAAGGGACGTTGAACCGTAAAACCGACATTCTCGTAAAAGGGACGTTAAACCGTAAACCGACATTCTCGTAAGAGGGACATTGAACCGTAAAACCGAAAATCTCGTAAAAGAGACATTGAACCGTAAAACCGACATTCTCGTAAAAGGGACATTGAACCGTAAAACCGACATTCTCGTAAAGGGGACATTGAATTGTAAAATCGACATTCTCGTAAAAGGGACATTGAACCGCAAAGCCACATTCTCGTAAAAGGGACATTGAACCGTAAAAGCGACATTCTCGTAAAAGGGACATTGAACCGTACACCGACATTCTCGTAAAAGGGACGTTGAACCGTAAAACCGACATTCTCGTAAAAGGGACGTTGAACCGTAAACCGACATTCTCGTAAAAGGGACATTGAACCGTAAAACCGAAAATCTCGTAAAAGGGACATTGAACCGTAAAACCGACATTCTCGTAAAAGGGACATTGAACCGTAAAACCGACATTCTCGTAAAAGGGACATTGAACCGTAAAGCCACATTCTCGTAAAAGGGACATTGAACCGTAAAGCGACATTCTCGTAAAAGGGACATTGAACCGTAAAGCGACATTCTCGTAAAAGGGACATTGAACCGTAAACGGACATTCTCGTAAAAGGGACATTGAACCGTAAAACCGACATTCTCGTAAAAGGGACATTGAACCGTAAAACCGACATTCTCGTAAAAGGGACATTGAACCGTAAAGCGACATTCTCGTAAAAGGGACATTGAACCGTAAAGCGACATTCTCGTAAAAGGGACATTGAACCGTAAAACCGAAAATCTCGTAAAAGAGACATTGAACCGTAAAACCGACATTCTCGTAAAAGGGACATTGAACCGTAAAAGCGACATTCTCGTAAAAGGGACATTGAACCGTACACCGACATTCTCGTAAAAGGGACGTTGAACCGTAAAACCGACATTCTCGTAAAAGGGACGTTGAACCGTAAACCGATATTCTCGTAAAAGGGACATTGAACCGTAAAACCGAAAATCTCGTAAAAGAGACATTGAACCGTAAAACCGACATTCTCGTAAAAGGGACATTGAACCGTAAAACCGACATTCTCGTAAAAGGGACATTGAACCGTAAAGCCACATTCTCGTAAAAGGGACATTGAACCGTAAAGCGACATTCTCGTAAAAGGGACATTGAACCGTAAAAGCGACATTCTCGTAAAAGGGACATTGAACCGTAAAACCGACATTCTCGTAAAAGGGACGTTGAACCGTAAACCGACATTCTCGTAAAAGGGACATTGAACCGTAAAACCGAAAATCTTGTAAAAGAGACATTGAACCGTAAAACCGACATTCTCGTAAAAGGGACATTAAACCATTAAACCGTAAAACCGACAATCTCGTAAAAGGGACATTTAACCGTAAAGCGACATTCTCGTAAAAGGGACAATTAACCGTAAAGCGACATTCTCGTAAAAGGGACATTGAACCGTAAACCAACATTCTCGTAAAAGGGTCATTGAACCGTAAAACCGATAATCTCGTAAAAGGGACATTGAACCGTAAAACCGACATTCTCGTAAAAGGGACATTGAACCGTAAACCGACATTCTCGTAAAAGGGACATTGAACCGTAAAACCGACATTCTCGTAAAAGGGACATTGAACCGTAAAACCGACATTCTCGTAAAAGGGACATTGAACCGTAAAGCGACATTCTCGTAAAAGGGACATTGAACCGTAAAGCGACATTCTCGTAAAAGGGACATTGAACCGTAAAAGCGACATTCTCGTAAAAGGGACATTGAACCGTAAACCGACATTTTCGTAAAGGGGACATTGAACCGTAAAACCGACATTCTCGTAAAAGGGACATTGAACCGAACCGCAAAGCGACATTCTCGTAAAAGGGACATTGAACCGTAAAACTGACAATCTCGTAAAAGGGACATTGAACCGCAAAGCGACATTCTCGTAAAAGGGACATTGAACCGTAAAACTGACAATCTCGTAAAAGGGACATTGAACCGTAAAACCGGCATTCTCGTAAAAGGGACATTGAACCGCAAAGCGACATTTTCGTAAAAGGGACATTGAACCGTAAAAGCGACATTCTCGTAAAAGGGACATTGAACCGTAAAGCGACATTCTCGTAAAAGGGACATTGAACCGTAAAAGCGACATTCTCGTAAAAGGGACATTGAACCGTAAAACCGACATTCTCGTAAAAGGGACATTGAACCGTAAAGCGACATTCTCGTAAAAGGGACATTGAACCGTAAAGCGACATTCTCGTAAAAGGGACATTGAACCGTAAAACCGACATTCTCGTAAGAGGGACATTGAACCGTAAAACCGACATTCTCGTAAGAGGGACATTGAACCGTAAACCGACATTCTCGTAAAAGGGACATTGAACCGTAAAACCGACATTCTCGTAAAAGGGATATTGAACCGTAAACCGACATTCTCGTAAAAGGGACATTGAACCGTAAAACTGACCATCTCGTAAAAGGGACATTGAACTGTAAAACCGGCATTCTCGTAAAAGGAACATTGAACCGTAAACCGACATTCTCGTAAAGGGGACATTGAACTGTAAAACCGACATTCTCGTAAAAGGGACATTGAACCGCAAAGCGACATTCTCGTAAAAGGGACATTGAACCGTAAAAGCGACATTCTCGTAAAAGGGACATTGAACCGTAAAACCGACATTCTCGTAAAAGGGACGTTGAACCGTAAAACCGACATTCTCGTAAAAGGGGCATTGAACCGTAAAACCGACAATCTCGTAAAAGGGACATTGAACCGTAAAACCGACATTCTCGTAAAAGGGACATTGAACCGTAAATCGACATTCTCGTAAAAGGGACATTGAACCGTAAAACCGACATTCTCGTAAAAGGGACATTGAACCGTAAACCGACATTCTCGTAAAAGGGACACTGAACCGTAAACCGACATTATCGTCAAAGGGACATTGAACCGTAAAACCGACAATCTCGTAAAAGGGACATTGAACCGTAAAACCGACATTCTCGTAAAAGGGACATTGAACCGTAAACCGACATTCCCGTAAAAGGGACATTGAACCGTAAAACCGATATTCCCGTATAAGGGACATTGAACCTAAAACCGACATTCTCGTAAAAGGGACATTGAACCGTAAAACCGACATTCTCGTAAACCGACATTCTCGTAAAAGGGATATTAAACCGTAAACCGACATTCTCGTAAAAAGGACATTGAACCGTAAAACCGACAATCTCATAATAGGGACATTGAACCGAAAAATTGACATTCTCGTAAAAGGGACATTGAACCGTAAACCGACATTCTCGTAAAAGAGACATTGAACCGTAAAACCGACATTCTCGTTAAAGGAACATTGAACCCTAAACCGACATTCTCCTAAAATGGACATTGAACCGTAAAACCGACATTTTCATAAAAGAGACATTGAACCGTAAACTGACATTCTCGTAAAAGGGACATTGAACTATGAAACCGACATTCTCGTATAAGGGACATTGAACCGTAAACCGACATTCTCGTAAAAGAGACATTGAACCGTAAAACCGTCATTCCCATAAGAGGGACATTAAACCGTAAAACCGTCATTTCCATAAGAGGGACATTGAACCGTAAAATCGACATTCTCAATAAAGGGACATTGAACCGTAAACTAACAATCCCGTAAAAGGGACATTGAACCGTAAAACCGACATTCCCGTATAAGGGACATTGAACCTAAAACCGATATTCTCGTAAAAGGGACATTGAACCGTAAAACCGACATTCTCGTAAAAGGAACATTAAACCGTAAAACCGACATTCTCGTAAAAGGGACATTGAACCGTAAACCGATAATCTCGTAAAAGGAACACTGAAGCTAAAACTGACATTCTCGTAAAACCGACATTCTCGTAAACCGACATTCTCGTAAAAGTGACATTAAACCGTAAACAGACATTCTCGTAAAAAGGACATTGAACCGTAAAACCAACAATCTCATAATAGGGACATTGAACCGGAAAACCGACATTCTCGTAAAAGGGACATTGAACCGTAAACCGACATTCTCGTAAAAGGGACATTGAACCGTAAAACCGACATTCTCGTAAAAGGGACACTGAACCGTAAAACCGACATTCTCGTAAAAGGGACACTGAACCGTAAAACCGACATTCTCGTAAAATGGACATTGAACCGTAAAACCGACATTCTCGTAAAAGGGACATTGAACCGTAAACTGACATTCTCGTAAGAGGGACATTGAACCGTAAACCAACATTCTCGTAAGAGGGACATTGAACCGTAAACCGACATTCTCGTAACAGGGACATTGAACCGTAAATCGACATTCTCGTAAAAGGGACATTGAACCGTAAACCGACATTCTCGTAAAAGGGACATTGAACCGTAAACCGACATTCTCGTAAAAGGGACATTGAACCGTAAACCGACATTCTCGTAAAAGGGACATTGAACCGTAAAACTGACAATCTCGTAAAAGGGACATTGAACTGTAAAACCGGCATTCTCGTAAAAGGGACATTGAACCGTAAACCGACATTTTCGTAAAGGGGACATTGAACCGTAAAACCAACATTCTCGTAAAAGGGACATTGAACCGCAAAGTGACATTCTCGTAAAAGGGACATTGAACCGTAAAAGCGACATTCTCGTAAAAGGGACATTGAACCGTAAAACCGACATTCTCGTAAAAGGGACGTTGAACCGTAAAACCGACATTCTCGTAAAAGGGACGTTGAATCGTAAACCGACATTCTCGTAAAAGGGACGTTGAACCGTAAAACCGAAAATCTCGTAAAAGAGACATTGAACAGTAAACCGACATTCTCGTAGAAGGGACATTGAACCGTAAAACCGACATTCTCGTAAAAGGGACATTGAACTGTAAAGCGACATTCTCGTAAAAGGGACATTTAACCGTAAAGCGACATTCTCGTAAAAGGGACATTGAACCGTAAACCGACATTCTCGTAAAAGGGACATTGAACCGTAAAGTGACATTCTCGTAAAAGGGACATTGAACTGTAAAACCAACATTCTCGTAAAAGGGGCATTGAACCATAAAACCGACATTCTCGTAAAACGGGCATTGAACCGTAAAACCGACATTCTCGTAAAAGGGGCATTGAACCGTAAAACCGACATTCTCGTAAAAGGGACATTGAACCGTAACCGACATTCTCATAAAAGGGACATTGAACCGTAAAACCGAGATTCTCGTAAAAGGGACATTGAACCGTAAAACTGAAATTCTCGTAAAAGGGACATTGAACCGTAAAACCGACATTCTAATAAAAGGGACATTGAACCTTAAAACCGACATTCTCCTAAAAGGGACGTTGAATCGTAAAACCGACATTCTCATAAAAGGGACGTTGAACCGTAGAACCGATATTCACGTAAAAGGGACATTGAACCGTAAAACCGACATTCTCAGAAAAGGGACATTAAACAGTAAGACCGACATTCTTATAAGAGAGACAATTAACCATAAAAGCAAAATTCTTATAAAATAGGCATTAATCATTGAAGATACCTAACAATCGGCAAATGAAGTAGACATTGTCCAAATGTCCTGATGGATACAGAAGTTTTTGTTCCTTTGATGCCAAATCCCATAGTTTTATTTGTTGGTCATCATATCCTGAAACAAGAAGCTCTCCAGTTGTGTTGAATGCAATTGTGTTAACACATCCTTGATGGCCAATTAGTCTCCCATACATTTCAATATGCTCGATTAGGACCTGCATCAAGTAAGAAAAAGTTTGTGAACAAATTCATTGCCTAAAATAAATGAAAATTTAAGGAGCATTTTAATATCCATAATTCAAATATCTAGCAGAAGACAACTAAAAAATGATTTTGAGCCCAAAAGACATGAACATTAATTGTCACGATGCACTCCACCATAGTTCACGGGACAGAATGAGAAGGTGTAAAGAAGGGAGACCTTGAAAGTCGCACCATTAAAATGAACAGATTTACAAGTGATCTAGGTTGCCATGACACACAAATACAACACATTTACTCTTTTCAAACATTTGATCTCTTTTCCCCACAAATACGCACTTTTTTCAAACATTTGATCTCTTTCCCCCACAAATACGCCTACCTTTTTGCACTGCTACTTCTTGTCCAAGAATAAACAATAAATCAAGTAGTTCCCACCTTAGGACAAGTGGGCTGGGTTTGACTCTAGTAGACTAGTAGTCATATGGTTTTTTTTTTTGTCAAAATACAATATATTGTTTACATAGAGGCATAGCTTTACACCAAACATTCTTAGCTCAAAACTGTGCTATCGTTATTAATATATACTTTTAGTCAAATTAAATAAAAAATGCAAGTAGCCAGTTTAAACTACAAATTTGGCTTTAATTTCATAAGAGCAAACTGCAAGGTAACACCGGCAATGAAGTTAGCTACCAAGTTAAAAACTATGGCAAAAGTTGGAGAAGTGCTTCTAAGATGTTGTATAATCAGACAAATCTTTTATTATTAAAATGATAAATACAACTGCAGTACAAAAGGCGATAAATCAAGCCTTAATGCAACACCATCAAGAATCAGCAACAATTAAAACTGAATGATATGGTATGAGAGCATCAATTGTCAATGTGATCAAATCACGAAAAATAGAGTGATCAACGAAGCTCAGGTTGTGAATATAACTCATATAGAAGAATTGCTTGCTTTTGTTTCTTCCATATTCCGCATGATATTTCAATCATATCATGGAACACATAAACTTAAAGGCACACTCACATCTTCATTGATTGTGTGGCTATTATGAGAATGGGTATAATTTTATAAACATGTACAATGTCCAAAACTTAAAGCACACTCACATTCTTGATTCTCGCTGTAAACTTGGAATTTGGCCGCACCAATGGTTCTCGTTCTCGATCCGAAACCCTCACAACATCACCCAACATCAACTCGGTCTTCACTGGAATTCAACGCCTCGGCCTCCTCCGCCGACCACGACGATGACCTGTTCATGGAGAGTGCCGAGTTGGGTGGCGGTGGTGCGAGCGGCGGCGCCAGTTTGAGGAGGCGAGGCGGGAGATGAGGCAGAGCAGGTGTGAGAGCGACGAAAATAGGGAAAAGGGAAGAGACGGACGAATTTAGTAAAATTAGGGTTAATGATTAACGGTAAATTTGGAAAATGAAGAGGGGGGAATTCAAACACAGAAGGAAAAAAGCGGGTGAATAGCCGTGGCCTTTATTATTAAGTGGTCGATGCGTTAATGCTAGGCGGCCCATTAAATTAAATATAGGCCCAATACAAAAGCCCATTTAATTAATTATAGTAGAAATTTTCAATTAACTTTTTTCGCAAATAACTCATATATATTTTTTTGGTCTCCTTTAATCTCAAATTTTAAAATTCCTTATTCTGCATTAAACAGCTAGAATTAGTCAATTCCCGATGAATTTTTCTAAACAAGAAACTTGTTTAAAATTGACCTAAAAACTCCTTTTTTTTTTTTTTTTTTTTTTTTTTTTTTTAAGTAAAACTCTCGTTTATTTTGCAATAAACAATTAAAATGATGCAATTCTTGATTTTTTGTGAAAAGAACTTATCTAAAATTGCCTGAAACTTAAAACTCTATTTTTTTCGTCTCAATTTTTTTCTCCTTTGAATCTCAATTTTTATTTTATTTTTTCTTATCTATACTAATATAATACAATCTCATATTTTCATTTTTTATTTTAGCGAGAAAGTTGGTGGACCATTGATCATATTTTCATCAATTCATAGGAACCGTTCATTTTTCTTTTTGTTAATTTTGGTAAATTTAACTATTAACTGTCATTAAATTTTTTCTTCATTTTCCTACTTCATATTGACCATCCATTTTTATTGATGAATTATGAACCTTTGGATCATCGACTTAATTGTAGGGTCTCAATTTTTTTCTAATCTATTTATACCCTTCATTTCATGGTTCATTTTCATCACACATCTCCATTCATGTTCAATTATTTTGAAGAACAATTATTATTTTGTAAGTTTTCAATTTATTATTCTAGAAATAGGACTATGTAGATATGCATTATAGTCGATTTTGTAAATGTATAATTTTGTATATATACAAAGTTTAGTTGTAGATTTTTCTTTTTATCCACCAAGATTTGAAGATCCGTTGAAGATTTTCAATCTATTCATCGAATATTTGAAGATTTATTGAAGATTCGAGTTATAATTAAAAGTTTAAATGGTTTGCTAAATTTTTTTTTTTTTGAATGTTTCAAGATTCTTTTTAGATTTATAAATGATCTTTTGTTAATTTTATTAACTTTTTTATATTCTCTTTTATGTACTAATACGTAATATTTTTGTTTCATGGGCTTAATTAATAAGTGGTCGATGTTGTTCATGCTACACGGCCCATTAAATTAAATATTGGCCCAATTCAAAAGCCCATTTAATTAAATATAACTAAGGTAAAATTAACCCGAAAACTCGAATTTAGAGTGAAATCCAAGTTTAATCCTATTTTTTGTGTACAAATAATTCCTTTAAAATTGTTCTAAACATTGTTTTAGTGTAAAGTTTGAGTTTTTTTTTTCTATATTGTCGTAATTTTCAATGATTTTTTTTTAAAAATTAAGTACTTATTAAATATTGATCTGAAAATTCTGATTTTAAGGATCAACTTGTTTTCTCCATTCGATCTCAAATTTTAAAAGTCTCTAATTTTGTGCACTATAATTTTCGATTAAATAGTTTTTTAAATGAAAAATTAAATTTATAAATACTGTAAGATGAGTATCTTTTACGTTTTTATACATTTTTGAAATGCTAGCAAGTTATTATGTATGGCCTACTCTCTTAAATTTGGACTTATATTTATATCAACGTTCATTTGTTGATATTATTATTTTTATAAAATAATGTTATACTAATATTTTACACATACAAACACATCAAACTGTGTAAAAAATATTGAAATATTAATTTATAAGTGTAAATTGGTATTAGTTGATAAGTGTTGTAATATAGTTTATATAAATGTAGTGATATCAATTTCATATGGTGGACAAGATTCACTGAAAATTGATCTATTATATATAACTAATTAACTAGCACAAATTTCACGTACTGCGCATATTTTAAAATATTCTTTTATTTATAACGCCTTTGTTTCATTTTACATTGAGATTTGAGAATTTAATATAAGCTTGACATATGAACACAATGTAATATATATATATGATGCGGCCTAAAAATGTCATCTAATAAAGAGTCGACACGTGTATGGAGGACATGATAAAAGTGGAAGGATAGGATTATGTAATACTCTCTAGATGGAGAATCCCCGTGGGAGGTCCCTCTGGAGGGAGCTCCGTCTGGAAAGGAACCTCGGGAAGAATCAGTCTTAACATGAATTCACGGGCCGTAAATGTAGGGGACTTCCGTCATTTCCGATTCAAGCTGGGTAGAAGAAAGACTTTATCCTCCTTTATCTTAGGGGACAGAGTCCACTAAGAGGGAAGATGACCGGTTCTGCAGGGAGTAGAAGGAGTGGGAGACTTTGTCCACTCAGCAAGACTTAGTCCCAGAAGCAGCTCCGAGATAAGGGGAAGCTCTAACTTCTCTCTAGAAGGAAGTCTCTATAAATAGGTAAATCCAAAGAGGCTTTCAGGTTAGATATTCTGACTTTACTAAACTTATATACGGAATCCAAAATACGTTTTCTGATATTCTTCGAGAACTTGTTTGACGAATCAAGGATCTCGAGGTCCTTGTGATATATTGAGAAGCCCTATACTGACTTAGGCATCGGAGTGTCCGCGCTGGACTCCCCTCCGGCGTGTTCTTTGCAGGTTCTTGAAGATTCTATTGGAGACAGCATATTTGGGCTACTTTCACGTGTTCGAAAGGTTGGATATCTAATTCAGAGGACACGTAATCCCCTCGTGCAAATTTTGGCACATCAACTGGCGCCGTCTGTGGGAAAGAGTTGAAAGATTTTCTCACGAATTTCTACCTTGTTCGAGTAATGGGTGGCGGAAACAACACATCTACCTCGGGAAAGAGACCCCTCACAGGGGATAATCTTCCTTTACCGAATGACCCCACGCCAAAGGGAGGCCGGGGAAAAGATCCAGTTCCTCCCCCTCCTGGATTAAATCCGCCAGGAACGCCTAACACAGGTTTGGGAGAGGAAAACCGTCCCATTCCGATTGAAGAAGGGACAACAGGGAACATTGAAGCCCCAGAGGTCCGGACCGCAGATTCCCAACGAGAGGATATTCCAGATTCGGGACCATACCCGATTTCTCCCGATCAATTGAACGCTCTCATCAAGCAAGCTGTAGAGAGAGCTTTCGCGGCTCAAGGAGATCGAGCCCCCAGAGTTACACCGGGAAATCTGGAGATACCTATTCCAAGACGCCAAGAAGAGGCACCTGGAGCCTCCCAAGTGTTGTCCAAGGAAGTAGGGACAGGAGTAGAAGAAGATGATAAGGTGCCCTCCCGAGCAGAAAGAAGCATTCCCCTCCGGAATACAAGAAGGAACGCAGATTTGGCACCCCGAGAGACAGAACTCCCTGAAACAGAAGAAAACACCGATGATACCTACGGAGGGCCAGTCAGCGACCAACTGCAGGCCCTACAGAAGGAGATGAGGGATATGAGGAGACAAATGAGCAATCGAACCAGTAGATCCGCTTATGTCTCCGGATGTCACTTCTCCCCTAACATATTACAGGACGAACTGTCATTCAATTTCAAGCCCCTCAATTTTGAATACGATGGTACAACAGACCCGTACGAGCACCTAGTAAGGTTCGAAAACGCTGCGTTATTACACCGCTATGGAGAGGGAATCAAATGTAGGGTGTTCCTAACCACCCTAGCAAAAGCAGCACAACAATGGTTCACTCAACTGGAACCCAATACAATTCGGTCCTGGGAGGAATTCAGTGAGTTATTCCTCCATCAATTCGCAAGTGCCCGGAGACAGCCACGGGCCACTTTGACCCTCTTCAATCTGAGACAGGGGGAGGGCGAGAGCTTAAGAGCTTTTCTCCGGAGGTTTAATCAGGCAGATCTGGAGGTCCCTACAGCCTCTCCGGAGGTGAAGATCAACGCTCTTACTAACGGATTGCGTGATGGAGACTTTTTCTCCTCTTTAGCTAAGAAGCCGGTTAAGAACTTTGATGAGTTGCTGCATAGAGAAGAAAAGTACCTCACTCTAGAGGAGGTTCGAAAAGCCAAGAGATTGGAGGTCAGGCCACAAGATCGAGAGAGGAGGAGAGAGGGCCCCTCCAGACGATCCAGTCCAGAGGCCCCTCGGACCTCCGGGTCAACAAGAGACAGCAACCCCTTCGGAGGTTCCCGGTCTGGCCCTCGCGGAAGGTTTGAGAAATACACACCCTTGAGAATTGAACCTGCTGAAGTATTGGAGGTAGCAGGAGATCATCCTGACCTGAAATTCCCATACTCCAGAAGTCGGGGACCTCAGAAGCCCAAGTCGGATCTATTCTGTCGATTTCACAATGAATATGGACATGACACAAATCAGTGTTATCACCTGAAAGACGAGATTGAAAGGATGATCCAAGCGGGCCATCTGAAAGAATTCATATTTAGAGACAGGCAGGGCCCTCGGGGGCAGAAACGAAAAGAACATGAAAGAAAACCGGAAGAGAAGGAAACCAGGGAGGCGGCCGAAGATATGCCCCCTCCACCGCCGAAGAGAGGAGTAATCTACATGATTGTGGGAGGGCCAGCCGATGGAGATTCCTTTCGAAAGAGAAAGCAGAGTGTCCGAGCTCTAAAAGCAGAGCAAGGAGGTCAGTTAAGAGAAGTAGGACGGATGACAGAGACGCCCAATATCAGATTTGGGCCGGAGGATGTGAAGGGAGTTAAGGAAGATCACAACGATGCTCTGGTATCACTACCGACATAGCAGGGTTCGACGTTGCCCGAATCTTCGTAGATACGGGGAGCTCAGCTGACATTATGTTTTTCGAGTGTTTCAAGAGAATGGAGCTGAGTGTGAAGCTGCGACCTGTAGATACCTCCCTGTATGGTTTTTCCGGAGGTGCCATCCAATCCTTGGGATCAGTAATGTTACAGGTAGGATTGGGGGACGCTCCAGCTCGAAAGGTCCACTTGGTGGAGTTCCTCATTGTAGATATCCCCTCATCATACAATGTAGTGATAGGACGACCTAGCCTGAACCTCTTTCAGGCAATCATCTCTACATTTCATATGAAAATGAAATTCCCTACAGCCACAGGGGTGGGAGAAGTAAGAGGAGATCAGTACCAAGCACGGAAGTGCTACGCAGAGTCTGTAAAGATGGCGGACAGAGCCCTAACCAAGGGCCTGGAGCGGACGAGAGGAGACGACCCTGAGGTCAAGAGAAAGAAAGTGGAAGGAGTAGCATCCGAACAGGTGAATGTTAAAACAGACGAGGAGGTAATGAGCATGGAGCTCTTCCCAGGGAAACTCGGCTTTGCCACTAAGATAGGTACCCAACTGGGACCTGAACTTACAGAAAAGGTAATCTCTACATTACGTCGAAATTCCGATATATTCGCATTTTCTCCAGCTGACATGACAGGGGTCCCTCCGGAGGTAGCAATACATTGCCTTAATGTTGATCCAAAGGCAAAGCCCGTGAAACAGAAACTACGAAACTTTGGAGTTGAGAAGAATAACGTCGTGAAAGAAGAAGTCGAGAAACTATTGAAAGCAGGACATGTGGTGAAAGTCCAATTCCCAGAATGGCTCTCCAATGCGGTACTAGTGCCTAAAGGGGGACGAAAAGGGAGAATGTGCATCGATTTCAGGGACCTCAACAAGGCATGCCCTAAGGACCACTATCCCTTGCCAAGGATAGACCAATTAGTGGACGCAACTTCTGGATTCGAGTTACTAAGCATGATGGATGCATACCAAGGATACCACCAGATCCAGCTGAACCCCTCAGATGTCTCCAAAGTGTGCTTCATAGCAGCGTGCGGAACGTTTGGCTATGTTCGGATGCCATTCAGATTAATCAATGCTGGAGCAACATATCAAAGGATGGTTGATGCTGTCTTTCGAAGACAACTAGGAAGGAACATAGAAATATATGTAGAGGATATGCTGGCCAAGAGTGTGACAGCAGATCAGCATGTGGAGGATCTGGAGGAAATTTTCCAGGTAATTCGAGAAAATGGCATCAAGTTGAACCCAGCCAAGTGTTCTTTTGGAGTGAAATCGGAGAAGTTCCTCGGATACATGGTCACTCAAAGAGGGATAGAAGTGAATCCAGCTAAGGTGAAGGCTGTACTGGACATGCAGCCACCGAGAAACGTGAAAGAGCTCCAGACGCTCAACGGGAGGATTACAGCATTAAGTAGATTCATAGCCAGATCTGCTGAAAAAAGTCACCCCTTCTTCAAAATTCTCAAGAAAGGGGCCAAGTTCGAATGGAATGAAACATGTCAAAAGGCCTTCGAAGACCTGAAGCATCATTTGTCTCAGCTGCCGAAGCTGACAAAGCCTTCTCTTGGAGATACTCTCATTTTGTATCTCTCCGTAGGGGAATTCTCACTAAGCACCGCCTTGGTCAAAGAAGAGGGACCTCTCCAACATCCTATTTATTACGTCAGTAAGGTCATTCAAGGAGCTGAAGCTCGATACTCAGAAATCGAGAAGGCCGCTCTGGCCGTGGTAGTTACAGCGCGAAGATTGCGCCCATATTTCCTCTCTTACAAAATACTGGTCCGCACTAATTACTTGTTGAAACAGGTTATAGGTCGAGCAGACCTCTCGGGAAGGATGGTGAAATGGGCGATAGAGCTCCAAGAATATGATGTAGATTTCGAGCCACGAAAGGCCATAAAAGCCCAAGCTTTGTCCGATTTCATCCAAGAGTCGACCAAACCAGAGGAAGCCGAGGGATGGAAGGTATACGTAGATGGCTCAGTGACTCTGAACGGATGTGTAGCAGGGATAGTGCTAGTGGGCCCTCAAGGAGAGGACCTACAATTTGCAGTGAGGTTTCAATTCACGACCTCGAATAATGGAGCAGAGTACGAAGCCTTGATCAGAGGAATGGAGATGACATTAGAGTTGGGGGCTCCAAAGGTAACTCTATACTCCGACTCCCAATTAGTTGTTCAACAGGTGAATGGAGAATACGCAGTCAAAGATAGCAGGATGGCTGCCTATCTGGAATGAGCCAAAGAAGTGATGGGCAAATTCCAAAATTGTGAGGTAATCCAGGTACCTCGAGAGAAAAATATACAGGCGGATAGCCTCTCCAAACTCGCTAGCTCCACAGAGTTTGATGGACAAGGAACAGTGACCTTGGTAGTAGCAGAAAGGGAGACCTTGGAGAACCCCATTGGCTCTATTGAGGAGGGAGACGATTGGAGAAGAGCTATATGGGTGGAACTCACCAAGGGAGCAGATGCCCCTACCACCAGAGAGACCCGAGCCCTTCGGATCAAATATTGTATCATCGGAGGGTACTTATACAAGAAATCGTTCACACAACCATATTTGAGGTGCATATCAACCCGAGAAGCAAGATACACACTCAGAGAAATCCATGAAGGTAATGTAGCTAGTCATGAAGGATACAAAGCAGTGGTGAAGAAAGCTTTAAGGGCTGGATTATATTGGCCCTCCATGACAAAAGACGCTAGGGAATTCGTGAAAAAATGTGTCAAGTGTCAGAAAAATGGTCCATTGATAAGGACCTCTGCGGAAGAGATGGGAGCTATGCACTCTCCGTGTCCCTTTGCTAAGTGGGGAATTGATTTGGTAGGGCCTTTCCCTCCAGCCTCTGGAGGAAGAAAATTTCTAATAGTAGCAGTGGACTATTTTAGCAAATGGGTGGAAGCTGCTCCTCTGGCTACGATAGATGAAGAAAATGTGATTAAATTCTTAAGAAAACAAATTTGTTGCAGATTCGGAGTACCCAGAATATTGGTCTCCGATAATGGAACACAGTTTAACGGAGAAAATGTACGAGGATGGTGTGCAAGACTAAACATAATACAGAGATTCACTTCTGTAGCTCATCCTCAAGCTAATGGACAAGTGGAGGTTACTAATCGAACGATAGTAGATGGTATTCGAACAAGGCTGACGAAAATAGGAGGAGGATGGGTGAACGAATTAGATAATGTATTGTGGTCATACAGAACTAGTCCAAAGACAGCAACTGGAGAGTCCCCCTTCCAGCTAGTCTACGGAGCTGCGGCGGTGATACCTCCAGAGGCCGTGTTGCAGTCTCACCGAATTGCCCAATTTGAAGAACATCAGAATGAGAGGTTGATGAGAGAGGCCCTAGATTTAATGGAAGAAGAAAGGGAGATAGTTAGAGTACGTGCGGAAAGATATAAGAACAGAATTAAAGCTGCATATGACCAAAGAGTGATCCCGAGGTCCTTCAGAGTGGGGGACCTGGTGCTGAGAAGAGCTGATGCCCTAAAGAATACGGGAAAATTAGAGCCCAACTGGGAGGGGCCTTATAAAATCACACAGGTACTGAAAGGAGGAGCCTATAGACTGCAGAGCATGGAGGGGGTTGACATAGCTAGACCCTGGAACGTTTGCCATTTGAAGAGATTCTTTATTTGAAGAAAGTGTAAGGTCTTGAGACCATTTACGACTTTTGCTTTGTGATTTTTTGCATTGATTCATATTTTGCTTAATGTATTTCGTGGCTTCACCGGAGCTCTTTTTCCCTCTCTACGGGTTTCCCCTTTGGGGTTTTTCCGTAAAGAGGTTTTTAATGAGACCGGCGTAGGTTATCTATGGCCTATGTTGAAAACTGACAATAAATCAATGAAGCATTATCTCTTTTTGAAGAAAAAGTTATTCAGAATTATTGTGTCTTGATTATCTTTCTCTTACTCGAATATATGATGCATGAATATGAAAATGATAAGAGTGAGAAATACTTAGTGGCCTAGAGGCCGAGGTGCTCCAGAGAGCCCTCATCTTACTTGAGACCCAAGAGGGTTAATTAATGAAATGAGAAGATTTTAGGATTTAAAATCTTTTGAGAATAAGAGTGGGAAACACTCAGTGGCCTAGAGGCCGAGGTGCTCCAGAGAGCCCTCATCTTACTTGAGACCCAAGAGGGTTAATTAATGAAATGAGAAGATTTTAGGATTTAAAATCTTTTGAGAATAAGAGTGGGAAACACTCAGTGGCCCAGAGGCCGAGGTGCTCCAGAGAGCCCTCATCTTACTTGAGACCCAAGAGAGTTAATTAATGAATTGAGAAGATTTTAGGATTTAAAATCTTTTGAGAATAAGAGTGGGAAACACTCAGTGGCCTAGAGGCCGAGGTGCTCCAGAGAGCCCTCATCTTACTTGAGACCCAAGAGGGTTAATTAATGAAATGAGAAGATTTTAGGATTTAAAATATTTTGAGAATAAGAGTGGAAAACACTCAGTGGCCCAGAGGCCGAGGTGCTCCAGAGAGCCCTCATCTTACTTGAGACCCAAGAGGGTTAATTAATGAAATGAGAAGATTTTAGGATTTAAAATCTTTTGAGAATAAAAGTGGGAAACACTCAGTGGCCTAGAGGCCGAGGTGCTCTAGAGAGCCCTCATCTTACTTGAGACCCAAGAGGGTTAATTAATGAAATGAGAAGATTTTAGGATTTAAAATCTTTTGAGAATAAGAGTAAGAAATACTCAGTGGCCTAGAGGCCGAGGTGCTCCAGAGAGCCATCATCTTACTTGAGACCCAAGAGGTTTAATTAATGAAATGAGAAGATTTTAGGATTTAAAATCTTTTGAGAATAAAAGTGGGAAACACTCAGTGGCCTAGAGGCCGAGGTGCTCCAGAGAGCCCTCATCTTACTTGAGACCCAAGAGGGTTAATTAATGAAATGAGAAGATTTTAGGATTTAAAATCTTTTGAGAATAAGAGTAAGAAATACTCAGTGGCCTAGAGGCCGAGGTGCTCCAGAGAGCCCTCATCTTACTTGAGACCCAAGAGGGTTAATTAATGAAATGAGAAGATTTTAGGATTTAAAATCTTTTGAGAATAAGAGTGAGAAACACTCAGTGGCCTAGAGGCCGAGGTGCTCCAGAGAGCCCTCACCTTATTTGAGACCCAAGAGGGTTAATTAATGAAAAGACAGGTCTTATGAGTCAAGATCTTCTAAGACAGAGAGACAAACAGAGGTCCAGAAGTCAAGAAAAGATGGAGGATGCCTCCCCACAACCAAACCACCTGAAACCAAAAGATTATGCATGCCAAGAGATGATTATGCTATAACCTACAAGACCAACAGAAGGGGGGGGGGGAGGAAAGCACACTTCCAACATACCCCTTACTGATCTTGTAGGTTACTCATGCAAGCAGAAAAGAAAAAGGCACACCAACAAACAAGCAAGATAGAGCTAACCCGATTACTACCAAAAAGCCTCCACATATCCAGGAGTGTGGGGTCCCCTACAAAGTATGAGAACAAATATTACGAGCAGAAAATAAAGAGTGTAGCAAAACAGAAGAAAGGTAAATTGTTTGTCATGACCATGAAAATATGAAATTCAAATTGCTTTTTCAACAAGCAGCCTCCTCGACCTCAGCTCCCTCGACCTCAGCTCCCTCGACCACAGCTCCTTCAATGGCATCCCCCTCCACAGCAGCTTGGTTGTTTGATCCTCCGCCCTCCTCTGGGCCCTCTTCACCTTTCAAGGTATCCTCAGCGCCCGTCACCATAGTTGGAGCGGAGACATAAGGATAAATCAGCTGCTCCAGAGGCTTTAACTCAGCCATGCCCACCTTAGATGCCTGTAACTTGCTGATGGCCTGACCCATTCCAGGCAGCCACCAAGGAC
Organism: Galeopsis tetrahit; assembly: GCA_963675135.1. Lineage (NCBI taxonomy): Eukaryota > Viridiplantae > Streptophyta > Magnoliopsida > Lamiales > Lamiaceae > Galeopsis > Galeopsis tetrahit. The sequence continues at coordinate 44,098,499 of OY776131.1, forward strand.
TGTCAGGGCTCTCCTTAGGATCCCCTAAGAATTTGGAGGAGTAGCGAGCTGATCCAGGCGAAATTCACGGGAGTAAGTTCCATCGAACCCCGGGGCTGAATGCTCGACTATGGCATTGCTGAAGCCATGGTCGATGAAATGAGGAATGTGTGGCCCCATGGCGCATAGGAAGCTTGAGCTATTGAGGAAACTGGACAACCATTGAGTATGAAGAGTCCCCAAGAACTCTTGACCCAAAGAGGAAGTAAACAGAGACTTAATGCAAGCCTGCACTCCGACATCCGGCAGCTCGCGTTCCATCCGCCCCACTTCCTTTACTAGATGTTTTATCCTGGCTGCATCCTGCTGGCTTTGAGTCCGTAGAAGAGACAACTCCTCATTTAGAACTTGAGCTCGTTTATGAGCTTTGTCCTTCTCCATAGTGATACCCTTGAGAGTTGACTGGAAAGAGGACGCTTCAGCCCGGAGAAGTTCGAGCTCAACCACCATCTCCACACCTTGGTCGAATATCTTGGCGTAGGCAAGACCAAACTACAGGAAGAAAAGAAACAATGCTTAAAATGTAAAGAAGGTAGAAACCGTGAAAATAATGGGAAATACCTCTGAAAGAAGATGAGCACCACGAAGCAATTGATCCTCAGGAAGGGGTGTGTCGGATAATCCAGTATTGGAAGGAGGAGGGCATTGTCTGATAAGGCGATGGAGAGGTTCGTACACAGCAGAAGGGGGAGCTTCCTTCTCAGCAAGGGCTCGAGCTGCTTTTCCCTTCTTCTTCTTAGAAGTGCCACACTCGGAGAAGAAGGCGTTGGCAGCTGAACGGGTTCTCTTGGCAACTGAACCTGGCACTTGAGTAGAGGAACTGGGGAGAGGAGGAACTTTCGAAGGACTCTCTGGAGCCGGGGTTTTTGCTGGACTTCCTAAAGCTGGAGATTGAGGAGCTTTTGGAGGATCTTTAGAAGCAGATAACACAGGGGTCTTCACTATGCTGAGAGCAGGGGCATCCCGTGAGATGTGAGTTAACCAACTCATTGCTGCAGATAATCAAGAAAATGCTCAGAACGTAGAAAGATAGCCACATGCAAGAAGCAAAATACAAGAATAAAAGATTTTTTACCATCTCGAGAATCTAAAGGGAAATCTTGAGGGCAAAAGCCAAAGTGGGAGAGGATGCGAGGATTTTTGCAAATACCAAGAATATCAAAATTATCGTTCAGACGGACGTGGGTATTGAGGTTAGTCATAACGGTGTGATTCGAAATGGGGTAAGTTTTCAAAGGAGGAGGAAGTATTCCTGGATTGTGGAATATTCAATTCTCATGGGGAAACGGCCAATCAGTCGGGCTAGTGACAAAAAAATAATAATCCCGCCAGGATGACTCTTCTTCGTGGAGTTTTTTTCATAAACCTACAAACACGAGATCTCCTCCCACTAACATAGAAAAAACCATCGTTCACTTTACAGGAGTGTTGGCTCAGAAACAGTTCGGCAGAAGGTTCACCCCCATTCCCTTTCACCAAAATGAAAAATCCTACTATGGTACGAATAGCATTCGGAGTAAACTGATTAAGAGGGATTTGCATGCGGGACGATATGGCAGCCAAATAAGAGTGGATCGGAAATCGAAGTCCTGCCCTAAGTTGAGCTTCGAAAAAGGCAAGAGTTCGAGGTTCGGAGAGATCTGGGCGTTCATTGGAGCGAGGAACGCGAAAGGTATATTCCGACGGAAAGTCGTAGGCTTGAGTTAGGCTAGCTAGGTGAGTATGGTCGATCTGGGAGGAAGTGGAAATTCTATTCTCAGGGCTCCCCACCGGAAAGGGAGTGGACTCAGAGGGGTTCTGGCTAAGAGCTTCAGGCGGAGAAAGAGGGCTCGACATCGACTAACAGTGCTAATAAAAGAAGAAGAGAGGGATAGCTAGGTTACCTTGATGAGGAGGACTACGAAATTAGTCGGGGCGACCGGCGACGGCGAAATTCGGGATGAAGAACGCCTGAGGAGAAAGATGGAGACAACAAAGGACTTTTGGAAGAAGTGAAATTCAAAAAGGGAGAAAAGGAAAGGAGGCGGTTGCGTGGAGTAAATGAAAAAGATGGGGTAGAATCGAGAATTTTCCTCGGGAGGATAACAAGAGAGAGAGAAAAGCGACCGCGTGGGGCCCAAGCGCGGAAGCTGAAACGTCTTCAAGGCTAGAGGCGGGAAAAGCCTCTGAAGGAGGTCATTTTTTGAAATTTCCTCTCCGAAGTAGGAACAATACACGTCTCTCCAGAAGGGCCTATGTACCAGGCTCCTTGGAATTTTCTACTCTCACAAAAGATATCTCCCTTTTACGAGAGTAGGGGGGAGTAGATGATGCGGCCTAAAAATGTCATCTAATAAGGAGTCGACACGTGTATGGAGGACAGGATAAAAGTGGAAGGATAGGATTATGTAATACTCTCTAGATGGAGAATCCCCGTGGGAGGTCCCTCTGGAGGGAGCTCCGTCTGGAAAGGAACCTCGGGAAGAATCAGTCTTAACATGAATTCACGGGCCGTAAATGTAGGGGACTTCCGTCATTTCCGGTCCAAGCTGGGTAGAAGAAAGACTTTATCCTCCTTTATCTTAGGGGACAGAGTCCACTAAGAGGGAAGATGACCGGTTCTGCAGGGAGTAGAAGGAGTGGGAGACTTTGTCCACTCAGCAAGACTTAGTCCCAGAAGCAGCTCCGAGATAAGGGGAAACTATAACTTCTCCCTAGAAGGAAGTCTCTATAAATAGGTAAATCCAAAGAGGCTTTCAGGTTAGATATTCTGACTTTACTAAACTTATATACGGAATCCAAAATACGTTTTCTGATATTCTTCGAGAACTTGTTTGACGAATCAAGGATCTCGAGGTCCTTGTGATATATTGAGAAGCCCTATACTGACTTAGGCATCGGAGTGTCCGCGCTGGACTCCCCTCCGGCGTGTTCTTTGCAGATTCTTGAAGATTCTATTGGAGACAGCATATTTGGGCTACTTTCACGTGTTCGAAAGGTTGGATATCTAATTCAGAGGACACGTAATCCCCTCGTGCAAATTTTGGCACATCAATATAGTACGAAGTATAAATTTGTGTTCATATGTCAAGCTTATATTAAACTAGTAGGGCACACGTTTTAACGCATGATTTGATGAGTTAAAAAATACGACGACATTTAAAATTTTAAATATTATTTATAGTGTGTATTAATTTTATAATAATAATACCACTAACTTATATATTACGGAGTAATAAATATATATATATATATATATATATTATCATAAGTGAAAAAATTAATTATTGTTATCTAATATTTATTACTACTATATCGAATTTATAAAAATAATAAAATAAACATTGATAAAATGTTGATAAATTATTAATCTTAAAATCTAATTACATTGATGTCTTATACTGAGTACTATATAAATTAAAACTTAGAATACAAAAAAATAAAATTAATTTAAACCTGTACAAAACAAGTATCAGGTTCGTACGCCATATACAACGCCACATGGCGCGATTCGACATACTAACTAAGTTAGTCGGTTTGTATAATTTGACTACCGCAAGAAAGCCCCTTTTTATTTTACTAAAAAAAATACAAAAACATAAAATTAAGAACTGAATAAGATAAAACATGTAGATGTGTTTTTAATTAACTACTTATTGTTATGTATTTTGTAATTTTTTACTTTCTTATTTTGGGAGATGAATTGAGTATTTCATTGCGCAATGAACTATTTATACAGCAACATATATTTCTCTATAAATATAAAGTAATACACTTATAGTAACACAATTTTCAATATCTTATATGTGTTACTTTAAGAATAAATATATGTTACTCAAAAAAGAAAATTATGTGTTACTTGTTCTTATAGTAACACATACAGTAACATATAATTGTTTTTATAGTAACACTGACAATTTTTTTTATTTGTCTTTTGGATGATACATTATTAACATTGAGAAATACACCCAACGTTAATTTATTTTAATTTCCCTTAATTATTTTTCTTTATTTTCTTTTAATATATATATATATATATATATATATATATATATCAAACCCCCTAGTCTCGAATTAGTTTTTTCTTTTCTTGAAATTTATTTTCAAATTATGAGTTTGAGTATTTTTATTTTTTATTCCACATGTGACCTCCATAAGTTATAACCACAAAAATAAATTACGATTTGATAATATTTTCTTTCAAGTTAGACCTCACATGGCACCGGTGTCCATCCCGCGGCGGCACGTGGTGGCGCTGCCGCACCCCGGACGCGGCCACATAAACCCCATGCTGAATCTGTGCAAAGCGGTGGCCGAACGGAGCAGCGACATACTGATAACCATCGTGGTTACAGAAGAATGGCTCGGATTGATCGGGTCGATGGAGAAGCCTTTCAACATCAACTTCGCTACAATCCCCAACGTCCTCCCCTCCGAGAAGGTTCGCGGTGAAGACGTCGTAGCCTTCGTCATGGCAGCTATGACCAGATTGGAACCGCCGATCGAGCTCCTTCTCGACGCCGGAGCTCTCCGCCCGCCCGATTTCATCATCGCCGACGCGATTATGCCTTGGGTAGCTCAATTTGGGGAGAGAAGGAATATTCCGGTGGCTCATCTCTGGACCATGTCCGCCTCTGTCTACTCTGTGTTTTCCCATTTTGACCTTCTAGTGCAAAACGGCCACTTCCCTATTGATGTGTCAGGTGCGTTTTTTTTTTTTTTGAATTATTAAAACAGGTTTGTAGTTATTTAACTTATTTGTTAGAAAATGATTTTCACAGTTAATGGAGAAACTGTTGTAGACTACATCCCAGGGCTCTTGCCAATTCGTTTAGCAGATCTTCCCCAAATCCTAAGGAACATAAAATCCGTAGTAATGCCCGATGAATCCGAGTTAAAATATCTTATTTTCGCATCTATTTACGAGCTTGAATCCCAAGTTTTCGAAGCTCTCAAGCGAAAATCTCAGTTCAAAATCTTCAACATTGGCCCTGAATCTTCATACCTCAAGCTCAAAGACGTTAAAACCACTACCACGGATGATGAAACGAGCAGCTACTTGCAATGGCTAGACCTTCAGCCGTCGAGCTCTGTTTTATACGTCTCACTAGGAAGCTTCATGCACATTGCAATCGCCCAAATGAATGAACTAGCTGCTGGCTTGAAGGGAAGTGGTGTGAGGTTCTTGTGGGTGGCTAGACGAGAGACGTCGCGCTTGCAAGAGATGAGTGGTGATAAGGGGCTGGTAGTTGAATGGTGTGATCAATTGAGGGTCCTTTCTCATCCTTCGGTGGGGGGATTTTTTTCGCACTGTGGATGGAACTCGACTATGGAAGCTGCACTGGCTGGCGTTCCTGTGCTAACTTTCCCAATATTCCATGATCAATTGCCTAATGCGAAGATGATTGTTGAAGATTGGGGGATTGGATGGAGGGTGATGGAAAGGGAGTTTGATGAGAAGAATTTGAAGAAGGGAGATGAAATTGCAGAGATTGTGAAGAGGTTTATGGATTTGGAGAGTGAAGAGAGGAAAGAGCTTAGTAGAAATGCCAAAGAAATGAACAAGATCTGTGAGAGAGAATTTGGAAATGGGGAGTCCTCCTACTACACCAATCTTGATGACTTTGTTACAACTATTCTGTCTTGATGCATTTCGAAACTTTGAAACAGAATATTGTGTATTTGCAATCATATGTGCTAATCTTTGTGTGTAAAATACAAGACAAAACATGAATACACTGGTCTTGTTAGAATAATGTTTCATTTAAACCTCAATTGCATTGAAAATCAGATACACAACAATACATGGGCTCCAAACAACATTCAACATCAATCAACAATGGTTATTTCTTCTTTTCATTCCTAACACGACCTCCATTTGCATTCCCTCCTCCGGCTTGAGCCTGAGCGGCTTTCTTCGCCGCCTTTTCTTGCAGCGCCCTCGCATCCCTATTCATATACCACTATAAGAACTATACTGTACTTAATATGACCAAAGGTAGGAATTGATACAAATACACCAATACAAGAACTAAATTCAACTACATTGTACTTAGTACAATATAATCAAATCGAGGGATTTATACGAAACACACACTCAAAATCGGGACTAAATACAATAGGGATTAGATTCGAAACCTTTCTCGTCTCTGTTCAGGGGTCAATCCATCATCTTTTTGATTCTTGGACTTGTTCCCATTTCTTGCTTGAGCCCTCTCTCGATCACGATCCCTTTGACTTCCGCGTTAGCTAAAGTCAAGGCACAAACAAAAACGTACATCAAGTACTAACGATGTTCAATTTCAATCACAAGGAGATAGAAATTAGAATTTACAACTCTTGGTGTCTTTCATTGGATATTACATCTTTAATCATCGGCTATAACTTTAGACCACTTGGATCTACAATCAACACGATGCTTCATTTCTTTTGCAAACTAAAGACAATGAAACAACTTAATCAAGAAAAATAAAAACAGGAACGTATGATGAACCAATTTTTCATCAATTAAAGTGATTCAAAATTAGAGAAGAGAAACATATCGGAAGGATATGAGACATTCTCGATTCTTCGAACAGCCAAACAAAGATCTAACCGAAATTTGATCTACAAAGACCCTGGGAACCAAAATTCACCGAATAAATCAAAGGAAACATTACAAAAAAAGTTAAAAATTATATAAAAGAAAAAAAATCATAAATCAAAGGTGAAGGCGAAGAAGAGTACCTGAATAACAGCAAGCAATGATGGTGAGAAAGAAACGAGAATCGAATTCCGTTGACGAAGATTCGAGAATGAGGTACGCTCAAAGAGAGAAGGAATGCACAATTTATAAGTGGAAGAACTGTGAACCAGCAGAAGAATCGAGAAGCTACACAAATTTTCTTTCTTTTAATATTTGTATAAATTTTGTTATGTATTTACTGTTTTGACACTGGGCTTGAGAGTTTATAGGCCAGCCTTTCTCATTCAAACTTTTGGGCCCAATCATAATGGTGTCTTACAGCCCAAAATCGTCCCACTCCAGTAAGGTATATGGTGTATAGAAACGAAATTGGTTTATATGGAAAAAAATATATTTGGTAACTCATTATACACCAAAAATCGAATTTATACTACATTTTAATTATATATGGAAACAGATATATTTGGTGTCTCAATTATACACACATATCTTAGTTAAATATGGAAACTCGGTAGCTATATATACATGCATACACTAATTAATCACATTCTTTATTCTAAACTCCCTCCAACATATTCACATACTATATTAATTCTTAGTTCTTTTTCTGAAAAAATTAATTTCATGGCTAAGATTAGATTATTTGAAGTAGACATTAACGTTGATGACAAAGAAGCTTCTAATGATCATCAAACTCAAGATGATGAACAAGAATCGACAAATACTAATGTAAGTTTCTTTTAATTTCCCTAATTATTTTTCTTTCTTTTAATCGGTCTATCAAGTTAGTTTTTTCTTTTCTTGAAATTTCTTTTAAAATTATAAACTCCTCTCTTTATTTATGAAGAAACTCCTTCCATCTCTTATTTTTTTATGATGATGATATGAAAAACTCATTGATTTGAAAATCGTGTAGCCGTGTAGGTGAAAAACAAGAAAGAAATTAAGTTGGAATCAAGAAAGAGAAAACGACACAACGTTGGCAATCAACCTACAGTTCCAATTCCTCGACAAATTCAAGAAAAAATAGGGACTGGTAATGAAGTCGTTTTTTTGTATACAAAAAAACTTGAAATGTCTGATGTCACAAAAAGTTTGAATAGGTTGTTTATCAACAAACGAGAGAGGTTTAATGTGTTTTTTAATGATGGTGAGAAACAGATGTTGAGTGAAGGGCTTACTATTACTAGTATTGATCGAGAAGGGAGATCTTATAAGTTGGTGCTGAAATTATGGGCAAAAGCATGCACAAACTGATTATCAATTTTGATTGGAAGAAATTGGTGGACGCAAACAATGCGAAACAAGGAGATACGGTGCATATTTGGGGTTATCGAGATCATTTGGGAAAATCATGTTTCGCCCTTCATTTCAACAATTCAGATCATGAAGAAGAAGCAACAATGAGGAAGAAGCACAAGTTTAATCTTTTAAATTTTCATTCTTAAAATATATTAATATCGATCGATTGAAGTAAACATTCCAAAATGTCAAAAAGTTTGATGATTCAAATAAAAGTACTTATTCGTATGTGTATTTGGGCCAATGGATCTCGTGTATAAGTTTTTTTTTTTGAATGGAAGTTAAATACCGATCTAAGAGGTCTAGGTAGTGGTGCTCTAACCACTTGAACTATCCCACTTTGTCAAAAAAAAATTTGTAACTAATCAGAAATTAAATGTAAAAATGTTTTGGTTTGTTTTGAGTAAGGATTCGTGGAAAAAAAAGTATTTTTGGTTTACAAAGAGGTATGCTTTGATCCCTGAATGTTTCTATTTATAATCATATACTCCCTCCGTCCACCAAAAGTGTGCTCATTTCTTTCTTTTTTTGGGTCCACAAAAAACGTGCTTATTCTATTTAAATAGTTAACTTTTGAATATTTTTTCTAATTTACTAGCAAGATTGAGTATCTACCAAATATATTTTTTACTCATTATATTAAATATATTCTTTATAATTAAAATATGAATTTTTTAAAAGCATATATAAAAAAAAGTGAGCACACTTTTGGTGGATAGAGGGAGTATATTATTATATTAATTATTCTTGCTTAATTCATCTGATAATGTTTGGTATTATTTTGCAATGAAATAGAATTTTCTGAAATTAAAATATTTTATCACTATACTTGCAAAAAATTGTTTTTTTTATTGTTAATTAATAATCAGAACAACGATGAAAATTATATTTCGTCGCTAATATATTAGCAACAAAATTGAAATTTTCATGTCTAGTTTTGTGAATTTAATATTTGCGACGAAATTAAAATATTTCATCACTATATTAGCAACACAATATTTTATTTTATTGTCAATAATTCGAACAACAATGAAAATTATATTTCGTCGCTAATATTTTATTATTATTAATTTTTTTAGAATTTTTAAAGTAACATTGATTTTTTAAAATTGAAATTTAAAAAAAATTACAATATATATATAAATATATAATACAAGTTAAAAATTAATCAATTAATATATCTGAAATAAATTTCTTACATGAGTAAAAAAATGAATACATATACAATTAAGAAATTAAAATATTACATTTATAATTAATACATCATGTACAACAAATAAAGTAATTAAATTAGTAATAATTGAATACATATATAATCTATATATATATATAATAACACAATAGTAGCTTCCTTGAGAAGTTCCCGCCAAAATGTTGTAATAGTAAAATATTATTTTTTGTGGGGTCCATCAGTAAAATATCATATTTTAAAATTCTTTTTTCTCTCTTTTTTTATTTTCATTTTCTCTCTCCTCTCAATTTTTCTTTTTGAATTTCTTCATTATTCTCTATTAAAAATATAATATTATAATTCATATTTATCTTTTTAGTATATTTGATCAAATTTTTATGTCTATTTTATAGATACGCTTCTTCGTATGTATAAATATAACTATTGTAAATACTTATTAAAGATTATACAAAATGAATATTTATTAATTATTTTTTATAAATCTTAATTTTATCCAATATTATTGTAACGTTTATTTTTCAAATAAAATATTAAAATTAATTTATAAATCGTACATCGCACGGGAGAAATACTAGTTAGTATTAAAAACTGAATCAAAGAGTTGTCTGTCTGAGGGGTGAGCGCCCCTCATTCGGGATCAATTCCCGCAAATACCAAATAAATGGTCATTTAAACAAGTGGGGGTATGCGGTCGGGTCGGTTGGGTGTGGGTTGAGTCGGTCAGGTGCGGTTGGATTAGTGGAAGTGGGTTTATATAGCGATTAGTAACTAGATACAAAATGTTCATCGCTAGTATTTGAAAAAATTAAAACATTTTGCGATGAAAATCCATATTTTCGTCGCTAATTAATACTCCCTCCGTCCAATTTTATTATGCCCACTTCTTCGGGCACGAATTTTAATGAATATTGATTAGTTTATTCATAAAGTAGATAAGTTGGGGGTATGATAGGGTATTGTGGGGTCCATTTGTAAATGAATGATTGTTTATGAATAAAGTGAATGCAAAATGGGTAAATAAGTGATGGTAGGAGTGTGGAGATAAAGTAATATGAATATTATTGTTTCCAAAAAGGGTATGAGCATAATAAAATTGGACAACCAAAAAAGGAAAGTGGGAATAATGAAATTGAACGGAGGGAGTATTTTACAATGAAACTTTATAGCTCATATTTTCATCGCAAACATCTGCGATAAAATTAAAATATTTATCGCAAACATGTTAGTGACGGGTGTATAGCAACAAATCCCGCGACAAAATTATTTTATCGCTAATTCACGTTAACGACGAAAATATTAGAATTAGCGACGAATTTTTAAATTACAGTTTTCTTATAGTACAGGTTGCATAGCTAGCAACGAGGAGTCACCAATAACATATATACATACTAAATAGTAGTAGAAATCCTCAACAACCAATAACATATATACATACTAAATAGTAGTAGAAATCCTCAACAACAAGCCATTAAAAACCAACAACGACAAATTGACTCAGGATAACAATGTAAATGTACAACTAGTCACACTACAAACAACAACAATTAGAAAGCCCATAGCAATAACAACATTCAGAAAAAAAAACCCAGCGAAAAACTTAAACTTAAATGACAAGCTAGAAAAACCTCAAACAACTCCCCAACATGTAGACTTGTCATAATACAACCCTTTGATGAGAAATGAAGTATATGTCATATTAAAATTACATGCAACTAACTATCAAGATATCTAAGCTGAAAAACCCACAACAACATAAAATCTTCTTTATAGATACATTGTATACAAACCTAATTAAACAAATACTCTTTGGCTATATCAAGCTTTGTAAATTGACAAAAGTGTATCAATTAATGTGTTATCTCAAATTCGTATTGACATACATGCCTACAATGGCAATAAAAAATGCCTAATTTAGGAATAATTAATTAACTTAATTAGCAAACAAAGACTTTCCAGTGAGACAGAGGAAACCAGTTCGATTTCCCTGTTCAACTTTTCATATTCTATGGTATTTCACCCTACTGAATTTTTTACACGTATCGCCTCAAATATTATAAGTCGTTGATTATTTTTTAATATACTAACACATATCAATTATCCATATAATAAAATAAAAAGTTAAACACCAAAATTAGAACAGATAGTCTCATTCAGGAGAAAACTATTAAGTGCTAGGAAAATGGAAAAAAATAAAGGATCATTGCTTGTAATCTTTTAACATTTAATTTGTGCATTTCTTTAACTAAAACAACCAAAAAGTCCCATATACATAGGGATGGCAAAATGACATGCTCCGGAGTCGCCCCGCTCTGCCCCGAGAAATTTTGACCTGCCTTGCCCTGCCCCATTCTGAGAATGGGGCAAGTCAGCCCCGCCCCGCGCGCAGAGCAGGGCAGGTATGGGTTTACATATTTATTGCTCTGCCCTGTACCGAATTTAAATATATAATAATTTAATTAAGTAAATTAACCCTAATTTATACCAATTTTTATTTTAGTTTAGTTTAATGATGAATTTTAATGTTCAGTTTATATCATTTTAAATAATTTATATACATATAAAATGAGACTTTGGGGCAGAGCAGGACGGGACGAGACTCAAAAATGCTGCCCCATATCAAGCGTGGGGCAGGACAGGTACCCGCGCGGGACAGGGCAGGGCATAAAATGCTGCCCCGTAGCAGATCATGGGGCAGGGCAGGGCGGATGCGTATATGCGCGGGGCAGGTTTGAATATTGAGATACCCGCCCTGCTCTGCACCATTGCCATCCCTACATATACATCAAGTAATGCATTTGAGACATTCAAATGCTAAATTGAACCGTAACTAAAAAAAATATCCTTACCATCCCCTTAGATTTATCTTTTATTAACTAATATAAATCTTGTATCTATACAAACTTGCCATATAAAAAATCTTTTCTCTATAGAATGTGCATTAGAGAATTAATGTGATTATAAACATTCCTTATTAATTAAGGGTATACTTTTTAATACATACTTTTTTTAATTTCAACAAATTTCACAAAACCAACATCTATATATATATATATAAAGAGAATAGTGACTTGCTGAAGAAGTTCCCGCCTAAATATTAGAATATTAAAATATTGTTTTTTGAGGCCCACCATTAATTCGCAGATCTCATTATTCTCATTCCAGAATTTTTAATTCAGAAAAATTCTCACTGCTCTTTCGATTTCTGCACTTTGGACTTACCATTTACCTCCTTTTCAATATTCAGTCTAGGGTTTTTCATTGCTGCTCTTCTTCTCTTTCTGCTAATTTTTGTCTATTCATTTTTTTTGTTTATTGGTAAAGAGCAGTTATATTAAAACCAGAGAAAAAGTTAGATACAAGAACTACTTAACATCAAGAATTTCAATCAAAGACCCAGTAACAAAAGGGAAAGCTTCTACTCTAGCCATTGGAAAAGGTAAAACAAAGATGCAGCACCTCTTCTATTCAAACTAAAGTAGCCTTTTAAATTGCAATAAAGGGAAAGCGTTTATTCATCATTTCACTAATATTTTTTGTGTTGGTTTCTGTTTTCCTGCATATTCTTTCTTCTCGATTTTGCTTTGAATTGCAGTACGTATGTGTTGTGGCTTCTTTACTATTCTCTAAGAATAGCAATGGAGTAGTCTCTAACCAAGGTCTAAGAGTGGGCAGAAATGTAAGTCTGAGTTTAGAATCATTTTATTTACCACTGTGCCGCTGACCACGACTTTCTCCTTTACCTACTCTTAACATTTTATTTTAATGAACCTTTCATTTTAGCTGGCTTTGCCCTATTTTTTTTTTATTTTGAACTTATCTCATTTTTCTTAATCATATCTAAGATTTCTTTCTTCCATCAGTCTTCATCTATGGTGCAAATGAATAACTCCACAGGTAAACGAATTGATCAACGTTTTCTTTTTCTAAGTGGCTTATATGTTTATCAAATTACAAATAATTTTTTTGTTGCTGATTTTTTGTTTTCCTTTTCGAGTTGCAGAATACTCATTCTAGAATGTTAGGAGTTTATACTATATTGATAAATCTCATAAGGATTACATAGTATTTTCTATAGATTTTTCGCAGATATGCTGTTCTTTGGTTTTTTTGACCAATTCTTAACTTTGTTATGGATTTGTAGAGTACCTATTATTGGAATAGTGAGAGTTTCTACCTCATTTATAGATCATATATTGCATTAGTACCTATTTTAACTTCGTCATTTCAAGTAGTTATTCAATTTTCTTGAGGTATTTCAATAGATTAAACTGTGTGTTGTGTATGATAGATAACTCAATTATCTAACAATTTTATTTCTAATTATCAAAGTTCGGACACCACTATGTTTGCAGATTTAATGAAAAACTGTGACAACAATGGTGTCAAGAAAGAAAAAGATGCATGATTCACCAGAGAGGTAATTTAGTGACAATGATCTAATTATTCACATTACTTTTCTAATGCTCTCATTGTCAGCTTCTATTAGTTTATTGGTTCTTAAATAAAATTCTTCAAATATTTGATTTCTAACATTGATAATAATCTTAATTTACCTACTTCTACATCACAACAAAGTAAACCATTGTTGGCTGAAGCTGAAAACTAAGAGGTTGAATTGTTTTTAGTATATTAAAATGTCGTTGGAATATCCTCTTACGTAAGAGGTGTAATTAATTATCCTTATATGAATTTTCTGTTTCTCATCTTACATTTCATTCATCTAATAAATGTCATGAAAATTTGTGAAACTATAAATCCCAACTAGATGTAGCAAGGTGTATTGCTAATTATATGTCTCAATCATGTATGATGCAAATGCTGCACCAAGAATCTATATAAAAATTTTCAAGCAAATCAAGAAATGGAGTTATCAAATACGTAGTCTCATAAGTCAAAAGTCAAGCAAGATACATGGAATTGACTACCAAATCACTAATAAGTGTTATTTGTTTGAAACATAATGATCTTATGATATTTTGTGTACATAAATAAATGTTTTAACTCAGTGCTACTATATACCTAAGTGATGAATTTAATTTTCTTGACGACATTGTTTACAACTAGGTTATAATTCTTAATATCTCTCAAACTTGTGCTACTAAAGGAGTAGTGTCAGCATAGTGTGCAATATCTTTTTCTGTTTTGTATTCTTTATGTTTCTCATTTAAGAAATATGTACCTAACTGCATTTGTTTTCTGAGTTTTGAGACTGAAGTTATATTTTCTTAATTATTTGTTTCTTAGATAGTCATTGTCAACACACTTGGAGACAAAAAATTTTTTTATCTCACAATTATGTGATACAGATGCTAAAATTATCTAATGTTTCAAATGTTGTTTATCCATGCATCCTTCTATAAAATTTTGCATCATATTTATTCTAAACTGTCTCAGTGAATTTTTTTTTATCTCTTTATATCTCTATAGGCGTTTTAAAACTTAAAGATTATTAAATCTTACTGCAATAATATCTCTTTGGATGTTTTAATAGTTAAAAAGTAGTATATTAAATTTCTAGATTTTTAATTATGTTAACCTCTCCATATCTATCCATTCTAATTTCACTGTGCACATATTATTAATTAATAGTATGAATTTCTATTTGGCAGTGATGGTAGTTTCACGAGATTCAGATTTTGTGATGTATGTGTGGTTGTGTTGTGTATCACTGATCCAAATCTGATCTCACATAACAACTACGCTTGAGATTTGATAGGTTGGATTTAAACTTGAAATGAGTAGTCCTAACTTTTAATGGATGAGAAAAGTGTTAGTGTGCGTTTAGTACTTGAGAGAAGATGTGTGGCCTGTGTTTTGTCTTTGTCTTTTAGCCATGGCCATGAGCTCCATTGTCAAGACCATAATCAAATTAACAATGTTAGGGAGGAGATGACTGATGGAGGCGGAACTTCGACTGAAGAAGTGTGAATCATTATCAGTTTCGGTCCCTTTTAATTGTAATTGTAGTGGAACAGTTTGTTAGATGTTAGTGGTTAGTTAGTTGGCCGCTAATAGTAACAGTTGGGGAGTATGCCTTTATATACTCTCATCTTTGTCATTGTGAGGGGTTGATGAAATTGTGATAAAATACTTGTGGGTTAAGCTGAGGGGAATAAGAATTCTTGAAGTTTCTGTGTGTTCTTGGTGTGCTTCTGGCTTGTATCTTTACGTGCATAGGTCCCGCTGCGTCAGTTGGTATCTAGAGTCGGGCTTCTCTTGGAATCATGCCTCCGAAACGCCAAGAAACCGCTCCGGCAGATATGGACGTTACTCAATTGAAGCAACAATTGGATCAACTCGCGACGGATTTCGCGGCCATGGGTGCTCGTCAGGATCTTTTGGCGGCGCAACAGGCGGAAGTCTTGGCATTACTTCGCGATCAAATTTCGGCGACCAGCCAATCACCGGCCCCGCCGCAGGCGGATCCTTCGTCTACGGAAGAGACGGAAACACTGGACAATCCTTTTGCTCAAATGGAAAGGGCACGTTTGAACAAACGGGTTCCGGCGCAGGACGACGATAACCGTTGGGAACACGGTTTCAAATTGGAAATTCCCGAATTCCATGACAACACGGAGTCATCGGATCTCACGGACTGGATAATAACTGTAGAGGAAATCTTGGACTTCAAGAGGGTCCCGGAGGAGCGCCGAGTGGCGTTAGTAGCGACCCGATTGCGCGGCCGTGCTTCTCACTGGTGGAAGCATCTGAAGACAGCCCGCGTCCGGGCGGGAAAACCACCATTAACATCGTGGATCAAGTTTAGAAAGAAATTACGTGAGGCCTTTTTGCCATACAACCATGCTAGATTACTGTTTCAGCGTCTACAAAATCTGCGCCAAGGAGCACGTTCCGTGGCCGAATATTCTGAGGAGTTCTACCAACTCATGACTCGTAATGATTTATCCGAGTCGACGGACCAATTGGTATCCAGGTATATTGGGGGTCTACGTTTAAGCATTCAAGACCCTTTGAATTTGTGCTCTCCAGTCTCGGTTTCCGACGCCCACCAACGGGCGATTTTGATAGAAAAACAACAGGCGCGAAAGCAATCATACCCGTCGGCTCGTTCGGATACGACATTCACTCCTCCGACCCAGCGCCCTCTCTTGCCGCCCACTGGTTTTCCGCGGCCAGTTGCCCCTCCGGTCGCACCTCCGCAATTCCGGGCCCCGGGGGCTTGTTTTTCTTGCGGCACTCCGGGCCACCGTGCCAGCAATTGTCCCAAGCGTGCGTTGTTGTTGGACGAACCCCTTTATGAGGGACCCCCTATTTTTTACGAGGAACCTGATTACGCGTGCACTGAGGTACAATTTTGTGGTGACTCTGGACCAGCACTGTTGTTACGACGGACATGTCTAACGCCGAAGGACGAAGATTCGTCAATCCAACGGACTTCGCTATTTCATTCTACTTGTACGGTGGCGGGTAAGATTTGTCGTTTTATTGTGGATTCCGGTTCATGTGAGAACGTGGTGGCCGATACAATGGTACAGAAGCTTGCACTACAGGTTGAGCCACATCCGGCGCCGTATACACTTTCTTGGCTTCAACAGGGCACATCTATCACTGTTAAATCGCGGGTGTTGGTAAATTTTTCGATCGGATCGGCCTACACCGACTCAATTTGGTGCGATGTGGCCCCCATGGATGCGTGCCATATCCTTCTCGGCCGACCGTGGCAGTTTGACCGTTCGGTAGTACACGATGGTCGCAAGAACACGTATAGTTTCTTGTTTGAGGGTGTGCGCATAGTGCTCCTACCGACTCCGGGCAACCCTTCTCGACCCATTTCAGGTTGTACTCAGCCTGTGGTCGTCCTATTGTCACGCAAACATTTTTACCAGGAGTTGCGTACTGCTCCCGTGTTGTTTTGCCTAATAGGCCATGATATATCACCTGCGACCTCGGGGATTCCATCTCTTGTTGAGCCCTTATTACGGGCCTTTGCGGATGTGTTTCCAGAGGAGTTACCGGATGGGTTACCCCCGATGCGTGACATCCAACATCAGATCGACTTCGTCCCTGGCGCGGCGCTTCCCAACAGGCCGCATTATCGTATGAGCCCAGCAGAGCACGATGAATTAAAACGCCAAGTTACAGATTTATTAAAGAAAGGCCTCGTCCGTGAAAGCCTTAGCCCGTGTGCCGTACCCGCGCTCCTTATACCCAAGAAAGACAACTCTTGGCGTATGTGTGTTGATAGCCGCGCAATTAACAAGATTACGGTCCGCTACCGATTCCCCATTCCCCGCCTTGACGACTTGTTGGACCAACTGTCGGGCGCAACCGTGTTTAGTAAACTGGACCTCAAGGCTGGGTATCACCAGATTCGAATTCGGCCGGGCGACGAGTGGAAAACAGCGTTTAAAATCCGTGAGGGCCTATTCGAATGGCTGGTTATGCCTTTCGGGCTATCCAACGCACCAAGTACCTTCATGCGAGTCATGACACAGACCCTCCGGCCGTTATTGGGTTCGTGTGTCGTCGTCTACTTTGACGATATTCTCATTTACAGCAAAAATAGGACGGATCATTTGATGCACCTGGAGGCGGTCCTAGAAATTTTGCGCAAGGAACAATTCTTTGCTGCTGCACCTAAGTGCGCGTTTTTGCAAGAATCGGTGTTATTTTTGGGCTATGTTATCTCGGCAGCAGGGATCGGCATGGACGTGTCTAAAATTGCAGCAATTAGAGATTGGCCGACACCGCGCTCTCCGACAGAGGCACGTAGTTTCCATGGATTGGCCTCCTTTTATCGCCGCTTTATTCCGCACTTTAGCACCATTATGGCCCCGATTACGGATAGCATGAACAGCGCGACGTTTATGTGGACGCAGGCTGCCTCCGAAGCATTCGTTGTTATCAAACAGAAATTGACGTCGGCGCCTCTCCTTGTCTTGCCCGATTTTTCCGTGCCTTTCGAACTACACTGCGATGCGTCGAAGCTCGGAATTGGTGTTGTCCTCAGTCAGGTGGGGCGCCCCATTGCATACTTTTCGGAAAAGTTGACAGGTCCACGTTCGCGCTACAGTACTTACGACGTGGAATTTTATGCGGTCGTGTGTGCGGTACGTCATTGGCGGCATTACTTATTCCAGAAAGAGTTCGTATTATTCACAGACCATGAGGCGCTTAAGCACCTTCAAAGTCAAGACGCCGTGTCCTCACGCCATGCCGGATGGTCGGCGTATCTCCAACAGTTTACTTTCGTTATAAAGCACCAGTCGGGAGCTTTGAATCGTGTAGCGGATGCTCTGAGTCGCCGTTCTGCGCTTTTGGGCACGATGCGCACAGAGGCTATGGGCTTCGATTCACTTGAGGAGGTGTATGCCACTGATGGGTTTTTTGGGCCGATTATGGAACGTCTGAAGTCGGGTTGGGTGGATAGATATTCATTGACGGATGGGTTTTTATTTCGGGATAATGCGCTGTGTATTCCGGATGGAAGTTTCCGTTTACAATTGCTACGCGAAGTCCACAATATGGGACATGCAGGACGTGATCGGACCATGGATCTAGTCTCCAGATCCTACTACTGGCCCACATTGCGCCGCGACGTATCTCGCCTAGTCGAACGCTGCCAGGTTTCGAAAGGCACATCGTCAAATGCCGGCCTATATAGACCCCTACCCATTCCGTCGCAGCCATGGGTCGACATTAGCATGGATTTTGTCCTCGGCCTTCCCCGCACGCAGCGAGGAAATGATTCTATTTACGTAGTTGTGGATCGATTCTCAAAAATGGTTCATTTCGTCCCTTGTAAGAAGACAACGGACGCAGTTAAGGTGGCAACTCTATTTTTTCGGGAGGTGTACCGCTTGCACGGGCTGCCCCAATCTATTGTTTCGGATAGGGACACGCGTTTTCTGAGCCACTTTTGGAGGAGCCTGTGGCGTATGGTGAACACAACATTGAGTTTTAGCAGCGCGTATCATCCACAGACGGACGGCCAGACGGAGGTGGTCAATAGGTCTCTTGGGAATTTATTGCGATGTTTGGTGGGCGATCATCTTCGAACATGGGATTTGAAATTGGCTCAGGCCGAATTTGCCCACAATGCGGCGAAAAATAGGAGCACTGGCTATGCCCCTTTTCAGGTTGTTTATACACTGTTGCCCTAGGGGCCCCTGGATTTACTTGTGTTGTCGTCGCGAAAAAGACCACACGGCACTGCGAGGGAGTTTGTGGAATCGTTACAGCAGGTTCACGCCAGTACGCGTGCAAATTTGGAAGCCGCTGCTGTGAGTTACAAGACCGCGGCGGATGTACATCGTCGCAGTGTGGTGTTTGAGGTCGGGGATTTGGTTTGGGCTGTCTTAACTAGAGATCGGATTCCTGCGCACGAATATAACAAGTTGTCCGCTCGTAAAATCGGGCCTTTGGAGATTGTGGAGCGGATTAATCCGAATGCGTATAGAGTCACTCTTCCGCCCAATTTGCGTTGCTCGGATGTGTTTAATGTGAAGCATCTTTTCCCTTATTTTGCTGACGATACTTCTGGAGGCGGAACTTCGATCGATTCGAGGGCGAATCGTTTCTCACCCGGAGAGAATGATGGAGGCGGAACTTCGACTGAAGAAGTGTGAATCATTATCAGTTTCGGTCCCTTTTAATTGTAATTGTAGTGGAACAGTTTGTTAGATGTTAGTGGTTAGTTAGTTGGCCGCTAATAGTAACAGTTGGGGAGTATGCCTTTATATACTCTCATCTTTGTCATTGTGAGGGGTTGATGAAATTGTGATAAAATACTTGTGGGTTAAGCTGAGGGGAATAAGAATTCTTGAAGTTTCTGTGTGTTCTTGGTGTGCTTCTGGCTTGTATCTTTACGTGCATAGGTCCCGCTGCGTCAATGACCATGACAGAGGGAAACATTCATATGGAGGAGATATTATACAGAAAGTAAAAGGTGACGAAATTGGAACTATTTTTTTAGATATGGTGCGGTGTAAATGAATTAGGATGATTTTTTTGAAAAATATTACGACAATATTCAGAGAATTCAAAATCTTATACTGTAATTTTATACTAATATTTTTGTTTGTCCAATCACTTTTTGTGGTATTTTCCATTCATATGATTCTTTCTGTGTTGAATTTTTTTATGTTACTTAACTATCAAGACTAAATTAACTTGAAAAATAACTGAGCCAAATTTTACTAATCAGATATTTTTTATACATTATTTTTAGTGCTTATTTATTTCACTGTACAAATGTTAATAAGTGTATTGGTTGGGAAAAAAAAAATACAAGTATGGTTAATTGCTAGACCTTTTCTTAAGAAAGTATGTTTCATTTAGGAATAATTAATTATATGATGTGTCAAGAAGAACAATTTTGATATACAAGGAGAAAGATGTTACTCCTTAATAAAAAAAATACAACAATATTTTTTATTTTTTTAGTGTATAATTTTTTTTCAAAATTTATGTAAATTTTCATTTATTTTTATAAACCGTGCACGGGTGATATACTAGTTTATTAAAAAAGGAATGGAGTTTTTTTTTTTTTTTTAATTTGCGTCAATTTTAATTGGAATGAAATTGATGAACGAAGTATAATTTAGTAATATCACAGTTTATAATATTGACTTTCGATCTTTCTAACCATTTTCCTATTTAAATGGTGTATACGAACAAAATCGGATATATGCATTTTAGTTATATATGGAAAAATAATATACTGGTATATCTCATTATATATACACTAAAAATCGGATTTATACATTTTAGTTATATATGGAAACAAATATATTTGGCATCTCATTATACACCAAAAAAATGGGATTAATTTATACATATCTTAGTTAAATATACATTTGATAACCCTAGTTGTAGCTATATATACATGCATATACGTAACTAATTGATCACTTATTCTAAACTCCCTCCATCATAGTATTCACTTAGTTCTTTTCGTGAAAAAAATTTAATTTGATGGCTAAGATTAGATTATTTGGAGCAGACATTTATGTTGATGATAAAGAAAGTTGTAATGATGATCAAACTCAAGATGATGAACAAGAATCGACAAATACTAATGTAAGTTTCTTTTAATTCTTTTTTCTTTCTTTTAATCTATATATCTATCAACGTAACCCCCTTCATGTATTCTCTAGCTAGTTAGTTTTTTCTTGAAATTTCTTTTTAAATTATAAACTCCCGATCCTCTCTTTATTTTTCAAGAAACTCTTTCCATAATCCCTTATTTTTTGATGATGATGAGAAACTCATTGATTTGAAAACTGTGGAGGTGAAAAATAAGAAAGAAATTAAGTTGGAATCAAGAAAGAGAAAACGACACAACGTTGTCAATGAACCTACCGTTCCAATTCCTCAACAAATTCAAGAAAAAATAGGGACTAGTAATAAAGTCATTTTTTTGTATACAAAAAAACTTGAAATGTCTGATGTCGCAAAAAGTCAGAGCAGGTTGTTCATCAACAACCGAGAGAGATTCGATGTATTTTTTAATGATGGTGAGAAACATATGTTGAATAATACTAGTGAAGGGCTTACTATTACTAGTATTGATCGGGAATGGAGATCTTATAAGTTGGTGCTGAAATTTTGGCCAAGCATTAACAAATTGATTATCAACTTTGATTGGAGAAAACTGGTGGACGCAAACAATGCGAAACAAGGAGATACGGCGCATATTTGGGGTTATCGAGATCATTTGGAAAAACCATGTTTCACCCTTTATTTCAACAATTCAGATCAAGAAGCAGCTGCAACAATGAAGAAGAAGAAGCCCGGACATCTAGTTTTGAGGAAAAAAACTTTGATCTCTGAATGTTTTTGCTGATTATTCTGACTTAATTCATTTTATCAATTTGTTGCTAATTCATTTGATAATGCAGTTTAGATGAGTATATATTGATTTGTAATCAAGTTTGTGAGTTTTGATTTATAAGTATTATTGTATATACACTTATAACTTATTTTATCGATCAATTTTGTATTTAAACAAGTTTGTGGTGTTGATAGATATGTAAAATGATTTTTAATTTAAAAAGGGGTGGTGTACGTGTATTTGACACTATTTCTATATTTTATGTCCTGATGAACTTTGGATCCTATTTTGAGATTTTATGTTGATGAATTGTACGTGATATGCACTTTTTATTTGTTTGAATTATTTTGTGGATATTATTGTTTCAATTTTAAGCTTAAGTATCCTTTGTTTATTTTTATTACTTTGTAAGCATTATTTATATGTTATTTAAAATTTATTATAAGTACTATATGTGAAAAAGGAAAAAATATATATTTAATGAAAAAGTTTGCGGACTAACCCGTCAAATCCGTCCGTTCTGACAGCTCTAATAGATTAAAATAGATATATTAGGTTTAAATTTCATTGTGTCAAATAGATATATTTAGTAAATTATACTCCTCGGTTTAAATTTGACGTTTAAAAAAAATTCTTGAATTACATTATATTAGGTTTAAATTAGAAACAAGAAATAAAAACTTAACTAGTTCAATTAAGTTAAATTAAGATTAAAAAATTAATATATCCAATAATATTCATTTCGGTTTACTTAAGATATTGATATATCACATAATTATTCCTTTAATAAAAATATCAAAGAACCATTTCTAATATGAATTCAGTATCTCAACTAATATCTTAACCTTAGTTTTTAATCTTTATCATGTCTTAATCTTAATTTTATTTTAATTTTAAGAGTTGCACTCCTCATGTACATTATTGAATCCATTTAAAATGTGAATCTTTTATATATATATATATATATATATATATATTTTTTTTTTGCAGAAGTACATTATATGTAATGAGTATAGTTTTGCTAAATTTCGGTCAAATGGTGGGGTTGGGTTGGGTGAGTTTTCTCATCTAAAGTTTTTCTTCTACTTTTACAATATAAGTTCATTCCTCTTACAACATTTTGCTTCGATTCATTTTTTTTTTTTATCTAGATCCCTCAAAATTGCATTAAGTTTTACCTCGATTAATTACTTTTTTATTCGAATCTCTCAAAATTTATTTCATGTTATCTTATTTAATTGATTTTTCATCTAAACTTCCATTTTTAAAAATTATTTAGACAGATTTTAGTTTGATATGAATATTAGTACCTTTTAAATTATATATGGTATGACATTGTGTTCCTGTTTCAAAGTATATATGATAGGCTATAAGATCTAAACTCGAAAAACGTATAGTATTGGTTCACAACTTCACATACAATATAGTATTACTAGTTAACATACAATGTAGTACTAGTTCGCATATAATATAATATTGATTTATATTTTCCTTTTCAATCACACCTCCAACTACTTAATCCTTAAAATACATATTTATTTTCTACAATTAGAAGCAAATGGACAAAATTATACACAAGGAATGTAACAGACAATAATTTATTTGTTTGTGAATTAATATTATATCGTATATGAACTAATACTATATAGAATATAAACTAAAACACTATTGTATGTGAACTAAAACATATTGTATATGAATTGATATTATATTGTATATGAACTAATACTATACCAATGAGCCAAATATCAAAAGAATAAATAATAATTGTTGATATACTTGAACAAACTAGACAAGGTAAAACTATACAATATATAAACTAATATTATATCATATATGAACTAATACTATACTAACAATTGAAGAGGTGTATGATAAACTCAAAGTTGTTCACTCTTGCAATCATAAATGTGTATTTAATCATAACAAACATGTAGAAAAAATTACATGTAGAGAGTTCACCACCAAGTTAAACATATTTTTTTTTTTTATTACAAGTTAAATACCTATCCCATTTCCCCTCCCCATGACTCGAACTCAGGACCTAAGGCCTAGGTAGTGGTGCTCTAACCACTTGAGCTATCCCACTTTGTCACCAAGTTAAACATATTATTCACAATATTAATTAGGTTTTCAACAAACAAAGATTGAAATTCAATTGCAAAATGCCTAATGACAACCATTGTACTAGGAAGCTCCTCACAATCAAATCAATACATTATAGCAATTTGTCATACTTTTATCAACGTCCTCTAGAAAAAATAATGAAAAAAAACACTTACTTATTTGAATTTTTTTTCTTTACATTTGTATTTTTTTCGAAAGTTTTTTTTCTTGAAATTTTGGTAATTTTTCAAAAAAAAAAGAATTATTTTATTTTTAAGATTTATATTGTAGTTTTAGTAATTTTTTTCGATATTCATAATTTTTTTCTGCAATTTTTTTTCGAAAAATTAAAAAACAATATAATATGTGACTGAGTGGTAAACACAATTGTGATTCATTGATGAATCGGTGGTGGATGTACAATTATAATTTTAATGAGTTGTAATTTAATTTAATTGATAAAAAGATAATACGGAGTATAATTTTTTTAGGGAAAATATCACTTTTGGTCACTGAACTTTACCACTTTTCAGATTTGGTCACCCACATTTAGTTACTATCAAAATTGGTCACTCAGTTATTATTTTTTATCAATTTTGATGCTGCTGTTAGAAAATCCGTCATTCCTAACAGAGGTTTTGAGTGCTAATTCTTTCTCCACACCATTTCTTCTATTTTAATTCCTAATAATTAAGTACTTTGAAATAAGTTTGTATTCTCCATCTTTATTCAAATTCAATATGAAAACCAGTAATTGAAATATTAATATGAATTGTTTCAGAAATATTTTTAATATGAATTGATAATTTTAGAAAGTTCTTTACAATTAATTTTCACAACAAATGTTAGTAGATCATCATGCCCGAATAATTATAAATGGGGAAATGAATTCTAATAATTAACTACTTTGAAATAAGTTTCTATTCTCCATCATTATTCAAATTCAATATGAAAACCAGTAATTGAAATATTGTTTAAAACAGTCCAAAAAACAGAGGACAAAAGCAATCATTTTCAATGTGAATACAATAATTATAAACTACTAATTTAGCTTGCCACCTTTCTTTTCTTTGGTATTTTCCTTGTGGTCCTATATAAGTCAAGACACATCCAGCTCCTGTAAATAAAAAGTAAACCAAATACTATTATTAACAACCTATTGATAATTCTTGGTTACCCAAGAGTTGGTTGATGAATCACCAAATATTCTAGAAGATGAGAATTCTTTGTCTGACAGATAAATATAATAACATAATAATTTAGTAATACAAAAAACTTAAATATTAAATTGAAATAAGAAATACATATTGTACATGGGTGCAGAAGCATTCTGGTTCCTTCGTACAAACTCAAAACCACTCTATTTGTGGATTTTTTATTTCTTAGTCGCACACCAGAAGATAAATTCAGTAAAAATTGAAAAAAAAAATTAGAGTTTGGGGTTTAGGTTTTAGGAATTAAAGGAGGAAAAATGATGTCAAAAAAAAGTTCACGCTCAAAACCTTTTCTCCGTTAGGAATAACGGATTTTCTAACAGGCAGCATCAAAATTGATAAAAAATAATAACTGAGTGACCAATTTTAATAGTGATTAAATGTGGGTGACCAAATCTGAAAAGTGGTAAAGTTGAGTGACCAAAAGTGATATTTTCCCATTTTTTTACATGTAATAATTGTGACTTGTCTATAAACTCAACCCATATCCCATGAATAACATTCAACCCATTTAAAAAATTTTATCGAGTTATATGTATGTAACTAGTACACATAAATATTTATCTAAGGTTAATATCGTAATTATAATATTTTAAATTTGTGTGATAATAATGGAACACTTAACAAAATTTCACCACTTTATTTCAATCTCCCTCCTCCTCAAATTCAACCATTTCAAAATTCTTAGCATTCTTACACAACTTTGCCAATTTTATTATTTTAAAATTTAAATTAATCTCAAGATAAGTCGATTGATTAGAAACCTTTTTTTTAGAAATCAAAAATTGTTCTTTCACTACCAAAAAAAAAAACTGGAAAATATCGACGGATTTAAATCCGTCGAGATTACTGACGAATTAGTAAAGTCAACCGATTTACCGACGAAATTTGTTATCCGTCGATGATTACCGACGGAAATTTCAATGGGTAATCACAAAATTTTAAAAAAAAATTAAATATGTATAATTATCGACGAAAATTTATGTGGGTAATCATAAAATTAAAATCAAATTAAATATTTGTGATAACCGATGAAAATTTTCTTGGGTAATCACAAAATTAAAAAAATAATTAAATAAGTGTGATTACCGACGGAAATTGCTGTGAGTAATCACAAAATAAAAAAAGATCACAAATTTTTTTAAAAAAATTACATACGCGTGATTACCGACGGAAATTTCCGCCGGTAATCACAAAAATTAAATTATTGATTAAATTAGGAAATTTGTTGATTAAATTAGAAAATAGTTGATTAAATTATGAAATTTGTTGATTAAGTTAGCTAGAAAATTATTGATTAAATTATGAAATTATTGATTAAATTGAGAATACGTTGATTAAATTAGGAAATTGTTAATTAAATTTGAAAATTGTTGATTAAATTAGATAATTTTATTTATAATGTGTTTATTTGTTTGTTAATGTCATCGGACGCTGCCTGGTCACGAGGTGTCCACGTACTTCACGACTTTCCTTACCGTTATATCAATCGTTGCGGGTGCGGCTTCTTAGGGTAAGTGTTTGTTGTGTGAATTAACAAAAGAATTTTAAAAAATTAATTTTTACAATAATTATAAGTCACCAATTTAGCAATTAATATAAGTGAAAAGATGTTCAATTATTAATGGATTTGTTTAAAAAAAAAAGTAAAAAATGTATACATATGGACATTTTAGAATTTTAATCAAAGAAAAAAAATTATAATATATAAATTAAAAGAATTAAATTTACAAAAAAGAGTTTTTTTTTTTTTTTTTTTTATTTGCGTCAATTTTAATTGAAATGAAATTGATGAAAGAAGTATAATTTAGTAATTTCACAGTTTATAATATTGACTTTCGATCTTTCTAAACATTTTCCTATTTAAATGGTGTATACGAACAAAATCGGATTTATGCATTTTAGTTATAAATGGAAAAAAAATATACTGGTATATCTCATTATATATACACCAAAAATTGGATTTATAATTTTAGTTGTATATGGAAACAAATATATTTGGTATCTCATTATACACCAAAAAAATGGGATTAATTTATACATATCTTAATTAAATATGGAAACAAATATACATTTGATAACCCTAGCTGTAGCTATATATACATGCATATACGTAACTAATTGATCACTTATTCTAAACTCCCTCCATCATAGTATTCACTTAGTTCTTTTCGTGAAAAAAAAAATTAATTTGATGGCTAAGATTAGATTATTTGGAGCAGACATTTATGTTGTTGATAAAGAAGCTTCAAATGATCATCAAACTCAAGATGATGAACGAGAATCGACAAATACTAATGTAAGTTTCTTTTAATTCTTTTTCTTTCTTTTAATCTATATATCTATCAACATAACCCCCTTTCATGTATTCTCTAGCTAGTTAGTTTTTTCTTTTAATTTCTTGAAATTTCTTTTCAAATTATGAACTCCCGATTCTCTCTTTATTTTTCAAGAAATTATTTTCATAATCCCTTATTTTTTGATGATGATGAGAAACTCTTTGATTTGAAAACTGTGTAGGTGAAAAGGAAGAAAGAAATTAAGTTGGAATCAAGAAAGAGAAAACGACACAACGTTGTCAATGAACCTACCGTTCCAATTCCTCAACAAATTCAAGAAAAAATAGGGACTAGTAATGAAGTCGTTTTTTTGTATACAAAAAAACTTGAAATGTCTGATGTCGCAAAAAGTCAGAGCAGGTTGTTCATCAACCACCGAGAGAGATTCAATGTGTTTTTTAACGATGGTGAGAAACATATGTTGAATAATACTAGTGAAAGGCTTACTATTACTAGTATTGATCGGGAAGGGAGATCTTATAAGTTGGTGCTGAAATTTTGGCCAAGCATTAACAAATTGATTATCAACTTTGATTGGAGAAAACTGGTGGACGCAAACAATGTGAAACAAGGAGATACGGTTCATATTTGGGGTTATCGAGATCATTTGAAAAAACCATGTTTCGCCCTTCATTTCAACAATTCTGATCAAGAAGCAGCTGCAACAATGAATTGAAGAAGTCCGGACATCTAGTTTTGAGGAAAAAAAAAAACTTTGATCTCTGAATGTTTTTGCTGATTACTATGAAGTAGTATTACTTAATTCATTTTATCTATTTGTTGCTAATTCATTTGATAATGCAGTTCAGATGAGTATATATTATTTGTAATCAAGTTTGTGAGTTTTGATTTATAAGTATTGTTGTATATACACTTATAACTTATTTTATCGATCAATTTTGTATTTAAAAACAAGGATGAGATATTTGAAAAAAAAAAATACATAAAATGTTTGGAAAGACTATATAACGACATGTAGGGAGTAATTAATAAATGTTTGGAACTTTCATTGTGTCAAATAGATAGATATATTTAGTAAATTATATTGGTATAAATTTGGAATTCAAAATCAAGAAATAAAATCTTAACTAGTTCAATTAAGGTAGCTACTTGGAGAATTTAATCGGAAGAATGTAACAAACAAATTACTGTTAATATGCCTTAATAATAACAGTCCGAAAGAAGTATGGAGTACAATAAGAATCCCTTCACACGCATGTATATAATATATATATAATCCCTCCACTTTTTGACTAATATTTATTTTATTGGACAATATAGATTTTGAGTATTCATTATTCCTTAAAATATGTGTCAAAAAAATCATACTCCTATTTATTGATTTTTGACAAATGAGTAGTACATAAAATATAATACTTGAGAGATAAAATAATATATAAATAAATTAAAAATGTTAAACTTAATAAAAAATCAGAAGATAAATATTATTGGTCAATTACATAATAGGTACCTACCTTCTCATAAATAAAATTCAGCCTATCTCATATTTATTTACATATTTGTTAAAACGATTTGTCTCGTACTCATTTGTGCATACCATAAATAATCATAAAAACGCCAACATTTCTTTTAACTTACATCATGCAATTATCTTTTATTTATCACAAACGTATCATTACTTCGCTAGTCTACTTTATTATTCATTGTGATATCCTAAGGGCATAATTGGTATGGGGTAATGGACTTAGAATGGAATGAGCATTCATGGACCTATTCCTAATCTCATGATTGGTATATTTTTTTACACACGATTCTTCGTGGAATGGTGATTCCCAAAAATAAAGAATTCTGATTTCTCTCCATCCCCCTATCTTTACCCATTCAATTCCACGTGAAATCAAATTATTTTTATTTTCTAAAAAAAAAAAATCATTAAAAAAATATTTTTACAAAATTATCCTTATCAACAGTTAAAAAGATTTTCATTAACCCTATTATCCCACCTTAATCCACGATTAAATACGATATTCATCCAAGAGGGAAGGATGCTGAAAAAGAACGCAGAAGAGAAAAACGCAGAAGAGAAGAACGCTGAGAAAAAAAATGCAGAAGAGGCTGAGAAAAAAACGCAGAAGAAACTCGAGTTTGGTAAGCAGATCGATCGAGTTGCATATATATTATAGGGCCATTTTTATTTTGATTAGATAGCAATTACTGTATATTGGAAATACCCATTTTTATAATTCTTTTATATAAACATATACACAATGATCGATATAATTTTAGCTAACGCAGAATAGAAGAACGCTGAGAAAAAATGTAGAAGAGAAGAACTAGTAAAGAATAGTAGTGTATTGTTGTTCTATATATATACAGAAGAAATCTGTAGTTCTTGTTGTTCTATATATATATATATATATTATGTTTCATTTTTGTTGTAATATATATATACTATGTTTCGTTTTTGCTTTTATATATATATATATATATATATCGGAAATGATATAGAGCCCACCAATTGTGCCCACCGCCTATGTGGCATTACCACGTCAATAAATTCTTATTTATATTTAATTTAAACTTAATCTAATATCAATATTTTATTTTTTTATCCATATCAATATTTTAAAAAATCTTTTTTTATATTTAATTTAATATTATCTCTATCAAATTACGCTAACTAACGCCATAAATCTTTTCTCAAATCTTTCCATCACCATTAATTTTTTCTCAAATCTTATATGTGGCGTGAGTTTAATGTAATATTAATATATTATCAAATCTTAATTGAATCTTAGGGTTTACGGTTTTAGGGTTTAGGATTTTAGGGGTTTAGGGTTTAGGGGGTTTAGGGTTTAGGGTTTTAGGGGTTTAGGGTTTAGGGGTTTTAGGGTTTAGGGTTTTAGGGTTTATGAGTTTAGAGGTTTAGAGTTATGTAAATTAATGTAGTCATTTTTACGGAAATGATATAGATATAAGATGGTGATAGAAAAGATTTAAGAAAAGATTAATGGGTTAGTTACGCATAAAATAAAATATTGATATAAGATTTGAGAAAAAATTAATGGTGATGGAAAGATTTGAGAAAAGATTTATGGCGTTAGTTACGCATAAAATAAAATATTGATATAAGATTTGAGAAAAAATTAATGGTGATGGAAAGATTTGAGAAAAGATTTATGGCGTTAGTTAGCGTAATTTGATAGAGATAATATTAAATTAAATATAAAAAAAGATTTTTTAAAATATTGATATGGATAAAAAAATAAAATATTGATATTAGATTAAGTTTAAATTAAATATAAATAAGAATTTATTGACGTGGTAATGCCACATAGGCGGTGGGCAAAACTGGTGGGCACAATTGGTGGGCTCTATATCATTTCCGTATATATATATATTTCATGATTGCATCTTATAATTATAATAATGGATAAAAATGTATATCATTTTTTTTAAATATTGAACGATTATTTATATTTAGTTTTATTATTAAAATAATAGCATATTAACCAATTTAATATGTTTCTATAATGTATAAGGGTATTTTAGTCATTTAAGATAAACTTTTTACATTATTTTGCATTCATTTTATTATACCAATCATGAGAATGGAATCCATTAAGGAATGATTTTTCCATTCCTTGTCAATACCAATCATGAGAATGGTCATTCACACTTTCATTCCATTCAGACCTTCATTCCATTCATGAGTTCATTCCATTCAGTCACATTTTCATTCAGTCATACCAATCACGCCCTAAGACTATACTTTATTACTTAAAACGATTTGCATATCCTTTATTTTATCTCTTTTAATCTAGTAGCAACTCTCTTAATAAAATTCGTGTCTAAAGTAAATAGGTAAACAAGTATATGACAAAAAGAGTATACAATGAACTTAATTTGAAATATTTTCTTGTTCCAAATTCATTATATTTATTTTTTAACACAAGTTTTAATGAATATTGATTAGTTTATGTATAAAATAGATAAATGGAGGTACGATGAAACATTGTAAAATTTGCTCATATATAAAATGATTGTTTATTAATAAAGTAAGTCAAAGTCTTGTATGTACTCAAGTACACCGTGTACTTGA
This sequence comes from Galeopsis tetrahit, assembly GCA_963675135.1. Classification (NCBI taxonomy): domain Eukaryota; kingdom Viridiplantae; phylum Streptophyta; class Magnoliopsida; order Lamiales; family Lamiaceae; genus Galeopsis; species Galeopsis tetrahit. The sequence continues at coordinate 44,130,214 of OY776131.1, forward strand.
GTAGACTTTGACTAGTCAAATGTTGACCGTTGACCGGTCAATGGTCAAACTTTGATTTTTTTTTTTTTTCGATTTTTTTTTAAAAAAAAAGTGTATGTTATTATAACTAAAAAGTGTATTTTTATTTTTTTAATGAAAAGTGTATGTTACAATATTGAAAAGTGCAACATTGTTTTTAATGAAAAATGTATGTTATTATAACTGAAAAGTGTATGATATATTAATGAAAAATGTAAGTTATATATTAATGAAAAGTGTATGTTATTATAACTGCAAAGTGTATGATCTATTAATGAAAAGTGTATGTTATATTAATGAAAAGTGTATTAACTGTAAAGTGTATGATCTATTTAATGAAAAGTGTATGTTATTATAACTAAAAAATGTATGTTTTATTAATGAAAAGTGTAAGTTATATATTAATGAAAAGTGTATGTTATTATAATTAAAAAATGTATGATATTATAACTGAAAAGTGTATACTAATGATACACCTCTTGTGCTAATTTTTTTTTAAAAAATTATTATTAATTTTACACGTTTTATATAAAAAAAACTATTACTTGCACTTTTATTACTATTAATGATACATCATTTAGTTATTAATTGTTGCACTTTTATTAATATAGAAAAACTGGTGCTAAAATAAAATAAAATTTTGAAAATTGCTAAAAAAATAATAAAAAATTATTATTAATTTTACACGTTTTATATAAAAAAAACTATTACTTGCACTTTTATTACTACAATTCAAGAACAACCATTAGGCTATAATGACTTTTGTTAATTATTTTGTTATTTATCTTATATATACTTAATATATTTTCTATATACCGTGTACTTTGAGTACACAGCACCCTATCCATAAAGTAAATAACAATTTAAATAAATAAGACAGACAGGGTATTTAAATATTAAAATGAAAAATTGAATAAACATAATAAAATTAAAACAACTAAAGAAGTAGGTAAAAATAATGAAATCCAACTAGCCTAAAAAAAAATGAAAAAGTAGAAATACATAAAAGGAAAGAAAAATAAAGGCATTTTCCAAGTTTAAAATTCATGTTATTTATCATTATCATATCATATGAATGCCATTGCCATCTTATCTCTCTACTCAACACTTTGTTTCTCCTCCTTGTCTTTTGACTTGTGCTTTTTTCTCCTTTTTAATCATATATAAATATCACTGTTCTTCATTTTTGTCTCTCAATCCAAATCCCCTGCAAAAGCTGTTTCCCATTTCAGATCTGATTTCATTTTTTCTTTCACCGAAGGTATCCTATGTTTCTCCGCTTTTTCTTTGCACACTAAATTCCACTTTTGTTTTTCTATAAATTTTCCGCAGATCTGAGCTTATCACTCTCGTTTTTTGTTTATTTTTTGGGAATTTGTTGCTGAATCTCATTTGTTTGCGTGGTGTTCTAATTTCGAGAAATCTCATCGCGTTTGCCCATGGATGAAGCTTCCCTTCCTTGAATTCCCAAACCAAATGTATTGATTTCTGTTCCAATATCTCCTATTATTTGTGATATATCGGATAATTTCTACATTATTCGATTTGTTTCACAAATTCCTCGTCGGCGAATGGAAATCGTAGTCGGCGATGGCGAGAGATTATACTCGCAGAACCTTCGCGACCTTTTGAGGATCAAGGAGGAAGATCATCAAAGGAATCTCAATCAGAGCACCTCTAGCGGCGGCGGCCGCCGTAGCTCCTCCGGATTAACGTTAAGCGCCGTTCTCAGTGACAAAGGAGAGCTTCCTCCGTCAATCGATGAGCCGCCGTTGCAACGTGCCCAATCGAACCGGACATTGTTGGACATTATCAACGAGGACCACATCTCCAGTCTCGGCCGCGGCCGGGAAGACAGCCGGAGTAGCTGGCGACATCTAAAGGAGAAGATCCGCCTCCGCCGTAGAGGCGCTGCCGCCATCCCCAACAACAGTAACCGTTTTTCGATTCAACACCACTCGATTGAGTCGACTCAGTTGGGACCGAGTTCGCATAGAAATCTCAACGGTTCAACAGAGCAAGCGAGTTCATTACCGAGGAGGCAATCCGTTACCGAAAATGCAGGAGAAAACGAAGGACTCGGCGGCGGCGTCGCAGAAGGGGAGGCGGAGGGTTCGCCGGAGCAGCCGGTGAGAATGTCGTTAATGGCGTTGCTGGCGGAAAACGATAGACAGATGGGTTATGAAAGTTCGGCGTACATGATGGATGAGGAGGAAGAGGAGGAGGCCCGAGAGGTCGCCGTCGCCGCCGTAAAAGGCGGAGAGTACAACAGTTGTTGCGTATGCATGGTAAGGCATAAGGGGTCGGCTTTTATCCCCTGCGGACATACGTTTTGTAGACTGTGCTCCCGGGAGCTGTGGGTACAGAGGGGCAATTGCCCACTATGCAATAATCACATACTCGAAATTCTTGATATTTTCTGATTATTATCAATTTTCACTGTCTAAAAAATTCACCCAATAATTTTTCCTCTTTTATTTTTCCTTTTGGGTAAATAATTTATTTATTATTCAGAATTCATTTAAATTTTCCCTTATTATGTTGGAGTAGGCATTAGTTTTCACCTGCGTTGTTGGACAGATGCCAATTAGATTATCTATTTCTGAATGAATATTTTTTTATATACGCATCTTATTTATATTATTAATCTGTAAATATGATGCTAGTATATTTGTTTTGGGTTTAATCATCTGGAAATTTATTAAAAGAATTTGATGTGCATTATGTAATGAAGAATTGTGTGGATATGACTGAGTGATTATGAAAAAACAAAAGGGGATTAAGTAGTTTGAAATTTGCACATTTTATTGTGTACTCCCTCTTGGTCGATGTAAATGACGTTTTACTTATTCAAATCAGATTTAATTACCGTTTTACCCCTTTTAATGTTTTTTTTTTCAAGTTTAGCCTTAATTAAAGGTAAAATAGAAGGTTAATACAATCACTCAATATTGCATATACAACATTAGCACAAAAATGAGAAGAGTAACAGTAGCATTCACGAGTTAAATTGGGTTTAAAACGGATTAAACAGATTTGTGCTAATTTTGTAAAGAATGATATTGCAGGTGCAATATTTCACACTACTTTTTCTCTAATTTACATATTTCGAATAAAATTGGAATTATTTAATGAAAAATTTGTTTGGATGCTCATGTTTATTTTGTTATTCTAACTTACGACTGATTTAAATCATTATATATTTGGGCCATGTTTGATAGCTTAGATTAAACCTAGATTAACTATATATCATTTTTATTGGTTGTTTGATAACATAGATTAAGGGTAGATTATGTTTTAAAATTTATAAAGTTTAGTTATCATCATAATCTTAGATAATTCATCTTTGCTATCAAACATGCCCGTTGATGTATAAGAATAAGTTTATGGAAACCTTAGATATGGAAAGTGTATTTTTGTCTAATATTTTAAGTTTTGATTGTGGTTGGGGCCCACTTATTTTGGGACCACATTTGGTTCTGCATTGAATATACGGATATTGTTTGAATATTTTAGAACTTACATGCAATTATTTGGGGTGTTTTTAGTAATTACAGGAACAGTTAGAAGGCCGACATCGAATGGGGGTTGATCGAATTCAAATTCAAATTTGACTTTGTTTAATTTAATTTGAATTTGAATTAATTCAAACAATGCATTTTATTTGCAAAATTATTACTCCGTATATAGAGTATATAGAGGTCTTGGTTTCAATTTAAATTTTGAATTTAATTAAATTATTTTGAGTAACGGTAGTAAATTTTGGAAAAAACAAGTATACGTCAAAGTTGTGCATCTTCTAAATTACACCTCAAAACTCCAAATATGTGATTTCATCTCTTCTATTAACTTTTTGAGAAATCGAAATAGATGCTCTCTCTGTTCCACGATAATTTTCACATATTTTTTTTTTGTAACGTTTCATAATAATTTTCACATTTTTTTTTTATAACGTTTCATAATAATTTTCACACACTTAAAATGATTTTTTTTAATATAAATTTCACTTTCACAATATTCTCAATTTTATATAAAATGTTACAGAGTATTATTACACTTTTTTAATTAGTGTATTCACCTACATGTTAAAGTTATTCCGAAACTCGGAGGTGATGACAGAGACGGACCCAGTAAAAACACAGCGGGTCACTGCCCCCACCATTTTTTTTTATATATACTCCGTATATTATATATTTCTTTCAGTAATTATTTATATAATTTTTCTATGTTTTAAGATTATTTGCACACCTCAAATATAAAAACAATTCACAAAATAGATACATTTACTATATCATTTTATTTTTAAAATTATTATTAGTTTTATATCCACATTTTCTCTTATTAATACACCTCGCTAATTTTTTTTAAACCTCACAAAATCTATTTTATACTTTATTAAATCACCAAAACTGATTTTTACTTATTTGATTTCACACTCCACTAAATTTACATTTATTTGAGTCAATCAAAATTACTTTCTTTTAAAATATAACAAAAATCGTTAAATTTAAATTAATGAGATGTATTGAAAAATTTATAATAATTTTTTTATATATATATAAATATTTTGTCTTTGTATTAATGTAAATTAGGCTTCCAATCTGTAATTTTTGGGTCCGTCACCGATTGGTGGAGGGCTGGAGGCGCATCTTGGCATCGCACGCCAGTAACAAGTGCAAAGTTTCGAGCGCAAGCAGTCTCATATACATAATAATGTATACTTACAAATTGTTCCAACAAGGGGTAGTACATGAATATTCACCTGTTGTCCATCGACTACGCCTTTCGGCGCGTCTTGAAGGCGCGCCTCTGTTTAAATACGATATACTTTCGATTTTTACTACACTTATGTGAGTCCGAATTAAAATTAGAATATTTAAGTAAAATGGCATATACAATATTTTAAATTTTAAATGCAAATAATATATCCTATACTTAGAGATGTCTATCGGGCTGACCCTACTCCTATAAGGTCAGCCCTACAGGGCCACTGACTAAACGAGCTAGAACCTTAATCGGTTCATACTTAACGGTCCTACAATTGTTGGAACCTAACCCTAACCCTATCGAGCCACGGGTTAAACTGACCACTAACGGACTACAATATTTTTTATTTTATTTATTTATTTTAAAATTAAACGTCCCATTTGACACGTCCAATAAGCAAATAAAATACAAAAATATATAATTAGTTAATGATCAATAAATGAGAAAACAAAAGTATATTTAAACTCAATTTCTAGAACTCATTGTATTTAATATGACCAAATAAATATCATAATCTAATAAAAAAAATAGTAATAATGATTAATGGATGGTAATGGGCTACTTAATGCTTATAGTTATGGGTCAAATGACCTAAAATTTATTCGCAAGTTATTTATTAAAAAAAAAAGGGGTAACAACTCGGGCTAGCGGGCTTGTCCGATTTAACCCGCGGACTAACCGATCCGGGTAAAAAAAAATCCAGATTTAAACGGGCATACAATTCATGAACCCGGTTTAAACGGGTTAGCCCGACCTGAATAAACATCTCTACCTATACTATTGAACAATATTTGAGCACTATCTAAAATGCGATTTCATGGGTTCGAGTCTTAAGAAAGTGTGATTTCTGTTTTTAAAGTAAATATAAAAATAATCATGACAGTTTATTTCTAAGCATTACATTGATTTATCATAGTATAAATAAAGTCAAATATATGAGGATTATTAATTTATTGAGGGGGACACACACATGCATCATCATTTATTGTATATGTACTTTTCTCGGTGAATGAATTGATGAAAGTGAAATCTATATATCGATAATGTGAACATAATTAATTAATTCATTTCTCAACGAATTTATTTAGCCTCACATTATTACGTTAGTAGTAGTCAATATTATTGTTGACGCATTAAATGCAAGTTTAAATTCTTGGATCGACAAGTTGCTTGTTATCAACTACTACAAGTCTAATCTCATAATCTCATATCAGCTGTCTTTACAAGTTGAGTACACCAAATCAGATAAGTTGAAAAAATTTAGTCAGTTGAAATGAAGTTCTCTAAAGTCAGCTAAGTTGATCAGATTATAAGTGTTGGATACAAGTTGAGTAGACCAAATCAGATAAGTTGAAGATTTTTAGTCCGTTGAGATGGAGTTCCCTAAAGTCAGCTAAGTTGATCAGATCATAAGTGTTGGATCGACAGCCAACGAGGTTGATGTTTATCAACGGAGTTAGTCTTTTAATAAAGATCAGAGGAATTGTATTAGATGAGGAAAGTCATCTGATTTCTAGACAAGTCTTCTAAGAAGGTCATTACAAGCAGTTTCAACTATTAAAATGAATTAATTGTCAATCGATTGAGCTCTAATTTATCACATGGGTTGTTACAACGATTTGACAAACGGTTCTAACTACTTAACCGTCATCTTAACTGCTGCAATCACCATGGTAGTATAAATAATCAAATAGTTGTACATTGTAAAGATTAGCTAGAACGAGCATTCGTCTTTGACTTGTGAGATCACGAGTGAAGTGAGAAAAAGTTTTCATTTCGAGTGATTGAGTATGTAAACATTCTTGATCAATGAAAGTTGAAATCGTCCGGTCTAATGGATGTAGATCATCTTGATCGAACCACTTAAATCTTTTGTGTGTTGTGTTACTTGTTGATTCTTTTAAGATCTGTGTTAGTTGTTGGGTTATCATCTTTTCTATTTTCTACGTGGGCTTGAGACTTCATAACACGTAGATTACTTGACAATCGTTATTTAAAAAAAAAAATTAATGCAATTGGGTGTATAGACACACTTAAATTTTAATATTCAATTTATCCAATTAATATTTTGCCCAACATTTTTTCTTTTGAAAGGTAAATGTGGTATTAAATTGTGAGTACAATAGGTACTTAAAACACGTATAATAAAAAATGACATGAGTGACCAATAAAACTAGACGATGATACAATTTTGTAGGTAAGCACTCGTGGACGGTCTCAATCATTAAAGGAACAACAAAAATAAGATGAGTATTTAGCTCTCAACCATTTTCATGAACAAAATTTGATGCCTTCGAAAATCTCTGCCGTTGAAGATGACGCGTTGAATATAATGTTGCTTCTAACCTTTCACAGCTTCCAAATTACACTCTGCCAAATCAGTTCAAAAATCTTTCTAGAGATGGTGTTCTTCCCTATACTAACAAATTTCAGGAATTGATTTTTCACAATTGGTGAGAGTAAAGCAAAGAACACCCAAGCCAGTTGCAAATTGCAGTCCAAATGTTATGAGAAAATGGGCATTTTGCCCAACATTTTATCCTAATAATTGAAGCTCAATTTCAATGGTATAAATTCAACTAATTGCATCCAAGTATCACATCAGATTCAAGTTCTGATTGTGAAATCATAATTATATTATACTCCGTATGTGATTATATTCCTAACGAAAGGAGACTGTTAAAAAGAATATGAATTCGAATGAAAGTTCTAGATGTGAATTGTATTGTGCAATTGGTGTAATTAAATCACAATTTTAACTTATTTTAACGTGACGGGTTAAAAATTGAACCAAACAATGTATGTATTTATCCAATAACTGAAAGTCTAATTGTATGATATACACTAAATTGCGTACAAAAATTTGTCCGCTTAAAAATATGTATGTATTTGTATGATATAATCTTTGCAAAATCGAAATATATATAAATGGAAGTTCAAGAGGAGACCCTTAGACTACATAAATTACAAGAAGACGCCTTGAAATCATGAGGAATTTGTAAATTGCAACACATGTGTCTTGAGAGCTGAGTTTGTTATTTAATTTATTTTTTTAAGATTTAAATTATTACTACAATTTTGTGATCCATTTTCAAAATTACAATATTTAAATAAACTAGTCCCATCTAATTCACTACTACTAAACACGGAAATAAATGGTTAGATAGCTCAAACAAAGTGAGATAGCTCAAGTGGTTAGAGCACCACTACCTAGGCCACTGGTCCTGGGTTCGAGACTGGTCCTGTGTTCGAGTCATTGGGAGGGGAAAAAAGGGATGGGGTATTTAACTTGTAATCAAAAAAAAAAAAAAAAAACACGGAAATAAATAAATAAAGTCACTGGCTAGTGAAAATGACTTTGTCTAAAGGGAGGAAAAGAACAGGGCCAATGGAACAAATTAACGACTATAGCGCCAAAAATATAACAAATTTGTTCATGCATTCACTCATGATTAGTTGCCGTCCACATTCATATGATGATGATGTTTCACCTCAAATTCTAAAAGTGCACTTAGTTAAGTATGCTGGAAGAATCCAACGTAAATTTCATAATTACATATGCAACGTTATAACGCGATATTAATTTTAACTGAAACATGTAAATTAATATAGATATATAAAATACGATAAAATAATTACATTTAAATGAAACGTGACACTAATTTTAAATAGTTACGCACTTTAATTTAACTGTGACAAATACACCAACGGAATACGAAATTTTAAGTTGTATAAAAAGTATTAGGCATATATAAATATATTAAGAGATATTATATATAACTTTTATAATATATTTTATATATCTTGTAAATCTTTATTTCCTTAAATTAGAGATATATAGTAGATATGTTTTGTATCTATAAATACTCCCCTCATGTATTCTTTACATTCATTCAATGAAATTATAATTTCCCTATTCATTGTTTCTCTATATGGTATCAACGAGTCTCTAGGCTCACGCCTCGATCCTAAACACACACACGTAGTCGTTGTTCGGTGTTTTTCATCGTCCAAAACCCACGCCTACTGTCCCTACCTAGCCGCTGCCACCTCACGAGGCTGCCACCGACCTCTTTCCCCAAGTTACAGACATCACATAATTTCCTTATGTGCACTTTTTGATCAATCTAATACACCCTCTGTTACAATTATATTCCCCACCCCCAATTTAATCAATTCCTCCCAGTTTTTTCTTGATTCTTCAATCACAGAATCACTCCCCTTCAAATTCAATCTATCGCTTGAATATTTGCTGTTCAGATGGGCCAAAACCACTACTCTCCTGCTGCATACACCCCCCAGCATCTTTGCCCTCCCTCCGACACTGCATACTCCCGTCCTGGCCAGATGGGCCAGACCCACAACTCCACTGCAGCATGCACCCGAAACTCTGGTAAATACACCCCCCCGCATCTACGCACCCACTCCACTACTACATACACCCCACCCAGTATACATACTCACCCTGCTGATACATACACCACATCCGCTCACTCTGCTAATTCACAAATCCCCTCTCACCTCTGGATCTTGGACTCCGGGGCCTCTCATCATATCACAACTCACCCCCATAATTTATCCGTTTCCTCTCCTTATTCCGGCTCCGATGATGTCGTCATCGGTGATGGTAATGGTTTGCAAATTTCGCATATTGGTCCCTTGTCGTTTCCTCATGTTAATATGCTTAAATTCTCAAACGTCCTTGTTGTCCCACAAATGGCCAAAAACCTTATCTCTGTTTCAATCTTGTGTCGAGATAATGATGTTAACATTATTTTTTGTTCTACTTATTTTGAGGTGCGGGATGGCAAAACGGGGACCATTCTCCTCACGGGGAGTCGCGTGGATAATCTCTACGTATGGCCGACTCGAGCATCTCTTAACCCCACAACCTCCATCTCGGAAAAACAACCATCACCCGTCTGGCATGCTCGTCTAGGTCATCCGTCCTCCAAAATCCTTTCACATACCTTATCCAAGTATAGCTTACCTATCACGAACTCAAAACTGCATTATTGTGATTCTTGCAACTGTATTAAAAGTCATAAACTTCCTTTTTACGATTCAAGCATTATATCTAGTTCCCCTCTTGAGGTTCTTTTTTCTGATGTGTGGTCGTCCCCTGTCCTGTCAACTGAAGGCTTCAAATACTATGTCATTTTTGTTGATCACTTTAGCAAATATATATGGATTTACCCTCTAAAACGCAAATCTGATGTCCTACCCACCTTTACATCCTTTAAAAGCATCGTAGAAAACTTCTACAACACCAAAATCAAAACCCTCTATACTGACAATGGGGGCGAATTCATTGCCCTACGATCCCTCCTTCAAACTCATGGTATAACTCATCTCACAACTCCTCCCCACACTCCTGAACACAATGGCATGTCTGAACGTCGTCACAGACATGTTGTTGATACTGCCTTAGCCCTTTTACATCATGCCTCCATGCCCCTTACATATTGGCCTCATGCAGTTTGTGCTGCTACCTATATTATATATCGTCTACCAAAATCCAATCTTAACATGTTGTCCTCATATCAATTCCTTCTAAAACAAACTCCCAACCTAGCCAAACTTAGAGTTTTTGGTTGCTTATGTTATCCTTGGCTCCGCCCCTACACTTCCCATAAATTAGACCCTAGATCCACTCCATGTGTCTTCATTGGATACTCTCCTACCCAAGCTGCTTATCTTTGTCTTGACTTAAAAACCAACAAAATATATACCTCTCGTCATGTTCAATTTGTTGAAAATGTCTTTCCTCTAGCCACTCCTAAAACTGCTCCTGATACATCCCTTGCCTTAACAGACACACCCCCCAATCTGCCAGACACACCCACCGTTTTAATTTATCCACCCTCTGCACCTACCAATACACCCCTGGCCCCTTCCCCCAATCCTGCCCCACCCACAAATCTTACGAATACACCCCCTCCCCAAAATATACCATCTCTCGATGAGAATCCAGCCCCGCCACCACCCCCGTTACCTGCACCACCGGTTCCGATTAATACACCCACCAGCCCAACGCCTAGCCCTGCTGCACCCCCCAGATTACTAAGTACACCCCCATCAACTCCAAACCCTAATTCCACTATACAAACCCTTGATCTCGAGTCGCCAGATGCTCCCTCACTGCCATCCCCACCTATACAACAACGAACTCGAATGGTCACTCGAGCCCAAAACAATATCTTCAAACCAAATCCGAGATATGGTCTATCTTCTACTTTATCTTCTGACACTGAACCTAGCTGCGTCTCTCAGGCATTAAAAGATGAACGATGGAGGGAGGCCATGTCATCTGAATTTAATGCCCTTCTCAAAAATGGTACTTGGGATTTAGTACCACCTGATGATTCTGTAAACATTATTGGTTCGAAGTGGGTCTTCCGCATCAAACGGAAACCAGACGGTTCCTTAGACAAGTTCAAAGCTCGACTTGTCGCCAAAGGCTTTCACCAACGCCCTGGGGTTGATTTTTCTGAAACATTTAGTCCTGTGGTCAAACCAGCAACCGTTCGAGCAGTCCTGAGTATTGCGGTCACCAAAGATTGGCCACTTCGTCAGTTCGATGTGAATAATGTTTTCCTTCACGGTTCCTTAGCCGAATCTGTATTTATGGCTCAACCACCCGGGTTTGTTGACAAAACCTTTCCTACATATGTGTGCAAGTTACATAAATCCATCTATGGCCTAAAACAGGCACCTCGAACTTGGTATTTTGCTCTTCGAACCTTCTTGGAGAGTATTGGTTTCATTCACACCAAATCTGATGAGTCTCTCTTTGTATACAACAAATCCGGTATAACTGCTTATTTTCTCGTGTATGTTGATGATCTAATCCTTACAGGAAACAACACCTCGTTCCTCACAAAAGTGGCCTCAGACCTTAGTACAAAGTTCTCTGTCAAAGACTTAGGCTCACTTTCCTATTTCCTAGGTGTGGAAGTGCTCCGTACTAAGAAAACTTGTTTTCTCTCCCAACGTAAGTATATCATTGACCTACTCACCAAATATAATATGCTCACTTCCAAACCTGTCCAAACCCCTCTCTCCACCTCTACTCGTTTATCTCTTTCTGATGGAACACCGCCCACTGATATCACCCAATATCGTCAAGTTCTTGGAAGTCTCCAATACCTCCAACTTACTAGACCTGATATTGCTTTTGTTGTGCATAAATTGTCTCAATTCATGCATGCTCCCACCACAACTCATTGGGGCACTGTAAAACGCCTCCTTCGATATCTTAATGGAACTAGAGATGTTGGAATTACCCTCCGCCCCAACCCATCTAACTCACTTCACTGCTTCACAGATGCTGATTGGGCCGAAAATACTGATGATCGTACGTCAACAAGTGCCTATATTGTCTTTCTTGGACCAAATCCCATCTCCTGGTCTTCCAAGAAACAAAAGACGGTTGCTCGCTCCTCCACTGAAGCAGAATATCGGGCCATTGCATCAGCTGCCTCTGAGGTACAATGGTTAAAATCTCTCTTTCAAGAACTATGTTTTACCATCAAAACTCTCCCTGCCATCTACTGCGACAATATTGGTGCGACGTATCTTTGCTCCAACCCGGTTTTTCACTCTCGAATGAAACACATTGCCATTGACTATCACTTCGTTCGGGATTTGATCAAAACAACTCAGTTACGTGTTTCACATGTGTCTTCCGAAGACCAACTAGCCGATGCTCTCACAAAGCCTCTTACTCGTTCTCGTCTTCAAATGCTGATGATCAAGATTGGACTCTCCTATGGTACTCCATCTTGAGGGGGCGTATTAGGCATATATAAATATATTAAGAGATATTATATATATCTTTTATAATATATTTTATATATCTTGTAAATTTTTATTTCCTTAAATTAGAGATATATAGTAGATATGTTTTGTATCTATAAATACTCCCCTCATGTATTCTTTACATTCATTCAATGAAATTATAATTTTCCTATTCATTGTTTCTCTATATTATCAAGTCATACTTTATAATAGAGGCAAAGGCTAAAAAGTAAAGGGACTTGGATTTCTATAGTATATACTGTACTATACGCTACTATTGGAGGGTTTAATATACAGTAACGGTTTATTTATTTATTTTGAAGAAATAAAAGTGTGGAGTATAAATACATTGAAAGTGTGACATCTGTGGAGTATTTTATTATTAATGTTAAAAAAATAAAGTTAGTTAGCATAAACTTAGAAATAAATATTTATGAAATGAAAGCAGTTCACCTGAAACCTACTTTTTTTTTTTTTTTGATTACAAGTTAAATACCCATCCCATTTCCCTTACCCATGACTCGAACCCAGGACCTAAGGCCTAGGTAGTGGTGCTCTAACCACTTGAGCTATCCCACTTTGTCACCTGAAACCTACTTAGCTATACCAACTTTAGGTGCATCTGCCTCCGGATATAATTTATATATATAATCAAATTCCTTTATATGCTAAAGCTAATGGTTGTTTCCCATGAAAAATCAACGTGGACTTGAAAGATGTAACCGCAATCATGTACGTACACTATGTTGAGTAAAGTCAATGAACTTGAGTTTTTTTAAAAAAGTACAATGACAATGAAAAAATACACGAATTGATCATCATAAATAAAATTGAAGACTAATATGCTTAATGAAGATCTACTTAAAAAGATAAACATTAAAAAAAAAAAATTAATGTGGTCGCGGTGAAACTACGTTGATAGTGGGGTGCCCCATCCCTAGTCCCCACTGTTGTATTTATATTACGGACCCAAGATTAGATATGAAAGGGGTCAAAAATAAGTAGTATTGGTCCATTTACGGAGTAATATTTTAGTACTTCATCATCGTCTTTACAATTGTTTCTCATAATTTTAGAATCCAATTTATTTATTTACTTTATTTATAAAGGTTTATAAAATTACATATTTACTTAATCTAAATTTTCAAAGAGTTGTTTTCAATTAGCAAATTTAACTTAGACGTTAAGCCAATAAAATTATTATTTTTTAAAAAAATGAATAAATTTTTTTTATTTTTTTCAACCAAAAAAGTAAAAGAACATAAAATATTTTAATATATAAATATTACACTAACTTTACTAGTTTACATGTTAAATAATTTGTACAACAAATTAATATTGGCTACCGATAAATGCCCCCATTTATTATGACTTCACCTTAAAATATGAGTCCACCCCTCCATAAAATACCACAAATATCCTTTTTCGACCCATCACTTTAATATACATTACAAAAATATTTTGACTTCACCCACTTTTCAAAAAACTCCTCTTGGAGGAAATACCCCTCATCCCCGCTTGCAGCTCCACCACAGTGTCGTCCGCCGCCTACAACCCCTTCTCCTTGCTTTTTCATGGACAAAGGAAAGTGTATTTTGAATGTTTAAATTTTAAGGTTAAACTTGAATGTTAATTTTTCGATTTAAATCTCAAAGCAAGATTTTGACTTTTACTTGTTGAATAAACTTGATTTTTTGCACAAAACAGGGTATTTGAAGACGAAACGATGAACTGGGTTTTTGGTTCGAGCCGAGACTGGTTCGTCGAGTTAGGTGTAAAAACTCGGCTAATAGTTTCGAGTTTTAACGCCTAAACTCGACAAAAAATCCCACATTTTAAGTAGGAACTCGGCCAAGAATTCCGAAAATTTGAATTTGCTACTGTTTGAACATTTTTTTTGAAAATTGAGACATTATGTGGAACTATTTTTCAAAAATTGGGACTTTAATTTGTGTGGAAATTTTTTCCCACAATTGGGACATTACGTGGAAAGTTTTTCCGAAAATTGAGACTTTACGTGGAACTATTTTTTGAAAATTGAGACCATGTGTGGAATTTTTCTCCGACAATTGAGACTTTGTGTGGAATTTTTTTTCGACAATTGTGACATTACGTGGAAAAAATTTCCGAAAAAATGAGAAATCTCGTGGATTTTTTTTTTCAACCATTAAAAAATACAAAGAAAATTTACATATACATAATGAACACTTCGTTTTTCAACCATTATTACCAAGTTTCTTCGAGTTGGCTTCATAGATTAAACGGTTTCAATCTCTTCCTCTTATTATTATTTTAACATTGAAGAGAAGGGACGATAGTTTTGAGAGAAAGAAATGCAGAAAACCTTTTTGTTTGAAGTAGGGGTGAACTCAACCTACGTGGATACGATAGTCATTTTACCTATTAGTTCAAAAACTAATATAAAAAATAATACTCCCTTTCTCCCATGATTTTTTTGAAGTAGCACACAAAATAAGAAAAATAAATTTAGTGAGAATTTTGAGGGATAATTTTGTAAAATTTAATGTATAAAGTAAATAAATTAGTTGATCTTAAGTGTGTGGAGAAAAAATAATGACATTTGTGTAAAATTGAGGATATTCTGTAAAAAATTATTATGCAATGTATGGAAAAAAAAAGTGTAAAAGTAATTGTGGAACGGAAGGAGTGGTAAATAAAAGGAAATCACTTAACTGCGCCTTCATTCTGACTTTTGTTGTTCGAGTGGTCATTGGAGTCTAATTCCTAATGGGTTTACCATAAAAATAAAATGTCGCCCATAATTAATTCATATATTCTATTTCGAGTATTTGAGGTTAAAGGCTCGATTTATTTATTTAGTTCAATTACTATTACTCCCTCCGTCCCATTATAATTAATTCATATATTCTATTTCGAGTATTTGAGGTTAAAGGCTCGATTTATTTATTTAGTTCAATTTATTAATGTTCCGTAAATAAGTAAATATTAATAGAGATTTTTAAATGTTTCGTAAATAAGTAAATATTAAGAGAGATTTTTAAAGGAGATTGGAGTAGATGACAAATGTTCTAATAATAATGGGACAAAGGATTTTGACAAATGTTCCATTAATAATGAGACAGAGGGAGTACTTTATAAAAATATGTGAATTTTAAGATGCAATATAAATTCTATAATTATGCATATCATATAATAATGCTCCTAGACTTTGATGAGAACCACTAAATCAGAACGATGATTGCAAATTCAGATTTGCGAGAATATAATTCATTTCTATTTATCTCTTTGACCGTTTTTACATCCAGGTATACAACTAACCGTCTCATAATGTGCCCTAATCTAATTAATATTGGGCCAAGTAAAACATGAAGGCCCAAAACAATTTGCTAAGTAAAATAAGTAGGCCCAAATGAATTAAAACAAACAAGACTGAAAATGGACTAAACTTGATAATAGCTCCCGCAAGCTTTATTCATGAAGTGTAACCAGAGGCAGAACCACATATATCCAGGGGTGGCCCTGCCCCCCTCAACTTTTTTTTGACCAGTATTTGGTATGTATATGATATGCATGTACATTCACAAAAAGAAGATCATGAAATTCAACATAAACAAAACAATGGCCCAAAAGTGAGAAATCCCACAAACTAAAATAAAATGGGTTGGCCCAAAAGTGAGAAAATACTTTTATTCTCAATTTCTTTTTTATTTGATAAAAATAATTAAAAAAAATTAAACGGACATAAAATGGAAATTTAGGAGTTTTTTTTTTTAGTCTAATGGCTTGTCTACGTACTATCTAACTTTGATTTTAAAATATTCACATTTTTTTACTTAATCTTAATATCAAGAATATTATTGAAAATTAAAAAAATCAACTTAAAAACACTATTTTATCCCAATATTACAAACAACCTATTAGTATATGTTAAGAAGCAACTTGCAAAAAAATTTAACTTGTTTATGTATTTTGAGATGTTTAATAATATATATTTATTGATAATCTATGTTCAAATATTAAATGTCTAATTTTATTATAATCGGACTTATACTTTTCCGTTCACAATAAGTTTCATAGGTAACTAGATATGCATATTAAGAAAATGTAATAATGAGTAAAATTTTATGGAGTAATTTTGTAAATTTATATGTAGTTTTTCAGGAGTAATTATATAAATATATATATATATATATATATATAGTTTTTTTAGAGGTGATGTATTAATTAGTATAAAATTGTAATTATCGGCCCCCTAGCCCAAAATCTTTTGGGTCCGTCCATGACGGTAACATTCCTTTTGGCATGCTAAACTCATTGACCCGCCCTTTAATTCGACTCTAGATGGTACGTGATCTTGAGCCGACGACCCTCATGAGAATTCAACCAAGCAATTAATTAACCTGAAATATGTTGACTAAATAATTTAGAATTCTTATATTGATAAGCATTTACACATTAGGCGGTTAATTAATGGGCCCAGACGTAAGTCCAAAATAACGTATCATGGGCCTTCAGGCCCAAAAATATATCAGGCCTTAGATCTCCCCAATGAAATGGTGTTGTTAACACAGAGTTCAAATTTTCTGGTCGAGCTGATCGAAGCTCCAATGGCGGAAACTTCTCTCTTCACTAAATTCTCAATTGAATAATCTATTCTGTATTCTATGTTTGCAGTTTTATAAGTCGCCGACCAAATGAGCCGCTTAAAATCCTTATTTTTGTTGTTTCTGGTGCTGATTTCGGCCTCTGAATCGATAGCAGAAGAGGCTAAAGTAGAGGAACTGAATGAAGAGTTTACGGAGGCGTTGCTATTGAGGCCACTGCCCGATCGGAAAATTTTGGCTCATTTCCACTTTCAGAGCAGTGCGCCGCCTACTCGAACATATGGCCGCCACCATCACATCTTCCCTAAATCCATTTATCAACTGGTAAAATATCGAATTAAAGTTAATTTTAATTTAGTAATTTGCGGAATTGCTTATGATGTTTTTTGTTTCATTATGATTCCCCATACCCAGTTTCATGTAACGAATTGCATTTGCGTGTGCTTACTTGTTTTTATATAGCCTGTTTATGCGTTGAATGAAATATTTTGTTTGATGATCTTTGGTAGATGAACTGTGAATGAGTTAAGTTGGTTGCATCTGATCAATTCATTACAATTGAATAATAGACTGTTGTTTAAAATGAATCGTTGCTATTCAAAATCAGGTTCACAAATTCCAAATTCGAGAGATGGAGCTATCTTTTACACAAGGTCGCTGGAATTACGAACGCTGGGGAGGATTTGATCCTATATCAAGTAGCAATGCAAAGCCTCCCGGAGTAGAATTATGGGCTGATTTTGATGTTCCTCAATCTCAGGTTGATGATTCATGGAAGAATCTAACCCATGCACTTTCGGGGCTCTTCTGTGCCTCAATCAACTTCTTGGAGCGTTCAAGTAGTTATTCTGCGCCTCAGTGGAGCTTTCAATCAATTTCAGGAAAGTTACGTTATGGTACATTGCCCCGTGAAGCTGTTTGCACTGAGAATCTCACACCCTGGTTGAAATTGCTTCCATGTAGAGACAAAGCTGGGCTTTCTTCATTGATGGACCGACCTTCAATATACAGGGGTTATTATCACTCCCAAAGGCTGCATTTGAAATCAGACGAGTTTGATACTTCTAAGATGGGTACTGGGATGGTGCTAGAACAAACCCTTACAGTTGTTCTTCAACCAAACACCTTTTCTGTAAAGAAATCACAACCAAGTTGGAGTTTAAGCTCATTATTTGGCAGGACAGTTGGTGGAAAATGCTCTCTTTCAAATTCTAGTAATGTGTATGTCCAGCTCGAGCAGGATTTAGTATCTGAAGAGGATAAACCAATGAAAGAAAGTGAGGCTTCAAAGAGTGAGGTTGTAATTAGTGAGGGTTTCCAGAATAATCCTTTTTTTGAACTATCGCTTACCCCCAATACGGTTATAAAAGAAGCAGGGAACTTGCAGAAAGAGGGCTCTATCCTCTATGAGTACTCAATTGAGGATTACAATGAATTTAAACGATTTGATTTGGGATTTAGGTGGAAGGTGCCTGTTTTCTGGTCATGTCAGCAGGCACCCTTACAAGTTAGCAGGTTCTTATTAGGAAGTGGGAACGAAAGGGGGGCTATAGCCATCTCAATGAAATCCACTAGTACCAACAATGTAAAAACAGCTAATTGTGATGAGAATGAATGTTGGCTAAGAGTGGGCATTTTCCAAATGGTGCCTTGGTATGTCAAGGTCTATTATCATTCATTGGAATTATTCTTAGATGGAGAGCCTCAATCTTCTATGGATAACATAGAAAAAATACGCGTTTCTCCTTCTGAAGATAAGGTCTCTCCTGGAGTGATGGAAATAGTCTTGAGATTACCCTACAGTGCTAAAACAGCAGCATTGACTTTGGGATTTGATAAGGTATGCTCTGTTTATATTATCTTTATTGTCAAACAAACCAAGTTATTGATGTATATGAATTTGAGACATATAAAAAAGCAACCATTATATCTTAATGTAGTATAATCGCACCCGTTTGCACATATCTCTATTGGTTGAAGCAATGAAGGATGCAGTTATAGTGCTTTTTTGTCTATGATCCCCCTCATTTTTTTTGTTCTTAGTTTCTCTCCGAGTCCAACTGCTTAGATAATTATTTTGCTCTTTGGTAACTATCCGTTTAAATAAGAGTGCTTCGCTCTTAAATGATCTGACTATTATTTACGGTTGTCTTTCCACCTAAACCCTTGCTTAGGATATACTATTAGGGACTGTTTTGCTGTTCCCGATTTTTTAGGTAATATTGGAGAAAAGGGGGCCAAATTAAAGTTCAGCTACTTTTCCTAGATAGATCATTGCTAGGTTCAAGATCTGAAAGAATTAAACATTGTACCATAAATGACTGAGTTTTTCAATAAATGATCTTACTTAGTGCAAAGAGAATTAGGATTTTCCTAAATTGCTAGCGAGCCATCTGCAACTTGCATATCTTTAGTAACTTCTCCATAAAACATTGCACTATATTACTTTTTAAATCATTTGTCTTTCTAATTGAGCTCTGGATTTGGATTATGTTTCTTCCAACTGTCTATTCTATCCAACACTTTTTGACTATACTCTTAATGGCTAAATCTTTCTCGCTGTTTCAACAGGGGTTTCTTCATATTGATGAATATCCTCCTGATGCAAATCAGGGCTTTGACATTCCATCAGCAGTGGTACAGTTTATCGACTTCACTGCAAACATGAGTTTTGATAATAATTTCAAAGTGCCCATATTGTCCAAGTTACAGGTATTGAAACAAGTAGGCCAATGCCTTTAGAGCTTTGTTGTGTAGTTTCTTTTCATTACGTGAACCATTTGCTTCTCTCTCAGGAAAAAGTCCCGGTTCTCTCATACACGGAAGTACTGCTTGTGCCTTTGACAACTCCAGATTTTAGCATGCCTTACAATGTGATAACAATCACATGCACGGTATTTGCTTTATACTTTGGATCACTTCTCAATGCACTACGTAGGCGCATTGGGGAGGAAGAAAGGCGTCTAAGGGGAAAAGGTGAGATATTCTTGGCATTCATATACTTATGCACCTAGTTATTTGATGTACTTTAATAACATAGTTTGTTTGGTTGTACTGATCCCCATTTTCTTGATGAGTATTGCACCATCATCCTTGCTTAATTGATTAATTACTACACCTATTGAATTATTTTCTGATATTAAAAAGAGCATCTATAGAAAGCCACATGTTAAAGAATGTTGAAAAAAATCATAGAATTTCTGAAGCTAGATTTGTGGACCACCTATGCAGCTGTGAAGCTACTTTAAACTATGCACCTAGTTCCATGATCATAAAATGATTAAGGTTTAGTTGCGGCTAAAATCACAACATTTGCGTTAATTGCAGTTTAATCTAGACAAATAAGATAATAGCAAATGGAACACCTTTTTTTTTTTTTTTTTTTTTTGCAATCAAAACTTTTGGGCAGCCCCACCTCTTGCCTGAGTTTGACGTTATTAGGCCCTAAATCACAGTATACTGTGTGATTTACTGTTTCCTGTAGCATATTGACAGATTTCGTAGCAGAGCCTAATCTGCACATCACATTGTCCACATGTTTAAATGTCTACAATTGGATGTGATAATTAGTGCCATTCACCAAATATATAATTTATTGGCACCTATGTCTCATATATTGCTGTCTGAACTTGTATGATATCCACGAGTTATTTAACAACACAGAAACGGCATCCACAGACAACTAGTAATACTCCCCCTGATTGCCTTTGTATATAGCCTTTTGAAAGCGGCTGTCTCGTGTGGCGTTGTTCTTGTTGCTACTCCTGATGCACTGATTGGTGTAACGATTACTTATAATTTCATGTCATTTTATTGCATAATTTATTCAAATTACAAGCACTATTTACACTAAATTAGCCTTACACTTGAAATGAGAAATGTAGTGTTTTGTTAGTTTTGCTACTCCTGATGCACCTAATTTCTTTTGCTTGCAGCAACGACCAAGTTAGGTCCGGTGACCTTGATGCTATCGAAACTATTTGCTAAGTTGCGAGGAAAACCATGGGAGCCACCGAAGCCATCATCACCATCTCCTAAAGCGTCCATAAATTATAAGCTGATTGCGAAAGTCGTGTTAGTAGCTGGTGTCGCTGCCGCTTGGCAATTTTATTTTCAATGACAGCAAGGTCAAGATAAGTGACATATTTCTCTTGTATGATAATGTATCTTGAAGAAAAGGTGTTAGCTTAGGATGAACATCAATTAGCTAGTGATTACTGTTGTATTCTTGAGTTACACATTGATCACATCCCATTCCCACTGATTTTTTTTTTTCAATTGGGCACTTAATTTACAAACTAATTTCGCTATTTGAGTAATTACAAGTTCTTTTCCTAGATTTGTTCAAGTTATTAACGAACCAATTATAGAACGCAAAAGCTTTGACTTTAAACGGGATTCCCATAAGTGGACGGTAGAATTGGTTCCCCGGGATTAGTCCTTGGACCGGATACCCGAAACTTAAAAAATATATATATATATTAACGAACCAATTACTCAGATGTTCGACTGGTTAATTAATTGCCTGCTTAGTCTTGATTGTTACAATCTGCTGCCTTAGAATTTCTTTGTACAGGAAATGCACACACAATAAGCTAACTGCATTAACTCTACGCTTAGAAAAATTGAAGGCAAGAGATTACAAAGGATTTTTTTCCAACTCATCTCTGCTTCTGTTCATCTTATTTTCTTCGAAGCTCTAGAGTTCAACGTCTCATCAACACTCATTCTCTTCAAGTTCTTACTGATGATACTGCAAGAAAAATGCTTCTTCATCCACGCCCCATCCACGAGACCTGGTAAACACACTAGTGATGATTCAATTCATTTCCAAATTTAAAACATTGAGAGCGCCGAATTGCTTTACACTCTCATTATGTACAACATTTTCAGCTACTTGTACAATCAAACACAGTTATAAAGAGGGTGTACAGAATAATTGTGTGGGTCTTAATAGCCAGACCCAATCACATTTGTAACAAAAACACGGCGAATTCGCACTTACTCAAACCAGCTTCATCAGACAACCTTGTTCTCTTTAGACGACTTTCATCGTCTAACCGCCATTTTCTCTTCAAACACAAACCATTAGATTTGACTAGACCTGAAACACACACTTGACAGTATTAGAGCCAAAAGTAACATTTATGTGAACTTTGGTTTATATGAACTCTATCCAATTTTGACTCATTTACAAAATGAATCTAATAAAAACTTAAAATCTTAAAATTGTGAACTAGGTTCATACAAGTTTTTGTCTAAAGCCAAGGACCAAATGCTGCATGAAATGCCTGAATCAAAACTTACCCGTTTTACTCTTCTCGTTGATGGGCGTGCTACAATGCTCACGATGTGTCCGTTTATTATCTCTACAATAACCTCGTTCTTCAGTGGTAACAGCTCCGTTTCCACCATCTTCTCCATTGCGTAATCCTAATGACTCGAAAACCAGTAGCAATTAGTGCAAGAAAAAAAGCTACAAAACCTTCAAGCAAAAGGTAACATCACCCATTCAAATGGACACTGAACTAGCACTTTCTATGCAAAAGAAGCATGTGTTTAAATCGTGTTTCTTCCTACATTTCAATCTCGTGTTTCATTTCATCAATGGCAATACAAGTGAAGTTATAAAATGTCACAATTTTCATATTCCAAATGCTAAATCACTAACCCAAAATTTTGTACGACACAGGGATACTTTTTGCATGTTCTTGTGATACTTAAACGTGTAAAAGTATCATAAATATACATATGCATATACATATAAGACTACATAGCTACAAAGCATCATATTTGCCAAAAAAGAAACCCACAAAATATTCTAACAAAGTTCACGTAGATTCTTGAAAATTAACCTTATTAATATCACTTTATAATTAAAATTGGAAAAATCATTAGAGCAGGGGAATGAAAGAGTTTGAAAATACACACTTTTGGAGCCAATTTTGGAGAGCTTGCCATCAACAATGAGAGAGTCCGAGCCGGTGGATAGGCCGCGAGCAGAGAAGAAACCAATCAGAGACTTCCACGTCACCGACGAGGCTACCAAATCAACTCCTCTACTTATATAGTAACCATTGAGCTTCAACGTATTCGGGTCGAGCCCGAAAGCCCGAGCTATGGAGCCGAGGTCGAGTTTCTGCTCCTCCCCTACAATGATTTGAACTGCTTTGGAAATACTAGGGCAGAACAACTTTATTCTTCTCTCCCCCTCTGCACCTTCCATAGTCACTTCTTTCGAAATACTCACTAGTAATTTCTAGGTTTTTCAGAATTATGGTTTGTTTTATGAAGGCCTTTGCAGTGAAAAGCGGATGGTTTCTCTTCGAAGGTCTCATGGATTCTCGAAGTATCCACGCACTCAGAAAGAAGGAAACTCAATAATTTATGGGCACCACTAAATGCACCCCCCATTTTTCTATACACACCCTGAATATTTTATATTAACATCTCTTTAAATTAAATGACTAAACTGCCCTTTAACAAGATTTAGCGCAGGTATAAATGGATAAAAACTCAAAGTTGGGGAAGGTATCAGCATCTGAATGCTTCCAATGGCGGAATTCTTCTTCAACAAATATCCTTCGATGCCGGAAAATTGTATTGCGAGGCTTCTGAATCAGAAACTGTACGTCTTCTCTCTCTCTCTCCTCGCTGTAATGCTTTGATTTTGTACAATCATGGCTGCATCCTTCCCTCTTAGTTTCTAGCTTCTGCGTAATTTAATTTCTATAATAGTGTTTACTCTGTGAGCTTTTGATTGTATATTATTTCTGAAAATCGCTATACTGCGATCATAATTTCATTGGATAAAATGTGATAGACTGATAGTCCTATTCCAATTGGTGTTTCATCGTGGTGTGCTTGTTAATTAGTGAAGTCACGCTTAACACATGGCGATTATTTTGAAATATTTGATGAAACGCGAATTGGAATAGGAAATTTATCCACAGTGTTCTGGAAGAATTGTTCCTTTTGTTGTTGTTTCTCTTTCTTTATAAGATTGATTGTAGTTGTGTCTGTTCTACTTCAGAAATGGAAGTAGGAGAGGGAATGGTGGGTGAACTTGAAGCAATGGGATTCAATAAGGCTCTAGCCACCAAGGCTCTCACTTTGTCTGGTAAGTTGGTTTCACGGAGCTACTAAATATACAACTAGAAGATATACATCTGATGTATGATCGAGCTTATAGAATAATTATCAATTGGACTTATCAAGTCCACAAGCAATTTATTTAAGAACTTGGATTGAAAAGGTCCAATTATATTACTACCGATAATAGCAATAGTAATACGACACCGTGAACGTTATCTTCTATTCTGGACAAACTGACCTGATGTATCTCTATATGGCATTAGAGCACATATATAATCATACTAGCTGATATTGTCAGGACATTTTTCTTGGATGCTATTCCTATTCAATTGTAAGCATTTCTTTCCAATCAAACTTTGCCCAGAAATCAGCATTAGTAGTCGTCCAACATTGTGCTCAATGTACGCTATGACGTGCAATGTTAGAATTGGACACTTCTGAAAAATTCAAGGATTTTCCTTAAGCTATCCAAGTTCATATGTGAAATCCCGATTGTTGTCAGTTGAATCAAAGTATAGCGTGTTTATCAATGAGGATTACTTATCTGCAAGACTGCAACTGGTGTCCTCTTATTGGAGGATGGATCGTCTTCTTCACTTCTTGCATATTTGTTCTATATTTTAGCAGTCATTCCATCAAGTGTTTGTGTTACTTCATAAACTAACTTGTAGACTTCTTCAGGTAATTCAAGCATTGAGGATGCTATAAATTGGATTGTTGACCATGAGAACAGCGTCACAGGTGATGGTCAAACTTCCATGGTAGGTTGCTATATCCTTTTTGTTATCAAATATGCACTTGGGATTTTTTTTTTATAGGAACATAACTATAGAGGTGGCAATTGTAGGAAAATGTGTTAGAGTTTAGAGGTAGTAATTGTAAGGAAATGATATATATGGGTAGTTCCCGGCCAAATTTCGGCCGGTTCCTGCCAATCGAGGGTCAAACCCATATATCATTTTCTTCGTCTCTCCGAGCCCGTCAGTTTGGTACCATCAATTGTCAATTCCGTAACTACAGCATCTCAAATTTGTTTACGTGTCTCAGTCATCTCATTTGCGATTCATTTTTTGTCATCTCAATTCTGGCCAATTTCCGGCGATTTGAAGTGCATGCTATCAAATCTCTTTGTCTCTCCAAACCTGTCAGTTTGACATCCTGAATTACTTCACAATTTAGAATCTTTGTAGCTGATTTATTGTTCATCGCGATTCTAGACGATTTTTGGGCCCAACATGTGACATTTTAACCCGAAGTGGGGTGTATTGGGCCAATTTGGCCTATATGTGTCAGCCCACAACTATAATGTCTTGCAGTTGCTACCCCCAAGTTACGGGTTTAAGAAAGATTATTCCCATATGCACTTAGTAGTAAGCCTTCCTCTGCATTTGATTACTATAGACTGCATTTTGTGTTCAATCGCTATTGCATCCTCTCACACCTCTTTTGCTAATGTTACAACTTACAAGGAGCCTGAGGAGCTAGAGAACATCGAAATTGAAGCATCTGGCCCCATTCTCACTTCTGAACAAGTTAAGTTGAAAGCACAGGAGTTAAGGTTTGTTTCTATTGTCTTTTATATGAATATATGGGTATATATTTTTCATACTCAGCTGATTGGGTTTTCTTTTCTGATATTTCCCACATTATAAAATTGATCTAACTTTAGGAATCGAACTCGTAAAAAGAAAGCCGAGCAAGAGAAGAAACTAGAAAGAGAAAGGGAGAAGGTACTAGCTAGGGATAACCTCTCCTTATGTGCCGTCATTTCTCTTTAGCCTTTTTCATTTGTATCAATATAATGATTTCATAGTTTACTTTTTTCAATATAGTGTGTTTTATG
The DNA here is from genome assembly GCA_963675135.1 of Galeopsis tetrahit. Classification (NCBI taxonomy): domain Eukaryota; kingdom Viridiplantae; phylum Streptophyta; class Magnoliopsida; order Lamiales; family Lamiaceae; genus Galeopsis; species Galeopsis tetrahit. The sequence goes on from OY776131.1 coordinate 44,156,323, forward strand.
TTTGTGTAGGAAAGGATTCGAGCAGGTAAAGAACTGTTGGAGGCTAAGAAAAAGGCAGAAGAAAGTGAAAGGACTAGGTAATGGATTTACAGTTGCATTTGGTTGTCATACAGTGTTTGTCTTTGTGCTGTTTCTTATTACTCTTCCATTTTCTTTTGTCTGATTTTCAGGTTTATAGCCCAGAAGAAAGCAGAAAAAGAAGAAGAGAAGAGAGCGCGTGAAAATGTTCGTCAAAAACTGCAACAGGATAAGGTACAACTGAATCAACGCGCTCCATTTCACACAACGTGAAGTTTTTCTTACATTTTTTATTTTTTGAACGTTGTCGTTTCATGTTGCTAGTTAGAAAGACGGGGGGTCCTTGGTTTGGCGAAGGAAATTCCTGTACCTGTGAAATATGCTACCGAATCACCAAAAATAACAAAGGTACCAACCAATTCATGGTACTTAAGGGGTATTTGCAAACTCAATTGAATAGTGCAGAATCACTTTTTTTCAAAGCTGGTAGACTCCTAATTGGAGTGGCAGAATCACCTTCTTTTTTTTTTTCTTCTTTTTTTTAAGTAGTCCCCTCTCAGCTCTAGCTTTTGAGAAGTACTTCTAAGCTGTGAGTAGAGTTCGTAAACACCCTCTCAGCTTTTTTGAAAAAAAAAAAGTGATTCTGGGTTTACAATCTTGATTACAAACACCACCTTACAATGTGTTTGCAAACTCTATCAACAGCTTCTAAAAAAAAAAAACTGTAAGGAGTAGCTTTTGGAATAAAGTGATTCTACTCAACCTCCCTCTGGAAAAACGTGTGTTCAATCACATTGCATAACTCACTCCCTCTTTTCTCTCTCGTATTATTTACAGCCAGTTGATCCTGATGTTATGCCTGTAAGACATGCTTCAGTAAGGGATCACATGAGAGAATGTTTAAGGTCTCTTAAGCTTCGAAACAAGGTAGCCTTCCTCAATAAACACGTTATCATTCTCCCGTTTGTCCTTGTCTCGTTGCAATATCATATCATCTTATGTATCAGGATGACTATACCAAATCCATAAGGGCGTTTCAAACTCTCTTGATTTATGTGAAAAATGTTGTCGAGAATCCTGATGAGGCAAAGTTCAGAAAGATTCGCATCAGCAATCCAGTGTTCCAGGTAAGAGACTAAACCTCAATTTAGTTTGCCAATCCTTGAAATGACGAACATGTTCGTTGTGATGAAACATGCTATTTTTGTCTCTCCCAACTTGTTTAACGTTGTTTCCACATGTAAATTCTTGACTATTTAACAGGCTAGAGTCGGAAGATTCGAAGAAGGTATCAAGTTTCTTGAATTGTGTGGGTTTGAGAGAGTTGAAGGAGGCAAATTTCTGTTGATTCCTCAAGAAAAAGTTGATATGGGAATATTGAAGTATGCTGCTATAGAGTTGCACAATGCATTGACGAATCCTTACTTTGGATTACTTTCTCAATAAATAATTGGAATGACCATGTATGTAAGATTATGATCACACATATAAATCGAGAAATGATCCAAATTAAAAAAGGAAAATCTCAAGTCTCTTTGACAATATGTAAATAGTGAAATACATGAATGTATAATGAACATATATTTGAAATATACTGGTTATTATGTGTAAAAAAATTACCGGGGATTTCTCTCGTTTGCTATGAAGCATCAAACCTTACAACTAAGATTGTGATTTTGTGGATTTATCTGAATTAGGGTTCATGCAAATCGAAATGAGATGGAAACATTGTTATTGAGTTAGTCTTTTTTGTTTAGTAGATGAACTATTGTAAAAGTATGAATTGGTTTTTTTTGGGAGGGTTTGCAAATTCAATTCAAAAAAGTAAAATAATTTTTTTCTAAAGATATTCCTTCAGAGGCTTTAACTTTTAATAAGTAGTTAATTTTAATTTTATACTTATCAAACTCGAGTTTAAATAAAGTGACAAAATCGTAAATTTGCCTCATTTAACCATGTTAATTTTTTTTTTTTTTTTTGGCCAGTAACCATGTTAATTCTCACATCCCTCAATGCAATCGGAATCAACATTATCTTTAATCTTATAACAATCTTTTTTGAATTTTACAATAAAAACAATTGAATTTAATCTTATATCAAAATAAAATAAAATAAAGTAGTGAAAATAGGTTTTAGTTCCAAAAGCAAAAAAAGTGCAGGTTTTTCGTCCCTTTTAAAATCTAATCGCACTCTCTCTCCCCTCTGAGAACCATTCAGTTCTCCTTCGAACGCTACTGATTAGCTATTCAAATTAGGTCTAGGGTTTTATAGCAGAAATTTTGGTTTAATCTCTACACTATGTACGCTGATCAAATTGAAGCTCAAGGTAAAAGATCAATCAAGGACCGTCTTGACAGAAAATCCGCCGCCGGATTCGGTGGCCGCAGCAGGCCTATTATCTCCCGCAAGAGGTCATCTTCTTTCCATAAAAATGTTTTTATTCTCGTCCCCGACCTTTAAATTCAGGGTGACATTTGTTATTGAGTTTATTTACTTCAATCCTGTTAACTGCTGCTTTCTGAAGAATCGATAGTGCATTGGTTGCAGTTTTAGTTCGGCATTTTATTTTTTTTTGGTTAGGTGGATAGCAGTGAAGCTTCATGATTTATAACTTGTGTGCTTGACTATGAACTTGCTGAATATGTTGAATTTAGCAATGGTGTATGCTAATTTAAGAAAATATATTTTATAGTTGTTTCTCTCTAGACTTCTGGTATAGTATAGATGTTCTTCCCAAGTGCATAGTTTACATTATTGAAAATACCAGTAGTATTTTGAACTGTTAGAGAAGCGAGGTGGCTGGCTAGGGTATGGATAGTATTGCCCACTATTTTGTAGAGGACTTTTAAGTCGAGATTTTGAGGCTGCAAATCTGTTGGTAAATTTGCTAGCATAATAGAGAGCCCCCGATATATAAGATTAAGTATGAAGTATGAACTGTCTGTTCAATTGGATTATGAAGCAGGGCATTTTTTCTTGTGGAAGAAGTATCTAGAAGATCACTGTTTTTCCTTTCGTGGAGTAAATGGAGCCCCTTACATTAGCAAATAAATTTATTTCATGCAGACAAAGAGAAGATGATGACAAATGGGAACATGACCTTTTCGAAGACAACAAACCTCAAATTGCAAGTATGGATTTTTCTTTTATTAGTAACATGTATGTATTGTGTTTATAATAATTTGGTGAGATGATCTGATTTATATTTATGTCCTCCAAAGGTCGGAGAGTTGGTCCAAGAGATCTTCGTCTGAAGCTTCAAAGAAAAAATAGTGATCAAGAGAGGGGATCTATTTCTGGAGGTACGAGGGATCTACGTGAGAAGCTCTCTGGTGTACTGCGTTCTCGTACCATTGAGTCCAAGCCTTTGTTAGTCAGGCAGAAACCTGCCCCTGAGGCCAGTAAACCTCCTAGGAAAAGTGTAATAGCCCAAGCCCCTGCACCAGAAATAAAGTCGGCTGGCTTACCGAAGAAGGCGAGCCAGCAGAAGGTAAAACCCACCACTTCTCTTATCTCTTTCCCTGTCTTCCTCAGTTGCGTGTGTGGGGGCTTATGCACCTTCAATCACAGTTATAGTACTATCTTCAGTAATGGTTTATAAATTAATGCAGGCTGAGGTGGATAACTTCCTGAAGCCCCTGGGTCTTGAAAAATATTCAATTACATTTCAGGCTGAAGAAGTATGTTGATTTGTTGTTTCAGCTAAAGTATTTCAAGGATCTATTTGGCATATCGATACAAATATGAAGATTCTGTGTTGTGGTTTGGCAGGTTGATATGACAGCCCTAGTACACATGAGCGATGAAGATCTTAAAGCTATGGGAATTCCAATGGTGATTCTTGCCTTATTAGGCTCTATATAATATATGGAACTGTCTTTGTCTTCCTATTAGCCTCGTTTTGTTTCTTAAGGATTTATATCTTCCTTAAATTTGCTAGTTTAGCTATATGTAGTTATGCCAGTTAATGAAGGGAATGCAAATCGAACCTGGTATGTTTTCCTTTAGAAGGGCAAGGATATAATGTTTTATAGGACTTCCTCCCGTCTGCTGCAGACATCATACTGGCCTAATAATTGAAATTAGGCAAAGGCATAACCAAGTTAAGGGAGAGCCAATTGAAATCTCTGATTCTGAGAGTTTATAAGTCGTAGGTGGTATAATAAACCATATCATATCAGTGGAGATTTTTTTTGTTTTTTTAGTCGCTTTGAGGTTCTTCATCATCTACATTTTCTCTTTTTCAGTTCTTCGTATTTCTCTACATCCGAAGAGATACTTTTCGTAGGACAAAACATGAGATGCTCTTTTTAGAACAAATTGATGTTCTGATAACTTCTTTCATATGGAATGTTATCACTGTACTACATTCAGTGTTTCATTTTGTGTAACACTGTCTGGATATATGACATTTGGATGGTGAAAATTAATCAACGGACTTAATATACCATACCAACACATGTTCTTGAATGGAATATGAAAGCACAGATGATTCGAACTGCTTTTGTATAAGCTTGCATTTTCTTGAATTCTGATGTTTGTGTTTGTTCGTTATTGTTCTTTCAGGGTCCAAGAAAGAAGATACTCCTAGCACTAGAAAGGTGGTCTGAGGATTAAGCAGGATTGGTCATTTTGTGTTCTTTGATTGTGCGATTATATCAAATTTTGTCATACCCTTATAATCAGCAGGGCTGTTTTTGTGTTACTAGTACTCTCCTGTGGTAGTTCACTAATTTTCTTTTTTTATAATGGCATGAATTATTATCATTGTAATTGAAATATGAAATTAGAACTTTGGGTTTCAAGAAATCAAGTTAGAGATTTGTTGGTGTTTTCATAGTTATTTTGAATTGTAGTTGGAACTTTTCTCAAGCGCCTATTGTTGCTTTGGTGCTAGTCATCTGTTGAAACTTGCATACACGTCCCTGCACATTTTTTTGATAATTATGAACTTATTCATCGACAACTAATGGTCCCCTTTCATCCTCAAATATTCATTTTCTTGATTAGTACCCCCTTCATCTCAAATGATGGTTCCCTTTTATTTTTTACATGAATTGACAAAACATTATTTATTTTACTTAAAATTTTGAATTTTATCTTTAAATTTTTAAATATACCATTATTTATTAAATATAAATGTTTTAATATTTAATAAATAGAAGTATTTTGAACATTTTAAGCATTTCAAAAGAGAAGGGTAACTATATTTTAGGACAAATACAAAAAAAAAAAACAGGGGACCATCATAGGAGTAACATTTCTTACCTCGGTGTCATCTAAAAATATAGTGTTGTAATAAGATGTTACATTTTATTAAATAATTTTGATTTTTCTTTAAATTTTTGAACTTTGAAATTAGTATATTCTTACGGAATTCAGTATTTTAGTTTCTTTACTGACTATAAGTCTATAACAGAGGGTTACGATTTATGTGAGTTTAATCCGAGTTAGAATTGATTTGTAGCTACACTGTGAAACTCAAAGTGAAATTTTCAATAGTTCATTTTGGAATTTAGGTGGTGTTTGGTTTGAGATTGTGGTGGATTGGATTGGAATTGTAGTGGATTGGATTGAGATTTGGGTAATAATGAATAGTAATTGGGTGTAAGTTGTGTTTGATGGATTTAGGGTGTGTTTGCAAACAATGGTGGTTGATTTAAAGTGATTAAAATAGATTTTTGTAGTAAAATTGAAAGTGGGTAGTGTTTTAAAATTAAGCACTTCTAATCAATTTTTTATATGTTGGGATGTATGCAAAATAAATAATTTTTTTTACAATTTTACAAAAAACACCCTTATTACATTTGAATAAATAATGGGTATAGATAAAATATTATTTAAATTGTGAGGACAAAATTGTAAAATTAATTTATGCAATGATGAGAAGCACTTAGAAGCTCTTAGAAGCATGGGAAAGAGTGCTTCACCAAAACTGTTTTTAAGTAATTATTTTAATCACTTAGTTGTGTTTACAAACACTTCAAAAGTGATTCTATTTAAAAAAGAAGTGCTTTTAAGCACATAGTAGTGTTTCCAAACACCCACTTAGTAGTGAAAGAAAAGTAAGAGAGAGAAGAAAGTAGGAGAGATGTGTGTAAAAGAAAAGTAAGAGGGAGAAGAAGTAGGAGAGAGAATGAGTGATTGAAAAAAAAATACTCCCTCCGTCCCGGAAGTGTTTGCACCACAAAGTGGGCACACTTTTTAAGAAAAAAGTGTAATGAGTGGAGTGTTGAGGGATAATTTTGTAAAGTTATATGAATAAAGTAAAAAGGTGATTGGAAAGAGAGTAAAATTAATGGCATTCTGTGTAAATATGTGAATATTGTGAGGGTGGGGTTTATGAAGAAGTTTCCTTTTATGGGTGTGCAAACAATTGTGGGACGGACAAATAAGGTAAGTGTGCAAACAGTTGTGGGACGGAGGGAGTAGTGATTTGATGTATAAAAATATGTGTATAGGTGTATTATAGAGGTGGATTGATATTTGAATTTGTATTTGGATTGAGAGAGATTGAATTGAAAATGGGTCAATCTAAATCGGGATTGGTCAATCCCAAAACAAACACCGCCGGGATTTTGAGTTTGTAAATATCTCCAAAATTTTTAGAATCGATTATGATTATTTAATTTGAATAAATTTAAAAAAGTGTGTTAGAAGAATTTTTCATACAAAAAAAGTTCAAATAAAAAATTAACAGTGATAATTATCTTCATTCCTAGTATTAGTATACTCTAATCAATACTTTGGAGTTTTATATAATATGTTAAATTATTTAAACAACTGCCGTCTTAGCTCAGCTGGTAGAGCGCGTGGCTTTTAACCACGTGGTCGTGGGTTCGATTCCCACAGACGGCGGATGTGTTTTTTGTCAATCAATTCTTTTTATTCTGATTATCATGCTATTTTTGTCAATCAATTTTTTTTTATTCTGATTATCATGCTAATAAATATTGGGCAGCTCTTCATTTGAGCTGTAATTATGGTTTGATTGTTCACTCTACTCAAACTCCTTTTTTTTTGACAAAAATCTAATAAATGCTTTTGGTGAAATGGTCTGTGAAGAAGCTGAGATCTTTTCTCTTAACCTGCAAAGACACATTATCCATTTCCAAAATCCATGCAGTCTTGATTACATCCGGAATCTTCGGTACTGGGATTTCAGCTGCCCAAGTAATAGCATCATATGCTCGAACCGGTAACATAGATTTAGCCCACAAACTGTTCGATAAATTGCCAAACAGAGGCATTGATTCTTGGAACGCACTTCTCATCGCGCTCTCCCGAGGAAACGACCCTGTCAATGTCATAAACCTGTACAAGAGAATGACTTCAGAAGGAGTCAAGCCTGATAGCTCGACTTTCACGGTGGCCATCAAAGCCTGCACGAGCACGCTGGACTTGAAATCGGGCGAGGAGGTTTGGAAAAACGCCGTGGAATGTGGATATAAGGATGATATCTTTGTGGGTTCCTCTGTTTTGAATCTGTCGCCAAGTGTGGGGAAATGGACGACGCGATGAATGTGTTTGACAAGATGAGTAGAAGGGATGTTGTTTCTTGGAGCACGATGATCACTGGATTCGTCAAGTGTGGGAGGATAGTCGAGGCGATGAATGTGTACCGTTGGATGCAGGACGAGGGATTTGAAGGCGATGGAGTTGTGATGTTGGGTCTAATACAAGCTTGTTCTTGCATTGAGGATTCAAAAATGGCTTCCTCTTTGCATGGATACATAGTAAGGAGAGGTTTTACTATGAATGAAAAGGTTGAAACTAGCCTTATAGATATGTATGCCAAAAATGGGAAGTTAGAGATAGCTTCCACCATTTTTAGGACAATGAGTTACAGAAACGTTGTTTCGTGGAGTAGTTTGATTTCAGGGTACGCGAAAAATGGCTATGCCGGAAAGTCATTGGAGCTGTTGAAAGAGATGAAAAGTTGTGGTTTTGAACCGGACTTGGTTGCGTTTGTGAGTGCGCTTCTTGCGTGTTCACAAGTCGGGTTTTCAATCTTGGGTCGGGAGATTCATGGGTACATTGTTCGAAGGGTTGAGTTGGATCAAGTTCTTGGAACTGCGCTCGTTGATATGTACGCGAAATGCGGGTCGTTGACCCGGGCCCGTTTACTATTCGAGAGAATGATGAGTTGTGGGGATGTTATTCTCTGGAATACCATCATTGCTAGTTATGGGATTCATGGAGAAGGGGAGAAGGCTCTCTCGGTTTTTTACAAAATGATGGAGAGTCAGACGAGGCCAGATCACGCGACGTTTGCATCTCTTCTCTCGGCTATGAGCCATTCGGGGTTAGTAGAGCAAGGGCAATATTGGTATAATGCCATGATTAAAGATTATAAGATCCAACCAATGGAGAAACATTATGTTAGTTTGATTGATCTTTTAGCTAGAGGTGGGAGAGTGGAAGAAGCCTATAGAATGATTCAAGAAATGGAGTTTGGACCTGGGAATGCTGTGTGGGTTGCTCTTTTGTCAGGCTGTGTTAATCATAAGAAGCTTCTGATAGGAGAGGTGGCAGCAAAGAAGGTTCTAGAACTAAACCCGCAAAGTCCAGGAGTTTACGCGCTCGTTTCCAACTTTTTTGCAACAGCAAGGAAGTGGGACGAAGTTGCAATGGTGCGAAAGGCGATGAAAACAACTGGGACGAAGAAAGTGCCTGGTTTAAGCGTTGTGGAAGTGAACGGGAGGCTACATTCTTTTGTTGTTAATGACGAGAGTAACCCTCAGTACAAGGAGATCATGCTCGTTTTGGAGGAGATGGAGCGGGAAATGAGAGAAATCGGGTACGTGCCTAGGACAGAATTTGTGCTGCATAATGTGGAAGAGGAAGTGAAAGCAAGGATGTTGCTTAATCACAGTGAGAGACTTGCTATTGCCTTTGGGGTTCTGAATACAGGGCCCGGGACGAGGCTGCTGGTGACGAAGAACCTCAGAGTGTGTGGAGACTGCCATGAGGCGATAAAGTTCATGTCTGTTGTGACGAAGAGAGAGATAGTTGTGAGGGACGTGAAGCGGTTTCATCACTTCAAGAACGGGACGTGTTCGTGTGGCGACTACTGGTGAAGTTACAACCTGAGAGACGGACCCGCCCCATTGGCATTCCTTACAACCTGTCAAATCATATGTATCATCAGTGTATTTGCAATTTTGCATAAAATTTAAATCAATAATTCTTAAATCTACCATGTTCAAACTGTGATTTTGGGGCCAATTGGTTAAATACCAAGATCAAAAGTCAAATTTAGTTGCCTAAACAAACTAGTTTGCAACCAAAGAAACATGGATTGATACCAAACTGAAATCTCTAAAATGTTCAAAAACTTGCAAAAAGAAATCATCGATACATTTGATGATTGACTAGTCGCGCTCTTATCTCCGATATCCATGACTTTGAAGAATTTGGTTTTCTTCCAATAATCGGTCATATTCTAGAAGCAGGTCTGCAGCCTGTTTCTGAAGAGAAGTGACATGAGCTTCTGCAGTTTCGATTTTCTTGTCCTTTTCAGATGATTCCGATTTAAGCTTATTCAGATTCTCGTTCAAACTAGATATTTCCTTCTGTAATCGTCTGACTTCTCCAGTAGACTTTTGTTCCTTTTCCTTGAGCTGCAACTTTTCTTTCTCGAGCTCCTCGACTTCTTGCTTTGAAACTCCGGTGTTGCTCCTTAATTTTATCAACTTATGCATGTAGTGATGCATACGGTCGATTATAAACCCGAGGAACAGAGAAAAGGCTGCAAGATTAAGCAATGGGTTTAGTTACAAATGGCCTGAGCATTATTATAAATGATTATCCAAATGGTCTAAAAATATAGACACGATTTCATCAGCCTACAGGAAAGTAACTGGACAAAAACACATTAAATACATCGAACATTTGGAATCAATCTGTGTAGAAATTAGAACCTTTTGTGTCTAAACTTCAGCATAGTTTGCCAGTTGATTTCCAGAAAGGTTAAGCGAATACCATAGATGGATTCGTCCGACGAATTTCAGCAACCAAGATAACTTGAATTAAAAAGATAATTAATGCCTCATACGCTAGGATTCATTTGTCGACTCTTTAGCAGTAAAAAGTTCTTAAATCTTTTCCCATTTTTTGGTTCTTCTAATTCTTCCCTGATTCCTAAATGACAAATTATCATACTATCGCCTCACTCTAGTCTTTTATGAGTAAATGCATAATCAGCACAAAAGTCTTTACAGTTTAATTAGCAAGGAAATCATCAAGGAAAAAATAAACTTAAATTCAGGTAACATTTAGAATCTATTCTGCACAAGGTTAAAGAATACCAATGCCATAAATGGATTCGTCGAAGCCAACTCGAATTAAGTAGATCATTAAGCCCCATATGGAAAAATAAAATGCATCGACAAACATTATTCAATTGTCGACTCTTTAGCAGCAGAAAGATCATAATTTTTTCCCATATCCTTCACCTTTTGTCCTTTTCCCCTTCTTCGTTTCTTCTAATTCTTCTTAAATTCTTCAATGACAAATTCTCATACTATCACCTCACTCTAGTTTTTTATATCTAAAGGAACAAACTACATAAATGTCTTCACAATTTAAGTAGCAATTCTCACAATGAAGACTCCCGTGTTTAAAACCACATAAGCTCTATCACCATTAACATCAACTTCAAACATGGTTCTGTAAGCATGAATGGTAACATTTTACTACTCCATATCATAACAAACATAGAGTATTGTTAACCAAATAAGAGATTGAAAGGAATTTACTACAAATCAAGAAACCAAAACTCACATCCTTAAACCAAGATTATATTCCCTCTGTTTCATATTGTCTGTTGCTTTCGAGCTTAGATTTTGTTTCGAGATTATTGTTGTCTTAGTCTATATTTTCGCCTTTCTCCCTAAATTACACCTATATCTCCCTAAAGTTTCTTCTTTTAATTGGAAAATATATTCTGGGCTTAAATTTCTCCTTTTCTTAATTCTATACAAAACATAAAGAACAACAAACAACAGTGAATCAAGAATCGCAACAAGAAACCATAAACACATCCTTAAACCAAGACTATAACACGAATCAAGAATCGCAACAAGCAACCACAATGCACATCCTTAAAAGAGATTAAAAGGACTGTAACAGCAATTAACATGAATCAAGAATCAGAATAAGAAATCGAAAGCAAGAATGAAATTCTGACCCATTAGAGTGGCCTCAAGCAAGTTGGTCCTCCAAAGCACTTGATCCATAGGCGTCATCGTACCATGTTTTGCCCCTTTGTTCTGAATCTTGGCAATGCTAAATAAATTAGATAAAAGGATGACAAAAATAGTTCCAGCAATTGTCAAAACTGTAGCTCTTCTCATCTTCACTTGATCCAAACCCTTTATTACAAGCTCCCTCAATGGCCCAATCTTCACCATTAGAAGAAATGCTACAAAACCCTCCCCACAAACAACCAAAAAGAACAAAGGAATCATCTTTGCAAAAATAATAGCAAGATTTTCAATTAGAGAAACTTCTCAAGGTAAAATAAGTAAAACCCGCCTTTTTTTTTTCAAGAAATTAGTAACCAAGCATAAACCCTGAAATTTATGAGAGGAAAAAACGAGTCTTTAATCCTTTTTTAAACACAATTGAACAAATGAAGGTTGAATTTGGGAAGAGAGTAAAGCCCCATTTCTCATTTCTCAGAGTAAAGTTACAGATCTGCAGAAATTGGGTGTGCTGAGTAAAAAGCAGCCCCCTTTTTCTTTTTTTCTCTCTCCTGCAATTAATTTTGGTTATGAGGCTAAATGGGGGTATGTTTGGGGGGATTAGTGTGATGATTATGCTTTAAGGAGGAGTAAAGAAAAGCAGGAAATATTAATGGGCGTGCTCATCTGTCCAAAAAAGGTAACAGAGGGTACTTATAGTTATAGCCATTAGTTGGGCTGGGAAGTGAATGCAAATTGCAAAGCAAAATATTCTTATATGGTGGGGGGCGGTGCAGGTCCTTTGGAAGGATTATGTTTAACACTTTAAAACTTGAGTATTCACACACAACAAGTGGCTAGAAGGACACGATCGACTAGCACAAAATTCGTCAATTTCGGCATGGTGTTGTGATCCTTATATTTGCATAGATAGATGACAACGGATAGGTGATGTGCATGTATAGAGAGAAAATGATGTAAATTGTTATTGTAAGACGTTACGGGTTGAGTACCCCTTGTACTCGAGAGCAATACAAACTTTACCGTTTCAAAAAAAAAAAAAAACAAGTGGTATCGCAGTTTTGGTGTCTTGAATTGTGGGATAAAAGATGGGGAATTGGGGTTGATATTCCTTTTATTCTTAATGAGTGTTTTCAAACTCTACCAATTGCTTCCAAAATCACTTTTTTTAAAGCTACCCTCTCACAACTTTTACTTTTGAAAAGTGTTTTTAAACTGTTTATAGAGTTTGCAAACATACTCTTACTATATTACTTTGATGAAACAAAATTACTATGTGGTCACTGATAGTTGTATATGATTCTTGATGGTCGTGTATGTGATTGTAAGTAGACGCGAATTTTACAGGCAGTTGTGGATGGTCGTTTGTCAGTCACTAATAAACAGTCAAACGAGTATACACTCTTTTGTTTACTAAGGGTAAATTGGTAAAAAAAAAAAGACAAAAAGGAAAATGAACATTACTAGGAGGAATAAAAGATCATAGTGTATTTTTATTAGATACCAAAACTTGTGCTAATGACAATAGAGTTTTCTTTTAATGTAAATAACCATTTAGTGCAAACTAGTTCTATTAGCTAGTGTGTTAGGCAAATGTTAGTTTTAAGTAGGAGTATTCTGTTGAGGGAACTCAAGACAAGAAGTTTGAAAGACCAAGTCACATTAAATAAGTTTTGAAGATAAGAGTACATGCACAAGTGCATCAACATAGCACCCAAAACTGATTTAAGAAACATTTTTTTTATACTATTGATTTAACAAAGCTAGAAAAAATTAAGCGCCCAGTCATAAAAGTTGAAAGAATCTTGGTATGGGACCCAAGAGTTATAGCAAAAAGTTGTTTAGGTGAAATGTTTCGAAGATAAAAAGTACAGTATAAAATGGGCACAAATCATTTGGGATCAATTTTCACAAAAATCAAATAAATGGTCATTTAAATAAAAAGTGTGGGTGTCGGGTCAGGTTGAATCAGGCGGGTCGATTCGCAATTATCAGTCTCTAATGTGTAGACCGATTTGAGATCGTTTTTACCCAATTAATAAACGGGTTGAAATGTAATGTGAGACTGTTTAGTGACCGTAAAAAACTGTCTCTAAATTTAAGACCACTTTTTCGGTCTATAATTTAGAGACCGACAAAAAAACGGTCTCTAATTTGAGGCCGCTTCATGAATATGGTCTCTAAATATCAGGTACAATGTTTATAAAGACCGACATAAAACAGACTCTAACGTGTTTTGAGACCGTTTTTACGGTCTTTAATCAAGGCGTTTTTTGTAGTGATTTCATGTCAGTTGTATGTACTATCTGATAGGGTCATATAAGATAACTTAGGTCAGATTGGATGAGTTGAAGGTTTTCAGTCATTTGAGATGAAGTCGCTTAGAGTCAGCTAAGTTAGTCAGATCAGAAAGGTTGGATCAGCAGGGTATGATGTCTATCGGCGGAGTCAGTCTTTTGACAGGGATTAGAGAAGTTGTATCAGATGAGGGGAGTCATCTGATTTCTGGACAAGTCTTCTGAGGAGCCGTTACAATCAGTTTCAACTAACAAGAGGAATAACTACCATTCAGTTGAGCTCTAACTTGACACATGGGTTGTTACAACGGTTGACTAACGATTCTAACTACTTAACTATCATCTTAACGGATGCAATCACCACGATTGTATATATACACTTGTAGTTGTGTGTAAACATTTTTTATCAATCAAAGTTAAATCGTCTAGTAAAGTGGATGTAGATCATCTTGATCGAACCACTTAAATCCTTGTGTGTTGTTTTACATGTCGATTGTTTTAAAAGTTACTTTCTTAGTTATTGGATTATCATTTGTTTCCAATTTCTACATGGGCTTCAGACTTCATAACGCGTAGATTTTTCGACACATTTAGAATGATACTTTCCAAAAACTAAGAATGGTGATTCATTTATCATACCCCATTATATATTTTTTCAATTTTTTAGGATTGTAATTTTTTTTTTTGCAAGGCGTGGCATAAACCACCGATCGGTTTCTGGAAAACTAACACTGACGCAGCATTCTTTGGGGATGTCAGTGAGATGGGGATGGGTATGGTTATCTATGACAACGAAGGGGCTTTTGTGAGTGCCAAGACAGTGCAGATTTCAGGATGTTATGAACCGGAGGAAGGCGAGGCTATGGAGGCCCTTGAGGCACTCTCATGGATCAAACAACTAGGTTTAACACATGTTGTCATTGAATCAGACTCAAAACTGGTAGTTGAGGGGGTGAAGGATGGACAACAAAGAAGACCGGTGTTCGACATTTGCTGATAAGATGTTACGATACTTTGAAGGATAATTATAATTTTGTTTTGAAATGGACTTGTCGAGATGCCAACATGTATGCGCATCAATTTGTTAAACAGGCTAGATCATTTATGATCCCTTATCTTTGGATCGAGTGTCCAGACTTTATGAATCACCTTCCCTTTGTTCATTGCATATGCGAATAAAGAGGGTTTCGTTGACCCAAAAAAAAGGATTGTAATTTTTTGTTTTTTATTTTCACAAAAACATCACCACTTAATCATAACAATACTTAATAATGAAAAATATAATAATGATCATTAACCATACTATTATATTATTATTAATTAGCCTAACGATCAATAATAATAATATTAACACTCAATTAATGACAAAGTGGGATAGCTCAAGTGGTTAGAGCACCACTACCTAGGCCTTAGGTTCTGGGCTCGAGTCATGGGGAGGGAAAAAAGGGATGGGTATTTAACTTCCATAAAAAAAAAAAAAAAAAAAAAAAAAAAAAAAAAAAAAACCCAATTAATAAGAATATAGTATAAATATCATTGGTCAATAATAATAACAATTCTAAAATTCAACAATACATTCAATATTTAATAATTTTAAAAAAATTAATGTTAATAATTAAATAAATACTACTCCGCAGTAGTGTGTTACTGATAATAGTAATTTGACAATAAACAACAAAAATTTTAAAAATTAACAATAATAAAATACACGTGAATATCATTTACATTTAAATAATGAAAACTATTAATGACATCATAATAGAAATAGAAATACTAATAATATACACAATGAAGAAAAAAAACTAATGAAATCATTTTTAATAATGATAATTTCACAACAAAAATATGTAGTTTAATTAGAATTTAGCTAATATTACATAATAAGACTATAATAATAGTACACATTCTGTGATCATAATAATAATAAATAATTTCAATAAACAATAATACTAATAAATAACAAATAATTCCAAAATCGACAACAATAATAATAAGTTAAAATAAATTCACACAATACTTAATTACATTTTATTATGGTACAGTATATACCAATCATAAAAAACTATTATTTTTATGTTGTTATTTTCTCATTTTCATTTTATATTTTTATTCATGAATTAATTAATTCCATTCCATCCTAATTTTATTCCATAGGATCGTGTACTTTTTTTTTTTTTTTTTGGAATAAATATCACAAAATGTATATAAGTGTTGATTAGATTTATGGAGAATTAAAATATTGCAAGAAGGTGGACTTTATTTGTTGGTCATTGTTTATAAGTTGTTCAATCTGATGGCCTAATAATAAGCAGCTAGCTGCTTCTTTGTAAATGAATTTATGTTTTACCAAAATAAACACAAATATTTATATATGAAATGAAAGGAAATGAAATGAAATAATAGATTAGTCCAGCCGCCACGCTACCCTCGTCTATTGTTATTTCAAACCAACCTTTGTTCACTATAATACTCCATACAATAAATATTGCATTTATTTATATGATTGAGTATAATTTATACTATACTATACCGATTGGGTTGATTTTATTTTATTGTTGTGTATAAATTAAATTAAAAAATATAATTTTTTTACACATTTATCACTTCATTAATATTCTATTTCCTTTATTTATTGTCACTTTCTTTTTTCACTATTTTTTTCTCTCCTCTTTTCTTTTTCTTTCCCAAAAAAAAAGTAATGTCAACTTAACTTTTACAAAATTGAGAGGAAAAGGTAATACATAAATATATTTTTAATAAAAATAGAAAAATATGAGAATTAAATAAGAGTACGGTTGTTTAAGTAGACCAGTAGTAAAAATAGCTAAAATGATCAACATTCACATTCTGAGACGAGAAACAACCATTTTGAACCGAGGCAGTATAAAAAATCTTGGGTCTGATCAGTTGGGGGAGGAATTAAAATTAAGTGTGTTTTTATTTATGTACACATCTAACCACCAATTCAAACTCATTTTTTCAACAATTATTTGAGGAGTACTAAAATATTTGGCCATGTCATAGGGGAGTGCTTTCAATTTGAACCTGAGAGGATGGGGAACTAATCAATTCATTTATTTTACTCTATTTCATTATTCTTACTTCTTTTTAGTTGTTTGATTTAATTATGTTCGTTCTCCGTTTTTTAATTAATATTACTTTTAGTCATGCTATTTTTTTCTTTACATTTCAACTATTATTTATTTACTTAAATTTTCATTTATTTTATTTATAAATAAATTTAACAATACTCTCATTATATGTACTTTATATATAAAGTATTCATTAAAATTCGGAGAAATGGATATAATTTAAAAGCAAGTTGATTATTTCATTAGAGCATGCACTTGCATTATTGGAAAAACATGTTTGAAATAAATTATAAGCAAATTGACCTTCTCGTACTCTGTTATATTGAAATTCATTTTGACCTTTCAAAAAATAAAATACTAAGCAAATTGACATTAAATTAGTTTAAAATGTCTCAACTTGAAGTACAAGACGTTGAAGCACGTATGTTCGAATTGTGAAGTCAATAAATGTTTCCCTCTTTAAGAACCAAAGGTAGGGGTGGCAATTTTCGACACCACACGACACGATAGCACGATACGAATCCGATACGAAAATTGCGGGTTAGTGTTTGGCCTTATTGGGTTCGTGTCGTTATCGGGTCGACCTGATAACGACACGAAAATTTCGTGTCGGGTTCGTGTCAACCCGTTAAGCACGATAAAATTAACAGGTAACCCATTAACCTGTTAACAACCCGTTAACCTGATATGACACGTATCTGATAATAACACGATAATGACACGATAATTTTTTTATATTTATATAAATATATTATTTTTTATATATTTAATACAATTTTTAATTGATTTATTTTCTTATCGTGTCGTTATCGTGTTACGTGTCGTGTCACGTCGACACGAAAATTATCGTGTTGTTATCGTGTCGTGTCGACACGAAAATTATCGGGTTCGTATCGTGTCGACACAGATTCTTATCGTGTCATGTTCGTGTTTGGGCTTATCGTGTCGTATCACTATCGTATCGACACCAGGGACGGAACTAAGCAGGGCATGGGGGTGGCCCTGGCCCCCCTCAACTTTTTTCATTCTCTTATTATATATGCATGTAGTTTTCATACAATAATTTTATTAACTATACAACCCATGAATTCTAGTTAAACTAAAATGAAATGGATCCTGTCCAAGCTAAAGCCTAAAAGCAACAGACATTGTATTTATTTAAAGTGCAATATTTTGAATAAGTTAGATTTGAGTACAATATTTTTAGTTTCAATTTATCCTCTTTAATTGTACAAAATATTAAAGGAACGCAAAATGAAATTTAGGAGTATAAAAAATTTCTAGTCTAATACTTTCTCTACTGTACTATTTTAATTTAAAAGCTTATTTACCTTTTTACTTAATTTCAATATTAAAACAAATTATTCAATTTTAAACTCCAAATAGCCGAAATTTAAAAAAAAAAAAATCTCAAATTTGTTACAAAATTCTAGTTAAGTACCAATTATAGTATATATTGATATATATATATATAATTATGTATTTTGAGATATTTAATTATGCATACTAATATATTTAAGTTTAAATATAAAATGTCGAATTTTATTATTATCAAACATATATATTAGTATTAAATTATATTTTTCGGGCCCCCCTAATCCAAAATCCTGGGTCCGTCCCTGATCGACACGAAACACGACACGATAGCACGATTTGTCAGCTCTAACCAAATAATACCAACACACTTGGTTGCCTCCAATTTTCTTTTTTCTTCTTATTAAATTAGGATATTATTCGTGCATGCGTTGAGTTACACCACGCAATGAAATCATCTGTATCATTTTTTGTATTTTCTTCATATTTTACTATTTAATTTTTTTTTGTATTTTCTTTATATTTTACTATTTAAATTATTGACATATGTAAAGTGAAAAATAATCAAAGTCACTATTAAATATTAAAGTATTGAAGCATATAGTGAAACATAAAAAAAAAAGTAATTGAAAAATGCAACTGTCATTGCAAAATTGTGAGTATAAAGTTAATGAATATGGTGTTTTTTTTTTCCAGTTATTTTAGTTGGAAAAAGTGTGTACTTTCTTTTTTCCTTTTACATCTGGTTTACTATTCATTTTTTATGTTATAGGAGTAATAGAAAAGCAACATATATCTTTACTAGAGATCTTACCAATTAAATTTTCTACGAAAAATTATTTGACTACATGTGTAACAATACAAATTTAATATGTCCTTATCTATTTATATACATTACTCCTAAAATAAAAATGGACTACGAAAAATTAATTATTATTTTTCATTACTATTTTATTCTCTTATATTATAAATGGATAATATTATTATTTTTTTAGTCTTAAATTGATAAAACTATAGCCTAAAAAAAAAAAGGTTTAATTTCGTTGAAAATAAATAAATAAAGTGGTTAAATAAATGTGTGGGCTAGTCTTGGGTGAGACCGTCTCACAGAATGAGATCCGTGAGACGGCCTTTATATATAAAAAGTGATAGTGTTTGAGCAAAAAGTGACAGTGTTTAAGTAAAAAGTGATAGTCACTTTTATTAAAAATATTATCACTTTTTAATTAAACATTATCACTTTTTTGACAAACTAAAATCTGGAAAAAAAAAATGAATTATCCTACCCAAAATTTTGAAATATGGGTTAAAAGGATCCGTCTCACAGAAAAAGATCCGTGAGACGGTCTCACACAAGTTTTTGCCTAAATGTGTTGTAGCAGAGGAGGGAAAGAAATTCTCACGACGAGTAAAGACTTGGTTAAGAGAACCGAATAGTCAAACATTACCTGTGGTGCTTGGTCAACGGTTGATCAGCCCTTCTTATACTCCATTTATAATTCACAATTTCATATCAATTCATTTCCATCTCTCTACTTTCTCTCTCTCTTGTGTTCTTTCAGCTTAATTCTTCTCTCTCTGTATTTTGGGATTGATTTCAAGAATCAAATTTTCTTGAATTCTCAAGTCTTGGCTGAAGAAAAATGGCTGTGAGTTTCCAAATTCCCATTTCTTGGTTTTCTTTTATTACACTGTGATTGTTCTTGCTTAATTATGTGTTTTTTCATCTTATGCTGTTGGTCTGAATCTTTTTCTTGGTGCTTTATCATTAAATATCTTGTGTTTATGTACGTGTATATATATGTGTGTGTACATAAGTGCAAGTTTTGATGGTTTATAGTTGATCAAATGGTGTGTGTGCCTGATTTTTTTATAACTTTTCATTATGAATTTCCTGTGAAATTATTCAATTTTTTTGGTAGATGATAATTTCAGATTTCAACAATGATCACAGAAAACTCCATATGATTTGGCTGCCTATTTTCTTGATTATTTTTGCCTCTAAACTTGAAGCATCCATGTGATTAATTATGTTTGTAAAATCCATTCCATTCAAATTCCAATTCTCTGTTTGGATACATGAAAATTGTTTTTTCTCTTTTTACCTTTTCATCTCACATTCCCAATTCTGAATTAAAATCTTCTAATCTTAATTGCATAGCTTATAGTTCATATGATCGATACTTTCCTTATGAAGATCGTATTGTAATGCTTATTTAGTAACACTATGGTGTACGAGTTGTACAATGAAAACGACTAATGCTTTTTAGTAAAACAACTTATACTACCATTTAAGTTGTAAACTAGTTTTTGTCATACTTATTATTATGATGTACCAAGACTAATTTCCCCCGTGTTTTTGTTGTGAAAACAGCGTTCGAATGTTCCGAAATTTGGCACCTGGGAAAACGCAGACAATGATGTCCCTTACACGGTTTACTTTGACAAGGCAAGGAAAAATCGGGGCAATGGTGGGAAGATGATAAATCCAAACGACCCTCAAGAGAATCCTGAAATGTTTGCTCCACCAAAATCGAGAACTAAACCAGACGAACCAATCAGAAAGGGAGCTGTGAGGCCGACACCTGAACATAGAATGAGCAGGGATGATGGTGAGTTTAGGCAGTTCAATGATTCTAGGGGCAGAAACGAGAATATGGGACAAAAACCGAGTAATGAGCCTAATTATGGTGGGCGTGTGCAGAAGCCTGCTCGATCTGCATTTGCTAGTGCAGGATCAGAGAGTAGCTTTGAACGGTCGCCACTCCATCCGCAGTATCAGGCCAAAGTTATGGGGAGAGGGAATGGTGGACCATCGGATAGTAGTCATGGGACCCCTAGTAGGTCCCGCTTGAGGCCTGTTCGAGGAGACGAAAGTGTAAGATTTTCTAATCCTATAAATGGTTTTGTCTCGTTTTTTGTGTGATTCTTGTGGGGGTTTAGAGATCTCGATCCTCTGATAACTTAGCTCGTGTTAGTTTGCAAGCTAGTTGATGTTCTTATGTTGTTGTTTAATGCATGATTCTTGTAGGATATAGACACATGTACAAGTTTTTTATGCATGATTCTTGTAGGATATAGACACATGTACAAGTTTTTTATGCTAGTGTTAGTTTACAAGATAGTTGATGTTCTTATGCTAGTGTTTTATGCATGATTCTTGTACACTAGTGTATGTATAACCATGTGGATACGTATGTGTGTATATCTACGTATAAAGATCTGGATCGTTTGCTGTGTGTAAAACACAACATCCCATGTCACACGAGAAGATCAATGAGGTTGTAAGCTTAGTTAGTTTTCGTGCTAATTGACGTTGTCATGGTGTTGTAGTGTTGTTTTTCCACCAAATGTGTGTCATCTGTGAATATTTGGTACATCTTATTAATCAAGTGCATTGAATTTACAAACAACAGCCAGAAAAAGGCGCGGCTGTTCCAAGATTTGGTGAATGGAATGAGAGCGACCCCCAATCAGCTGAAAACTTCACTCACATATTCAACAAAGTACGAGAGGAACGCAACACAGCAGGGACGGGAAATGTGACAGGTACTCCCAAGAATGCATCTTACCTACGCAATCAACCATCCGACAAGCCTAAGGTTAGTCCATCAAAATACTAATCAAGCATATTATACTCGTGCTCTCCCGATTGAGACTCATCTTTATTCGTTTTCTTGATGCAGAAATGTTGCTTTCCCTGGTGGTAGAACGACACGATTCTTTCATTTACGGTGATTGTTTGAGGGAGTTGAAGGTGTACATAGCTTTGGGAGGCTATATATTCTGATGCAGAGATTGTTCATTATTCTAGTTAATTAGGGGCTTCTTTTGATAATAAATATGATATCTTCTTAGGTTGCTTTCATCGTCATCAGTATGTGATCGAGCGATTATTGATCGTTCGATCTTCTTACATTCCATTTGCACTGTGAAATGGAAAGCTACTTGTGATGGGTTCTTTTGTGATAGTGTATTTTTTTTTTCAACAGAAGAGATTTTTTGTTTTGTACTATAACCTTTTTTTTTTCATCCAAATTTTGAGAATCTGTATTCTTAAAGATGTATTGTACTGTAATTGTTACTCCATTATACAATAGAGTTTGAGTTCAAATAGCTTGTAGTACTATGTAAATGTCTTTTTTCTTCTTTAAGTGAGATCTAAATTGCTGTTTTTAGAAGAATCAAAAGCATGTAATATTAGAAAATAAAAGTATTTGGATAAAATTTCAAGAGTTTTTTTACTAAAATTTACCGAAAATTTAACATATGCACACTTTTTAAAAAATAACATTAAATTGAATTAAGTAAATATTTAAATATACTGTCAAAATATTACTCCCTCCAATCCTATATAAGTGTCGTTTTACACATTTGCACAAGTATTATTTTTCTAATGTGCCCTTAATTAAATAAGTTTACGAGATTATTCCTTAATAAGTCCACTATTAACACCCGTTAAGCAAATAGAGACACCAACTTCAATAATTTCTTAATAGAGTCAAATTGAACCAAAAAAAAACCCACAATACCCTTAATCTAATTAATTCAAATAAATTAGTGATTTAAAACTGAATTGATCTTTGAATTTTCATAAAACGTGCAACGAGGCAAATTCTCTGTCGCCGCTTTGGTCATCAATTCTTAATTTCTTAATAAAACTCGGTCTTTTCCCCAAGAAGATCGGAGAGGACATCGCCAAGGAAACCGCCAAGGATTGGAAGGGTCTCCGAGTCACCGTGAAACTCACGGTCCAAAACCGTCAGACTAAGGTCACCGTCGTCCCCTCCGCCGCCGCTTTGGTCATCAAGGCGTTGAAGGAGCCGGAGCGCGACCGAAAGAAGACGAAGAACATCAAGCACAACGGCAACATCTCGTTCGATGATGTCATCGAGATCGCGAAGGTGATGAGCTCCAGATCCATTGCGAAGAACTTGAGTGATACCGTGAAGGAAATTTTGGGTACCTGCGTCTCTGTTGGTTGTACGTTTGATGGAAAAGACCCCAAGGACTTGCAGCAGGAGATTACTGATGGCGACGTGGAGGTTCCTCTGGATTGAGGTTTTGTTGGATTTTGATTTGAAGTTTAAGGTAATTGAATTTTCTGTTTAGGCTTTGATCTCTACTTTTTTTTTAGTTTTGTTTAAGCGGTTGGTTGTACTGATTCTTTTGTGATGGAATATGCATTGAAATGACGATACTAAATTGATCACTTGTGTAATACAGTCAGAAGCTTAATCATATGCCTTGTAACTGCACAATGCATATCGATTTAGTACACTGCTCAATGCATATCTATTCATGTGCATTCAACTATGCATATATACACATGTTACGAAATAGATATGCACTACTTACTTCATATTGTGTTTTTTACCCACATATAGATATGCAGTTCTATATACATACTTTTTCAATATTGCACACCATGCACTATTCACTCCATAATTTTTTTATGCTTCTTATTTGAATTAATGGGATATCTACTTTTTAGGAAATTTTTAAAATTTTGAAAGTTGCTTAAATCTTGCTTTTTCGAGATTCTCTATTAATAACTCATACATGTTGATCAAATTTTTCAAATTTTGAAAGTTGCTTAAATTTTGAAAATGAAGACTCTAGAATTCTCGAAGCTAAGCAAGTGAAACAATTAATGAGGATACTACTTTTTAGGAAATTTTTAAAAATTTGAAAACTGCTTAAATTTCGCTTCTTTCGAGAATCTG
This sequence comes from Galeopsis tetrahit, assembly GCA_963675135.1. Classification (NCBI taxonomy): domain Eukaryota; kingdom Viridiplantae; phylum Streptophyta; class Magnoliopsida; order Lamiales; family Lamiaceae; genus Galeopsis; species Galeopsis tetrahit. Next base: position 44,179,977 of record OY776131.1, read on the forward strand.
TGTTAATCTATAATTAAGGTATTTAGTTGACCCTTTAATTTGAATTAAAATTTTCGAATTGTGTCAAATTAGTAAAAGGGTATAATTGTCTTAGATTTTTCAATTTGACTCTATTAGACAAGAAAATTTGGTGTAGATTTTATTAGATAAAACTAGTAGTGAAATGACCTTATTAGTTATTAACCCTAAGTTCACCTTCACTAATTATCATTGTACTTTACTTGGAACGTTTTGGTGTCACTCCCACTTTATTACAGTAGTTATTATTGTTACACATAAAACAATGATTATTTAATGCCCATTCAACTATATTGACCACATTTTATGCAACTCCATTTTCATTAACCAATAATATCACAGGTTCTCATAGTATTGTAATTATAAATTGACTTCAATGGGAGTATGGGTCATTAATTCACACAATAAATTAATGTGAAGTAAAAGGGTAAAATGGGAAGAAAATTAAAATACAACTCAAAACGTCAATTATTTAGCATAATATGAGAAATTGTAAAACGACAATTATAAAGAATCGGAGCGAGTAATATACAAACTCATCTTCATGAGTTTTGCACTAGTATTTAAATAATATCAGGGTTACAACATTTTTGAGTTACAAGTTGTTTAAATGTATAAAACATTAATTAACTATTAATTTTAAAATATAAATTTAAACAAACAACTCTAATAATTATACAAAATATCTAAATAAATTCTGAAATTTTATAAATCTACACTAAAAATTTACAAAAAATAGTATCGATTTTTTTTAATATTTATATTAATATAAGCACATTTGGACGAGAAAATTATCTTCTTTCTTTTCTTTTAGATGAAACCAATATGAATGTCATTAGCCCATTTTTCTACTGTATTAATTTTTGTTTGGGAGAAATAATTTTGATCCTCTTTGGGGACCTTTCCGTCTTTCCAACCCAAAATTTTTGTTCGAAGCAAAGTTTCAGCGCCAAGTTTTGGCGGTCGGTGAAATTTTGAAACGCCTCCAAATTTTCAATCTTGAATATGAGCTCCAAGAGCGTCAATGGCATTCAAAATCAAAATTTGGCGGAACTTTGAAATTTCGAAACATTTCCGTTTGTTTCAACTTTGGGGAAAACCTTAATGACAGTCAAAACACTTTCCCCCCTCCTCCGCTCTCCTTCAATGTGTAAAAACAGCTGAAATTGATTTAGGAAAGGACTCAACGCATCATCTCGAATCCCTTATCAGGTAAAATTCACGGTACTCTGAATCAACACCTCTTCAATTGCTCTCTCCCTCCGTAAAATCCTAATATGTTTTTGTGAATCTCGTTCGTTTTATTCACTTTTCAGGCAAATTCACAAATCCTTGAACCAGTACCTGCTTAATTGCGTTTAACTCGATAATAATTTGTGAATCTCGTTCTATTTATTGAGTGGATCTGTTTCATGAGAGCGCGCATAATTTGTCATAGAACAATCTGCTTCATTTGGTGGATTAGGGTTTTGCATTAGGGAAATGGTGAGGGAGCTGAGTGTTGAATCGTTTTACACTCGATTAAGAGAGTCCGCATTAGCCTCAGCTTCATCTGCTCCTCTGCTAATTTTCCCCTCAACATCAGATGTAGATTCACTCTGTGCTTTGAAAATCATAGGGCATGTTCTTGAATCTGATTCGATTAGGTATGCTTGTTACCCTGTTTCAAGTTTCAAGGAAATTCACAAGTATGCTGGGCCTAATTTGAGCTCATCTTCAGATGAGCCCATTACTATTTTGTTAATAAATTGGGGTTGCCATAGGGATCTTAAGAAGGAGCTAGAAATTGGGCCCTCAGCGCGTGTTTATGTTGTAGATAGTCATAGGCCAATCCATTTACACAATTTGAGTGACCAGAATGATCGTGTGGTGGTGCTTTATACAAAGGATGATGAGGAACAGGCTGATCTAGCATACAATTGTGATGTGTCGGTTCTTGCTAATGCAACTGATTTGAATAGTGATGATGAGTTAGATGAAGATTCGGATAGTGAGGATGAAAATGACAGTGATGTTGAGGAGGGTGGGGGAGGGGGTAGGAAAAGGAAGAGAGCTTCTGAGGGAAATGAGGGGGATCCCGTTAAGGTTTTCAAGAAGTTGAAGAGAGAGTACTATTATATGGGGACTTTCCATGGGAAGCCATCGGGGTGTTTGATGTACGAGCTGTCTCATTCACTGAGGAAGAACAAAAACGAGCTACTCTGGTTGGCTTGTGTGGCTCTAACTGACCAGTTTGTACACGAGAGATTAACCGATGAGAGATATCAAGCTGGGGTTATGGAGCTTGAACAGCATATTAATAGCTCAGGAAACTTGGATGCTGTTACTTCAGTAACACTTAAAGATGGCACAAAGGTGACTGTGCCCGATTCCTCAAGAATTTCTTATGAAGATGAGCCAAGGCTGATGTTGTTGCAGGAGTGGAACTTGTTCGATTCAATGCTATGCTCCTCCTACATTGCGACCAAACTGAAAACTTGGAGTGACAATGGGTTGAAAAAGATGCAACTTCTTTTGGCTCGAATGGGGTTTGCAAGAGAAGAGTGCAAACAGAAGTTCCAGTATATGAGTGTAGAAATCAAGCATAGAATGAAGGATATGTTTGAACAGTATCTACCGGAGTTTGGGCTAACCGATTTCTATTTCAGAGGTTTCCTTCTATTGCATGGGTATAGCTCCAAATTCTCTGCTGCAGATGTAGTGTATGGGGTTACTGCCCTTCTAGAGTCATCTGTTGAATCAGATGGCTCCTCTAATTCCAAGCAATTTGGGGTAGCGTACGACTCCTTGTCCTTAAACAAGGTTGAGAAACTGGAAATGGGAATGAGGCAAGCTATTAAAGTGCAAAGGGCTGTTCTTAGACAAGGGAGTACAGCCATAACAAAGAAGGGTTCAATAAGAAGTGGGAGTAAGTTTAGGTGGGTAAAACTTGAAGACTCTGCTGATATAAAGCTTTTATGCCACCCTCAGGCTTTGACCAAATTTGGATACTTTCTGATGGACGCTTTACGTGAGAAAGGAGCAAGAATGAAGCCTCTGATATGTGTTTGCTATACTGAGGAGCAGAAGCAGGTTCTGATTGTCGGTATTTGTGGGAAGCCAAGACTTGGTGCAGTACAAGGAAATGCGTTTGGACTAGCTTTCAGAAGTGCAGCTGAGGAAACGGGAGCTGAGTACTTCCACGAGCTTTTCGAATCATCATGGATAGTTCTGGAAGCAGCTGCTGTAAATTCATTCATGATCAGGTTAACAGAGAAACTCTTGTGATCATTACTTTTTTAACGAGTTTGTTTCAGTGTCATCCTTTCCTTTAAATTGTGATTCTGTCATTCATAGATATCTAGACTAATGATTTTTCTTGATAGTTCCTTTAAACTCGTTTGTAACATTAATTGACAATAATATGGACTCTCCCAGAAATATCTATGTTTTATATTCATTTCTAACAATGAATTCTTACAGAGGGAAAGAACTATGTACCTTTTTCTCAGAATCTTGGAAATATTTAGTTACACTAGACTTTTCATGGTTTCAATCTTGCAGTATCTTATGTTGTCTTGATAAACTGAGCATGATAGCAGGTCTAGTATTCAGCTATGCAGTTCTTGATGGTTGTTCGTATTTATTGTGATGAATTGTGGATATTATAGATGATGTATATAAAATAATATACTCCTATAATTTACAATTTTATATTCTACAAGGCTCTTGATATATCAAAACTCAAGGCTCTTGATATATCAAAACTCTAACTTCTGCTCTTGGACATGGCTGCTAAAATGGCCGAGTAGGTTTTGTATAAACATGGATTATGATGTGAATCACTTTTTATATTATGAATTTGAAATGACCCGTTCTATTTCACAAATTTTTTGCATTATGGATTACTATGAACCATATTTCTATAATACTTTGTTGCCAAATGGGCCTAATTTCTATTCTGGGTGCAGTTAATCTTTTGCACATACTACATTTCACAAGCTTTTTACATTGTTACTTTCTGCAAAACAGTATTTCACACGGCTGAAATTATTTTCTCTGAAATATAAGCATCACTTACAAAAATCAATTGTTGTTTGATAGACAAGTTATTGATTACCTTATTATTTTAGACAACTTTTACTGGATGTTTTCATGATATGAGAAGAGAAGTAATTATTCTATGCAACCTCTAGTCCAAAAGTGATAATCTTTGCAAGATTTTGAACCATTCATGATCATCACAACAAAAAATGATAAAAAAGTTTATAATGTTGAAACTTGAAACTAATGTACAAAAGTTAAGGTTGGAAATAGTCAAATTAAACTTTACGTTGAAAAGTCAAGGGCTATTTACAAAAATTAAGATTAAATTTAATCTTTTAATTTTGACGAACTATGAATTTTATACGGAGTAGTATACTAATCTTTTAATTTTTCGTACAATAATAAAAAAATATTCAAAGTACTCTGAACTTATTTACGAAGTTTGGGCTAATTTTTTTTCAAGGAAATCCATTTGAAATTATTCATTTGTTAGTCCAAAATCCATTATAATGTGATCCAGCTTTTGGAATATTAATTAATTTTTGCACCTCATTATTTTACTTCTCGGATTCAAAATACTGTAAATGATGTTGTAAGTTAGTGTTTTTATTCAAATTATTTAATGTTTAAAAAGAATCACCTTTTCCTCTCTTTTACCCAATATTACAATTCCAAAAATCCCTCATAACTTCTTTTTGAATTTTAAAAGTCTCTCATAATTTTGAATTTGTCTTCATTAATTACAAAAAATATATGTATCATTATTCATTCATTCATTCATAACTTTACTAATAAATTCTAAAACATCACTTATTTTAAATTGCAGAAAATAAACTCGACAAATGCACTACCCTCTTCATTTTTTTTAATTTTTTTTTTGAAGTCAAAACTCCATTTTATTAGCAGCTGCAAATGCCGATTGGTACGCCGTCCACAACAGTTGGAAGGTCATACTGAACATGGGGGTTTGGAAAATCTCTAGCAGCTCTAGCGAGTCGATGAGCTTTTTCATTAGCCATTCGACGGACAAAAGAAATAGAACAATAAGAAATAGTAGCAATTAAGCTTTTACAAGCACAAATAAAGTCACCCAGTGTTGATAGCAGCAGTTTTGAGAAGTTTATCGCGTTTGCTACACCCTTTGCATCCACTTCAACCTCCACCCTTTCGAAACCCATATCTTTGATCCATGATAATGCTTCAAGGAGGCCCATCGCCTCACCCTCAATCGCAGAATAGCAGCCCGGCGCCGTCGATGAGAAGCAGGCCTCAAAATTCCCTCCGTCGTCGTGAGCAATTGCCCCAAAATCCATTTATGTGGAGTCCTCAAAGAAAGCAGAATCCACATTTATTTTAATCATTCCATGGGGGGATGCCAAGCTGAACAATTATTAATCCCTGGGACCTAGTTTTTTACAACTTTAGCAGCCTCCCAGTCATGAAGAAAACCATGCGCTAAGTGGGCTGTGATTGCGCTGGTGTGTTGCTCGTAATTTATTATTTCTCTCCTTCCACGTGCGCCACATAATTGTTGCAGCGTTTGCCATGTCCTCGCTTGACAACTCTCGCAGTAGTTCCGCCACAAAGCTTGGCATTGAGTTAGTCGCAGTCATGGCACTTCCCATTTGCCCTCTGTACCGAACCGAAAACCAGACTCCAATAGCTTCTTGACATTCCAGGAAGGCATGCCAATCTGTCTCCACTTCCAATCCACATCTTGGGCAAGACGAATCCTGAATCACTCTTCGACGATACATATTACCCCTCGTAGGGAGAAATCCTTTACACAAGCGCCACAGGAAATTTACAACCTTCGGTGGTGCACGAACTCTCCACACCATGGACCAGTCCATCGGATTTACTTCTTCGTTCGCGTGAATCAAGCTCGAAGCGAACTTATATGCCGATTTCACGCTATATCGGCCGTCCCGTTCATAGTGCCAGATTTGCATATCATTTGCTCCGAAGGGTGGAACAGCCGTTCTCAAAATACGCCTCGTATCATCCAGCGTGAACAATTCCTCAATCAGTTCACGAAAAAAAGGTTCTTTCGTATACTTATATTTATTATTGTCACTTCTTTGATTTTGATAGTTTTTGCGATTCCATGGATTGAACAATTCCTCAATCAGTTCACTATCCCATCGCCATTGATTTGGAATCAGCAACTCAGCGACACAAATATCGCGGATCTCTTCCGCTGGTGGTGTTCTAATCCAGAAATCATCATTGCTATCGAGCCATGGTTGCCCCCACACCCGTACCTGCGTACCCGTCCCTATTTTCCATCGAGTTCCCTTTCGAATCAAGTCTTGGGCTTCAAGAATGCTACGCCAAATAAAGCTTGGTCTACGACCAAGAGTTGCAGAGAGAAAATGTAAAGCATGTTACAATTTTTTTTTAAATAAGTTCATACGATTTTAATCCTAGTTGTAGGGCAAATATATAAGATGCTCTTGTAAAAGCAAGGAAAATATAATTTCCATGTCAAAGAACAAATGAACTAATACATTTGTGAACGAATAATTAATAAAATTTTAATGGACTTTAATAGAATTGCATTATGTGACTTTAATCGAAGAAGAAATAACAGAGTCGAATTTTTACTATTTTCTTACATGCAAAGATTAAAAATATCAGTATCTTAAATTTCTTAAAATGCAAAGATACAAAATAGTGATTTATATAATAAACCACGTTGATATAAAAGTATAAAACACTCTTTCTATTTTCAAAACTAATTCGCTAGTAAAGTTTCATTACAAGGCAATATCCATTTTCCATAAACCAAATTCTTTTAAAAGTTCAAAATTCTGGATATAAATAAGCCGGGATCATATGAAATCGAACTCATATAAATTGGGGGAATATCAAATTAGGTCATCAGATTCAATACCGAAATTTAGAGGATTTCAAAACCAATTCCTAAACCTTAATTCTGCTCCTATCTTCAATCTCTCCATCCCGTAAATCCCATTTCCAGACCTAAATTTGTCGGAACCTTTCGATTTATTCAGAGCGGCGCCCGATCATATGTGTGACGTATCACTCGCGGCCTGAAGCGTGTCTGTTGGCGTTCCGCGGAAACCCTCACTTGTGTGTGAAAATGTTTCTGTATATGCCCGATAATTCCTTTAAATGAAGGAAAACCCTCGCCCTTCTCCATCTCCGCCACATTTACATTTTATAGGTGCCTTTTCTCACCCGCTATCATTTTAGTGGTCTGGTTTTTCATTTCAAGGTATTCTTTTTTTCATCTTTGGTTTTTCGATCGTTTGAAGAGTGGTTATGGTTTATACGGTCTTCATTTTAGGTTTTTGTTTTTGATCTTAGGGTTTTACGGAATTGGGGATTTCTCTGTTTATGCCATTGTTTGATACTGAATTTAATTATGATCATTAGTGGCCTGAAAGGTTTAAATTTGAATGAATGAATCATTTTCAGTATGATCTTGAGAAGAGATTTGAAATGATGGTTTTTTTTTTGTAGCACTTGCTATTTGGTTGGAGTGAGTGAGATTGTTTGCTCTCAGTTTACTTTCTGCATCACCATCTATGATCTGTTTCAGTTGCTGTAGTTGAAATTCAAGTTCTTCATGATTGATTGGTATGTATGAACATATATGATTACTGGTTAAGGGAAAGTGATGTAATTCCATGCCAATTTGGTCACAACAATGGGCAAGTTGTTTTCTTTTAGGCATATCATGTTTTTTAATCTGATTATTAAATTTTAATTCATTGCAAAGGGATAACCCCTCTTGAATTTCTTGTCTAAATCATGTTACTTAATACTTAGATGATTTGATTAGATTGGTTTGAATATTGATATGCCTTGATTGACTGCAACACTAGATTCATGTTATAGAACATGGACAGCTTACTGTTTTGGTGTTAGTTTTGGAAATGTTCAATTTCTTTTGGTCCTCTGTTTATTTGCCTTCACATGAAGTGATTATAAAGATACCTTTTAGACAATTTATTATCAACTGTTGTTTTACAACATCCTTTTATCCAGATTTGATGCACTTATTGGTTGTATCAGCAAATGCCTGACATTTGATATGCAACGGATGATTTCGCAGGCCTTGCTATCTTTGAATATCATGGCGGACCGAGTCATGAGATATACACGATCCAGAAGCAGGAGAAACATTATTTTAGATGTCGATCTCAATCTTGCGCCTCCTGTCGAAATCCATGTTGAGGTTGGGATTCCAAATAGCAACATGCAAGCAGACCAGTCAGGAGTTCCAAATAGCGGCTCTCAAGGAGATCAGTCAGGAGTTCCAAATAGCGACTTGCAAGCAGACCAGTCAGGAGTTCCAATTGGCAACATCCAGGTAGACCTGTCAGGAGATTCTTCTCTACCTGCACCAATTGGAGATTCTTCTCTGCCTGCACCAATCGATGTCGAGGCGCTCGATGATGATGATGTCTTGATTTCCTCACCGAGGGCATTTGAAGAGGTATGTTATAAAGTATATATTTCTTCTTGCTCTCTTGTATTTTATTTGAGTTCATTTCTCATCCTTGCATGCCTTGGTATGGTCGTGTAATGAAACTTGAAATATTTTTCTTCGTAGGCCTCAAAAAATGCCAGAAGGAATCGTAGGCGCCCTGCTGTGGTTGATGTAGAATCTGGTAAATTTAACTTTTATTTGTATTTTCAGCTTTATGGTTATTATGCTGTTCATTTTTATTTGCTCTTTACTTGTAATCTCACCATCATTTGTTCAACTTCATAAATAGCTACAACTTAAAATATTTCAGATAGATGAAGAGAAGTTAACATCAATGTTAGGCACTTTTAAACAATCAAATCAGGTTCAAAGGACTTATTGTGTATGCCTTGCTATATCTATTAAATAACGTTACTAGTATGTTATTTAATAGTGTACATGTAAGGTATATAGGAAATACCTCTAATCGAACCCTACCTGTCCCTCTGCTGAAAAAGCAGAGGTGTCTGTCCATGGTTGTTCATCGATAAAACTAAGCTAGTGTGAAAACCCTATTAGACGAATGGTGGATTAAACACGGCACATTTGAAAAGGACTAGGGTTACTCTTTGAGAACACGTGTTTGGTTGGTGGTGGCCCTGGTGGCTTAAATTTAGCAATAAATTTATAGATTCTAACTTGAATCTCAATTTTACTTCTCTTTATGTGGCTGATCTAACAGTATTATCTTCCTTCTATGCAACTATTTGATTTTTGCTCTTGTCATCTATTCTATAATCTGTGTTAAAAAGTTAAAATCTAATAATTTGATTAATCTTAATTTGAATTATTATGTATTGAATATTTGTATTTCTTTTATGTGTATGTATGTATACACGTGTGAAGCGCCAAGGCGCGCGCGCCTTTTGTACATTGTGGCTAAAATTAATTAAAACACTGGGTAAACTTAAATTAAGCATATTAGCATGTAATGACTATTAGATTGAAGCTCAAAAGCACATAAATAACACAAACCTAAGGCATAAAACTATGTATTTATGTTGGCTAAGAAGAGAAGTGGATGGCAGTTGGGTGGGAGAAGAGAAGAAGAGAAGTGAGGAGCTAGAGAATAACATAGTAAATATATGGAGTATATATACTATTATATCTTACTTGTTATTAATAAAATAAACATATTTAATATTTTAGGCTCCTAATTGAAACTAATTCCATAATTAAACACATTTAATATTTAATATTATAAGAACTAACATATTAGAAATTGAAAATTTTAATAATTCCTATTTTTTAGGTATTGGGAACTAACGTATTGGAAATCAATTTTTTTAATAATTCCTATTTTTTAGGTATTTGAAAACTGAAATATTTCCTAATTTTGTGGGAGTGGGAAGATAAAAAGTCTATAAACTGGTATAATATTTCAATTTAAAACCTAAAATATTTCGGTCAATATAAGCATAAAAATACTTTTTTACATAAAAAAAAAAGAAAATAATAAAAATAAAAATTGTGTCTGCCTCAGCGGTGGAGAGGCGCAGAGTGTGGCGCCCCATGCGCCTTGCGCTCGGGCCACCTTTAACAACTATACGTGTCCACTTGTCCTAATTTTAGAAAATGTGAAGGCCGATACTCATATGCACTTATTTTGCATACAATAAATAGGAGTGTTTCTCCTTATGTGGGGCAGGGGTTTTAGCCCCCTCAAACTTTCTGAAAACTCCCTTAATAGCACTACTTTTCACACTTTCCTTTTTGTCTGGTCCACATTAGTTTTAACACTCCAAAAATGAAATTTCTCACAATTTTTACCCTCAAATTTTCCTCTTATTTACCTTCTATGCCATTACTTTTCTTACACAATACTCTTACTTTATCACTTTAATAAAGTTGAAAGAACCTTAATACCCTTACTTTACCACTTTTTCTTAGTTTCCCTGCCCAAATCAGTGTGAAAACTGATCTTGGACAGAGGGAGTAGTAATTTCTAATGTTTTTTATTTTGTAAGATGTTTATGATTTTTCTCTCTCTTATTTCTCAACCAGTTGTCCGATTTTAATTAGATTGTTGAATAGACTGTAGATGTCATTTTTTATTTTTTACAACAATTTGATAATAAAGTAGATTTCTACTTGTTACTTGTCTTTCCGGTAGTTATGGTTTTTAGTTTTGTAGTAAATGCATAGTTGTTAAGGCACCGAAGCACAACAGTGAGCCTAGCGCCTGAGAAACCGTGAAAAAAAACTGCATGTATAGTTATATAGTTATATACCTTTCAAAACCGGGAAAAAAAGAATTGAAAAACTGACAAAAGAGTTAAATAAAAAAGTTCAGTGAAAAAAAAAAACAAAGAAAAAAGTAAAAACTATAACTATAACTGCGCTGCTGAGAAGAGTGGCCGAGTGGGCACAGCTGAGGAGACCAGGCCGCACCTGGCGGTGGCTGAATGGCAGTTGGATGGCTGCAAACGGCGTGGGTAGTTGATTGGGAGAAGGGAAGAGCCGAAGAGAAGAGGTGAGGAGAGCGGGCTTCAAAGATGAAAAGTAAAACCCTACTTTTACCTTTAACCACTAATTTACTTATTTCTATTATATTGACCCAAACATTTTAAAGGTGCTATTTCATAACACGTTTTAACTATAAAAAAAATAAAAAATTATGCCCACCTAGGCCATGGAGAGGCACAAGCTGTGGCGCTTCGTGCGCCTTAAATAACTATGAGTAATTGTCTTTAGTTGTCTTCATCCAATTAAATTATATAACTGACTTTTTTGTGCATCATCGGTTTCGTGTTGTATATCAATTAGTAATATGTATAATCTATACTTTCTTTCAGCTCCTTCAAATAATTTAGTCTAGCTCTGCTCCTGACAATAAAAGTGTAACTTGTCATGCAATTTGCTAATGTTCATTACCTTCAATAACGTGGAGTATAAAAGGAAGCTTGCTATGCATTATGTTTATTAGATGATGACATGGAATACCTTGCTGGAATAACGGAGACATGTTTTTGGGTACTCTTATTTTGACCAGAGTATGTTTGAAAAGAACATGTCATTTACGTCCTCTTGCATTCTCCATAAATAATACGTAAAATCTTCTAGGCACTGATGGTATAAACCAACCAATTGAATGACATCATTAAATTATTTTCTCTAAATGGAGATAAATTTCAATCATGATGTTTTATTCCATATGAAGAAAAATGGACTTTATGATTCACTCTTTGTCTGCCAGATTCTAGGTTAAGCTTGTTTGTTTAAACTTATTTTCCATTAATACATAGGAATAAAAATCTCGGATTTCTTGGTGTAATCATATTTGTGGTTTTCTTTTTTATTCTATTGTGCCACTGGCTAGTATCAATATTGAACGGAAATGAAGTTCTGAGTTTTTTTTTTTGTTTTGTTTTGTGCATCACATTTTCTCTTAAGTGGAATATTTAATTTTTGCCATATTGTCTTACCTTAAACTCCAGCCCTATTTCAAAGATGTCTATTGTTCGCCATGGAATTTATTGTACCTCTTTCTTCTAATATATTTACTGTTTATTGATAAAATCTTTTGTTTCGTCTTTTCCTGTTTTTACATTATCGAAATTTGCTTGCTGATGTGCTTTACAATATAATTGCAGGGGCATCTCGCACCAGGCGCAGACGGACTACTCCATTCCAGACAATTATAAACTGCGAGACCTATATAAACTTGGAGGGCGATGGCAGTTCACCTGTAAGTAACTGATGTGCTTGTCTTAGTTTTTCCTTTTTGGGTGGCTTGTGTTTTTTTTTTCTATTGACAAAGTCCTACATAAACCAATTTTGCCGTGCAATTGATGTGCATTTTGCGTGCATTTTTATCTTGTAGTATTCGTTTTTTCATTCAGAGGTGTTAGTTTGATAGTATTAGTTTTTTCATTTAGTGGTGTAGGCTTGGGACTTAGGAGTATGCTCCTCTCTAGGTCTTAGATTCGAAACCCCAAGGTGTAAACAATTCCTAAATCTGAAAAAATTATCCCTTTATACCCTTTCTAACAAAATTGATTTTTTTTTAATTGTAAATTAACAAAATACATCATCAATTTGATTCTATTGTCATTGCTCCACATTTCATAAATTTTGAGAGGTGCTTGATTTATATTTTAATTACATATTAATTATGGGCTGAGTATTATGATTATCATTGGAGAAAGCATATTCATTCACTATTAATAGAATAAGATCCTATAGTAGCAAATCGGGTAGCTCTCGAGCTCGAAACGATTCGTGAAAGCTCGAATCCGGCTTGTTTATTAATAATATATACGAGGTGAGCTCATGAAATATTCGATTTCTTAACGAGTTGGCTCGAGCTCTACTTGTTAGATTCGATATTTAACGACCTTTTTGTCATTTTATTGTAAAGTGATAATAAACTAAAGTGATATTTAGGCTCGTTTGCGAGTCGAGTCAAACTTTATTTTCAGTTTGTTCATGTAATTGAGCAAGCTCGAGCTCGACAAAAAGATCGAGTTGAGTTTGAACTTCAAGTACTTGACTCGACTCAAATAACAGCACTAGACGTGCACGATAAAATTGTTTTACATAAGACTGAACCCTCTTCTTTTTCCATTGGCATCCATGATTGAGCGGTCATATGTTGTATTAATTTTTAGGGAAAGGTTGTACCGACCGCCGCAGTGCCTCCGGCGGCTCCCGCTCCTCCACCACCAGCCCCGAAGGAACCTGTATTCAACTGCCCAGTTTGCATGGGCCAATTAGTTGAAGAAATGAGCACAAAGTGCGGGCACATCTTCTGTAAGCGATGCATCAAAGCTGCCATCGCGGTTCAGACGAAATGTCCTACCTGCAGGAAGAAAACAACTGCGAGAGACATTTTCCGAGTCTACCTTCCTGCGACTCAGAGTTCCTAAGCCCTTTGTACGCCTCTCTCTCTCTCTCTCTCTCCCCCCCTCTTTATAAACTATTCTCTGTTCCATTTTAATTGGCGTTTAGGTTGTTTCACACGGATTAAGAAACTCATTTTATAGGACCGTTTGATATATGCATGATATTGAATCTTACAACTAATGTGTCATTTCCTCTTGTTTATAGGATGCTTCCATGCATTTCATGATTCCCTCTGTACGAAGTTGTCATGAAAGAATAGAGTCGATGTGATTGTGGAGGAGGTCGATGATGAACAATGAATGCACAGACGAGGTCGATGATGAATAGCAGCAGCAATTTAGTTGTGAGTTGACCAAAGGTTTTTTGTTGTAGACTTGTAGTGTATCTTACAGTTTTTGCTATTTTGCATCTTACAGTTATTAACTTTTTAGACATTGAATACCGTAGAAGTATATTGTCTGTGCAATTTAAGTAATTTTCAACCTGCTCTCCAGTTCTTTTATTTGTATACAATGTTGTCCTTTTCTTTTTCCTTTTTATATTTAAATCAAGGGAAGGTAGTAAGATGGTCTAATTTATGTTGTGAGGATGTAATTCAAATAATTAGTAATTAAATTTAACTAATATTAAAGAAATAATAAACATTGGATAAATGGTCTAAATTTAAATAATAACCCATGATCTAAAACTCGTGTCCTAGGAAAGAAATAAAAAGTTAAAAGACATTTAAATAATTTTTTGTTGTCACATGTGTTTTAGGTAATAGCAGTTCCAAAAACCCTGATTGATTGTAGTCACCCTCATTTCAATCATTTTTCTCCCCAATCCGCAGATTATCGATTCTTTTGTAAGAGAGGCTTTCCGTGGCCTAGCGGTGATGGTGGCACGATGTAGGGATTTTTGTGTAAGATTATATCATAGTTTTTTTGAAAGTACGTTGTGTTGTGAGGATGTAATTTTCAATAGGATGGTGAGGTGCGGCGGCAGAATGGTAGAGGTGAAGATGCGGTTGTAGGGTATGCTAAATTAGCCCAAAAAATGGGCCCCACGCACACGTTCTGTCCAAAAAACAGGCCACACGTGCAAAATTAACCCGAAATTAGGTCAGCAAGCTAATAGAATCTGAAATTACGGGTCTAATTTTGCTAAAACGTAAAGTTGCGGACCTGCGGTTGATTAGTGTGAAAATTGTTCGAAATTCATGTGTTTAATTTGCATAATTTTATAGAATTTTGGACATTATTTACACTAAATTGACTAATTACACTTGATTTAGAAAAGTGGTGTGGTTTGCTATTTTTGTAGGGAAATGAGGATTTTTAGAGCAAAAAACACCTTAACTATTTTACGAAGTCAATTGAAGGAGTGAGACGACAATGGAGTCGAAACGAAAAAGAATGGAAGGTCAAAATTGTTTGGAATCAACAATGTGGAGGCCATTTAATTAAATAGAAGGACCATTTGTTGAAGCAGCCCACTTGAATTAATACAACACAAGCCCAAGCCCATTCCTCAATTACAGCTGGGCCCATCTCATTTTGATATACCATGCGCAAGCTAGAAATTGGGGGAGAGCAGCCGCTGAAAGAGGCAATTGAGAAAGGGTTTGACTATATGCACCTCCATTTCGGAGAGATGCTCCCCCTTTCAATTTATTAATAAAATAATAGTGTAAAAAACAAAAAATACATTTATTAAAATACAGCATACTAGATGCACCCCCTTTACTGAACAATTTATTAATAAAATAATAGTGTAAAAAACAAAAAATACATTTATTAAAATACAGCATACTAGATGCACCCCCTTTACTGAACGCACCCTCTATCCTCATTTCTTTCACCTTATTCCTAAACCAAACTTTCGGCCACCGTTGCAATTTTTTCCGGTAGCAAGAAATAAAAAAAATTCAACAAATCAACCATATTTATCCATAAAACACCATTATCAAATCCATTAACAAACACCATTAGCAAATCAACCATATTCAACAATTTTTTTTTAAAAAAATCGTCAAACCAGTGCCGACCATATATCCTCCCGTCGACAACATTTTGTCGACGAGAGGATATATGGTCGACCAACAAAGGTCGATCGACACTGTAATATCGACAACAGGGTGTCGACGAGAGTGAATATAGTCAACATTACAGTGTCGAAATTAAAAAAAAAAAACTTGGGGCTAATGCCGGCGAATCGGGGTGGGCCAACGCCGGTGAAGAGAGGGAGAGAAGAGAGAGGTAAGGGGGCAACCGCTGAAAGCAGATTTTTTTTTCACAGACAGAAGAGGGAGGGAGGGGGCGGCCACGGCGGAGGTGGACGGTGGCGGAGGCCGCAACGGATGGATGGGGGCGGCCGCGGCGGCCGATGGAAGGGGCGGACGCTGCAATTTTTTTTTTTTACAGATGGACGGGGCGGGGTCGCCATGGCAGAGGCTGGTGGGACGGGGGCAGATGGCCAGTGAACTCGAGGGACAGGGCAGCCGTGGCCGCTAGTAGTGGAGATTTTTTTTTTTTTTTTTTTTTACAGAAAACGTGGGCGGGGTGGGGAGAGGACGGCCGCGGTGGCGGGGGCGAAGGCAGGTGCTGCCGCCGCCGGCGGCGGCGGGGTTGGTGGTGGAGTGGTTTTGGTGGGGGAGAGAAGAAGAAGATGAAAATGAAATTAGGGTTTAAAAGGGGTGTGGATAGTAATAAGAGTTTTTATGAAAGAGGATCATTTATGACATTTCAGGGGGTGCATTTCTCTTGAAACGATTTTAGGGGGAGTGCATCTATCAGGAGAGTGCATCCAACCGAAATGGAGGTGCATATAATCAGACCCATTGAGAAAAGAAAAGGCATTTAGGCCATTGGGCCCAATTAAACTATGAGATTAAAAAATGGCCCACACCAAATAAAAAAGGAGAGGGAGCTTCGGCCATTCAGGAGGCCGGGGGAAACACAGAGGGCAGCACGCCGCGAGAAAAACAGGGCAACACTCCATTGGTGGAGAAACCCTCCCTCCCACCCACCCACCCACACCATTCACTCACTCAATAGTTTAGTTTAATTATTTCTTAGATAGATTTTAATGTAATATTTTATTTTATTATAAGTATTAGAAGATTTCAAGACTTTATGAGGTGGTACCTTTCTTAATTTAATGCTTTATTATTTATGTTTTGTGATAGAATTTGTGTTATGAGCTTAATTTTGATTGTGTAATTCAATTGGAAGGTGTATTGGTTAGGTTTATGGGTTTTAAATGATCATTTGCTTGAATTCAATTAATAGATAATATGTTGAAGCTCGATTAGTGCAACGAGAGTTGGTTAGTCTTGATAGATCGTATAATCGAGGGTTGGGGATGAGTGAATTGAGTTAATATTGGATTATCGCAACTGGGTTGGATAATTTTCATTAGAACTCCATTAATCCCATTAATCTACATTAATTGCTTAAATGTGAGTTTAGGTAATATAATTGATGAGAAGACTAATGGAACTTGGTTTCTAGTATTCAAGTGGAAAAACATGATTAGGGATTAGATTAGTTTAATTTAGATAGAGTAGAACCCCCAATTGTGTGATTACTCGGGCAAGAACGTCTCTATTCTTTCTCCCGATCCTAAGTGCCTTATGAGATATATGCATTAGTAATTGCTTCTACCAAGCACCAACCTACGAATTACACATAGAAGTTGAGCTTTAACACTATTTTCACACAATGATGAACACCCGAACACTATCTTTTTTTATTCGATATTTGATCATCATTTTACTTGCTTTTCTTAGTTAGTATTTATCTTGTTGATTTTTGTTTTTAGTTTTAATAGCTCACCCCATGTTCTTTCACTATAATTACGTGACACACACAACACTAAGGCTACGCTAGCTAACTAGTCTCGTGGTTCGATAATTTAACCAGACACTTACTTTTACTACGAGGACCCTCTTACACTTGAGAGGAGAATATTGAAAAATACGTGTCAACGGTCCTCTTTTTGCTACCACTAAAGTTAAGCCTGAAAATTTTGCTTCACGTTCACGTGCGAAATGAACTAAAAATTGGGATTTAAATTGCGTAAAAAAGAATAAGTTACGTACAAGTCTAACTTTATCAACCCATAATAAACATTGGATAAATGCGAAGTGGGTCTAAATTTTAATAATATAACCTATAATCTAAAACCCGTGTCCTAGAAAAGAAACAAAAAGTTAGGACATTTCAATAATTTTTATCGTTGTCAAGTGTTTTTAGGCAATAACACTTCAAAAAACCCTAATTATGCACGTAGTTACCCCATGTCAATCATTTCTTTGTGCGAGAGGCTTTCTGTGGCCTGGTTGGGAAGCTAGCGGAGCTAAAAAAGGAGAGTAAAATTACTGAGGAGATCGATGAATTTGGAGATGAGGCCAAAGGAGGGTTTGGATGAGCTGAATTTGGCGAAGAAAGAAGAATCTTGAAAAGAGAGGCTAAGAAGAGCTCAAGAATCGTTGGCTAAAAATGGGCCTCATGCACGCGTTCAGCCCGAAAAATAGGCCACACGTGCAAAATTAGTCTAAAATTAGGTCAGCAAGCTAATGGAGCCTGAAATTGCGAAAAAAAAGTTACGGGTCTAATTTTGCCAACACGTATAGTTGCGGTCCTCTTTTTGCTACACCCAAAGTTCAGCCCGAAAAATTTGCCTCACTTGACTTTCACGTGCGAAATTAGTTAAAAATTGGAATTTAAATTGCGTAAAAAAAGAAGTTACGTGTCTAACTTTGTTCGCCCGTAATAAACATTGGATAAATGTGAAGTTGATCTAAATTTAAATAATATAACCTATAATCTAAATCCCTTGTCTTAGAAAAGAAATATAAAGTAAGGACATTTCAATAATTGTTGTCGTTGTTAGGTGTTTTTAGGCAATATCACTTCCAAAAACCCTAATCCTGCACGTATATAGTCACCCCCATTTTAATTAATCATTTTTCTCCCCAACCCGCATATTACGGATTCTTTGTGTGGGAGGCTTTCTATGGCCTGACCGGGAAGCTGGCGGAGCAAAAAAAGACGAGTAAAATTACTAAGGAGACGAATTTGGAGATGAGGCCAAAGAAGGGTTCCGATGAGCTGAACACTACAAAAAAGAGGTGTTTTACCGACGGTTATGCCGACGGATATTCAGTCGGTATTGGCTCTTACCGACGGATGAACGATGAATTGGTCGGTAGTGGTTACCGACGGAAAATATGCGTCCGTCGGTATATACCGACGGATTCCCGACGGATTCAAACCAACCCGTTTTCGAACCGGGTCGCCTGTACCGACGGATTCAATTCCGTCGGCAGTCAAGCCAACCCGTTTTCAAACCGGGTCAAGTTTCCGTCGGTAGATCCGTCGGTATATTTTGGACTTAAATTTTATTATTTTAATTTACCGACGGAATTTTCCGTCGGTAAGTATCAAATTTTTTTAAAAAAAATGATATTCCGTCGGCTCGCCCGTCAGTATTACCGACGCTAAACCGACGAAATTTCCGTCGGTACGTACCAAACATTTTAAAAAAAAATTATATTCCGTCGGCCTGTTCGTCGGCATTACCGACGCTAAACCGACGGAATAGTCCGTCGGTAAGTACCAAAATTTAAAAAAAAAAATTTATTTGTGATCGGGATCCGACCCGATCAAAATTGCTTAAATAATTCAATACACAAATCTACATTAGATCCAACAGAATAAACAAAATCGAACTCAGTTGGGTGACATAAATCTACATTAGATCCAACAGAATAAACAAAATCGTCGTCCTTTGCTTGAGCAAACAACAACTTGTTGGTTGATTTTTGAAACATTACTTTCAATATCATCCTTTTGGCTTTAGGCGTTGCTTCAGATTTTATTGAGTAGGAGATCAGACAGTTGTTGATTAAATTGTCCTTCGCTAACTCCATCCCTGCCATTTCAAAATCAATTCCAAAGAATCAAGATTCAATTGTCATTTTATATATTTAAACATAAATTAAATTATCATAAAAATTGAACATACCTCAACAGCAGAGATCAAGTAACTTCATTAGGCTCGCATAGTTTCGGTCGGTCTCAGCAAATATTCGATATGCTGGTAGTTCAAAGATAAGAGATTCAGAGTATAAAACACAGTTAAAAACTACATATTCTTAAACAAAAATCAGAAAAAGTACAATACAAAACCTAAAGTACAACATAAAACAAACGTATTCCTACATCTTCTTAAACTAAAATCATCACTTACATAATATTTTCAGAAATTCGAAAAGCCTTCGTTCAAGTCCCAGACTATACACTTACGAACAAGCCATACAAATTTAAACAAAGCCCACATACATAATAGGATTTTCCCTTATTTACAAATCAAAATTTGATAACAACTTACTGAATTTTAAACACGGAAGAGACTTAGAACGATATCTACAAACAATCAAAACATCCAAACAAGAATTTCGTATTGAAATAGAGTTGTAAGTAAATTATATATGTACTCAGTTTATGCTAAAAGGACAATAGGTGATGGCTTTGCTTCATAAAATATAACACAAATTACTCCGTTTCAGAAAATTTACTGCATTTGAATTTAAATTTTATTAAAAAAATTGTCATTTTTATCTCACTTCCACCATCAAAAGATTCAAAACAACTCCCATAACATCAAAACTTCAAAACAAAAAAAAATAATCATCTAAATTACAATATATTATTCTAAACAAAAATGGTGGAATAATTTACTACCAATATATATAAATGGCGAAAAAAAAATAAACCAATACGTACAGGGATGGTGAATTAAATAAAAAAAAAAAATTCGATCAAAGTGGAATTATATAAATGAAATATATTGTTGGTTCCAAACATATTTCATTAAACTATTTTATTCCAAGAATTGATGAAGCCATTTTTATTTTTGAATAAAGAGAAAAAAACACTTATAAAATGTACCACGTCATAAAATTCACTTATAGAATTTAGCTTTAATATTAGCTTTAATAAACACTTTACTGAATTTACTTATTTATAATGTTATAGAAAAGAAGAATAAAAACTGGGTTAATTTTTTTAAATCCTGAGGACTAGTTTAGAAAAATAAATCTTTTATCTTTCTACTACGTACAAATAAAGTAGAAAGATGAATAATATAATTATTTGAAGACTAAAAAATAAATGAAATGGAACATTTCAAAGAAGGCTGACGACAAAAGGAGAGGATGGAGATAATGCTTGTAATTTCTTGAATTTTTGGTGAAACATTTCGTCCATACATTTAAATAATTGGAAACCCCAAAAAGCAAAGCACTTTAATAATCCATTTTGAGAGAAATTGTGGCAAAAGTTTTTGTCAGGTTGTATATACAATAATATTAGCACTAAACTAATCCAAATTAATCTCTGTGTATGAGAGAGAGGGTAAGACTTTTTGTGTTGTTGTAAGTATATACAATAATATTGGCCACTTTTTATTTTATAATCAGAAGAACGATGTTTATTTTATACTCATCAAAAAAATGTAAAAATGCGATTCTCGAAAAAAAATCGAAAATTATTCCAGAAAAGAATCAAATATTTGAAAAATATCTTCAAAAAAAATACTAAAAAATGGATAAATAATTGGGTAGAAAATAGGAAAGAAGAAAAAATCTCAAATCAAAACAAAAAGAACATAAGAACATGTTCATCTTCTACCATACATCCAAATATAAAACTAAAAAAACAAAGAAGGGATGTGCTCACCTGACTTGGACGGCGGCGTGTCGGGGAGGGACAGTAGCTACGCGGAGGGGCTGCGACGCGGACGGTGGGATGGGCGGACTCTGGTGGTATGGAACACGAACGGTCGCAGCGAGAAGGAGCACGAACGGCCGGAGAAGGGGGTGGCGCCGCTGCGAACGTGGGCAAGGGGCAGCATGTGGAGACGGTCGGAGTGGGGGAGAGGGAGAGGGAGAGGGAAAATACGCGTGAAATGAGAGAAAGTTACATTTATATTCGGAAATGGCGACGGAAATGGCGACGGATATATCGGTCGGCTTTGGGTCGGTGCCGTTAGCGACGGAAATGGCGACGGATATGCCGGTCGGCTTTGGGTCGTTGCCGTTAGCGACGGAAATGGCGACAGATTCTTTCAGTCGGCTTTGACTCGTTACCGTTAGCGACGGAAATAGCGACGGATATGTTCCGTCGCCATTGGATTGTTATAACCAAATGATAAATAATTAAATTATAAGTTAATAACATAACCAAATGATAAATAATTAAATTATAAGTTATAACCAAATGATAAATAATGAAATCTTATAAATTGTACAAAATAAAATAGCTAGGTTACATTAATTTAATCTTCATCTTCATCTTCGTTTTCATTTTCATTATTTGCCACATCTTCCTCTTCCTCCCCATCTTCTTCATCCTCATCTTCTTCATCCTCCCCCTCGTCATGTTCATCCTCCTCCTCATGTCCACTATCGTTTTCAATAACAATCAATTGTGGATTTGCAGCCGTCAAGTCTACCGAAAGATTAAAATTTCCCGCAAACACTTTAGTTTGATTCTCTATTTGTTCCATTTGAAACGGAGGTTCATCTTCATCGTTGTTTTCCTTTTGGGGGACCTCCACCATTGACCTTGCCTTCACTTTGCAAACAGCGTGCCATTCTCTATTACGTTTTCCAGCTCCTGGATACGTGTAGTAGTAGACTTGAGATACCTGAGAGGCAAATACAAACAGATCATCCCTGCTATACTTCCTTTTCGAATTAACATCCACAAGCTTGTACTCCGGATGAATTTTGGTTCCTAAAGGGGATGTGTCAAACCAATGGCACTTGAACAACATTACGGTTTTCACTGGATATCCCGGATATTCAATTTCAACGACTTCGTGCAACACCCCAAAGTAATCACTTGCATCTGCATTGTAATTCGCACCCCTAAGACAAACACCACTGTTGTTAGTCGTTCTTGTTGATGCATACTCTGATGTATGAAACCTGTAGCCTTTCACAATATAGCCGTTGTAAGTCCTCACACGCCGTAGTGGTCCTTGGCTGAGATCCTGTAAGAACCGGCTCTGAAAATCGTGCGATTGTCCCTATACGTACAGTTAAAATTAACATTAATCAAAACAATTATTTGTTCACGTAAAATTCAATTAATGATACTCACTTAACGTTGGAACCATCGGGCAAATTGACGTTGAAGACTAGTATCTATGTCTCTATCTGAGATGTTTTGATCTGTATGTCGTAGTTCTTGTGTATACATCCTAATAATTCACAACACAATTAGATGATAAATGACGCACGTTTAGTGCTATTTAATTAGATGATAAATATATGAAATACTTACTCAATGTAAGGCTGAACTTCATCACAATTCAATAACACGTACGTTTGTGCTATTTCAGCCTCTATGTTTGTTGACCAATATCGTTCAATGGCTTTTCCTATAGGTCGCCCCTTAGACTTGAATACAGAGAGCATGCCATCGACTTCTTGTTGCGTACCTCTACCATCGAAGTTACGTGGTTCATTCCTGATCCTCGTGTTGACATGGTCTTCAAAATAATATGAACAAAACATGCCAACCTCTTCATTCAAATACGCATTAACAATCGATGCTTCGACGTTTGCCTTTTGTTTAGCATTGCGCTTCAAGTTGTGGAGATACCTAAAATTATAATAGTTAACAAATTAAAATAAGGCTTCTTATACTAAAAACTAATTAAATGAGAGAAATAGAATTTTTCACCTCTCAAATGGGTACGTCCACCTGTACTGCACTGGACCACAAATCCTAGCTTCATACGCTAAGTGAACAGGTAAGTGTTCCATCGAGTCAAAGAAGCAAGGTGGGAAAAAACGTTCCAACTTACACAAAATAACTGGAATGTCTCGTTCCAAACGATTCATATCATCAACCTTGATTGTTGTAGACGTTAAATCTCTAAAAAAGAGACTTAATTCAGTGACAGCCCTCCACACATTCAGAGGAAGAAATTCTCGAAACGCAATAGGTATCAAGCGCTGCATAAAAACATGACAATCATGACTCTTCATCCCTGCAACTTTGCCTTTTGTTGTGTCTACGCATCGACTCATGTTTGACACGTAGCCGTCTGGAAATCTTAACTCTTTAATCCACCTACACAATTCCTGTTTTTGTGCCTTATCTAGTGTGTAGCAAGCCTTTGGATATTTACCTGTACGGGTATCCTGTTCCAACTCATCACGGCGACAGATAGTGTTCAACTCTTCCCTGGACTTTGGACTATCTTTCGTCTTGCCTTCTGTGTTCATGATTGTGTGAAACACATTGTCAAACACATTCTTCTCAATGTGCATGACATCCAAATTGTGTCGGAGCAATAGTGAACTCCAATATGGCAAGTCCCAAAAAATACCCTTTTTCTTCCAGTTACCTGGGATTCCTTTGTTGTGTTCTTCTGCATTTTCCTCCGTAGTTTTTTTCAAACCCGTCCACTCAATCTCATGTAACAGACTTTGTCCTGTACGATTAATAAATGTTAGAATAAATGTAACCCAAAAAAACATGTTAAAATAAATGTATAAAATACCATTTCGAAGGGGCGGTCGATTGTTTGTGACTGTTCTATTCTTCGTGAAGTCCACCTTATTCCTTCGAAATGGATGATCTCGAGGTAAAAACCTTCGGTGATTATCGAACCATGAAACTTTTCTACTCTTCGGGAGACTGAAAGCTTCAGAATATTCCATACAATACGGACAAGCTTGCTTTCCGGCTGTACTCCACCCGGACAACATAGCATATGCAGGAAAGTCGCTAATGGTCCACAATAAAGCAGCACGCATCGTGAAGTTCTATTTTCTAGAAACATCATACGTTTGGACTCCGTTATCCCACAGGAAGATCAAGTCTTTAATAAGAGGCTGGAGATAAACATCAAGTTTATGCTTTGGATTCGTCGGACCAGGCACCAATACAGTCAGAAACATTGTTTGAGGTTTCATGCACATCCATGGAGGTAGATTATACGGAGTCAGTATCACCGGCCACAAAGAATACTTCTTTCCATAACTCCCAAACGGTGCAAAACCATCAGTACTCAAGCCTAATCTCACATTCCTCGGTTCACAAGCAAATCCTGGAAACACGTTATCAAGGTGTTTCCAGGCTTCAGAGTCGGACGGATGTCTCATATCCCCAGCCTCATTATCTTCAGAATTTCTTGCATGCCACGTCATGTGTTGAGTTGTAGCACTAGATTGAAACAATCTCATTAAACGAGGAATGATAGGAAGATAATACATCCTCTTATGTGGCACTTTCTTTTTTGTCTTGCTCGATTGACCACCTGGTCCCTTCCGTCGTGGCTCTTTGTACCGGGGATGACCACACATTCTACACATAAGAAGATCGCTATCGTCATCACCCCAGTATAACATGCAACCATTCACACAACAATCAATTTTCTCAACCGGCAAACCCATATTCTTCATCAGTTGTTTGCTCTGATGAAACGTCGTAGGTACTTTATTATCGACAGGACAAATCTCACTGCATAATTGTGTCATTTGCTCACATGCTCTGTTAGATAGCTTGTTCTCCGTCTTGATAGCCATAAGTCGAGCATTAAATGACAACTGAGAATGAGAATCACACCCTGGGTACAAATCTTGATTGACTAATTTGAGCATCTCATAAAACTGAAATGCTTCATCAGTTGGTTCCTCCTCTATATTTGACATACCGGCTTCCATCACCATTGTTTGATACATATCGGGTTCTTCCACCCCAAACTCTTGATCGTTACTGGTGCCGACATGCTCAACGTGTACTGGTTGTTCATAAATTGCAGTAGTGTAATAGTACAAGACTTGATCAAAATTATAAGGCCACCGTTGTTCGCCATGACTTGTCTAATTATAGTAATTATCAACGACCCATTCATAACAACGTGGCATAAGACTTCATCAATGCTTTTAAATGATCTATTCTTACATTTCTTAGCATTACACGGACACCTAATACAATCCTCAAACATGTAATGTGGGTGTAGCTTTGCAAATTCAACAAATGACACGAGTTTATCATAAAATTCAACATTCACATTTCCTAAAACGAGCCTAGGAGTACAATACATCCACCGACGATCCGGCAATTCCATCTGTTAAACAATTTGACCAAATTAAAATTACACACTAAAAATTAAACACTAAAAGTAAAAACTATGTAGTAAAATTGCACACTAAAAAATTAAACACCAAATTAAAATTACACACTGAAAATTAAACTATCTACACTTAATTAATAGAAAAACATACCTTAAATTTTCGCTCCAATCCAAATTTTTCCCTTAATTTTTTGCTCCACTCCAAAATTTTCGCGTGTTTTGAGGTTCTGGATCATTTTTCAATACTACATGCCGACGGAAATGTCAGTCCGTCGGTATATCGCGCGCCTAAATTCCGTCGGTATTGTTAATACCGACGGATAATTTCAGTCGGTACCAACGATTTCAAATGCATGTCAAATCAGTCAGATTCCGTTGAACAAATTTCAGTCGGTATTTACATTGCCGATGGAAATTATCCGTCGGCATTGAACATGTGTCTATACCGACGGAATACCTTTCCGTCGGTAAAAGACGCGTATAAAAAAAATAAAAATTACAGAAGAAAAAAATATACACACTCAAAACAACCTACTTCTTAACAAACATCAAAAAACAAAAAAAATACAGAAACTCATGTCTTCATCTTCCACATTCATGAAAATTGTGGTATGCCATTGTGGAAAAGAAGCTCGTGTGTGCATTTCGAAGCAAGAAAAAAGCAGAGGTAGACTATTTTATACTTGCCCAGATTCACTAAGTGGTCTTGGATGCTCCTTTTTTGTTTGGGCCGATGAACACGAAATCCATGGACAAGGAACGTGTTCACACGGAATGTTTCCGGGCATGGTGAGGAGAATTGACTCATTTTTGCTTGAAAATCAAGAGCTCAACAACAAGCTGAATAATGCAAAAGTAGTTGGTGAAATCTATAAGGATTCATCTGATCACCTAACATCAGAAGTAGAATTTCAAGCTGGACAAGTTCAAGAGCTAAAGAAGCAGAGGAACTTTCTTATCATGGCCATAATATTATGTGTTCTACCCTATATGTTCAAATTTATAGGCTGGATGTAATCATAAGTTTATGTCTCTAATATGTATTGCTAAATTTATGCCTCTAATATGTATTGCTAAGTTTATGTAATGCTAAGTGTATGCATGTAATGTAACCACAACAACAGCCTTTCTTCAAGACAATTTTCAATGAAAATGTTGTTTATCTATCACATAGAGTCTCCCATCACATTCACATTCACATTCACATTCACATAAACACAAACATGAAAAAACAGAGTACATTCAAACATAAATGAAGATCCAATACAGATCACATCCAAAATCACACATAAAACATAACTAAAATTAATATACACATTCTTAACACATAAAACACACATAACTAAAATTAAACAACTAATACTTAAACATAAAAGTAAATAGTTCAACAATAATGCAGATAAAAATAAATAGTTCTACAAGACATAAAAGTAAATAGTTCTACGAGACATAAAAATAAAATTGTTCAACAGAAATAAAAAATAAAATTGTTCAGAGACACTCATGGACCAAAGTTCCACAAATCAATATCCTCGTCGGCGCCACCACCGAACTGCTGACCCATGATCTCATCATCCTGCTGCATGGTCGGGACATAGGCTGAGTGGGCGGAGGGGCCTGGGGGAACAGACACGTTCACGTTGGCCGTCGGTGGAGGAGCTTGCATGGTTCTCTGATAAACCTCCTCGATCCTCTCGTTCGACCACCCCATCTCTCGACCCATATTCACATGCATCACATGCATGTAATGGTTGAATTGTGCCATCGTCACATCAGGAGTTGGGGTGGAAGATACGGAACCCTGCGATGCCGTCTGGGACGGACCAGCGCCGGACCTGACATCAGCGCTCATACGACCAAGGCCCAGAACTCGTCCGCGGGTGGTGGGGGCAACTTCCAAATAAGCCCGGTCCACCTCCTCGACTGTAGGGGCACTGCTGGTTCCGCCTTGAGTAGGGTCGACTTGAGTTCCGATCTCGGCCATCCTCCGGTTCATCTCCAACTACATAATTAATAATTTTAAATTAATAGAATAAATTATAAAAAATGTATTTAATTAAACAATTTTATTACTTACGTGGAGGTTAGTTGTGCGCCCGTATGTGGATTGTTGTGTATCAGCATTAAACGAATGAGCAATGCTCATCCGGTCCAAGTGAGTGGGTACACGCCCCGTATCCCGTTCCTAATAATTAAATTTATGTATTATATATATTAAGTATATAATTAAATTTATTGAAATTAATTAAAAAATTAATAAACACTTACAATGACCATCGACTGCTCAAGGATGGACCGGGCTCCAGTCCGATGCCTGGACATCCCACCCCCAACGTCGGATCTCCGGTTGGCCTTAGCAATCTCACACTTCCTGATGTACGCAGGATCCAGCCACTCCCTCGTCAATGAATCCCACAACACAACATCATTATCATCCTTACCCAAGCTCTGCGTTGTCCCATCGCTCCGCCATGCCATTCTCCATTCGTACATTAAATCCTTACACCGCTCTTGCGCCGATTTACAAAAATACTTGAACATAGTCTGGTCTGAGTACATATTCCGATCCCAAGTGGTTTGTTTCTGCACATATAATAAATTGTTTATTATTGAATAAATTAACAAACATTAATTAAATAATTAAGTAATTAATTACTACCTGAAATTCCTCGAAGTACGCCAACTTTTTTTGTTTTGGGACCTTCGACCAGGTAATTGCACCCGCAGAGATCGGTAAAGAGCCAAAAGCAATCGTGCATGCCCTGGAGACCTCGTTATCAGGTAACAATCTGTGACATTAATTAACAAACAAAACACATTATAAATTAAAACGAATGCGAAATTAATTAATTATTAAACAATAAAAGTATTTAATTACTTACACTCCTCCACCTGTAACCCAAACGCGCTCCCGGCCATCCCGAGCAGGAACAACAGGATGATCCCGGACAGACGAATGAGACGACGGCTGATCAGGCGACGGGTGTGGAATGGGTGGCGGAGGCGACGATAATGGTGTTCGTGGCAGTGTAGGCGCCGGCGCCTCGGGTCTAAGTTTGGATCGACTCTTCCTCGATCGGCTACGTGACCCGGAGGCCCCGTGAGATCCCGAGCCACCAGAGGCACCAACACCATTTCCAGTCATCTATTTAACTTAAACATTTAAATTAATAAATTATATATATATAATACTAATTAATTAATAATAAATTTCTCAATTTAATAAAAAACAATAATCTAATAAATTAAAATTTAATCCACAGATAATAACCTATTTTAATCAATAATAACCTATTTTAATAAATAATTTTTTATTCAATCAACAATACCTAATTTAATCAATAATAACCTATTTTAATAAATAATTTCCTATTTTATTCAACAATAACTAATTTCCTATTTTATTCAACAATAACTAATTTATTCAATAATTTCCAATTTTAATTAACAATTTTCTATTTTAATTAACAATCTATAACCTAATAAATTTAGTAACAATTTTTTCTAACTTTAAAATAACAATTTCCTAATATAATTAACAAAGCCCCTAATTTAATCAATAATTTCATAATTAGTAAATCAACAATATTAATCTAGCTAATTATAACGTACAATATCATAATTTAATTATGTAATTAACTCCACTCCAACGTATATGCAAATTAAACAATAATATCAACTATATATATAACATCAATTATGCAAAACATGCAATATCGATCTTAACAAATCACATCAATTTATTATAAATAACTATATACATCAACTAGCTATATATAGGCAATTATCCACTTACAATATCAACTAATTAATTAGATATATCAACTACATACATTCAAAATAATTAACTATATACATCAACTACAAACAATTTCATATTAATCTATATAACAATTTAAATTAACACATGCAATTTAATTCATAATTATAGGCAATACAATATAACTTAAAAATTAATTACTAACAAATTAAGAAAGCGTACCGTATAGATTTTCTAATCGAGTCGAGAGATCATCTCGGCCGAGCCTCTTTTTCGCGCGATGAAGACGGGAGATTATATACAAAAAAAATTAATAAGACTCGAAACAGGGAGGAGGGAGGAGGGAGGGTTTCTTTCTCTCGAAAGAGAAAGAAGTAATCTGTTCTTCAGTTTATATACAAAAAAAAAATTGCCTTTACCGACGGAAATTTCCGTCGGTAATGACCAGATTTAATTTTGGGAGTCGATCAAGAGGCGGTTAGTTAATGCGGGTCGGTTACCGACGGAAATTTACGTCGGTAATGACCAGATTTAATTTTGGGAGTCGATCAAGAGGCGGTTAGTTAATGCGGGTCGGTTACCGACGGAAATTTCCGTCGGTAATGAACACATTTAATTTTGGGAGTCGATCAAGATGCGATTAGTTAATGCGGGTCGGTTACCGACGGAATATTTACAATACCGACTGAACAATCCGTCGGCCGGTGACCCAAAAACGACACCATGTAGAGAGTTCTGAGTGTCCGTCGGCATATCCGTCGGGAAAGCCGACGGAAATTGAATTCCGTCGGCAGAGTCTTCTGACTTTGAATTCCGTCGATAATCCGTCGGAAAGGTAATCCGTCGGTATACGTCCGTCGGCATAAACGAGCGTTTTTGTAGTGGAATTAGGCGACGGAAAAAAGAATCTCGAAAAGAAAGGCTAAGAAGAGCTCAGGAATCGTTGGCTAAAAATGGGCCTCATGCACGCGTTCAACCCGAAAAATAGGCCACACGTGCAAAATTAGTCTAAAATTAGGTCACCAAGCTAATGGAGCCTGAAATTGCGAAATAAAAGTTACTGGTCTAATTTTGTCAACACGTAAAGTTACGTTCCTCTTTTTACTACAACCAAAGTTCAGCGCGAAAAATTTGCCTCATGTGACTTTCACGTGCGAAATTAGCTAAAATTGGAATTTAAATTACGTAAAAAAAAGAAGAAGTTACGGGTCTAACTTCGTCACCACGTAAAAAACATTGGATAAATACGAAGTGGGTCTAAATTTAAATAATATAACCTATAATCTAAAACCCGTGTCCTAAAAAGAGAAAATGACAATATTGGTCCCACCCACCACGAGCACTAGTTGTTTTAGTCCCAATGGAATAAATTTTAACAAAAGTAGTCCCAATATTGTGCAAAATGTGCAAAATCATCCCATCCCCGTTAAGTTTTAACGGAAGGACGCATGTGCTAATCACGTGGCCGTTAGTTGTTAGTTTTCACTTACAACCAACGTCAACACTTAACAAAAATCCCAAATCGTTCCGGAAGCCTAAATTGTGCAAAAATCCCCAAACTCGAAAAACCTATGAATCGAACGTACCTTATTATGGTCGGCCTCCCTCCACCGCCGCGACATCCGCTTCTCCGGTAAAAAACAATCCTCACTTTACCCAAATATCGGAAGCTCCGGCGCTCACTCCGCCACTCAATCCGCCACCACAGACGTTCGAAACCCCCCTTTTCACCACGCGCCGCCAACACCGTCTAATCGTAGGCCCTTTCCTTTCCTGTAATTTGCTTTTTTATTTGTCTTTTCAATTTGATTTTGATTGTTGTCTTTTGTCATTCGATTCGCAGTTGGGATCGGAATTAGGGTTGCTATGAAACCAGAATATCGAATTACTCCTCCGGTATGTCTTTTTAATGGATTAATTTCACTCTGATTCCTATTGTTTGCTTGAATTGAAGCGTTGTTTACTTTGAAATTTGTAGCCTCCGTTATTTCCACATTTGGGAGAAATTCCGAGAAGTAACTTCCAATTTGATTTCGAATTTGAGAGGAATGTGATAACAGAAGCGGTTAAAGAAAATCCTAATTGGGGCAGGCTTGGAATCGAAAATATCCCTCCAAGGGCAGCTGAGGCAACACCATCTTATGTAGGTTCCCTGTTTGTTCATTTGGTTTATATTCTTTTTAGTGATAATTGTGATCCATGGTTCTTGATATTCACTGATTTCCTTTTCTCAATGCTAATCGTGATGCATGGATGATTTGCATTCATTTTCTGTTCTAATTGTGATATTTGGGTGATTAAAGCTCATTTTCAGTTCTAATTTTGATCTGTGATTGATATTTGGGTGATTACTTTCATTTTCAGTGCTAATTGTGACCTTTGAATTAGGCTTGCCATTTTCTATTTATCATTTTCTTTTGCATTCATTTTCCTTCTAATTGTGATATTTGAGTGATTAAAGCTCATTTTCAGTGCTAATTTTGATCTATGAATGATTACAGTATACGCTAACTACTTGTTTGTATATATGGATGTTTGACATTCATTTTCAGTGCTAATTGTGATCTTTGAATCATTAATTAGCATTCCCATTTTCTTTTGCATTCATTTTTCGTCCCATTTGTTTTAGAAGCTATTTGGTTTTATGAGACTTTGTTCTTTTTTTTTTTTTTTTTTTTGAGAATATGAGACTTTGTTCTTTTGGTTTGTTATTTGGAATGATTTGTATTGTGAAATTTGTGTGGGATTTGTATTTGGAATTTGTGGGAATGGATACTCTGTTTTTTGTTATTTGCATATTGGTATTATTAATGAAGACTCTGTTTTTTTACTTGAATTGTTATTTGAATCTGAACAGGTATAAAACAGCCTACCTCTGCTTTTTTCTTGCTTTGAAATGCATGTACGAGCCTCTTTTCCACAATGGCATTCCACATTTTTCATCTTGGATGTGGAGGATGTGGACATGATTTTTGTGTGGTTGGATTGTAAATGAGGTAGATTATTGAGTTTGGAGGGTGTATATATAGATGTAGTAAATTTTTCCTCCTATTTGGTACCAATTTTCCCTCCAATTGAGTTCTAACCCAAAATGGGCGCCAATTTCCGCGCCAAAATGGAAAAAGGAGTATTGGGACCAAAATTGTTAACAGTTGACTCACGGCTGACTAACGGTGGGACTATATACTTTTGTCAAAATTTATCCCATTGGGACTAAAACTTAAAGTCATGGGACCAAAACAACTAGTGTCCGTGGTGGGTGGGACCAATATTGCCATTTTCTCTCCTAGAAAAGAAACAAAAAGTTAGGACATTTCAATATTTTTTGTCGCTGTCGTGTGTTTTTAGGCAATAACACTTCCCAAAACCCTAATTTTACACGTTGTCACCCCCACTTCAATCATTTTTCTCCCCAACCCGCATATTATGGATTTTTTTGTGAGAGAGGCTTTATGTGGCCTGACCGGGAAGCTGGTGAAGAAGTTAATTGGCGGAGCTAAAAAAGAAGACTAAATTAAATTACTGAGTAGACAAATTTGGAGATGAGGCCAAAAGAGGGTTTGGATGAGCTGAATTTGGCGACGGAAAAAAGAATCTCGACAAGAGAGGCTAAGAAGAGCTCAAGAATAGTTGGTTAAAAATGGGCCTCATGCACAACCCGAAAAACAGGCCACACGTGCAAAATTAGTCTAAAATTAGGCCAGCAAAGCTAATAAAGCCTGAAATTGTGAAACAAAAGTTACGGGTCTAATTTTTCCAACACGTAAAGTTGTTGTCCTCTTTTTGCTACCCCCAAAGTTTAGCCTGAAAAATTTGCCTCACGTGACTTTCACGTGCGAAATTAGCTAAAAATTGGAATTTAAATTACGTAAAAAAGAAGAAGTTACGGGTCTAACTTCGTCACCATGTAATAAACATTGGATAAATGTGAAGTGGGTCTAAATTAAAATAATATAACCTATAATCTAAAACCCGTGTCCTAGAAAAAAAAAAACAAAAAGATAGGACATTTCAATAATTTTTGTCGTTGTCAGGTGTTTTTAGGCAATAGCAGTTCCGAAAACCATAATTCTGCTTGTAGTCACCCCATTTCAATCAATTTTCTCCCCAGCCCGCATATTATGGATTCTTTGTGCAAGAGGCTTTTTGGGGCCTGATCAGGAAGCTGGTGAAGAAGTTGGCGGAGCTAAAAAGAAGAGTAAAAATTACTTAGGAGTCGGATTTGGAGATTAGGCCAAAGGAGGGTTTGGATGAGATGAATTTGGCAACGGAAAAAAGAATCTCGAAAAGAGAGGCTAAGAAGAGCTCAAGAATCGTTGGCTAAAAGTGGGCCTCATGCACGTGTTCAGCCCGAAAAATAGGCCACACGTGCAAAATTAGTCTAAAATTAGGCCAACAAGCTAATGGAGCCTGAAATTGCGGGAAAAAAGTTAGGGGTCTAATTTTCCAACATGTAAAGTTGCGGTCCTCTTTTTGCTACACCCAAAGTTCAGCTCGAAAAATTTGCCTCACGTGGGAAATTAGCTAAAAATTGAAATTTGAATTGCGTAAAAAAAGGAGTTATGGGTCTAACTTTGTCCGCCCGTAATAAACATTGGATAAATGCGAAGTGGGTCTAAATTTAAATAATATAAGCTATAATCTAAAACCCATGTCCTAGAAAATAAACAAAAAATTAGGACATTTCAATAATTTTTGTTGTTGTCAAGTGTTTTTAGGCAATATATCAAAAACTAGAGCTGTAAAAATGGGTTGAGCCCATTGGGTCGGCCCACCCCGCCTATTAATATAATCGGTTGGACTAAGTATTTAAAACCCCGTTTAGGAGTGGGACCGTACGGTCTAGACCGTATGGATCGCAAGACCGCACGATCTAGACCGTATGGGTCGCGGGTTTTAGCAGATTGGCCCGTGGGCTTTTTTATATGTAGATGAGGATTGTGTATGTACTGAGACAACTTTGTTGAAGGAGAAATTTTTATCTAATATTGTTGAAAATTGTGAGGATGAACGAGAAGGAAATGAAGAGGACTTTGATGATGATATATGGAAGATGGTTTTTAATTTACAAAGTTTTTGTGTATTTGAACTTAAATTAATATTTTGATATTTTATGTTTTATGTTGATAAACTTTGGATGCTATTTCATAACTTTGTGTTTACGTTGATGGACTTTGTATGTTTTATTTATTTGGACTATTTTATAGAAATTATTGTTTTAATTTTAAGTTTATGTAAACTTTGTTTTTTATTAATTGTTTATATAGTGTTTAAAATACAAAAATAATACATGTAAAAAAATAAATATTTAATGAAAAAGCCCGTGGGCTAGTCCGTCACCCGCCATTGATTGGGTTGGGTTGACTATTTTCCAACCCGTCCCCGTCGTGGACCGGCCCGCCAAAGTCCGCAAAATGACGGGTTAAGGTGGGTTTTGGACCGGCCCGCACTGTTAGCCCGTTCTGACAGGTCTACCAAAAACCCTAATTCTGCTTGTAGTCACCCCATTTATCAATCATTTTTCTTCCCAAACCCGTATATTATGGATTCTTTGTGCGAGAGGCTTTCTGTGGCCTGGTCGGGAAGCTAGTGAAGAAGTTGGCGGAGCTAAAAAAGAAAGTAAAATTACTGAGGATCGAGACGAATTTGGAGATGAGGCCAAAGGAGGGTTTGGGTGAGCTAAATTTGGCGACGGAAAAAAGAATCTCGACAAGAGAGGCTAAGAAGAGCTCAAGAATCGTTGGCTAAAAATGGGCCTTATGCACGCGTTCAGTCCGAAAAATAAGCCACACGTGCAAAATTAGAGCCTGAAATTGCAAAAAAAAAAAAAAAAAGTTAGGGGTCTAGTTTTGCCAACACATAAAGTTGTGGTCCTCTTTTTGCTACCCCCAAAGTTCAGCCCGAAAAATTTGCCTCACGTGACTTTAACATGCGAAATTAGCTAAAATTTGAAATTTAAATTACGGAAAAAAAATAAGTTACGAGTCTAACTTTATCAACCTTAAAGTTGTGGTCCTCTTTTGCTACCCCTAATGTCCTGAAAAAATAATATTCCTCCAAAAAAAATTAGAACTTAAATGCCGTTTTTTAAGTCATAACGGTGATGGGGTCATTGGCGAAATTTCTGACCGATTGAGACTACATTTGTATGAAATTAAAAAAAAAAAAAAAAGGGAACCAAAATAATGAGAGTGTGTCATGCTTGGTTGCTGGGATCAAAAGTTCGATTTCCTGTTAATGTGAAGAGCACGCATATATACAAAGAAAATTAAGAAATAACCTACATGGGATTTTCTTAGGATAGTTTTTGTATCGCCTGAACTATTAATAGTTCGGATGTCAAATTGTATCGCTCTGTGTCGCCTTCTGTGTCGCCCTAACTTGATACTGTCGCCTTTTTTTAATATTTTAAAATAATTATTTAAATTTTATTTTATTATTTATTATTTTACCCTTCATTAAAATTAATAATATTAATATTTAAATTAAACAATACAAACGTAAAATTAGAGTTCTTTTTAACAAATTAGATTATTATTTCTTAAAATCAAAAAATCTTTACATCGTATATTTGAGAGTTTTTATCTCTCCCTTTCTCTCCTTTTTCTATTTTGAAATTCTGAATTTCTGTGAGTCGGTTTTTTTTTTGGTTTTTTTTTTTTAATAATTATTTTTGAATATTTTTATTTAAATGTTTTTGACAGTTTTTTTCCTTTAATTTTTTATAAGAAACCGTCAATTTTTTATTCGATCTCTTCTTTCTCTCTACATTCTCTCTCAATTTCTCTTCTCTATTCTATTTCCTCCATTGCCGACTTCCTATTTTATTACTCATACTAAGATTTTTTTTGGGGGCTACTTTTCGATTGTTTTATCTGAATTGGTCATGCCCGTCCATATCCAGACTTCACATTGGGTAAGAGATCGACTTTGTTGTTTTTTCTTTGTAAATATTTTTTCCTTATTTTTTTTCAAAGAATTTGGTGATCAATCAATTTTGTTCTACACTATTTCTGTTTTTTAATCCTCATCTACCGTCGTTTAGTTCTTCATCTCAACTTTTCTATTGTTCTAATTAAAATTATTGTTTATGTTGTGATTTTACATTCTCATATTTGTATTGTAAAACTGAAATTGTTATATTTTTTATTGTCCTAATTTTTTGCTCTTATCTATATTACAAATATAAAATTATTTTCTTTCCATTCTCTAATTATTGTATAATCTGAATTATTGCGAGAATAATGTCAATTTTTAAAGACGATAAGATCAAATGACTCTGAATTTTACATGAAATTGTTCTCTTCTTAACTTAATTATGCATTCCTACTAATTAAGGATTTCATAATCTTTTACTCATATCTATACTACAAATATGAAATTCCTCTTTTCTGTTCTCTATTTCTTACTAATTATTGGATAGTTTGGATTGTAATATGTACCATAAATATGAAATTGTTCTCTTCTTCATTATTCATTATTCTTTATTAATTACTGATTTTATAATCTTTTACTCATATTTGTACTACGGATATGAATTTGTCCTTTCTTTCATTTTCTATTCCTTAGTAATTATTGGATAGTCTGGATTGTTGCGAACATAATTGGGAGTCTGAGGCTAAAAATGTTGGAGAATAAAGATCAGAAATCATATATGATTATTTATAATTTACCTTTTTCTTTGAAATATATTATTTGGCTTTACTTTTTTTAATGTGATTATGGTGTAATTTCTATTCTACTTTAACACATTATTGTTGTAATGTTCCGTTGTTGTAAACGTTGGTTAATATGTCATTTTAAATAAATTTTAATATTATTTTTATATCATCTTATATATCCATATGTCCACCCATAATCGAGATGTAAGATGAATTATATGATTATTCTTTTATTTGTACAAGGATCTGAACATGAAATCAAATTTTTATCAAATATATTTGTGAGTTCATATATATATGTGTAAACATATGAGTTTACTTTTCTTATATATTTAATCCGTCAATTAAATATAAAATCTTTCACATCTGGATATTCTATTTTCTTCATTTAACTACTGTTATGTGTAGCCTTTATATTCATTGTAATTGATGATTTTTTTTCCTTTATATTCATTGTAATTGATGATTTTTCCATTGCTTCAATATTAATGGTTTCTTTCATTGTTTCAATATCTTAGTATTTTGTCACATTTATAGTTGTATTATTCTGAATTTTTTTATTATATAAGTTGTATAGTTGTTGAGATATGCAATTTTTATAATCCTAAATTTCTCATTTAATTTTTCTAAATTTCAATTTATTGACTTAGATAATGTTAACAAGTTAAAAAACGTGTATAGTTATGACTTTATAAAACATTAAAGAATGTTGAAGAAAATTTATCATGTAACTCTCCAATTTATCGATGTATGTATGATAATGTATGAGAGCTAAAAAAATATGCATTACAATAACATAAAACATTATTAAAATATATATGGTTTAAATTAATTTAATTAAGTTATTACATTTCAATAATGTCACATAGTTAATCTTTTTTTTATCAGATTCTTAAATTTTCTTTTGATTTTTTTTTTTACATCTAAACTTATTTTTTTTTAAATCCCGCGTAGTACGCGGGCACTGCACTAGTATAATTATATTGAATTGAAAACCCTATCTTAATTGCAAAAGTATGATAGCGGCTCCCCAATCTTCATTCACACAGAGAAACGCCGCTCCCCCAATCTTCCTTCACAGAGAAATGCCACCACCCTCAGCCGGCCTCCTATTGGGAAGCCCTCCAAAAAAATCTCAATCCCGACTGAATCTCAGCCGCTATTGTAGCAAAGTTGCACCATCGGTAAATCCTCTTTGAGCAAATTCTTAGGTAACTATCCTCCTTCCATACCGAAAACCTAACAAGCACACCCGCCGCCCCTGTTGAAGATTTCCGCGGCGACCTCCACTACGCACGCCACCTGTTCAACACAATTCCTCAACCTCAATCAGGGCCTTCTCTTGTCCCAAAGACTCAGACAACTCAA
This sequence comes from Galeopsis tetrahit, assembly GCA_963675135.1. Taxonomy (NCBI): domain Eukaryota; kingdom Viridiplantae; phylum Streptophyta; class Magnoliopsida; order Lamiales; family Lamiaceae; genus Galeopsis; species Galeopsis tetrahit. The sequence continues at coordinate 44,218,300 of OY776131.1, forward strand.
TTTCCCTCTACAACACAATGGTTTGCATAGGTGTTTCCCTAATGAGTTCACTTTCCCTTTTGTTCTGAAAGCTTGCCCTTTTAAAAAGGCCTATTTCGAAGGTATTTCTGTCCATTTACACGTTGTAAAACTGAGCTTTTTTTTAGTCTCATAAATTTATAAACACGTTGATTGTTGGATGCTTGTGGTCGCCGTCACAAGAAGTGAGTTATCATTTTTGGATTCATGTTTGTAGGATTATGATATGATAATTAGTTAGACTAATTATATGTGAAATTGTTCGTTCCTTGAGTTTGGTGCTTTATTGGTTGTTTCAGTTATTATAGTAGGTGTGTTTGTGTTTATTTAGTTTCTGCTGGAAGTTTTATGGAATTAAGCTTAATTTGGGGATGATGAAGGACTTTGATAGGTTTGTTAGTCCGTGTTTCTTGTTGTTTTGTGGTTTCTGTTGAACTAACTGTGTGAAATGTGTTGAAGTTGCTTTCTGTTTGTACGGGAAGTTATATGGAGTTAGGTTTGGTTGGATAAGAACTATAATGGTAGATTTGTTTGTTGATGTTTGTAGATTTTCTCCCCATTCTTGCTTAGAGTTTTCAAGGAAAGGAATTTGTGACACACTCATTGAAGTTGCTTGTAGATTCTTCTACAAGTTATGTATGATGGGATAACGTACTATGTAGATGGTTAACACATTATCAGTTTATTGATGTCGATAAAATCTTAGGTGCTCTAACAATGTTAAGACACGTGGTTGTTTTGTCTGAGTGTGGAGTTGGCCTTTACTTTGTCGATTTGAAAGTTGATTTCTTGAAAACTTTATAACTGTGCTTCTCACTCCCTGGCCATAAGAGGCTAGTCATTCCAAAATTATGTGATCTTGTTAAAAAACTTATGATTTTTTAATAATTCATATGATTTTGATTCACTTGATTTGAATGGAACATGTGATTTTTTTAATAATTCAAGATATTGACTGAACCTTTAATAAGTAAACTATTTCATGGTGGGAATAAATTTATTGGTGATCCTTGTAATAGTTCAAATTGTTATATATAGACTAGTGATGTATCCTACCTGTGAGCGGAGAGAGTTTGTTTCTCTGGATCTTTCAATTTCAAATAATAGGTTGCATAACAATATATCATTTAAGTCTATAAGGTTAGTGGTTGGGGCTATAATTGAGATCCTTTAGCAATGAATCATGCGTCTGTGTGCACTTGTTTACTGTAATAATTTGTTGTGTCTTCTACGTTGAGGATATTCACCTGCAATGTGTGTGATTAATCATGTTTTAGTTTGATTTAAGTCTGATGTGATGATTGAGATATACTTCTCAACTCTTTGCTGCCTTTCTAGGACAAAGGACTTTGGATTCCAAAGGGTGGTGGACATTTGAGCAATGGAGCTGCACTTTTTTGAATACAAAGCCATTTGTTAATCACAATAACAATCAGAACAAAAAACATGATAATATATAACTCTGGAAGAAACATTTTATCTCCATGTCTATGAACCCAACACTTTATGTGGGGATTCGAAGCTTGGTGGTGAAGGTATATTTTCGTTGATGCTTTGATTTTGGCTAGCAGATCTGCACCACATCATAAGAGGTGAAAGAAAATAAATTATGGGGTGAGGTTACAATGGGATAAATTTCTATTAATACCAGGTATCAAACGATACAAGAATTTGGTGGTGGATGATCGAGACCTAGCAACGTAAATCAATCTATCAAAGTCTTGATATTAATTTCTAGATTAATATTTTTAGAATTTATTTTATGATCTTTTCTCCATTTACATTATTAGTAGCAGCAAAAAAAATAGGTTTAGATGCGTAGTTGAATTTGATGAAGTTGTTTGAATTTCTTAAGTTATGCCTAAGTTTGGTGTTAATTTTCAATGAAAATTTGTATGATTTGCATCATAAGTTTGGTGTTATTCATTGATGAATGTGCTTTAACGCAAACACATGATTGTTGAAATTGTCTTATTTAAAAGTGTTGTTACCTTAATCATTTTCAAATTAAATTTTTTTATAAGACGATGTATTCCAGCAACTAGAGCTGTCAAAATGGGCTAGGCCCGTTGGGTCGGCCCGTCCCCGCCTATTAAAATGGTGGGTTGGGTTGAATAATACAAGCCCGTTTAAAATGCAGGCCCGTTTGGGCTAGACCGTCTGGATTGTGGATTTTGGCGGGTTGGACCGCGGACGGGGCGGGTTGGCCCGCGGGCTTTTTTTTAAAATTTATTTTTTTATTTTTTAAGGTTAAATGAAGCACTAAAGCATTTTTATTAAGTTGAACTGTGATTGTGAGTAAAGATGTGATATTAGAAATTTATTGATTCAATTCAACTTTAAATCAAGATACAAAATTATAAAATATTATATTAAACAAAATTGAGATTTGAGAATGAGAATACATCACTATCGTCCATGTATTCACATGACTCATGGAGAGACTTTGATAATTAATGTAGATTTGAATCTCTTTTTTAACTTTATATCTTTATAAATGTATAATTATCATGAGTACATTGATAGAGTATGTGGCGATAATGTCATATGTGTATTCACAAATTGACATTTGTTACTCATAATTGAGTTGATTTGTCCATTAAACTTTCGTTGAATATTCTATATTTTTGTTACTGATCGTTGAGTTGATTTGTCCATTAAACTTTTGCTGAATATTATATATTGATTCTGTCATTTTAGAAATAAGAATTTTAACAATATTAAGATTTAAATTTTAGTTCGACTGATTTGTCAATTAAACAAAAAATCTTATTTGAGGTTTACTTTTTAATTATAAGAGATTAAAATTATTCACGATTTAATTAAAGATTATTCAAAATTATTCATACTTTTTTTTAGTAATTATTTATGTATTGTTTAAAATTTATTATAATAATAAATGTGAAAAAGTAAAAAATAAATATATTATAAAAAAGCTCGTGGGCTAACCCGCAACCCGCCATGGGTTGGGTTGGGTTGAGTATTTTTCAACCCGTCTCCGTCGTGGACCGGCCCGCCAAAACCCGCAAAATGACTGGTTGAGGTGGGTTATGGACCGCACCGCCCCGTTAGCCCGTTCTGACAGCTCTACCAGCAACTAACGCTTATTCAAGTACTCTTGTAATCAATTGGTACGGTCTCACGAATCTCAGGATAATCAATTTGGTACGGTCTCACGGATCTCATTTTGAGATTCGTGAAACAGATGTCCCTTGATCTGATATAAACAAGTGATATTGTTTTAGTAAAAATTGATTGTCATTTTTGTTAAAAACGTTATCACTTTTTAAGTAAAATGATAGTTCAAAAATTCATTTGGCCACATTTTGGTAAACATAAAATCTGGAAAAAAAATAGTGATGTTTAGTCCAAAATTTTGAAATATGAATTACAATGGATTTGTTTCATAAAAAAAAAATTTGCGAGTCAATCTCAGTCTTATTAAATTATAGTAATTAGTAATCACTCAGGATAAACATTTTTTTTTTGTTAATGGTAAATTAAACCGAATTTCACTTAATTACAATTTAATATAATTTTTTAGACAATTACAAATAAATCACCAACTTTAAATATTGTTGCAATTTAATCTTTTTAACAGTTTCATTTATGTTCATATCTAACATAATTTAAATTTTTACGGACATGATGACACATTCTTAATGATTTATCTTTTTATTCGATCTAATGTAAAAAATGTTGAATTTTGACATAAATAAATAAGACTGCCAAAAAATTCAATTTGCAACAATATTTTTAATTTGTAATTTATTTGAAAAAGGTTTAGATTAGATGGTAAGTAAGCAAAAAATATTAAGCTTCATTTGAGGTGATTATATACTACCATTTATTTATTTTACTTTCAATTTATATTAATTTCAATAAAAAAATACTATAATTTAATTAAATAATTTATTGTAACTTTAAAATGTGCATATTATTAATGACAATAATTTAAATGGTTCACAAATTAACATAAATAAACACTTATCTTATTAAAAATGACATGGTCTCATGGTGATATTGTTCATAAATTAGTACAAATAAACACTTATTTTTTTCAAAGTGTTAAAATGTCAATCTCAAACTATGTTTTGAAAAGCATAATTTTTGTGAAATCAGAATTAAAAAACTTTAGGAAATGTGAATGGAACTATAGGAAAACGTCATGCTCAAACCAACGATTAGTTCTAAAAAATATGTGTCCATATAATGTTGCTTACAAACATTGACCTAAAGTCCGATTTGTACAATGAAACTAGATTGATTGTTACAAGACTTGAAAATCACATTATCGAGGACACATTTTTATTTTGGAAGGAATGTTGGTAGTAAAGTTTTTATTTTGAGAATAATATTGAGTGTTTCGATGACACGACTCCCATAAAGTTTCGAATGAGATAATTTCTCATTCTATTGTCTTTTGTAATGACGATAAATAAAAGTTAAATGTTAGTCTCTTTTCATGGTAGGTGTGTAGTGTGTACCTTCCGAAATATGTTCATACATAGACAATTGTATATTGCCGCCTCTAGAGTTAAGACTTGATTGAAAAATATTTACCTAGATTCAAATGAAAAAATACGTAAACGTACAACAAATGTTGTCTACAAGAAAGTTTTCCACAATTTGTAATTTTGTATATTAAATAAAATTATAGGAGTAATTCTCTATTCTATTCTACTATATTCTACTCTATTATTATTATAACATTTTATTTTTTATCTTTTAATGGAATAACAAATTTACAAATTTATACTTCAGAAGTACATGTTTCAAATATTTTTTTAATTGATAAATTAAAATATATTATAAATGTATTTGAATTCCTTACTGACACTAATGGTTCTACATTACCCATTGTCCCTCCTCTACGTCAAAGAAGAAAGAAATTGTGATCGAGAGCAAACTGAAGTGGAGAATTTTATGGGCCAACAATATTAGCCCATTTAATTAAAAGTGAAGAATATTTTGGGCCATCATTTAATTATAAGTGGGCAGCCCAATAGTTTTATCAAAAGAAAACAACCAAATTGACCCGCCCATTTGAATTGTGCTTGTGCAATTAATTGTCAAACCCATTTCTTGAACCTAAACCCTCGCACAAGGAAAAAAAAACCCTCCCTCGTTCCTTCCGCCGCTGCAACGAAGCCTCCGCTGCCTCTTTTGTCGTCGTTACCAGCGTCCGTTTTGTCTCCCATATGCCTTGTAAAATGAATTAGCTTTTTCCGTCGAAGCAAAAGTCATTTCCTGAATAGTATTGTCAGCATGTTCGTAATTGGCATACTCGACATCCTCAGCTGACCCATCACCTGAACTTTTGTTCTCTTCAGAAGATGAATCATCCAATTCCATATCTTCATGTTCAAGCTCTTCAGAGGATGAATCATCAAATTTCATATCTTCATGTTCAATGCTTGAACACATTGTTGTACGTTGTAAATATAAACTGCAAGAAAATGTAAAAAAATGTCAATTTAGGTAAAATTAATGTCAAATTAATATCTTAAATACTGAATTAGAAACAGAAATTTGTATAAAAAATTCAACTAAATTAATAAAACCTTACCCTTAAAAAAAAAACTAGATTTCTAATGAGGAATTTTCGAATGAGATCGTGCGCTGTCGAATCTTTAACATTCTTTCAAACATAGACGAGCTCGTTATGTTCATTCTGATGAATCTCCAATAATATTCATGACTGACAATCACCATCATACGCATGAATGATCATACACTGTACATAATAGAAATTAGGCCTACCTACCCTTAAAAAAAAAAAAAAGAACAGAAATTACCTACCTTAAAAAAAAAAAAAAAGAACAGAAATTAGGCCTACCACATGTAGCTGCTTTATTTACGGGTTTAAGGATAACTATTATTGGAGACATTTGAGTCATGTAAGCATTATCGAATTAGCTTTGACGAAGATGAACTAGGGTGTTCCGTATACAACTGCAAACCGAGAGGTTTCGAATAAAAGAAGAAAACAATACTGAATTCGAAATAGAAATTTGTATAAAAAATTCAACTAAATTAATAATTTAACCTAGAATTCAATAAACATTTTTACTAAAATTAAATAAATTAATCTCGATTAGTACACCCACCCCATTTCATGAAAGAGTCATCTTCCACCATCACCACAGTTTCTCGTCATACTTAAACTCAATCAAGGTTGAAAAAACTATAATTTTCGAAAATAATAATCGAAAACGATATTAAATCTGGAAAAATAAATTTAAAAAAATATCAATATTCTAAGGAACGGCGACAGATCTGGATTTTGATGAAGGCTCATGCTCGAAAAATCGATGTAAATGGAACGACGACAGTACCTTTCTGCGACGAGGCGAATGGGACGGCAGCGGCGAACGCGTCGCGGATATGGACGGGGGCGACGCACCGGCCGGACGAAGGCACGATTTTCTTTTCTTCAGAATCGAAGCCGACTCAGGTGAGAGGAGGGAGAGTCACGACGCAGTGGAGGGAAGGGGAGCGCCGATGACGGAGGAGAGGCTGGCGACGCGGGGGTGGAATGGAGGGTTGGCGCAGGTAAATGTTGAAGGCGGGAAAGGAGCCGGAATAATAATTAGGGTTTTTGGAAAAATTAGGAGGGTGCGGAAGTTGTCATGCGGAAGTTAAGATCAAAGTTTTTATAGATGTAAAAAATCTAAAAATAAAGAAATAAATTATAAAATATGAAAATTAAATTGATAAGGATTTAAAATATTTTAATCCTATTAAAATATTATAATTATATATTTAATCATGTGAGGATAAATTTGTAATTTTATAATTATATATTTAAAATTATCAGATTTAATTTAAAAGTGTGATAGGGCGACAAAAAACGATAATAAGTGCAATACAAGGCGATGGATTCGACGACGCCAAATGCAACAGGTAAGCAGGTCATCAAATATAAGTCATTAGATTTCAGATCTGATGACTCAGATTACTGGACTATTAATAGTTCAGGGATACTGGACTGTCCTTAGAAGGCCCCTATTCTACATTAGATTCTAAGGAGAAGAAATGATGCTAATCTATGAATGTATACTTGCAGAAAATAACATATTTCATCATTTTGTGTTATGCTATTTGGCACTTTGATCTGCTGCACTTTTCTACTGTTTCTCTGCTCATTATATATGCGTACACTTTAATAAATTTTGCAACATTTATAACACTAATTTAAATCCAAAATACAAGAGCCTGGGCAGGTCATGTTTTGAATGCAATTAATTCTACAGTGACCTCGGAAATGAACGGAGAAGTGGTGGAACGTGCGGAACCACATATTGGATCACTCCAGTGCAGCACGAAGCCGCTGATGCCGAGTCGGAACTCTGTAATGAAAACAGAATAATGAGATGGGTACTTCCAAATGTATTTTAATTTCTACAACAAAGAATACTTCCAAGTAAAGTGTATGCTATCAAGAGTAGAGGGAAAAAATGTTGTTAAAAGCATCAATATCACCAATATCTTGAGTTGAAAATACATAAATTGCTAAAAAATACATAAATAATTTGAGTGAAGCTCACCAATATCTTCATTTTGAGGCCGAAACATTCTTAGCAAATGGATTGTCATCAGATTGTGTATTGTACGAACTTTTTCTGGAACAAAATGATGAAATTTCAAGGTCAAAATTCTACTATAATTTTGAATTTTTTCACTTATATTTTTAACTATGGATGAATCTAAAATTTTCAAAGTTTTACAGTTTTTTCGTAAATTGAACCAGCGATCAAATTAGATTAAACACCGATTGTTGGTTGGATTGAGTGGTTCGACGTTAAACCGTTAAAATGATTCATGTCTATTTTTTCAGCATCCTCTATGTCACATTTAAAAAAAATGCACTTGTAGATTTTTTATGAAAATATGTACATATTCAATTTTATGAATACATTTTCGTATTTTTAAAAAATTAGAACTGCTGTTTATTAATAATAATAATCAGAAAAGGGTATTCGTATTTCTTTTTAAAAAAATATGTTCGATTTTGAGGATATAGAAGCAAATATAGAATGGAAGAACCAGATTTTGAAGCAAATTAAGGAATGATTAATACTTATATATACTTGTTGCGGTCTTCGTTTTGGTGGTCAGCGTCGTCTCCGTACAGAAGATTAAATCGAGAAAATTTGAACGAGAAGTGAGAATAGAGGTGTACTCGACTTGTTCAAGTGACATATTCGATCCGATTATGAAAACAATGGATTGCATGTTAGAATTGCAATAGTGAAACTAGCCTAGGATTGAAAAATAAAATGGAAGTGTTGAGCAACAACTGAAGAAAAAAAAAAGTAATTTAAAGACTTTTGATGTAAAAAATAATTAATTGGCCTAATTAATAACGTACGTGTTTGCTATTTTTATTTAGTTGAGAAAGGTAATTAAAAATCAAAATAACAGATTAACATGTTATTATATTTTATGCTACGTTATGGTCCTATGGAGGAATTTATAAAGTATATTTAATTAGCATGATCATGAATTCACATATGAAGATTGATGTAACAGAGTCTCTCTCTCTCAAATATTTTTCTCTCCTAGTAGCGTAGAACTTAAGCACTGCCCAATATCACCATCGCCTCTGCCCATCTTCACCATCACTGAGCGAGAAAACAAGATTTGACAAATCGGATAAAAATATAGTAGCTGCACCACCGCGCTACCGCTCCACCGACACAGCTCCGCCTCTTTAGACTGCACCGCCTGTAGCGCCGCCGCGCACCGCAGCCCGTATTTAGTTGGGATATATCAATGGGTGAATCTCCCCGTCGGAGCTACGGTGGCCGATCGGGTGAGTCATCCTTTTGATCCCATTTTATTTTTTCGTTTTTAAGATTTCTGCATGTTATTTTAGTTTGTTTTCTAGTTTAGATATGGTGTTATTTTAGTTTCGTTTTTTCTTCCTATGTTGTTATTTTCTGTGAAAGAATAAGAGAAAATATATTTTACCTCAATTAAGGATTTTGATTTAGTCTATTCAATATATATAAAGATTACGATTAGGGTTTACAGAGTAACCTACAAGTAATTACAGATATGGAAAATATATACAAATCTCTAAAGATCTTTGACTAAATCAATTATGGACTAAATCATTATTCCTATTACCCCCTCAAGTAAAGCAGATGTGGAGATACGCGAAGCTTGGACCGAAAGAATTCAAATAGCGGTCGCGGAAGACTCTTCGTGAATATATCAGCAAGTTGAAGATTTGAGGGGACAAAATGGGTAGATAGACGACCCGAAGCAACCATTTCCCGAACAAAATGATAATCAATATCAATGTGTTTTGCACGCTTATGAGCCACCGGATTTTGGCTAAGAAAGAGCGCAGACTTATTATCACACATGAGCTTTGGTGAAGATGAAGGCATGGCATGAAGTTCACGCAAGAGTAACGTGACCCAAATAACTTCAGAGGCAGCATTAGCCAAAGCCCTATACTCAGACTCACAGCTGGAACGAGAGACAGTGGGTTGTTTCTTAGCACTCCAAGAAACAAGATTCAGACCCAAAAATATGGAATAACCATAAGTGGAGCGGCGAGTGTCAAGGCAACGAGCCCAATCAGCATCAGAGTATCCCAAAAGATTGAGAGGTCCACGAGTGAAATCCAGACCAAATGTAAGCGTGCCCTTGACATAACGAAGAATGCGTTTGACAGCCTGAAAATGAGCAACAGTGGGTTTCGCTTGAAACTGACTTACAGTGTTCACGGCATATGATAAATCCGGCCTAGTTATAGTGAGATATTGCAACGCACCCACCAAAGAACGAAACTCAGTAGGATCGGAGTGAGGATCACCATCAATTGTAAGAATTTCCGATGAGGAAAGTGGAGTAGACACTGGTTTGGCATCGAGAAGAGCAGATCGAAGAAGGATGTCTCGCGCATACTTGGACTGACCCAAGAAGATACCAGATTTCGTATATGTTACCTCCAAGCCGAGGAAATAATTCAGCCGCCCTAGGTCTTTAATTGCAAATTCACGGCGAATTCGAAGAATAAGACGATCAATAAGCGACTGGTCACTCCTAGTGATAATAATGTCATCCACGTAGACAAGTAAATAAAGCAAAAAACGATCTTGGCGAAAGACAAACAAAGAGGTGTCAGATTTGCTTTCAAGAAAACCAAGATTTACCAAGAAGGCACAAAAGCGTTGAAACCACGCCCGAGGAGCCTGCTTCAAACCATAAATCGCCTTATTTAGCTTGCAGACAAAGGAAGGACGAACAGAATCAATGTAGCCAGGTGGTTGCTCCATGTAAACAGGTTTTTGAAGAACACCATGCAGAAAAGCATTGTTTACATCCAATTGATGTAACGGCCAATTATTAATAACCGCCAAAGAGAGTATGATACGAACAGTGGAAACTTTGACTACAGGACTGAAAGTATGATCGTAGTCGAAACCAGGAAGCTGAGAAAACCCTTGAGCAACTAAGCGAGCTTTATAGCGATCAATAGAACCATTCGCCAAATACTTGGTACGAAAGACCCATTTAGAACCAATAACATTTTCAGTAGCAGGACGAGGGACCAAAGTCCAAGTGTTGTTGGCATGAAGAGCCTTAAGCTCGTCGTCCATTGCAGAAATCCAGTGAGGTGATTTTGCAGATGATTTGAAACCCTTGGGCTCCTTAGAAGAGTGTAGAGTGGAAAGAAAACCACTATGAGCCAAGTAAGAAGTTGAAGGAGGATACTTTGGCTTGAAAATGCCATCCTTGGCACGTGTTCACATAGGATGAGTAGATACCGAAGTAGATGGCGGTAAAGGGGCCAATGGCGAAGGCGGAGGCGAGGCCGGTGGTGAAGGTGGCGGAGAGGCCAGGCGCGCCGGAGATGTCGTAGACGTGAGATCCGGACATGCTGAACAAGGAGTCGAAGCAGCCAAATCCATCGGAACCACTGCTGGACTCGAAGGCGAAGGAAAAATGGGAGCCGAACCAAGATCCCTATAAGCCAAAAATCCAACGAGTCGTCTGAAGAGGACCGTGTGGAAGGTGCAAAGGGAAAATATTCCTAATCAAACCGAGCATGCCTGCTAATATACAAACGAGACGATGTTGTATCGAGACAGCAAAAACCCTTATGCCTGGAACTGTAACCCAAGAAAACACAAGGAATGCTGCGAGGAGAAAACTTGTTAGCAGCATAATCTCGTAAGCATGGATAAACTCTACATCCAAACGCATGAAGACTATCATAATTTGGTGGAGAGGAAAATACCAATTGAAATGGTGATTTATCGGATAACACAGAAGAGGGTAAACGATTAATCACATAAACCACAGCACCAAAAGCTTCAACCCAATATTCCATAGGGACAGATGAATGAAACAACATAGATAACCATGTTTCTGTAATATGTCTATGTTTTCTTTCTGCACGGCCATTTTGAGCAGGGGTGTATGGACAAGACATGGTATGTAGAATGCCACAATTTCTGAAAAGGTCTTGCAATTTGTTATTTGTGAACTCGGTACCCCCATCAGATTGAAAACGTTTGATAGTTGTGGAGAATTGATTTTCGACCAAAGTTTTGAACTTAACAAACGTATCATAAAAATCTGATTTCAAACGAAGCGGATAAAACCACGTAAAACGAGAGAAGTCATCAACGAAAACCACATAGTAGAGAAAACCATCACAAGATTTCACAGGAGACGGACCCCACAAATCACAATGAATTACATCCAACAAACGCAAAGCGCGTTTTTCATTATTGATAAAAGGAAGTCTTTTACTTTTAGCCAACTGACAAGAAGAACAAGCAAGAGCCCTAGGTAAAACAGAAGTAACTGACAAAAAACCAAGTTTGTTCAAAAACTTAATAGTATCAAAATTAACATGGCCTAAACGACTATGCCACAATTCAAAGGAGGCACGTGTACGACGATTCCATAAAGTTGCCACCAAAGCCGCATGACCACGCTCCAAAATATATAATCCATTTTCACGTCTGCCTCGTGCCAAAGGAATCCCTGTTACCCGATTCTGAATTTCAGAACAACCGTTAGAAAAAACAACATTCACCGGATTAACACTCGTAAGTTTGCTAACAAAAAGAAGGTTCTTCGTGATATGAGGAACCACGAGGACATTCAACAGAGATAAATCACGAGATAAAGTATGAGAGCCAGTATGAGAAATAGAAAGAGTGTTACCATTTCCCACAACAACCCTATCAGAACCAGAGTAGTTGGATGTGGAGTCTAAACCATCAGTAGAATTAGCCATGTGTGATGAGGCACCCGTGTCGACATACCAATCAGGAGAGTTCTGATTTATCGAACAAGTGTTTTGAAAGGCATGAGCAAGATTGGCTTGTTGTGGAGGAGAAGAGTAATGTTCTGGGCACACTCGAGCATAATGTTCACCACGGCAGATTTGGCAATTAGGGGGATAGCGACCACCGGAACGACCACCACGGCCAACGGAACGACCACCACGGCCAGGATTACCGCCACGATTAGAATTAAAATTATAACCCCCATGGCCAGATTGATGGAACGAACCAGACTGGTAAACATTACCAGATTTCTTATGTGATCGCTGCTGAGTAAGGAAAGTCGGTGACTAGGAGGAGGCAGAAGCGGAGTCGAGCGATTTTGTAAATAGATCGTGCGACTCGGCTTTGGACAATAACTCAGGGAAGGAGGGCAGAGGCGCGAAGGAACCAATGGGATTTATCAGTATCGTCGATCGAACAACCCATGGTAAGAAGTTGATCACACAGATTCTTGAACGTGGCACCATACTCCGTGACAGAACGGGAGCCTTTCTTGATAAGTTGCCATTCGTCCTTGAGACGAAGCTCTCTAGCCTTGGATGGCCGATTGAAAGCAGTAGCCAAGGTAGACCACATAGCAGCGGACGTTGAGCATCCAACAACAACAGCCATGGCATCTTCAGTTAGGGTTGACGAGAGAAAAACTCTAACTATTTGATCTTTGCCAAGCCACTCATCGTAGGCAGGATTAGAGGAATCACCAGAATCAGTGGGGATCTTGGTAGATGGAGCGGGCAGCGAGCCATCAACGTAGGGAAGAAATTTCTGAGTGGCAAGAAAAGGATAGATTTGACCATACCACATGAGATAGTTTGTGGGTTTGAGTTTAATGGTGACTAGGTGAGTCATAGCATGTAGAGTAAGAGTCGAATCAAAAACGGAGGTGGAAGAAGAAGGTGTATCACCGGCCATGATGAAGAGAATTTCGGTAAAAAAAAAGACTAGGGTTTCTCTGCCTTGTTAGGCTGATAACATGAAAGAATAAGAGAAAATATATTTTACCTCAATTAAGGATTTTGATTTAGTCTATTCAATATATATAAAGATTACAATTAGGGTTTACAGAGTAACCTACAAGTAATTACAGATATGGAAAATATATACAAATCTCTAAAGATCTTTGACTAAATCAATTATGGACTAAATCATTATTCCTATTATTCTGTCTACTGTATTTTTCTTTTCCCCTGTTGTTCCGGTTTTCTCCCTCTTGTGATGGGTTTTCTTCCCGATTACGGGTTTTCCCATTGTGGCACTTTGTTGTGCTTGTTGGAGTGGTAGCCCTTGGGTCTGTTCTTTTGTGATTTGGGAGGTTTGTAGCGCGAGTCGTAGTGTGCGACAATCTGTTCCTTCTCTGGAGCCGATTTGCTATCTTCTTAGATCGCGGAGCTTCAAGGAATACTGGTTTGATCGGTGATCCTTCCACTCTCTCACGATTGAGTTTGGAAAATGTGGTCTTTTGGTAGAAATTTACTGTTTGGATAGGTGAGTGCGTGTGAAATGTAATTTATTTCCTATCTGTTATTCTACCCTAAAAAAAAAAAGAATTCACATATGAAAATATTATTATTATTATTGTTTTTATGCCAAATTCTATTGTAGTTTACAAAATCCCAAAGTCTATAAAGCTAATTAGGTTTTTATAAGTTGAAAATTATGCATAATTTTAGTTGTTTATAATGTAATTTATTGCATTTGATTATATTGTAATGGGTTGGTCTGTTATGGATTCGAGTGCATGTTGTGCACCCTAGTCCATGTTGCACTTTTCAGTTTTACTGACTTACACTTTTTGATAAATGGTGTTGCATTTTTCAATTATTAAACTGTATAATAATATTTTTAGTTATAGTGACTTACACTTTTTAGTAATATTGTGTTGTACTTTTCAATTTAATAACTTACACTTTTCTTTAGATTAGGGTGCACAACATGCACTCGAGTGCATACTAGACTTTACCTATTGTAAATGCTTGGAACCAAATTTTACGGAGTACAAAACATAATAAACTTTCAAATAATAATTAAGTATATCAATAAAAGGCAAACCCCATTTAAAATAAAAAAATTACTCCATAAACTTCAATTTAAATATATACAAAGCTCTAAAATTAAAAGTATTCTAATCAACAATAAATATAAGGGCAAGTTGGTGTCTAGCACAAAAGGCAACCTGTAAGAATTTGTTGGTACATCTAATGGAAAATAATGGAAAATAATGGAAAATAATGTTAGGAGATACAAATTGTCACTGAGAAAGACCATTGTGCCCTTAAAAAAAAATCACACCTACTATCTTCTTTCATACTCTTTCTACTCAGTTATTTTATTAAAAAAATTATATTTCGATTTCTTATTTTTTTTATTCAACCAAATTTTTTATTCAAACATTTTAATTCCAATTTTACTTGAATTTTAAATTCAAAATTTTACAAATTTCAGATTTTTTTTGTTTTTCAAATTATATTTTATTCTTTTTTACTCAATTTTTATATTTAAATTTCTTAGCTTTTCTAATTCACGCAAAAAAAAAAAAAAAAAAATTAATTCAAATTTAACTTGATTTTTTTTTATTCATTTTTCAAAAAATTTAAGTCAGATTTTTTATTAAATTATTTTAATTTAGTTAAAAATCTTTTTTCTCTAAGTCTTTGACGGGTCAAATCATACATTTTTATCAACTTAATTCAATTTTTTTATTCAAATTATTTTTCTTTAGTTTTTTTATTTATATTTTATTCAAATATTTAATTTATATTTTATTCAATTTTTACTCAATTTTTTTGTTGAATATTTTTTTTCAAAATTTCTAAGTCAATTTTTTTAGTTCATTTTTCTTTATTCAAATATTTTAATTTATATTTTTTACATAATTAAAATATGAATATCGACATATATATTGAATATTGAACACTGAATCGATATATATTGAATATAATTAAATATTGAACATTGAATATCAATATATATTGAATATAATTAAATATTGAACATTGAATATCGATAAATATTGAACACTGAATATCTATATATATTGAATACGATGACACGATTGTTGAACATATATAATTACATTTAATTAAAATGTTGACATACAAGACTAGATATACCCAGAAAAAATGAAATAAAATAACAAAAGTAGAGAAATCGTACTAAATCTTTGCAATTAGAATGTGTATTTTTTCTTTAAGAAATGCTTGAGAGACATGCTCTTAAGTCGATGCAGGGGTGAATATAAATCAGATTTATACATAGAACACTAGCCACATAATCAGATTCATATATTGAATTATATATATGTTGAAATGTAATAACACATATTCTGCAATCATAAAAGGAACATGAACATCAGAAAAGTAAATACAAGATATAATCCTAAGTCGGCTTCTTCAAAGTTAACAAACCATGTTCAACACAGATTTGTAGAAGTTTCTTCAAACAAGTGAAAAAAGAATATATTTAAAAGGCATAGAAGATTCAATCACAACACAAATTTGTACAAGTTTTCTTCAAACAAGTGAAAATGAGAATATATTTATACAGGATAGAGGCTTCAATCACAACAGCCAAGTAAATAAAGATGTTAAAACAGAGTTGTTTACCAAACAACATATAACAACAATCAGTTTTTATCAAAGTGACGAACACACACAAAAATAACTTTAAAGGTGTATTTTTAAATATATATGTAATAAACACATTTTACATATTATTAGGTAGCACGACAATAATTAGGATTTATATGCATTGCATATACTCTCCCTAAGAGGATGCCCAAAAACTGCCCGAAGGCGGTGAACCAAATGACCCCAATCTTATTTTCTGTGATGACCTACAACTAGAGTCTCCATTCCAAACAACTCACGGAAAAAACTGATCTACCAAACTAACAGTTTCTACGGCGCTACGACAATGTACTTATGGAATTCCAGTTATATTATATACATACATCAACATATTCATTATACCTTGCAACTTCCCTCAAAGAACGAAGTAACTTCTTGCCCAATGGTGCAGCATAGTACCTGTACAGATTAATGTACAGATGAGAAAAACAAATACTACATTTAATCAGATGCAGACAAAACGGATTAGCAAAAAGGATTAGAAAAAATCCATCACTAGATTAGGACACAACTGCAATTCTCACGTCTTTAAAAAGAAGCTCTTTCAGGAGAATCTCTCTTTGATCACTTCTATGGGTCTTTAATGCTCAGCAAAATTTCCAAACTACAATAATGTCAATGTCTTTTACAGGTCGTATAACCACACAAAAGACTAATCAAGAAACACTTAACGAGGTACAAAAACTGGATTTAAAACTAGGTTGGTCTTTAAACACTACTCAATAATTTACTTCAATTTTTGGCCACTTATCACCTCACAGGAATGCAAATTGGGACGTGGGCATAATTGAAAAACAGGGCAATTTGGACGTGGGGCGTAATTGAGGATTATTGACAGATAAAGAAGAGAACCAAAAGTTCAGAAACTTATCCCTTTTCAGCTTAACTATACCTCCTAGGTTCATTTGTTTTTCAATTTTAATTTGCTAGACTTTATTTCTTATGGTTCAATAAATAACACAAAGAACAGAACACCCTGTTCTTATTGAAAGACCACTCTAAGCATATTCAAGTATTTCAATGTACTATCGTTTGTTAATGTACTACTTTAATGTACGACATCTTAAAAACTAAGAAATTTTAGATTTCCACCATAACCACCAAAATCTCAGCAAATCAACATCTATTTCAAAAGGCACGACCAATTCATCGAACATATATGTGAGCATAAACGCAATAGCCGCACTCTCACACTACAGTTTCTTCAGATCTACATATACCACACCAAAATAAAATTTTAACAAAAATTACTCCAATGAAATCAAACAAAACGCATAACCAATTATAGCACAAGTAGAATCTAACCTAATTTTTAAAGCGTTGACAGTAAATCATAAACTTTTTAGGTTCAAATTCTTCCACTTTTCAAACGCAAGCCAACTTCAGAAACCTTGCAAATTGATGAAACCGTTTAATAACCTGCTTCTTCCTAGAGAGTAGAAAATTTGGAAAAGAGGATAGAAACTCACTGAGTCAACTTAGTGTGTCAACACCCCCAGAAAACCCTAGATCTACGCCGCCATCATGCGAGCGGCGCAGATCGGAGAAGACGAGCCCCTTGACGGAGCATTCAGGCTCTGCAACGGGCGATATCGATATGCCGGGACTGAGATCGGGCGAATTCGTACCTTCACCGCAATTGTTTTCGGCTTCTTTGGCTCCGGCGGCGGCAGCTTCTCCACCTTCACACTCAGCACTCCGTCCTGACAAACCGCCGAGATCTTATCCGTGTTCGCATCTCCGGGAACACAAATTTCCTCATCAATTTCCCCACGCGCCTCTCCATTCTCACGAACTTTGCCCCTTCCTCCTCCTCCCTCTTCTTCTCACCGCTGCTTAGAAGCACATTATCGTCCCCCCCACCTGCACCTTGATGTCGCCCGATCTCACCCCTTCCATATCGATCTCGAACACGTACGAAATCGCATACTCCTTGATGTCGGCCGGTGTCGCCGCCATGGCCTTGGCGTCGCAAACGTAGGTCTTAGTTGGGGCATTGATTGGTTTTTTGGCTTAGGAATCGTTGAAATGGCTAATAGAAACTATGAGAGAGAAGAGAGAGGAAATAAATTTATGAGAGAGAATAGAAAGATAGGAGAGATGATATGAGAGAGATGATAGAGAGAGATGATATGAGAGAGAAAAATAAGGGACGGTTGATTTGAAATCAAAGGGTAATTGAGACATTTTAACAGGGATTTTGTAGTGACAAGTTTTATTAAATCGACTTGTACCTTTTACCACTTAAGAGACAAATTTTGCATTAACAAGTCAATAATCTCTAAATATAATATAAAAAAAAGGTCTAGTCTCTTGACAGAGCTGTCAAATCCACCTCAACCTATCATTTTATGGATTTTGACGGGACGGTCCACAATGGGAACGG
The DNA here is from genome assembly GCA_963675135.1 of Galeopsis tetrahit. Taxonomy (NCBI): domain Eukaryota; kingdom Viridiplantae; phylum Streptophyta; class Magnoliopsida; order Lamiales; family Lamiaceae; genus Galeopsis; species Galeopsis tetrahit. The sequence goes on from OY776131.1 coordinate 44,236,653, forward strand.
ATTGAAAATACTCAATCCAACTCAACTCATGGTGGATTGTGGGCTAGTCCGTTGACTTTTTTATTATATAGGAGTATATATTTATCTACGTATAAATTTTTTTTAAAGAATAGTTTTGGATAATTTTTCATAAAATTCACCTGATTGACGTGAATAATTTTAATCTCTTATAATTAAAAGTAGACCTCAAATATAATTTTTTTTTAATCGAACTAAATTTTTAATCTTCAAATTGTTTAATTCTTATCTCAAAATGACATAATCAATATATAATATTCAACAAAAATTTATTTGACAAATCAACAAAACAATCAGCAGCAAATGTCAATTTGCGAATACACGTCTCACCACACTAACTCTCAATCTACTCATGATGTGAATTTACATTTATTATCAAGTCTCTCTCAAAGTAATATGAATATGTGGGCGACAGTGGTGCATTCTCATTATCAAATTTCAATGTTGTTTAATATAATATTTTGTAATTTTTTATCTTGATTTAAAGTTGAATTGAATTCATAAATTTCTAGTTATCACATTTTTACTCACACTTAGGGGTTGGAAATGGGTCATGCTACCCGATGGGGACCTACAACTCGGCCTATTAAAGCTCGACTCGTTTAATAAAAAGTCGGGCTCAAGCTTTTTATGAAACCTATTTAGTTAAATAGACCGGACTCGAGCTTTTTTATAGGGTAAAGTCTAGTATGCACTCGAGTGCATGTTATGCACCCTAGTCCATGTTGCACTTTTCAGTTTTACTGACTTACACTTTTTGGTAAATGGTGTTGCACTTTTTAATTATTACTAAAAATATTATTATACAGTTTAATAATTGAAAAGTGCAACACCATTTATCAAAAAGTGTAAGTCAGTAAAACTGAAAAATGCAACATGGACTAGGGTGCATAACATGCACTCGAGTCCATAGCAGACCAACCCTTTTTATAGGCTTTTTAAGTTAAACAGGCCCGACCTATTTAACTTTATTTATATAAAAATAATAAATAATATATAAAAATATAATCAATATATAATGTATGTGATAATTAAATTTAGTAAGTTTAGTAATAGTAACTACTCTATTATTATATTTTTTTTTTAATAGTCCCTGACTTACACTTTTTGGTAAATGGTGTTGCACTTTTCAATTATTAAACTGTATAATAATATTTTTAGTTATAGTGACTTACACTCTTTTTAGTAATATTGTGTTGTACTTTTCAGTTTAATAACTTACACTTTTCTTTAGACTAGGGTGCACAACATACACTCGATTCCATACTAAATCAAACCATTTTAAATCAGCTTTTCAAATTGTGAACAGTGCAATCCACTAAATCTTATTCTAATGTAGTAAAGTCTACTTAGGTCTGACTCATTATCACCCCTATTCACACTTCAACTTTAAAAAAAAAGTTTAACCCGTATATGTTCATTTTTTAAATGGACTTGTATTATTCAATCCAACCCAATTTTTTTTTTTTTTGTAGACGGAGGCGGACCAACCCCAACGTACCAATCCCTTTTTTTTTTTTTTTTTTTAGACGGAGGCGGACCAACCCCAACGTACCAATCCCATTTTAATTAACATATCCATCTCTTGTTCTGTGTGCTCTCTAATTGGGTGGATTGTATTTATAAATTGAGAGTTAGGTATAAAAAAGGGAAAATTACTAATACCTACACCCATTTAAATTTTAAAGTCAATTTTTTTCGTGTTTATCTTGGAATCTAAGTATCCTTCAAAAAAAAAATCTTAGAATCTAAGTAAAATTTGTAAAAATTAGAACCAAAGTAAAAAAAAAAAAAAAAAAAAACCTTCTCTTGTACCGTTGTACAGAATAATTGAAGCATTGAAAAGAACAATCACGAAAAAAAAAAAAAGACGGTTATTAACACTTGTAAACCGCACACCTCCGATTGATACACTCCTCTCGATAAAGAGAACTCCATTAATTGTCCAAATTACTTTCTTTTCACTAAAAATTCCTTATTAAATACATTTCACCTCAAAACCTTAATTTATCTCATTTTTCTTTTCTCCTCCCTCACTTCCTCTTAAAAAAGTTAAAAAAAAAAAAATACAAACTCACCCCTCCCCTTCCTCCCTTATCTGTAAAAACAATAGAAAGAAAAAAAAAAAGCTCCCTTTGAGGTTTTGACACTATTTAAAAAATTTCCTTTAAAAAAAGATTGAGATTTTTATAAAAATTTGACACTATGAATAGAGTTGGTAGCGCGAAAATCAGAAATAGAGTTTGAATGTTGAAGGGAAAATGTATTTAGTATTGAGAGTATATTTAATAGTGATACTTTTACTTAAACTTGTATTTTAAATTTTTTACATCATTGTTTAAATAATAAATATGAGGGAAGAGTGCGGTTAACAAAGATGATGGTGTAAATAACCCTTCCCAAAATGAAAAAAATTGTACTGAATACCTATTAGTAGGCCCAAATTGTATGGGGCTTGAGATCCCTCCTCACACCTTGCTTGATTTGAACGCCAGGTTTAAGGGTGCGGTTTTTGTACCTCCTTGGTTGTTTGATACACTCCCCACTCATTTATTATTTTAATTCTATTTTATATCAATTCTAACCAACTCTTTAACTTTTTTTTTTTTTAAGAAAAAAATATCTTTCATTTATTCACACGAAAAACAAGTAGAATCGAGAAGACTGTCCACAAAATCCGGAGGCTCAACCCAATTATGAGGACTCTCGAACTCACAAGAACTCCAAACAAGAGCATGTGTTACAGAATTGACAGTACAACTAACCAAACTAATCTCGCATCATGGAGGATTCACCATCGCATTATGGAGGATTCACCAATGACCTTCTAGCCACATCGATATAGTTTCCAAATGTTGAAGATATAGTTTGCCCGCCTTTGATGACGTTAAACACTCTCTTCACATCTATCTCAATTACCACCCTCCCGATCTCCAACTCCGCCACCCAAGATAAGGCCTCGGCAACACCCCCACATCTCTCCCTCATCAACTTTCAGCAGGCCTAGGTGCTTGATAGTCTTGTAAGAATAAATTTTCCCTTCTCGTCAGCCGTCGCGTGCGACCATTCCCACTCCCGTCTCCATCGTGTCCTTAAAAACCCTGCATCCACATTAACTTTTATCCAACCCTTGTTCGGTTTATGCCAGCGATTGCAAGGAACTATTGTGGTACACCTCAACTCGTGGGCCCTTGCCACTTTCCATTTTGAGAGATATGTCATGGCTTGATAAATTGATATAACAGTTAGTTTTTTGAGTTCCATACCACGTCATTTCAGTTTTTTCATATCTGCCATGCCCCCATAAGTGTCCGCTCCTTCCCAGACTTGTCGAGCTTCCCCAAAATCTGTAGAAAAAGTTCATCTTCCCCTTCCACCTGCTCAAGACTATCCTAAAAAATCTTAGTCAAACTGCATTGCGCAAACCTGCATGTAACAAATAAATGCCACAACGTTTCAGCCTCTTCCCCACATACTGGGTAGTCAATCGAGTCATTGATACCCATTCTATAGGGGGTCGTCTTCACAGGCTCACAGCCAGACACCTCTTACACAGCCAGCGTCCAATAATATAATTAAAACTACATACATTTATAATATATTTTTTTCACCGCCTTACATTACTTATATAAATATTTAAATTAAATTAAACTGCTTTTTTGTAAAGTTGATGATTTTATTCTGTTTTTTAATTTCAGAGTAAATTAAATAATGACCAAACAATTACTCCGTATTAAATTGTGATGAAAAAATAATTAATTTAAAATTTTCATAAGAACCGAAAGCCCAAAACGTCTTTTTTTTTTTTTCGCAAAACAAAACGTCTTTGTTAAGAATGGGGAGTGTGATTGTTCTTCTGTTGCAGATCGAATGGCATAATGGAGGAGGAGGAGGAGGAGGAGGAGGAGGAGGAGGAGGAGGAGAAGCTGAAGAGGTGGAGAAGAATGGCATTGCAGATCGAGGATTTCGAAACAAATCCCCAATCCTTAATTCTGCTGCAATATTTTCAATCTTTCCATCGCATAAACCCCCCTTTCCAGCCCTTAATTTGTAAGTATCTAACGGTTTGTTCAGAGCGGCGTCCGATCATACACTGCGACGTGTCGTGCAGACCCGAGACGTGTCAGCTGAATTTCTTATACACATCTATGAAAAACTTTCCAAATTAGCCTAACAATCACTATAAATGAAATGAAAACCCTTGCCTTTCTTCAATTCCGCCGCCCGCCGCCGCATTCCATTCACAATTTTGATTTTAAGGTATTCTCCTATCAATCTGTGTTTGTTTTCTTGATCGTTTGGAAGAGTGGGACTGTGCGTGGTTTATAGGGTCGTTCATTTTAGATTTTGGTTTATGATTTTGCAGAATTAGGGCTTTCTCTGTCATTGTTTGATTACCATTTTAGTGTGTGAATCATTTTCAAACGACATTGAGAAGAGATTAGGAATTTTTTTTTTTTTTTTGTAGAACTTGCTATGTGCTCTCGTTTACTTTCTGTTTCAGTTGCCCTAATTGAAAACAAAGTTATTCAGGAATGATTGGTATTTAGGAACATATATGATTACTGGTTACTGGTTTAGGGGAAGTGATGTTATTCCATGCCAATTTGGTCACTAAAATGTCTAAGTTGTTTTATTTCAAGCTAATCCCTCTTGAATTTCATGTATGATTTGATTGGACTGGTCTTAATATTGAGATGCCTAAATTGACTGGAATACTAGATTCATGTTATAAAAAATGGAAAGCTTATTGTTTTGGTGTTAGTTTGGGAATGTTCAATTTCTTTTGGTCCTGTATCCTACTTCTTGTGTACAGTTTATTTGCCTTCACACATGAAGTGATTAAAAGATAGCTTTTAGCCAGTTTTTTATTAAGTTTATTTTACAGTATCATTTTTTCCAGTTTTGAGGCACTTATTGGCTGTAACATCAAATGCCTGATATGCAATGTATGATTTTGCAGGCCTTTCTATCTGAATATCATGGCGGACCAACAATTCAGGACATATACACGGTCTAGAAGCAGGCGAGTCTTGTTTGATATTGACCTCAATCTTGCGCCTCCCGTCGAAATCCATGGTGAGGAGGATGAGATACCAAATAGGGACGTGCAAGCAGACCATGAGATTCCAAATAGTGACGAGCAAGCAAACCAGTCAGGTGATTCTTCTCTGCCTGCACCTATTAATGTCGAGGAGCTTGAGGATGATGATGTCATGATTTCCTCACCGAGGGCATTTGAATTGGTATGTTATAAATTATATCTTTCTTCTTTTCTTGTTTTTTTATTTGAGTACATTTTTCATCCATGCATGCATCGGTATGGTCGTGTAATGAAAGTTTAAACATTTTTCTTTTTAGGCCTCACAATATGCCAGAAGGAATCGTAGGCGCCCTGGTGTGGTTGATGCTGAATCTGGTAATTTAACTTTTATTTGGATTTTCTGCTTTATGGTTATTTTGTTGTTTATTTTTATTTGCTCTTTACTTGTAGTCTCACCATCATTTGTTCAACTTCATAGATAACTACTACTAGAATTGTTTCAGATAGATCGCCATATTGAATGACAGCATTGCATTATTTCCTATAAATGAAGAGAAGTTAACATCAATGTTAGGCGCTTTTAAACAATCTGTTCAGGTTCAAAGGACTTAGTGTGTCTATACCTTGCCATATCTATTAAATAACATTAATAGTATGTTACTCTGTATTTAATAGTGTACATGTAATGTATATAGAAATACCTCTGGTCGAACCCTTACAAATGGAGGACCGGTCCTTCTGCTTAAAAAGCAGGGGCTTCTGTCCATGGTAGTCTGTCAATAAAGCTAAGCTAGTGCGAAAACCCTAGCAGACGAATGGCTGATTAATAACGGCACAGTTGCAAAAGACTAGGGTTACTCTTTGAGAACACATGTCTGCTTGGCGGTGGGCCCGGTAGCTTAACTTTAGCATTAAATTTATAGATATCCAACTTTGAATCACAACAGTTTTACTTCTCTTTATGCGGCTGATCTAACAATATTACCTTCCTTCTAAAAAGTTAAAATCTTATAATTTGATTATCTTTAATTTGAATTATTATGTATGGAATGTTTCTATTCTTTTATGTGTATGTATACATGTGTCCCCACACCCAAATCCTTACTTTGAATGTTTTTTAGTTGTGTCCATGTCACCACTGTGTCCTAATTTTAGAAAAATGTGAAGTCCGACACTCATACAGGGGCATATCCTCCCTTATCGTTGAAGGTAGGGGTGGGAATGGGTCAGACTACCCGACAGGGGCCTACGGCTTGGCCTATTAAAGCTCGGCTCGTTTAATAAACAAGCTGGGCTAAAGCTTTTTGTAAAGCCTATTTAGTTAAATAGGCCGGGCTCGAGCTTTTTTGTAGGCCTTTTTAGCCCAATAGACCGGCCTATTTAACTTTATTTATATATAAATATATAATACATATGTAATAATTAAAGTAAGGAAGTTAGTAATACTAACTACTAGTCTACTACGTAATTATGTTTTCCTTTGTAATAGTTGAATAAAACATTTGAATATATTTTTTGGAACATTTGATAAAAATTTATTGCTTTTATTTCTACATTTTGAGATTTAAATAGTCGATTTTATGATTTGACGATAATAAAGTGTTGTAGATTTTTTTTTTAATGCACTAATAAAACTAAAAAAGCTTTTAAAAGGCTTTCGGGTCAGGCCTATTTATTAAAAAGGCCAGGCCAAGCCTTAAAAAGAGCCTATGACAGGCCCACCATGGGCCAGGCTTGGGCCTAAAAATTATGTAACGGGCCGGACTTTTTTTTGTAAAGCCTATCTAGGCCTGGCCCATTCTCACCCCTAGTTGAAGTGGCTTTAATCCCCCCAAAAAAAAACCTGCAAAAAACTTTCTTATTAGTACTACTTAATTAAATTAATTTATTATTCATTTTTTTGTAATTTTACTTAATTAATAACTCTATCCAGATTGTACAAATTACCCAGTACTTATGATTATCAGTAAACAATATAGAAAAAAATGATTTTTTACAAAAACTCTAATTTATTTCTCTACTTACAACACCTAATCCTAAAATATTTCTTTGCTTCCCTCTTTTTGCTCTTCTTAATTTCCTTCGCTGCAGAAAAATTTCTATAATATTTCGGTATAAGATGTTAATGATTGTTCTATATTTGATGTTTTAATGTTTTAATCTCTTTTATATATTGCCTAGTTTTTTTAATTTAATTTGATAATTTTGTGGCAGTTTATTTCTAGTTTTCTACAATAATTTGATTTTAAAATAGTTTTTACTTATAATTTGCTCTTTTAGTAATGATCAGATGGTCATACTATTGTAATTTAGTAGTAATTAGCCTTAGTAATCTATTTTCAGAAAATAAATCAAATAACAACAAAACAAATGAATTTTATTGAAGAATATCGGATGTGTATTGTATTTATATTTCCTTCGCTGCAGAAAAATTTCTATAATATTTCGGTATAAGATGTTAATGATTGTTCTATATTTGATGTTTTAATGTTTTAATCTCTTTTATATATTGCCTAGTTTTTTTAATTTAATTTGATAATTTTGTGGCAGTTTATTTCTAGTTTTCTACAATAATTTGATATTAAAATAGTTTTTACTTATAATTTGCTCTTTTAGTAATGATCAGATGGTCATACTATTGTAATTTAGTACTCCCTCCATTTTCCAATAAGTGTCACTTTAACTTTTTAACCAATTTTAAAATAAGTGTCATTCTAGAGATTTTTCTTTAATTTTGACTATTTTATCCTTGTTCATTTACCATAAATATTTTTCATTAATAAATTCCACAAAAATTGTTTATACCAAAATTAATTTGGTTTATGAATACTAGCTACATTCTTAACTAAATTATTTATCAAACAAAATTCATATATTAAAATTAGTTATAATTAATGAAGGGTGATATCGACCACAATTTATAATCTTAATTTGTTGAAAAAAACTTAAATGACACTTATTAAAAGATGGAGGGAGTAGTAATTAGCCTTAGTAATCTATTTTCAGAAAATAAATCAAATAACAACAAAACAAATGAATTTTATTGAAGAATATCGGATGTGTATTGTATTTATATTTCTAATCAATTTTTAAATATATTAGAAAGGTTTTGTAATAAAATACACTTTACTAACTACGGAGTATTGAATATTCTGTATGAATTATGATCGATATAATTATTTTTTAATTTTTTTAGCACCCTCAAACAAATTACTCTAGCTCCGTCCCTGCACTCATATGCACTTATTTTGCATCACAATAAAGTGCAACTTGTCATGCGATTTGCAAATATTCATTACCTTCAATAACATGGAGTATACAAGGAAGCTTGCTATGCATTATGTTTATTAGTTTATGACATGTAATACCTTGCTGGAATAACAAATACTACATGTTTTTGGATACTCTTTTTTTTTACCAGAGTATGTTTGGAAAAGAACATCTCATTTACGTCCTCTTGCATTCTGCATAAATAATCTTCTAGGCACTGATGGTATATATCAATTCAGTGACAGCAATGAATTATATCCTATATCTGAATAAAAGTGTAATATTTAATTTTTGCCCTATTGTCTAACCTCAATGTTTAGCCCTATTTTAAAGATGTCTATTGGTCGCCATGGAATTTATTATACATTTTCTTCTGATATATTTGCTGTTTAACGACCAAATCATTGGTTTCGGCTTTTCCTGTTTTTTACATTAACAGAATCTTCTTGCTGATGTGCTTTGCGATATAATTACAGGGCCATCTCGCACCAGGCGCAGATGGACTACGCCATACCAGACAATTATCAATTGCGAGACTTACATAAACTTGGAGGGCGATAGCAGTTCACTTGTAAGTAATTGCTGTGCGCTCCTTTCTAGTTTTTCCTTTTTGGGTGGCTTGTGTTTTTTTTATTTCTTTTGAAAGTCTTACATAAAGCAATTTTTGTGCAATTGGTGTGCATTTTCACATTTTGTGTGTATTTTTATATAGTATTAGTTTTTTCATTAAGAGTTGTTAGTTTGATAGTATTAGTTGTTTTATTAAAATCACACATATATTTGCTTGTTTTTTTTAAAAAAAAAAAGGGGTTTCTTAGTTTTTCCTTCTTTACCTCCACCGTATTCAAATTTTATACGTGCTTATTTTCATCTGTTCACATTTTTCTGGTTTGATTTTTTATTTCAAGGTATTTTCTTAATTCATCTGTTTGTTATTCTGATCGTTTGAAAGAGTGGGATTGTGCGGTTGTGGTTTATAGGATCTTTCATTTTAGGTTTTTGTTTTGGGTTTTGCAGAATTGGGGCTTTATCTGTTTAGTTTTTTGTTTATAGAAATTTCATTGTATGTCATTGTTTGATGTGCTTGTTGGATTTGAGAATTGAAGTTGCTGCTTTTTATGACCATTTTATTGGTATGAAAGGTTTAAGTTTGAATGTATGAATCATTTTCGTATGACCTTGAGAAGAAATTAGAAAAGATGTTTTTTTTTTTATTGTCGCACTTGCTATTTGATTGGAGTGAGTCCTGATTGTTTGCTCTCGTTTACTTTCTTCATCACCACATGTGATCTTCATTCAATATCTTCTTGATTGTTTCTGGGTCAAAGTTAGGACGAAATACTGTTTTAAAGCCAATAACCTTAACAAGTGGGGCAACACAAACACCATTTTTCTCGTTGTAATCATCCAACACTATTACCATCTCATACACGTGCACAACTTCATTGGAAGACATAATATGTTTGATAATAAAATTTAAATATTTTTAGTTTGCATTTAGATATATCAATATTCATTGTTAAATATCTCAAAACATATAAATATGCTCTTATATTAAAACTTGAGTGTGTCTTGCATATCATGAAAATCATCTACAATTGAGTTTTTACAATTTTTTTTAAATTTGTACACTAATGGCAGTTTGTAAGAAATTCATCTTCTATTTTGTTCGATGTATAGTCATAATTTGTACATCCTTCAGCTTACGTGCATTGAAACTCATAATTCATTAGCACATATCAAATTAAATAAAAAACTTCAAAATTTGTCATTTTTTAATGTACACCAAGTGATGTTCAATAAACAACAATTGAAACCACGATAATATCATAGAATGAACAATATTCAATGATAAATAATTTTCCAATTCTCATAGATGTATTTTTTAATTGTGCAATTAAAAGAATAGAAATTAACATAAAAACTGTTGGACTCAACTTCATATTGTACCCAATTTCCATTATGTTTTGTCGTTTTGGGTACATTTTTTTTTTCCTTTTGACAATCTTACATAAAGCAGTTTGTGCAATTGTGTGTGGATTTTTATATAGTAGTATTAGTTTTTTTCACCTAAGAGGCGTTAGTTTGATAGTATTAGTTGTTTTATTAAAATCTCGCATATATTTGCTTGTTTAAAAAAAAAGGTTTCCATAGGTATTATGAATCAATGCACTAGACATGCACGATAAGACCAATACTTTTCTTTTTCCATAGGCATCCATGATTTTTTTTATTTTGATTTTCATTGGCATGAATGATTGAGTGGTTTTAATATGTTGTATGAAATTTTATGTAAAGGTTGTACCGAGCGCTTCAGTGCCTCCGGCGGCTCCCACTCCACCACCACCACCACCACCACCGCAGGAGCCTATATTCAACTGCCCAATTTGCAGGGGGCAATTAGTTGAAGAGACGAGCACAAAGTGCGGGCACATTTTCTGCAAGGGATGCATCAAAGCTGCCATCGCGGTTCAGCCGAGATGTCCTACCTGCAGGAAAAAGGTTACTGTGAGAGACATCTTCCGTGTCTACCTTCCAGCGACTCAGAGTGCCTGAGCCCTCTGTACGTCTCTCTCTCCTTCGTATAAACTATTTTCCCTCTCTCTAGACAACTTATGCGCAACGAAATTCTTTTAGTAAAACAAGTGAACCATTTAAATATGTTCTTGAGTTGCACGTGCATAGTAGTATTTGCCTTTATTCAATAGCAATTGGTATTAGAAATGGAAACAAAAATTGGAAATTAGAGTTAATAGGGTGTAGGTAATTCCGAAACAAGTTTACAAGCTGGTTTATGTAGATCCTTTTACACTTTTCATTTTATGCTCTCACAACTAATGTGGCATTTCCTCTTGTAAATAGGATCCCTCCGTGCACAAAGGTTGTCATGAAAGAATCCTCTTGTAAATATTATTTATTTTTTTGAAGAAACTCTTAAAATTATTCATCTTTTTTGCCTCTTTTTCATTTTTTTTTGGGCTAGTTTTATGTGAAATATTTATGTATATTCATTTCAGTCATTCACACTCACATTCTTTATAAATACACCCACTTATAGTTCTACCCACATTTTTTATAAATACACTCACTGACAATTCAATTCACATCCATATTTTTTATAAATACACTCACTAGCAGAAATTGTACTTAGTCGTCTTCTCCGAGCAGTTTTCGGCCTCAATAAAAATTATAGAAAAAAATATTAGGGAAAATTTTTGTTTTAGTCCTATAAGTTTGAGATATTCCAAAAAAAATCATTTAACTTTCAACTTTAATTTGGTGCCACATGTATTAAAAAATGTCACATCACTATCTCTCCTTTATATATATTTTAAAAAATAGAATTAATAACACTCCAAAATATTTTATACACACACCATAACTAAATAATATTTACATAAATAAAGAGTAAAATAATTTTAAAAAATAACTTCAAAAAATCTGAAAAAAAAATGTAATTAAAATTTAAGAGTATTTTAAAAAAACTAACTAAATCTTTAAAAATAATTAATATTTTTGAAAAAAAATCTTAGAAAATTAAATAGAATCTGAAATTAAAAAATAAATCATCAAAAAAAATTCAAAATATTGAATTTATTTAATAAAACGTAAAAAAAAAAAAAAGTAAATTAAAAAAATCAATAAAAAAGTAAGATTTAATTTTTTTATTTTATTTTCTTAATATTTATTTTTGATTGAATTGATTTTTCTTTCATTTTTTATCTTATTTTGTTTTTTTAATCGAATCATTAATTGGTATTTTTAATTTAATTATTTTATAAATTTTATTTAATTTATTTAATATTTATAGATTTTATTTGGATTTAATTAATTTTTTCATTTAAATATTTTTTAATATTTAGTTGATTTTTTGGAAATATATTTATTTACCATGAATATTTGATAAAATGATGATATTATCATTAAATTTAGTTATACGTTTCAATTAGAGGAAAATAATATAAGGGTTACTTAGTTATTTTATATACATTTATTTTTGTATTTAAAATTATGGGGTGTGTATAGAGTATTTTTTGGTGTTATTAACTCTATTTTTTTAATATATATAAAAAAGAGATAGTGATATGGCATGATGATGTGGCATTTTTTAATATATGTGGCACCAAATTAGTCAATTATAATTCCTTCAAAACATAAAGGATTAAAATTGAAGTAAAAAATGATTAAAATTGAAAGGTAAATGACGTATTTTGTAAAGTTGAAAGTTAAAGGATTTTTTTTGGAATATCTCAAACTTATAGGACTAAAACAATAATTTTCCCAAAATATTACATAAAAGAATTGATATTATTATATAAAAAATTATATGTTACTACATACTACAGTTTTGAATTACTACATTGAATATGCATTTGTTACTATATTTAACCTTTATCAAATGATTTGCATTACAACATGGTTATTTTGTTTACTACATGTGATAATATATGTTACTACGTATTATAATGTGAGTTACTACATTAACAAAAATACTAGAAAAAAAAACGTGTTACTAAATAAAAGAATTTGTAATATTATATAAAATAGTTTGTGTTATTACTACATAGAATAATGTGTGTTACTACATATTACAATTTGAATTACTACATTTAATATCCCGCGTTCGACAATAAAATAAAAGATAAAAAAATCACTAAAACTGGTAAAATAAACGAGTTAAAATTTTTTGTCAAAATTAGAACACAAGCGGGCCAATTGACAAATAAATTAAGAATTAACCCAAATGAATTAAGAGTTTATTTCTGTTTAGGGTTTAAGAGGTAACAATGCACCAGCCTAGCCACGTCCCGATACGACTCCTCACTGGTAAAGGTCAAGGTGGTTTTCATTCGCTCATACAGAAGCGTCTTAAGAAGGGGAAATACCCCATTGTTTGAAGCATACTCTGCCTCAAAGCAACGTTTCACCCAGCATGGTACATTGTAGTCTTCAAGTTTCAAGCTCACTACATCGGACCCCCCGCATATTCCAAATATGAGTTGTGCATCTCGGTTTAATAAAGGCACACGTTCCCCACCAATCACAAAACATTCACTGTCAAATTCAAAGCGACGCAGGATCTGGCAGATATCCCCCTCGTACTTGTGGCAACGCTTCATCATCTCCTCGTCCCCTTGACTGTATATCGCTTCAAACATCAGCCAGAATGGGGTCCTCTTTATCTCTTTCAGATGCCTTTCAGTGAAAACCACACTCGTAACCTCCTTGATAGCAGTTCGCAGGTTTGATCTGTAGCAGGTCTCTTTCTCTGGTAACGACACATTTTCTGCAACGAACATTTCGTCACTTCTAAAACATACCACAAAATCTGTAACTTTAAATATATTATCAACAAAAAGTATATCTCCTTACCAAAACAGTTGATCGGCTTATTATCTTTTTTCTTCGTATCCTTCCTATCATATTCAACAGGCTTTTCATAAATAACATCTTTCAGCTTCAATCCTCTATACTTTCGCTTGCGTTCATCCACTAAATAAGTAATACAAGAAATCACTCAAATGTATTGTGTTTACACATTACAATCAACTACAAACATAAAATCACCATAAGCGTAAGTACAAAAAAGGAATACATTCTTCAGAGTCACTGCATTTACATTTCTTTTTTGACTTCTTCCTCCGTTTTCTTATGACAACCTCCTCTTCACTGGTTTCTTGGCTATCAGAACCTGTACAATGACGGAACTAATATAGTTTAAACACGAATACACATACATAGACAGGAATAAGCATGTTTTTTGTATATTTTTCCTCTCTTTGCTTCATAAATACCAAACACTAACCACTTTCGGAAGTCTCGTACACGTACTTCACAGGTTTCCCTAAATAAACATCATAGCAGTCAAAATTATCAACAATATAGTAATAAAAAGATAGTAGTTACTGGTAAAAAATGTAGTATGTAAATCAATTAGCTTACCTTTTTTCCGCTTCCGGGAAATCTCCTTTTGTTTATTATGTTTCCTCCCTTTATTTTAAAATAACCAAAAAAGCAATTCAGTACATGGATTAAATTTATGTAACTATGTAGTACATGGATTAAATTTATGTAACTATGTTATACATGATTTTTAACAGGGATGCAAATATTATATAAAGTACCTTCAATTTAATTACTGTTCAGTTCAAATATATATTCACATGGTTCAAATTCAAAACATTCAGATTTTCCAAACAAAAAAAAGAAAAAAAAAAAGCAAACCAGCAAATAAGGATCATCACTTTCATAAAAACTCTCATACCTCTGCTAGATCTGGGGATTTCCTCACTTTCATCGGAGGAACTGACATCTACATACTTAACCTTTCTTTTCGATCCTTTCCTCATCTAAGACAAAAAACCAGAAAACAAAAAAAGGGCAAGGATCATCACAATTAAACAAGCCCAGAAACAAACACAAAATTATAAAATTTAACAAGAAAGTAACCAAGAACATAAATAAAATAAAAAATGTGTCAAATAATGAAGCAGAACAAAAAAAAAAAAAAAGAGGCCTCGACTTGTAACCAAGAAACCAAACAAATAGTGTAGCTTCAAAGTTCCAGTCGAGCCAACCTCTTAAACATGCAAAATAACATGATATATTGTAATATAAACACAAAAAAAAAATGTTTGTAATTACTAATTAGTCAAAGCAGTCCTTGTGGATTGAGTACTTTTTTTCTCTGTGATTAACATAATTTTTATAAATTAACCCAAGTTTGTGAGTGCAGATTGTGTGAAAAGATTACAAATTAGTGTTACTAATAACATGCTATAAACAGCAATAAACATGGAGTATGATGGAAGAAATTGGGTATCCCAAATTAATGCTGTGGGGATTAGGCATCAGCATCAATCACTACCATACCCATTTCCTGGTTCAATCACATGTGTGTCTGTAAGAGAGAGGCAAAAAATGTAAAGCCACCCAATCCCTACGGGCTACAGACTCTCATATGTGACATGTCTAGCTCACTGGCAAAAGGACATTGTAGAACTCAGAAATAATGCTTCTTTCATCATTGGAAAATCGAAACACGTGTGTAAGCAATTGTGTCATTTTATAAACGAATCATTTACGCCCTCCCTCCATTAATTTGGTTCTCATCCAAATAGACACAAATTTTAAGTAAGAATATTATTGTGTTCATTATAAAAATAAACTCAAATGACAAGTGAGAACAAATTTAATCAAATTATCTTTGATTTTAAGACAAGTTTGTCTTATTGAAAGAACGATTATCCATTTCATCTTGGTTGCATGAAATTAACAGTCCGAACAAGATTGTCACTTGTCTTCATCCTTCAAAAATTTAGGTTTTAGCTCCCACGCGCAGCAATTCCAATCTAAGCATCATGAATTTGAAAAACAACAATTTCCCACTTAAGAATGGAAGACTGAAGACGTTTGAAATGGATAATCGTTCTTTCAATCTAAAAAATCAAAACTTACTGTCATAAATCTAAAAAATTCTCAATTCAAATTTGAAAATGGAATGGATCAGACACAAGATTATAACGAAACCCCAAACATCTAACATGCATTAAAAAAACATCTAGCTGAAGAGAATGGGGGAAACAAAAAAGGCAAGAAACCCAGACAAAACACAGCCCAACAAAACCGTCGATATTTGTGTCCAAAAATCGAACCATGCTTTAGACATAAAACCTTACCTTCAACGGTTTTAATAAGAAGATGGTTCAGCTACCCCTGCAGAGGAAGCGTCGATGTTAGCCGTTGTTCTTTTTTCGCTAAAACGTGGACAAAAACCCAATTTTTTCAGTTCGTACCTCGATTTTTGGTTCCCTTGGCTAGAATAAGGGGTTATCGGCGTTCGGAAGCTTGAGACGGAAGGTAATGGTGATTTGCAGGTAATGTTGAATTTCTATTGACGAATGTAGTTGTGTGAGATGAGGTGTGGAGTGGGAAGAAGTTGAAAAGTGTAAAAAGGTGTTTTAGAAAGAGAGATGTAAAAAGGTGACCTGACACGACATCTTGTTTCTTTTCTCCTCCATAAGGGGCAAGCATGTAATCTTCAAATCCAAATGACACCTAAAGGAGAGGATTTTCTTTTGTAGGACTGAATTGATTTTTAAAAGCCCAAATAGGACTGGAATAGAACCGCCCCATGAATTAACGGTGGACCAATAATATATATTTTCAACTCATTGACTTAATAAGTCAATATTTTCAGTTCAATTGATATAATTGGTCAATATTGCATATAAGTTTTTGTGTTTTTCTTTTATATTTATATCAGAGGAAGAAGGTAAGATATCTAATTTTTGGATTAATTCTTGATTTAGGTTCGCATTTAGAAACATCTCAATTTGATTTTTGAATCTTTTTTCGATAAATATGATGTTTATAATTGCATTATGTAAATGTCATGTAATACAATAATATCATCTCACACTGCTTCATTGCTATAGGAACTTAAACGACTCCATCCTATTTCGGTTTAGCAACAGAACTTATAGTTGATATACGTAGAGATTTCGTCTTCAAATCTGAACTTGAATGGATCTTTGCTTTCGCCTTCACCTTCGTCTTCGTCTTTCTCTCCAGAGATTCCACCATTGTCTGCTTTAACAGCACAATTCACGGTAGACATACGAAGGGATTTTATTGTCTTTGGGAGGAGCCACATTGCTTGCGAATATACGAATACCTTTATCTCTTTTTCGATGATGAATCTGTTCCGTTTTTCGATGATAAACTATTTCATTTTTTAATCTTATTTTTCAATTTAGACTTGATAATTTTTTGAGTGATTAATTAACATAATTATGAAGTCACGTAAGAAATTATTATTTTTATGAATCAACGCATATATATATTTAAAAAAATATTTTGTTTGTCCTTAATTAGTTACTTCTAAATTTAGAAAAAATGCAATTAATTGACATTGAAAACTTTGGGTGGTTTGTGCTTTTTTCTTTTGCTGTGCAATTGGTGTGCATTTTGTATATGTTTTTATATAATACTCCCCCTATTCAATTTAAATGTAATTTTAGAATTAGTATTATTTGCAATTTAAATGTTACTTTTAAATTGTGCAATTAAAGGAATATATAAACTATTGGACTCAAATTACCGGGTAGGGCTGTTGTGTACTCAAGTACACGGTGTACTTGAGTCCACTTTTAAACTGGGTCAAAATGCGAATATATAGGATATTGCACAAATTTTTATATTAAAGTTGTTATAGCCTAGTGGTTGCGCTTTAAAATTTTTTTTTTCGCACCTAATTTTATTTTTTATCTAGATTATAAAAGTGCAAGTACTAATAACCAAAAAGTGTATCATTAACAGTCATAAAAGTTCAAGTTTTAAATAATAAAATATGTAAAATTAATAACAATTTTTTTAAAAAAATTTAGTATCAGTTTATCTAGATTATAAAAGTGTAAGTACTAATAACCAAAAGGTGTATCATTAACAGTCATAAAAGTGCAAGTTTTAAATAATAAAATGTGTAAAATTAATAACAATTTTTTAAAAAAAAATTGGCACCAATTTATCTAGATTATAAAAGTGTAAGTACTAATAATCAAAAGGTGTATCTTTAATAGTTATAAAAGTGCAAGTTTAAATAATAAAATATGTAAAATTAATAACAATTGTTTTTAAAAAAAATTAGGCACTTGTTTATCTAGATTATAAAAGTGCAAGTATTAATAACTAAAAGGTGTATCTAATATATAGTCATAAAAGTGCAAGGTTAAATAAAAAAATGTGTAAAATTAATAACAATTAAAAAAAAAAAAAAAAAAACTGGCAACAGTTTTTCTAAATTATAAAAGTGAAAGACCTAATAACCAAAAGGTGTATCTTAATATTCATAAAAGTGCAAGTAGAATTAATAAAAAAAAAAATGACCAGCACTTAGTAAAACAAATGTTGCACTTTTGCTGGAAAAAAAAAAACCAGTAACAAAGAATAGAAAAGTTATTAAAAATATTGTATAAAAACAAGTATAATCTAAAACAAACGTGAATTTGGAGCCAAATTCATTTAAACCAAATAGACTTGTCATTCTTTCTCTATCCTTCTTCTTATTCTTCTCAAGTAGACCTTTTATTCTCTTCCCCCTTCCTTTTGTTTTAGAAATTGTAGGGTCCAATATCACAGTAGACATGTTCAAATCTGCACTCCTCTTAGACTTCAATGCAGCAATAGCCAATAGAGGAAGAAAATGTCTTCAAACCTTCATCTAAAAAAAGAGAAAAAATCATATATCAAGTATAAAAAAAGAACGAAATCCACAATACAATACAATACAAAAAAAAAAAAAAAAACAGAATATCAAACATGCAAACAAAAACACAGGAAGAGAACATGAAAATTAGGGTTTATAACAAATAGAATCAAGAAATCGAAGAATACAAACATATAGAGTTAGAAAATAAACATAATATAACGAAGATACAAAAGGAAGAAAAAAAAAAATTGAGACAACAACAGGACGAACAAAACGAAAATACACTCGAAATGCTTGAACAAGATGAACCAGCGTAACAAATCAGTGTATGAACGCACGAAAATACAAAAAGAAATGCACAAAATCAGTGTGCGAAATCGAGAGAATGAACGAGGGATGAAATCGTGGAGGAGAGGAAATCGAAGAGGAAACACGCGAAAAACAATAAAAAGTTGAAAGAAATGAATTTAATATTACCTGGGTTAATGGATTGGGTGAGAAAGTGGGCCTGGTAAATGGGCTAGAGTACACGGTGTACTCGAAAACATACAAGATTTGACCAAATTACCCAATTCCCATTATGCTGAAATTTAAAAAAATCAAAAATTGGGCTGACTTAAAGTTTTGAATACTTTGGGCTGAATAATCATTTTGGATAAATTTAATATTTTTTGGCTACTCCTGTGCTTTTAAAAGCTTGGAGTATACACACACTAACAAACATATACAATAAGAATTGGAAAAAAAAAAAGTGGGGGGAGGGACATTTGTGTCGCGTGCTTGCTTTAAGTGTACTTTAAAGTAAGTGTACAAGTGATTTATGATTCCATAAAAGAATAATTTCATCATCTGATTTTTTATCAAAACTATAGTAAAACCTCTATAAATGAATAAACTCTCTAAAATAATAAAATCTTTCGACCCCCGACTTGGGCCTTTATAAAAAATCATCAAATTCGATAAGATAATAAGATAATAATTTTTCAGAAAATCCCTTAATAAATATTAGGTCTCATTAAAACTCTAAATTAATAATTCATAAATATTAATCCTTCCGTCCCGTGATTACTTGCACACTTTCCTTATTTGGACGTCCCAAAATTACTTGCACACTCTTAATATGGAAATACCCCACAAAATTAATACCCCCAACATCATTTTATTTTCAAAATTGCCACCACCTTTTTACATACATTTTACTTTACACCTCATCATATCCACTTTACACCTCATCAAATCACCTAAAATACCCCTCATTTATCTTACATCACCAACTAGTAAATTCACTTTTCTTAAACAACGTGCCGGTCAAACCGTGCAAGTAATCCTGGGACGGAGGGAGTACAATTATAAATGGTATAATTTCTCTTATAAATCTTTTTCATCAACCCACTCTTGTAAATCTTTTTGAGTGCATGTGTGATGGTCTCTCTTATACTCACATCTTTAAGCATTTGATCATTCATAGATGATTTTGTGATGTCTTTTAGATGAAAAGAAATGGTTCGGTGTTATGAATTATTTTTTAATTTTCATATTGAGATATTTATTTGGCTATAATAGTTAATTAAGTGCAACGAATTAATGTAACACATGTATATTTAAGAAATTTCAATGAATTAATACATGAGTCCATGAATACAATAGTTAATTGTATTACCTAAAGCCATAAGTTCACAAAGAATTGGTTGATACATGAATATAATCAATGAAATGTGTATGAACTCGTTTATTTTCAATACATATGTA
Source organism: Galeopsis tetrahit (assembly GCA_963675135.1). Classification (NCBI taxonomy): domain Eukaryota; kingdom Viridiplantae; phylum Streptophyta; class Magnoliopsida; order Lamiales; family Lamiaceae; genus Galeopsis; species Galeopsis tetrahit. The sequence continues at coordinate 44,256,944 of OY776131.1, forward strand.
CTCCTACAAAATTTGTTGAATTTAAAATGACTCTCTTTTAATTAATAAAATATTAATTTATCGATAAATTAATACTCCGTATCTCTCTAAATTAATAAAATTTCATAGTCTCAAGATTATTAATTTATAGAGATTTTACTTATATATGAATTTTATAATATCCAATATGTATTGCTTGTATTTGAATAAGTAATTATTAGACAAAAACATGATTCTAAAAAGAGAGAAAATTAAAACATATTTTTTGACCAAGTGTGGTCTGAAACTTAGTATTAATAACACGAAGATAAGAAATTGTAGATGAATCGGACATGGAAAAACAAAATAATTAAATTCAAGAGACTCATTAACCCTATCTTATACATATTACTATACCAATACGTTCTTGAAGAAAAATAAGTGACAAAATATATGTTAATAATTTTAAAAAAATGCAATATTGTTAATATTATGATAGTCGAGTCTTTCTTTATATACTTGTTCTCAATATAGGCAGAAATAATATGTCAAATCTCATGTAGTATCGTGTTTCTAGTGAATTATCAGATCATTAAAATTTAATGTATAATAATTTTATTGGTATATAAATTACACATAACTTTTTTATGTGTGCTTATTTTTTCAATAGACAAATCTACTAATTAGTATATTGTGAGATATCTACACCTAGAGAATTCTAACTATTAGAAATTAATATAAATTAATTCATCACTCCTCTATAAGTTCGAAGTTATAGATGAGACGAAATATTTATATTTTAAACTTTTAATTAAGACGGAATTTTTTCATGATCAGAGTCTAAAGGCTTACGAGTTACGTCCACACATCCTGAGTTCGATTCCTGCTGAAAGTAACTCAACTCATTTAAATTGTTCATTCGATGAATCTTCATTTAAATATTGAAAGCAACTCCACTAAATTAAAGTGTTCACTCGATAAGTCTCCTTTTCGAATGGTAAAAGTAATATCCGGCCCACGAATGAGAAAGTATTAAAAAATTAATATAAATTAATTAATTTACCACCTTTCAACAAGTTCAAACTAGACTAGAACATTATTAGACTAGTTCATTTAAACTTTTTTTTTTTACTATAATTTTAGACTAGTATAGACTATAGAACATTATTAGAAGTGATAATTGGGAAGTTTCAAGAAATCAAACTTTAATTTTCAACATCTCTCCCCCTTGTCCTTTTTTTTTATATTGATTCGTACACGGTCTTTTATTCTGAACTTTGGTTTAACTTTGATTTTAGATTTCTTTTACTTTTATATATTCTGCATTTTATTGTCCCTCTGTCCTGGTATATATCTTCCCCTCATTTCTTCCCTTTTTTTCGAGTTTGGATGATACTTCAATGTATGAATTGTTATTACTCAAAAATAATAATTGTTATTATAAACTTTTATTTTTGTTTGTTTTAATAAAAAAAAATTAATAACTACTCTTTCATATTTTATTATATTATTTTTTCACAATTATATCACTTCTAATATATCTAGTTATTCTATTATATTTTATAATCTATGTGAAGGAAGTGTTTAAGTAACACTTGAGTACACCAATGACTCGTAATTTAATGAAAAAAATCTAATTCCGTTCATCTAATACAGAGTATGTTTTAATCAAACAACTGATATTATTTTACAATGCATTTAAATTGCACGTGGTGCATAAACGTATTTGATAAAAATATTTTATGGTGTGGTGTGGTTTTTTTTTTTTTTTTTTGAGGGGGTTACAAGAACAATATGATATGATCAATACAAAATAACCTACAAGATCATCTTCAATCTAGAATGATCAAACCGAAAGCTGCTCCATTTCAATCGTGAAGAAATAGAGAGACGAGTGTAATCTATGCCCACCGTACGTCCAGATCTCCATTCTCAAAACGAGAAAAATACCCCACAAGGTATTCTCGTGTCAAGAAAACACAGAGAAAAAAAGAAAAGACAAAGGTCCACTTAAAACCACCAGATCCAACCACCATGAACCAAACGAACAGACAGAAACCAACAAAACCGCACAAGGCAAGGAAAAAACTCACAACTAGAAAAACTAGCGGAGGAGAAAATAGAAAACAAGAACAAAAGAACCGAAACTAAAAACTAGGAATCTAAGAACAAGTAAAAACAAAAATAAAACGAAAAAGCTAAAAAATTAAAGGGGGTCAACGGATCGATCTACCAATCGGTCACCGCATGAGCGGTTCCATTGGAGAGATCGAACCGTTGGCCCGAACACTTACACCAAGAGAAGCTCCTGATGACTAAACTAACGTGATGCACCGATGCCGAGAAGGAAAGGGAGGGGAGTGGTGTTGAAAGCGGTGGTGGAAAGGTGGAAGTAGTGGGGTGAGGGAGAGAAGTGTATGGAGTAAGCAAGTTTTTAGAGAGAAGTGGGAGTGTCTCTCTCTAAACGGTGTGGTGTGTTTTTTAAGTTGGTGAAGTTTCACACAAGACCGAAATAATAGATTAACATATTACTCTTTCCGTTCAATTTCATAAAAAAAATTTAGACTTCATTTGTAACTAGGGATTTGATATATGGATTTTAAATTTACCATCCAAATTTACTCCACTTGTTTGAATTATGAATTGATTTTAAATACTTAGATTTTTGCTCACACACTTTATAGTTAAAATTAAGAGAATTTCAAATTCTCACTAAAATATGTCATTTGAAATTCATCTATTTTTAAATCATATCACTTGAAATCCCTTCATCCAAACACAATCTTAAATTTTATTATTTTTATTCTCCTTTTAAAAATAATTATTTACACTATATTCTCAACCTTCAATTATCCAATATCACTTAATTTATTTAAATTGTTATTCATTTTATGTATAAGTGAGTTCCACAATACTTTATTATACTCCTAATTTATCTATTTTATACTCCCTCCGTTGCAGAAAATTTTTCACACTTTCTTTTTTCAGACGTCATATAATAATTTCCACATCCCTAAAATGAAAGATTCTACAAAAACTCCACTTTCATAATAGGGATTATATTTTTTTGAGTCCATTAAGTTACCATGTTTTTGAATTTAGTCCACTAGATTACCACTTTTTGAATTTAGTCTATTAAATTTCGATTTATTTTGATTTTGGTCCAGTAACCTGCTATAGCAGGTTTAGTAGGTCATTTTTTAAAACACACCCAATAAAATGTTATACATACCCCAATGTTAAATATACCACACTAAAATTTAAAATTTTATTATTATTACTATACACACCCCAATTCTTTTCTATTTAATAAATTGTCAAAAATAATTAAATTAAAAACGTAAGAATTCAAATTAATATAAAAAATATAAATAAAACTTATAAAAAATAGCATAAATCTTCAAAAATTAAACAAATCTAAAAAAAATTAATTAATTTAATTAGTTTCGAAGATTTAGTTGATTTTTTTATTGTTTTTGAAGATTTTTATTTTTATTAAAAAAAAATCAAAAAAATTAAAATATCAACTAAATTTTCAAATATAATTAAATTAATTATTTTTTTAGCTTTATTAAAATTTTGAAGATTTATGTATTTTTTTTATAGATTTTATTTATATTAATTTGAATTCTTACTTTTTTTTTTAATTAAATTATTTTTGATAATTTATTAAAAAAAATTATTTAATTTTAATTGATTTTTGAATTTTTTTGTTTAACATTTGGAGTGTATATAATATTTATGAGGTGTTAGTAGGTTCATGTAATATAAAATAAATATTTAAAAGAAAAATAAAATAAAAAAGTTTAAAACTCGAATACTTTATTAATGTTTTGTTTGCCTTCTAACTCTATAAAAATGTCAACAATAAGGCTAAATTAAATTTAAAAATAGTAGAAAATCAACTAAATCTTCAAAACTAATTAAATTAATTAAATTTTTTTTTTAACTTTGTTTAATTTTTGAAAATTTAGGCAATTTTTTATAGGTTTTAATTATTTATAATTTTCATATTAATTTGAATTCTTATTTTTGACAATTTATTAAATACGAAAGAATTGAGGTGTGTATAGTAATAAAAAATATTTTTTAAATTTTAATGTGGTGTGTTTAACATTTGGGGTGTGTATAACATTTTATGGGGTGTGGTGTATTTTAAAAAATGACCTGCAAAATCTGCTGTATCTGGTAATTGGACTAAAATCAAAATAAATCGAAACTTAATGGACTGAATTCAAAAAATGGTAATCTGGTGGACTAAATTCAAAAATATGAAAACTTAATGGACTAAAAAAAATATAATCCTTCATAATATCTACAAATTTACACAAATTTAATTACTGTACATAAATGTTTACAAAATTACTACTCAAAATCTCATTTATTACCTTATTTTCTTATTTTGTGTGCTCTTCTTCCTATAAAAACTTTTTTGAAAGGAGAAGATTACACAAATTAAGCAATATTCACTCGTGTTTGTAGAAATGAATATAATAAATTTGAACGGATGGAGTATTATATTTTATCACATAACATATTATCAATAAATTCATGAAGTATGATTAATTAGGGTTAATATGAGTTTACAACTTGTATTATAGACATTTTTTCAACTTTTACCGTGTACAATTTTTTTAATGTACTCAATTGTACAATTGACATTGTTCAATGAAAAAAAAACTCAATATTATTTAATTAATAATTACAGTGAAACAATAAATATTATTTCAAAATACATTTAAATTGTAGTACAATATTAGTGCGTAGAAGTACTATTTGACACAAATAATTTATGGTGTGTTATTTTTATTTAGTTGGAAAAGTGATGTTGATGATCGAAATAATATATTAACATGTAATTATCACTTCACCCGATTGTCCCGTTCCCATTTGTTTGTCCTTTTAAAATGTTTCACATGAATTAAAAATTCAGACTAACAATAAGTTAATTTATCCTTATGACTTTCAGTATATTACGTGGTATATTAGTTTAATAATTTAAATAGTATAACTCATATTTTAAAGGGTTAATTGAAAAAAAAAAAGTCTCATCTTTTTTTTTTAATTATAACATATCTTTTTTCTTATTTACAATTTGATACATTAACATTTATAAATTTTACAATTCAATGCATTTATCTTTTTTTTTTTTTTAAATTACATCTCTCTATTTTCTAACAACAATGAAATGATGTACTCCGTAGTTAACTGAGCTGTCGTGAGATTCCACATAGATGTCACGACTAATGAATGAAATTATGTTAAAAAAATTCAAGCACTTTTAATTCAAAACAATACTAAAAAATCATTTTTAAAATTAAATTATAAACACTCACAAAAAATAATCTAAAATTTTATGTATTGCTTTTATTTAAAAACCGTTTTAAAAATAAAAAAGAAGAATAAAAAATATTTATTGATCGATCCTGGCATTTAGGTGAACATATGTGTTACCTCAATGCACCTTTGATATCCACGTCTTTTATATAGTGACAATAAATAGGCAGATGCATTGCAAAACTTAAATTTATCTTATTGATCAATTAAATCAATATATTTTATAAATTAAATGTATAGATATATTTTTAGATAAAAGAATATAAAGAGAAGTTAGTCAGAATAACATATTAATTGATTTTAATTTGAATTTAGGTAAGACTTTCCATTTTAATATCAATGACATATAGTATATATTAACTAATAATTTAATTAGACATTAAAATTTAAAAAATCAACTCAACCTTCGTATGACGCATCATCACATTTTAATGCATATTGTTATAAAAACAAAATATAAGAGAAAAACTAAGATATGATCATATGAGTATGACATTTAATTTTTCTAAATTAGTATAAAATAACAATTATTTTAGAAAAAAATTCTCTAGAAAGATAAACAATTGGAAAAGAGGGGTATATTTTATCATATATTATCAAGGAATTCATAAAGTATGATTGCTTAACATGATCATAAATTCACGTAAGAAATTACTCCCTCTACTTTTAAATAAGTGTCACTTTGCCTTTTTAATTATTTTTATAATAAGTGTCATTCTATGTTTTTTTCTTTAATTTTGACAATTTTACCCTTATAATTAATTTGCCTTCAATTTCAATTAATATAGTAGCATAAATCATGGAAAAATCATAAATATTGTATATATGAATATCACATACATTCTTGACCACATTCTTTACTAAACAAAAATTTAATATCAAAACTATTTATCATTAATGAAGGGTAATATTGACCACAATTTAATATCTTAATTTATTGGAAAATGTTAAAATGACACTTATTCAAAAATGGAGGGAGTATTTAGTTAACTATATGTGTATAATTGCAAACACTTTTATTTGACTTAGTTTTTGGTACTATATTATATTTTACAAAACTCGCGTATTACGCGAGATGGTAAAAAAAAAAAAATTATATATATATATATAATAAATAGTAATAATTTTTTTTGTTATTCACCATTACACTAAAATTTAAATTGTAAGTTAGATAAAATAAAATTAAAATTAAAATTAAAATTAGATGAGTTAATAGCAAAGAAAAAACGATTACACAAAAAGTGAAAAAAAAATGTAAATTAGGGAAAAATAAAAAAGAAACTGTCAGAGAGGGAGTGGGAGAAAGATAAAAAAATTTAAATTATTAGTATGAGTTAATTGCAAAGAAAAAATGGTTACAAAAAATAGAAAAAAGAAAAAAAAAATTTAAAATTCTATAAAATTATGAAAACATAAAAGGAGGAGAATTGAGATGTCACGTAAGAAATAATGGATTCAGAATTAGTATATAAGGGTAGATATAGATAAACTAAAATTTATGGTACTTAAATATATTTAATTAAATACTTATTGAATATAAAATACCATCTGGATATGGCAATAATGGCATAATAAATTGGATCCACATCATTAACCATTTGTATAGCCATTAACTAATTCTATCTTCCTTTTTTGTATACATACATACATATTTTTCTACTATTACAGTACTTCTGAACCGTAATAATAAATGTAAAAAATAAAGAATTGAAAGAAAATAAATGTAAAAGCTTTTGTGAATGTTGTTCAAGCTGACTTTGTTTTTTAAAATGATCACATTGTAAATACAAAATGTCAATTGTTTTAAAAATATATATAGTAATAAAATTACGTGAACTTAGATTCACATGAGACCCACCCACAAATAAATTATGTATATATTTAACAAAGGCAATGGAAAGTTTTTTTAATTCACTCCTCAAAGATCCAAAATTGCATTATAGCTACTAATCACTCAAAGAGATGTAGGCAAGAATTAAAATGGTAATATCAGTTTCCTCTGTCTGGATAGATTCAATTATGCAATGAATTTAAGAATGTCAAGACAACGATTGTAAATTCATCTGTCACCGGAACCAAAACATAGTATTTTGCTTTCCCTATGGAATTTTTGCCCTAATAGGGGCTGTTTATATACGAAGAATAAATTAAGATAACGAAGCTGCCACGCAAAACAGCGTACAGCTACTTAGAGTTGAGCCAAAATCACACCTGTTATGTGGTTGTATCTTCAGAAGCCGAACCACTGCGTCCATGATCGCCCTCCCAATCGTTGTCTTGAAGCTTTCTGCGCGAACCAACCCCATTGCTTCGTTTCTGGCTTTCTGGACATACAAAAGTTTTCATTAGACTTGATGAAACAAAAATTTCAAGAAACACAAATGCTTACTCTTGCTAGTGATGGCTGAACGAGTAAGAGCTAAAAACTCGTCCCAATTGTATTTCCTCAGCTCGGTTTTCTCCTCCTCGGGTAGTTCAAAGTTGGGCTCTCTTCCACACATGAATGCAGCCCTGCATGTTTTGAGGATATCTTTTTAAGCCTTATTCATGCAACACATATATATATACTGCATATTCGTATAAATGAAGGGTCCCAAATTTAGTTATATATGAATGATTCTATCCAAAATGGTGTTCCTAATTATTTACACACAGCTAATATCAACAAAAAAGTGTCATTTGTTCCACCAATACCCCTATTAAATACTTACCATCTTCTTACAATTATAAAATCATTAAGTAGTAATAAATGAGGTTATAATAGTCTTTTGATATCCTAATTAATGTACAGCTAAGGAACCGAGGGAGTATCTACAAATTCGGCAAAAGAAGCTTCTACATATATACCTGTCATACAAATGAGCAGCCTCTTCCTGAGAAGCAACAGTTCCCAAATGTATCTGTTTTTTGTCGACTTTAATGGCAGCTTGCCATTTCAAATTCTTGAAATAGACGCCTCGCATGATACATGGTTCTTGATTGTCAACTTGCTTCCTCCTGTGTCGCTTTCTGCGTTTAACCTCTGGAATAATGGAAACAGATATATCATATCAACAACGAATGCAGGAATGCATATATGGTTGTTAGGTACAATATACAGAAAGAGTCGAGAAAAGAACGTTTCAGAATGTTATATTGGTATCCTATAAAGTATAATCCATTATTAACCAGATTCTCTCTCTCACATTAATGAAGCCAACTCACCCTTGAATCAACCAAGTATATTCTAGGCATGTTACGAAGGCCTCGACATACACTTCAAGAAAGACAGATTTCAAGAGTTTTGCTTCTCCAATTGGTATGCCAGTGCATATATACAGACGAATGGTGAGTTGGAATCATTTAAGAGTCTGGCCCACATAATTGAAACTAAGCTAGTTACATCATAAATTCAGATATTCTCGTCTTATTGGGTCTATTTAACTTTCGTTATGGACACATGGCTATACAAAAATATAAGGAAATTGAGCAAACTCAAGCAACCGTTGTGCTACAACTAGTTGAACAGACAAAACTTCTTTAAATCGGTTCATTCTTTATTAAAATCATCATAATTTTTTTTTGGGGAAATCTTGCACATCGTTTCTTGTAGGAGGTGTGATACTCTTTCATGTTTTTTGTGATACGTTTAAAACTTGAGTATCACAAAAACATGCAAGAGTATTACGTCTCATATAAATTTGTGTTATTTTTTTTAGCCAATATAGAAACATAATAAAAGAAAATTGTCGTGTATTTTAGTATCAATTTACCATATACCAACACTGAGATGACGACGCTACTGTTAGAGAAATACATAGAAGGATTTAAAACGAAGAACTAACCAGTTGAATGCTGAATTGGTGCACTGGAAGCAGCAGACACGTTTGAGGAACCGGGCCCAGTTTCCGAGGTGGTTTCCTAGACAACAATAGAAATTAATTGCACTCGATAAATATTATTTGCAAAGAACAAATAGGCAAAAGTTTCTAAAAAAGTAAATACATAAATGAGAAGCATGTAAATGTCATAGCTTGCATTCGTCCAATCTGAGCACAATCAATAAGCATGTATACTTCTCATTTAACCTTTCCCAGAATTAATAATCTATAATTATGAAACTAGAAGCATCTCTCTCTAATAACCTTTATGGAAATTTTATAGGGCTATTTACGAAAAGAGTACGAGTTATTAAGTTGAATATCAGTTTGATCAAGGTAAACGTGATGAAATAGGATCTTCTATATAAAGCTAAAGCATAATAATGCTATTAAAATTCAATGGATCTATCAACTTATATACTGTATAGTTTTCAGAACTCCACGCCATCAGAACATTTACACACAACCTTATTTCGAACTCTAAAGGCTAATAATCGAAGCCTATAAAGTAAAAAGATAATAGTGAATCACATTCATAGAACTTAAAAGATATATAAAAGGTTATCGAAGCTTACTTCTTTTGGCTTGTAAATACCATTACGATGAATGCTCAATGGTTTTGTATTCCCAGCACTGTTCTGAGGAGTATGTCCTTGCTCAGAAACCCGTGGACTCGGATCCAAGACCGAACCATTTTCTACAAAATTATGCAAAGTACAAAGTTAGAATTCATAGAGAGTTGAATGTACCAATGAACTGACAAATTAAAGAATCGTCTTATCAATTATATAGAATATATATGCATAATTTTTATGGTTAAATACAAGCATAAAGCTAATAACGTGTAGAAATTTGGAATACCAGAGCACATTGCTAAGAGCCTGCGTCTCCGAATGCTCACCATGGCTGATTTCAGTTCTCCTACAATGCAGTGGAATAAGTTAGCCAATATATAACTCTGAGAAAAATTCGATTTTTACGACATTTTGAGAGTTTTAAATGCAGATGCTCTGAACATATGTTGTACTCCACCATTTAGACTCCATACCCCCAAAGTAATAAGATAAATTAACAACGGCCTAAACCCGAAAAAGTTCCCCTACATTCTAAAATTGGAAGTAAGTCCATGATTTGCAATGCCAATCCAATTCTGCACCCAAATTTTCACATCACATTACTTTTACCTAAAGGATCAATTTACTAATTTGAATTAGACCAAATAAATTTACTTCCCCCCTAAATCAACCACATCGTTGAAATAGACCTAAAACTAGAAAGAAAATACCAATTTTTAACTAATTTTAGCAAAATCATAAAGAGTGAACCTTGATAAAGTTACATGAGCACCTTGAAACTTTGGCAAATCGATTGAATTCAGAAACTAACCAATTAAAACTAATAGAAGCTATAAAAGCCCAAAGGTGACAAGAATCTTGAACCCTAAATAGCATTACCCAAAAGAAACAAAGGTGGTAGAATGAAAAGATAGGCAATAGATGCAGTTTTTCAGTAAAGTTAAACACAAAACTAGTTATCAACATACACAGAAACGGAATTTCATCAAATCTACACAAATGCCCAAATTGTAAAATTGCAAGTCAACCCCACCCACCAACCTACCACCTTTCATTCATGTAGGCAAGAAAAATAAATTCCCAACAAGAAAACAAAAACCCATAACTTTTAACGAACAACAAGATAGAAATCAAGAGAAATGACTCAAAACAGAGCTTAAAAATACAATCTTGACATTATCCAGAGCCAATGCCGAAAAACCCATACGGAAAAAATCAATTTGGAGACGACCGCAAGTCAACAGATGCCGACAAAACAGTTTACAAGAATTAAAGAGAGAATGGATATATGAGAATAAGCCATTGTGAAGTTTAATTTACCTCCAAGAAACAGAGCAGGAAACAGGACAGGAAAAAGGGGTGGTTTAATTTGTGTGGATTAAAAAAGGAAGACGGCTGTAAGAATTATAGAAAGAGAAAAGAGAATGATTTGCAATATACAATAGTAGTTGGCGTTTTACTCATGCATCTACCACCTTTTGTTTTCTTTTTACTCTCATGTATAATCAAGAGAGAGAGAGAGAGAGAGAGAGAGATGTGAATGAAGATATGCTACTGCTGCAATTCTATGTATATTGTTGGGCTAACGGGGGATTGGAAAGACGAAAATATCCTTGGGAAACTTTCATGGATTCGAGGGATCTTTGAATTGACCAAAATGGCCTTTTGTGGGGTAAAATTCAAAAGAGCGTTTAATTGATTTTTATTTCCATAAATATTTAATGAGGATAAAATACGTATCAAGAGATCTTAATGACCTCGTTTTGAAAATATACCAACACAATAATTGAAAGGATTTGATAATTCAAATGTATAATATTATTTAATATATATTGCATGTTAATTGATGAAGCAATTTGTAATAAGAGTTGTGGTGTTGCTAATGTCTGAATTACCAACCAAATAGTACAAAAATAAAGTGAGTTACGACACGGAGTTGCATCGGAAATGACTGTGTATGTAATGATGAAAGTGAAAATAAACGAGAAAGTTAATTGAAAAAGAGACAAGACACGTGAAGAGAAAAGTTATCTCGTGACTACACGCGGAATGACCCACTTCCTTCACGTGTTTGGTACTCCTTCGATCTTTAACACGCGTAGCGACCTCCTCAATTTGATTGAATGATAAATTGCTTAAGTAATTAATAAAATTTGTACAAAAGTTGCTGAATAATAAGTGCGACTTAATTGAATTAATTTTTTATTTTTTTTCAAAATTGCAGAAGGGGCATAACCACAACATTAACATAACACAGTAGACTCAAATGACATTCACATATCTGTTGCAGAAGGGGCATAACCACAACATTAGTCCAGCAAGTAGCGGCGTTGCTCCACTTCAATCTCTCTCTCTCTGGTAACTTGTGTTTCTTGATTATTATTCATTCATTCTGTAGAAATATGAAAAACATGGTGCATTTTTGTTCCTGTTCCTGTTGTATTTTTTCAACAACTTCCAAAAAAACTTAAAACTCAAAGTAAAAGTAAAAGGGGTTTGATTTTTTAAGAAGAAATCATGTAGCCCACCTCAAAGATTCTTTGTTATCTGCGAACAAATTGGTTGCTTCTTGAGTGTTTTTGCATAGGTTGGTATAGAACATACTACAACATTAGAAGGATTGCTTTTAGGTTTCATGTGCAGATAGGTTAATTAAGGGTCTTAGTTTGTCCATCTGAGCTGCAATTTGAAGGGTTCCTTCCAAAATGAGCTCTAGCATTCTGTGAAGGTTATGAATATTGGAGTATTATTCATAAATAGAGAAGCCAAGGATTCAATGAATGTGGATATTTAGTTAGACTAGACTAACAATAATAACTCAAATGACTTTCGACGATGGCAAGCCTTCAATGAAATCCATCAATATGCTATTCCAAGGTTGGGTAGGACAATTCAGGGTAGGCCATTTGTTTGTTCATGTATGCAAATATCACAAAATGAGAGCTAGAGCTACTCTTGCACTTGATAAGAATAACTATTGTCTTAGTCCGTTGATAGCAGGAGTGTTTTCCACCAATGGAGGAAGAGTGTAAAACCTCCATAACATCATTTTCCTGTAGCATTGAGCAAATAGGCAGAAATGAATAGCTACAAACTGAAATAGAGTTGCAAGAGACATGCATCCTCTATTTCTGTCCCTCCTTCAAAAGTTCGAGACAATGTCTCTTCCCTTCTTATACTCGATGTGGAAGTCAAAACCCATAACCATTTTTCGTAAGGCATTGGCGATTTTCTCAGCTGTCATAATGGTAAAAAACTCTTTCTCATAAGTAAAAGGTGTTTGGTTATTGTTGCACAAAGCTTTACTGAAATAAGCTATTCATCTGTTGTGCTGCATTAAGACTGCTTCAATTCATTTCTGGCAAGCTCTTTAAAATTGGGTAGAATAAATTCAGGGGATTGTGTCATAAGTTGATTAAGAGCATCTTCTGCAGCAAGTTAGTTGAGGGCTTTGCCACTACTCCATAACCCTTGACCTGTAAGTCCCACGAAGCCTCTCAATGCTTTAGGATTCTTAGTCCACCATATCTTGTATCTTAGTAGGGCCTATTGCTACACCTTGGTATGAAATAATATACCCAAGTATTCAATGTGTTAAGCACTCCTATTTGCATATAGTTTGTGAGCTCTAACCACTTTCAAATCTGTCCTCAACATACCATCCTATCCTGTTTTTTCACGGATCAGGCAGTTTATAGGAAGTATTTCTCGAGCACGCTTATGCAATTCTTACCGACAAATTTTTGTTGTCCTGTTTGCTAAAAGGATTGAACCATGAAACTTTTTAAACATCAGAACCTAGCTTACTTTAGCCATGAACCAAGCCAAGGTGCTGGAAATACTCTCATGGTTTGGGATAGAAAACCAAAACCGTAACTCAGACTAAACGAATGAATTTTCCATCAAAATCAATCTACCAGCACAGCCCCACCAATAAGCCCTTGCAACAAAACACCACCAAAGACCCTACAAATGGTTAACCAACCAATGAGGAGTATGATAGAAGAAAAGCAAAGGGACTATGCTTTCACTATTGGCCATCAGTGTTCCCCTAAATTATTCAGAATAGTTATTTCTTATTATGACATACGGAGATGAACCCGAAGTTTGTGATAACCCATCAGAAGAAGAAGAAACCATTTAAGGGGAAATATCTTTATTGGTTTTCAATGGTAACAAACCTGTGAATACCATGCAGCTAATTGGACAACTCAAAGGTCAGCAACTATCCATCTTATATAATTTTCTTAATGCTACGACTGCTATGGAGCTTCAGTGTGAAATTGAGGAGACAAATCCTTAGGTAATGGAGGCTAGTCCATTAGTAGGCAAAAAAAAAATCCACAGTTTACTTGGACTATCCAGGGTTCAACTTAGAATATCATCTTGGGAGCTGATTGGTTATGGAAAATGCTACTTTGTCACCATTTTTTTTTTTTTGATGTCTCGGTATCGGCCCAAGAACCGACTAGACTAATTCCACCATCAACTAGCGAGGGGCAAAAATTGCTACTTTGCCACCATTGATGTGGTATCTGAACACACATTATTTGCATGACCATGCCCCATGTGGCTTTTATGGTGGATTATACAACATGATGAATCATGCGACTAGAAGCTATATAATGTGATAGACCATGCAAAAAACGAGTTCATCCTTGATTTGATGAATATTTTAACTGAACCAGGTATAGTACTCTCAAATTTAATTTACTACTAGTACATTTGGTTTTCAAAGTTTTATACTGCATTTTCAGATAAGAATATAAATTGTTTCTAACAAAATAATATACTGCATTTCAGATAAAGATATGCTGGGCATGTGAGAGGTTTTTTATTTTATTTTTGTTGAAAAATTACAAAATATTTCATTCAAGTTAAAGGAGGGGCAAAATTTGTTACACTTAACCATTTTTTGTTAGTCTTCTCAAACATGCCCATTTGTTACACTCAATACAATCATTGTAGCGCTGAAATTTATTTATTTATTTATAGTTCATAACGCCCCCAACTACCCAACCTACACTCTCCAATGTCCCAACTGCGGAACTTGTATCTCTTCTTCTATAATCTCTTTCAGGCCTTTGGATGGTAAGCATCTCTCTCTCTCTCTCTCTCTCTCTCTTGAATGGCAACCACACACTGATTCAATTTTGCAGGGCTTTAGCTCTGTTGAGAATTTTGAACAGCTTCTTCTCCACCAAGTCACTCAATGACACCTTTTCTTCTGCCGGCGAATTAATCTGTGAGTTACCGGAAACTAAACCTTCGTTTACGTGTGTGTGCTTAAACAAATATGGGACTAATTATCTACTCTTTTTTTGATTTGGTATTAAGGCCTTTTGCAAAGTATTGCATTCCTGGAAGTAATTCATGGGGCAATAGGTAAATTTAAGATTGATGGTTTTTATATATTAATATTTCTGGATTTGAATTCCTGCTTTTGAAATTCAAGGAATTGTTCCAAGTGGTTTTCTACTTCCTCTGATGCAATGGGGCGGAAGAACTCACTTTTTGCTTGCTATTGTTCGTCAAATTCATGAGGTTTGACCTGAAACTATCACAATATTGGTTTGTGGGAATTTCGTTTTGAAATTATTACTACAAGACAAAAAGCTTGTGTACTAGAAGGTCTTAGTTTGTTGATACTAATTGTTTTCATTATAAGTATTATTGTAGTTGTTTTTACTGAAAAGTGTTAGTGGTGTACAATTGCACTGTACAAGAGTGTTACTCATTATAGAAACTCGTTCTATTTCTTGATATAGGTTCAGGAATTACCAGCAATCTCCATAACATTCGTTGCTTGGAGCTTATCTGAGGTGAGTTGATCTCTCTTGATGTTTTAGGCGGTCTATTGTATGAAAGACGAATAAAACGGAAACATCAAATCAATGTGAGCTAGAGACGAGTAGCTCGTTTATATGTCACTAGTTCACATATGAAAATGCAAGAAATTTGCTGCCACATTAATAGAGTAATAGTATGGTAAAGGGTGGTAACTTAGATCCAAATTTGATAAGTGTGATTAGATAAAAACTTCAACAATTGAATGAGATTAAAAAATTGTATGATTCCTATGGAAGTTGCCCAAATATGATCATAAGTATTGAGGTTTAAATTATGAATGTTCTTGCTTCTAGTTTGGATGATGATGATGTAAAGACAAGACTTGAGGCTAATTCCAGGAGCTCAAATCCAAAACATCGTTTTGAATTTTGAATTTTTTACTGAAAACATTTTCTTTCTGCATAAGACTTCTTCTAAGTGGTATTTCTGTTTGAAGGTAATCAGATACACACACTATGCGGTGTACAGCATTGGTAGTTCATCAAATTGGATCACATTTATCAGGTATGGTTTCAAGTCAACAACGGTGGCCTTGGGGAAAACAAGATAATAGACTTATGTTATAATTTGGTTTTGTTAGGTACAATGCATTCATTGTCTTGTACCCTATCGGAATTTTTCCTGGTGAAAGTAAGCTTTCAAATTACTTAAGACTCGTATTTATTGCTTGCCAAATGATCCTTTGCCTATGTGAACTAATGTTGATGTAGTGTGGCTCATGTACCAAGCACTTCCATTCATAAAGAGGGACAACCTATATGCCGATACTCTCCCTTTCAGCTACTATTACTTTGTCATGGTACGTAACTACGTATAATACTAAATTATACGATTTTAGTTCAATTGGATCTGGGATTCTGATGCTCCTTGCCTAAAATAACAAAATGTAGTTATTCTTATTTTTCAACTTTCTTTAAAAACATGGTTGTTTGGTTTGATTTTGTGTGCAGGCTTTGCTTTTCTGCTATCCGTTTTTATGGATGAAACTCTACCTTCATTTATTCAAGCAACGACGCTCGAAACTGGGTAAACAACCAAAGAAGAAGCAAACCTGAAAGCTTAAGTTAGAATTCAAAAATTAATGTGCAAAAACATATGATTTATGTTGTGTAATGATAACTTAATTATGCTTGTTTCTTCATCGACTTTTGATCTAATTACCAGCAAAGCAATGCAGTGAGACTTTATTCCAAGAAAGTGGAATCTGTTGTAATGTAATACTCCCTCCGTCCAATTTCATTATTCTCACTTTCCTTTTTTGGTTGTCCAATTTTATTATGCACATACCCTTTTTTGAAACAATACTATTCATACTACTTTATCTTCACCCTCCTACCATCACTTATTTACCCACTTTGCCATTCACTTTATTCATAAACAATCATTTATTTATAAATGAACTCCACAATACCCATCATACCCTCAACTTATCTACTTTATGAATAAATTAATCAATATTCATAAACCCGTGCCCGAAGAAGTGGGCATAATAAAATTGGACGGAGGGAGTAATCACTTTGAATATGTGTGATACTCTATTAGAGACAGATTGTCACTTTGATAACCTTAAAACTTGGAGAAATTTTTAATTTAGTTCAAAATAAAAAAAATTATTTTACCCATTTTTGTAAACTTATACAGTAGTAATTATTTTTAGAAAAATCAAACACATACCTGTAGCATTTTATGAATTTCGAAAATTTTGGGGCCAGAATTATAAATGAAGAAATGGGCATGGAATATCTAAGAAGAATTACGAGGGTATTATAGTCATTCCATAAAGTGAACGTACTGCCATTTTATTACTAGAAATTAAGAAAGGGGGTTGAAGAAGTTAACCAATAATTGATATTGATATTGGTTGGTTAATACTACACCGACGACCGAGACAATTGATGATGACCCCTTCTCT
This sequence comes from Galeopsis tetrahit, assembly GCA_963675135.1. Lineage (NCBI taxonomy): Eukaryota > Viridiplantae > Streptophyta > Magnoliopsida > Lamiales > Lamiaceae > Galeopsis > Galeopsis tetrahit. The sequence goes on from OY776131.1 coordinate 44,274,436, forward strand.
TTAATACTATTATTTTTATCATAAATTTATTGTGGACAACGTTTTTATCCGAGTTATATCTAGATTCAAATTGTGTAGAAAAAAAAAATTAAAAAATATCTCGATTCAAATACTTCTAATTTATTTTTGAGTTGATATTATATAAATCAATTTTATTGTACAGCTCTTTGCAATTAATAAGGGATTAAAGTTTTTGTAGTTGGATTAATTTTGAATTTGGTCGTGATAAAATATGTATATTTTAATTTTTGTCTCATAATTTGACTTAAATTTTGAATTCAATCTAATTACTTGTCATTGCAGGTAAATAAATCGGTCAATCCTTAGCTCGTGTGCAATTCAAATCAACCTGAATAACCGTGAATTTGTTCATGTGCAAAAAAATGAATTTGACTGGTTCATTTACCTGCAATGACAGGTGATTAGAATTTGAATCAACTTATGGAACCAAAATCAAAATGTATATTCCTTGAGGACCAAATTTAAAATTAGTCCGACTTAAAAGTACATCAAAAACTTTAATCTCAATTAATAATATATATAGTAAAATATTTTGAGAAAATTTAGTATGGACAGCTTCATATATGAGATGGTGTATAAAAAAATGCACATAAAATACAAACTAGTTACAAGGTGTAATATTTCGGTTCGATTCTCTGTTCCATTAGTGTTCCACTCTAATGGATCTTTAATACGTGTTGTTCATAATATTATATGACGTTAATTATTTTTAATATGACACGTGTCAATCAGTGAAATAAAATGTGAAACATGAAAAATGGAATAGATAATTTGAATCCGTAATATTTACCATATGCATAAGTATTTATTTATACACTTGAAAGACATATTGAGACATATGTTGAATATATTGAATAGTGGAGGGTCTCTCGACTCCTGGAATCAAATGGTCATTACTCTCATTCCAAAAGTAAAGAACCCAAAGAAGATAGCTCAGTATAGACTGATTAGTCTACGTAATGTCAACTATCGAATTGTGGTCAGGACTATCACTAATCGCCTCAAGAGAATTATGGATGAAATTATTGACCATTTTCAGAGTGCTTTCATACCAAGCAGACTGATTACGGATAATATTTTAGTGGCTTTTAAAGGAATGCACTGGATTAGGTCGTCAAAAAGCAAAGACGGATATGCGGCCCTAAAATTAGACATGAGTAAAGCATATGATAGGGTGGAGTGGACTTTTCTCCAAGAAGCTATGAAGTGTATGGGTTTTCCTAAAAAATGGATCAGTCTTATTTTGAACTGCATCTCTTCGGTGACGTACAATATCAAAATCAATGGTGCTCTCTCAAGCAAGTTTACACCTTTTAGGGCACTTCGGCAAGGTGTCCCTCTATCTCCGTATCTTTTTGTCATTTGTACTCAATGCTTATCGTCGTTGATATGTTAGAAGTCGGTCTGGGGTCGAATTCATCTTACATTTGGAGATCTTTAGTTTGGAGTAGAGATATCATTGATCGGGGGATGAGATAGCGAATTGGGAAAAGGGATCGTGTTCATATTCTCAAGAATAAATGGATCTTGGACCTTGATGAAGGAGTGCCTACTTCTCGCATTGCTAGTGCTTTTTAGGTCAGACAGTTTATTTTCACTAATTATTCATGGAATGAGGATCTTATTCAGCAAGCTTTTCTCCCCCATGAAGTGTCAGCAATTTTAAAGTTACGTTGATAGGCCAAGATATGGAAGATGTTCGATTCTGGCCTCTTCAATCTACATGTCAGTATACAGTTGCATCAGACTATAATTTAGTTAGAAAACAGACCAGTTTAAACGAGCAAAGTACGGAAGCGAACCCTTCAAATTGGGAAACTCGAGAGAGAATTTTTAATAATTTATGGAAATTAAAAGTTTCTCCAAAAGTCCACATTTTTTTGTGGAAGATTTTGAAAGATGCCTTTGCGGCTGAGGGTAACTTATTTAAACATCATGTTACTTTAGACCCTTTTTGCCAATGTTGTGGACATCATATGGCGGATTCAGTGCACGTTCTCTTTCAGTGTTACTATATTAGAAATGTTTGGAAGACACTTGGGATGTGGGAAAAAGTGAAGAATTTTACGCATTATCATCTTGCAGATGCCTTCCTTCTATTATCAAGAAAGCTAGGTATAGAAGAGATGTCGGTTATTCTGATGATTGCTTGGGTTGTTTGAAAAATTCGAAGTTCTTGGGTTCACCTTGAGATTCAAGAGAAGCAAAAAAAGGTTGTGATTTTGATGTCAGATGGTCTATTGAATACTGGAAGGATTATGCCGCTTTGACAAAATTTTCCTAGGAAACTTGTACTCAAGGAAAAAGATGGGCTTTGACACAGGTTGGACTAATATGTACCATCTCCTTTATGTCGATGCAGCTTTTGACCTAAGTGACAATTTTTTTTTTATTGGATATGTTTTGTTTAAAAATGAGCGGACAGTGGTACTGGCAGGTTTCATGAAAATTAATATTCTGGGGACGGTTGTTGCGGCAGAGCTGGAAGCAATTGAGTGTGGCTTGAACAAATGTCTTTCAAAAAACAAGGTGGTTAAAGTGGTACGACCAGACTCTAAACTCCATACAATTCTAGTGTGGGATTATAACATATAAGCAGATATCACAATAATTTGACCCATATGCTAGCCCCGGAAGGCTGTTACCTTTTCAATTCCTCACAATTGAATTGGAGAAGAAGAAATCCGAGTATTCAAGGAGAAATGGAAGCTGTAAAGTTTTATTTATTTTCAAAATTATCTCCTTTGTTGACTTATCAAAAAATTAAAGTATTTATACACTAAAGTTTATGGCAAATATCATATTCAAATAGGGTTGCATTCTTGTGTGCCAGTAACTGGATCCAATAATCCATTACAAATAACACAGTACTCATTTACTATATCCAATCCAATAACCTATTACAAATAATAAATGATTCATTCACTATATTCAATCCAATAACTCATTACAAATAACACATGACACATTTACTATATCAATTTAGCACATAAATTTTTTCATGTACCTTTAATTTACTTCAATTAATTTTTTTTTTTTAATTTTATCATTAAAAATAATGCTCCATTAATTTTTTTTAATTTTATTTTTTATTTTACTCCAATTGATATTTATATTTCTCTTTTTAATATTATTTTTAAAATTTTTTTTTTTCCAATTTATCATTTGTGTTTCAAATGATAATTTTTTTCATGTACTTTCTTTTTATGCCACAAATAATTATTCTAAAATTTTAAAATCTAATAAGAAAATTTTAAAAATAATATTAATTTTTTTTAAGTATTAAATAGTATAATAATAATTTGTTTTAAAAAATAAAACTCTCATCTCTCTTATGTGCAAGTGTTTAATTTTATTGGTACTATTTTACTTTAATTAATTAGTATTGGTGTATAATTTTCACCTTATCCTTTCAAAATTTTACTTCATTCCTTACAAATTTCACTTCGTTTTACATTGTTTAATTATTTTTTTCATTCGAACTTTCATTTTTTAATCACTTTATTTTAGTTTTTTATGAATATAACTTTTAGTTTATAAGTGTTATGATAACAATTGGTAAGTATTATGGTATATTATTAGTTAATATGCAGTATTGTACGTATTAGTTCATATACAGTATAATATTAGTTTATATTGGTACAAGTTCTTATGTTTTCGAGTTTCGAGTTCACATACTTTATGGTACTAGTTCAAATATAGTGTAGTATTAGTTCACATATTGTATAGTATTAGTTCACATACTCTATGGTACTAGTTCAAATATAGTATAGTATTAATTCACATATTGTATAGTATTAGTTCATATATTAAATAATATTTTTATACTCACATTAATCTCTAGTACTATACCATAAGCGTACTAATAATATATCGTATTTAAACTAATATTATATTTAACAAAAAATACATAACTTAACAAATTCATAATTTCAGGCATACCATGCAAATTAATACATCAATATTAAAAGATTGATATTAACTAACTAGTAAGAAGAACAAAAGTGAGAATGAATCACACTGAACACACAATTCAATTAATAGATACGATCACACTCAATAAACATTTGATCGAATGCATCAACACGACGATGACCACAAAAAAAAAAAAAAATGCAATATTATGTTGGTTTATTCCCCAATTCTCCACTCATTTAAGTTTCTAAATATAAATTTTATTTTTCAATTAGATTATGTTATTAATTAGTCTTAAAAAATAATCTACAACTTTAAAAAACTTGTAACAAACTAGATATCATTGTAGAAATAATTAATACATAACAAAATAATCTTAGGTACTCCCTCCGTCTCAAAAAGATAGTCCACTTTCCATTTTCACATAAACCAATGCAAACATTTTTAGCATATAAAATTTGTTCTTATATTCTTGTTATACCCCTATTTAATGTTATTGAAATGTGTTCCAACAATCATTAAATAAGGGCATTTTAGGCAAAAATATTGAAATAAAAGGGAAGTTGACTATAATTTGAGACAAACAAAAAAGGAATAGTGGACTATCTTTTTGAGACGGAGGGAGTATTATAAATCAGAGTAAAGCTAGAAAGTGAGCATGTCATATTCATACATTTATACTCAAATCAGAAAAAAAAAAAAAAATTAGTTTAGTTTTTTTTTCGATTTTTTTTGTAATTTTTTTCCTAAATTTTGGTCATTTTTTGAAAAAAATAATAAAAAAAAAAAACTGAAATTTTTATTTCATAATTTACTTTTGAGTTTCATATTTTTTTTTCAATATTTTTTTTATATTTGTTATGTTTTTATATTTATTTTTTGAAAGTTAATGGTAATATAGTATTTTACATGTATTTTTCTAAATTGGCCTCTACCTTTTATACAAGGTAATTGGATCCACTCACGATTGACACTTTTATGAGCACCAATCTCTCTATTCCTTGGCGTCTACAAGGCCTTTGGATCCAGATTCACCCTCTTACACAGGACATGCACATCAGATACTCACACGTCTTTAGAGAGGCCAACCAGGCGGCAGATGCTGTGGCCAAGACTAGCCTTGATTGTGTCTAGAGAGGCTACCCACCAGACTTTTTACTCTCATTTTTGCATAATGATTTATATACTGCTTTCTATAGACATTGATTTTTAGAGGAGTATACCTTTTTCCTTGACCTGAGTTTTATCCCTAAGGAGGGTTTTCCCAGGCAAGGTTTTAATGGCACTCCGGCCTCTGGCTCGACATGTGAGCTTATGGTCCTAGATTTCTTTTCTTCTTTTATATGATCTACCTTTTATTGTCTTAATTTAATTGATAAAATGGTAATATAGTATTTTACATGTATTTTTCTTTTAAAAAAAATTGGGGTGAAATTAATAAAAAAGAAGTTAAATAACTAATAAACCATATAAAAAATTGGATTTAGTTACATGTATGTAACTTGTACACACAAATTGTTATCTCAAGAGGAGTGTTTTTGGAAACAAAGATCTCGATTTTCTTGGCTCCAAGAGGGTGATAGGAATACAAAGTTCTTTCATTCAAAAGCAAATGGTCGGCTCAAGATGAATCAAATTAGAAAGATCCAAGACACAAATGGTGAATGGCTTTTCTCGGAAACACAAATTGAGGGTGCTTTCTCAAATTACTTTCAGGAGCTTTTTGTTTCAAACAATCCATCTGAAGATAAAATGTCAAGAGACAAATCCAATGCACTAGACATACTTTTCTCCAAAGCTGAAGTGCTCAAAGCTGTTATGGATTTGTCTCCTTGGAAAGCACAGGGACCTGATGGTTTTTCGGCCTCGTTCTATCAAAAAAACTGGGAAACTATTGGTGAGGATGTATCAATGGCAGTGCTGAATATTCTTAATGGCAAGGGATCACTAAAAAGTTGGAACCGTACGATCATAGTACTTATTCCAAAAATTGGGAGTTGATTCGGGTGGAATTTACACTATTTAGATGCATATTTGAAGCTCATTTGATGTTGATTTCATTGAATTATACATTGAATATGATTGTTTAAGCTGAAATGAGAGAAAGGTTGTGTTTTGTCGATTTTGTAGGAAATACGATGGAATTTGGAGCAAAACACCAACCATACTTTACTGGATCAGGAAGAGGAGTGCACGGTTGGATTCGTCTCGAAAAACGGAGTGGAATGAAAAAAAGAATCGAGTCAATCGGAGGTCGGAAGCTCGAGATACGAAGAGACGAAAAAGCATGCCCGGGTAGAATCGACCCGGGCGGGTCAAAATCACCCGGGCAAGGCAGAATTTTAAGTTGTTTCGTATTTGGCCCGGGTGGAACCCACCCGGCCGGGTGGATTCGACCCGGGCAAGGCCCCAACATGCACTTGCTTCGTCTTTTGGCCGGGTGGCATGCCCGGGTGGGAGCCACCCGGCCGGGTCACATCATTTTCGGGGTTTTTGGCCTATTTTCTCCATATTTCAAGGGCCTAATTGCAAAATTAATTCAAGACTTCTACCCCAACTATAAATAGATCAAATTTGAGTTTTAGAGGGGAGTCTTTTACTCCTTTTACAAGCAATTCCACACACACATTCACATAGTTGTAGGTGTTCTTCATTTTTAGTTTAGATTCTTCATTAAATTAGATAGATTAGCGGTTTTTACTTCAAATCAAGCTACGATTATCATCGGGCATCGTCTATTACATCGTTTTGTAGCTACATTTTCATGATCAAGGTGATATTAATCTATTTTGCAATTTATTTTGGTATTTTCTTAATTTCTTCAATCTCTTGTTATTCTACTATGAGTTTGATGTTATTAGTTGTTTTAACCATGGAATTCTCTTCTAGAACCATGGGCTAAACTCTTATTGCCTTGGGTGTGAATGTTTTGATGGGTGTTTAGTGTAATTATAGATTAATTGCATGATTAGCTTAGGAATTGGGTGTATATGTTTCTAGTGTTGTAATTTTCATGATTCAATTGATTAATTCACCCTATTAGCTAGCATTGTTAGTTTTGTCGACTTCAACGACCGTATTGGGTTGCATGATTAAGAGTGTGTGTATGAGCTTGAATTAATCAATTAGAATTAACATAGTAATTAGCTACACCGACCGGGGGTTGATTGCTTAGATCGACGACACTAGACACTAGTCGATTAGAGGTCGTCTATTAGATTAGTGAAAGGGCGTCTCATAAGCATTAGTAACCGTGTTGAACGTGTTTATGAGACACTATCTTAGGAGCTTATGGTATTGATTAGACTATATAATTGCTAATTAATGCACGTGTTCACCTAAGCCTCACGAGGGATTGGTCTACACATAAGAGTAATAACCTTTAACTTAACCCATAATCATAGGTTTATTCATGCAATTGGTTCGTTAACTCATTGAATTACCCATAAAACGGAAACACCCGAGGCAATACCCTTCTCTTGCACTTTCTATCGAAAGTTAGATAGTTCGTTATTTCTTTTGTTATATTCTTGTTATCTTAGTTAATTTAGTTTAATACTTGTGTTTTAATTCCCGAAAATTCAACAAAAACGTTTAGTTACTACAATAGCATGAAAACTTGCAACTTTAGGGATTCATTGACACTCAATTAAGTCCTTGGAACGAAAATATACTTGGGAAAACTTATCCAAAAATACGAACAAGTCAATGGCGCCGCTGCCGGGGATTTAAGCGAGTGTTATTAGTGAAACTTAGAGTTTGTTAAGTGTTGTTGGTAGTAGCATTTCTTTTCGTTATTTGTGTTTTGTTCATCTTTGTGGGCTTTGACATTTTCTTTTTGTAGGTGCATGATCACAAGATCACGTGGAGGAAACCTTGAACCATTAGACCTTGAGATCGAGGCACACGCAAGAAGAAGGAATCGAAGTAGAAACCGTCAAAGAGTCATAGAAGAACCACTTGAGATGGAAAACATTGAAGAGATGAATCCTCCACCAAATGGAGAAGATGAGCTTCAAAGAGAGAATCATCAAGTTGGAAATCAAGTTGGAGGGGATCCACCTCAAAACCCAAACCCACCACCAAATCTCCAATTTCCCAATCCACAATATCCACCCCAAAACCACCTTCCATATCAAGGATACAATCCTTACCCTTATCCACCTCCACAACAAGCCTACTATCCACCACCTCCACCTCATCCATATCCACTCCATCAACACCCATATCCTCCACTTTACCAATATCCTCCACCTCAACAAATCCAAGAAGAATACGTTCCTCCACCTCAACATATAGAAGAACCTCAACGTGTGTACCATGGAAGGCCAATGAGGGAATATTTTGAGCCTCAACCTAGGGAGCATTACGATGGGTTGGCAAGACCAAGGGTGGAGGCAAACAACTTCGAGATTAGTGCCTCTTTATTAAGGATGTTGAGGGAGAGACAATTTGAAGGAAGGACGGAGGAAGGATTTGAGGAAGACCCGAATGAACATCTTGCTCAATTCTTGGAGATAGCCGACACTCTCAAGCAAAATGGAGTGTCGGAAGATGCTAAAAAGATGAGGCTATTTCCGTTTACATTGTCGGGGAAAGCAAAAGCTTGGCTACAATCAAGCATTCCCGCCGGAGAAGTGAGGACGTGGGAAGATTTGAAGAAAAGATTTCTATTGAAGTACTACCCACCTTCAAAGACGATGGAAGCCAAGCAAAAGATCTCTACGTTCAAACAAGGTCCAAATGAGGGAATCAAAGAAGCATGGGAAAGGTTTACGAGTCTTCTCATCACATGCCCCCATCATGGTTTCCCAATAGAACAAACAACTTGTTGGTTCGTTGGTGGGTTACGATTGGAAGATCAACACCACATTGATGCTTGTGCGGGGGGTTCAATTTGGATGAAATCGGTGGAGGAGATCAATGACATAATAGAGGGGATAGCAAGCAATACTTTCAAGACGAGAGTAGACCGTGGAGCACAAAATCGGGTAGCCCAAGTGGATGCTAATGATAGCATAAGAGCAATGATGTCTACACTCATTGAAAAAGTAAATGTTTTATCTCAAACAAGAGATAATCATTTATCCTTTGTGCAAGAAGATCCTCAATTGGGACATATGGAAGAAGTGCAATACATGGGTCAACAAGGATATCCACAAAATTTTCAAGGGAACCGACAATATCAAGGTCAACCACCATATCAAAATCGTGGTCAAGGATATCAAGCACCTCCTCAAAACCGATTCCAAGGGCAATCTTCATCATCTCAAGGACAAGGGGGGCCATCCCCTCAATACCAAGCTCCTCTAAACCCGAATTTTCGGAGGAATGACAATTTGTCATACGCCAATCCTAAGGGTGTTATTCAATATCCTCCCGGATTTGATCCCGGAGCAAAACTCCCAAGTGGAGAAGGGAAGTCCTCCACGGATGAGCTTCTTGCACTCCTCATGAAGAGAATGGAGACAAGTGAGAAGAAATCCGAAGCATCCGACTCCATTCTTGCCCAACTCATGAGTAACCAAAAATCTACCGACTCGATGCTTGCCCAACTCACGAGTAACCAAAAATCAATGGAATCCATGATTAGCCAACTTATGAGTAATCAAAAATCAATGGAATTCCAATTGGGACAATTGGCAACTTCCATCGGATCTCAACATACAAAGGGTAAATTGCCCTCAAACACCGAGGTAAACCCACGTGAGCATTGTAATGCTATTACAATTTCAAGTGGTGAACATTATGGAGTTTCTTCAATTGAATTGGAAGAGGGTGAAGTGTTGAAGGCAAAAGAAAGGGAGGAAGAGGAAAAGAAGAGGATAGAGAAAGTTGGAAGTGGAGAGGTTGCTCCAAGAATTCCAAAGTGGAGAATTGCAAAAGATTTGAAGAAGAAGAAGCTTGAGGTACCTTGTGATAAATGGGGGGTGCCCATTACATATGAGCCACTTCCATACCCGGGAAGATACATGAAGAAAATGGATGAGAAGTTTGGGAAGTTTTTGGATATCTTCAAGAAAATCCACATTGATCTTCCACTTTCGGATGCTTTAGAGCAAGTACCTCATTACATGAAGTTTCTAAAGGATGCAATAGCAAACAAGAAGAAACTAGTGGATGATGAGAAGATCAAGTTGACCGAAGAGTGTAGTGCTATCCTTCAACGAACTCCTCCCGAAAAGCTCAAGGATCCGGGTAGTTTCACTCTCCCATGTGAGATTGGTGATGGTCCCATGATGAAAGCTCTTTGTGATTTGGGAGCTAGCATCAATTTGATGCCACTTTCAATCTTCAAGCGTTTGGGAATTGGAGAAGTAGTGCCCACATCAATTACTCTCCAATTAGCGTATCGTTCCATCACCCATCCTAAAGGGATCATTGAAGATGTATTGGTGAAGATTGACAAGTTCATCATTCCGGCCGACTTTGTGGTATTAGATATGAAAGAAGATGCAAATATCCCATTGATTCTTGGGAGGCCGTTTCTTGTCACGGGGGGAGCAAACATCAATTTGAGAAAAGGGGAGGTAACATTGGAGGTGAATGGAGAGAAAGTGATTTTCTCCAAGTATGGCTCAATTGAGAGTTCCCAAAGAAAGAAGGAATCCCCCTCCATCCAAGAATGTGACATTTATGTGAAAGAGCCATTACCAAAAGTCCCATTGAAAGATCCGGGAGATGATAACAAATTGAAGCAAACTCCCAAACTTGAGCAAAACTCAAGTTTGGGGGAGTTTTATAAGGATAAGAGTTTTGATAAGTCCCTTGAGGGTAGTGAAGATGAAGAAGGAGGAAGAAAGAATTCAAAGGAGAGAAAGATTGAGAAGGAATTTGAAATTGGAGATACGGTGGTATGGGGCACTTTGGGAGTGATGGAAGTCCTTGGAAAGATGAAGCTCAAGGAACGGAAAATGTTGGTCATGAAGAAATTGGTCTATGAAGGAGGCATTGCATTGGAAAGTGAGGAGGATGAAGTGTTCATCACCGATGAGCACAATGTCAAGCACTATCATCCTCCATTCAAAGAAAGGGAAGTTTGAACTTGTTAAGTTCCGTTCGGCATAGGACGTTAAACCTAGCGCTAAATGGGAGGCAACCCATTTTTACTTGCTTTCTTTCATTTCTTGTTCATTTTTATGCTTTGTTAGATTAGTTTGATGTGTTTGTGAGTTTTGATGTAGTTGGAGAAGCTTGGATCGAATGGACAAGTGGATTGAAAGTGGAACTTTGTGCTTAGAAGAAGGTGTAGCTATAGCAATCGTAAGAGGTACGCCCACCCCAATTCTTAGGAATTGCATAGCAATTACTAAGTTTGGGGGGTAGTGGAATTTATATTCTTGTTCATGACATTGATTGCTTAGCTACTCTTAGTGTTAATTGTTGGGATGGTGGCCCATGTGTGTAGATTTGTATGGTTAGCACTTGGTGTCAATATCATTGCAAAACTATTTTTCCAAACTTTTAATTGCTTAGCAATGAAAAAGTTTGGGGGGGTATGTTCGTTTTTACATTTTCTATTGACACCAATGTGTACTTTTGTGTGTGTGTGCAATTTGAGCTTTAGTGATCATTGAGACACATTTGATGATGATTTGTTGTGAATTTGATTCCTTGAATGTGTACATAATTGGAATGAAGCATCTTGTTTGTGTTGTTGTCATCTTGTTGCCTATAGATGTTTTGCATGCACAATGAGTTATGTGTGGTGATGATTGATGAATATTTGAGTCTTGAATGAACCGGTGAGAGTTGAGCTTTGAACCGATGCATTAATCCGGTTTATTTCATTCTAGAGTGGATCAATTCATTGCTTGTTTTTCTAGAACTTGCCCAAGTTCTTGCTTGAGATCATACTTGTGTGATACTTTGAGATATGATGTAGGCCATCTTTCGTACTACAAGTCACTTAGCCAAATTTTTCTCAATAACCGAAGAGATTTTTCGTAGTTAGCCCGTTTGAGCTTGATTTCCCATTCTCTTGGCAACCTACAATGTTTAACCACTTAGCCTTTTGAGCCTTTGATATCCAAATCTAGTGGAGAATAAAAAGAAAGTGGTAAAACATGTGCTTTAGTGCATTTGGTTTGAAGAGAAAAATTGGCAAGGTTGTGAAAAGAAAGAAAAAGATGGAAGTGAATAGAAAAATTGAGAAAGAAAAGACGGACAATGAGCCCCAAGAGCTTGAAAAGAAAATAACTTGGTTAGAAAAAGATGAGGAGATGAATGCATTTGAGGAACTTATATGAAAAGTGAGAATGAAGGTTGTAAACCTTAAGAGCACGAGCTTGAATTGTTGAATAACAACTTTCGTTCTCCACTAGACGAGTCACTTCTTCCATATTCATCATACCCCGTCCAAAGAGCCAATGTTACGTCCTTGGTTAAGACCTATTGATCTCATAGTTGAACATGTTTGTGGTGGAAAGATGGTAGAGCTTGGGCAAGCTTATGGCAAAGTGCAATGCATGATTTGATTGATGAGTGCTTATTGTCCTTAATTTGTTTGAGTGTTTGAGAGAAACACTATATCTTGTGAGTTGAACTTGAACATTTTGATATTGTCATCACCATCACTTGTTGTGGTATGTTGAGCATGTGTGGGTAATTAGTTGGATTTTCAATAGTGAACTTGTGATCATTTTGAGAATGTATCTTGAGAAAAAATAATGCATTTCATTTCATTTGATACGTGGGATCTTTCATTGATCATCTAGTTGTAAATTTCACCCTCACGTTGTAATTCTTTCGTTGCTCGAGGACGAGCAACACTTTAAGTTTGGGGGAGTTGATTCGGGTGGAATTTACACTATTTAGATGCATATTTGAAGCTCATTTGATGTTGATTTCATTGAATTATACATTGAATATGATTGTTTAAGCCGGAATGAGAGAAAGGTTGTGTTTTGTCGATTTTGTAGGAAATACGATGGAATTTGGAGCAAAACACCAACCATACTTTACTGGATCAGGAAGAGGTGTGCACGGTTGGATTCGTCTCGAAAAACGGAGTGGAATGAAAAAAAGAATCGAGTCAATCGGAGGTCGGAAGCTCGAGATACGAAGAGACGAAAAAGCATGCCCGGGTAGAATCGACCCGGGCGGGTCAAAATCACCCGGGCAAGGCAGAATTTTAAGTTGTTTCGTATTTGGCCCGGGTGGAACCCACCCGGCCGGGTGGATTCGACCCGGGCAAGGCCCCAACATGCACTTGCTTCGTCTTTTGGCCGGGTGGCATGCCCGGGTGGGAGCCACCCGGGTGGGAGCCACCCGGCCGGGTCACATCATTTTCGGGGTTTTTGGCCTATTTTCTCCATATTTCAAGGGCCTAATTGCAAAATTAATTCAAGACTTCTACCCTAACTATAAATAGATCAAATTTGAGTTTTAGAGGGGAGTCTTTTACTCCTTTTACAAGCAATTCCACACACACATTCACATAGTTGTAGGTGTTCTTCATTTTTAGTTTAGATTCTTCATTAAATTAGATAGATTAGTGGTTTTTACTTCAAATCAAGCTACGATTATCATCGGGCATCGTCTATTACATCGTTTTGTAGCTACATTTTCATGATCAAGGTGATATTAATCTATTTTGCAATTTATTTTGGTATTTTCTTAATTTCTTCAATCTCTTGTTATTCTACTATGAGTTTGATGTTATTAGTTGTTTTAACCATGGAATTCTCTTCTAGAACCATGGGCTAAACTCTTATTGCCTTGGGTGTGAATGTTTTGATGGGTGTTTAGTGTAATTATAGATTAATTGCATGATTAGCTTAGGAATTGGGTGTATATGTTTCTAGTGTTGTAATTTTCATGATTCAATTGATTAATTCACCCTATTAGCTAGCATTGTTAGTTTTGTCGACTTCAACGACCGTATTGGGTTGCATGATTAAGAGTGTGTGTATGAGCTTGAATTAATCAATTAGAATTAACATAGTAATTAGCTACACCGACCGGGGGTTGATTGCTTAGATCGACGACACTAGACACTAGTCGATTAGAGGTCGTCTATTAGATTAGTGAAAGGGCGTCTCATAAGCATTAGTAACCGTGTTGAACGTGTTTATGAGACACTATCTTAGGAGCTTATGGTATTGATTAGACTATATAATTGCTAATTAATGCACGTGTTCACCTAAGCCTCACGAGGGATTGGTCTACACATAAGAGTAATAACCTTTAACTTAACCCATAATCATAGGTTTATTCATGCAATTGGTTCGTTAACTCATTGAATTACCCATAAAACGGAAACACCCGAGGCAATACCCTTCTCTTGCACTTTCTATCGAAAGTTAGATAGTTCGTTATTTCTTTTGTTATATTCTTGTTATCTTAGTTAATTTAGTTTAATACTTGTGTTTTAATTCCCGAAAATTCAACAAAAACGTTTAGTTACTACAATAGCATGAAAACTTGCAACTTTAGGGATTCATTGACACTCAATTAAGTCCTTGGAACGAAAATATACTTGGGAAAACTTATCCAAAAATACGAACAAGTCAATGGCGCCGCTGCCGGGGATTTAAGCGAGTGTTATTAGTGAAACTTAGAGTTTGTTAAGTGTTGTTGGTAGTAGCATTTCTTTTCGTTATTTGTGTTTTGTTCATCTTTGTGGGCTTTGACATTTTCTTTTTGTAGGTGCATGATCACAAGATCACGTGGAGGAAACCTTGAACCATTAGACCTTGAGATCGAGGCACACGCAAGAAGAAGGAATCGAAGTAGAAACCGTCAAAGAGTCATAGAAGAACCACTTGAGATGGAAAACATTGAAGAGATGAATCCTCCACCAAATGGAGAAGATGAGCTTCAAAGAGAGAATCATCAAGTTGGAAATCAAGTTGGAGGGGATCCACCTCAAAACCCAAACCCACCACCAAATCTCCAATTTCCCAATCCACAATATCCACCCCAAAACCACCTTCCATATCAAGGATACAATCCTTACCCTTATCCACCTCCACAACAAGCCTACTATCCACCACCTCCACCTCATCCATATCCACTCCATCAACACCCATATCCTCCACTTTACCAATATCCTCCACCTCAACAAATCCAAGAAGAATACGTTCCTCCACCTCAACATATAGAAGAACCTCAACGTGTGTACCATGGAAGGCCAATGAGGGAATATTTTGAGCCTCAACCTAGGGAGCATTACGATGGGTTGGCAAGACCAAGGGTGGAGGCAAACAACTTCGAGATTAGTGCCTCTTTATTAAGGATGTTGAGGGAGAGACAATTTGAAGGAAGGACGGAGGAAGGATTTGAGGAAGACCCGAATGAACATCTTGCTCAATTCTTGGAGATAGCCGACACTCTCAAGCAAAATGGAGTGTCGGAAGATGCTAAAAAGATGAGGCTATTTCCGTTTACATTGTCGGGGAAAGCAAAAGCTTGGCTACAATCAAGCATTCCCGCCGGAGAAGTGAGGACGTGGGAAGATTTGAAGAAAAGATTTCTATTGAAGTACTACCCACCTTCAAAGACGATGGAAGCCAAGCAAAAGATCTCTACGTTCAAACAAGGTCCAAATGAGGGAATCAAAGAAGCATGGGAAAGGTTTACGAGTCTTCTCATCACATGCCCCCATCATGGTTTCCCAATAGAACAAACAACTTGTTGGTTCGTTGGTGGGTTACGATTGGAAGATCAACACCACATTGATGCTTGTGCGGGGGGTTCAATTTGGATGAAATCGGTGGAGGAGATCAATGACATAATAGAGGGGATAGCAAGCAATACTTTCAAGACGAGAGTAGACCGTGGAGCACAAAATCGGGTAGCCCAAGTGGATGCTAATGATAGCATAAGAGCAATGATGTCTACACTCATTGAAAAAGTAAATGTTTTATCTCAAACAAGAGATAATCATTTATCCTTTGTGCAAGAAGATCCTCAATTGGGACATATGGAAGAAGTGCAATACATGGGTCAACAAGGATATCCACAAAATTTTCAAGGGAACCGACAATATCAAGGTCAACCACCATATCAAAATCGTGGTCAAGGATATCAAGCACCTCCTCAAAACCGATTCCAAGGGCAATCTTCATCATCTCAAGGACAAGGGGGGCCATCCCCTCAATACCAAGCTCCTCTAAACCCGAATTTTCGGAGGAATGACAATTTGTCATACGCCAATCCTAAGGGTGTTATTCAATATCCTCCCGGATTTGATCCCGGAGCAAAACTCCCAAGTGGAGAAGGGAAGTCCTCCACGGATGAGCTTCTTGCACTCCTCATGAAGAGAATGGAGACAAGTGAGAAGAAATCCGAAGCATCCGACTCCATTCTTGCCCAACTCATGAGTAACCAAAAATCTACCGACTCGATGCTTGCCCAACTCACGAGTAACCAAAAATCAATGGAATCCATGATTAGCCAACTTATGAGTAATCAAAAATCAATGGAATTCCAATTGGGACAATTGGCAACTTCCATCGGATCTCAACATACAAAGGGTAAATTGCCCTCAAACACCGAGGTAAACCCACGTGAGCATTGTAATGCTATTACAATTTCAAGTGGTGAACATTATGGAGTTTCTTCAATTGAATTGGAAGAGGGTGAAGTGTTGAAGGCAAAAGAAAGGGAGGAAGAGGAAAAGAAGAGGATAGAGAAAGTTGGAAGTGGAGAGGTTGCTCCAAGAATTCCAAAGTGGAGAATTGCAAAAGATTTGAAGAAGAAGAAGCTTGAGGTACCTTGTGATAAATGGGGGGTGCCCATTACATATGAGCCACTTCCATACCCGGGAAGATACATGAAGAAAATGGATGAGAAGTTTGGGAAGTTTTTGGATATCTTCAAGAAAATCCACATTGATCTTCCACTTTCGGATGCTTTAGAGCAAGTACCTCATTACATGAAGTTTCTAAAGGATGCAATAGCAAACAAGAAGAAACTAGTGGATGATGAGAAGATCAAGTTGACCGAAGAGTGTAGTGCTATCCTTCAACGAACTCCTCCCGAAAAGCTCAAGGATCCGGGTAGTTTCACTCTCCCATGTGAGATTGGT
Organism: Galeopsis tetrahit; assembly: GCA_963675135.1. Taxonomy (NCBI): domain Eukaryota; kingdom Viridiplantae; phylum Streptophyta; class Magnoliopsida; order Lamiales; family Lamiaceae; genus Galeopsis; species Galeopsis tetrahit. Next base: position 44,291,405 of record OY776131.1, read on the forward strand.
GATGGTCCCATGATGAAAGCTCTTTGTGATTTGGGAGCTAGCATCAATTTGATGCCACTTTCAATCTTCAAGCGTTTGGGAATTGGAGAAGTAGTGCCCACATCAATTACTCTCCAATTAGCGGATCGTTCCATCACCCATCCTAAAGGGATCATTGAAGATGTATTGGTGAAGATTGACAAGTTCATCATTCCGGCCGACTTTGTGGTATTAGATATGAAAGAAGATGCAAATATCCCATTGATTCTTGGGAGGCCGTTTCTTGTCACGGGGGGAGCAAACATCAATTTGAGAAAAGGGGAGGTAACATTGGAGGTGAATGGAGAGAAAGTGATTTTCTCCAAGTATGGCTCAATTGAGAGTTCCCAAAGAAAGAAGGAATCCCCCTCCATCCAAGAATGTGACATTTATGTGAAAGAGCCATTACCAAAAGTCCCATTGAAAGATCCGGGAGATGATAACAAATTGAAGCAAACTCCCAAACTTGAGCAAAACTCAAGTTTGGGGGAGTTTTATAAGGATAAGAGTTTTGATAAGTCCCTTGAGGGTAGTGAAGATGAAGAAGGAGGAAGAAAGAATTCAAAGGAGAGAAAGATTGAGAAGGAATTTGAAATTGGAGATACGGTGGTATGGGGCACTTTGGGAGTGATGGAAGTCCTTGGAAAGATGAAGCTCAAGGAACGGAAAATGTTGGTCATGAAGAAATTGGTCTATGAAGGAGGCATTGCATTGGAAAGTGAGGAGGATGAAGTGTTCATCACCGATGAGCACAATGTCAAGCACTATCATCCTCCATTCAAAGAAAGGGAAGTTTGAACTTGTTAAGTTCCGTTCGGCATAGGACGTTAAACCTAGCGCTAAATGGGAGGCAACCCATTTTTACTTGCTTTCTTTCATTTCTTGTTCATTTTTATGCTTTGTTAGATTAGTTTGATGTGTTTGTGAGTTTTGATGTAGTTGGAGAAGCTTGGATCGAATGGACAAGTGGATTGAAAGTGGAACTTTGTGCTTAGAAGAAGGTGTAGCTATAGCAATCGTAAGAGGTACGCCCACCCCAATTCTTAGGAATTGCATAGCAATTACTAAGTTTGGGGGGTAGTGGAATTTATATTCTTGTTCATGACATTGATTGCTTAGCTACTCTTAGTGTTAATTTTTGGGATGGTGGCCCATGTGTGTAGATTTGTATGGTTAGCACTTGGTGTCAATATCATTGCAAAACTATTTTTCCAAACTTTTAATTGCTTAGCAATGAAAAAGTTTGGGGGGGTATGTTCGTTTTTACATTTTCTATTGACACCAATGTGTACTTTTGTGTGTGTGTGCAATTTGAGCTTTAGTGATCATTGAGACACATTTGATGATGATTTGTTGTGAATTTGATTCCTTGAATGTGTACATAATTGGAATGAAGCATCTTGTTTGTGTTGTTGTCATCTTGTTGCCTATAGATGTTTTGCATGCACAATGAGTTATGTGTGGTGATGATTGATGAATATTTGAGTCTTGAATGAACCGGTGAGAGTTGAGCTTTGAACCGATGCATTAATCCGGTTTATTTCATTCTAGAGTGGATCAATTCATTGCTTGTTTTTCTAGAACTTGCCCAAGTTCTTGCTTGAGATCATACTTGTGTGATACTTTGAGATATGATGTAGGCCATCTTTCGTACTACAAGTCACTTAGCCAAATTTTTCTCAATAACCGAAGAGATTTTTCGTAGTTAGCCCGTTTGAGCTTGATTTCCCATTCTCTTGGCAACCTACAATGTTTAACCACTTAGCCTTTTGAGCCTTTGATATCCAAATCTAGTGGAGAATAAAAAGAAAGTGGTAAAACATGTGCTTTAGTGCATTTGGTTTGAAGAGAAAAATTGGCAAGGTTGTGAAAAGAAAGAAAAAGATGGAAGTGAATAGAAAAATTGAGAAAGAAAAGACGGACAATGAGCCCCAAGAGCTTGAAAAGAAAATAACTTGGTTAGAAAAAGATGAGGAGATGAATGCATTTGAGGAACTTATATGAAAAGTGAGAATGAAGGTTGTAAACCTTAAGAGCACGAGCTTGAATTGTTGAATAACAACTTTCGTTCTCCACTAGACGAGTCACTTCTTCCATATTCATCATACCCCGTCCAAAGAGCCAATGTTACGTCCTTGGTTAAGACCTATTGATCTCATAGTTGAACATGTTTGTGGTGGAAAGATGGTAGAGCTTGGGCAAGCTTATGGCAAAGTGCAATGCATGATTTGATTGATGAGTGCTTATTGTCCTTAATTTGTTTGAGTGTTTGAGAGAAACACTATATCTTGTGAGTTGAACTTGAACATTTTGATATTGTCATCACCATCACTTGTTGTGGTATGTTGAGCATGTGTGGGTAATTAGTTGGATTTTCAATAGTGAACTTGTGATCATTTTGAGAATGTATCTTGAGGAAAAATAATTCATTTCATTTCATTTGATACGTGGGATCTTTCATTGATCATCTAGTTGTAAATTTCACCCTCACGTTGTAATTCTTTCGTTGCTCGAGGACGAGCAACACTTTAAGTTTGGGGGAGTTGATTCGGGTGGAATTTACACTATTTAGATGCATATTTGAAGCTCATTTGATGTTGATTTCATTGAATTATACATTGAATATGATTGTTTAAGCCGAAATGAGAGAAAGGTTGTGTTTTGTCGATTTTGTAGGAAATACGATGGAATTTGGAGCAAAACACCAACCATACTTTACTGGATCAGGAAGAGGTGTGCACGGTTGGATTCGTCTCGAAAAACGGAGTGGAATGAAAAAAAGAATCGAGTCAATCGGAGGTCGGAAGCTCGAGATACGAAGAGACGAAAAAGCATGCCCGGGTAGAATCGACCCGGGCGGGTCAAAATCACCCGGGCAAGGCAGAATTTTAAGTTGTTTCGTATTTGGCCCGGGTGGAACCCACCCGGCCGGGTGGATTCGACCCGGGAAAGGCCCCAACATGCACTTGCTTCGTCTTTTGGCCGGGTGGCATGCCCGGGTGGGAGCCACCCGGCCGGGTCACATCATTTTCGGGGTTTTTGGCCTATTTTCTCCATATTTCAAGGGCCTAATTGCAAAATTAATTCAAGACTTCTACCCCAACTATAAATAGATCAAATTTGAGTTTTAGAGGGGAGTCTTTTACTCCTTTTACAAGCAATTCCACACACACATTCACATAGTTGTAGGTGTTCTTCATTTTTAGTTTAGATTCTTCATTAAATTAGATAGATTAGTGGTTTTTACTTCAAATCAAGCTACGATTATCATCGGGCATCGTCTATTACATCGTTTTGTAGCTACATTTTCATGATCAAGGTGATATTAATCTATTTTGCAATTTATTTTGGTATTTTCTTAATTTCTTCAATCTCTTGTTATTCTACTATGAGTTTGATGTTATTAGTTGTTTTAACCATGGAATTCTCTTCTAGAACCATGGGCTAAACTCTTATTGCCTTGGGTGTGAATGTTTTGATGGGTGTTTAGTGTAATTATAGATTAATTGCATGATTAGCTTAGGAATTGGGTGTATATGTTTCTAGTGTTGTAATTTTCATGATTCAATTGATTAATTCACCCTATTAGCTAGCATTGTTAGTTTTGTCGACTTCAACGACCGTATTGGGTTGCATGATTAAGAGTGTGTGTATGAGCTTGAATTAATCAATTAGAATTAACATAGTAATTAGCTACACCGACCGGGGGTTGATTGCTTAGATCGACGACACTAGACACTAGTCGATTAGAGGTCGTCTATTAGATTAGTGAAAGGGCGTCTCATAAGCATTAGTAACCGTGTTGAACGTGTTTATGAGACACTATCTTAGGAGCTTATGGTATTGATTAGACTATATAATTGCTAATTAATGCACGTGTTCACCTAAGCCTCACGAGGGATTGGTCTACACATAAGAGTAATAACCTTTAACTTAACCCATAATCATAGGTTTATTCATGCAATTGGTTCGTTAACTCATTGAATTACCCATAAAACGGAAACACCCGAGGCAATACCCTTCTCTTGCACTTTCTATCGAAAGTTAGATAGTTCGTTATTTCTTTTGTTATATTCTTGTTATCTTAGTTAATTTAGTTTAATACTTGTGTTTTAATTCCCGAAAATTCAACAAAAACGTTTAGTTACTACAATAGCATGAAAACTTGCAACTTTAGGGATTCATTGACACTCAATTAAGTCCTTGGAACGAAAATATACTTGGGAAAACTTATCCAAAAATACGAACAAGTCAATGGCGCCGCTGCCGGGGATTTAAGCGAGTGTTATTAGTGAAACTTAGAGTTTGTTAAGTGTTGTTGGTAGTAGCATTTCTTTTCGTTATTTGTGTTTTGTTCATCTTTGTGGGCTTTGACATTTTCTTTTTGTAGGTGCATGATCACAAGATCACGTGGAGGAAACCTTGAACCATTAGACCTTGAGATCGAGGCACACGCAAGAAGAAGGAATCGAAGTAGAAACCGTCAAAGAGTCATAGAAGAACCACTTGAGATGGAAAACATTGAAGAGATGAATCCTCCACCAAATGGAGAAGATGAGCTTCAAAGAGAGAATCATCAAGTTGGAAATCAAGTTGGAGGGGATCCACCTCAAAACCCAAACCCACCACCAAATCTCCAATTTCCCAATCCACAATATCCACCCCAAAACCACCTTCCATATCAAGGATACAATCCTTACCCTTATCCACCTCCACAACAAGCCTACTATCCACCACCTCCACCTCATCCATATCCACTCCATCAACACCCATATCCTCCACTTTACCAATATCCTCCACCTCAACAAATCCAAGAAGAATACGTTCCTCCACCTCAACATATAGAAGAACCTCAACGTGTGTACCATGGAAGGCCAATGAGGGAATATTTTGAGCCTCAACCTAGGGAGCATTACGATGGGTTGGCAAGACCAAGGGTGGAGGCAAACAACTTCGAGATTAGTGCCTCTTTATTAAGGATGTTGAGGGAGAGACAATTTGAAGGAAGGACGGAGGAAGGATTTGAGGAAGACCCGAATGAACATCTTGCTCAATTCTTGGAGATAGCCGACACTCTCAAGCAAAATGGAGTGTCGGAAGATGCTAAAAAGATGAGGCTATTTCCGTTTACATTGTCGGGGAAAGCAAAAGCTTGGCTACAATCAAGCATTCCCGCCGGAGAAGTGAGGACGTGGGAAGATTTGAAGAAAAGATTTCTATTGAAGTACTACCCACCTTCAAAGACGATGGAAGCCAAGCAAAAGATCTCTACGTTCAAACAAGGTCCAAATGAGGGAATCAAAGAAGCATGGGAAAGGTTTACGAGTCTTCTCATCACATGCCCCCATCATGGTTTCCCAATAGAACAAACAACTTGTTGGTTCGTTGGTGGGTTACGATTGGAAGATCAACACCACATTGATGCTTGTGCGGGGGGTTCAATTTGGATGAAATCGGTGGAGGAGATCAATGACATAATAGAGGGGATAGCAAGCAATACTTTCAAGACGAGAGTAGACCGTGGAGCACAAAATCGGGTAGCCCAAGTGGATGCTAATGATAGCATAAGAGCAATGATGTCTACACTCATTGAAAAAGTAAATGTTTTATCTCAAACAAGAGATAATCATTTATCCTTTGTGCAAGAAGATCCTCAATTGGGACATATGGAAGAAGTGCAATACATGGGTCAACAAGGATATCCACAAAATTTTCAAGGGAACCGACAATATCAAGGTCAACCACCATATCAAAATCGTGGTCAAGGATATCAAGCACCTCCTCAAAACCGATTCCAAGGGCAATCTTCATCATCTCAAGGACAAGGGGGGCCATCCCCTCAATACCAAGCTCCTCTAAACCCGAATTTTCGGAGGAATGACAATTTGTCATACGCCAATCCTAAGGGTGTTATTCAATATCCTCCCGGATTTGATCCCGGAGCAAAACTCCCAAGTGGAGAAGGGAAGTCCTCCACGGATGAGCTTCTTGCACTCCTCATGAAGAGAATGGAGACAAGTGAGAAGAAATCCGAAGCATCCGACTCCATTCTTGCCCAACTCATGAGTAACCAAAAATCTACCGACTCGATGCTTGCCCAACTCACGAGTAACCAAAAATCAATGGAATCCATGATTAGCCAACTTATGAGTAATCAAAAATCAATGGAATTCCAATTGGGACAATTGGCAACTTCCATCGGATCTCAACATACAAAGGGTAAATTGCCCTCAAACACCGAGGTAAACCCACGTGAGCATTGTAATGCTATTACAATTTCAAGTGGTGAACATTATGGAGTTTCTTCAATTGAATTGGAAGAGGGTGAAGTGTTGAAGGCAAAAGAAAGGGAGGAAGAGGAAAAGAAGAGGATAGAGAAAGTTGGAAGTGGAGAGGTTGCTCCAAGAATTCCAAAGTGGAGAATTGCAAAAGATTTGAAGAAGAAGAAGCTTGAGGTACCTTGTGATAAATGGGGGGTGCCCATTACATATGAGCCACTTCCATACCCGGGAAGATACATGAAGAAAATGGATGAGAAGTTTGGGAAGTTTTTGGATATCTTCAAGAAAATCCACATTGATCTTCCACTTTCGGATGCTTTAGAGCAAGTACCTCATTACATGAAGTTTCTAAAGGATGCAATAGCAAACAAGAAGAAACTAGTGGATGATGAGAAGATCAAGTTGACCGAAGAGTGTAGTGCTATCCTTCAACGAACTCCTCCCGAAAAGCTCAAGGATCCGGGTAGTTTCACTCTCCCATGTGAGATTGGTGATGGTCCCATGATGAAAGCTCTTTGTGATTTGGGAGCTAGCATCAATTTGATGCCACTTTCAATCTTCAAGCGTTTGGGAATTGGAGAAGTAGTGCCCACATCAATTACTCTCCAATTAGCGGATCGTTCCATCACCCATCCTAAAGGGATCATTGAAGATGTATTGGTGAAGATTGACAAGTTCATCATTCCGGCCGACTTTGTGGTATTAGATATGAAAGAAGATGCAAATATCCCATTGATTCTTGGGAGGCCGTTTCTTGTCACGGGGGGAGCAAACATCAATTTGAGAAAAGGGGAGGTAACATTGGAGGTGAATGGAGAGAAAGTGATTTTCTCCAAGTATGGCTCAATTGAGAGTTCCCAAAGAAAGAAGGAATCCCCCTCCATCCAAGAATGTGACATTTATGTGAAAGAGCCATTACCAAAAGTCCCATTGAAAGATCCGGGAGATGATAACAAATTGAAGCAAACTCCCAAACTTGAGCAAAACTCAAGTTTGGGGGAGTTTTATAAGGATAAGAGTTTTGATAAGTCCCTTGAGGGTAGTGAAGATGAAGAAGGAGGAAGAAAGAATTCAAAGGAGAGAAAGATTGAGAAGGAATTTGAAATTGGAGATACGGTGGTATGGGGCACTTTGGGAGTGATGGAAGTCCTTGGAAAGATGAAGCTCAAGGAACGGAAAATGTTGGTCATGAAGAAATTGGTCTATGAAGGAGGCATTGCATTGGAAAGTGAGGAGGATGAAGTGTTCATCACCGATGAGCACAATGTCAAGCACTATCATCCTCCATTCAAAGAAAGGGAAGTTTGAACTTGTTAAGTTCCGTTCGGCATAGGACGTTAAACCTAGCGCTAAATGGGAGGCAACCCATTTTTACTTGCTTTCTTTCATTTCTTGTTCATTTTTATGCTTTGTTAGATTAGTTTGATGTGTTTGTGAGTTTTGATGTAGTTGGAGAAGCTTGGATCGAATGGACAAGTGGATTGAAAGTGGAACTTTGTGCTTAGAAGAAGGTGTAGCTATAGCAATCGTAAGAGGTACGCCCACCCCAATTCTTAGGAATTGCATAGCAATTACTAAGTTTGGGGGGTAGTGGAATTTATATTCTTGTTCATGACATTGATTGCTTAGCTACTCTTAGTGTTAATTGTTGGGATGGTGGCCCATGTGTGTAGATTTGTATGGTTAGCACTTGGTGTCAATATCATTGCAAAACTATTTTTCCAAACTTTTAATTGCTTAGCAATGAAAAAGTTTGGGGGGGTATGTTCGTTTTTACATTTTCTATTGACACCAATGTGTACTTTTGTGTGTGTGTGCAATTTGAGCTTTAGTGATCATTGAGACACATTTGATGATGATTTGTTGTGAATTTGATTCCTTGAATGTGTACATAATTGGAATGAAGCATCTTGTTTGTGTTGTTGTCATCTTGTTGCCTATAGATGTTTTGCATGCACAATGAGTTATGTGTGGTGATGATTGATGAATATTTGAGTCTTGAATGAACCGGTGAGAGTTGAGCTTTGAACCGATGCATTAATCCGGTTTATTTCATTCTAGAGTGGATCAATTCATTGCTTGTTTTTCTAGAACTTGCCCAAGTTCTTGCTTGAGATCATACTTGTGTGATACTTTGAGATATGATGTAGGCCATCTTTCGTACTACAAGTCACTTAGCCAAATTTTTCTCAATAACCGAAGAGATTTTTCGTAGTTAGCCCGTTTGAGCTTGATTTCCCATTCTCTTGGCAACCTACAATGTTTAACCACTTAGCCTTTTGAGCCTTTGATATCCAAATCTAGTGGAGAATAAAAAGAAAGTGGTAAAACATGTGCTTTAGTGCATTTGGTTTGAAGAGAAAAATTGGCAAGGTTGTGAAAAGAAAGAAAAAGATGGAAGTGAATAGAAAAATTGAGAAAGAAAAGACGGACAATGAGCCCCAAGAGCTTGAAAAGAAAATAACTTGGTTAGAAAAAGATGAGGAGATGAATGCATTTGAGGAACTTATATGAAAAGTGAGAATGAAGGTTGTAAACCTTAAGAGCACGAGCTTGAATTGTTGAATAACAACTTTCGTTCTCCACTAGACGAGTCACTTCTTCCATATTCATCATACCCCGTCCAAAGAGCCAATGTTACGTCCTTGGTTAAGACCTATTGATCTCATAGTTGAACATGTTTGTGGTGGAAAGATGGTAGAGCTTGGGCAAGCTTATGGCAAAGTGCAATGCATGATTTGATTGATGAGTGCTTATTGTCCTTAATTTGTTTGAGTGTTTGAGAGAAACACTATATCTTGTGAGTTGAACTTGAACATTTTGATATTGTCATCACCATCACTTGTTGTGGTATGTTGAGCATGTGTGGGTAATTAGTTGGATTTTCAATAGTGAACTTGTGATCATTTTGAGAATGTATCTTGAGGAAAAATAATTCATTTCATTTCATTTGATACGTGGGATCTTTCATTGATCATCTAGTTGTAAATTTCACCCTCACGTTGTAATTCTTTCGTTGCTCGAGGACGAGCAACACTTTAAGTTTGGGGGAGTTGATTCGGGTGGAATTTACACTATTTAGATGCATATTTGAAGCTCATTTGATGTTGATTTCATTAAATTATACATTGAATATGATTGTTTAAGCCGAAATGAGAGAAAGGTTGTGTTTTGTCGATTTTGTAGGAAATACGATGGAATTTGGAGCAAAACACCAACCATACTTTACTGGATCAGGAAGAGGTGTGCACGGTTGGATTCGTCTCGAAAAACGGAGTGGAATGAAAAAAAGAATCGAGTCAATCGGAGGTCGGAAGCTCGAGATACGAAGAGACGAAAAAGCATGCCCGGGTAGAATCGACCCGGGCGGGTCAAAATCACCCGGGCAAGGCAGAATTTTAAGTTGTTTCGTATTTGGCCCGGGTGGAACCCACCCGGCCGGGTGGATTCGACCCGGGAAAGGCCCCAACATACACTTGCTTCGTCTTTTGGCCGGGTGGCATGCCCGGGTGGGAGCCACCCGGCCGGGTCACATCATTTTCGGGGTTTTTGGCCTATTTTCTCCATATTTCAAGGGCCTAATTGCAAAATTAATTCAAGACTTCTACCCCAACTATAAATAGATCAAATTTGAGTTTTAGAGGGGAGTCTTTTACTCCTTTTACAAGCAATTCCACACACACATTCACATAGTTGTAGGTGTTCTTCATTTTTAGTTTAGATTCTTCATTAAATTAGATAGATTAGTGGTTTTTACTTCAAATCAAGCTACGATTATCATCGGGCATCGTCTATTACATCGTTTTGTAGCTACATTTTCATGATCAAGGTGATATTAATCTATTTTGCAATTTATTTTGGTATTTTCTTAATTTCTTCAATCTCTTGTTATTCTACTATGAGTTTGATGTTATTAGTTGTTTTAACCATGGAATTCTCTTCTAGAACCATGGGCTAAACTCTTATTGCCTTGGGTGTGAATGTTTTGATGGGTGTTTAGTGTAATTATAGATTAATTGCATGATTAGCTTAGGAATTGGGTGTATATGTTTCTAGTGTTGTAATTTTCATGATTCAATTGATTAATTCACCCTATTAGCTAGCATTGTTAGTTTTGTCGACTTCAAGGACCGTATTGGGTTGCATGATTAAGAGTGTGTGTATGAGCTTGAATTAATCAATTAGAATTAACATAGTAATTAGCTACACCGACCGGGGGTTGATTGCTTAGATCGACGACACTAGACACTAGTCGATTAGAGGTCGTCTATTAGATTAGTGAAAGGGCGTCTCATAAGCATTAGTAACCGTGTTGAACGTGTTTATGAGACACTATCTTAGGAGCTTATGGTATTGATTAGACTATATAATTGCTAATTAATGCACGTGTTCACCTAAGCCTCACGAGGGATTGGTCTACACATAAGAGTAATAACCTTTAACTTAACCCATAATCATAGGTTTATTCATGCAATTGGTTCGTTAACTCATTGAATTACCCATAAAACGGAAACACCCGAGGCAATACCCTTCTCTTGCACTTTCTATCGAAAGTTAGATAGTTCGTTATTTCTTTTGTTATATTCTTGTTATCTTAGTTAATTTAGTTTAATACTTGTGTTTTAATTCCCGAAAATTCAACAAAAACGTTTAGTTACTACAATAGCATGAAAACTTGCAACTTTAGGGATTCATTGACACTCAATTAAGTCCTTGGAACGAAAATATACTTGGGAAAACTTATCCAAAAATACGAACAAGTCAATGGCGCCGCTGCCGGGGATTTAAGCGAGTGTTATTAGTGAAACTTAGAGTTTGTTAAGTGTTGTTGGTAGTAGCATTTCTTTTCGTTATTTGTGTTTTGTTCATCTTTGTGGGCTTTGACATTTTCTTTTTGTAGGTGCATGATCACAAGATCACGTGGAGGAAACCTTGAACCATTAGACCTTGAGATCGAGGCACACGCAAGAAGAAGGAATCGAAGTAGAAACCGTCAAAGAGTCATAGAAGAACCACTTGAGATGGAAAACATTGAAGAGATGAATCCTCCACCAAATGGAGAAGATGAGCTTCAAAGAGAGAATCATCAAGTTGGAAATCAAGTTGGAGGGGATCCACCTCAAAACCCAAACCCACCACCAAATCTCCAATTTCCCAATCCACAATATCCACCCCAAAACCACCTTCCATATCAAGGATACAATCCTTACCCTTATCCACCTCCACAACAAGCCTACTATCCACCACCTCCACCTCATCCATATCCACTCCATCAACACCCATATCCTCCACTTTACCAATATCCTCCACCTCAACAAATCCAAGAAGAATACGTTCCTCCACCTCAACATATAGAAGAACCTCAACGTGTGTACCATGGAAGGCCAATGAGGGAATATTTTGAGCCTCAACCTAGGGAGCATTACGATGGGTTGGCAAGACCAAGGGTGGAGGCAAACAACTTCGAGATTAGTGCCTCTTTATTAAGGATGTTGAGGGAGAGACAATTTGAAGGAAGGACGGAGGAAGGATTTGAGGAAGACCCGAATGAACATCTTGCTCAATTCTTGGAGATAGCCGACACTCTCAAGCAAAATGGAGTGTCGGAAGATGCTAAAAAGATGAGGCTATTTCCGTTTACATTGTCGGGGAAAGCAAAAGCTTGGCTACAATCAAGCATTCCCGCCGGAGAAGTGAGGACGTGGGAAGATTTGAAGAAAAGATTTCTATTGAAGTACTACCCACCTTCAAAGACGATGGAAGCCAAGCAAAAGATCTCTACGTTCAAACAAGGTCCAAATGAGGGAATCAAAGAAGCATGGGAAAGGTTTACGAGTCTTCTCATCACATGCCCCCATCATGGTTTCCCAATAGAACAAACAACTTGTTGGTTCGTTGGTGGGTTACGATTGGAAGATCAACACCACATTGATGCTTGTGCGGGGGGTTCAATTTGGATGAAATCGGTGGAGGAGATCAATGACATAATAGAGGGGATAGCAAGCAATACTTTCAAGACGAGAGTAGACCGTGGAGCACAAAATCGGGTAGCCCAAGTGGATGCTAATGATAGCATAAGAGCAATGATGTCTACACTCATTGAAAAAGTAAATGTTTTATCTCAAACAAGAGATAATCATTTATCCTTTGTGCAAGAAGATCCTCAATTGGGACATATGGAAGAAGTGCAATACATGGGTCAACAAGGATATCCACAAAATTTTCAAGGGAACCGACAATATCAAGGTCAACCACCATATCAAAATCGTGGTCAAGGATATCAAGCACCTCCTCAAAACCGATTCCAAGGGCAATCTTCATCATCTCAAGGACAAGGGGGGCCATCCCCTCAATACCAAGCTCCTCTAAACCCGAATTTTCGGAGGAATGACAATTTGTCATACGCCAATCCTAAGGGTGTTATTCAATATCCTCCCGGATTTGATCCCGGAGCAAAACTCCCAAGTGGAGAAGGGAAGTCCTCCACGGATGAGCTTCTTGCACTCCTCATGAAGAGAATGGAGACAAGTGAGAAGAAATCCGAAGCATCCGACTCCATTCTTGCCCAACTCATGAGTAACCAAAAATCTACCGACTCGATGCTTGCCCAACTCACGAGTAACCAAAAATCAATGGAATCCATGATTAGCCAACTTATGAGTAATCAAAAATCAATGGAATTCCAATTGGGACAATTGGCAACTTCCATCGGATCTCAACATACAAAGGGTAAATTGCCCTCAAACACCGAGGTAAACCCACGTGAGCATTGTAATGCTATTACAATTTCAAGTGGTGAACATTATGGAGTTTCTTCAATTGAATTGGAAGAGGGTGAAGTGTTGAAGGCAAAAGAAAGGGAGGAAGAGGAAAAGAAGAGGATAGAGAAAGTTGGAAGTGGAGAGGTTGCTCCAAGAATTCCAAAGTGGAGAATTGCAAAAGATTTGAAGAAGAAGAAGCTTGAGGTACCTTGTGATAAATGGGGGGTGCCCATTACATATGAGCCACTTCCATACCCGGGAAGATACATGAAGAAAATGGATGAGAAGTTTGGGAAGTTTTTGGATATCTTCAAGAAAATCCACATTGATCTTCCACTTTCGGATGCTTTAGAGCAAGTACCTCATTACATGAAGTTTCTAAAGGATGCAATAGCAAACAAGAAGAAACTAGTGGATGATGAGAAGATCAAGTTGACCGAAGAGTGTAGTGCTATCCTTCAACGAACTCCTCCCGAAAAGCTCAAGGATCCGGGTAGTTTCACTCTCCCATGTGAGATTGGTGATGGTCCCATGATGAAAGCTCTTTGTGATTTGGGAGCTAGCATCAATTTGATGCCACTTTCAATCTTCAAGCGTTTGGGAATTGGAGAAGTAGTGCCCACATCAATTACTCTCCAATTAGCGGATCGTTCCATCACCCATCCTAAAGGGATCATTGAAGATGTATTGGTGAAGATTGACAAGTTCATCATTCCGGCCGACTTTGTGGTATTAGATATGAAAGAAGATGCAAATATCCCATTGATTCTTGGGAGGCCGTTTCTTGTCACGGGGGGAGCAAACATCAATTTGAGAAAAGGGGAGGTAACATTGGAGGTGAATGGAGAGAAAGTGATTTTCTCCAAGTATGGCTCAATTGAGAGTTCCCAAAGAAAGAAGGAATCCCCCTCCATCCAAGAATGTGACATTTATGTGAAAGAGCCATTACCAAAAGTCCCATTGAAAGATCCGGGAGATGATAACAAATTGAAGCAAACTCCCAAACTTGAGCAAAACTCAAGTTTGGGGGAGTTTTATAAGGATAAGAGTTTTGATAAGTCCCTTGAGGGTAGTGAAGATGAAGAAGGAGGAAGAAAGAATTCAAAGGAGAGAAAGATTGAGAAGGAATTTGAAATTGGAGATACGGTGGTATGGGGCACTTTGGGAGTGATGGAAGTCCTTGGAAAGATGAAGCTCAAGGAACGGAAAATGTTGGTCATGAAGAAATTGGTCTATGAAGGAGGCATTGCATTGGAAAGTGAGGAGGATGAAGTGTTCATCACCGATGAGCACAATGTCAAGCACTATCATCCTCCATTCAAAGAAAGGGAAGTTTGAACTTGTTAAGTTCCGTTCGGCATAGGACGTTAAACCTAGCGCTAAATGGGAGGCAACCCATTTTTACTTGCTTTCTTTCATTTCTTGTTCATTTTTATGCTTTGTTAGATTAGTTTGATGTGTTTGTGAGTTTTGATGTAGTTGGAGAAGCTTGGATCGAATGGACAAGTGGATTGAAAGTGGAACTTTGTGCTTAGAAGAAGGTGTAGCTATAGCAATCGTAAGAGGTACGCCCACCCCAATTCTTAGGAATTGCATAGCAATTACTAAGTTTGGGGGGTAGTGGAATTTATATTCTTGTTCATGACATTGATTGCTTAGCTACTCTTAGTGTTAATTTTTGGGATGGTGGCCCATGTGTGTAGATTTGTATGGTTAGCACTTGGTGTCAATATCATTGCAAAACTATTTTTCCAAACTTTTAATTGCTTAGCAATGAAAAAGTTTGGGGGGGTATGTTCGTTTTTACATTTTCTATTGACACCAATGTGTACTTTTGTGTGTGTGTGCAATTTGAGCTTTAGTGATCATTGAGACACATTTGATGATGATTTGTTGTGAATTTGATTCCTTGAATGTGTACATAATTGGAATGAAGCATCTTGTTTGTGTTGTTGTCATCTTGTTGCCTATAGATGTTTTGCATGCACAATGAGTTATGTGTGGTGATGATTGATGAATATTTGAGTCTTGAATGAACCGGTGAGAGTTGAGCTTTGAACCGATGCATTAATCCGGTTTATTTCATTCTAGAGTGGATCAATTCATTGCTTGTTTTTCTAGAACTTGCCCAAGTTCTTGCTTGAGATCATACTTGTGTGATACTTTGAGATATGATGTAGGCCATCTTTCGTACTACAAGTCACTTAGCCAAATTTTTCTCAATAACCGAAGAGATTTTTCGTAGTTAGCCCGTTTGAGCTTGATTTCCCATTCTCTTGGCAACCTACAATGTTTAACCACTTAGCCTTTTGAGCCTTTGATATCCAAATCTAGTGGAGAATAAAAAGAAAGTGGTAAAACATGTGCTTTAGTGCATTTGGTTTGAAGAGAAAAATTGGCAAGGTTGTGAAAAGAAAGAAAAAGATGGAAGTGAATAGAAAAATTGAGAAAGAAAAGACGGACAATGAGCCCCAAGAGCTTGAAAAGAAAATAACTTGGTTAGAAAAAGATGAGGAGATGAATGCATTTGAGGAACTTATATGAAAAGTGAGAATGAAGGTTGTAAACCTTAAGAGCACGAGCTTGAATTGTTGAATAACAACTTTCGTTCTCCACTAGACGAGTCACTTCTTCCATATTCATCATACCCCGTCCAAAGAGCCAATGTTACGTCCTTGGTTAAGACCTATTGATCTCATAGTTGAACATGTTTGTGGTGGAAAGATGGTAGAGCTTGGGCAAGCTTATGGCAAAGTGCAATGCATGATTTGATTGATGAGTGCTTATTGTCCTTAATTTGTTTGAGTGTTTGAGAGAAACACTATATCTTGTGAGTTGAACTTGAACATTTTGATATTGTCATCACCATCACTTGTTGTGGTATGTTGAGCATGTGTGGGTAATTAGTTGGATTTTCAATAGTGAACTTGTGATCATTTTGAGAATGTATCTTGAGGAAAAATAATTCATTTCATTTCATTTGATACGTGGGATCTTTCATTGATCATCTAGTTGTAAATTTCACCCTCACGTTGTAATTCTTTCGTTGCTCGAGGACGAGCAACACTTTAAGTTTGGGGGAGTTGATTCGGGTGGAATTTACACTATTTAGATGCATATTTGAAGCTCATTTGATGTTGATTTCATTGAATTATACATTGAATATGATTGTTTAAGCCGAAATGAGAGAAAGGTTGTGTTTTGTCGATTTTGTAGGAAATACGATGGAATTTGGAGCAAAACACCAACCATACTTTACTGGATCAGGAAGAGGTGTGCACGGTTGGATTCGTCTCGAAAAACGGAGTGGAATGAAAAAAAGAATCGAGTCAATCGGAGGTCGGAAGCTCGAGATACGAAGAGACGAAAAAGCATGCCCGGGTAGAATCGACCCGGGCGGGTCAAAATCACCCGGGCAAGGCAGAATTTTAAGTTGTTTCGTATTTGGCCCGGGTGGAACCCACCCGGCCGGGTGGATTCGACCCGGGCAAGGCCCCAACATGCACTTGCTTCGTCTTTTGGCCGGGTGGCATGCCCGGGTGGGAGCCACCCGGCCGGGTCACATCATTTTCGGGGTTTTTGGCCTATTTTCTCCATATTTCAAGGGCCTAATTGCAAAATTAATTCAAGACTTCTACCCCAACTATAAATAGATCAAATTTGAGTTTTAGAGGGGAGTCTTTTACTCCTTTTACAAGCAATTCCACACACACATTCACATAGTTGTAGGTGTTCTTCATTTTTAGTTTAGATTCTTCATTAAATTAGATAGATTAGTGGTTTTTACTTCAAATCAAGCTACGATTATCATCGGGCATCGTCTATTACATCGTTTTGTAGCTACATTTTCATGATCAAGGTGATATTAATCTATTTTGCAATTTATTTTGGTATTTTCTTAATTTCTTCAATCTCTTGTTATTCTACTATGAGTTTGATGTTATTAGTTGTTTTAACCATGGAATTCTCTTCTAGAACCATGGGCTAAACTCTTATTGTCTTGGGTGTGAATGTTTTGATGGGTGTTTAGTGTAATTATAGATTAATTGCATGATTAGCTTAGGAATTGGGTGTATATGTTTCTAGTGTTGTAATTTTCATGATTCAATTGATTAATTCACCCTATTAGCTAGCATTGTTAGTTTTGTCGACTTCAACGACCGTATTGGGTTGCATGATTAAGAGTGTGTGTATGAGCTTGAATTAATCAATTAGAATTAACATAGTAATTAGCTACACCGACCGGGGGTTGATTGCTTAGATCGACGACACTAGACACTAGTCGATTAGAGGTCGTCTATTAGATTAGTGAAAGGGCGTCTCATAAGCATTAGTAACCGTGTTGAACGTGTTTATGAGACACTATCTTAGGAGCTTATGGTATTTATTAGACTATATAATTGCTAATTAATGCACGTGTTCACCTAAGCCTCACGAGGGATTGGTCTACACATAAGAGTGATAGCCTTTAACTTAACCCATAATCATAGGTTTATTCATGCAATTGGTTCGTTAACTCATTGAATTACCCATAAAACGGAAACACCCGAGGCAATACCCTTCTCTTGCACTTTTTATCGAAAGTTAGATAGTTCGTTATTTCTTTTGTTATATTCTTGTTATCTTAGTTAATTTAGTTTAATACTTGTGTTTTAATTCCCGAAAATCCAACAAAAACGTTTAGTTACTACAATAGCATGAAAACTTGCAACTTTAGGGATTCATTGACACTCAATTAAGTCCTTGGAATGAAAATATACTTGGGAAAACTTATCCAAAAATACGAACAAGTCAGGAGTCCATCTCTACCTCAGCATTATAGACCTATTAGTCTTTGCAATGTCTGTTATCGAATTCTTGCAAGGACCATGACAAATAGGCTAAAGTGTGTTTTGGGGGAGATGGTTGATCAACATCAAAGTGTTTTTGTGCCAGGACGCATTATTACAGATAATATACTCTTGGCATATGAAGGTATGCATTTTTTAAAATCATCAAAAAGTAGAACAGGTTATGCAGCCTTGAAATTGGACATGACTAAAGCGTATGACAGAATTGAGTGGAGTTTTTTGATGAAAGTGCTACAAGCAATGGAATTTCCACCAAAATGGATTCAATTAATTTGGGAATGCATATCTACGGTCACTTATTCCATTAAAATCAATGGTTCGCTCTCTAAGTGCTTTACTCCTACAAGAGGTATTCGGCAAGGAGATCCTCTATCCCCGTACCTTTTTGTATTGTGTGCACAGGTGTTCTCCTCAATAATTTCTTCAGCCATTGATTCAAAATTGGTGTCGGGATTCAAAATAGCAAGATGAGCTCCTTCTTTGTCTCACCTCTTTTTTGCAGCATTCTATTTTTCAAAGCAACAAAAGAAGAGACTCAATGCTTGGCTAATTGTATATACATATATGAGAAGGCTTCTGGTCAGTTGGTGAATAGGGAGAAATCCTCAATTACTTTCAGTCCTTGCACATGTCAAGATAATGTTGATCAATCAAAATTGACTTTGGGTGTCAGAGATTCTCGTGGCCATGACCTTTATCTTGGTCTTCCAGCAATTATTCCCAAAGCCAAGAAATTAAAGTTTGGCTATTTGACGGATAGGGTCCGAAAGAAGGTTCTATCTTGGCATCACAAATCCTTTTCTGGTGGAGGTAAAGAGGTATTGATTAAAGCAGTGTTGCAAGCTATGACCTCGTATGCAATGTCATGTTTTAGGATTCCGGTGACAATTTGTGCAGACATTGAAAGAATTATTGCAGGCTTTTGGTGGGGTGATTCTGAACTGGCAAAGAAGAAACATTGGAAAAAATGGTCTGATCTTTGTAAGCCCAAAGATGAAGGGGGTTTAGGTTTTCGAAGTTTGGTTCTTTTTAACAAAGCACTGCTTGCTAAACAATTGTGGAGAATATTTACACAACAAAATACTCTTTTGGGCAAGATTTTCCAGCCCAAATACATTAAAAAGGCCAGACTTGTTGATTTGGAACTAGGCTCTAATCCATCTTTTGTGTGGAGATCTTTGTTATGGAGTAGAGACTTGGTGGATACAGGAGCAAGATGGAGGGTTGGTAATGGTCTTGACATTCACATATTTAAAGATAGATGGGTATGTGGTTTGGAAGAGGGTCGGATTGGGTCCAGAATTGCGAGTGCTTCAGATGTTAACAGATTTCTATCAGAGGAAGGAGGCTGGAATGAGCAGCTGATAAGACAAGCTTTTCTACCTTATGAAGCAGATAATATCTTAAATACTTCAATCATGGGAGATGGGGAACATGACCACTTATTCTGGCCAGCATCATCGACGGGCTGTTACACGGTGGCGTCGGGATATAAATTGGCTCAATCTCAAGATGCAAATGGCGAAAAAATTTCAAAAGCAGGGCCATCAAATATAGCCTTGAGTACAAGGGTTTTCAGCATGATATGGAAGCTGCAAGTGCCACCAAAAGTGAGAATATTCTGCTGGAAACTGGTGCGAAACCTGCTAGCTTCTGAAGGTAATTTAAACCTGAATCGTGTGCCAATCAGTCCGATATGCAAGTATTGTGTGTTTCACTGGGCAGATTCTATGCATTGCATTTTCAACTGCCCTTTTGCTAAAAATACTTGGAAAACACAGGGTTTGTGGTTAGATATAAGCGTCACAACCAAGTATGACTGTTTTGATTTTATTGCTTGGTGTGCTCATAACATGAACCAAGAGAAAATGTATTTGATCATTATGATTGCTTGGGCGATATGGATAGAAAGGTGCAATTTTGTTCATAAGGAGAAGCAACACCAAACTGATGTTATCTGCAATATTGAGTATGATGTGAATTGGGCAGCTTCGTATTGGCTGGACTTCATTGCTATGAAGGGTTTAGGTAATACTGATGGAGACATCACTGGAATTTCAAAGGATGACTTGTTTTCAGAAGAGAATGAAAATATATTATACACTGATGCAGCATTCAACGATGCAAGAAAATTATATGTTATAGGATTCGTGGTGGTGTGTGATCAGAAGAGGATTCGTTTGGCATGAGCAAGACGTATTGACAACCCAAGTACTATTTGTGCAGCCGAGTTAAAAGCAATGGAAATTGGAATTGGAAAGTGCATTCAACTCGGGATTAAAATAAATCAGGTATATTCTGATTCTCTCGATGCGATTAAGGTTATTGCTGGAACATTACAAGTTGGAATATCTGAGGCAAAAATAGTTAAGGATATACAAATTCTGCTTCAAAAAGAAATGATTCTGGAATGCAAACATATTATACAAGATAAGAATCGGATAGCACATGAGTTGGCTAAAAGTTCTATAACCACTTCATATCCTCAAGATTGGAATGAAGATGATTGTCCACAATATTACAAGGATCTGATTTGTAAGCCCTCTCTTTGTTGAGAGATTATCTGTTTTTTATCCTTGTTTGTATTGTCAAAAAAAAAAGAGTATTTGTCATTCAAATATTACTCTATCTGCAGCATCTTACATTCATTATTTGCTAAATTTGAGTATGTCAAATTACAATTTTCATTTATCTCAAAATTATATTATATGTCATTATTTTATTGCTCTATTTTTTTCGGTGTCATATTTCTATAATATTTTTCGTATTTCACTATATCAATATGCTCCATTACTTTGATCTTTAACACTTATTATCATTAATATTATTCGCCGTTCATTATTTTTTTCATTTTACATATGTTAATAATCTAATTAATGAAACAGGGGTGAAATACACAAAATAATATAAGTGATTTCACTACTCTACTTTATATTTAAAATGCTTGCATACCTTTACCCATTTTCATTAATATTAATAAATAATTTTTACATTAAACTTTGATCATATAATACATAATAAATCTAAAATAGGATTGAAGGAATACCTCTTTATGATGACTCAACAAATTCCATATATTTTTATTTTTATTTAAAGAGATTGCGTGAAACATGAATTCGAACAAAGAGTTTAAAGTATTTTTAAAATAAAGAAAAAATAGTTAAAGACCACCTTTCAAAACATAAATAATACATACTACTTAGTACTCCATCTTATTTCAAATATAAGTTATTTTAATGGAATTTTTTCGATTCAAGGCCTGAAAGATGGATCAATTATCGATTTAAGGCCTAAAAGAAAATTCCTATTGATATAAAACTCGATTTATATAAAACTATCAATTGAAGGTTTGAATTTTAACACCGTTAACATTTTATTTAACGGAATGTGAATGCAAGTGTGACTCAATTTTATTTTATTTTTTGATACGGACTCAAAAATAATTTTCTTATAAAATTATGCATGTAGTCATGAAAAAAATTGTATGAAAGATAACATTTCGTGTACATGGACGCTATTATTGTATAACTAATTGTTAACGGTATTAAAATTTAAGTCTTCAATTGATAGTTTTATATAAATCGAGTCTTATATCGATAGAAATTTTCTTTTAGGCCTTAAATCGATAGTTGACCCATCTTTCGGGCCTTGAATCGAAAAAATTCATATTTTAATTAATGCACATATATTAAAAAAAATTAATTGATTTCTGTTTATATCCATAATTAATGCTTATACTTTTAATGAAAGGAAGAATTCATTTATATAAACATTTATTAATTTTAAGAATAAATTTGAAAAAAAAAAATTATTTTATATTAAAACGTACAAAATGTCATATAAAAATTTAAAAAAAATTATATTATGAGTAGGAGGGAGTAATATAATGCTCCCTCCGTCCATGAAATGTAGTTCCATTGAAGTGGGACACATGTTTTAAGAAAAATGTAGATAAAGTAAGGGTATTGTAGGGTATTGTGGGGTTTATTGACTATTGTGAATAAAGTGATCGTTTGTGAATAAAGTTGATGGCAATTTGAGTAATTAAGTGAGAGGGTTGAAGGATGATAGTTTCCAAAAAGAGATATGGGACTACATTTTGTGACAAAGAATATAAAAAAAAATGAGTATTGAATTATTTTAATTAAATTCTAAGAAAAACTAGTTGGGCCATGGCCCAAATTAAAATCCAGTTGGGCCTTTTCGGTTGATCCAGCCCACTGCATATCAAATAAATATTCCGATGTTCCCCCACCGAATAAAAATTGCTCGACACAAAAGCGAATTAGGGCTTGAACTTGAAGATATTAGGATATTATTTCCGCCGTTAATTCGATCAGTGAGAATGATTTACGACGTGAATTCTCCGCTTTTCCGATCCTTCCTCAGCCAGAAGGGTGGCGCCTCTGACAAGAGGTATTTATCCTCTGATTTGAAGTTTCCCAGTTTTATATTCACCTAGGTCTTGATTTCGGTTGATTGTTCTTTGCAGAAAGTTGTTTTTCCATCGATTTTGTTTTCTTGTAGCTGTTTCTTGAATCTATAAGGCTCGTGTAGTTTACAGTTTTGGGCTTAACTGCACTTTCGTGTTTTGGAGAGAGATTTTTTTTTGGCAGTTCGTGTTATCCCTTTTTCAAAAGTGATTAATACTCCTTTATATTGACTATTTCTTTGTGTTTATTGATGATTACACTGGCTTATTTGTAGTTATATCGCATATTTTGTTTGCGTATCCTGGTTTTAACACTGCATAAAGCCCATGTGATTGCGAATGAATGTCCCTCTGATTTAACGTATTGGAAATTTCTATTGTTATTTTGGGACATGAATGTTTTTTTACACTTGTTAAGGGAGCTATTCTATGTCCATTTAATAATTTGATTTTTTAAATTGTAGGCCTTTTCAGTTGTTTTAAAAGACATCACTTAATATTTTAAGATTCCATGCTTAATTGCTGTTTATTCTCTTTCCAGTTCTCATAATTGAGAGGAATACATTTCTTGCTAATACTTGGATGTTTATCATCTCTTTCTTTTGTATGGCCTTTTAAGTTTGAAATCATTTTTTTCTTCTGTAAAACTGTTTGAAAATTCTTGACACAGTTTTGGTATTAAAAAAACAGTGATGAAGTTAATTTTTCCGTTTATTTTTCCTGACGTTTGTCTTTCTTTTGGATTCATAATCAAGGAAAACTGAAGAGCAGAAGCCCAAGGAACAGAGGTTCAAGGCAAATGAAAACAAACCTGTAATGACAGAGTGATAGGGTTCGTGATCTAAGCTTCAGCTTGAATGGCCTTACCAGAAAAGGCACCTACAATCTTTCTGAGAGACTGTTTCATTTAAGTTCTTGTTGCTTTACCTTGAACCTTGGATTTTCAGCATATGTAAGCAGAGATTGTTTTGACAAGTATATTTGATATTCGAGAAAGTAATTCATGCCTTCCTCTTTTTTATGCTCATAGATGATTTTGTTGTGCCATTTTTGTTGCTTCAGAGAAAGTTAGTTTTACTTTTTTCCTAGGAGATATATATTTAGAAAGAGAAAAGAATTTTACTTATGTTTTCTCTTAATTCTTGAGTTTGGGATACTGCTGGCCTGGCTTCTTAGGTGTATGACCTTTATGAGCATGTTTCTTGTAGTTTTTGAACAAATTACTCCAGTGTTTTGGTTAAAACTGATAATGTGATCACTGGTACATAAAATTCTAGTCTCTAAAAGTATGTTTGTTGCTGAAATGTGTAGCTGAGACCCTTCCTTTTTCTGACATTGAAATGTATAATATCAGACATTGAACTGTATAATTATTTATGATTTTGCTCACTGTGACCTGATTCTCAGTATGTTTTGGTGATTCATTTCTCTCCTTCCAGGTATGATTTCTGTTGATAATAGAATGATAAGAACAATTGTATGTTTGTATTTGTGTTTTCTCGGAGGTATTGTTATCAGTCTCAACAGATGTTCTACATATGTGAAGTAGACATAAGTGACTGAGTTTGTTAAGTAAAAATACGTATATCCATGGGATAAGGAATTGCAATAGAATTGTCGGCATCATTCCCTCTCATACTTTAAGTTATGAATCATGCATTGTTGCTATCTTTTGATGTAGGAAAATTTGCTTTATGCTTTCACATGTAAGGCTTTGACTTGCTTGAGAAATTGGGTGGGTTCACAGTGAATGTCCTCACAAGATTTAACAATGGGGTCCCTAGATTTGAAAAGCTGGTAGTGTAGGGTAGGGGTGGTTGTGCAAAAAGTATAGTGTGTGCAATGGAGTAGTAATTGAGTGGTTTCCCATGTGAAGTGAGGTTCCTTTTTCGTACCCAAAGCCTTTTTTAGAAGTTACTATCAGTCAATCTTACTTCCAATTATTAAGATTTTACTTTAATTACTCCCATCTCTACATTCTAATTACTTCTCTCATTCCTTTGCTTACATATCAACACTACTTTACTAACCCAACCCCCCAATTTAAAGATTCTCAGAGATATTGAGATGGGGTAAATTGGGAAGAAATATAGTGAAAATAGATTGTATAATTAGAAACTAAATGTAAAGTCTAAAAAGACACTTATTAAGGAATGGAAGGAGTAGCTATTATTGATGCAATTTCCATTGCTGATGGATAACTACACAGTTGTTTTGATCTGTTCAACTGTATCTATGCAGGATGTGCCATATTATATACTATATGTTTGTGTGTGTTAGAAAATAGAAA
Source organism: Galeopsis tetrahit (assembly GCA_963675135.1). Classification (NCBI taxonomy): domain Eukaryota; kingdom Viridiplantae; phylum Streptophyta; class Magnoliopsida; order Lamiales; family Lamiaceae; genus Galeopsis; species Galeopsis tetrahit. Next base: position 44,316,037 of record OY776131.1, read on the forward strand.
GTAGCTGAATAGTTGAGGTTTGTCGTTCTCTTTTTAGACTCACTTTGATGTGGTTGACTGGTAATCCGTAATCAGATCTAAAATAGATCTCTAATCAAACTTATATCCAACACGTAACTTTATTATGTGCATGTTAAATGATTTAAAGATACACCATTTGCGATTCAATTTGAGTCAAATGAGATATTCGGGTGTGACTACTATATATGTATGGAACGGGACTTGGAAAGGTAAATAATGCAGTGAAAGAGAATAGGATGCCAGGATGTATTGGGCATGTGATGTATGTTTGGGTTTGGGGACAAGTAAATAATAGGCTTAAAATATTTTTTAACTCTCGTGGCCATGATGATGCATGACCACTAATCATGATGTCTTTTGTTTGTACCTGTCCACCAAAATATGTACTCTCATTTTTCTATCGTCATAGATAAAGGTTAGTTACTTGAAATTACTATCATCATAAACATATATTGTCATTTTAATACGAATATTGCGTGCATTGTAGTAATAATAGTAATGAACGTGGGGATATTTTGATGTCAATAAATGTCTCTTTACCTAATTGAAGATGAACAGAAATGAAACCCAACCATAATTTTGGTGGATTATTAATGATTAGCTATGTATAGATTAGTATTCATGTTGATTACCTGGAATACTAAACCAGCGATTTTATTATATATGAAATGTAATTTGTAATGCTAGGCTTAAAATCACCACTTTTTCTTCAAAATACAATCCAATTTTAACTTTTAAAGAATTTAATTAAAATCTCATTTCCAATAACTTTTTGCAAGCTGGTCTCAAATTAAAATGTTGTTCCAAGTTTAAATTAGATACATAGCGAATGATGTAAGACGGGATACACTTCAATATAGAACTTGTTAACGAGACAGGTAGGATGCAATGTCATTCACAGTTATCGGGTATTTTGTCCGTGAACTCTAATTGTAAAAAAATGTTAATGTGAGGTTATATTTGTAAAAAATAAAGGTTAGAATGTAATTTGAAAAAATGTGGGGATTATCCGCAATTAAGTCCAATTTGTATAAGTTTGTTAAAAAAAAATGTACATTTGGATTAATTGCTAAATAGCTAACAAGTTTACACAATAAGTATGCTCGAGGCTGAGGGTGTGTCTAGTTGGAAGGTATTAAGGGTTGAAAAAATTAAGAAATTAACCATTTCCCATTTATTCAGGATGATTTCACACCATTTCCACTCTATGTCATTGATCGTCCTTTTTTGCCCTTAATTTTTATTTTAAAATATGTCGTTTTAGCTATTTTTAGATATTCTTTCTAAATATCCATACATGTAGTTATGGTTTTCTGAAATTTCTCATTTTTATACCCCTTTCATGATAATTGGGATAAATTACTCATTTTTTCCCCCAATGTTTACTTTTATTTTCTTAATTTATATACTCCATATGTTCACTTTACTTATTTGTTTGTCCATAAAAAGTATGTTAATTTTCTTTTAGGAAAACAATCATTTTATAGTCACCTCATAATAACTTCACAACACCATTATTTTATCTATTTTTAAAAAAATCTGTGGTCAAAAGTTTAAACACATTTTTAGTAGAATGAAAGATGGATATATTTAGAGTTTATATATAGGACAAAGTTAATAGGAAAGTGTAATTACAGTAGGTTGAGAGAGTGATGAATTGTGTTGAATCTCGAAGCAGACAAAGAAAAAGGGTGAGGCATAATTTTGGTGGTTAAGAGCTATAATTAGAATTTGGAAACCCTTTTTCCAAAAGGAAATCATCGTTTTTTCCTTACATTGTCTCTTTCTTCTCTCTAACAATTTATCTCCTTTATTCACGCCGCATTCACTACTACTATCATATCACTACACAACAATTACACTTTCTCAATCACCAAGATTCTTCTTCTTCTCCACCATTTTTCTATTTCTCTCTCTCTCATCTCAGAAATATGCTTCAGTCGTGCGATCCCAACTGGGATTTTTCTACTCGTGTTATCTCTGACACTTTCATTCTCCTCTGTTCATTCGTTTACTCTCAGCCTCTCTACTTCTCTTACCTCATTTTCTTCTCTCCTTACCTCCTCAAGCTCTTCTCCTTTCTCTCTCCTCTTTTCCTCACCACTTCTCTCCTCTCCCTCGCCTTTCTCACCGCCTTCCTCCGTGACAATAATTTCTATCAAAAATTCAAAGATGGTCACAATCAAGAAGTTTTGAGTTTCGATGATCTCGGAATCTACGAAACTCTGTTTGGCTCTTCTGTAATGGCGGAAGACACCGAGTTCGCAGAGGAGAAAAAGGAAGAACAAATGGAGAAGAAATTGGAAAATTCGAGTGAATTCTCAGATGAAAAGCCAGAAGAAATGGGGGAGATTTTGAAAAAATCTGATGATGTTGTAGATAATAAGGTGGAAGAAGAAGTGAATTCGAGCTCGGGTAAAAAATCGGAAATGGAAGGATAGAGAATGGAGAATTTTCAGAAAATACTCGATGGATTTGAGAAAATGGCGTCCAATGCTGAAGTGAAGAAAAGGCCAGACCAATCGCGCGGCGCAAAATTCGTTGAGAAACAGAAATCAGAGTTGTTGTCAGTCAGTAACGGATCCGGTGCAATAAACTGTAACAAACCAAATGCCGCGAAAGCACGTGAAGAGAGAGAAGAAGAAGAAGAAAAGGGAGGAGAGAGAAAGCTGAGAGCGTTGATGGCGGTTAACAGCTACGGATCAATGAGGAGAGAGAAGGAGTGGAAGAGGACATTGGCATGTAAGCTGTTCGAGGAAAGGCACAACGTCGATGGTGGTGAAGGAATGGATTCGTTATGGGAAGCTTACGAGATTGATTCGAACAAGACGACGAAGCATAGGAACGAGACGAGGCCAAAGACGAAGACGAACAAGAAGATTGATTTCGGATTTATCGACAAGTGCGAGGAGGAAGAAGAAGATGAGGTAGCGGCGCCATTGTGTTGCTTACAAGCTCTGAAATTATCAACGGGGAAGATGAATTTGGGGGTTGGAATCCCTAATCTTGTCAAGATTTCGAAAGCCATAAAAGGGATTGGTTGGTTGCATAGTGTGAGCAAGCATAGCAAGAAGGTGCATAATAATAATGGAGATAGATATTGATAGGTTTCTAATTCTGTCTGTTAAATTTGATAATTCGGAAGTTTTCTTTAGGTTTAATTTGATTGTTATGTATTTTGCTTTTCAAGAATATGGTAAATATAATATGATCTAGGTTTGTATGTTTTTTCATGGTTTCAAGATTAATAATTCAATTAAGTTGCTGATGTGTCTCATGAAAAATTGTATTATGATCTGGTTCTGTTAATTTTAAGTCCACTGCATTTTGGTTGGAGGTATTGTTTGTTTATATCATGATTAGAAGAGAATGCATTAGTTTTTCTTAATTATGGTTCTGTTATTTAATCATGTTCGAACTATGAAGGAGTATAATTCTAGTGTGATATTTTAAAATTCATTGAACTAAAACTTTGAACAAACTATGATATTCACCCCAATTGCAGAATCACGCTTCAAATGCAAATGAGTTTTTTTTGTTTTCACCATCTGCCCAAACAAATTCTCACTGTTACACCACTTGATACGTAGGATATTCTCACATCCAAAAAGCTAGTTTTAACCTTTTTTTTTTAATTTTCTTTTAACTTAACAAATATTCCTAATTTCTAACTTATGTTTATTAATTAATTATTTCTCACTAATTAACTAAAAATATTTTTTCATGAAAGGAGGGAGTAGACTCGAGTTACGTGCACTGAGTTCACATTTTGCGTATATTTAGCTGTCGAGTTAATGGATGCAACTCAGGAAAACATAAATATATATTTTGTCAACGATTTTTGCCTTTTATAATTAGGAAGAAAATAAAAATCTTCTCAAATGACTTTAAAAACTCCCAAATTCTAGACCAACATTAACGGCAAACTAGTTACACGACCTACCTTAATGATAATATCAATTAATTATCAAATAAAAGCTCACATTACTCCGTGGGACCAAAGACTGATCACCTAAAAGGTCTGGTTTAAATTACACTTGATTAGATACACTTACAAGTTACAAACCCCTAAAAATCACCTCCGCAGAAATTAAAACGAAGTCATGAATAGCGCAAAATGCAACCCCACAGATATTAAATGGCATGACCCTGATTGTTTCAAACTTTCAGACTAGTTAAAGATGTGCCCCCAAAACACGCAAAAAACAAGTTCGTCAGTCTTATTTAACAAGTATCGAGCTAGCCATAAATTGTCTGGACCTTAAACCAACCAAGAAAACTGACGGATAACCCTCTTTTAGACAGTTTAACGGATCAGCTCCATGAGCCATTTAACACCTCTTGAGGATACTCCCACTAAACAGTGCTGTAAATTGGTAATTGAGTGTAGAAAAACCGATTATGAACACGAGGTAATACAGAAATGTAAAATCACAAAACAGCAGAACTATTCAACAAATTTAAGGGTGAATGAAAGTTTCATTCCAAGAAATATGATTCATCAAAAACAAGAAAAGCAAAATGACTCTACAATCTCTTCTCAGGGGCATCAGGCGTCAACACTATACTAGTAAATGAACGAACCTATGTAACCTGGACTACCGATCAATTGTACCCAGAAACGGGAAAAATGCGAACAGATTAGCAAAAGCTATCAGACCAATGAACTGGAGAACTAAACCCCCAAATAATTCCCAACCACGTAACAATACCTAGAGAAAAAAAAAAAAAACCTAGACGAACAATCACTGACCATTTTCGAGCAAAAATACCTCAAGCAGTGGCGGGAACCCGAGGCATCATATTCTTTGCATTGCCATTCACCATGACACCAGTACGGTTCATACGGGGTCCATTACTATTCAGGTTTTCAGACCTCTGATATCCATCACGATTTGAGGGACCACCACGATTGCCCCCCCTGTTGCCAAAATCACCCCTGCCATTGAAATCACCACCCCTGTTGTATCCCCCCCTGCCACCTCCGAAGTTTCCACGACCTCTGACTCCCTCATTTCTGAAACCAGAAACCCTTCCAGATTGAAATCTTCCCTTGGAATTTCCTGTTTGAGAACACAAAGTAAATACTATGAACCTAGAAGTCCACATGAATATAATATTAACAATTATTAGAATTTCAACGTACAAATGAGATTTAAAGAAACAAAATCTAAGTGCCAGCTTAATATTCTTGTGTCATAAATCTAAAGTCACGAATTAGAAGAAAGTGTTGAAATAGAAGAATTACAATATTTTTGTTTCACCATTATGAGTCACTGCTACAACTTTAATATTTCGGAATTCTCCTATTTACAATGAGCATTCATCATAAATTAGTCAACTCTGGTTACCTCGAGAATATGTAGACCTTTTCTCCTCAACAAATGCTTGGCGCCCACCAATTGTCACCGGAGAAGCCTGAAACATCAAACAATGTGATAACTATTGAGTCTACTCAAAAGATAAATCATCAGCTTCAACTTCTTCAGACAAAATTCCTTACATGGCATAATCTTGAAAAGAAGTTTCTACATTAATATACTGGCTTATGTAAAAGTATAAAAATGAATATGCACATGATTAACCACTAAATATGGTTTATTTAATAGCCAACTACATTAAACTAATCTTATTCAGTAAAGATAAAACAGCACTTATTTAATATGCATGCAGGCCATTTAACCACATGTCACAAGATAAACACAGACATTTACCAGAGACTACACACACACCATCGTTGTTAAAGGTGTGAATTTGTGTAGAGCTCGGCGCCTCTCCATGGCAGAGGTGGGCACAGATTTTAGGCAGTTGTTAGGTTTCAGAATAATAAAAAAGTAAAAATTAGGGTTTCAGAAATCAGATAAGCAGCCTCTTCCGCTCTCACATCTTCTTTTTCCCTTCTCCCACCCAACCACCTCACGTCCACAAAAGGCACACGACTAAGGTTTCAGAAATCAGAATGCACAGTTTCTAAGTTTCTATTAGCTTTGTCCATCAAGTACAAAAGGTGTGCGCCTTAGGCACACCCTTTCGCCTTGCGTCCTTAACTGCTTGACACAGACTTGGCAAAAAAAGCTCCGCCAAAAGTTTGTCCAGGCAAGTCATCAAAAGAATGAAAACAAGCAATCAATTGCTGGTAAAAAGGATTAAAAGAATATGTAAAAACAGCTTATAGTCAAGGAAGAATATAAGTCCATTAAGATACTAAGAACAAAATAACATGTTTTCAAAGAAAGAGAATAAGAATATAGAGGCACGGAGTAGTGACTTATTTCTCAAGCAAATTGATCAAAATATCACATACGGCATACCTCAAGAGCTTTTTGCACAGAACTTGCTTCTTCAAACTCCACAAAGCCAAAACAAAAGGCCTGTTGCTGCAGCAAAAATAATCAGACAGGTTATTTTACAACTCTAATTTGTTTACAACCTTACTAAACATTCATTACGATTCCATCATTAAATAAGTATAGATGTTAATAGATATCAGCATACTTTGTTGCTCCTGACTTGAACTCCATCACTCTTGATACTCCCGAATTTCTGGAATACTTCCTCAAGCATGGACTCTGAAGCATGCATTGGAAGCCCCTTTATATATATTGAGTAACCATCAGCTGCATAAAAACAAAAGGATTGTTTGATAAACTGATGAATGTGTCATTCAACCGGAGACAACCAATTCCCAAGGAAAAAAATTATATAAAATAGCATGCCTTCACCGTCTTGGTTATTCCCGTTATCAACAGACTCTGAACTGGAAATAGGTCCATCAGTTATTGTGGCAAAAGTTGAATTCGCCGGCTGCTCAACATTTTTCGGTGGAGCTACTTGAGGTACAATCCGTCGGGGTGTAGGAACTGCAACACTTTCCTTGAGATGCTTCACCTGAACAATATTATGTGATACAATCAGAAATATAATAGTGCAACAGGAGAACCTGCCACTGTTCACAATTACTCATAGTTAATACGCAGGAGTAAACACACAAGGCAAAAAGAAGTCCAGCCAGGAGTTTGATTAGGGAAACCGACATAACTATGAGACAATTTATAAACATAGAGTGATGAACTCAATTATATTGAAATGATCATTGCCACTTACAATAGAGGCGTAAGATTTCTTCGGCATTTCCTCAATTTTTGCACTGGATTCCACAACCATCTGTGTATCATCTTCTACTTCATCAACTACCTCAGCCACAGGGATTTCATCTTCAACAATTGGTTCATCTCCATTCTCAGCAGGGTCCTCAGGAGGGTTGTAGACTTCTCCCGCCACAGCTTCCTCTGATGGTGATGTGCTTTCATCGGATACATGGTTTTCTTGAACTGGAGCAGGGACTGCCAATACTAAATGGATAACAAAGTTTATAATACATAAAAAAGCAATGAGCAAGGACAAGGATACAGGAATTAAGAAATATGTTGTTTACTTGGCTCAGGAGTAGTGGGTGCCACAACATCATTTACCAAGGCTGGATTCACGCTGGCATTATCCAGATACCGGAACATATCATTCAAAACAAAGTAGCCCCTGTCTTGAGGTGCAAGGAAGAAAGATTGAGCAAAGTTGTGGACTGAATTATCCTTCCCTGTCAGATATCCAGTTACAAGAACATGAACTCCACCACTAAAAGACTCTTGTGCATCCACTGACTTAATCTCAGCTCTGAAGTCACCATAGTTGAGGGACAGAATCTTGTCATTTATGGCCTGTGTAATCACATCATATCCACATATAAAAAGATTTTAAAAACCTAATTTGGTAGGTTCAATTCATTAAACACTCTAAAGCAACCACCATCTAATTGCTTTAACAAGCCAAAAAAAAATATAAACTGGACAATAGTCTGCACTACATTAAACCACAAGCATTCTCATTCCATTCATTCGAAATAACATAAGCAATTGTTATATTTGCACAATGGCAGAAATGATTAATCTGATGCTTTTCGTTCTAATTTTCTAGCCCTGTGTTCACAACCACAGCAAGTAAATAAATCAAGGACTATAGAAAAGTTTGAAAGGATTTTTTTAAGTTTATCATATATGTCTTGACAGCAAGCAAATAAATTGACAACTAGCACCTCATGTGTCCAAATACAATCAGATTAGCCAGTTCACTAACTCAACCATAATACTAAAAATCCAATACACACATGCTACACACGTACAGAGAGAGAGAGATTACTTGCATAGAGGTAGTTATGCTCATGGAGCCATCGTCCTCAGGACGACCAAGCTTACTTATGTCCTGATAAAACCGATGAACGAGCCCCGGTGAGCTATGCAGAATGTGATAGTACTGCGCCACAAATGCGTTACCCACCTATCTCCACCAAAATGCAAAGCCAATTTAAATTTAGGCATTTAGCAATACCAAAACCTCAAAATAAAAGAAATTACAGCAAACAACGAAAAATTGCGCCAAAACAGAGAGAGGCGGTAGGAAGACGAAAAGGAGCACGAGAAGAAGAAGAAACTCACGACTTGCGCAGAAACTGGTTGCTGAGCCTCTGCCTCTGCTGCCGCCATCTCCGAACAATGATCTGACAGAGAAAACCTGTAACAGGCTTAAACACATCAACAATAAGCACACACATGAAACCCTAGCATCACAGATCTTTCCTCCCGATTATAATCGCACTGTTACACCGTATACGTATTTAAACACACGCGAGCAAATGAGCATTAGATCGTTTTGATACCTGGAAATGGAATACGCTCGTACAGACTGTAGAGAGGAATCGAATCTCTCTAGTTGCAAAAATCCTTGAGAAGTTTGTAAAGCTCGCCGCTGTACCGGCGATGGAATCTAGGGTTCAGGAAACGAAAACAGGGGAGGAGCTCTGGATCTCGAAGAGGCGCGAGCGCGGGCAGTGTATGGAGAGAGAATCGTGAGACAAAGGGTTTCTGAAGATTTTAATAAATGTTGAAGAGAGAGGGCGCAAAGGAAATCTTTGTGTGATAATCAAAATTAAATTAATGTTAATCCATCGTACTTACATATTAATAACCATAATTGAAATGATAAATTGTGGCTAAATTATGATTAATAGTAGTACATTAGAAATCTAGAGCTCTGGCTTTTTAAAAAAAAAAAACTCTAGAACTTTCCATTGACCAATATTAGGGGTGTAAGTGAGTCGAGCCTACTCGCGAGCTACTCGTGCTCGACTCGAAAAAAGATCGAAATCGACTCGAAGTTAGTCGAGTCGAGTTTCGAGCTACCGAGTTCGAGTTCGAGCTCATAGATACTCGACTCGAAAGGCTCGCGAGCCTAATCGAGCTTGAACAATATTTACTATTTTGCCATTAATATATAATTTATATTTATACACGAGTAATCGAGTCGAGCTCGAGTTTATTTTAGAAAAAAATATATTTTAAAATTAATTTTAAAAATTATATAGGTAATCGAGTCGAGCCGAGCTCGAGTTTATCGAGTTTCTTACCGAGTCGAGCTCGATCTTCAAAATTTTAGGCTCGACCGAGTCGAGTCGAGTTTCGAGCTTCGAGTATAACAATCGAGTCGAGTTTCGAGCTCAGCACTACTCGGCTCGTTTACACCCCTAACCAATATTCCCGGTTCATCTTTTAACGGTTTACAAAATAAATTTTAAAAATTAGATAATCCCCTATAATACTAATATGGAGTTTTAAAATGATGATTTGTCGTCTTGTGAGAGTTTTGACCTACATGTCATTTTATCAAAAATCGAGTTACACGTGTAATTTTATTATTTGTTATGAAGCCACGTCTGCAGTAATATTTTAAGCATATATACTTTCCTTACTTAATTTATAATTGCATGTTATTCAATATTTTTCATCTATTAATCACTTAATTTCTAAATTACATTAAATATTCAATACATTCCATTTATTAATTTTCCAATTACATTATAATCTTTTAAATCTTTATATGAAATTTTATAAGTGTATCTTTAAAATATAAGTTATACTATTTTGAGTATTAACTTTTATCAATATACCGCGTAATACGCGGGGAGTCATCTAGTTTTACTATTAAGTGGGGTAATTTTTATTTTTCAATCTTCTTGTTCCATTTTTAGATTAATACTATTACTTACTAAAAAGACCTATTTTTAGTTAGGGTGGAGGCGTGGAGCTAATAAACCCATAAAATGTACTCCCTCCGTCCCACTATAAGTTTCCCACTTTCCTTTTATGGATGTCCCACTATAAGTTTCTCATTCCATTTTTGGCATATTATTTTCTCTCTCTCAATCACATCACTTCTACTTTATCTATTATTTTATCATACTTCATCTAATACTCATCTATTATTTTCTCTCTCACCATCACATCACTTATACTTTATCTATTATTTTATTATATTTCTTAATCAAAACACCCAAAAGAAAGGGGAAGTTTATAGGGGGACGGAGGGTGTAATACATATTCCAAATTTTAAAATTTGAAGATAGTGAAGAAATTTGTACTTTTTATGTTATCCATAGATTATAATCAATTTATTGAAGATTTTGAAGAACTTTGAAGATTTGAAGATAGTGAAGAAATTTTGAAGATTGAAGATTTTTAGAAATTTTGAAGATTGAAGATTTTGAAGATTTGAAGGAATTTTGAAGATTGATTTTTTTTGTAATTTATGTATATTTCTTTTTACATTCAAAGATTTTTGTAATTTATGATTGTCTCTCATGTTCTCAATCTCAATTTTAACATTTTTTACAGCTACGTGGCACTAATTCATTGGTTTATTTCAATCTCTTTCTTCTCAAATCACTCTATTTCAAAATCTCTGAATTCTCATTCATTCTATACTTTTCTTTTAATCTCATCCATTCATTTTAAAACTTAATCTTGACCCTACATTCTTAATCTTTTTTCTATATAAATCCCTCATCTCTTCTCAAAATCCCTAATTTCTCATTCATTCTCAATTTTACTTTTTTATGTCATCCATTGATTATAATCAATTTATTGAAGATTTTATATCCCTAATTTCTCATTCATTCTCAATTTTACTCTTTATGTCATCCATTCTCAATTTTACTTTTTATGTCATCCATTGACTAAACCGGATTACATGCTCGATTCAAGGCTCAATTCTCACCGGTTTATTCAATAGGACCCTCACATTCATCAAATGTTCCCAAACAACAACACATCATGCATCCATGCTATCAAAGATCACAAATATGAACACAATCATGATACTATATCCAACATCAATCATGCTTACATTCAAAGCAAATAGACATCACCACAACTACTCAACAATGGATTCCAATGATTATTCATGCTCACATTTCACCAAAAATCCACTACCCAACATATTATCTAAACCAACTTAACCAATATAATCATGTGAAAGTCAAGTGTGCGCCGGTGCAAAATGTGACACACGTAGAATGACTAACCGGTGCAAGGGTAACAACTAGTAGAAAAATAAAAGAAAAATAACTCCCCCAAACTTAGAATTTTACTATGTAAAAATTCTAAGTTTGGGGCTACAAGTTGTTACCTCCCTCCTTGCACGTCCAATGCTTTCTCAAAGATCACCATTGCAACACTTGCTTCCTCCACTCCAAAGTTGGATTTGCTTCTTCTTCATTCTCCAAGACTTGCTATCCATAGTACTCTTCATCCATACCTACAAAATAAACCAAGCTATCAACACTATCAAAGCAATAAAATCAAGAAAGCAATAAAACCTTGGGTTGCCTCCCAAGAAGCGCTATTTTTAACGTCCTATGCCGGACGGTTCTCCTTGAGGGGAATATTAAGTCACCCCATCATCCTCCTTGTTCTTGACTTTCTTAGTCCATGCAACCTTCTTAAAACCTTTAAAGCATCCAAAAGCCACTCCATCCGGCTCTTCAATCATGTCATATGAGGTTGATGCCTCACCCATCCCCAAGCTTGCACAAGTAGCTTTTCTTGATTTGGGGGAGTTTTTGGAAAAAACTCCCCCAAACTTGGCCTTCTTGCCCATCTCTAATTCCTTATCTTTCTCTTTGGGGTTCTCCTCCATAACATTGATTTTGGGCCCTTCTTCCACCTTATCTTCCATGAGCTTTAAATAAGGATCAATCTTGGAATACACATACTCTTCCTCCTCATCTTCATCATCACGAAATCTAACGGCCTTGTAGATGTTGAATGAGACTTTATCCTCACCAACATGTAGTTCAAGCTCTCCGTTTCGTACGTTGATGACGGCTCCACCCGTTGCTAGAAACGGTCTTCCTAAGATCAAGGGGATTGCCCTATCTTCCTCCATATCAAGTACCACAAAATCAACCGGAAATATGAATTTCCCAACTTTGACAAGCACATCCTCAACTGTTCCCAAGGGATAAACTATGGAGCGATCCGCCAATTGAAGATTCATGGTAGTAGGCGTCAATTTTCCCAAGCCAAGTGATTTGAAAAGTGATAATGGCATGAGGTTTATGCTCGCTCCAAGATCACACAAAGCACGATAGGTTCCCTTTTTGCCAATCACACAAGGCAATGTAAATGAACCGGGATCTCTAAGCTTTGGAGGTAGCTTAGCTTGGATGATGGCACTACACTCTTCGGTGAGGTTCACGGTTTCAAATTCTACCATCCTTCTCTTGTTGGACATAATCTCCTTCAAAAACTTGGCATAATGAGGCATTTGCTCAAGGGCCTCCGCAAATGGGATGTTGATGTGTATCTTTTTGAACATCTCCAAAAATTTGATGAACTTTGCATCCAAACTCGTCTTCTTGAGTCGTTGAGGGTATGGGAGTGGAGGTTTGTGTGGAGATGGAGGCTTATGTGCATCATTCTCTTTCTCACTTGTTTTCTCCTTCTCAACATCTTTCTCTTCAACCTTCCTTCCTTGTTGTTCCTCTTCACCATCTTCCTTTGGCATCATAGGGCCTTCATAGCTTGTGCCACTTCTCAACTTAATTGAGTTGCATTGCTCCTTGGGGTTTAGCTCCGTGTTAGAGGGGAATTGTCCCGGAATGTGTTGCTTTCCAATGGCATTAACGAGTTGGCTCACTTGCTTCTCTATGGCTTTCACATTATTTGCCACATTTTTGATCATCTCACCATGCTCATCAATTCTTTGCCAAGTCTTGTTTGCATTCTCCCTAGTTTCTCTCATGAATTTCGTGGTTTCCCCCATAAAAGTACTAAACATATCCTCCATTGATGGCTTTGATGAAGACTCCACAATAACTCCATCTCTAGCATTGAAATTTGGAGGTGGGATGATGGCATTCCTTGTGTTGGCATAGGAGAAATTCTCATGTTGCCTCAATCCGGGATGGTAATGATTCGGGTTAGGGGGGTGATAGTTCCCATGAGTTTGTCTTTCTCCCCAACCTCTCTCTCGAAAATGACGATCCCGTTGGTTGTTCATGAAATGGGCCTCTTCATATTGATCATTATTGGGCTCCACAAGTGCTTTGGCCGTCATCAAAGAGATTAGCTTATCCACTTTGTTGGATAAGTTGACACTTTCTTCCGAATTTTGAGTGGAAGCTACTCTTCGATTTTGCCTTCGTTCGGATGGCCATTGATTACCATTCTTAGCCATTTCTTCCAAAAGCACATAACCCTCATCCGTCGTCTTTCCCAATAAAGAACCTCCACCGGCCGAGGCATCCACCATCCCTCTCGTACGGTGGTCCATCCCGTTGTAGAAATAACAAATCAATTGGTCTCTTGAGAACCCATGTTGAGGACAACTCCTTATGAGATCCTTGAAGCGCTCCCAAGCCTCGGCTAAAGACTCATCATCGTCTTGCATGAAGGAAGAAATTTCTCCTCTTATCTTGATGGTCTTGCTTGGAGGAAAATACTTCATGAGAAAAGCATCTACAAGATCGGCCCAATTTTCGATTGTCCTTAAATCAAGAGACATGTACCATTGCTTTGCACGATCTCGGAGGGAGAATGGGAACAATTGGAGGCGGATGTAATCTTGAGGGACACGATTGATCTTAACCGTTCCACTTATCTCTAAGAATTGAGATAAATGGAGGTTAGGATCCTCCTTTGACAACCCTCCAAATTGGTTGTTTTGAACCATCATGATTAGGGCCGGCTTGAGCTCAAAGTTATGAGCATCAACGGGCTCCCTACCCGCTCCTCCATAAGATCTTGGGATAGGGCGGAAGTGGTCTCTCAAAACTCTTTGATTTCCATTGTCCTCCCGTTGCTCTCCATCTCCTTCAACATTGACATTCCCTTCCATCCTCCGGTTGAGGTTATCTCTTATGCCTCCTTGTGGTCGATTACCACCATTCCCATTAGGTTCTACTATGCCTCCAACATCCTCTTGGTTCCTTTCCTCTTCCACAATAGGATTATCCCTTCGATTCATGGCTTCTAATTCAATCCTTCTTCTTTCGGCGTTTTGTCTTCGACAACAAACTTCGATTTCCGGGTCTAGAGGTAGCAACTCTTGTTGATTTCTCCTAGCTCGGGTGATCATATGCCATGTCTAGACAAAAGTTCAAAAGAAAGTAAGAATCACAAGTGAAATCAAGGTAAAACAAACAAATATTTTTGGATTTTTGCAAATAAAGAAAGCAAGTAAATTGTCTAAACTAAAACTCTCCTAGCCTACACTCTAGAGCTTATAAAAACCTCCCCGGCAACGGCGCCATAAACTTGATACACGCGTTATGCAACACTAAATAAACAACCGCAAGTGTACGGTGTCTATCGTAGCGTGATAAGCACGAGGTCGATCCCACGAGAAGGTTAAAGCGTAAAAGTGGAGTTTGCTAGTCGAATTCTAAGTAGACGTGATCGAAATTTTGAATGGTGTGAATTACTCTAAATATTACCTACCAAAGTGTCACTAATAAGTAATAAAGAGCAAAGACGAAATCGATCAACTAACATGCAAAGTAAGAAAACGAAAGTAAAACGGATGTAACTCAAAGAGAAAAGGTGGGTTCCAAGGCGATTGTAACACTTAGATGTCCGTTTATGAATGTTATCTCGTTTAGATGGCCATTAAGTTTATCTCATATAGGGTGATCACACAAGAAGAATTAATTAATCTCTCGATCTAATTAACCAAAGGCGCAATGTAACATAGGCTCGTATTTCTACCTCACAAACATTACACCGCCTAAAATAGCTCCTAAGACCATTCGATTCCCTCTCCGATAATTAATCCTCTCTCGAGCTCATAATAATATCGGGTTGCATGCTTGCATACGATTAAATGAAATAAATCTCTCAATCTTACTCCAATTAACAATAGATAAGCAAATCATCATGGCCAATAACAACATGCTTGACAATAGATAATTAAACATGCAAATAGGAAATAAACACCAATTAAAGCAAGAAATTACTCATAAACATCAATCCAAGTCTTACAATGCCTTAGAACCACAAATGTGTTTAGCTAACTACAAACATAATCAAATTACAAAATTTAAATGAAATAACTAAATAAAAAGGAAAAGAAATAGAAAGCTTAGTCTAGAATGTGGTAGGGAATGGAATTCCCTAGCTATTGCCTCCTTCCTTGCATGATTTGGTGGAGAGATGAAGAAGTTATGGCCAAACACCTCCAAGTATGTGTAACTATGTGTGGGAATTGAAGAATTGGGGGAGAAGTGTCTTGGGTTTCAAGAATGAGGTCTTATATAGTGTTGGGGAAGGGTTTGGGTGCCAAAATTGCAAGTTGGTCCCTCAAAAATGGAGAAAATGGCCAAAAACCCCCGAGAATGAGGTCACCCGGCCGGGTGGCTCCCACCCGGGCATGCCACCCGGCCAAAATACGAAGGACAACCTAATTCAGCCTTGCCCGGGTCGAAACCACCCGGCCGGGTGGGTTTCACCCGGGCTAAATTCGAACCTCCATAAATTTTGGCCTTGCCCGGGTGGTTTTGACCCGCCCGGGTCGTTTCTACCCGGGTACGTTTTTTTCGTCTTTTCGTATCTCGAGCTTCCGACCTCCGATTGACTCGATTCTTTTTTTCATTCCACTCCATTTTTCGAGACGAATCCAACCGTGCACTCCTCTTCTTGATACAGTAAAGTATGGTTGGTGTTTTGCTCCAAATTCCATCGTATTTCCTATAAAATCAACAAAACACAACCTTTCTCTCATTTTGGCTAAAACAATCATATTCCATGCATAATTCAATGAAATACACATCAAAATATACTTCACATGTGCATCTAAAACGCGTAAATTCCACCCGAATCAAACTCCCCCAAACTTAAAATGTTGTTTGTCCTCAAACAACTAAGCACTTAAAGCAATGAGGGTGGAATGATCACAATGGAATATTCAATGTAATTTACACATGCAAAGTAGGATGTAATGATATCTCTTTCTCAAAGTGCATTTCTCAATGAAGGTCATAGGCTCACTATTGCAATTCACACTCATGGATCAAAGAATGCATCAACACACAACACATTGTAAATGGGAAACATAATCCAAATGCTCAAGTCCTCTACTCACATGATGGAGTGTTTCTCTCAAACACACAAACAAATTAAGGATATTAATGCACTCATCAACTAAGCCATGCTATGCAATCACCATATGCTTGCTCAACTTCTACTTTCTACACACACTCAAATGCTCAACAATGTGATCAATAGGACTTAATCAAGGATGTAACATTGGCTCTTTGGACAAGGTAGGATGAATTTGGGAATTGTGACTCTTCTAGTGGAGGACAAAGCTTGTTGTTTTACAATTTGTGCTTTCACTTTCAAACTTTACAAACTCCATCCTCACTTTTCATTTTCCTTTCTTTTTCAAGCATTCATCACCTCATCTTTTGAACCATTTTATCTTTTCAAACTTTTGGGGTTCTTTGTCCCTCTTTTCTTTTCTTTTCTTTTCCTTGACTTTCTTTTCATCTTTCTCTTTTTTTTTTCTTTCAACTTCTCCAATTTCTCCTTTCACCAAAAATATTCATTCAAGCACATGTTTTCCACTTTGTCTTTTATCCTCCACTAGATATAGGAATCAAAAGGCTCAAAAAGGCTAAGTGGTTAACATTGTAGTTTGCCAAGAAAATGAGGAATTAAGCTCAAAGGGCTAACTACGGAAAATTACTTCGGTTTTGGGAAATTTTGGCTAAGTGACTCTTTTTAGAACAAGATGGCCTATATCACATCACATCATCTCACACAATCATGCTTTCAAACAAGAATTTGGGCAAGTTCTAGGATCACTAGCAACAACATAGTCCACTCTCAAATGAACTAAACCGGATTACATGCTCGATTCAAGGCTCAATTCTCACCGGTTTATTCAATAGGACCCTCACATTCATCAAATGTTCCCAAACAACAACACATCATGCATCCATGCTATCAAAGATCACAAATATGAACACAATCATGATACTATATCCAACATCAATCATGCTTACATTCAAAGCAAATAGACATCACCACAACTACTCAACAATGGATTCCAATGATTATTCATGCTCACATTTCACCAAAAATCCACTACCCAACATATTATCTAAACCAACTTAACCAATATAATCATGTGAAAGTCAAGTGTGCGCCGGTGCAAAATGTGACACACGTAGAATGACTAACCGGTGCAAGGGTAACAACTAGTAGAAAAATAAAAGAAAAATAACTCCCCCAAACTTAGAATTTTACTATGTAAAAATTCTAAGTTTGGGGCTACAAGTTGTTACCTCCCTCCTTGCACGTCCAATGCTTTCTCAAAGATCACCATTGCAACACTTGCTTCCTCCACTCCAAAGTTGGATTTGCTTCTTCTTCATTCTCCAAGACTTGCTATCCATAGTACTCTTCATCCATACCTACAAAATAAACCAAGCTATCAACACTATCAAAGCAATAAAATCAAGAAAGCAATAAAACCTTGGGTTGCCTCCCAAGAAGCGCTATTTTTAACGTCCTATGCCGGACGGTTCTCCTTGAGGGGAATATTAAGTCACCCCATCATCCTCCTTGTTCTTGACTTTCTTAGTCCATGCAACCTTCTTAAAACCTTTAAAGCATCCAAAAGCCACTCCATCCGGCTCTTCAATCATGTCATATGAGGTTGATGCCTCACCCATCCCCAAGCTTGCACAAGTAGCTTTTCTTGATTTGGGGGAGTTTTTGGACTCCCCTCATTCGAAGAGTAGCTTCCACTCAAAATTCGGAAGAAAGTGTCAACTTATCCAACAAAGTGGATAAGCTAATCTCTTTGATGACAGCCAAAGCACTTGTGGAGCCCAATAATGATCAATATGAAGAGGCCCATTTCATGAACAACCAACGGGATCGTCATTTTCGAGAGAGAGGTTGGGGAGAAAGACAAACTCATGGGAACTATCACCCCCCTAACCCGAATCATTACCATTCCGGATTGAGGCAACATGAGAATTTCTCCTATGCCAACACAAGGAATGCCATCATCCCACCTCCAAATTTCAATGTGAGAGATGGAGCTATTGTGGAGTCTTCATCAAAGCCATCAATGGAGGATATGTTTGGTGCTTTTATGGGGGAAACCACGAAATTCATGAGAGAAACTAGGGAGAATGCAAACAAAACACGGCAAAGAATTGATGAGCATGGTGAAATGATCAAGAATGTGGCAAACAACGTGAAGGCCATAGAAAAGCAGATAGGTCAACTTGCTAATGCCATTGGAAAGCAACACGTTCCGGGGCAATTCCCCTCTAACACGGAGCTAAACCCCAAGGAGCAATGCAACTCAATTAAGTTGAGGAGTGGCACAAGCTATGAAGGCCCTATGATGCCAAAGGAAGATGGTGAAGAGGAACAACAAGGAAGGAAAGTTGAAGAGAAAGATGTTGAGAAGGAGAAAACAAGTGAGAAAGAGAATGATGCACATAAGCCTCCATCTCCACACAAGCCTCCAATTCCATACCCTCAACGACTCAAGAAGACGAGTTTGGATGCAAAGTTCATCAAATTTTTGGAGATGTTCAAAAAGATACACATCAACATCCCATTTGCGGAGGCCCTTGAGCAAATGCCTCATTATGCCAAGTTTTTGAAGGAGATTATGTCCAACAAGAGAAGGATGGTAGAATTTGAAACCGTGAACCTCACCGAAGAGTGTAGTGCCATCATCCAAGCTAAGCTACCTCCAAAGCTTAGAGATCCCGGTTCATTTACATTGCCTTGTGTGATTGGCAAAGAGGGAACCTATCGTGCTTTGTGTGATCTTGGAGCGAGCATAAACCTCATGCCATTATCACTTTTCAAATCACTTGGCTTGGGAAAATTGACGCCTACTACCATGAATCTTCAATTGGCGGATCGCTCCATAGTTTATCCCTTGGGAACGGTTGAGGATGTGCTTGTCAAAGTTGGGAAATTCATATTTCCGGTTGATTTTGTGGTACTTGATATGGAGGAAGATAGGGCAATCCCCTTGATCTTAGGAAGACCGTTTCTAGCAACGGGTGGAGCCGTCATCAACGTACGAAACGGAGAGCTTGAACTACATGTTGGTGAGGAGAAAGTCTCATTCAACATCTACAAGGCCGTTAGATTTTGTGATGATGAGGATGAGGAGGAAGAGTATGTGTACTCCAAGAGAGATCCTTATTCAAAGCTCATGGAAGATAAGGTGAAAGAAGAGCCCGAGATAAATATTGTGGAAGAGAACCCCAAGGAGAAGGATAAGGAATTAGAGATGGGCAAGAAGGCCAAGTTTGGGGGAGTTTTTTCCAAAAACTCCCCCAAATCAAGAAAAGCTACTTGTGCAAGCTTGGGGATGGGTGAGGCATCAACCTCATATGACATGATTGAAGAGCCGGATGGAGTGGCTTTTGGATGCTTTAAAGGTTTTAAGAAGGTTGCATGGACTAAGAAAGTCAAGAACAAGGAGGATGATGGGGTGACTTAATATTCCCCTCAAGGAGAACCGTCCGGCATAGGACGTTAAAAATAGCGCTTCTTGGGAGGCAACCCAAGGTTTTATTGCCTTCGTGTTTTTATTGCTTTAGTAGTGTTGATAGCTTGGTTTATTTTGTAGGTATGGATGAAGAGTACTATGGATAGCAAGTCTTGGAGAATGAAGAAGAAGCAAAGCTAACTTTGGAATGGAGGAAGCAAGTGTTGCAATGGTGATCTTTGAAGAAGCATTGGATGTGCAAGGAGGGAGGTAACAACTTGTAACCCCAAACTTAGAATTTATACATAGTAAAATTCTAAGTTTGGGGGAGTTATTTTTCTTTTATTTTTCTACTAGTTGTTACCCTTGCACCGGTTCGTCATTCTACTTATGTCACATTTTGCACCGGCGCACACTTGGCTTTCACATGATTATATTGGTTAAGTTGGTTTTGATAATATGTTGGGTAGTGAATTTTTGGTGAAATGTGAGCATGAATAATCATTGGAATCCATTGTTGAGTGGTTGTGGTGATGTCAATTTGCTTTGAATGTAGGCATGCTTGGTGTTGGATATAGTATCATGATTGTGTTCATATTTGTGATCTTTGATAGCATGGATGCATAATGTGTTGTTGCTTGGGAACATTTGATGAATGTGAGAGTCCTATTGAATAAACCGGTGAGGATTGAGCCTTGAATCGAGCATGTAGTCCGGTTTAATTCATTTGAGAGTGGACTATGTTATTGCTAGTAATTCTAGAACTTGCCTAAGTTCTTGTTTGAAAGCATGATTGTGTGAAACTTTGTGATGTGATATAGGCCATCTTGTTCTAAAAGAGTCACTTAGCCAAAATTTCCCAAAACCGAAGTAATTTTCCGTAGTTAGCCCCTTGAGCTTAATTCCTCATTTTCTTGGCAAACTACAATGTTAACCACTTAGCCTTTTTGAGCCTTTTGATTCCCATATCTAGTGGAGGATGAAAGACAAAGTGGAGAAACATGTGCTTAAATGAATATCTTTGGTGAAAAGGAGAAATTGGAGAAGTTGAAAGAAAAAGATAAAGATGAAAAGAAAATCAAGGAAAAGAAAAGAGGGACAAAGAGCCCCAAAAGCTTGAAAAAAAAAATGGTTCAAAAGATGAGGTGATGAATACTTGAAAAAGAAAGGAAAATGGAAAGTGAGGATGGAGTTTGTAAGCTTTGAAAGTGAAAGCACACATTGTAAAATAACAAGCTTTGTCCTCCACTAGAAGAGTCACAAATTCCCAAATTCATCCTACCTTGTCCAAAGAGCCAATGTTACATCCTTGATTAAGTCCTATTGATCACATTGTTGAGCATTTGAGTGTGTGTAGAGAGTAGAAGTTGGGCAAGCATATGGTGATTGCATAGCATGACTTGGTTGATGAATGCATTAATATCCTTAATTTGTTTGTGTGTTTGAGAGAAACACTCCATCATGTGAGTAGAGGACTTGAGCATTTGGATTATGTCTCCCATCACAATGTGTTGTGTACTTGTGCACTCTTTGATTTATGAATGTGGATTGCAATAGTGAGCCTATAACTTTCATTGAGAAATGCACTTTGAGAAAGAGATATCATTACATCTTACTTTGCATGTGTGAATTACATTGAATATTCCATTGTGATCATTCCACCCTCATTGCTTTAAGTGCTTAGTTGTTTGAGGACAAACAACATTTTAAGTTTGGGGGAGTTTGATTCGGGTGGAATTTACGCGTTTTAGGGGCACATGTGAAGTATATTTTGATGTGTATTTCATTGAATTATGCATGGAATATGATTGTTTTAGCCAAAATGAGAGAAAGGTTGTGTTTTGTTGATTTTATAGGAAATACGATGGAATTTGGAGCAAAACACCAACCATACTTTACTGGATCAAGAAGAGGAGTGCACCGTTGAATTCGTCTCGAAAAATGGAGTGGAATGAAAAAAAGAATCGAGTCAATCGGAGGTCGGAAGCTCGAGATACGAAGAGACGAAAAAACATGCCCGGGTAGAAGCGACCCGGGCGGGTCAAAACCACCCGGGCAAGGCTGATTTTTAGGGACATTCGAATTGTGCCCGGGTGAAACCCACCCGGCCGGGTGGTTTCGACCCGGGCAAGGCCCAACAATGTGTAGCTTCGTATTTTGGCCGGGTGGCATGCCCGGGTGGGAGCCACCCGGCCGGGTGACCTCATTCTCGGGGGTTTTTGGCCATTTTCTCCATTTTTGAGGGACCAACTTGCAATTTTGGCATCCAAACCCTTCCCCAACACTATATAAGACCTCATTCTTGAAGCCCAAGACACTTCTCCCCCAATTCTTCAATTCCCACACATAGTTACACATACTTGGAGGTGTTTGGCCATAACTTCTTCATCTCTCCACCAAATCATGCAAGGAAGGAGGCAATAGCTTGGGAATTCCATTCCCTACCACATTCTAGACTAAGCTTTCTATTTCTTTTCCTTTTTATTTAGTTATTTCATTTGAATTTTGTAATTTGATTATGTTTGTAGTTAGCTAAACACTTTGTGGTTCTAAGGCATTGTAAGACTTGGATTGATGTTTATGAGTAATTTCTTGCTTTAATTGGTGTTTATTTCCTATTTGCATGTTTAATTATCTATTGTCAAGCATGTTGTTATTGGCCATGATGATTTGCTTATCTATTGTTAATTGGAGTAAGATTGAGAGATTTATTTCATTTAATCGTATGCAAGCATGCAACCCGATATTATTATGAGCTCGAGAGAGGATTAATTATCGGAGAGGGAATCGAATGGTCTTAGGAGCTCTTTTAGGCGGTGTAATGTTTGTGAGGTAGAAATACGAGCCTATGTTGCATTGCGCCTTTGGTTAATTAGATCGAGAGATTAATTAATTCTTCTTGTGTGATCACCCTATATGAGATAACCTTAATGGCCCTTTAAACGAGATAACTCTCATAAACGGACATCTAAATACTACAATCGCCTTGGAACCCACCTTCTTTCTTTGAGTTACATCCGTTTTACTTTCGTTTTCTTACTTTGCATGTTAGTTGATCAATTTTGTATTTACTCTTCGTTACTTATTAGTGACATATTGTTAGGTAATCTTAGAGTAATTCACACCACTCAAATTATCGATCACGTCTATTTAGAACTCGACTAGCAAACTACCCTTTTACGCTTAACCTCCCTGTGGGATCGACCTCGTGCTTATCACGCTACGATAGACGCCGTACACTTGCGGTTGTTTATTTAGTGTTGCATAACGCGTGTATCAATTTATTGAAGATTTTGTATCCCTAATTTCTCATTCATTCTCAATTTTACTTTTTATGTCATCCATTGAAGAACTTTGAAGATAGTGAAGAAATTTTTACTTTTTATGTCATCCATTGATTATAATCAATTTATTGAAGATTTTGAAGATTGTAAATAATCAATTTATTGAAGATTTTGAAGATTGTGAAGAACTTTGAAGATTTGAAGATAGTGAAGAAATTTGTACTTTTTATGTTATCTATTGATTATAATCAATTTATTGAAGATTTTGAAGAACTTTGAAGATTTGAATATAGTGAAGAAATTTTGAAGATTGAAGATTTTTAGAAATTTTGAAGATTGAAGATTTTGAAGATTTGAAGGAATTTTGAAGATTGATTTTTTTTGTAATTTATGTATATTTCTTTTTACATTCAAAGATTTTTGTAATTTATGATTGTCTCTCATGTTCTCAATCTCAATTTTACTTTTTATGTCATCCATTTATTATAATCAATTTATTGAAGATTTTGTATTTTGATAATCAATTTATGAAGATTTTGTATTTTGATAATCAATTTATGAAGATTTTGAAGATTGTGAAGAACTTTGAAGATTTGAAGATAGTGAAGAAATTCTGTAGATTGAAAATTTTGAAGATTTGAAGGTTGAAGAGAAATTTTGAAGATTGAAGATTTTTGTAATTTTTGTATATTTCTTCTTATATTCGAAGATTTTGAAGATTGTGAAGAACTTTGAAGATTGAAATTTTGAAGATTGAAGATTTTTAGAAATTCATCTTAATTGTCATAAATTTAATCTTTATATCTTTTTATTTTTATAAATTCAATTTAAACGTATTTAATCTTATATTTCTAAAATTACTCCAACAATAAGATTTGATTTTTTTTTTCTATTTAATCTATCTTAATAATATTTAAATAAATTTAATTTTAATCTTATTCCTAAAATTATTCCAATAAATAATAATATTTTATAATTCCAACCAAATCTATCTTAATAATATTTAAATAAATCTATCTTAATAATATCTAAATAAATTTAATTTTAATATTATTCCTAAAATTACTCCAACAATAAGATTTGATTTTTTATAAATCCAAAAATTTAATATGCACGATATTTTGACTTTAATTTTTATAAATCTAACTTAAATAAATTTAATCTATCTTAATAATATCTAAATAAATTAATTTCAACTAAATCTATATGATTTTTTATAAATTCAAATATTTAATATGCACGATATTTTGACTTTAATTTTTATAAATCTAATTTAAATAAATTTAATCTATCTTAATAATATCTAAATAAATTTAATTTTAATATTATTCCTAAAATTACTCTAAAAATAAAATTTGATTTTTTTTCCTATTTAATCTATCTTAATAAATATATCTTAATAAGATTTGATTTTTTCCCCCTAAAATTACTCTTATCTATCTTCCTATCTTCATATTTTCTAAAATTACTCTAATAATAATAAGATTTGATTTGTTTTCTCTAAAATTACTCTTATCTATCTTCATAAATTACTTCTTAATAATATCTAAATAAATTTAATTTTAATATTATTCCTAAAATTACTCCAAAAATAAGATTTGATTTTTTATAAATCCAAAAATTTAATATGCACGATATTCTGACTTTAATTTTTATAAATCTAACTTAAATAAATTTAATCTATCTTAATAATATATAAATAAATTTAATTTTAATCTTATTCCTAAAATTACTAATAAGATTTGATTTTTTTTCCTATTTAATCTATCTTAATAATATTTAATAATAAGATTTGATTTTTTTTCTCTAAAATTACTCTTATCTATCTTCCTATCTTCATATTTCCTAAAATTAGTCTATTAATATTAATAAGATTTGATTTGTTTTCTCTAAAATTACTCTTATCTATCTTCCTAAATTACTTCAATAATAAGATTTATTTATTTTTCCCTAAAATTACATATTTAATCTTATACAAATTTTTATAAATCTAACAAATTTAATATTTTCGTCTATTAGTATAAAAGATTATAAATCTAATTTATTTATTTTTACAATTATATACTTATTTTACTTCAATAAGATTTGATTTTTTTTCATAAATTTATAATATATTTTAATTTACAAAATTAAAATTTGAATATTGAAAATTGATTTGTTAATAAGATACTTTTAGAACATAGCATATATATTGGGATTTTTATTAGAATTTTTTTAAATCCACGAATATGTTGGGATTTGTTATTAGATTTTTTTTTTAAAATATTTATTAGAATTTTTTTTAATTCTTCGTATAATATCTAACTTAAATAAATTTAATCTATCTTAATAATATCTAAATAAATATATCTTAATAATATCTAAATAAATTTAATTTTAATCTTATTCTTAAAATTACTCCAACAATAAGAATTGATTGTTTTCCTATTTAATCTATATATTAATAATATTTAAATAAATTTAATTTTAATTTTATTTCTAAAATTACTTCAACAATAAAATTTAATTTTTTTTTTCTCTAAAATTACTCCAACAAACAATAATATTTTATAATTCAAACCAATCATCTATAAATTTAATCTTATTTATCTATCTTAATAATATTTAAACACTCCAACAATAAATATAAAATTTGATATTTCAATCTTTTTACTTTTTTAATCCAATAAATCCATCTTAATTGTGATAATTCTTTTCCTAAAATTACTCCAACAAACAATAATATTTTATAATTCCAACCGTCTATAAAATTAATAAATTTAATTTTATCTTAATAATATCTAAATAAATTTAATGTTAATATTAATAATATTCAAATATAAATTTTATACGATTTGCAAATTTAAAATTTTGAGTAACTAACTGGAATAAAATATAAATAAACTGAATAAAATAGTTTAAATAATTTTGAAAAAAGAAAATTGAATTAAAAAAAATACTCTAATTTTAATTGTGATAATTCTTTTCCTAAAATTACTCCAACAAACAATAATATTTTATAATTCCAACCGTCTATAAAATTAATAAATTTAATTTTATCTTAATAATATCTAAATAAATTTAATTTTAATCTTATATTAATAATATCTAAACAAATTTAATGTTAATATTAATAATATTCAAATATAAATTTTATACGATTTGCAAATTTAAAATTTTGAGTAACTAACTGAAATAAAATATAAATAAACTGAATAAAATAGTTTAAATAATTTTGAAAAAAGGAAATTGAATTAAAAAAATACTCTAATAAAATTTTGCGAAATTTCTTTAATTATATAATTTTATTTTTTAAATGACTTTCTCTTATTTCTCTCTCTTCTCCAACTTTAAAAAAAAAAAAAAAATCTTTTTCATATCTTTTCAAATCTCACATTATAATATAAAATTAAATTAAGTTAAAAATTATTATAATTATTAAAAATTAATAAAATATACTTATTTCAACCCGCGTAGTAAGCGGGCAAAATCAACTCAATATTAAAATAAAAAATAAAGCTAAATAAAATTTTAAAATATTAAAAATTTCAACTAAATATTAAAATATAATTAAATCGATTGTTTTTTTTAATATTTATAATTAATTCTTAAGATTTGGGTGATTTTTTAGATTTCATTTATCATTATTTGAAATTATAATTTTAATTAATTTTTAATTAAATATTTCTTACGATATATTAAGAAAATTAAACATTTTTACGAATTTATTTACTTTTAATTAATTTTTTAAAAAAATTATTTGATTAATTTTGTTTATTTATTTTTTATTATTTATTTTAAAAAAAATATTAATTTTTTCAGATTTTAAAAAAAAATTATTTTTTAATATTTTGTTAATTTTTAAAATATTTTTCAGATTTTAATTACACTTTTTAGATTTTTTTATTTTTTTTAAATTATTTCATATTCTATTTATATATGGATTACTTAGTCATTTTATATTTATTTATTTTTATTTTTAAAATGATAGAATGTGTATTGAATGTTTTGGGTGTCAGTAGCGGTAACCTTTTACTTACCGGAAATTGTACCCTTTATATAAGAAATTTTAGGGCATTTTTGTTTTGGGACTTGCACGTTTGGACGTGGGACGTAACGTCCCCAATCTTATTCTAGTTCGGAATTTCACATTCGGATTTTAACATCCAATTACATACATTCCTAAAAATACATACGAACTATATATTTTATTATTATAATAATACAATATCACTCATTTTTACTAATTGATTTGACATAAAATTATATCCTATAAACTTTTATCCAATTGACTTGACAAAAGGTTACATCATATCCTACTCAACATCCTAAAACAAACATACACAATCATTATTCTTCAAGATTTCCCCATCCAAAATTTCTCCATTCGAATTTCCCTCCTCCTCCATAATTCCAAAACAAACACCCCCTTGGAGATTTTTGGTGTGTTTAAATTGGAAAGAAAAAAATAAAAAATAGCTTATAGTACAAAATTTGAGTTAAAAAATACTCCCTCCGTCTCGGGGAAAGCTCCCCATGAGCTCCGGGCACGGAGGTTAAGAAATACTAATATAATAAGTAGATGTATTATAGGTGATGTGATTGAAAGAGAGAAGAATGTAATGAAATGTGAGAGGAAATAATTGTCAAAAAATGAATGGATAGCTTCCATTGGGACGGACAAAAAAGAAAAATTGGATAACTTTCACTGGAACAAAGTAGTACATTTGTTACAAAATGGAGAAAGTATTTTGTTTAAACTAATATATTTATGTGCTTTTTAAAAGTATGGTATATTATTACGTTAAAAAAAATGATACTTATAGTATAAAGAATTTTAGGATTTTGGTTTATGGATTTCAAATAAACATCCTAAATTCATTTTACATGTTTGGATTATAATGAATTTCAAATACTTAGGAGGGTGTATTCAATTGAGATTCTATTTGATTTTTTTGAACTTTAAAAAGTACGTGGACTTTAAAATCCATAGAGTTAATGTAGAGTTTGACTAACTTTTTTTATTGATTTATATGGATTTTCATAAATTTGACAGGAATACAGGATTGTGGAATATATTTTTTTTATTGATTTACATAGATTTTCACAAACTCCCATATTGATGCAAAGAGTTAAATAGTTAATTTTAATTTTTTTTAAAATTAATATTATATAAAATATTTTACCAAAATATATATATATATATAATTTATTTTACCAATAATATATACTTCCTCCGTCCCACAAGTGTTTGCACCACAAATTGGGCACACTTTTTTAAGAAAAAAGTGTAATGAGTGGAGTGTTGAGGGGTAATTTTGTAAAGTTATATAGATAAAGTAAAAATGTGATTGGAAAGAGAATAAAAGTAATGTCATTTTGTGTAAATATGTGAATATTGTGAGGGTGAGGTTTATGAGAGTGTTTCCTTTTATGGGTGTGCAAACAATTGTGGGACAGATAAATAAGGCAAGTGTGCAAACAGTCGACGGAGGGAGTATATAAAGTATTTTACCAATAAAAAAAAAATATATATATATATATATATATTAATTCGGGGTGGGGCGGATACCCGCGGGTCGGGCATAAGACCCAAACCCGACTCATAATCTGACCTGATTCAAAGCTCGCGGGTGGGGTGGGTACCCGCGGGTAGGGTCAATATTGACATTCATACTTCTGATCTTTAGTCTTCAGAGTTCTATGAGAGAATCCGTTGAAATCTCTTGTTTTTAGAAGAGGTTTTGGATAGTGCAATTTATTTATATTTTTTGAGGAGAATCTAACAAAATCCATGGAGTATTAAAATCATAGACCGTTGAATACCTAATGATTTTTAAAGACCTTTTAAAATCCGTATTGAATACCTCAAAATTTTTAAAAACTTTTTAAAATCCGAGAATTGAATACCCCCAAACTTTGAAAGTCCAAAAAAATTCTACAGAATCCACAACCAATACATCCCCCTTAGATTTGTGTTCACACACTTTTAATTAAAATTGAGAGAGATTTCAAATCCTCATTGAAACCATGTCATTTGAAATTTATGTATTTTTAACTCCTTTAATTTGAAATGTCTCCTCAAATCAAATCCCCGTCCAAACACAACCTTATTTTTTTTTGGAATCGCCAAACACAACCTTATTGTTGATATAAGTTTGAAAAATATGTGTCGAAAAAAAAAAAAGGTTTGAAAAGTCAATGTAAAAAGTGTTTTCCATTATTAATAAAATAACATAAATGGTGCAATGTTGCTCCAATTGAAATCCATCAATTCAATTCGTTTGATACAAAGTCAACAATGATTGGTTGAGTTAATTTAACTTGATTATATATATAGTTCTTTCTAAAATTATCGTAAATTATATTTTAATATAATTATGAATGGTTGACTAAGTCATGCTTCAAAATATTATACTACTATGAATCACAATTAACGTAGCTACTGAATTTAATATTATATTACCTTTTCGTGAGACTGTTTTATGTGTGGTGATCCATTCAAAAAAAACACTAATGAATAAATAGTTAAGCGAGTAAAAATACACTTAATTTAAATTTCACTTACACCATGGTTCCCAAGAGCTTAAATTTCACAATCTAATGAAAGATGATTTAATCATCGTTAATTTGAATAATAAAGATCCTTTCAAAACAGATCTACAGATAAACTTTGAAAACTATAAAGTCATTTATATTTTTGGCAGAATATTTTGTTATTATAAATAAATAAACAAACAAGTGAATATATTCGTGAATAATAATATTATATTATTAGTTTTAAATTATATTTAAAATTATAGTATTTAATTTTAGGTTAGGTCTCCTATGAATTGAGTCTACATAAGAAATTGAGTTTTTTGTTAAACTTTTTAATTGTAGTGACTTACACTTTTTAAAATACGGAGTAATATTTTAGGTTATATTGACTTGCGCATTTTAGTAATGATATATTACACATTTTAGTTATATAGACATGCACTTTTCAGTAATATTGTGTTGTACTTTTTAGTTATAATGAATTACACGTTTCATTAAAAACTGTGTTGCACTTTTCAATTATAGCGACTTACACTTTTCAATAATATAATGTTGCACTTTTTAGTTATAATGACATACACTTTTCAACCCACACTTTCAAAAAAAAAAAAAAGACTTTTGATCAACTTGATTCATTTTATAAGGAATCGAGTCTATACAAGATCTTGGCATAATTTTATTATATTATATTTTAGATTTATGTTTCTTATTCTCTAAAAGTCATTTGAATTGTAAACAAGGGTTCTTATTATTCGCAAGAGCGGAGCCAGGATTAAATTTTAGCACAGCTGAAAGTTTGAAATAAGAGATTATTAACTCCAGCATACAAAATCTGCCCCCTAAGTGTGTGCTGATACATCCGCATTTTATAAAAAAATTATTCCACTTGGTAATACAAAATTTCAGGTGAATGGTCGTTTATACCCCTTATTTGTTAATGGTCGTTTAATACAAAAGTGTGGGCCCTTCTTTTTTCTTTTTGCAAAAGCATTAATAAAACAGGTCGTTCTCTCTCTCATTAACCCCCCTGGTTCAAAATATGTCTTCCCCTCTCTCATTAATTTCTTCCCTATTCTCTCTCATTAATTTCCTCTCTCTTCTCCCCACCCAGAAATTGGAGTGGTCGTTCAACTCCCCTCTCCATTTCCGGCGGCCCTCCAACGGTGACGGCGACACGGGTGGTGGGTTCACGGTCTCCTTCTTCCTCGGCCCGCTCCCGGCTTCGTCTTCTATCAGCGGCGACCATAGCGATCTGTTCAGCGCCGGAGAGATCGACGAAGACGAGGCTCTCGAGGTCCGGTCACGAACGCAGTAGATCGTTCGTCGGAGTAGATCCGAGTTATGGAAAAAGAAGCTGTCGACGAAGGCCTGATGAAGTAGATCTGATCTTTTTTCTGGCCGGAATATTGTTGAGACGAAGAAGGAGTTCAGGCTCGTTCGCCGGAGTAGATCGTCTTCTCCGATCTGCCCCGTCAAGGTGCTCGTCTTCTCCGATCTTTGTCGCTCGCGTGATGGCGGAGTAGATCTAGGGTTTTCTGAAAATAAGTTTTCCCCAAAAACAAGCATATTTCATGTTTGTAGTTTAACAGATTTGAAATTCATCTTAAAAGCTTGAATAGTTTAGATATTTATTCGATTCACGCTCGGTTATATATATGTTTGTAGTTTTGATGAGTGATTTCACTACTAACTCTTACAATACTGGACCCATACAATTTCCTCAGAAACGTTAAGTAAAAGAGAGCACAAGAAAGAATTTCAGAAAGTGGGGGTTAATGGCCGCAATTGCTTTTTAATTATCAAAGATTGAAATGAAGATTACAGGTAAGCCCTTCCTTCTCTCTTCTACGGATCTGTTACAGGTAAGCCCTTCCTTCTCTCTTCTACGGATCTGTTTTCGGTACACCATCTACTTCACGTATCTCATTCGACTCTGAGATGTTTTGAATTTTTTTGTGTCTGAAATAATGGATTTGCTTATTTGGTTGTAATTCCAACTCTATCGATCTGAGCTGTAAATTCCGCGTCTGATTTTTTTGAAGCTTTCTCTCAAGTCCCAGATCTATGAGAACATAGTTTTTTACTCTATTTTCAAAAAAGCTTTTAATAAATTGTTTATTTTTAATTAAAAAAAAAGTTTTAAATTCGAGAGAGTCGCTTATGGTAGTTAAATGTTGTTCCAATAGTGTTTAATTTTTTCTCAATTAGTTGAATGTTGTTCTTTCGTTTTACACAAATGGACATTGTCGAAGAGATGGAGAATACTTTGTTGGGAAGTTTAATATGTAATAATTAATATAGTATTTTTCGAGTTGTTGTGAATGGAAGGTGAATTATTTGGACAAATTTGGTTCTTGATTGTATATAAGTTTGAACTATTGTGCTTATGTCATTATCTAACTAATAGTATAATTAGTTTGAGCTCTTTGTTTAAGTTGACTGCCTTAAATTATTAAATTTTTGAATTGAACATGTGGTTAGGGGTGTGCATCGGTCGGTTCGGTCACCGAACCGAACCGAATTAGTAAAACCAAATCAAAACCGAATTTCAGTATTAGTAACCGAAACCGAACCAAATTGAGTCAAAACCGAAAATGACCGAACCGAAATATTCGGTTTGGGTTCGGTTAAAAACCGAATAACCGAACAAAAACCGAAATCACATTAAAAAATTCTGAAAAAATCAAATAAGCACAACTTACAGAGTACTTTAACTTTAATTAATAATTTTTGACTACTTAATAATCTGCAATCAACTAATTAAGACTTGTGAATATTTCTCCAAAATTCCAAAGAGGCATAAGCAGCAGAAGCAAAATTCTAAAATAAAAAACATGTAAACAGCTAGAGGGGTCACGCTTGTGAATTGCTTGGATGCAATATGTGAAACTTGAAAGTGAGGCTTGTTAATCGCCGCCCTCACGTCTTGCCCGCGAATTGACGGTGGAAGCACGACTGGCGGAAAGGGTGGAGCCGTGGAGGTAGACGGATGGTGGGATTGGGTGGGTGAGTGGTTGAGGAGTGTGGGTTGTGGAGTATGACAGCAGCGGCGTCACACAATGTCAAATGAAAAATGAAGATGGGTTTGAGAATTACTAATTAATTAGGGTTTGGGATATACTATATTATAATAATAATAATTCGGTTCGATTACGGTTAACCGAATTATTTTTTACATAAACCGAAACCGAAAACGAATACCGAAGTTTTAAAAATTACTGACCGAAAACCGAACCGAAATTTTTGGTAACCAAACCGAACTCATATTTCGGTTCGGTTCGGATCGGTTTTTGGTTAAAAACCGAATTCTGCACACCCCTACATGTGGTATTTACTGTTCATTTCTGGAAGAATAGTGTTATTACTGATGTGATTTGATCTAATTTCTCTACCTATTGAGAATAGGCTTCAACCACTTTTGGTGGCTTGAATAATACTAAAAAAAATTTGTGTTTAAGGTGCTCCTGGTATTGGGCAACAACTATTTTAATATATATTGCGATATTCAATATTTAATTATATTCAATAATTATATTCAATATATATCGATATTCAATAATCAATATTCAAGAAAAATGTTGCTATTCAGTATTTAATTATGTAAAAAAAATATAAATTAAAAAAAATTGAATATAGACAAAAGAACTAAAAAAAATTGACTTAGAAATTTTGAAAAAAAAAATTCAATAAAAAAATGAAGCAAAATATAATTTAAATTTTTTAATAAAAAATGTGTATAAAATATAAATAAAAATAATTTGAATTAAAAAATTGAGTTAAGTGGATAAAAAGGTATGATTTGACAAGTCAAAAATTTACTTTTGAATGAAGATAAGAGAAAAAATATTTTAAAATTAATTTTAAATAAAAATATCTGAATAAAATATAAATTAAAAAATTCTATAAAAAATTAATTTTAAATAAAAATATTTGAAAAAAATATAAATTAAAAAAATCCAATAAAAAATCTGATTTAATTTTTTTGAAAAAAATGAAAAAAAAAATCAAGTAAAATTTGAATTAAATTTTTTTTTTTGGGGTGAATTAGAAAAACTAAGAAATCAGAATAATTTGAATAAAATATGAATTAGAAAAACTAAAAAACTAAGTAAAACTAATTTGAATAAAATATAAAGGGAAAATATCATTTTTGGTCACTGAACTTTACCACTTTTCACATTTGGTCACCCACATTTCATCACTATCAAAATTGGTCACTCACTTATTCGTCACTATCAAAATTGGTCAATCACTTATTCTTTCTCTATCAATTTTGATGCTGCTGTTAGAGAATCCGTCATTTACTAACGGAGAAAAGGTTTTGAGTGCCAACTTTTATTTTTCCTCTTTTAATTCCTTAACCCTAAACTCTCAAACCCATTTTTTTTTTTAATTTTATTGAATTTATCTTCAATTAATATTACTGGTGTGTGATTAAGAAATATGACTGGCTTGTAAAGAGAAATCCTTCCCAATGGTCTAGAGACAAACCAATCATGGTGAGACTGCAAGTGAATACAGATGGTGCAGAAAATGGGATGATGCAATATGCCCTAAAATCAAGTTGACACTACAAAAAAATAAGAAGGAAGCAGCTGAATGCATTCCTATGAAATCAGATGATTGATATTTTCAAATCATGGGACCATTCGACCAACACACTGTAGACATATCACAATAATCATGCAGTTGTAGAAGATGGGATTTAACAGGGATCCCTATAAACATGCTATTTCAGTAGACCTGTCAAAACGGGCCGGCGGGGCGGGGCGGGCCAAAACCGCAAAAGCCCGCCATTTGGCGGGGCGGGGCGGGCCAACCCGTTTGCAAGGCGGGCTACCAAAACCCCAACCCAACCCAAAAATAGGCGGGCCGCGGGTTTTGGCGGGCCAACTTTTTTTTTTTACAAAATATGAGAAGAAGAGAAAGAAGAGTGAGAAGTCGCGTGGGAGAAGAAGGTGTTGGCCGAATTAATCTCTGTTCTTGTTTTTAGGATTTTAGTATTTTAATTCTATTATTTATTTTGGGTGTTTATTTAGTTGGTTTTTTAAATAAAAAATGACATCATTTGGCTTTATTTAAGTCTTTTTTTTAATAAAAAAATATTTTTTAATGAAACGACGTCGTTTTATGTACAGGGGGCCAATTAAAATTGCCACATCAGATTCGGGCACAAGGTGTGCTGCCCGAAAGTCTAATTCACCAAAAATATTAAAGGTTGTGATTTAATTGCAATATTTCAAAGGTTTAGATTATATTGCAACTGAATGAAAGATGGTGATTTTTTTCGCAATTAACCCTATTTATTATATTTATCTTATATATATTTATTTGTATAATATATTATAAATACAGTAATAATATACCTATATATTAAAGTAATATACTTATATTTTATATACCCTATTATGAGTACATGAAGAAAGAAGAAAAAAAATGAAACTGCTTATATAATCTGTTATGCGCTAGAGTTTTTAATATTAGTTAGGTTTATTATATATTGTTATTAAATAAAGTTGGATAGCTTAAGTGGTTAGAGCACTATTAGTCAAACAGTAAGGTCTTGAGTTCGATTCCTAGAAAGGGCATTATTTTTTAATTAAACATAATATTTTTTTAAAAAATCAAAAAATGGCGGGCCAGCCCGCCAAAGACCGCACCAACCCGCCAAAAACCGCAGCCCAAACGGGCCGGCCCGTCTGGGCCCGCCTCCTGGCGGGCTTGGAAAATCCTGGCCCAACCCACTATCTTTAGTGGCGGGGCGGTCTGGCCCAACGGGCCCAGCCCGTTTTGACGGCTCTATATTTCAGCCATCTGGTTACATCTGAAATAACATGTTTACAGGGAATCCCTGTTAAATCCCATCTTCTGCAACAGCATGATTTTTGTGATATGTACAGTGTGTTGGTCGAATGGTCTCATGATTTGAAAATGTCAATCATTTGATTTCATAGGAATGCATTCAACTGTTTTCCTTCATATTTTTTTTGTAGTGTCAACTTGATTCTAGGGCATATTGCATCATCCCATTTTTCTGCAGCATCTCTATTCAGTCTCACCATGATAATGTTTCTGATTGTTTCAAGCAAGGTGATGATTGGTTTGTCTCTTGCGGGAAGAATGAGTGAGTTGGAGCTCTCACACATGTTATTGGTCAAGATATCACACTTTGAAAAAGCATTGAAGTATGCTCTGGACCACTTGGAAGGATTTCTCTTTACAAGTCAGTCATATGCTTTTTCATCTAAGTCATTGCTTGAAGCTTTGAATTCTAGTTGCTAATTGAAATAAATTCAGTAAAATTTAAAAAAAAAAAAAAAAAAGTTTGAGAGTTTAGGGATAAGGAATTAAAAGAGGGAAAATAAAAGTTGGGCGCTCAAAATCTTTTATCCGTTAGTAAATGACGGATTCTCTAACAGCAGCATCAAAATTGATAGAGAAAGAATAAGTGAGTGACCAATAGTGACGAATAAGTGAGTGACCAATTTTGATATTGATGAAATGTGGGTGATCAAATGTGAAAAGTGGTAAAGTTTAGTGACCAAAAGTGATATTTTCCCAAATATAAATAAATGAACTGAATAAAATAGTTTAAATAATTTTGAATAAAAAAAATACTCTAATAAAATTTATTTTGAATAATT
Organism: Galeopsis tetrahit; assembly: GCA_963675135.1. NCBI lineage: Eukaryota > Viridiplantae > Streptophyta > Magnoliopsida > Lamiales > Lamiaceae > Galeopsis > Galeopsis tetrahit. The sequence goes on from OY776131.1 coordinate 44,352,365, forward strand.
TTGAATAAAAATTTGAAAAAAGAAAATTGAATTAAAAAAAACACTCTAAAATTCTGCGTTAAAATTTTAAAAAATAAAATCTTAATAAAAATTATAAAAAAAATATTGAATAAAAAATCTGAATAAAAAATTGCGTAAATTAAAAAAAAAAAATGAATACAATATTTTTAATAAAATAACATTTTTTAATAAAATAATGGAGGAGTTGAAAGGTTGAAGTAGTTGATTGGACATTCAATTAACTTTTGAAATATTTTTTGTCCCTTTCAAAACCAAAATTGGGTTTGATGAATTTAAGGGCAAAATGGTCTTTGCCCCCTATAAAATTGTATCACCTGCCATTAAATAAATGACATGTACCATTAGATTTTTAAGGGCTCCCATTTGTACTGCATACCACTTTGCCCTTGAAATAAATATAGTACAAAAAATAAAAAAAATTTGCAGAAGTTGCACGCCATGCAATTTTTTATCTGATAAATTCACCAATAATAAAATTAGGATCAATATTTTCAACCACAGCTTGACGGCTGCCCTCTCCATTATATTTTGAAAAACATTCTTGACATGTTTTGTCAAATACAAAATTAATAAAATGACTTAAATAATTAAAAATACATAACATAATTATATATTACCTATTATTCATTCCGTTCACATAAAGCGTGTATATTCCTCTGTTTTGAGTTGTTCACATAAAGTGTGTTTGTTTTAATTTTTAAAAAATATACTCAATCACACTTATTTTATCTCATGTCTACTTTATTTATTTTATTATCTACTTTAGTCATAAATAAATAATACATAGTTTTTTTTTTTTTTTTTTTTTGGAGCAGAACAATATTACTTATTATAGTGGATAGAAGAAGTACAAAACTAAATATAAAATAAATAAAATGGATTAAATATAGAATTGAAATGGATTAAATAAAGAAAATGAATCCAATCAAATAAGTTTTTTTTTTTTAGGGAATGACTTATGTATAATTAGGTGCAAATAGGCAAATAAAGAAACAAATTACTGGGTAATTTAAATTTTCGCGGGTAACCCAAAAAAAAAGGGGTCAAAATCCAAAACCCACAAAATTAGGACAACATTCATCACCAAACATCTTGCGCACAAAATATAACGCAAAATTAGTAACAATTAAATATAATTATAATTATGTTTTAGTGGTAAAATGATATCCTTTTTAAGAAGAGGTTGCAAGCTCAAACGGTCAAACCCCAAATAGAGCATATTTTTTTTTCATTTTAATATTAATGCAGTGAACACTAACCCTCTCTTTAATTACTTTGATCCTATTTTTTAATTTTTTTTTCATTTTAATATTAAGGATTTTAATATTAAGGCAGTGAATACTAACACTCTCTTTAATTACTTTGGTCCTATCTTTTAATTTTTTTTCTTTTTATTTATTTCACTATTATAAATGCAATTACACTTTTTTCCCTTTAATTACTTTGGTCCTGTTTTTTTTTTTTTTTTTTTCACCATTGTAAATGCAATTAGACATAGTATTACAACATTATATTTAACAGTATTATACAATTTTAATTGTCAGTATTATGCAATTACACTTAACGGTGCAACAAAATAATATTTTTTAACAGTTTTTATAAAATAGTATACATCATTACACTTAAGAGTATTACGCAATTACATTTGTGCAAAAAAATAACATTTTTTTACAATTTTTATAAAATAGTATACATCATTACACTTGACAGTATTACGCAAATACATTTAACAGTATTACACTGGAAAAACATATTACATTCATTGTTTGTTGTTGGAGCATCATAATAAAGCTTATTAGCCTCCATCCAATTCATTTACATCCCACTTTTCTACAATTGCACATCATATAACCTGCAAGCTAAAAAAACACCATTACATCTTACATCTTACACATAAGAGAATTACTTGTTCACATAAACACGTTAATGAATAACATTATCACACATAAAAATAAGACAAAGTAACACAAAAAATAAGACAGTAATACACAAAAAACCAAAAGAACAAGAGAAGCAACACACAAAATACAAAGACATTAACACACATAAAATGCATGATAGTATCAGACAAAAAACAAGACAGTAACTCATATTATATTTAACAGTATTACACAATTACAATTGTCAGTATTATACAATTACAGCTAACAGTGCAACAAAATGTTATTTTTTGACAGTTTTTATAAAATAATATACATCATCACACTTGATAGTATTACATAATTACATTTGACAGTATTACACAATTACATTTGACAGTATTACACTGAAAAACATATTGCATTCATTTTTTGTTGTTGGAGCATCATAATAAAGTTTACTAGCCTCCATCTACTCCATTTACATCATAATTTCCTATAATTGCACATCATATAACTTGCAAGCTAAGAAACAACATTACATTTTACACATAAGAGTATTACTCGTTCACATATTACGATCTTACACTAGACAATATTACATAAACACATTAATGTAATATTGAGGCCCATATTTGTAATTTTAAAAAAAGGGGGAGTTTTCTTTCAATGGTGTTTGTAACTTGCCTATAAAATATTTTATACCATGCAAGCTACCATTTTAAGATGCACTAGAAAGGAAACTAAATCAAGAAAAGAAATAAACCTGTTAATGAAATCAAATGAGAGCAGTCTATGGCGAATGGTGCAGTCGTTACCAACATAAATCACAACCAGATTACCAGCATCTGGGTGGGACCAGCTTCTTGAGGTAGGAAATCGCAGTACAAATGTCCCAGGATTGCAAAGACCTCCAGGGCCTTTAAGGGTAGATTCTGCTTCTTCTTTAGTGATAAATCCTTCTATCCAAACGGGTGACATTGAATTCCACATCGTGTTAACTTCAATTCGTGACAATGTAAGTTCATATAAGACAAGTAACACACAAAATACTATCATACAAAAAAACCAAGACATTAACCCACACAAAAACCAATAGAATAACACACAAAATACCCCCAAAATCACGTACAAATTTATATACATGTTTATGAGCCTAATATCCAAACATGTAACCAAGAAATTAAAGTACTACCCCACAAGCACGTACACATTTATATACATGTTTATGAGTATGTATATCTCACCATTCAGCAAGTATGAATTGTTTCGTGAATCGATTATAAACTAAAACAAACAGAAGCATAAACAGTAACAGTAAGTTCACTTTCGAATTGAAATCCTTATTATCTCTAGTGTTATCTCATCAACTTCTCTAATGATTCCAGTAACTAGGTTTCTTTGTTGCAGTTTTATCAATTGAATATAATAGCATCTAATCCAAAAAAAATAAAAAAAAATCATATGAATTTCAAATTAATAAAAAAAAAATCAAGGAAAAAGAATAGTTACCAAAGCCACCAATCTAAAAAATTAAGGTTCATAAACTTTGGATATTGGGTTGGACTTGCAAGCTCGCCGCCTCTAGCTAGAGAGTCATGATTCACATCTTTAAATTGCAGTAGCAGATTAAAAGATGAGAGAATTGCATTGTGCACATTAGCAATAGTATAACACCAAATTATAGCAATGACTAGTGGCATTTAAATGCGAAAACGATGAGAAAAATGTAGCAATTCAACTAGTAATTTCAGCGAAATCCAACAACAAATTGCAGAAATTCAAATCAATTTAATTTAGTTGACACAGAAATATGCAATTTTCTTGCGGATGCAAGAGAAGACTTCGATGAGGGAATCGGGCCAGGAGAATTGAAGGAGGAGCAATCGATAATCTTCTAATCAAGGGCGGCGCTGCGAGAAGCCAGCCGAACGGAGACGTTGAGGCGCGACAGGAAAGATAGGAAAGCAGGGTGGCCATTGGGGTTTGGGATTCCAATTGGGCATTCGAGATCGGGAGGGCGGCCATGGATGTTTTGAAGAATTTTTCACCGATTGAAAGAGAGAGATAAATATTCACAACCCAATTAATAAAAATGGAGCGGGTCATAACCCAAAACCCTTAAATGGTTAAATGGACATATTTGCACCTATTTGCACATAACATATTTGTATAAAAGTTTTTGTGTTTTTTTTATTATAAAAACTGGAGTGCGCTGCGGGCCGATCCTAGCCATATAGAAGATCTACCCTTAATTATTGGTATGGGTAGTTCATAAATTATAGTACTCCCTCCGTCTCACAATAACTTTCACACTTTACTTTTCGGGACGTCCCACAATAATTTTCACACCCTTAAAATGGAAAATCTTTTATAAACTTCACCCTCACAATAACCTCAATTTTACACAAATGCCATTACTTTATCTTCACACATACACAAAAGTCAACTCATTTTTTTACTTTATACATAAAATTTTACAAAATTACCTTTCAAAACTTCACTCATTATTACACTTTCTTAATTTGCGTGCCCATCTACCTATGAAGATTAATATGGGACGGAGGGAGTAATTGATTAATAGTGGCGATTCCAGTAGTGCCTCCTAACAAAATGATGCTCAGTGCGATATCAACCAAGGACAAAAATATCGGTGTCGGTGGAAATATTGAAACCTTAAATTTGTGTAAATACGATGGATATATCGATATTGAATATCGATATCGGTGAAATTTAAAAATTGTGGAAATTTAATAACTAACTTTTAATACATAAATTCAAAAAAAAATTTAAATCTATTTACATCTATGATAAATTTATATAAAATATAGCATACAATGTTATTTCATATGATATTTTTTGAAATTTATGTACATTTTTTAATTTTTTTCCGATATTTTCCGATATTTTACCGATATTAGTCTCGATATTGTTATTGTATATCAATTTTTATTGATATTTTTTATTTTTTTTTACAAATATCGTGGAAATATCGTTTCTTCTCAATATCGATATCGGTGACTGCGAAAAATGGATATATCGGGGAAATTTCCTGATATTTTTGTCCATGATATCAACTTGCTTTCGAAGTAGGTCGCAGTTTTGTGACTCAATGATGGGATGACATGCGTTATCAACAACGTGAGTTCTTCAATCGAGATTTTGGCCTTTTGTCGCCTAAGTGTGATCTTGCGCCCGAGGTTTGCGACATTGACCACGTCCAAGGCAACAACGTGATTAGTGTAGGGATTACCCATATGATCTTGAGCATTCAAACGACGACATAGTGATGAGGATCTAATGACGGATTATGATAAGAAAAAATCAGATGATTCGTTTCTAATTTATGATGCTAAACTGGATGACGATTCATGTCTGATTTATGATACGAATCCAAACGATTTATTTCCAGTTTATGATACGAAGCTCAATTGCACTTGATGGTACATCTTGGTGGTGATGTGAATTTGTACTTGGTTCGTGAACGTTCATGTCTTAAGCTATAAATTGATATTCTCTCCCAACATATTTATTATTGACAAGTGACATCTATGTAAGAAAGGTGACGCAACACGATGTGCAAACAACACAAAAACTCAGAGAAAAGTCTTAATAATATTAATCAAATGTTCTTATTATTTTTTAGGTAGCTAATTAATATTATTAAGAACTTCCTCTAATTTATTGGTGCTGTTTACCGTTCTATGTTATGTCACTTTATTTACATGGATCACCAAACACCTTATTGATAAAAAAATCTTGAAAAAATGCATAGGCAACATTTTTATAATCGAATCGGTGATCAAATCGGACTAAACACCAATTGTCGGTCCAACAAGGGGTGGGCACAAAATCGAAAAAACTATATTTCTGAATCGATGATTTTCAGTTTATTTTGTTCAGTTTATTCGATTGTTTGGTTCGGTTGAAATATTTTTTAAAATTTCGATTTTTGATTTTCGATTCGATTTATATTTTACAAAACCAAATAAATCGAATCGAATATAATTTATTTAAATAAATTATTAAAAAAAACACTTATTTAATTAATAAATTATATGAAACAATACATAAACTCTACTTGAAGTATACTACTCTATTAATTTTCAATCTCAAATTTTTAATTCGACATTTGTCGTCTTCTTGCCCCACTAAAAAAAAATTATTTTTCTTGAAAATTGATTTCATTGTGAAAAATGCAACAAAATCATTGATTTTTGTGAGAGATTTGTATGGTTTGTAATTTTAAACTTTGATGAACTTGTTAGTTTAAATTGTGAACTCTTGAACTTTTAATTTGTTAAATTTAAAATATATAGGACAAACTTATTCTAACAGTTATCAAGGTTTGTTTAAAAAAAAAACAGTTATCAAGGTTTGAAAAAGGATTGTGCAACCAACGAAGAGTAATTCATACATTTTACATATATTGTACAAATAATGTGCAACACATATTCGCTGTCAAGGTAGGAAATACTATTCTATCCCATATTCGTCAGTGACATCAATCTTGGATATGAGAAGACGAAGGCGGGGGCGTGAGAGAGGCTTGGTGAGAGCGTCGGCTAGTTGATCAGCAGAGGAGACGTGAGCAACCCGAAGGAGAGACTTTTGAACCAAGTCCCGAACAATGTGATAGTCAATGGAGATGTGCTTCATACGAGAGTGAAACACAGGGTTCGAGCACAAGTAGGTAGAACCAATGTTATCACAGTAGATGGATGGAGTGGTTGGGATCATAATGTGAAGTTCGAAGAGGGGAGATTTAACCCATTGAACTTCAGCAGCAACAGATGCAATGGCACGATACTCATCTTATGTGGAGGAGCGAGCAACGGAGCGTTGTTTCTTAGAGGACCAGGATATTAGGTTAGATCCAAGAAACACAACATAAGAACCAGTGGACATCTGGTCATCACAGTCGCAAGCCCAGTCGGCATTTGTGAAGCAATGAAGGGAGATGGGTGAGCTATGTCGAAAAGTAATACCCAGAGTCCACTAACACATCATATGTTTGACAGCCCCCAGTGGGTTTCAGAGGGGGCATGCATGAATTGTGAGAGCTTGTTGACGACGGAGGCAATATCAGGTCTGGTGAATAGGAGACACTAAAGGCTGCCCAAAACTTGACGATAGATAGTGGGATCCGAGGGGTCAGAGGAATCATGAAGAGTTAATGAGGCACCAGGGGCAAGTGGAGTTTGCACAGACTTGGAGTCAAACACGTTGTACTTGCCAAGAAGGTCCGTGATGTATTTCCGTTGAACCAGAGTGCAGGACTCGGACGAGCGAAGAACCTCCACCCCAAGAAAGTAGGACAACGAACTTAGATCCTTGATCGAGAACTTGGATGCTAAAGCAGTAACAATCGTGTCAAAAAAGGAGACATTGTTCCCAGTGAGAATAAGATCATCCACGTAGACCATAAAATAGGCAATGGTGTCGTCACGACAGTAGATAAATAGAGACTCGTCAGACTTCATATGCAAAAAACCCAAGGAGGACAAGAAGTCACGAAGGGCAGTGTACCAGGTTTGTGGTGCCTGTTTGAGACCATAGATGGATTTCCGAAGCTTGCATACATAAGACTGAAAATTTGCATTAGAGAAACCTGGTGGTTGAGGCATGTAGACTTCTTCAGAGAGAGAACCATGAAGAAAGACATTGTTGACATCGAACTGCCAAAGTAGCCAATCCTTCGAGACAACAATAAATAGAATAAGGCGAACTGTGGTGGGTTTGACAATCGTACTAAATGTCTCAAAATAATCAATACCATGCCGTTAGGGGTGTGCACCGGTCCAGAACCGGACCGGGACCGGAATTTTAAAATTTTACGGACCGGAGACCGGACCGTAATTAATCCGGTCCGGGTTTGGACCGGTTGGACCGTTTTTTTTTTAAAAATTTTAATTTTTTTTTTTTTTTTTAAGTTTATGGAAGTAAGAACAAAATTGATGAATTTGTGTACGAAAATTAAAGTGTTTGCTCTTCATTACGCCAATGTGAATTTTATTTACATTATTATTAATGATCTTTTGACCCTAAAATAAATTAAACATGTTTGTTAAATTATATATTTGCAAAAAATGTAATAGATCTCAACACATTTTCACCAATTACTTGGTTTTGAAAAATAATTGAGAGTGCATTAGTAAAAAAAAAAAAAAAAATTCCGGTCCGGACCGGAATCTAACCGGTCGGTCCGGTTTCGGTCATTTTTCCGGTCCGTTTTTTTTTTTAACACTCCTACATGTCGTTGATGAAATCCCTTGGCAACCAATCGAGCCTTAAATTTATCAACAGTGCCATCAGGCTGCCGTTTAATTCTGAACACCCATTTGCACCCAACAAGATTTTGAGAGGTAGTGGAGGGTACGAGATCCCAAGTGTCGTTCTTGAGAAGGGCCGAAAATTCAGCATACATAGCCTCTCTCCAGCGGCTGTCCTGTAGGGCCTGAGAAACAGTACGGGGCACAATGTCTGAAAGGATGGGGGAAGTGAGACCATACATTGTATTAGACTTGGATATGTTGTTACATGCCCGAGTGACCATATGATGGCGTGAGGAAGTCGGATCTGGTGAAGGGACACGACGAGGAGACACAAGAGTAGCTGGAGCAGGCACCGGAGGGAACTCGGTAACAGGGGGAGGCGTGGGGACCGAATCAGTGTTCGACGGGTTCGTGGCAGTCGGAGCTGGAGGGAGCTCGACAAGGGGATGGATCACTGTAACAGGGGGAGGCTTGGGGACCGAATCGGTGTTCGGTGGGTTCGAGGCAGTCGGAGGTGGAGGGCAGACACGGGCGGTTTCGAACCGCCAAAACCGGCGGTTTCGGTTCTGAAACCGCACCGTAACCTTATTTTAACGGTTCGGTTAAGGTTCCCCCTTTGGTCAACCGACGGTTTTCCGTTTTTAATTTTTTTTATTTTTTATATACAAACATTTAAATTAAATACTTAACATTTAACAATAATATTTCACTTAAACTTAAATTAAGAGTTACATTCTAGATTCTAAAATCTAGATTGATACTTAATTTAAATACAATTATACAAATAACAATAACATTTAACACCTAAACTTAAAGAACAAAGACAAGATAATAAACTAAAACACTTCAAATAAATTAAATACTTAAGTAAATACTTAACACTAATGCTTACTTGATGATTGGATAAGAGCCGAAAAAAGAGCTCAATCGTTAGAAGAGGATAATGAAGAAGACGAGGAATGGACCTCTACGGGCGGAAGTGAAGAATGAAGAATCGAGTCATCATTCAACAACAACAACGAGGTGAGTTGATGAGGTAAGAGAAATACATGGACTTTAATTCCAATTTCCAACATGTTGGTCTGTTGGATTTGGATACGTAGGCAATTTAATTTTAAATTTTTTAATGTATAATTTATAAGTTTAATTTTTAAAATTAAGCTCAAGTCCAATTTCTTTTAACCCTTTCCCAAATTTATTGTAATTTATTTTGTAAGTTGTATTGTTGTAAATTGTAACTAGGGGTGTGCATCGGTCGGTTCGGTCAGCGAACCGAACCGAATTAGTAAAACCAAATCAAAACCGAATTTCAGTATTAGTAACCGAAACCGAACCAAATTGAGTCAAAACCGAAAATGACCGAACCGAAATATTCGGTTTGGGTTCGGTTAAAAACCGAATAACCGAACAAAAACCGAAATCACATTAAAAAATTCTGAAAAAATCAAATAAGCACAACTTACAGACTACTTTAACTTTAATTAATAATTTTTGACTACTTAATAATCTGCAATCAACTAATTAAGACTTGTGAATATTTCTCCAAAATTCCAAAGAGGCATAAGCAGCAGAAGCAAAATTCTAAAATAAAAAACATGTAAACAACTAGAGGAGTCACGCTTGTGAATTGCTTGGATGCAACATGTGAAACTTGAAAGTGAGGCTTGTTAATCGCCGCCCTCACGTCTTGCCCGCGAATTGATGGTGGAAGCACGACTGGCGGAAAGGGTGGAGCCGTGGAGGTAGACGGATGGTGGGATTGGGTGGGTGAGTGGTTGAGGAGTGTGGGTTGTGGAGTATGACAGCAGCGGCGTCACACAATGTCAAATGAAAAATGAAGATGGGTTTGAGAATTACTAATTAATTAGGGTTTGGGATATACTATATTATAATAATAATAATTCGGTTCGATTACGGTTAACCGAATTATTTTTTACATAAACCGAAACCGAAAACGAATACCGAAGTTTTAAAAATTACTGACCGAAAACCGAACCGAAATATTTGGTAACCGAACCGAACTCATATTTCGGTTCGGTTCGGATCGGTTTTCGGTTAAAAACCGAATTCTGCACACCCCTAATTGTAACATTTATTTATTTTTTTAAGTTTTTACCACTTACATAAGTTACATTAAATTTATTCTCTTAATATTTAATAATTTATAACGTATAAGATTATAATTCATAAGTTATAAGTTAATGGTTATAAACTTATAAGTTATAAAAACAAAATTCAATATAATGAATAAATAATATAATAATTTATAAAAAAACGATTAACAAAAGTTAAAACGAGTATAATTTTAAGTTGTATACAAATAAAAGTTAAAACGATCGAAAAAGAGTCTAAAACGATCAAAAAAAATAAAAAACGAGCTTAAAAAAAATTAAAAATTGAATCACCGAACCGCCGGTTTTCCCGGTTCAAAAACCGTAACCGTAACCGGCGGTTCGGTTACGGTTCGTCATTTCCGAAAACTGAAACCGCCGATTTTCAACTGGTGAACATGTCTAGTGGAGGGGTTTTGTGTGGAAAGAAAATTGGTCTTCCATAAACTCGACATAACGAGATGTGTAAAGACGGTTGGAAGATAGGTATAGGCAAAGGTAAGCACTTTGGGTTTGAGAGTATCCGATAAACACACATGGGTGGGAGCGAGGGGCAAGTTTGTGAGAGGTGTAGGGACGAAGCTAGGGATAACTCAGAAATCCAAATACCCGGAATTTGAGGATGTTGGGGAGACAGTGGAATAGGGTTTCAAAGGAGGATTTTAGAGAGAGACCAACTTTAGGTAAACGATTAATCACGTAGATGGTAGCAGCAAGGACAAATGGCCAATACGAGAGAGGTATGGAGGAATGGTGAAGGAGAGCAAGGTCGTTGTCAACGATATATCAATGACGACGTTCAGAAGCACCATTGTGCTCAAGAGTGTGGTGAGGGGTGGTGAGGTGGGTAATGCCATTGGAGGATAGAAAGGGTCGGAGGGCAATGAATTTTCCATCGTTGTCAGTGTAGAGGGTGGTGATTTTGGTTTTTAGGAAGTTTTCGACTAGGGCTTTGTAGGCTATGAAAGTGGGTAGGACATCAGATTTGCGTTTTAAAGAATATAGCCACACATATTTGGAGAAATGATCAACAGAGAAAACATAATATTTGTAACCATCTTTATATAGAACAGGTGACGTCTATACATTAGAGAAAATTAATTTTAGGGGCATAAACGAATATAAAGTAGTATCGTTGAAGGGTAGTTTGTGGCTCTTTATGCACTTACAAGAATCACATGAGAAGTTTGAACATTTATTGAGATGTAAACTATGGCTAGACACAACATAATTCAAAATTTTAGAGGAGGGATGACCTAACCGAGCATGCCAGATGGGTAGAGAAGAGCGAGCAGCAGAAAAGGCAGCAGGAGAGACAGATGGAGTGTTTGGCCAGATATAGAGTCCATTAACGCGCGGTCCGTGCACTAGAGTGTCCCCCGTACGTGGATCCTTCACCTGAAAGTCACAATTAGAGAAAGAAATTATCACCACATTATTCGCAACACGTAGTTGAGATACATAAATTAAATTCTGATACATATGTGGTACAAGTAAGGTGTTCGGAAAAAGTAAGCAGGAGATGTGAGGGAATGTAAGAGTGCCAATACGAGAGATGGCAAGGCGTTGTCATCACCAATAATGACTCCATCGGTACCATCATACGGAGAGTGGTGGAAAAGGTTGGCAAGATCTGTAGTGATGTGGTGTGACGTCCCAAAATCTAAAATCCATTCTGGAGCAGGACGCGAGGAGGTGGAGGTGGTGGGTGTGCATAAGTCGGGCGAGCAGCAGGCTGGGCGGCCGAGGGGTTGTAGTCCGGGCAGCGGCGAGCAGAGTGGCCAGTAATGCTATAGAGTTGACATTTGTCGAGGTAAGGGCGAGCACCTGATGGCGCATGCCCGACAGATGGGGACGAGCGTGGCTGCCGAGGAGCAGGGGCGTTGGGCGACGGCGTCACGCGAGCAGTATGAGGCAAGAATGCGGTCGCCGTGGTGCTGGTGACTGTCATGGGAGCGATCAACGGAAGGGAGAAAGGTAGGGGATGATGCAGCGCAATGGCGCTGGTGTGTGCTGCGGAAGGCAAGTTAGGGTTTTGGGATTTGGGCCGGGCCGATTTTGGAGATTACGTAGAAACAAGAAGGTTTTACGAAATTTGGAGAAAAATATCGGAGGATTGGGCCAAATTATCAAAAGGAAAATAAAATTGGAGAGGATCGTAAGAGATGACGTTAGCCAAAAAATTGCCCTGATACCATATAGAGAATGATGAATGGAAAAAATGTTAACATTGATAAGGATACTCCTATTTATATTACATTGAGAAAGGTGTGGTCCCATCTAATTAGCTACCCGTTACAATATACACGAATGATGATTTACCGTTACGACTTACACTAATGATGATTTACCATTACAATTTACACTTAATAATGATTTACAAGATACTATCCTTAATATGTTTGGAGTACATGGTAAAATTGATTCACACTCGAAAAAATCCATATCAGTAGGCATGAATTTCAATATGATAAATACATTTCAAACGTATACGTGAAGATGCTATGAAATATTGAATGTCATGGATATTTTAAACCTAATCGCAGGTCTAAAATATTGGAGGAAATATCACTGCATTTTCATCTATATAATGTTATGTTGTATAAGTTGTTATGAAAGACGTTATAATTATCATTGCATTTTTTTTTTTTGTGCATACAAGAATTTGTGAGAAATTATATCCAACACTAAGTTTTACAACAATAATTGTAACAGTATGATTTGACAGAATATTAAATTAAAATTTAATGTTACGCAACATAGTAAACGACTTAAATTAGCAAATGTGCATTTACATAGTAACAAATACTAGTGTACTATATAAAAGTCGGTTTGACGATGGCCATGAAAGCGACAATCCATCTACTCCTGGCCACAAACTTACTCCCATCACCAAACACCACTTGTTTCCAAATTGCATTATCGAATTAATGCAAATCAAGTCTCTCTTGCCAAATCCCTAATTCACCCTTGAATGATACTGTCAACAATTTGAGCACAGTTAAAACTCGTTTGCTTAGTGAATTTAGATGGTATGTTAGATGTGTAAAGGAGCCCTTATATAATACTCTCTCGTCTCAAATTATTTCTACTCTTTTCTTATTCGTCCGTCCCACAAATGTTTGCACTTTTAAAAAATAAAACTTTACATTTATACTAAATTCCATCCCCATAATATTCACATATTTACATAAAATGTCATTACTTTATTTGATTGTGGCTTGAATTCTGTTTCATTTTGGTTTCCTCTCCTTGCTCGAGAGTTCGTTTCCCTCTCCTCGTTTGAGAGTTCGTTTCCCTCTCCTCGTTTGAGAGTTCGTTTTAGCCATGGAAGATCAACTTCGCGATTTGTCTCTGTAAGATGAAGAGGAGCTGATTCTTGATCCTACCGCTGCGACTGCAATGGGCCAGTGGGTCACTGCCTCGTGGGTGATTCTTGACGGAAGATCCGATCAATTTTATCAGCATGAACATTGATTATATGTAGTTTGGTTTACATGTATTTTTGTTTACTTTAGACTTTTATTTGTTGTACAGGAAAGTGTATATTTCCTTAACATACCTTTTGATTTGCTCTTTTTTTCTCTCTCTTTTATACAACATACATTTTATTGTCATTACTTTTACCCTTAATTCAATCATTCACTTTACTTTATTCATGAAAAAATACAAAATTATCCCTCAACACTTCACCCATTACACATTTTTCTTAGTTTATGTGTCCATAATGTGTTGCAAATAGTTCTAAAACGTATAATACACACTATATATTTTTCTCGTATACTATTACTATATGCGAGATGATTTTAAGTGTCAATTTTGATACTAGTAGTATATTTTAAGTTAGCTTTGTACAAATTTAGTAAGTCTATTTTTTAAAATTGTTCAAACTTAATATGCAAACTTTTATAGATGAATATATTTATTCTTTCAATACACTAATACATCATTCATTTATTTTACTTTACACACTTAATTTGATAAGTCTAAATTCTTCTTACTTTCATAAGTGAGAATAATACTCCCCCATCCACAATAAGTAGTCCCATTGTAAGGGGACACATGTTTTAAAAAAAATGTAGATAAATTAAGGGTATTATGGGTCCATTGCGAATTGTGAATAAAGTGATTGCTTGTGAATAAAATTGATGACAATTTAAGTAATTAAGGAATAGTTAAAAGATGAATAAAATGTATAAGACTACATTTTATAGAATAGAATATAATGTAAATGTGACTATATTCCATGAACAGACGAAGTAAAATTTAAGGGATGAAATAACATTTCGTGTAGTAAAGTTTAAGTGTGCAACAATGATGAGATAGAAGAATAAAACGAGCTGCAAAACAATTAAGGGTGGGACAACTAACACTCCAAGATATGTTATACATACCCCAAATATTTTAAGACAAAAATAGACATAATAAATTTACTAAGTAATCCTTTTAAATCTATAAAAAAATTCTACCCACCCCAAATAATTATAAACACACCTCATATGTTATCCACACCTCAAATACCTCATTCTTAAACCCTTCCTCAATCATTTAACCTTCAATCAACTTTTTTCTACACCATCATAAGCATAATTCTTAAAAACCAACTTTAATAATTAATATAATGATAGTTAATGGTTATAACTTACACTAAACGAAAATTACAAACTACATATGTATAATTAACCTGAATAGTATAAAATGCAAACAACATATAGCGTAATTCTGTTGTGCGGCCTTTTTGGCCGTTCACCTGCTTGGCTTGTGCGTGCGGCTGTTTCGGCTAGGAGTGTTCAAAAAAAAAATCGGACCGAAAAAATGATCGGAACCGGACCGACCGGTTAGATTCCGGTCCGATCTCCGGTCCGACAAATTTTGGATTCCGGTCTTCCGGTCCGGTTTGGACCAGAATTTTTTTTTTTAAATTTTTTTACTAAAGCACTCTCAATTATTTTTCAAAACCAAGTAATTGGTGAAAATGTGTTGAGATCTATTACATTTTTTACAAATATATAATTTAACAAACATATTTAATTTATTTTAGGGTCAAAAGATCATTAATAATAATGTAAATAAAATTCACATTGGCGTAATGAAGAGCAAACACTTTAATTTTCATACACAAATTCATTAATTTTGTTCTTGTTTCCATAAACTTAAAAAAAAAAAAAATTAAAAAAAAAATAAATCCGGTCCAACCGGTCCAAACCCGGACCGGACCGGATTAATTACGGTCCGGTCTCCGGTCCGTAAAATTTTAAAATTTCGGTCCCGGTCCGGTTCTGGACCGGTGCACACCCCTAGTTTCGGCCGTGCACCTTCATGTGTATACGACTGTTTCGGCCGTGCACCTTCTTAATTGCGCAGTCACATTTTTAGTCGAACGGTTTTGACAGAAGAAAAAAGAAATAGACGCAAAAATTACAGAAGAAAACATCAGACTCAAAATCATACCCAATGTATTTTATTATGATTTGTGTACAGTATAATCACTTCAACTCATTTAACAATTAAAAAAAATACAACAAATCATATAAACCTTTTTAATTCAACAAATCATATAAACCCTAGAAATGTGGGGTATGTTTAGTAATAGGTAAGAAGAAATAAAATTTTTACTTTTTTAGAAAAAAAGGGCATGAAAGGAATAAATTGGATGTGTTTAGTAAAATAATTTTGTTTTTTAAGTGAAGTGGGGTGTAAATAACATATATTGGGGTGTTAATAGCCCCACCCAACAATTAATTATAGAATAAAGATGCATTTACTAACATAGGGAGGGCATTTAAGTCCTTTCATCGTCGACTCGTAGCCAATAACAGGCCACAAAAAGATCCGTCACTCCATAGCCACGAGCTTAAACTTTAGATACGATGCTTCACACGAGTTTTAATTTCGGCCCTCAAAACCACATCACGTGGGAAGGACCCACATTTCCCCTGCACCACTCTCGAATTCTATCTCCTCAGTCCTCATCATTGTTTTTCACTGTCTTTCCTATTTCAACCAAGAGCCGAATTTCTCATCCTTTTACCGTCCAAACAGTATAGTTCCTGGCATTTTCTCACTTTTCTCGATTAATGCCATCCTTTTCCTGGTTTAGCGGCGTGTTTTTGGAGAAAATTTGAGCGGGAAACAAGCTGGCGATGTTTGGCCTACATTTGAAGCAGTACTTGTTGACGTTGCGTTTGTTTGGACTTGGAGATTCTGATTTTTCTTTCCTCTCTAGCTATGTTTGATTGGAACGACGAGGAGGTATCTGAAAATTTAATTTAATTTCTGTTACTGTGGTAAGTAGATGAAAAGTGAAGGAGAGACAAAATAATCTGGATCTTTGGCGTTTTTTGGTGTCTGTTCTGTTGAGATCTTATGTTTCTAGCATTTCCTTGGGGTTTTTGGAGGTGGTATTTTGAGAATTGAAAATATGTTTCGGTATTTGTGAGACTATGAATTTGAGAAAATTGTATCCTAATTAGACCAAATTGATAATGAAACACTAGGGATGTTCAAATTTTTTTTCAATTAGAAGGTTAATCTCATTTAACACATGTTATGAGCTTTTCTCATAGCTTATTAAAAGTTATTCTAGAAATAAGTTGCTAAAATTAGTTTGTGTGTTAATTGGATAAATTGCTATTATAGTTGAGCTTTTAAAATGTTACTAATTAAGAAGACATGACCAAACTTAAAAGAGTTTGTCAATTTTTTATTTATTTTTTAATAAATAAAATGAGTTGGGATTTCCTTAATTTTGAAAACCAACTTACAAGCTTCTAATATCTCTTGAAAGTTATTTGTATATTTTTTTAAGCTAACAAACAACGTTGAAGCGATATTTTGTAGGGGGTGTAAGATATATCTTGAAAGTAGTGATATATTAGTAATATGTAGTTCAAGTGGTGGGACCTAGAAGCTAGATTTGTAACAATGAAATCAGGATGTAATTTGTTTGTAAATTGATAGTTCATATTGACAAGGCATGTATTCAAGTATTCATTGCTAAACATATAAGCTTGCCTAGTAGGGGCATTAATCAATCACGTTCATGTCTTTAAGTTCTATGGGGTGCTAAGTCAACCGTAAGAGACAGTGATTTACTCTACGAGTTGAAAAACTGAAAGACTGTGCTTTTCTCTATGCGGATGTCAGCGGTTGGAGTCTGCTTGTCTCCAACTCATGTGATATTGCTAGTAGGCTGTGCTATTAAGCTGTTGTGTGAGGCTGATCATAATAGGATAAAAGTCTACATGCTCCTCGCTGATCTTTATAGAGATTTGGTTGAAGTTAAGATATGAATTCTAGTAATGTAGGCCGAACCATTAAAGTTTCCCTTTCTTGGAGTAAGTACAGTATTCAGATTTGGTTGAAGTTAAGATATGATTAATGGTCTTTGTTCAACATGAGATGTAACAATATGCCAAAACTGAGTATAAGTTTTGGTTGGCATGTGGTTCGTAATCATACCTTTCAAACCACTCAGTTCACAGAATTTTATCAATAAATCAGTGGATCTCTATCAAACTCTATATGACATGATAGTCTGCTTTAATTATTTGCGACATGATTTGCCCTGGCCCTCCTTTACAGATGTTCATTAATACAAAAGGTGTGATTACAATTTGGAACAATTCTATGCAGAGTGATGTACTTATAATTTTCTAAATTCATTTACTTGTTTGTGGCATTATTCTGCGTGTTCCTTTCGAATAACTGTCTACACTTATAGACATATTGTTTGGTTTGGTTTAAGTTCATGGTTCTCCTGAACCACTGGACTCAACATAGTTATCTTATTGTTATTTGTTTTCTTTTGTTTACCTACTCTATCCATCAAACATAAATACTTGCAGTTAAGGTGAATCTAAGTCTTATAATTTTCCTTCTTTTGTTGTATTTCAGTTGACAAACATCATATGGGGTGAGGCTGGAGAAAGTGATGATCACATTGTTCCATATCCTGATCAAATTGAGGAGAAACCTCCAGTTTTATTTGGACATCCCACTAAGAAAGAAACAAATCAACAAACTATAACTATTAGCACTTCTGAACAGAAAAATCATGGGGTTAAAATAGATAGCAGTTCTGAGTATGGTTCTAGTAAGCCTGCAGTTGGTCTTGATTCATGGTCTGATGGCCCTGATCCATCCTCATCGAAAGTTACAAAAGTTGATCAGAATTCAATGGACACCAATGCTCCAAAAAATATAACAAAGAGTTCAGAAAATGGCTCCTCAACTGGTGATGCAGCATTTAGTTCTCTTAACATTTTTCTTTTGCTGATGCATGCATGCCCTTTATTAATCCTTATTAATTTTCTAACAGAGGAGAGAGCTCAATTTGATAAAGATTCAGAAATAGTTGAGAATCCACCAGAACATGGAGAACAAGGTGATTTTAATGACTATGGCTGGGCAAATATAGGTAGTTTTGATGATCTGGATAGGATATTTAGGTAATTCAAACTCACCCATATTTACACGTTTTACTTAGATCTATTTCCTCAGCATTATTGTTTGTCTTTCTTCAAGTTTTATTGTTTTATAGCAGAATGGTCTACTATTCCTCATGGTGTATTATGTGATCTTATCATATACCACTTGAGGAAATGGCTGATGAAAATTAAGTAAAGGATTTCATGTTATTGTCAAGAGACTTGAGATCTATCATTCCAATAAGGAAAGAGACAAAACCATATGATATTTCCTGACTTTCCTAAATGAAGCAACATCTATTCATTTTCTCAAGAAATACCCTTTGGTTACCTCTGGAAATTGGTGAATTACCAAATATGGAACTTGAGAGTTGACAAAGTTATGCGAATCATGCATGTAATTCTTGCCAATTATACTAAAATATTTTGGTTAGCAAAGTTCAAACAAAATGATGAAAATTTATGGGTATATTTGCAATTTTTAATGAAGTTGGCATTTAGAAGCAGTTGTTCTTTGTTACCTTGGTGGTGTCATATAGGTATAGTTTCTTGGAAAGATCCTGTTGAGGGTCATGGTCCTCATGGATATGAAACAGAGTCATCATTGTTAACTGTGTCAGTCCATTTTATTGTCTCTATTTCATGTTCAATTGATCTGTGCAATTATTCTGTCAAATGTCATTAAGCTCCTCAAGGATACCTGAAAATATTACGAGAAACATTTTTTTTTTAATTACAGTTACGGCAAGTATAGAGGGATTAAAATCCCTAAAGAGTTAATGGTACAATCTAAAGCAAGAATATGGACTGTTATGGATAGTCTGTGTAGCTTGCGGCATGAATGGCCACTTAACAGTAACCAAGGATACATTTATATGGTGATGACAACATTTTTCTACATTTAGTGTCCCTTATAGAACTCTATAAATGTTTAGTATCATAGATTTCAGCGTTTACTGACTATGTCCATCTGACTTAGTATCCTCACAAGTGATATTTTGCAGCAACCACGACCCAATGTTTGGAGACATGAGTGTTGGATGGTCGCCTTCCAAAGATGCAAGGAGCAGCCCTCTAGGTCCTCCTTCTTTATCTGGAGAGTCTTCTGATTTGCCACTTGGAGCTCTAAGAACCTCAGTTGATCGATCTGAGATTAAGGCTCAATATATGCTAGATCCTGGCCAGCCCTTCATTTCTGGATATGCAAAACTGAATGAGATCTCATCTCACGCTCCACAGCATCTACAGGCAAGTTTAAATACTAAGTAACATTCTGGAGGTAATAGTGAAAAAAAAAAGGTACATGAGACCAAGTCTGTGATATTCTATGACAGTTCTTTTCCTTATGAATTCAAGAGCTCTGTTCAGTGTCTTAAGCTTGTTAACTCATAAGTTAATTGTGGATCCCCTTATCATTCTTTGTTTACAGACTCCTGTGATAGGTGGGAAAACCCAAGCACACCTCAAGCAACAACTTAATGATGGAACTGCTGCTGCTCCTAAAGAAGTCTCTGGCAAAGTAAATTTCTCCACCTCTTTTTGGTGTATAGGATGGAACTCCTTTTGTTCACTGAGTTTTTGTTCTTTCAAATATGCTAATACCACAATCACCACCACCCGCCCCAAATATAAAATAAGATAAAAATTGAGAAGATCTAAAAATAGATTCTTTTATTCAATACTCTCTAGAACAGTTCATTATCAGGTATCATTCTGAACATTAATAGCTCAATTGGATTGTAAACATTGATCAACATGATTTGTTTGATCTAAACCACTAGCTTGCCTGGTTTTCTAGATTTTTTTTAGGGAAAAAGAGTGACTTTCTGGTTCTGCATCCTTGAAGAACATTAAATCAATTGTTTTGTTGAAAGGCAGACCTTTTTATGGTCCCAAATTGCTATATCTAGATTTCCTACCATTTGAAAAGACTTGGTTGATAGAACTGGCTGTTTGTTGCATTCTCTGTGCTACACCTCTTATCCAGATTATGGTCTTATTGTGCCTCGCCATTGCACCGCTCTTTCCATCCAAGTATTCTGTAACCAATATAGCTATGCCTGAGTAAATATTTTTAGCTTTAGAGTGATCTTAAACTTTGGGAAATTAATAATTATGCTGAAGGGATAAACAAAGCATATTTGTTGTTTGAAAGGAGATTATCTTAAAAACAATAAAAAATTTACTATTGTGTTTGCTACTCAGTTGTTGCTGATTTCAGTAGACAGAAAAATCCTTCAGTTGAATTATTGATCATTCAAAAGTTCATTTTTTTCCCTTTTGAGGCAGAAATATGATTTCTCCTGCAAATTATGCTAGGTTGTGGACGTAAATTGTCATGGTAGCTTTGTATGTCTTACTCTGCTTGTAGTTTCTGATACTATTATGCTCAAAAGTTCTTCTATATTTGGATTCTAAAAATTGCCTGCGAAGTATATGCTGAACTTCTCTGTGCAAATCTGTGGGAAGAGGAAATAAAATAGATTATCTTGTACACATGTCACCAATAGGATATGTGTATTATAACATGCAATAGGATTGCCATCTAATCATTAATTTTTTTTTTCCCTGAGCATTTTCTCTCAGATAGATCGAATAGGATAATATAATATATCATCTCATCAAGCAGTGCTCTCTCCTTGCCTATTTTTCATGTGTTCAGGCTAATAGGCAAAAGAGGTCACTAAAGGGTCAGAAATCAAACAAGAAGAGTGAAGTCAGACAGCTTCATGATGTAAGTGATACGTGGGCCCGACCTGGGAGCACGTTGCAACAATTTAATACCCAGTATGCACCCTCAACGATCAACCCAGGCCCACCATTGGTGCTCACTCAGCAAAGTCCACTTCAGAGGCCCGATTCTTTTCAACAGAGGCACTATCCCTGTGCACCCTTGGGATCTCCTTTGTATGGGAATATGACGAATCACCATGATCTAGTGTCTTCTAGCTACGAAGTTCCTCTCTCTAGTTCGATTTCTTTAAGGAATTCAGACGATTCTTTGGTGCAACCTCCATCAATGACACCAAACGAAAAGATAAAAAAGTTAAAGAGACGACAGCAAATGAGAGCAATACTTGCAATTCAGAAACAGCAGCTGCAATTTGGTAATCAAGTATCAGTTTCTGAACATTCTGCCATGGAAGGAAAGACAATAGATGTTAATGAAAGTCTTGATAGTTTTCCTTCCATTAAACTAAACTCGCCCTTAGAACAGTATGATTCAAGTACAATCAGCATGACCTTTGATAATTGCTCGGTGGAGGAATCGGTACTCTATCGGCTTCAAGACACCATATCAAAAGTCAGTCCTAGATTCTGGTTGAATATTTTTGTCATTTTTGTTGGAGTTAAAATTAATTTTGGTCCATTATTTTTGCCTTCTAAAGTTCCCAAAAAAGTTAAGTTTTTCAATGTAATCCCATAACTTCTTAATTGATCCAAATTTGGTAGAATTTGAAGTACGACGTCGTTTTGGGGCAAGTTTTTTGCACGTTAGGTGTAAAATTGGTCCCATAACTTTTGCCTTTATTTCAAAAGGTCCCAAAAAACGTTACCTAAAACGACAGCTGTATTTCAAATTCCGGCAACTTTGGGACCAAAATCAAACCAATTAGGGAGTTATGAGATTCAGTTGAAAAACATAACTTTTTTGGGACTCTTTGTGGAAAAGGCAAAGTATGGGACCAAAATGGATTTTAACTCCCTTTCTTGCAAGTTTTAATGACTTTTTGACAATAAATGTCCATTTAATAGTTGGACACAGGGATAAAACTTTGCATCCGGGACAGTTTGTTTCGACTAGCCCAAAGCTCTGTGCAGAGGCAATATCCTAACGATACAAGCAGTACCAGCACAAGCAGCAGAGATGAAGTTCTCAGCAACAAAGATGTACTTGGCCATGAGAGGTCAGTAACATATCATAGCACACATCTTAGAGCCCGTTTGGCTGAGCGAGCTTATAAACTCCTTAAAACAGCTCATAAGATGTTTGGGAGCTTATAAGCTCTTGAAAAGTGTTTGGTAACAAAAGATTTTTAACAGCTTATAAGATCTTAAAAAGCTATTGCAACTTATAAACTCCAAAAAAGAGTACCAATACCCCCAACACATTTTTTAAAAATCTTTTAAACTTCACTTAAATAATACTAGTAGTTTTTCTTTTATTTTTTAAATAAATATTTAAAAAACAGATATCACCCCACCCCACTACCACCCCCACTCTCCAAATTAATTTCAGTATTTTTTTTTTTTTAAATCTCTCAAATTATCAAAGACGTATGAGTTTTATTAGCCAAACACTTTACTAACTTATAAGTTATTCCTATATTAGGATTGCTATAGGAACATCTTCTCTTATTCCTTGATTTCTAGTGCAGGTTTACTAGAATGCCTGATATAGAGACAGATACCAATCCAATAGATCGGGCAGTAGCACATTTGCTTTTCCATAGGCCTCTTGAGTCCTCTGGAAAACCTGCTGAGACTCCCGAGTCACCTCTATCTGCCAGCCTCCCCTACGAAAAGAAAGCAAATCCGTTAAGCTTAACCAAGTGTTATTTTCCCGAGAGTTTTGACAACACTCAGATTACATCTCCGCAGGGGTCAGGCAATCAGTCCAAAAATGGACCCTCTTTCATTACTTCTGAGAATGCATCAAAGATTGAAAATACAGATGTTGAAACCTCCAAATGAAGGAAAACCGTCTCCAACTATATTTATCTGGGGTACTTTCTTCCATTATCTGTTCCATCAGTTCTATTATGCACATTATATCAATACTGTATCAATACTCTAGTAATGTGGAGCTTACTTTTCATTGTCAGCTTAGTACGAGTAAATATTGGGCAGTGCTTGCCTGGAAGTCTGCCTGTCCGTGCTTTCATGTTTATGCGTTAAGAAACTGGTATCTGTGTACCCTGTCTTGAAGACTTGTCTCTAGTCTCGCCCACCATGCTTTTAGTTGTATGTGCATTTCTAGTTTGTATGTTTTCTGGGGCTTTGATATGGTGAAACTACTAAAACGTCGATCATATATATGTTCCCCGTCTGTTTTGCTTGCAATTTTATGGTATTGTGTGTGAATATGTGTCACTTTGCTTAATCTTCTGTTATCCTTTGTTATTTCTTGTGGGTTTTCAAAATTGCAGTGTACTTTGTTATGGATCAGGTGGCATTCCGGGCCGACTGGGATCTCACTTCGTCTTCGAGCCACTAATTTCACCGCCCAGCAAACCCGTCCCCTAGCTGAGCCCGTTTTTTCAAATGTTAGTAGTCGTTTTGTGTGGATCGGGTGACAATTTGGGCAACCGAGTTGGGTGGCTGGGCTAGATTTCGAAGTGTCGAATTTGGGCCAAGCCGAGTATGGAGTGAGAGAATTTATTTAGAAGAATTAACAAATTGAATACACTTACATGGAAAAACAATTCCCAGCAGCGTGAGAATTAATAATCTCGGTGAATATAATATTTTCAATTCATAAAAACTGAAACAATCATTATAAATTTCAAAATTGTATTACCCATGAATTGATGAATACAAATTTCTTGCAACCATAAATGTTCTGATTTGGAGACAGAATCAATCACTCTGCTAGGTATTACTACCAAGTATGAGCTAGCTAGACGTCGAAATTTATCAATAACTAAAAAAAAAAAAAAAACCAATAATTTGAAGCCAATTTTTGTATGCAATTGAATGAGGTTAATTAACGTATATAGGATATATTTTTTTATTTTTTTTGGAATCCACCAAACTTTCTGTATTCGGAGCTTCATGAGCAGTGAGCACCAGTTGATATTCATACCCATACACCAGAAGAAAAACGAGAGAGAGAGAGAAGAAAATAATTCATATTCTATAAGAATCTGCTTAAATCTATAAACAACAAAAATTTCAAAATTAAATTTAAAAAAAATACCGGGAAAAAGAAAGAATTAAGAACTATATATATACTTTTGTGGATTTACACAATTGCTCTTTGGGGCCAAAAAACATTCATGTTAATGTATTCTTACAATGGAAGATTCTACTCTTAAAACTAGTCGTCAAGAATTTAGATTAGCCCAAAAAGTTGGAATTTACGAAGATGGAGCTCCAAGCAATTTCCAAACAGAGATCTCCCCGGCTGCATCACCAGTAAAAAAGAGTCCCTCGATGCCGATTTCAATGACTTCAACTTGGCGCTTTGAAAATATTCTGCCCCTTTCTGTAAAACTGATTTTGAAAAATACACAAACTTAGAACATTAATCACACAGAAGAGGATACACAAGCTTCTAGACAGAAGTGGCTGATACTCACCTTGGCAAGTCATAGAGGCGCACAGTGTTGTCGCCAAAAGAGCAAAGAAGAATTGGACGAACATCTGCATCGTGTATGCCACACAGAGCAATCACTCCCTGAAATAGGGTGCAATGTATTTGGATCAGAGTTATACAAAACGTACTGAATGCAGTTCTTAAGATTACAGTATAGTCATTCAACTTACGTGATCTTCTTTTATCTCATGAACTACTTCTATCTTCCCACTTTCGGTTGTAGACCAGACCTGTTAGACAGAGGATAAGTGGAATGACTTATATGAAGACATTATAAGATAAAAGCCAGCATTCGAACAAAGGTGAACATCCAAACCTTTAATGTTTTATCCAGTGAAGCGGATAACAAATAGCTGTCCCAGCAAAGTACAGACTTCACAGCATTTGTGTGCCCAGTTAGAGTTTGTAAACACTGCATATTTTGTAGGTCCCATGCCTGGAGATAAAGAGAGCGTAAAAACGGGGAGGCCAAACCTAGTATATATAAAAATGGACAGTAAGATGTTTAGGTAAGTGGTGAGTAAACTAACAAGAATACCTTTATGGTACAGTCTTTTGACCCTGAGTAGAGTCTATTCGCCCCTATAATAAGGGAACAAACGGCACCATTGTGCTCCTTCACCATTGCTGCAGGTTCCGGGATTTTGGTCTCTGGATGCTGCTTCCATACCAAAATGGAGCCATCCTGCACGCACGTAGATGTGAGAAATCAAGAATGACAGTTTTTCCTAATGAACGAATGCCAGGACAGGACACTAGGGGAACTAAAAGTTACCTCCATTCCAGCAAACAACTTATCATCGTCCACAACCATGCTACAAACTAATCCACATGGTGCATTAAGAGAAAACTCTGTATTATTTTCCAAGTTCCACACCTGTATGCCCAAAGAAGTTGACAAACACAATTTAAAAATATACGGTAAAAAGGAACTGAAAGCAGCAAGAAAGTGGAACAGTTCCTCAAAACATGATTACCATACAAACAAGAAACTATACCTTCACAGCATTCTGCAACCCGACAAACAGCCATGGCCCGTCAGTCACTATACACCCGACTTCACTGTCGGTCACTACAGAACCAGCACACTGGCCGCTGCTGCAATCCCAGGCTCGTACAGTGCGGTCATTGCCACCAGAAAACAGCTTGTTGGAAGTAGAGGGAAGGGAAATTCCAGTGACAGCCTGAGCAGAAACGTATAAAGTATGTGTATCAGTGATTAAAATATTAGTTAGATAACTAACAAAATTAAAATATTAGCAATTATTCCAAAATTTAAAAGCGAACTAACTGTACTAGCAAATTCACAATGACCACAAACAATCCATGAACTCATTTATCGAATAAGTACCTCTTTATGCCCTTCTAACTTTGCCAACATTGTAAATCCAGAACCACAGAACCACGAGTGCAGATGCTTGCACTCGTTTCCGTGAACACAATTGCCAGTAACCCTATACTTGCATAGCAATGGCTGACTACTTTTCGAAATTTTTACCAAAACAAACTCAACATGTTCAAAAAAAATTTCAAAACAAACTCAATATGTTCGAAAAAAATTCCAAAACAACTCAAATTTGTTCGAAAAAAAAGATGAACATCTTGTTAGAAATTTTTTCCAAAACAAACTCAAGTTGTTCGAAATTGTTTCCAAAACAAACTCAAGTTGTTCGAAATTGTTTCCAAAACAAACACAATATGTTCGAAAAAAATTTCAAAACAACTTAAATTTGTCCGAAAAAAAAAAATCGAACATGTTGTTCGAAATTGTTTCCAAAACAAACTCAAGTTGTTCGAAATTTTTTCCAAAACAAACGCACTATGTTCGAAAATAATTCTCAAACTTCAAAAAAAATCCTAATTTTTTTTCCAGAAAACCCTAATTTTTCAAACCTAAACTTACCTGTTAGCGGCGGCGGCGGCGAGGGGAGAGCACTACGGCCGCGGCGAAGGGGAGGAGGGGGGCGGCCGCGAACGAGGTTGCAGGGGAGGGCGGCGCGACGGGAGGGCAGCGCGACGGGGAGGGCGGCGTTGGCGGAGTGGGTGCCGCCGTGCCGGCGAAGTAGCGTAAGAATTGTGGAGTGGGTGTCTCAATTGTTGAGAAAGAGAGAGGATGAGAAAGGGAGAGGGAGAGGAAGGTTTTATTTGAGGAGGGCATTTTTTGTTTTTCCAGGTGGGTGTCCTCATCCGATTGGCGTGTGTCCTCATCTCCTGGGTGTACTCATAGGATCGCCGGGTGCCTTTAGCCGCGCCCTTGAATTATGGATAACGATAACTGAAAGTGTTTTATTTCCTATTTCTTACAATTGTTTTGCATCATATTTTTCGATTCCTATTAAGTAATTTTAAAGAGTTGAAAGATAATTAGGTTGTGTTTGGATGTAGGGATTTGATTTGAGGAGGTATTTCAAATGGAAGGTTTTGAAAATATATGGCTTTCAAATGACATGATTTTAGGGAGGATTTAAAATTTTCTCAATTTTAACTAAAAAAAATATGCTAAGGATTTTAAATCAATTCATTTGTTTTTTAACCCAAACAAGTGGAATGGATTTGAATGGAGAATTTGAAATCCATTGATCAAATCCCTCCATCCAAACGGAGTCTTATATTGATTAACGAATAGTATTACAGTAAAACCTCTCTATAGTCATATCTTTGGGACCACAAAAAAATATTCCTAAATGGGGGTTATTCCTAAATAGAGTTATAAGGTTTTTTTTAAAATGCATGTATATTATATAATGTTATAATTAGTAGATACATGTACATGATGTAATGTGTTGAACTTAATTGAACTAATTTACTCACGTAATATGAAAAGACAATACTCACGTAATAGATGTGAAACCAAGGACGATCGAGAATTGCTTTAGGGGCTGTTTGTTTAGAGATGGTGGTGGATGAGATTGGGATGGGGATTGAAAAAAAAGGGATGGGGGTAATCCATGAATAGTAATTGTGTTTAAATAGTGTTTGGATTGAGATTGAGAAGTAGGGATGAATGTAGTTTTATGTCAAATCAAGAATGATGTTGTATTATTTTATTATTGTTAGTTAATTAAGTAATTATTGTAAGAATGATTGAATGATGTTTAATTATTATTTTTTTAAAGTGTAAATATATGTGTTTAATATTAATATATTTATTTATATTAATTCAATATTATTTGAATTTAATGTAATTATTATATCTCTATCTACTTAATATTAAATATATTTACGTACATTATAATAGCATATAATTTTATCAAAGTGAAAAATATATTTATATTAATTTATTATTAAATATATTTACGTACATTACGTATATAATTTTTATTTATATTAATTTGATATAATTTTATCAAATTAAAAATTATTAATTGGATAATAATAATTACTCCATGTCCACAAAAAATGTGCTCATTTTTTTTTATCCACAAAAAAACGTGCTTATTCTATTTAAATAGTTAATTTTTTAGTATTTTTTTATTTTATTAACAAGATTGAGTATCCACCAACAATATTATTTACTCGTTACCTCATATATATTTTTTATAATTAAAATATGATTTTTTTTAAAACATGTATAAAAAAAAGTGAGCACACTTTTGGTGGACAAAGAGACTATTTTTTAAGTATTTATTAGTTGGATAATTTTATATGACCGTATAAAAAATAAAAATTATTAATTAGATAATAATAATAATTTTTTAAAGTATTTATTAGTTGAATAATTATATATGATTGTATAAAAATAAGAATGAGAATAAGGTTAATTGAAGAATAATAAGAAAGAGAAAATGAGTATGTGAAAGAAAAATATGAGAGAGAATGAGTTTGTGAAAAAAAGTATGAGAGAGAATGAGTTTGTGAAAAAAAGTATGAGAGAGAATGAGTGATTGAAAAGAAAAGGGATGATGTGATTGTATAAAAATAGGTGTGTAGATGTATTATAGGGGTGAATGGGTATTTGGATGGAGAGGGATGGGATGGGGGATGGCCCATCCAAATCCGGATGGGCCAATCCCTAAACAAACACACCCTTAAGCACTGCAAAATTCGGACCGTTGAAGTTGACGAGTTGCAAGTTGCAAAAGAAATGGATGAGGAGAATCAAAAACTACTTAAAGAGTTGAAAAGTCTGGTAAAAGATCTTCACTACACCAACGAGATGGAGATGGATATTTTCCTTAATCATCCAAATGAGCAACAAATTGTTTATGCTTTAACGGATGAAGAAATTATTGAAGGAATTATGCAAGAAAATGAGGAAAATAATCCAGAGGATGATAGCATAGAAGTACAAAAAGTTTCATGTGAAGAAGCTTTAAGCTTATTCGACAAGTTGGAAATGTTTTGGGTTCAACAAGAAGGTGGTCATGTGGACGAGCTAATGCGCACACGCAAGTTGAAGGATAAGGTTACAACACAAAAGATTAAATCATTGTCACAATCAACCTTGAACAAGTATTTTAAATCAACTTAAATCTATTGTAAAATTATATATATTATTATGATTTATTCCTAAATGGAGGTGTATTTCTTTATGTTGGGACTTGAAAAAATATGAATTATGACAATATGGAGTTTATTCCAAATTATAACTGGTCCCAAGTTGGGACCATGAATTTTTATTCCTAAAGAGAGTTTATTCCTTAATAGAATATTCTTTTTGAGAGGTTTTACTGTATATGTAACATAAATAGAGAGAACTTCTTTCCGGAAAATTCCAGGGATTACAATTTTAGTCCATTTTTATCAATTTCAGTCTTTTAAGTTTAAGCTCCTCAGAAAATTTTAAGCTGGTCGAAAAAATTTGGAGGCTCGGCTAGATTGATGTTCAATTTTAGTCCTCTAAGGGCTAGTTTGGATTGATGGATGGGAAAACATGGGACAAATTAACTCACCCCTCCCCTAGGACTATTAGTCCTACAAATGCATGATAAATAGTACAAAATTAGCGGGCCTTGCATTAATCCCGGGCCACAATCAATCAAACCAAACGTTTGATTTGTTGGGAATAAAAAGTCAATCAAGCCTAATCCAACCTAATCAAGCAAACCAAACTAGGCCTAAGTGTATTAAAATCTAAATATTTTTTGATAAAATACGAAAAATAATACTCCCTCTGTCCCGTTATTATTTGAACACAAGTTTTAAGAAAAAGTAAACAAATTAGTTTTCATATAAGGAAATTAATATACGTGAATAGACAAATAAGGAAAGTGTATATATATATATATTTTTTTTTTGTGGACGGAAGGAAGGTGTAACTGTTTATTGATATTAAAATTGATAGAAAAACTGTTTATGATGGATAAAATGAGTAATTCCACTTTATTGGAGAGATAATATTTTGTTAGTGTGTAAAAAATAATGACATTTGATGTAAATAAGAGATTTTTTATGATTTTTTTTTTTAAAGGAGTAAAAAATTGAAATGTTAAAGTAATAATGAGACGGGGGAATTAATTTTTATTGTACCATTTTTTTAAAACATCCTTAAAATAAAAAATTGAATAAATCGAAAACAAGATAAAACTTATACTCAGTATTAATAAATTATAAAAAAAATATAAATTAAAAATTGAAAATTTGTTAATCACCAAAAAGGATAGTTGACGTTATCTGACAAATGGAGAAAGAGTGATAAATCAAAAAAAAAAAAAAATCAATAATCTAGCACATCATTCATTTCAAATACAATGTTTCATGTCTCATGTTATGCTTTTATTTTTTCTGAATTTGAGCAAGGCTTTTGTGCATTACTTAGCAGTAGGAGGATATTTGTTTTTATATTCGGAGAAAATGAAATGATTTCAAAATGTGAGATAAGATGAGAATAATAAGGTCTATTATGTATGTTAACATAAGTTGGTTGAGGAAAACAATAATTATTTTAAAAAAAACTTAGTGTTGGATAGATATTTTGACATGTATGTTACCTGAGTAATCTAATATGGTATTCTGTTGTTGGATGTAAAATTAAGTTCTGTTGTTGGATGTAGAATTAAGTACCACCCAAATTCTCCACAAAATAATCTGCTGCAAAATCATCACCATGTGTCTCACCGATTCATAACCGTCGTCATTTTTTCACTCACCTACATCCACCACTCTCCACAAAACTGATCGAAAAACTTAAATGATGTGTGAAACAAATTTATAAAATCCATCATAACACCGTTTTTAAGATATCTAACTAAATAAATTTAAATCACAATAAAGAAACAGATTTAAATGGTACACACTCTCCATAGAAAGTTATATAATGAATTACAAAATAAAAATGTAAGAACCAGAAATAAATTGAACAATTTGAGCACTCTTGTCAATGAATAATTTATATGAGGTATAAATTTGAGGTATTGAAATTTCAAGAATTATAATTTATATGAAAAGAATAGCTTTTTCTGTGAGATGGATCCCTTTTAACCTATATTTCAAAATTTTGGGTAGAATAATTCATATTTTTTTTTCTTCAGATTTTGGTTTATAAAAAAAGTGATAATGTTTAATTAAAAAGTGATAATATTTTTAACAAAAGTGACTGACACTTTTTACTTAAACACTATCACTTTTTGTTCAAACATTATCACTTTTTATATATGAGGGCCGTCTCACGGATCTCATTCTGTGAGACGGTCTCACGCAAGACTAGTCCAAAAATTATATAAGAAAAAAAAATTAAATAAGAAACTGAAAATCTGAAATTTTAGAATGTAATTTTTTTCTAAAAATAATAAATAAATCTGAAAACACTAAAATAAAATTAGTTAAAAATTATACAAAACAAACATATTTTTAGAAAATTCAAACCCCTCAAATAAAAACATTGTAAACTATTAATAAATCCTAAAAATTTAGAAAAAGTATTAATAAATCCCAAATGGGGGAAGTGTATTATTAAAATCTAAATTACATTAATAAATCAATAAATTATAAAAATATATTAAAAATACAAAAATATACACCCCACTCCAAGAGCCTACCCCAAATGAAAATTATACTAATAGATTTTTAAGACTTACCGTCTACCGATAGTTTACATTATATATTAATATTTATTATTAATATAATCATATTTTCAAACTTATATATTAAAAAAAATTCAAAATTTTAAATTATTATTATTATTTTTAATAAAATATTTAGAATTCCATATTTTTTGGCAATTTTTTCTATTTTAAATAAATAAATTATAAATGTATTTGATATTATTTCGCTAAAATTACATATTTATTTAGGATTTATATAATAATTTTTATATTTTATTTGATTGACTTTTTAATAATTTTATTTTAATACTCCCTCTATAAGTCTATAAGTTTTCCATTTTGCCCTTCCCCATAAATTTCTCATACCATTTTTTTGATAAATACTAGTATTTCACCTGAACGGTCTAAGAATTTATTTTATATTATTAATTTACAATTAATATTAGGCTATTTGCAAATTATGCATATTATTATAAAGACTCAATTGCATTAAACCCATTAAATTTTCACTTTTATTACTAAACTATACTCCATATATTACTAAACTATACAAACTGGAGTATCATTTTCTACAATGCAAAAACCCACGTCAAACCACTAAGAAGACACGTGTCAGTAGACAATGTTCAGTTTATACGAAAAGCTTTACATATATGCATGTTACAACTAACAAATTGTTTTATGATTCAAATTAAATTTACAGTAACTTTTTTTTTCCCTTTATCAAGAACAAAAAATTGTTCTTAATTTTGTTTTGGACCAAAAATAAAGTCCTCTAAGGCCAATCATGTAAAATAATATCGGACAAAAAAATTTGATCCAATAAATTAGACGTTGAAGTAAAATTTGTGTATTAAGTTAAAACTCAAAATCTAAATTTAAATTAAAAAGTTAATTGTCTAATAAATGAATATAAAAGGTATATGCACCACTCAAGATTCTACAATCTTGTAGATTGAGGAAACGATTGAATACAGATTTATAAAGTCATTTCAAAAGTGGATCCATATTCTTAAGTAAAGAAATGTGCAATTGAAATTTTTTTAAAATAATTTATGTTTTAATTTCTTTCAATAGGAAGCCTTCTTTTAGTTTGAGAAAGATCAACAAATTAGTTTTGGCTCCACCTTCGCCAATGCTACCAACAACTTTGTGAAGCTAATGTGACAAATAGTTAATAGTCATGCACTCGGCATGTTTTGAGTGGTGAGCTAGTTGATAGTTGTTTGTAGTTTTGTGTGTATCATTATGCATAAACTTTCAGGAATATTAATTATAGCAAATCATGTTAACTTGATAATAGAAATATACATGATATTGTTTTATACATTGCTCTCAACAATTGTCAATAAATAAATAAATTTAAAAATGCTAATGAATTCTTAGTTTGCTTTAAAAGGGAACAACCACATATACAAAGGTGTTAAGCGGAAAAAGAAATTTGGTTTTGAATCGAACATCAATCTATTCAATTATAGCGGTGAACATCAATCTATTCAATTAAATAAATTACAATTTATTTATAGCGGTGAAATCGAACAAAAACTATAGATTCGGTTTTGAATAGCGGTGAACATCAATCTATTCAATTAAATAAATTACAATTTGAAATTATAGCGGTGAAATCGAATAAAAACTATAGATTCAGTTTTGAATCGAAAAATCGAATTTGTTTCACCTTAAAACCGAGTAGATAAATGTTTCATTTTGTGATTTAATTAAAAAAGTGGACCAACTTTTGCTAAATACATTATTTCTAAAATTGACAGATATGGCGTGGGTCTCAAATTCAAATGGGCTATTGAAATGCCCGTCATTCTTCAATAATTTAGGCCTTTTCTCAAAAGGCCACAGTTATACACACACGCGATTGTCGAGGACACCCATACGCTTTGAACACTCATTTTAGGATGAATACACACCTCGTAAATTCTTCAAAATACCCCTCCTCATATAAACTTTCATACCCTCCTAATTTTCCCCCCTCTCTCTCAACCTCCCCTCACCTACGTCGCCTATTGTGGAAAAAAAAATTGCCGTCCCCTCATCCAACCGCTTCGTCCGTCTCATTGCACCGTTCACGTACGTTGAAGAAGAAGACGACCATTGCCGTTGAAGAAGACAACCGTTCGTGCCC
Source organism: Galeopsis tetrahit (assembly GCA_963675135.1). Taxonomy (NCBI): domain Eukaryota; kingdom Viridiplantae; phylum Streptophyta; class Magnoliopsida; order Lamiales; family Lamiaceae; genus Galeopsis; species Galeopsis tetrahit. The sequence goes on from OY776131.1 coordinate 44,386,499, forward strand.
CTCCTCCTTCGACATTCACGTTGCCGTTCACGTCTAAAAAGAAGGCGGTTGTTCGTGCCCCTCCTCCTTCGCACGACCGTTCGCATCCCCTCCTCCTTCGATTTTTCATTTTCATGTGATTAGGTTAGTCTTTGAATTTTTTAGATCTGAAAAATTTCATATTTATTTATTCTTTCGAAATTTTGCTCATTTTCCATTTTTTTTATTTATTCAAAAAAAAAAAAAACTAAAATTCAAGTATATTTGAAAATTTATTTTTTTAATTTTTTTTCAGATTTAGGATCTTTTTCGATTTTTTGTCGATTTTTTTTTTCTTAAATTATGTGAGTTTGCATTTTGTTTGGAATGAGAATGTTGAAAATTTGGAATGATTTATTTTGGTATTTTGCTGAGTTTGCATTTTGTTTGTGTATTTGTTTATAAAAAAATAATTGTGTAATTTTTTTGATTTTTTTTATATCATGGTGGTGGTGTGTTAGTATAACTGTGGCCTTCTCAAAATTCGGAAATTTGCAAAAATGTGGGCTTGTAAATTTTAGAAATGAGCCCATCCATTTTTCCTTTTCATTTTTTTCTTGATTTCCTCCTCCCTTTCTCTTTCGTTTGACTTCCATAAATACTAGGTAGTGTTTTTGTCACAATGATTTCTCTTTTCTTTTTTTAATGTTTATTACAAAATTAGATGACATCCCGCGTGTTACACGGACAACTATTAAAAGTTATTTTACAACATAATGTTTTACATATGTATAAATTAAAATTTTAATCATATAAAATTATAATATAAATAAATAAAAAAAATTATTTATATTTCTAAAGTTTTATAATATATATTAAAGCTTCACTTTTCAAGTATGTAAACTTATAAATTATTTAAACACATTTGAAAAACTAATTAGTTGGAATTCTATCACATTTTTTATTATTATAATTATGTGAAAAATGTATTATTATTATTATATTTTTAGTAATAATATATACGGTATATATTGATTAGGAATTGATTGAGTACTTATTCATTTTTTGATTGTATTTACACATTGTATTAATACGCATGACACATCATTATTATTAATACACTAAAGTCTTTATATATTTGATACTTAATCATTTACATAATTATAACTTCTCTGTTAATCGACACATCATTCAAATTCACGAAAAATCGACACATAAGCAATAAGAACTCCCTATTAGTATATAGGGGATGACCAAAACAATATTTTTTGCACAAACAAATGTAATTAGCCATAATAAATAATAAAGATACGAAATTATATAAAAATTAAGCTTTAAATGTTCGATAAAATCATATAATTTTCATCCGAATCAAATTCTTCAAATTTAAAGTGTTTTTGCCTCCAAACAACTAAATAAATATAACATGGGAATGCAATGATTGCGTAGATATTGTTTAATGGATACAAAATATGAGATAAACATTGTAACATTTATTCAATGACATCAAAGTTTCAAATTAAAGTGATTAAATCCACAAGCATTCAAACATGTTATAATTAGAGAGTGTAAATTGTAACTTTCATATGCTCAATTCATTATTATTCTTAATAATATTTTCCCTACACTCTAATGGTTAGGATGAGATGCGTGTATACACTCAGTTATCAATTTACAAATATGCATAACTATAAGTCTGTCAAATTGAGAGCCCTCGACATTTAACAAGTTGACAAATTAAAAACGACGGCGTTTTTGTATAGGTTACAATATTTAACGAGCTAAGTACCTACTTTACCCTCAACAAACCCTAAATAAAAATTAAAATAGAAAACATACATGAAAACAACACCTATAAAGTAAAACTTAATCACTGGCGCCGCTACCGCTGTTCTTTGAAAGGATCCGCTCGTGCTCGATCTGCTCGATCTGATATAGATCCCATTAGAAGTCTTTCTACGGTAAGTTTTCTCATTTTAATTGGACAAATGATTTATTTTCGTTGTTTGTGTAGATTGTTAATTTCTTAGTGTTAATAGTATGTTAGCTTATTCCCCTAAAAAAAAGAAAAAAAAGAGTATGTTAGTTTGTTTTCATCGATTGATTGTTGTTGTTCTTCATTTTTTTTTTTTTTATAAAATTGTTAATTTTCAACTTAATACAAAATTTACAAGATTTGTGGAATGCAAAGGGGAGATGTTATCAAATACCATTAATCTATCTTGTATATGGACAATTCAGATGTAAATCCATTGATCGTGTAAAGTAATTGAAGAATATTTAACAGAATTGATTTTCCTCATTTTCCATATAGCCACAATTTCTCATTTAATTTCTAACGCACATAAGCCGATTTTTTTATTCAATATTCCTCTAGATTTTTTCTCACTAATACATTTTTGGAAATATTTTATCTTTGTATTAATATAAATATATTGTTATTTTAGATTTAATAAAAAAATACTTATAACTTAATAATGTAGCAAATGTGATCAATTTTACATATTACTGACTTACTGTGATGCGAGAAAAAAAGGATGTGTTAATCAAGTTAATCTATTGTTGCTGCATTATAATTTGTTAGTAATAATTTATCACTGGTATTTTAGTTATAAACATTTTATTTTGTTAGAATTTTAAATTAAACTATATATAAAATCTCATGATAATATTTTATGACAAAAACTTGTATGGCGGATTTCTTTTAATTCTTATTTAAAAAAATTGGATTGGACAACTATTTTTTTCTCTTAAATTTTATGTTTATCAAAATACGGTCAAGTGTACTTTTGGATCGTACTTAAAATGTGATAATGTTCTTATCACTTTTTACATCGGGTTAAAAGAGACTTGTCTCACAAAATGAGATTCGTGAGAAGGTTTCAATCAAGACCCGCTCATATTTTTTAAAATCTCATGTTAAATTTTTAAATTTCAATAAATATTTTACTGTTTCTATTTTTTCTTGAAAATATCTACATGTTTGTTACTAATTTAAGACGGTTACAATGAAATTGTGCATTCTGGTACATTAATGTTTGTTTGATTAGAGATTGTGGTGGATGAGGATGAGGATTGAAAAAATATTGATGTGGTAATCATGAATAGTAATTAAATAATAATTGTGTTTGGATAGAGATTGAAAAATATGATGAAAAACTTTATGTCAAATTAACTTTATGTCAAATTAATAGTGATGTTGTATTATTTTATTATTGTTAGTTAGTGGAATAATTAGTGTAATGAAGAAAAATATGTGAGAAAATAAATGTGTGTAAGAAAAGTCGAAGAGAGAGTGATTAATTAAAAGAAAAAAAAAAGATGTGATTGTATAGAAATAGGTATGTATGTGTATTATAGGGGTGAATTGATATTTGGATGTAGAGGGATGAAGAGAGATGAGATGGGGGATGACCCATCCAAATCCGGATGGGCCAATCCCAAATTAAACACACCCTTAGGGGGTGTTTGTTTTGGGATTATACAGGATGGGGGAATTCCGGATGAAGAAATCTTGATGAATAGTGATTGTGTATGTTTATTTTGAGATGTTAAGTAGGATATGATATAACTTTATATTAAATCAATTGTGTAAGAGTGTGATATTGTATTATAGGATGTAACTTTATGTCAAATCAATTAGTAAAAGTGAGTGATGTTGTATTATTATAATAGTAAAATATATATGTATTTTTAGGGGTGGATGTTGAAATTCGAATGTGAAATCCCGAATTAGAACAAGACAAGGGACGTTATGTTCCACATCCGGACGTGTGAGTCCCAAAACAAACATGCCCTTAGGTGGTGTTTGGTTTGTGATTGATTTGGATTGAATTTGGATTGTGGTGGATTGGATTGAGATTTGGGTAATCCATGAATAGTAATTATGTGTGTAAGTTGTGTCTGGTTAAAGATTGAGAAGTAGATGTAGATTTAACTTTATGTCACATCAAAAGTGATGTTATAATATTTTATTATTGTTAATAGTGAAAGAAAAGTAAGAAAAAGAAGAAAGTAAGAGAGAGAATGAGTGTGAGAAAGAAAAGTAAAGAGAGAAAAAAGTAAGAGAGAGAATGAGTGATTTGATTGTATAAAAATAGGTGTATAGGTGTATTATAGGGGTGGATTGATATTTGGATTTGTATTTGGATTGAGAGAGATTGGATTGGGATTTGACCAATCTAAATCCGGATTGACCAATCCCAAAACAAACACCGCCTTAGGGTATGATTTGTATAGTGGAATAGCCCATGAATGGAATCTCCATTCATGGATCTATTCTAAATTTTATAATTGGTACTCTCTACATCCTATATAAATTTTCTCTTTCTTTTGGGTGTTTTGATTAAAGAATATGATAAAATAATAGATGTAGTACAAGTGATGTGATGGTGGAAGAGAACATAATAGATTAGTGGAGTATTAGATAAAGTATGATAAAATAAAAAAAAGTGAAAAATTTATATATAGTAGAACTGAGGGAGTATGATTTATGGAATTGGAAGGGTGATTCTCTTTCATTCCAACTCGCATGGTTTTAGTTAAGAAATCACTTTTTAATATATAATTAAAAAAAAATTTTTTTTATTCTTATTTAATAATAAAAATATTATATTTAATAAAAATATTAATATAATATATAATATTAAGAATAAAATAATATATAATATATTTAAAAAATATAAATAATATAATATATTAAATTTTAACGATAATAATATTTCTTCATAATATTGAATTATAAATATAATAACATAAAAAATAATTTAAAAATTTTCAAAAATATAAATAATATATCTAATATATTATTTTTAATAATATAAAATAGTAGTATAATAATTCTTGATAATATAAATAAAAATATTATTATTTAATTTATTTAATATTAAAATAATGATAATATTCTTATTTAAAAATAAAAATATTATTTTCATATAAAATATATTTATTATAAATAATAAAATCAATTAATAACACTCAATAATAATAATTTAAAATAAATTTATGAAGCATTACATTTCATTCCATATTCATTTCTATGATATATTAATCATAGAAATAATCATTCTTATGTCATTCCATTAATACGCCTGTTTAGACCAAACACACAACTACGAAAGAAAGTAAACGTGCCTCTATTTTAACATTAATATACATTTGATTTGATGTTATTTGAATAATAAAATGAAATAGATTAAATTTCGTGTTTCACGGTGCAAATAGTATCACTATAGTTTAAAAGTAATATATTTACAATTAAAAATTTATATAGCTGCTAAATTAAAGCACGAAAACTAACAGTAAAGGCGGACCTAGACCAAAATATTTCTGGGATTACAAAGTTTCTAGTAGAGAAATATATATGTTATTTTGAGTTTCTCTTATACTCTATTATTGTTAATTTAATTCTAGAATCTTATATAGAGAAAATATATATGAGATTAAGCAAAGATTATTTTGATAGCAATGTAACTTAGTTATTGAACTAAATTTGTAGAATAAATTTAAGTATACAAGGAAGGTGCTGCTGCTGTTGGAATTCAAAAAATGAATGGTCATGCATATAAAATGTTGTACCGTTCATGGGGCAAGGCCAAAAGACCAGGTTATTTATTTATATATTTTGTCTTGCTGATATATTGGTTGATTGACGTCTTCCATAGATTTTTTAACATATCTACTCGTATTTGACAGATCCTTCGATTCAGGGAAATAGAGGGTTGAGTGAAGTAAATGACACTGAAGAAGATGATGCTACCAATTCTGAAAACGTTGAGCAGCAGCAAAGGTAGTAGTTTTAATATATGCAAAGGTAGTAGTTTTAATATATGCAAAGGTAGCAGTTTTAATATATGATGGAGTAGTATTTGTTTCATTTTAATTAATTTCATTTTAATATATGCCAAATTGAATTAATTATATTTGATGCAGCATGAGTTTTGTGGTGAGGCGGGCTAGTAATGCTGTGCAGGAGAAAAGCAATATCTCAAATGATTCCACTCCAACAAATGTAAATCAGCTTCTTGCAATTTGTATATGATAATTGTATTAATTAATTGCTTCTCTTATTACACTAATTGTTCAGCTAATGTGCACACTTGAAACTTTTTAAAATTTACTGGTGTCTAACTGAATAAGCAAGTGCATTTTTAATAAGAGCAATTTGCACTTTTAAAGAAGATAAATCATCTTATATAAACACACAAATTAAATAATATGATACATGCATCTAACATGAATTTTATTTTAATTTACCCTCATTTGATGATTTACAAATTTGAATATAAGTGTCTCTAAACTAACCGTATTAGCACTTGCATTATCAATTTAAATATAAAAATATTTTTGTGAGTATATTGTATTCGTGCAATTAGCGTGCAAATATTTTTGAGCAATACTAGTAGTGCACGGTCTACATCAATATCTCTCTCTATATACGATTAATCATTTTTTTAATACAATGACATGCAACACTCATATATATAACTATGTTCTTGAAATCGATCACTCCAAATATTCGAACATATAGAAACTTTTTGAATTAATCTAACAAACATATTAGTCATTTCAATTCTAATTTCTTTATCCATTTAATTTGATCAATTTAACGAGTAATATTAGTGCACCATGCGTGAAAATATCATTAAAACTCATACAAACATCCCAATGTACCTTCACAGACTTTATGGTTTTATTACATAAACTACTTTATTATGTTGAAGTTACAGAAAAGGGGGAACCACATTTCTGTGGGTCAGGGAGACAGGGATGGGTCTAGCACGCCCAAATTTCAAGGAAGGAAGCCTAATTGGAACAACATTTCCAGTCAATCATCACCCCGAACTAGAAATGGTGTCCAACGCTCTAATGACACTAATTTTGAAGCATCTGTCCAGGCCCGGGCGTCCAAGAAATGCAAAACACATGCTAGAAAGAGCCAACTTCAAAGTCCAGATAAAGAAAGCCTTCTTCCAGGTATTCCTAATTTTTTTCAAAATGAGAATGATGGATTTCCAAATTCATCCAATCCAATCACAACTTTAATTAGTTATTTCTGTTTTAATTTTTTGAACTTTAATTAGGTGAAGCAGCTGCACCGACGACAAGACAAGAACCAATCTCATCCCCAACTCAACCTTCTTCTCAGGTGACTGTAAGAATCTACATAAAAATCTAGAATTTTATTTCTTGGCTACATGACTACATACATCACTCGTTTTGGTATTTATTTGCAATATATCATCAATGTTGAACAGGATAAACAAGACTTAGAAAGTCAAAAAAATGTTTCTCACTCTTCTAAATCACCTGAGGCCTCTCAGTCCCAGGAGCTGAAAGAATTGGAAAGAGAGTTGGAAAGATTAGAGAAACAAAAAACAGAATCTCTGAAGCAGCATCAAGATAAGGTTTGTCTTTCTTATCTCTCTTTTTATTTTGTTTTTCACACATTACTTATTTGTTGATGTTTGTTATTGTAGAAATTGCAAGTGAAAATGGCCATTGAGAAAGAGATTGAGGAAATAAGCAAAAAGTACGAGGCACAACTCCAAAATGCAGATATTGCCTTTGCGTAAGAGAGTCAAGTTCTTGATACTAAGTGCAACCAACTCTTAATCAAGAGATTAGTTGTTGAAGCTAAGCTGCGGAGAACTCAGATCTTCCAGTAGGTCCATTTTCTCAATTAAACTTTCGCCACTCGATTCCATGAATTATATAAAACTGAAGCAAAATTAATAGTGCACATTTTATGCTTTTCTAATAACTATGGTCCTTGTTGTTGAAATTTTTCATGACTTGTGTAATTGATAATGGTGGAGCAAATTTGGTCTTCTACATTGATGCACATTATGTGTTTGTATAAGGTTGGCTGTAGTGATGAACTGCTAACGGCGTTTGATGAATTTATTTTTACAACTATATTTATCGCTGTGGGTTGTGGAAGTTTGTTTCATGACTCTCACAGGACAATTTGGCCATAATCATCAAAAAGTGCTTTAGATGATGAGGAACTCTTTTCGAAAGTGAAATAATGGGAGACGGCTCAAAACTTTGGATTTTGATCCAAACTTCAAATTTTGGACGTCTCTAATTGGTTCGGATTCAAATCCAAAATTGAATTTGAGTTTGGATGGATAGTTTGAGGACATAAACTTGATTTGTGATATTGAAATTTTAACGACATTTTATCATATAAAGGATAGATTCAAGGTATTTGATAACATCTTTGATGCAACCTGCGTGCGTGCGTGCTAACAAAATAAATAAATAAGAATAATTGATTAAAAAAAATACTTGAATTTTGATAAAACGAAGAACACGACTTCAATAATATTAAAATCTTCAAAAGTTGCCTCCACAATGTTTGAAGAATGATTAAAAACGAAAACCCTAGTGTATGGAATTAGAAAATTACACAAAACCCCCTAAACAATTGAAAAGTGCAAAAATAATACCCAAAAAATAAGCTAACATACTATTAACACTAAGAAATCAACAATATACACATACAAACAACATAAATAAATCATTTGCCCAATTAGAATTTAAAAATTCACTGTAGAAAGACTTTTAATGAGATCTATATTAGAGCACGAGTGAATCCTTTCAATGAACGGCGGTAGTAGCGGCAGTGATGATGTTTTTCTTTTTAGGTGTTGTTTTTGGGTACGCTCTCTATTTTAATCTTTAATTAGGGTTTGTTGAGGGCAAATTAGGCACTCAAGGCTTATGACTATACATGTTTATGAATTGATAATTGAGTGTATACACATGTGACACGTCTCATGTAACAATTAGAGTGTGAAAAAATATTTTTAAGAGGAATAATAAATTGTGCATATGAACTTACAGTTACACCTCTTTAATGATAACATGTTTAAATGCTTGCGGGTTTTTTTCACTTTAAAATTTTGATGTCATTGAATAAACTAGTTAGAAAGTTCACTTTATATGTTTTTACACATAATTTTTTTATTCTTACACTTCACTTTATATATATGTTACTTTTTTTTCTCTCTCTCAATTACATCACTTTACTATATCTATAATTTAATCATTTTTCTTAATTTATGTGCTCAAAAGTAATGAGAAGCTTATACGCACGAAGGAAGTAATATTTTTTATTAAATATTTTTTGCACTTTTAGATTTATTTAGTTTATATTTAATTTTTTATATATTTTAATTATGTTTTGTAAGAGTGTACAATAAAATTTATTATTTTTTAAACTTTATCAATATATTTTTTTCAAATTTTAATAATTAAAATTGTACATTTGACCGGAGCCAGTATTTTTCTTTTTGTTGGTAATCTAGTTGTTTTTAGGGTTAAGGTTAGGTGATTAGGTTTCTTAACATCTTTTGATTTTAGGTTGCACCTCTTTTGCATTGTTGTTTTATGTTTATTAACCCGAATTTCACAATGCCTCAGATTAAATCTATAAACAACAAAATTTTCAAAATCAAATTAAAAAAAATATACTGGTAAAAAGAAAGAATTAAGAACTATATATATACTTTTGTGGATTTACACAATTGCTCTTTGGGGCCAAAAAAACATTCATGTTAATGTATCTTACAACTGGAAGATTCTGCTCCTAAAACCAGTCGTCAAGAATATATAATAGCCTAAAAAGTTGAAATTTACGAAGATGGAGCTCCAAGCAATTTCCAAACTGAGATCTCCCCAGCTGCATCACCAGTAAAAAAGAGTCCCTCGATGCCGATTTCAATGACTTCAACTTGGCGCTTTGAAAATATTCTGCCCCTTTCTGTAAAACTGATTTTGAAAAAAACACAAATTAGAACATTAATCACAGAAGAGGATACAAGCTTCTAGACAGAAGAGGCTGATACTCACCTTGGCAAGTCATAGAGGCGCACAGTGTTGTCGCCAAAAGAGCAAAGAAGAATTGGACGAACATCTGCATCGTGTATGCCACACAGAGCAATCACTCCCTGAAATAGGGTGCAATGTATTTGGATCAGAGTTATACAAAACGTACTGAATGCAGTTCTTAAGATTACAGTATAGTCATTCAACTTACGTGATCTTCTTTTATCTCATGAACTACTTCTATCTTCCCACTTTCGGTTGTAGACCAGACCTGTTAGACAGAGGATAAGTGGAATGACTTATATGAAGACATTATAAGATAAAAGCCACCATTCGAACAAAGGTGAACATCCAAACCTTTAATGTTTTATCCAGTGAAGCGGATAACAAATAGTTGTCCCAGCAAAGTACAGACTTCACAGCATTTGTGTGCCCAGTTAGAGTTTGTAAACACTGCATATTTTGAAGGTCCCATGCCTGGAGATAAAGAGAGCGTAAAAACGGGGAGGCCAAACCTAGTATATATAAAAATGGACAGTAAGATGTTTAGGTAAGTGGTGAGTAAACTAACAAGAATACCTTTATGGTACAGTCTTTTGACCCTGAGTAGAGTCTATTCGCCCCTATAATAAGGGAACAAATGGCACCATTGTGCTCCTTCACCATTGCTGCAGGTTCCGGGATTTTGGTCTCTGGATGCTGCTTCCATACCAAAATGGAGCCATCCTGCACGCACGTAAATGTAAGAAATCAAGAATGGCAGTTTTTCCTAATGAACGAATGCCAGGACACCAGGGGAACTAAAAGTTACCTCCATTCCAGCAAACAACTTATCATCGTCCACAACCATGCTACAAACTAATCCACATGGTGCATTAAGAGAAAACTCTGTATTATTTTCCAAGTTCCACACCTGTATGCCCAAAGAAGTTGACAAACACAATTTAAAAATATACGGTAAAAAGGAACTGAAAGCAGCAAGAAAGTGGAACAGTTCCTCAAAACATGATTACCATACAAACAAGAAACTATACCTTCACAGCATTCTGCAACCCGACAAACAGCCATGGCCCGTCAGTCACTATACACCCGACTTCACTGTCGGTCACTACAGAACCAGCACACTGGCCGCTGCTGCAATCCCAGGCTCGTACAGTGCGGTCATTGCCACCAGAAAACAGCTTGTTGGAAGTAGAGGGAAGGGAAATTCCAGTGACAGCCTGAGCAGAAACGTATAAAGTATGTGTATCAGTGATTAAAATATTAGTTAGATAACTAACAAAATTAAAATATTAGCAATTATTCCAAAATTTAAAAGCGAACTAACTGTACTAGCAAATTCACAATGACCACAAACAATCCATGAACTCATTTATTGAATAAGTACCTCTTTATGCCCTTCCAACTTTGCCAACATTGTAAATCCAGAACCACAGAACCACGAGTGCAGATGCTTGCACTCGTTTCCGTGAACACAATTGCCAGTAACCCAATACTTGCATAGCAATGGCTGACTACTTTTCTCAACCTTTAGCTGGGCTTGTGTACTACTGCTGACCACTTGCTCTCTGAGACCACTAGTCTTTCCTGTAATTTTCAAGACCCTCTGTTCAACAGGATCCTTCTTGTACTCAAGGTGGGAGGAATCCTTCTTCCAGACATTGCGCATACGATTGTCACGAGGTGGCTGCTCCGGCGGTGATTCTCTGTGCATGAATTTGCAAGGGTTCCTGTTGCATCTCCCTTGAAGCCAATACTTGCAAACTTGGTTCTTTGTGGGAATTCCGCTGAGACGATTAAAGACAGAGGCGTTTCGAGCTGTCTTGACCTCCATCACAAAATACTATACTACAACGGAATTACAGATTAAAAAAACTGAACCAGCTTCACGCTTCCATCACGTAAACAGAAATAAGGAATTCGTAAACCACCAAAATCCAAATCTCATCTCGTCCTTCTGGAATACACAAAGCTACACTCTCCATCCCGATTAAAGTGCACCCAAAATTGAGCACAAAAATAAGAAAGTTGTAAAAAAATTGGTTGAATAGTATGTATGTGTGGGTTCAAAATAAGGGCATTTTATGTAAAATTGCAGGGTGAAATTGGTTTTCTATGTTTATGTTTAGAGTGTGCAGGTTTTTATAGGATGGAGGGGAGCCCTATCATAGATGCCGGAACAAGAAACTACAATACTAACAGATTATCCAAATCCTTTATCTTACTTAAACCAGACTGTAGATACGATCGGAAACTATAGTACTATATGATCCATAAACCCCAGCAGACCACAAAACTCTCAAATCCAATGAACCGATGCAGATAATGAATCCACACAACCAATGACCCGAACTTCAGCATAAACCAGATCGTAGATGGCATAATAAGATCAGAAATATCGATATTGTTAGAGGCGCGAGGCACGACGTGAGGCCTCTTGAACATGATGATGATTTTTTTTTCTTTCTAAATGTAAATCCTAGCCCTAGCTAGTATTTGAGAAATCAGCGTAAAATAACGAAAAAGCAGAGCGCCGGAGGAACAACGGAGCGCGGAGGCAGGGGTTAGTGATGAACGAAAAGTACCTTCGGATTAGCGGGAGAAGGGGAAGCGCCGATGAAACGACGGCATGGTGAGAAGTACGGCGGTTTTTTCCTTTTTTACCGCGTCAAAATTCCGCTAATATCTTGTTTTCTAGAATAGTACTACAACGGTAATATGAGTATGCTAATTTTTTAAAACTAAAGAGCCCTATTTATACTACACAAACCGCGTGAGCTGCAGGTCCATTTATATTAGTTTGGGTTTTAAATTTGAATTATGGATAACGATAAGTGAAAGTGTTTTATTTCCTACTCCCTCCTTTTTTTATGTAAGATGTTTTAGAATAATTGACTAAAATTAAGAAAATGTATGTTTTGACAAATATACCCTTAGATAATAAAGGAAATTTCTAATTACATTAATATTTTACATACAAGGCAAGTTTGTATAGGAAAAAGATTTGCCTTGAAGATTGGTTAATTAGAGTAATTTAGAAATTATCATTGTTTCCAAAGTTAAAAGGAGGGCATAATTGGAATAAACATGGTAAAAAATCTAAAACATCTTATATTTATGAACAAGGAAAAAGGCCTAAAACATCTCATATAAAAAAACGGAGGGAGTATTTCTTACCATTGTTTCTTAAAATAAAGGCACATGTGATAATTATATTAATATGTAACATAAAGATAATTTCTTTCCGGAGAGTTCCAGGGATTACAATTTTGGTCCCTTTTTTTCAATTTCAGTCTATTAAGTTTAAACTCGAAATATTTAAGCTCATCAGAAAATTTTAAACTCTTCGAAAAAATTTGGAGCCTCCGGCTAGATTGATGTTCAATTTTAGTCCCTTTAAGTATATTAAAATCTAAATATTTTTTGATAAAATACGAAAAGTAATACTCCATTTGTCCCGTTATTAATTGAACATTTACTGTTTGCATGAGTTTAATATAATACTCTTGCGTCCACCAAATGTACGCTCATACATTTGAACACAAGTTTTAAGAAAAGGTAAACAAATTACTCCCTCCGCCCGTCTATAAGTGTTACATTACTTTTTGGCACACAGATTAAGAAAAGTGATTAAATAATAGATATAGTACAAGTGATGTGATTGAGAGAGGAGAGAGATAGAGAGAAAAAGTAAGATATAAAGTGAAGTGTAAGAAAAAGTACTTACCAAAAAAGTATGAGAAGCTTATAGGCGGACGGACCAAAATGGTAAAATGGAAAACTTATAGGCGGACGGAGGGAGTAGTTTTCATATAAGGAAATTAATATACTTTTGGTGAATTAATAGACAAATAAGGAAAGTATATATATATATTTTTTTGGATGGAAGGAGTAACTGTTTATTGATATTAAAGTTGATAGAAAAACTGTTTATGGGGGATAAAATGAGTAATTCCACTTTGTTGGAGAGAGAATATTTTGTTAGTGTGTAAAAGTAAATAATGATATGTTGCGTAAATAAGAGATGTTTGATGATTTTTTTTTTTAATAGTAAAAAATTGACTTTTCCAAATAAGGAAATGTTAAAGTAATAATGAGAAGAGGAATTAATTTTTATTGTACCATTTTTTTTTTTTGAAGCAAGGGGGACTTAGCTTCCATTATTACAACGACAAATCTGGTTTGGTAGTCCATCCACAAAGTCGGGTGGGTCTAGCCAAGTACATGGATTTGAAAACAGACGGGATTTCCTAGCAAAAGTGTGTGCTAACACATTTGCAACCCTTTTGACATAAGTAATCGAAATATTAGAAAAGTTTGACATTAAGTCACGACAAGCATTCACATAATCACCAAATATAGATTCCAACATTTCCGAGACATTTATTGCGTCCACCACTCTCTTTGCGTCGCCCTCAATGACACAATTATCCAATCTTTGATCTTTGAGCCAAGATAAAGCCTCGTAAAAACCCACCACTCTCTCCTACCATTTTTTTTAAAACATCGTTAAAATTAAAAATTGAATAAATCGAAAATAAAATAAAACTTATACTCAGTATTAATAAATTATAAAAAAAAAATTGAAAATTTGTTAATCGCCAAAAAGGATAGTTGACGTTATCCTGACAAATGGAGAGAGTGATAAATCAAGAATGAGGTTTGTGGAAGAGTAGTGGATTGTGAAGTCATGAGTTGTATATAATGATTCGAGTATAACAGAAAAATGAATATTTAAGACAATTGATTGAAGATATGTAGAAATTGATTATATTGATTGAAGATATAAAGAGGACGGATGAAGATACGAAGAAGGTTAAAGAAAATAATTTATAAAGATCAACCCTAGCCACGACCTTCTCATGATACCATTTTGAAAATAATATTTTCATCTACAATAGAAACTCTATAAATTAATACTTGATAAATTAATGAACTCTCTAAGATAATATTTTTGGTCAGTCCCGACTCGGGGATAGCGTACTAAATTAATAAACTCGCTAAAATTATAAGATAATACTCCCTCCGTCCCACAACTATTTGCACACTTGCCTTATTTGTCCATCCCATAATTGTTTACACACCCATAAAATGAAACACTCTCATAAACCCCACCCTCACAATATTCACATATTTACATAAAATGTCATTACTTTTACTCTTTTTCCAATCACCTTTTTACTTTATTCATATAATTTTATAAAATTACCCCTCAACATTCCACTCATTACACTTTTTTTCTTAAAAAGTGTGCCCAATTTGTGGTGCAAACACTTGTGGAACGGAGGGAGTACATTTTTTATAATTTCTATAGACCCTAAATAAAATATAAATTAATAATTCCTTATATACTACCTATTACATGAATAATTTATGAATATTTCTTGAAAAATGACTCAATTGTCTTTTTTATTTTTTGGATTATCCTTGTTGTACTTGTATAATGCTTTTCGAATCTCATTGGTCATTGTTATTTTTTTCACATCTGTAAGATGAGAAGTCATGTTGTGTGAATGATTTGTTTGTGTTAGCATATTTTGATCTTATGTATTTATATTGAAAATATTTTTTACGTTCATAAAGTGATACAATGAACACAAAAAACATAATAATGTGGAAAATTGAAGGATTCTTTTAAATTAGGCCCTTCATTTGATATACAATAAATAATTACAAGTGGAAGTTTGAACCATTGTTTCTATAAATTAATAATTATCAATTTATACATAAATTAATAACTTTTAATTAATAAATTTTGATGGTTTCAAAATTATTAATTTATAGAGTTTCTACTGTATTATTATTATTGAATAAGAAATGTTTACAATATATTGAAGACTCAGAGTCCTAGAGTGTCTACCTAGCAATAACAATTTACAATTAAATAACTATGCTCTAGCTAACCCTTACAACCGCTCATCTTATAGAATCATCTAATTCTAATAGCTTCATTGGCGTGATTCTTCACGTGGTCCGCATGCACAGGTAGGTTCACATAATCACGTGATATGCATGTAAACGGTGTCCGCATATATAATGACAAAAAATTTTAAAAAACATACTCCCTCGTCCCTCCGTTCCAAGTTATAATTATTTATTAGTATTAAAAAATAAATGGTATAAAAGTATTTTAAGTAATAAAATAAAGGGTTAATTGCAAAATAAATCATCACCTTTCGCTTAATTGCAATTTAATCTAAATTTTTGAATAATTGCAAATAAAATCACCACCTTTAAATATTGTTGCAATTTAGACTTCTAAAGAATCTCATTTGTGCCCGAATTTGACGTTTTGAGATTAGATTTAAATAAAAAAATAATGTTGTTTTATTAAGAATGTGTCACATCAGCTAAACATATTAGATTTTGGCACAAATGAGACTATCAAGAAGTTTAAATTGCAACAATATTCAAAGGTGGTGATTTTATTTGCAATTATTCAAAATTTTAGATTAAATTGCAACTCAAGGAAAGGTGGTGATTTTATTTGCAATTAACCCTAAAATAAATAATAAAATATTATGAATAATAAAGTAGAGTGATAAAAGTAATGACATTTGATGTGATTTTGAGATGTTTGAAGGGTGTAGTTTAAAGCAAAAAATTGTTTTGTTGTCAAATAAGAAAATGCACAATTTAATTTGGGATGGATGGAATAGTAAAATATCTAAAAAAAAAAAAATTACATTATTAATTCCAAGAAAAAAAAAACATACGCCCATTGATAATTTTTTATAGACTTGGTTCATTTCAATTTGAGCTATTAAAATTTCAAGAATTATAATTTATATGAAAAGAATAGTCATTTTCAACACGACACGATAGCACGATACAAATCCGACATGAAAATTGTGGATTAGTGTTTGGCCTTATTGAGTTCGTGTCGTTATCGGGTCGACACGAACACAACACAAAACGCATTAATATGTCATTTACCTGATATGACACGATAATTTTTAAAATTTATATAAATATATTATTTTGTATATATTTAAATGTAATTTTAAATTTATTCGTGTTACGTCGTGTCTTATCGTGTCGTGTGTCATTATTGTGTCGACACAAAATCCGACATGATAGTATGACCCCGCATTTTGACATAAATTTATAATACTCCGTACATTTTAATTTTAATATATTAATTAAAAAAATAATTTTTAAAACTAAATAAATTTGTAATTTTTTTATTATACTAAAATACAAATATAAAATGTTATAGCAAAAATATATGAAAAAATTACTAAAAATTAAAAGATAATATGCATTTTCATATATAAAATTAAATTAGTTATATAGTAATCTAACTAACACATTTATTACATTATAAATCAAATAAAATCACACATGTTAATACATAATAAAATCAAATTATTAAATAAACTTAATAATTTAATAATAGAGATTTAATCAGATAAATTATTTCCATAAATTTTGCTAGCTAAAATAATACTCCGTATATACTTCTACATGAGTGAAGGAAATAATTGAGTTGAATTATGATTCGGATTGAGATTTAAAATATCTTTAATTGTCACTAAAGATTTCTATATAATTTGGCCAACAGTTAAGATTAGAATTCGATTTTCTTGAATTAAAAATTATAATTTGATGTTCGGTTTCATAATAAATAATAAAATGTATTTAAGTAAATAAAGTTGCATTCCACATAATTAGGTAGTTTATTTTGATGATAAGATTAAATTCTAGGTCTATTTGTTTTAAGATTTTCGCAAGCTGTTGAGAGAAAAAAAATAGTATTCAAAGGTACGCAGCAAAATTATTTACATATAATTTAGATTTCAAAAATTATTTCAATATATTAGTCCAAAAGTATTACTTTAAAAATTATTTCTATAAGTTTTACCAAATGTTGGATTGAGATTTAATGTACCTTTAATTTTAATTGTATTTTTATTTTTACCATATATTAGTTTAAGATTAATATAAAAAACTTGCTGGAATCATTATTATTAAATAGAAAATAATATCAGATATTAAGATATTTTTAACAATATATTTGATTCCTTAAAAAAAAAAAAAGAAACAATATATTTGATAAGTTCAAATAATCTATAATATATTATAAATATATATAATATTATTTTATATTTCATATTTTGTATATATGAAAATATATATTAGGTCTATAAATAATAGACTATGTAATCCCTTTTCATTATTAACGCAATACAAATTATTCTCCTCATAAATCCTATCTTTCTCTTTTACGATAAATCCTCCCTTTCTCTTTTACGATAAAAAAAAAAAAGCAAGTATACACAAAATTTACTAATGTAATGTGTTTGTAAAAAATTTCTCTGAAACAACCACGATGAAGATCTTCATATGACATCTTCCTATGATATTTGATGAGTTCATATGACATCTTCCTATGATATTTGATGAGTTTGGAGTTGTCACTAGTCTTCATATGACATCTTCCTATGATATTTGATGAGTTTGGAGTTGTCACTTGTGGGGTTACGCATTTGTTAATTTTGAGAATCCAGACGACAGACGACGCATTTGTTAATTTTGAGAATCCAGACGACGCGGCTAGAGCGTGAGAATCCAAACGACGCGGCTAGAGCTCATGATGGTTCATGATGGTTTGTTGAGAGAGCCAGGTGAGGCTGAATTTGTATGTCAAACGCCTTCCTGATTGCGTCCTGATTGCTTCCTGATTGCGTGCAAGATGGTGGTCCTGATTGCGTCCTGATTGCTTCCTGATTGCGTGCAAGATGGTCCTGATTGCGTCCTGATTGCGATTGCGTCCTGATTGCGACTTGCGTCCTGATTGCTTCCTGATTGCGTGCAAGATGGTCCTGATTGCGATTGCGTCCTGATTGCGTGCAAGATGAACCGCAGATGTTCTCTCTTGTTTGCATGAGTTTTAATAAACTCCACTCATTCTCTCTTGTTTGCATGAGTTTTAATAAACTCCACTCATTTAGTTCACTTATGTATGTTCATTTGACACATATTATGAGATAATAATAAAGTGATTGTTTTTATATTCTGAGATAATAATAATAAAGTGATTGTTTTTATATTCTGAGATAATAATAAAGTGATTATTTTTATATAAGGAAATTTAACATTGGTGGATAGAAAATTAAAAAAAGTGTGGATATTTTTTTGTGGGTGGAAGGAGTAATTGTTAATTTATTGATATTAAAGTTGAAAGAAAAACCGTTTATGAAGGATAAAATGAGTATTGTTCGTGTGTAAAAAGTTTTTTTTTTTTTTTAATGGAGTGAAAAATTGACTTTTTCAAATAAGGAAATGTTAAAGTAATAATGAGGGGGAATTAATTTTTATTGTACCATTTTTTTAAAACATTTTTAAAATAGTAAAAAAACTGAATAAATAGAAAAAAAAAAAACTTATACTCAGTATTAATTAAAAATATAAAGAAAAACAAAAAAAATTGTTGATCGATCATCAAAAAGGATAGTTGACGTTATCCCGATAAACCGAGAGAGTGATAAATCATGAAGAAAATTAGTTAAAGATATGGAGAACGCAAATATTGATTGAAGATATGAAGAGAACTGATGAAGATACGAAGAAGGTTAAGAAAAGAATTTACACATGGTACGCATGCACAGGTGGGTTCACATAATCACGTGGTACGCATGCACAGGTAGGTTCACATAATCACGTGGTATGCATGTAAACGGTGTCCGCATATATATAATGACAAAAAAAAAAAAAAAATACTCCCTCCGATCCCAAGTTAATATTATTTATTAGTATTAAAAAATAAATGGTTTTATTGTGAATAATAAAGTAGAGTGAAAAAAAAAAAATACTCCCTCCGATCCCAAGTTAATATTATTTATTAGTATTAAAAAAATAAATGGTTTTATTGTGAATAATAAAGTAGAGTGATAAAGTAATGACATTTGATGTGATTTTGAGATGTTTGAAGGGAACAGAGGGATTGATGTGATTTTGAGATGTTTGAAGGGAACGGAGGGAATAGTAAATGTTGGTCCTAAAAGGAGTAGATAACAAGTGTATGGGGGGGAATACACTTGTATGCAAATTCTTTCCAAACTTGATCAAACCAGAGCTCAGCAAGGTTGTCTTGGACAACTCTGCTGAAGAAGATTAACTCTTCTAAGATAATCAATCTACTAAGTAATATTGAGTACTTAGTTGAATAACTATCTAGGGGAGTTATATGTGCGGAATAGTGGTTGGCCCTTTTAGTTTAAACTCCTTTAATTTCTGAAATCACTTAGTCAATGTAACACAGTCCAGTTTTCAGGGAACTTGTCCAAATAGGTTTTTGCACAGTCTTTGAATGTTTATCCTTGAAAGATCAGTTTTGTGTGCAGTGTTGATGTATTGTAAGTACTTGAAATGTAAATCAACACAAGAGTTTATAGTGGTTCAGAGACTCAAGCTCCTACATCCACTTTCCCTAATTTAACAGGATAATTCCTTCACTCTTGGAATTAACTTGTTTTATAGTGCCAAGGTGCACTTGATCAAGAACACCACTCTTGGTGAATTGATCCCTAGGATGTCTAGAGTCCTAGTACCCTCTTCTCAACTCAGAACTGAACTGTTCTTCTCTCAACAGTCAGCTCCTACCACTTCTACTACTACAACCTTCTCACTTTCACTCTTGAAAGATATGAGGATTGAAGTAAGGTTCCAACTAATGAGATATCCTTTACAATGAAGATCAGTGTATAAGGATAGGATATCTCTCTAAGCTTGTGTATGGATATACAATGTAGTACAGCTTAGATGAAGTGTTTGAAGACTAAGATAGTCTTTGAAAGCTTTGAAAGCACTCTAGTTTGTAAGAACTTGAGGTTAGATGTGCTTTGTTGAGGTTCTAGTTGGATGTTAGTTGGATGCTTTCAAATGGTCTTCACACTTCTGTATTTATAGACAAGTGAAGGATTTGCCCGTTGGAGAGGCAGCCTCCAATGTCCATAAATGTCTTCTTTTAGTTTTTCAACTTTGAAGACAGAATCTTGATAGTGACATGTCCTCATTTGGGAAATAAACGGTTGTAAGAGCTTTGTCTTCATTCTGTAGCACTCTTCCCAACATCTGACATTCAGATTCTCTTGTAAGAATGTGGACATGTCTTCTGAAGGTTGTTCCAATGATAGGACAACATTCCTCATCATTTGGACAACTCTCCTTATCACTATCAGCAGTCTTGCTTATCAGGAAGATTGTCTTGCTCTTTCCTTTTTTATTTCTCTTGAGGATGGCTCCTTCCCTTTAGATGGCTCTTTCCCTTTTATTTCTCTTGAAGATGATCTTAGCTTGTTTCTTTGAAGATCTTTAGGGTGTGGTTGTCTCTTTCTCTTCAGCATAGTTGACCTCAGGCTTTCAGAGCACTTGATCTTGATTAATTGAGCTGAGACAACTCCTCTGGACAACTCTCCTGATCATCATACTTGTCTTTCAGCAGACTTGATCATGATTCCAGAGTTTGAGCCTTGAGGGGACTTGTTCTTGATGTACTTCAAAGCATATGTTCCCCCTCTATTTATGCATCTAATCATCTAAGAGCTACCTAACATATTAGCTCCTCATCTAGCCTTTATACTATATGTTCTAACATGTCTAGAACATATTCAATCATAACTTAGGCATGTCTCAGGGGGTTTTGGTATTCAATCAAAACATAACTCATTTTATTCCCAACAATTTCCCTCTTTTTGATGATGCCAAAACCTATACAGCTTGTGCAAAAGTGACTTAGCTACACCTATTACATTAATCTTCAGAAGACATGACTAAGGTCAGTTATCCTGAAAAGCAATGTGTTAGTGTATTCACCATTCATGTTGCACATAGGTTTCATAGATAGGCATAGAGAGATGAGTGTTTCTTGATTCAAAATAAGTTCAACTATCATTCATTAAAAAAAACATTACAAGCATGTTGATAGTTGAATTGAACATATCAGAGCATGAATCATCAACACTAAATACATCAGAGTATTTCCTTCTAAGAGTTCAACACATATACAAGATTTTTTCAGCATCAGAGCATAAACTTGTATCAGAGCACTAATATTATTATATCAGAGCAAATACTAAACCTTCAAGACATATACAAGATCAGAGCACAGAGCTTGTATCAGAGCAATCCATATCAAGTCAGAGCAAACAGATTAGCACACCATATCAACAAACTTGACCAATTTTCAGCATAGTTGATCAATTAAGATAGGTCAGAAGACTTAGCCATTTAGAGATCATCCTCAGGAGGTGGCACCATCCCATACTGTGCCCACACTCTCCTCTTCAAGGCCATGGCTTCTTGGTTGGTTCCCTTAGGACCAAGAACCATCTTGTTCAGCTTGAGGATCTCAGTGAATTCTCTCAGAATCCTTGATTGATCAATCCATCCATCAAGCTTTGGAGGTAAGTATATGATTGGCTTGGGAGCTGTGAGTTCAAATCTTGCAATATCAGCAGCTGCAAGCAATTGTTGATAGAGTTCTCTGTAGTACTCAATCATGAACTCAGCAAAATTGATGTTGGCATCTCTTCCATTCCATCTGTCAATGACATACTGATCATAGACAAACTCCCTTTTTGCTTCCTCCCATGAGTCATTCAGCTGAATTGGCACCCATTTATCCAAGTGAGGATATTTGGTGTCCATTGGGATCAATAGCTGTGGCTTCATCTTGTTGTAGGTTGCTCTCTTCCTTCTTGGCTTCCGGAAGTCTGTTCTTCTCTTATCTCTTGCTCTGTTGGCCTCTTCCATCAAGTCCATTTTCTCTTGGGCCCTCATCATGGCCAGTTTCTGTTGTGTTTCAGGGTCTTTGCCATACCCTTCATGAAACAGCTTTGATGGATCATTGAGTACCACAATCCTTGTCTTCTTTGGTCCAGGTCCAAAGCCTTCTTCATATAGTTCCTCAACATCTTCAGAAGCTTTGGTACTTTCAGTGGACTTAGTCTCAGTAGACTTGTCTTTTTCAGCAGTCTTGGGTATTTCAGCAGTTTTGGGATCATCAGCAGTTTTGGCCTTCTTTGAGGTAGGCTCATCATCAACAACTCTGAATTCAGGTGGAAGATCAAGGCTATTGGGAAAGTCAGTGAATTTCTCAACTTGTCTCTTCTTTCCTTGGGCCTTCTTGATCTTTCCTCTAGTTTGGACACCTTCAGCATCCTTGTCCAAACCAGATACTTCACCACCTGGTCTTTGTTGTAACCTCACTCTTTCTTCTTGAGCTGAGGCCATAGAGTTCTTTAATGCCAATGCTAACTGCTCCTCTTCATCCAATTCTTCCAAGTTCAGCACTGCTGGCTCTTTTCCCATTCCTTCAGGGGCTTTGTCCTTCCCTTTCACTGGACTCCCAATCACTAAGGCACCTTTTGCCCTTGCTCTTTCCCTTTCCCCCTTTTTGGCAGCATCAAAACATTCTGGCTTCAGTTCACTCATAGTGGATGCCAATAAGGACTGGGCTTGGGTTAGAGACTTCATTTCTTCCAACAAATATACATTCTCATCATGTATATTTTGCATCTTGTCACTGCTCAAGCTGAGAAAGGCAAGAACAGGCTTCATTTTCTGTTGGACAACCTCCTCCATGGTTGCCTTAAGAGATGCATCCAATTGGGCTTTCAGGAGCTCAGTGAGGTTGGCCACTGCACCTTCAGCAATGTTGGCCAACACGTCCTGGGAAAACTTTTCTGAGGCTGCTTTGACCATAGCTAGCCTTTGCTCTTCAGCTCTTCTCTTCTGCAAGGCTGTCTTCTTGCCAAGAGCTTGCTTGATTGGCAATCTGATAGCTTGAACATTTGCATTATGGTTATCTCTCAGCATCTTTTGATCCTTCTTGACCTCCTTTGAGATATTTTCCATACTGACTTTGGCTTTGTGAACTTCAGTAGAGATGGTTTGAAGACCAGATTCTACTCCTTCAATTCTTGCTTCCAATGTGGGTAAAACCACATCTTCAGAGCCAGTTAATCTCATTTCAACAGAAGCTAGAGTTCTTCCATGCTCATCTAATGCTCCAGAAGTTTCTGCATGAGCTGTTTGAACTTGTTGAGCCAAGGAATCCAACTTCTCTGATTGCATCCCAAGCAAGGCTTGTGCTGATCCAGTGTCAACTTGGATGGGAGCATCTGTCAAGAGATCATCTGCAAAAATTTGTTCAAAGCTTATCCCTGCAATATTAGACAAATCAAAAGCATCAGTGAAAACACACTTATCTCCCTCATTTTCTTTTTCATAAGACTCTGATACATCAGCAGTCTTCTCCTCATTTTCAACTATTTCTTTTCTTCCTTCATTAAAAGTTTCCTCACTTAAAGGAACAGGCCTCCTCTCATCAAGGGATTCTTGAAGTTCAGATTTGACTTCAAGAATAACCTGTCCTTCCTCACTTATACTACCCTCATATGTTGGTACACTCACAATCTTAGTGATAACTACCTCTCTTTCATCCATAACTCCCTCTGATTTTTCAAAACTACTTTCCTTTTCAACTCCTTCTCCTAAACCTGCAGCATCTCCACCTTCAACAAGGTTCAAAGATGGCAGTTGTGGGGAGATCACAGTGCTTATATCAACAGCCACTGAGTCATCCTGAATGATTAAGGGCTGATCAGTGTCCAACTCTTCTGACACTGAATAGGCCTTAATCAAACTAGCCTCTAGAGAAGGAACCTCCACATCTTTAGGCTGTGCCTTAGGTTCAGAAGAACCTTCATTGGCAGATGTGTCCTTGGTTGTGTTACCATCCTTGGTCAACACCTCTGAAATGACAGAGCCTTTCCTATGATAGGTTCTAGGGGGGTTGGAAAGTCTTTCAGAGACAGAAGGCTTAGGGAGATTGGCTTGAGGGGTTTCAGGAGGGTTGGGTTTAGAGGGGTTTGAGGGATCATCTGGGGAGTTATCATCATTGGAGCTACTTTCAGGGTGTTTGATGCCCTTAGCTTTCCTTTCCCTCTCCTCATTCATCTTGTCATCCACCAACTTTGCAAATACTTCCTCATCAGTGAGGAATCTTGTCTTTGAAACTCCAGCAAAGTGTAACAATCTGTTCTCCTCCACTTGCCACCAGTTTGCACCCTTATCTTGGATGACTTGTGATATTTCCATCAAGGATTTATCTTTTACATCAACAAGCATCCTTAGATCATGAAAGGCCTTCTGAATTCTTGGAAATTCAGCAAGTTGTGGATACAAACTGTCCACAGTAGCCTTGGCTCCTCCTCTGAGCATACTTTCATAAGTATACTCCTCCTCATCTCCACTTGAATGGGGACTTTGGGTTATAGGGGAGTTGGCTCTGGGTTCTCCTAATGTGGCTTCAGGCAGATTAAGTTCAGGAATGTTGGCTTCAGATGGGTTGGGTGCAGTAGAAGGATCTTCAGTTGCTTTTGAGAGCAATGGATCTGAAGGGGCTTTGCTCAGGGGGGTTGGCTCAAAGAGTGCAGCTTCTAAAAGCTTTGAATAATTGAGCATAGATGAGTCAAGGGGAGATTGTAACCTTGTCTCATCTACAGCTATGTCAGCTAGCACATCTATCATACTTCTCTGCACACTTCCCTCAGGAGAGTATCTCTTTGTGAGGTTAATGGGGGTGATGGGTTGATTGGTTGGGGTTATATGGGTTTCAGGGGAGTTGGGCTCAGGATTCTGAATTTCAGGGATGTTGGCCTCCATTGGTTGACCTTCAGGGACCCTGGATTCTGGAGTTCCAGAACCAGATGAGTTGGTCCTTGACTTTGATTTGGTCCTGCTTTCAGCTCTGCTCTCTCTTAGAGCAAGTTGTAGTGACCTTTCTTCCTGAAGCTCCAACACCTTGTCAGTAGGCTTGACCCTTCTCTTACTAGCTCTACTGCTCCCACTTCCTTCCTCATCCTTCTCAGGGACAACCTCCCTGATCCTCTTATCACCCCTAGACTTTTGTCTAGTCTCATTGTACTTTTGCCTTAATTCTTCTGAATGATCAGAGGGCACTTGTACACCTTCTCTAGCAACTTCTTCAATCTCAGTTGAAGCATCTGAATTCTCTTCTGAGATTATCTGAGACATTTTCCTTGTCTTCACCACCCTTGCCTTTGTCCTCTTTTTCAACTTGGGCTTCTCCTCCACCTTTGCTTCAGCAGGCTTGGCCATTAACATCCTCCTTTTCTCAGTTTTCTTGCTGAGCTTTCTGAATAGGATCTTTTGGGCTGGGAGGGGCTTTGCAAAGGTTTGCATCTGGGAGTAATGAGAAAATCTCTCAATCAACAAGCTTGCCCTAGTGCAATACTTGATTTTCCCTTCTAGCACCACCTTGTTGTGAGATTTCACCTTGAATTTAGCCTTTTCCTTCATCATTTCAGACATAATGAAGGTCCTCCAATCAAACTTGATGCCTTTGTCACTGGCATCAATGACTGCAGCCATGATTCTGATTCTTGGATGGCTGACCTGCTCCAAGCTTCCAGTATTACTCAAGAGACTTTTAGCTACTACCTCAAAGAGGTTGAGAAATTCTGGCTTGAGAGTCTTTTTGTTTTGAGTTGAGGAGAGAGGGCCTGGTGTCAATAGCCATTCTTGAGCTATTTCTTCTTCATGACCAGTGCCATAGATTTCTGGATTCCTTCCCTCAGAAGGCAATCCAAAAGCTCCTTCAAGATCTTCTGAAGAGAATTTCACTCTATGAAATCTTTCTTCCTCTTCTCCTTCAGCAACATATGACAGTCTGGTGGAAACTTCACCATCTTCAGGCTTGCCTCTCCATTTGAGAAAGGCAAAGAATTCAGCCATATAGCTTTCCAAGCAGGAACTTGGTCTTTCTTCCAAGAACTTTTGAAGACCAGCCCTTCTCAACCACCTCAGGGTTGGAGTAATCTCAGGATCTTCACTTTCAAAGGAGATTATGGGTTCAAAATGAAGATTGTTTTTGTTGCTTAGATATCCAAAATCAAGGTCTAGAGCCTTGTTGGAAAAGTCTATGATCATCTCTGGTCTAACTTTGGGAGCCATTGAAATTTACAGAGATGAAAATGAAAGAGTGTTGAGAGAGTTTGAAGAAAAATAAGCTAGGGTTTGAATACTTGGGGAAGAAGTGTTTGTGGGGGATCTTAAGACTTGGGGATATTCTAAAAAGAATGTTTGTCAATGAGTTGGTGAGGTTTGTGTATTTTCAACGGGTATCAAAAATGGAAATATACACTTGGACGGCCAGGATGAATTTCAGGGGAGTTGGCCAGTTTTGATCCAATGGTCAAAAACCAATGTAACAGTGAGTTATTGGTTTTATTCAAAACGTGGAAGTTATTAAATATTAGTTAATGGTTGGGGAGTTTTCGAGATAGATCATGGCTTGAAAAGTGGAATGCAAACAAGAGTTAAATCTTGGCATTTAATGCATGGAAAGTGACCTTTTGGGTGGGGGACAAATTAAATCCTACAGTGATGATATCTGTAGTTGGGACATGTATCAAGGTAGGCAATGATTACCCAAAATAGGTGCTTATCAAACCAAGGGAATAGTTTGATAGCCAAGACAACTTATCTGACCCCACTTGGACAAGTGTCCTGAAGAGATGTGGACAAAGGTCCTGAATTCCAATGGACAAGTGTCCTGAATGATTTTAGCCATCTCTTCTGATATTCAGTAGACTTGACCAAGTCTGCTGAGAACCTTTTCAGTTTCCATATATCTCATTCACATTTCATGACTTTTACTTGTCCAACTTCCCTGGATCAAGTAATCCCAACTCTGCTGATAGTTCCAGGAATCTTGCCTCTGCAAGTGGCTTAGTTAGTATATCAGCTTTTTGATGATCTGTGTGGATCTTGACCAACTTTATATCCTTCTTCTCCACATGTTCTCTAATGAAGTGGTGTTTGATGTCCACATGCTTGCATCTTGTGTGCAAGACAGGATTTTGTGATATAGCAATGGCACTATTGTTATCACAAAATATTGGCACTTCAGTAGAGTTGACTTTGTAGTCTCTCAGTTGTTGTCTCAACCAAAGGATTTGAGCACAACAACTTCCAGCTGCAACATATTCAGCTTCAGTGGTGGAAGTAGCCACTGTGTTCTGCTTCTTGGAGAACCAAGATATAAGCTTGTTGCCCAAGAATTGACAAGTCCCTGAAGTGGACTTTCTGTCAATTCTACAACCTCCATAGTCAGCATCTGAGTAGCCAGTTAGCTCAATGTTGTCATCAGCAGGGTACCAAAGGCCTAGATTTTCAGTGCCTTTGAGATACCTCAAAATCCTCTTTGCAGCCTCAAGATGGCTTTTCTTAGGATTTGCTTGTAACCTTGCACAAACACCTACTGCAAAAGTGATGTCAGGTCTGCTAGCAGTGAGATAGAGGAGTGAACCAATTATTCCTCTATACTCAGTAGAGTTGGTTGGAATACCACTCTCATCAGGATCCATCTTCCAATTTGTGTTCATAGGGATCCTTACTGGCTTGCTAGTTGTACACCCAAACTTCTTGATCATTTCTCTGGTGTACTTAGCTTGGTTGGTGAAGATTCCTTCTTTAGATTGTTTGACTTGAAGACCCAAAAAGAAGTTCATCAACCCCATCATGGACATCTCAAACTTGTTTTGCATTAGCTTTGAGAACTTCTCACACAGCTTCTCATTGGGGGATCCAAATATTATGTCATCCACATAAATTTGGACAAGCAAGATGTCCTCTCCTTCAGATATTCTGAAAAGAGTTCTGTCCACAGTTCCCTTGGTGAATCCATGATCCAAGAGGAATTGTGACAGTGTATCATACCAAGCCCTAGGGGCTTGCTTGAGTCCATATAGAGCTTTCTTGAGTCTGTAAACTTGGTTTCCAACTTCAAAACCTGGTGGTTGCTCCACATAGACTTCTTCTTTCAAGACTCCATTCAGAAAGGCACTCTTGACATCCATTTGGTACACTTTGAACCTCTTGTGGGCTGCATAGGTTAGAAAGAGCCTTATTGCTTCTAGCCTTGCCACATGTGCAAATGTCTCATCATAGTCAATGCCTTCATGTTGGCAATAGCCTTTTGCCACAAGTCTTGCTTTGTTTCTGACAATCACATCATTTTCATTTTTCTTGTTCTTGAACACCCACTTTGTTCCAATAACATCTTGATGTGAAGGCCTATCCACCAGCTCCCATACTTCATTTCTGGTGAATTGGTTCAGTTCTTCCTGCATGGCTGTGATCCAATTGGCATCTTGAAGTGCTTCCTCAATATCACTTGGTTCTTGCTCTGACAAGAAACAACAGAAAAGAGCACTTTCACCATGGAATCTTCTTGTTTTGACTCCAATACTTGGGTCACCAAGTATTAGATCAGTAGGATGGTCTGACAACCAGGTCCTTCTTTTTC
Organism: Galeopsis tetrahit; assembly: GCA_963675135.1. Taxonomy (NCBI): domain Eukaryota; kingdom Viridiplantae; phylum Streptophyta; class Magnoliopsida; order Lamiales; family Lamiaceae; genus Galeopsis; species Galeopsis tetrahit. The sequence continues at coordinate 44,415,630 of OY776131.1, forward strand.
TGATCTCTTCAGTAGAGTTGTCCTCTACTGAAGTTGAGTCAATTTGATCATAGAATTCAGGATAATTGAATGCAGGATCTAATTCAGGATCATAATCAGGGGTGTTGTCCTCAATGTCAGGGACATTGGTATTTTCAACATTTTGAGTTCCCCCTTGATTATTTGACCCATTAACTACCTCAGCAGGTACTGCTTCTTCATTGGTAGTTGTTACCTGGATGTGAACTGGGACTGGATCATTCAGTTCACCATTCATTTCAGTGGGATTTGCCTCAGGAAGGTTGCCTTCAGGATGGTTGTCCAACATAGAGTTTTCAGGTAGATTGGCTTGGACAACATCTATGAATTCAGTGTCTTTGTCTTTTAGGCTTAGTCTGGTTGTTCTTTGTGTGATTTCTTCTGATTCCAAGTTCTTATTCCTGAACTCATGAGTAGATTCATCAAACACAACATGAGGTGTTTCTTCCACAATAAGAGTTTTCTTGTTGTAGACCGTGAAAGCTTTACTGATTTGGGAGTATCCAAGATACACTCCTTCATCAGCTTTGCTATCAAAGGCTTTCAACTGATCTTTCCCATTATTGTGAATGAAACACTTGCAACCAAAAATGTGAAAGTAAGACACTTTAGGTATTCTTCCTTTCCAGAGTTCATAGGGGGTTTTGCCTTGCCCCTTAGTAATCAAACATCTATTTTGAGTATGGCATGCAGTGTTTATAGCTTCAGCCCAAAACCTCTTAGGTAATTTTGAATCAGCAATTAGGGTTCTAGCAGCTTCTTTTAAAGTTCTATTTCTTCTTTCTGCAACTCCATTCTGTTGGGGAGTTCTAGCTGCTGAGGTTTCATGAGTTATTCCATTAGATGTGCAATACTCATTGATGTATGAGTTAATGAATTATGTGCCTTTATCAGATCTTATCTTGATAATGTTAAGGCTTTTCTCATTTGACAATCTCTTAAGAAGTTCAGGCAGTTTGACTTGAGTTTCCTTCTTATTAAGGAGAAATACTACCCATGTGAACCTAGAGAAATCATCTACTACAACCAATGTGTATTTTCTACCATTTATGCTTGCAGGGGTAATTGGTCCAAAAAGGTCCATATGTAATAGTTCAAGTACCCTTTCAGTAGAGATGACTGGTTTTCCCTTAAATGAGGCTTTGATCTGTTTTCCTTCTTGGCATGGTTTGCAAACATGCTCTTTAATGAAAACCTCATTAGGTAGTCCTTTGACTAATGCATTTCTAGCAATTTTGTTCATTGTTTTAAAGTTCAAGTGGTTTAATCTTTTATGCCATAACCAACTTTGTTCACTAGAACTCTTAGCAATGAAGCATGCAGCATCAGTAGACTTGTCCCAGTCTGCAAAATACACATTTCCTTTCCTAGTTCCAGTCAATAGAATTTGTTGAGTCTTATCTTTAATCAAGCATTTATCACAGGAAAACTCAACATTGAAGTTTTTATCACAGAATTGACTGATACTTAGGAGATTATATTTGAGACCAGCTACATAAGATACATTGTTTACTTTGATGTTACCAATCATCAAAGTACCATAACCTTTTGTTGATGCTTGTGAGCTGTCTCCAAAAGTGACATTAGGGCCTTCTTTTTCAATAAAATCAGTGAGGAGTTCCTTGTTTCCAGTCATGTGCCTTGAACATCCACTGTCAAGGTACCATGCTGTCTTTTTGCTTATACTCCTCATCTTGTGGCCCACTGGTACCTGCAATTAGATAGGTTTAGGTACCCTTTGAGTTTTGGGTCCTGAGAGGTTAGCTGTACCTTTAGGAACCCAAACTTGCCTAATAACCTTGATTGATTCAAGGTGGCTAAGTTGTCTTCCTCTAGCATCTACATACACTGTCTTTCCCTTAAATGCCTTTGGGAAAGTGTGTGTGAATGTGTTAACTCTATAAGTTTCAGGAGAGTTGTCAAATCTCCTGAACTTTTGAGTTCTTTGTGCTACTTGAGGGAATCTTTGAGGAAAGGCTTTCTTTTGACCATTACCCTTTGGCATGAAGGGTTTTGGTTGTCTCATTTTATTTTGCCTTTGAGGAAAGTTATCCTTGGGTCTATTCAGCTGAGGCTTTCTCAGAAGAGTTGGCCTAGGCTGATTATACTTTGGATAACTCCTCTGAACATTGTTCAGTAGAGTTGCCCTTCCATTGGGTCTACTCTGCTGACCAACATTCCTCTTATGTTCAGGAGCTTTGGCCATTTCCTTAGGTTTTGGCCTATTCTCCTGAATCACTTGAGTAGGCAGATCATCCATTTTGCCCTTTCCTTTGTTCAGTGGCTGAATCACTTCATTTTCAGTTTGTGCCACTGGCTTAACAAAGATTCTCTTAGTGTTACTTACAGAAGCAACACTAAGACAAGGTGAAGATTCAAATGGATCAAAACCTAATCCACTTCTTTGAGCCATAGGTCTTTGATAACTCTGAATTTCCTCTATTGCTCTAGAGGATTTCTTCAGAGCAGACATCTTTAATTTCAGGCTCTCTTCACTTGATTTAAGAATATCATATTCATGTGAGAGGTTTTCAAATTTGGCATTGAGAATTTTAAGTTCAAAATCTTTTCTCTTCTGAGAGAGAAGTTGATCATCAATCTCCTTTTGTTGGTCAACTATCCTAAGATTTGCTTCCTCAAGCTCTCTCAAGACTTGTTGATACAACTCAGTAGACTTGACATCAACAACTACCTCAGAGTTTTTGGCAAGTTCAATGGCCAATCTTTCATTTTCTCTCACACAGTTATCATGAAATTCTTGTAACAAAGTGAAATCTTCCATCAACTTTCCAAGGGAAAGCTTCAAGTTGACCTCACTATTGTTCTGTGAGATGAATGATGGTGAGCTAGAAGTAGAGGATACCTCATCATCCTCAAGAGCCATGTTGCAGACATCATCATCATCATCACTGTTGGAGAACAGTCCATCAGAGGAGTTGAGGCTTTCAGTACTATCAGATTCTTCACCAGCCATCATGGCCTTTCTGTTGGTGAATTTCCTGTCTCTTTTGGCCTGCCTCTCTCTTCTCTCCTTAGAGCTTAATTCAGGGCAATCATACTGGAAGTGCCCTTTCTTTTTACAGTTATAGCACAGATCTTCATCATCTTCTTTCTTTGATTCTTCTCTTCTTTTTGATGATGAAGGTTCAGCTCTACTGGACCTTCTCCTATCAGAGTACTTGTCCTCTGATCTTTTCTCTTCAGGCTTTTTGACTTCAGCCTGTGCTTCAGGAGAGTTGTATCTCCTGAATTTGTTGTCCTGGTAGAATTTCTTGTATCTACCAAACCTTGAGTTCAACTTTTCAAACCTTCTAGCCATCAAGGCTAGTTCTTCCTTCATTTCAGTCTTTGAGGCTGATTTTGATGATCTTGGAGTGGGCTGCATCTCTGGTTCAGCTGTTTTGGCTTTGAATGCCGCTCCCTTAGTAGGATTTGAAGGTTCCTCAATAGGCTTTCTTCTATTGAGGTCGAACTCATAAGCTTTGAGTTCAGAGAAGATTTGTTGCATGGGCATGGTGGAAAGATCTTTGGTGTTTTGCATCATTACAGCATAGACATCCCACTTTTGAGTGAGACTTCTCAAGATCTTCAACCCCACTTCTCTCTTGGTGTAGACCTTGCCCAGTGAGTTGATTTCATTCATCACATCAGTGAATCTACCAGCAAACTTATCAATGGACTCCTCAGACTCCATTGCAAACTGTTCAAATTTCTGCACAGCAACTTGGAGTTTATTCTCCTTGATCTTTTCAGTACCCTCACACATTTCTGCAAGAGTATCCCAAATTTCTTTGGCTGTTGTGCAGTGGTAGACTCTACCCATAATTGCATCTGGAATTGTTTGGTAGAGGGTGTTCATAGCAAGATAATTCAAATTATCTTTCCTCTTTTCATCAGCAGTGAAGTCATCCTCATCTTTGGGGAGCACCTCTCTTGGATCTGCCTTTTGAGCCTCAGTGACCTTGGGATTGACAAATGTGAACACAAAAGGACCTCTTGTGATCACTCTTAGCATGTCAGTGTGTAGAGATGCAAGATGAGCCCTCATTCTGATTTTCCAGAAGTCATAATTATCAATTGAGAACATGGGCAGTTTGTGATGTGAAATGTGGTTGACTGGATTTGTGGCCATGTTGTCAAATCCTTGGACAGCAGGAGGTGGAACAGCAGCATTGTTGTTGGCCATAACTCAAGAACAAACAGTCAGTCAATATTCAAGTAGGATTTCAGATAGATCAGTTCAGTGACCACAGCCAATATGTGATTTTGAAAACCAAGATGGCTTTTCAGAAGCAGTGGTCTTTGAACCCCTGCTCTGATACCACTTGTTGGTCCTGAAAGGAGTAGATAACAAGTGTATGGGGGGGAATACACTTGTATGCAAATTCTTTCCAAACTTGATCAAACCAGAGCTCAGCAAGGTTGTCTTGGACAACTCTGCTGAAGAAGATTAACTCTTCTAAGATAATCAATCTACTAAGTACTATTGAGTACTTAGTTGAATAACTATCTAGGGGAGTTATATGTGCGGAATAGTGGTTGGCCCTTTTAGTTTAAACTCCTTTAATTTCTGAAATCACTTAGTCAATGTAACACAGTCCAGTTTTCAGGGAACTTGTCCAAATAGGTTTTTGCACAGTCTTTGAATGTTTATCCTTGAAAGATCAGTTTTGTGTGCAGTGTTGATGTATTGTAAGTACTTGAAATGTAAATCAACACAAGAGTTTATAGTGGTTCAGAGACTCAAGCTCCTACATCCACTTTCCCTGATTTAACAGGATAATTCCTTCACTCTTGGAATTAACTTGTTTTATAGTGCCAATGTGCACTTGATCAAGAACACCACTCTTGGTGAATTGATCCCTAGGATGTCTAGAGTCCTAGTACCCTCTTCTCAACTCAGAACTGAACTGTTCTTCTCTCAACAGTCAGCTCCTACCACTTCTACTACTACAACCTTCTCACTTTCACTCTTGAAAGATATGAGGATTGAAGTAAGGTTCCAACTAATGAGATATCCTTTACAATGAAGATCAGTGTATAAGGATAGGATATCTCTCTAAGCTTGTGTATGGATATACAATGTAGTACAGCTTAGATGAAGTGTTTGAAGACTAAGATAGTCTTTGAAAGCTTTGAAAGCACTCTAGTTTGTAAGAACTTGAGGTTAGATGTGCTTTGTTGAGGTTCTAGTTGGATGTTAGTTGGATGCTTTCAAATGGTCTTCACACTTCTGTATTTATAGACAATTGAAGGATTTGCCCGTTGGAGAGGCAGCCTCCAATGTCCATAAATGTCTTCTTTTAGTTTTTCAACTTTGAAGACAGAATCTTGATAGTGACATGTCCTCATTTGGAAATAAACGGCTGTAAGAGCTTTGTCTTCATTCTGTAGCACTCTTCCCAACATCTGACATTCAGATTCTCTTGTAAGAATGTGGACATGTCTTCTGAAGGTTGTTCCAATGATAGGACAACATTCCTCATCATTTGGACAACTCTCCTTATCACTATCAGCAGTCTTGCTTATCAGCAAGATTGTCTTGCTCTTTCCTTTTTTATTTCTCTTGAGGATGGCTCCTTCCCTTTAGATGGCTCTTTCCCTTTTATTTCTCTTGAAGATGATCTTAGCTTGTTTCTTTGAAAATCTTTAGGGTGTGGTTGTCTCTTTCTCTTCTGCATAGTTGACCTCAGGCTTTCAGAGCACTTGATCTTGATTAATTGAGCTGAGACAACTCCTCTGGACAACTCTCCTGATCATCATACTTGTCTTTCAGCAGACTTGATCATGATTCCAGAGTTTGAGCCTTGAGGGGACTTGTTCTTGATGTACTTCAAAGCATATGTTCCCCCTCAATTTGTGCATCTAATCATCTAAGAGCTACCTAACATATTAGCTCCTCATCTAGCCTTTATACTATATGTTCTAACATGTCTAGAACATATTCAATCATAACTTAGGCATGTCTCAGGGGGTTTTGGTATTCAATCAAAACATAACTCATTTTATTCCCAACAGTAAAATATCTAAAATAAAAAAAAAATTACATTATTAATTTCAAGAAAAAAAAAAACATACGCCCATTGATAATTTTTTATAGACTTGGTTCATTTCAATTTGATGAATTGAAATTTCAAGAATTATAATTTATATGAAAAGAATAGCCAAAAAAAAAAAAATTATACAAGAAAAAAAATTAATAAGAAACTGAAAACCTGAAATTTTAGAATGTACGTAAATTTTTTCTAAAAATAATAAATAAATCTGAAAACACTAAAATAAAATTAGTAAAAAATTATACAAAACAAACAGACTTTTAGAAAATTCAAACCCCTCAAATTAAATATCTACCCTTATATACTAATTTTGAATCTATTCTTTATTTTTTGTTTTTGGGTTAACTCATCTAATTTTATAAAAAAAAAAAAAAAATTCTCTCTCTTCATCTGACAGTTTCTTATTTTTTTTTCTGATTTACATTTTTTTCTTTTTTTGCTTTAAAAAATTATACTAAATTTTGTTAAATAATTTTTTTTTTCATTTCCGATAAATCCTAAAAATTAGAAAATGTATTAGTAATCCCAAAATGTTCAATTTTATATAAGCCCTTTATAAAAATGTTCAATTATAATTCCATATTAAAATTATGATTAAAATTATAATTCCATATTAAAATGTATTAAAATTGATGCAACTATATTAAAATTATAACAAAACAAACAGTTTTCCTTCATTTGATAAAAATAGATACATCTCGGGCACAATCCTGCAACTATATATAAGCCATTTTCCTCCAATATTTGGCGGGAATACTCAACTCATTGAAACTGAAAGTTTCCAGATTTTTTTCAAACGTAGTCTCTCTCTCTCACTCAATTTCTGTTACACATTGCGTTCCTATTGCACTTGAATTTGAGATCTAATTTGTTACCGAGGCTTTAATGGCAGAGGTTTAGTTTCGTGATTCGTGCAGGACAAAAGGTTGAGATAAAGATTGCGATCAGTCGGTGATAATTTGTGCGAAGCTGTGATCTGCAAAAGGAAGGGGAAAATGCCGAACATGAGAGTATGCGCACTATTCAGGCCTCTGAATTCGAAGGAGAAGTCCGATCATGGTGATTCCGTTAGCTTTCGCGGAATTGATACTGAAACTTTCGTGTTTAAGGTAGAATAGTTGTTATCTATTCCGTTACTTACTCTGTATGTTGTTTACATATGCCTTACACCTAACTCACTTCCTATATGATTAAGTATGCAATCATCATCTACATCAGCGGAACGTACGTGTGCGTGAACTTTGGAATACAAAATTGAAGGAGGATAATAAAAAACGCTAGGGCTTCTGAAAATAATATGACTAATTGATCTCCAGATCATACTCAGTAGAATATGGAGAGGACCGTGAACTTCTTTTGCTTAGAAAGTTAATCAGATTGATTTTATTTTATTTTAATGCTGCCGTGTGAATTTATTATAATAGATATGGATTTGTGGCTGTATATCTAACATTAATCTCGGATCAATTGATCCAGCATTAGTAAAAGTTAGATTTTCATACGGATATGGACGAGTCGTTAGAGTGTCTTAACATGTTTAATTGATCCATGGCAGGACGAAAAGGAAGAGGAAATCAAGTTCTGCTTTGACAGAGTTTTTTTTCAAGGATCAGAACAAGCTGACATATATCAATTCCTTGCTTTGCCTATTGTAGAAGGTAATGTCTGAATTCTTGAGGAGAGATTCGTCTTCCACTTCCAACTTTCCTTGACATAATTTTCCACAGGTGTTATCAATGGAATGAATGGGGCAATTATTACATATGGACAGGTATATTTCGTATTATCTTAGAAATTTTATTGATCAATCTGGGAACTTTCAGTATCCATCAATATGATGAAGCATATTGCAGAAGAAAGAACGCCAATGTATACATTTTTAAAGACCTTAAACTTTACCAGTGATGGTTCTATTCAAATACTATCAACTATTTGTGTCATCTTGCTGAAAATGTAATAACAATGTCAAAACCAATCTAAGTATGTCTGGGAAAGTGGAATAGTAAAGCAATAATATTGAACTTGAGACCTCATACCCCTGTTCAGCCTTATTTCTTTTACAAAAATTTAAGCCTTGTTGGGATGATAAAATAAGTACTCATAGAACTTGAGAGTTTTGCTGGAAACCAGCAGAAGTACGAAACCTACTAGACTTCATTTGAGTCCTTTCGAACTTTCTATTCCTTCTTGGTATGATGAATCAACACCGATATGCCTCTTCCTTTTTGATTATTTGGTGAATATTGGTCTTATATTTGGTACTAAATTAGAGAAGAAACTATTTCTTTTGTACAGTTTGCAGTTATGCCCTCAGTGAAAAAGTTTAACTGTTGATTATACTCGGTTAAGTTTAGAAGATATATTTCTATCTGCTTGAGTGCATGCTATTAGTTTAAGTTCAGATTTTTTATTCTGTTCTGAAATAGTATTCAATTGCTGATTTTCTAAGACGAGAAGCCATGCTTTATGCACTAGTCAGTGTCCTATCCTGTAACTGTCAGATCCTTAATACTGTTGAAGGTATAAGAAAACTTTTTGCTTTTGTTTGTGCCTTGCTCACATGCAGAATTCTTTCCCTACACCCTTTTGTTCGTCATAAACAAACCAGTTCTTGTTGAATGGTTAAGTGTGAAGCCTCCTTCTTCTGTTAATCCTTTTACTGGACTTGTCAATATCTTGAAGCTATTTTACCCATCTTATAAACATTTCTTTGCCTGTCTTACCAGACAGGAGCTGGGAAGACTTACAGTATGCAGGTGATATAATGGCATTTTTACGACTCTAATATGGATAAAGTGTTCACTCTATTGCTCTTTTTTAAGTTCCTTTTGCTTTTTTTTCTTCCTTAGGGACCAAGCATTATAGAGTGCGACAACAAACGGAAGGGTTTACTACCTAGAGTAGTGGATGAACTTTTTAATGCTATTAGGCTTTCAGATGATATGATCAAGTATACAATCAAACTATCGATGGTATGAAATCCCAATTGAACAATTTCTTCATGAACATCATGTTTTCAGGTCATATTACTCATGGCTTACTCATGATGCTTGCAGGTTGAAATATACATGGAGAGAGTAAGGTTTGCACTTCGTAATAAAGCATAAAAAAATGTGCATTACCTACCATCCTGAAGTTGAGTGTTGACTATATTGGGGAAATCAGCGTTCATTCTGAGCTAATACCCATTTTGATTGCTTAGGGACCTTTTTGATCTATCAAAAGACAATTTGCAGATCAAGGAGAACAAAATACATGGAATATTTGTGAATGGAGTTACAGAGGTAGTAGTCCCTCCTGCCTTCCTTCTCCTAACTGTTTCAGCCTTTCCCAGCATTTGATAGGAGCATGCACGAATGTAGTTATATTGTATAGGATAGAAGTGAGTTCCATATATTTACTATATACATGGATCATGATCAAATTATCAAGTTAATATATAACCACTCCAAATTAAGTTTCTGAGAATCAGGATGAGCCATGATGAGTATTGATTATAGACTATTTTCCAACAGAAAACAAAGAGCTGTTGAAAATTTGCTGTTTTCTGGAGTTTCCTCCATTTTCATTGTAAAAATTCCCTTATTTGATATCATAATTTTCAAATGCTTCAATTCTACTTTCCAGATTTCCATCTCAGATTCTGCAGAGGCATTGCAGAGTCTTTCCGTAAGACAAGTTCCTGCTTCATTTGCCACAATCTTTATCAATATCGTTTTACAGCTGATACACTTTAACCATTTTGCAGATTGGAATAGCAAACAGAGCTGTGGGAGAAACTAGTATCCTTCCTCCTTACCTCGTACACTTAATTTGATTCTTATAAGCATAAAGGAGTCTTTTTTACGCTTTTATCCTCATTTCGTAAATTTGACATGTGTAGATATGAATATGACCAGCAGTAGAAGTCACTGCATATATGTATTCATGATCCAGCAGGAACTAAAGGATGAGAAAAGGTAATTTCTTCCCAATAATTCCAACTGTTTAAATAAAATGTTAAAAAGTTTATAACATACTTAAGCAATTTAACAGCTTCAGTAAGTTGATCCTTGTGGACTTAGCCGGATCTGAGAAAGCAGAGAGAACTGGAGCTGAAGGCAAAGCCCTTGAAGAAGCCAAAACCATTAACAAATCATTGTCAGCACTCGGGAACGTAATAAACGCATTAAGTTCACCAGGGAAGGGGAATCACATCCCATATCGTGATTCTAAACTTACAAGGATACTACAGGATGCTCTAGTAAGTTCTAAACTTCATTTTATTGCTATAATGTACAAATTAATAAGTCACATAAACTTACCTAGTATATCACAGGGTGGAAACTCCCTGACTGCTTTACTTTGTTGCTGCTCTCCTAGTCCCTTGAATGCATCGGAAAGCCTCTCGACTCTCCGGTTTGGTGCAAGGTATGCAAATATGCTTCTAATGATTTCTCTTTCAAGTTAGTATTACAGTTTCTTATGAAAATTTCTCTGAATCATGTTGTTGAGTATTTCATAAAAATAAAATACTAGTGTTGGTATTTATGGGAGGACTTTGACACAATTGTTTGTAACACCGTCAACTCTGTCATTAATCCCTGAGTTAGGGACTTGGACATTACATAATTTACATGCATTGATACTTCAAGGATTACTTAATAAAACGACCCTTTAAGGGTCTAGATACAACACTATTTGAATCTTGAGGGACTTTTAAAATAAACAATACTTTAAATTAAGTATGTAACTTGTCACTAACCAAACAGAAACTCTTCTACTGTTTGTGTGTGTGTGCGCGCGTGTGTACAGTATTACCTTCTTCTCTTTCTTGAGCAGAGCGCAGCACATTAAGGCAACCCCACATGTTACTCCTAAACAAGAGGAAGGCACCGGCGGACCCGTTGCCGTGGCTTCAATAAAACACGAGTCTGCTGAAAGAATATTAAAAAAGGTTGCATACATACATACATATATATATATCTCAAATCTTCATATCTTACTTGATAATTCCTCGTATGATCTAATCAGTTTTTTTTCTTCATTAATTAGTTGGGTGTAACAATGAAACAAGAAGATGTACTACTACTCGAGCAGCTATTCACTCTAGAAGGCATTCCCAGCTCGATGGAAGAGTTCAAGGACGTTACATCACAAACAGTCTCATCTCTCCATAAAGCAGTTGAGGAGCTTATGAAAACAAATGACGAGGTAAGAACTTCAACCTCATCTACATTATTTTGATTTATCAGCTGTGGTGAATATTTATATATATATATATATATTTTTTTTTTTTTAAAAGAAAAGCTCCTAAAAACAACTTAAAATATTTTCACAGCTTAAAAAGGAGAATCAGATGCTAAGGCTTCATAGAAAGCTATTAAAACCAACGTTTTCTGCAATCTTGATCTTTTCCATTCTCGTTTTACTCGTGCTCTACGTGATCACCCTTCTATCATTTATTTCAGTGTAAGTGTTAATCTCATGATGATAGCTGAGTTGGGTGTATTGGAATGTTTCAATGTCTTTTACTGTATAGTCAAAGACAAAAACTTGTACATAAGACCAATCCAATTTACTCATGTTATATGACTGCGTGTTTATGAAGTCCCATCTCAATCACATATTAAAAGTAAATATAATTGCCTTCTTGTGTATCACTTACATACATGTAATTTGTTTCTATTTAATATTTAAATTAATACTATACAACGTGTGAGTTAATATTATATATTGTATTTAAATTAATATTATACTTTATTTAAATTAATATTATACTAACATTCACCCATTTAAAAAATTGTACTAAATAAAAATAAATTACATGTATATAAACTAGTACATGCAAGTATATACAACTTTTGCTTAAATGATAGTGCAAATGAAAAATATAGAACCCTGATATACTATTAACCCAACCTCATACGTTAGGCATAGTCGTTAAAAAATATGCAGTCCAATTATGAATTCATCAGAGAAACTACAGTATTTGGTAAACCACTTACACTATTATAATAATGTTCACATATTTTACATGTTATATACTTCCTTCATTCCCCTTTAAATTTTACCTTTGAGGATGATACAAATTTTAAAGAATATAGTATTTTATATAAAATTTTGGTAAAAAATGTAAAAAAAAAAAAAAGTATAAGAAAAGTAAAAAAATGTGAAGAGAGAAAAAAAAATCACAATTAATATAATTTTGTGTATGAGAATGAATAATTATTAATAAATGTGAAAGACCAACTTAACAAAAAATGGAATAAAGCTTTAAGTGGAACATTTAAAATGATAAATTATAATGGTTAAAAAGGAACAAAGGGTATTAAACAGTAAACACATTATTTTGTAACCAACAAATACAATGGGCATTATATCAAACAGTGGATTAAATAACCTGCAATCCACAAAAACTCTTCATAATTATTTTTGCAAAGAATAAAGCCATAGAAAGTAGAAACTATATATAGTCATATATATGATACGCCTGAGATCATACATAAGACTATGTTTATTTCATCAACTTTGAAGGTGTGAGACAATCTATTCTATCTTTAGACATTTAGTCTCTTTTTTTATTGGATATCATAAAGTTGTCATGTTTATTAACTTTGTTCACATGCTCTTGTCTATTTTCATATGCAGGTCAAGTCCACATTAATGGTCATAAATGTGTCATAGTGATTAAACTTTGTTCACATGTTTTTGTCCACTTTCACATGACATTATTATTGTCATAAATGTGTCATAGTGATCAATTTTGTTCACATGCTCTTGTCATCTTTAGTCACCACGTCCAATCTACATAATTCAATTATCTTGATCACATGCTCTTATTTACACTCCACTTTATATATTATCTTGAAAACCACATCTTCATACACTAATTCTTCTCTCTACTCTTACTTCATGTCAAATATAATTTATACCCAATAGTTTTAGTAAAAAATGTAAAGAAAAAAAAATATAAAAATGTGAAGAGAGAAAAAAATCACAATTAATATAATTTTGTGTAAAAGAATGAATAATTATTAATAAATATGAGAGACCAACTTAACAAAAAAATGGAGTAAAATTTTAAGTGGAACATTTAAAATAATAAATTATAGTAATGGTTAAAAAGGGGCGAAGGAAATTAAACAGTAAACACATTATTTTGTAATCAACAAATACAATGGGCATTATATCAAACAGTGGATTAAATAACCCGCAATCAACAAAAACTTTCATAATTATTTTTGCAAATAATAAAGCCATAGAAAGTAGAAACTAGTCATAGATACGCTGAGCTCATACATAAGACTATGCTTATTGGTGAATTTAAAAAAAAATCAAAATTAAATTATTTTTCACAATCGGAATTTTCATCAACTTTGAAGGCGTCCTAGGCTTGAGACAATTTATTCTCTCTTTGGACACATGTCCATTTTTTTATTGGATATCAAAAAATTGTCACGTTGATTAATTTTGTTCACATGCTCTTATCCACTCATGAGTAAATATTTCTTTTCTACTTATTCTCCTTTTCCCCCTAATTGCCTTCTTGTGTTTGAGCTTTTTTTTTTTACTTACATTAAATCCATGATAAAAATAGTTTGTTTTCCTACAAGTTTCCAATTTTGCGGATTTCGGCGGGTAATTTTTTATGTGGCCATCTTTTTTATTTTCTTTTAATATTCTTATCTATGTGTACCGGTTCTGGAGGGAATGAGAGCAACTGCAGCTCACGTGGATGGTAAAAGTGAGTCAAAGCTAAAAAAATCTGAATTATGCACAACCTAAAAATCCCAAATTCATTATCTGAAAATTATCGCACAAGGTCCTCAATAATTGAAAGACGACCAATCAGTGTAAGAAAAAACTCCTGCTATGTCTTCATCCCGTTCATTTTCCACTGGAGCTACACAGGTTCATTGCCATTGTATGAACCACGTTGCTCGTGTGGTATAGTATTGTTATGGTTTATGGTCAATACAATATAGTATACTAGTATTGCAGTGAAATTGAGAGCGTGTTTGCAAACGTAGAATTAATTGTCTTATAAAAAAACAAAAAAAACTGAGTTTAACATAAACCTTAAGTTAGCATCATGCCAACAACTTACCATAATGTTTGGGGCAAGTTGAGGAGAGAGTCATCAACTAATGCTAACATGATGGCATCCAAAATTCATTCGTTCAATGCATTTTTCTAACAACCAAAATAAAGAGTTTCCTGTTGAAATCAGACGACACAGCGGTGAGTTTGCATGTAATCAGTGATGCCACCAGAGTAGGACACCCTTATCACCTGCCCTTTCTCAAGCCCATAGTACCTTGCAACCGCGTCGCTTTCTTGCATCCTAGGAAGCTGCAAAAGACAAGGAAAACAAGTTCATTAGATGCAAACTAAATGGCACTAATTGTTTTACTAAATGATACTACCATTTGGTCATTATAAGTTGTTTTCACTAAACAATATTAGTTGAGTATGGTTGCATCATACAACTAATATAAAAGATTTTAGAGTCATCGAACAAATTAGCCTACATGATAAGTTAGAAATTGAGTTGAATTTTGCAAAAAAATAAACAGACTACATTTGTAGTATTTCCCAAGAACTTCATATCGTGTAATGTGGCTTTTACTTAAACATTCTTGCAGCTACTCATATGGTGCTGAAAGCCACGAGCAGTTGGAACGTGTAGTACTAAATATTACTCCACATTGAGTAACAATCGATCATAATCACGATTTGGAAAAACATGCAAGTGGGTCGATTTCTGGGCAGAACAAGGTGCAATCCAACAGAAATATTATGTATTCAACATTGTGTTAAGCTACGACATACGAATGAGAAAACCATATGGTACGAGAATTGAAAAGTTGTGCTAAAAGCAGCATAATGGAATCTTGATGTAAACCTATAAGCTTAAGATATACATAGTGTTTAGTCCTCATTCAGCAAAGAACTACCAATCGTTTACCTGGTTGTCTTGGATGTTGTACTTCTCCAAAAACTGTTTTTTCTCCTCGGAAGTAAGGATCACGTACTTTGGATGGAGACAATGCTTTGTCATGTTAAACAGCAAATCAGTAATCTGAAAAGGACAATGAATCATATGGTATTATTAGGTAAAAATCTCAAATGCAATGACTGTATAGTTACCATTTAAATGATAGTGGCTTCAATATGTTAAATTGAGTTGTCAAATCAGATAAAAACAAAGTTGTGAGGCCATACTATCTTGCAATCATGTAGTTGTCTTGCATCTATCTATTGCATTTCTGATCATACTACAAGATCATATACTTGTATCCCGAGTTGTGTCTTAAACAAATGTAAACGCACGCACGGGGCATCTTCTTTATTTCAATATTCGTGTAATCATGGAAGCACACTTAACGTAATGATAGTTAACTAACCGGAAAAGTCTCAGTCTTAACGGTATACTCATCCAAAACCTTCTGAGCATGAAAGTTGATCTTGGTTTGCAGGATTAAGATCACCTTGTCCAGCTTTTCTTTCTCGGTTATCTGACTCAGTATACCAACAATATGTTGTTTTCTGTCCTGAAAATCCTCAGTGAATATGACCAGAATCTACAAAAGTAGAAATAATGATAAGAAGTTGCTACTTAAAGAATTTATTCATTAATTCCACACAGAAATCACCTGAAAAAAATACTCCCCCCCTTTCAAAATATATGTCACTTTATATCACCGGTATGAAAAGCCATTAAAAAGTGCAAAACTGACATTTAAATTGCAAGTAGTATGAAAAATCAAATATCATACATTTTGAATGTGATTATACTACTTTAAAGAAACCATCCCTCTTAAGAAATTATACCTTAGCAGAGTAAAAACTGAAATCACAAGAAAAGAATACTCTAAAACCGTATTAAGGAGCAGAGGCGTATACCAAAATATACTCTTAAATAAGGAATGGAGATTTAAGAATAAAATCACCAGTAACATAATTTTTGTATTTCACCCTATATTCCACTACCTAAATCTCAAATATAAACACCACAATACATCTTTATGAACTTTCTCTGTATGGTTTATGTGTACATACGTCTGTGTGACTGTGTGTGTGTATATATATATGCATAAAAAAATCTGTAAAACGGTATTAAAGGAAGAGAAGCGTATATATACCTTTCTGGAAGGATCAGAGGCACGGGAAGCAGAGAGGCGGAGGCGGGAAGCCTCAGGCTTGTCGCCGAACTCGGCGCGGAAGTCAGAGAGAGTGCGGCGGAGCTCCTCCTCCATGGCGGCCACGACGTAGCCTCGATCATGAAGCATTTCGATAACAGTGCGGCGCGCCAAGTAGTAGCGGTGGCTGACTACACTGCCATTGTCCGCCAAGCTGTTTATGCATGCTTTCTCCATTTTCTTTTCTCTCTCTCTGTTTTGAAGGAATTTGGAAGGACGTACCCGGCACCACTACCTCTGTGCTCTGTTATTTGTACTATGGAGATCACACTTTTATTCATTGTCATTTTCTTTAAAATTGTGTTATTTTAACTTTTATTTTAAAGCAAAAAGGTGAAATTAAATGTATATTTTGTTTTGGACAATCATGGGATAAGATTGAAAAAAATAAAATACTCCTAATTTACCCCCTTATTTAAAAAATTACTCTACACACTTTTGAAAATTATACTATAATTTTACCCATAATCAATATTTATGTTCTTCAATCTTTTCTTTCCATATTTTTTGTATTAACCTTTTCAATTTAATTAAATAAGGATAATTTTTTTTTAAAAATGAGATAAAAATAGTTGAAAAGGTAAATAACATAGATAAAATTTAAAGGCACCTTACCCAACCCGGCCCGTGAAGACTATAATGCTATACCTGCTAGTAAAATATTTTATTCCCTCTCCAAAAAAAAAAAAAATATATATTTGTGCATATTATAATAAAGTAGAAAAAAAATGTGGAAGGAGAATGTGGTTTAAACCATTTAATGAATTTACGAACACGTATTCCCGGCTACTATTATACAAATGTTTTACACTTTTCACTTATATTCAATTACATTTTTTTAGTGACTAAATTTTTTTAAGAAAAATGTATTAAACTTTTAAGTGGAAAAATTTATTCAGTGAAAAGTGCAATATTTAAAAGTAAAAAAATGTAAGTCATTGTAACTAAAAAATGCAACGCAATATTACTAAAAGTGCAACTCAATATTACTGAAAAGTGTAAGTCACTTCAACTGAAAAGTGTAACACAATATTTCTTTAAAGGTGTAAACGACTATAATTAAAAAGTGAAACGTATAAGTTACTATAATTAAAATGTGTCACAATATTACTTACAAAATGTAAGTCATCCAAATTAAATTTTAAAAGAACATTTATTACGAGACGGAGGAGGGGATATCAAATTAAAAAGCATGGAAAAAAATGAGTCAGGTTAAGGTAAAATATAACATTTGTCAACTAAGTTTACCTTTTTAAATTTGACCATTCACATTTAATCATTGTCAAAATTAATCACTCAATTATTCTTTTCTATAAAAATTGATGTTGTTGTTAGTCAATCTGTCAGTCAAAGGAGGGATTTTGAGTCGCGAAGTTTTTTTGACATCATTTCCTCCCTCTTAATTTCTGAACCGTAAACCACAACCCCCAATTTTTTTCAATTTTTACTAAATTTATCTTCAATTAATATTGCTGTGTGACTAAAAAAAATCTACATCGAAGAACTGAGATGTCTAAAGGAACAAGAATGCTTCTGCACCCCAATACGGTTTATCAATTTTTTTTTTTATATGCAGATGAAAATAAGTATGTGAGTGAGAAGGTTTATGCTAGACTAGAGGATGAAAATTAGACATTTGATAATAGTAGTGATGAGTTTGAGAGTATTCAGGGATTGATGAAGAACTGAATCTAGAAAGACTGAGTTGAAGGTGGGACTTATCTTTTCATAAAAAAAAAAAAGCTAAGAAACCATTACCACTTTTTGTATTAAAAGACAATGAGTAAGAATACAAGGCAGATTAAAGCTTACACACAGTACACAAAATGCTTCTGTAATTACAAGAATGAAAGTATTAAGTCAAATGGGTACAGAGATTTTGTGTACAACACCTTTATATAGTAACATGAAAAAAAAGATAATTTTTCATGTCTTACAATTAAGAAGGCATCGTGGGCAGCGGCCTTCCAGTTGTGCAGAGCATACTTCAATTCTTTGACCAATAACATGTGTGAGAGCTTCAACTCACTCATTCTTCCTGCAAGAGAAACCAATCATCACCATGCTAAACAATCAGAAACATTATCTCATGGTGTGCAATATGTCCTAGAATCAAGTTGACACTACAAAAAGAAATATGGAGAAAGCAGCTGAATGCATTCCAATGAAATCAGATGATTGACATTTTCAAATCATGGGACCATTCGATCAATACACTGGAGACATATTACAAAAATTATGCAGTTGTAAAAGATGGAATTTAACAGGGATACCTTTAAACGTGTTATTTCAGCCATCTGGGGTAGGGATGAGCAACCAGAGTCTTATGTACACC
This sequence comes from Galeopsis tetrahit, assembly GCA_963675135.1. Classification (NCBI taxonomy): domain Eukaryota; kingdom Viridiplantae; phylum Streptophyta; class Magnoliopsida; order Lamiales; family Lamiaceae; genus Galeopsis; species Galeopsis tetrahit. Next base: position 44,434,223 of record OY776131.1, read on the forward strand.
CTTTTTACAATGCAGATGTTAGTAAAAAAAAAAAAATTGTCTGACTTGTTTTATAATTACTCTAATGTTATGTGACTAATTTCTTATTTTATAGATTGTGCTGTAGAAACTCACAAGAAACAATTATTGAGAAACAACATTCTCAATATTATGAATTGTTGATTGAAGAAGATAACAGTTGTGACTATTTATACAAAGCGTGAAAGGAAAACTAACAAAAACGTATTCACGCTTGTACAAGATAGGAAAATAGAAAATTTTACAACTTCTTCAATCAAGGGTACACAATCCAATTATTGTGAAAGGGTGATTGAATTACATGGTACACAATCCAATTATTGTGAAAGTGTAGTATTTTATAAAATTTTGGTAAAAAGTATACAAAAAAATAAAAATGTAAAAAATATATATACATATATAAGAAAAGTAAAAAATGTGAAGAGAATTTATAATTATTAATAAGTATAAGAGACCAACTTAACAAAAAAAATAAGTATAGGAGAGACCAACTTAACAAAAAAAATGGAGTAAAGCTTTAAGTGAAACATTTAAAATGATAGTAAATTATAATGGTTAAAAAGGAACAAAGGGTATTAAACAGTAAACACATTATTTTGTAACCAACAAATACAATGGGCATTATATCAAACAGTAGATTAAATAACCTGCAATCAACAAAAACTCTTCATAATTATTTTTACAAATAATAAATCCATAGAAAGTAGAAACTATAGTCATATGATACGCCTGAGCTCATACATATAATAAGACTATGTTTTTTTGGTGAGTTTTAAAAAAATTCAAAATTAAATTATTTTTCACAATCGGAATTTTCTTCAACTTTGAAGGCGTGAGAGTGAGACAATCAATTCTCTTTTTGGACAATGCCTCTTTTTTTTTATTGGATGTTCATTAACTTTGTTCACATGCTTTTGTCCACTTTCACATGCAGGTCAGGTCGACATTAATAGTTATAAAGGTGTCATAATGATTAACTTTGTTCACATGTTTTTGTCCACTTTCACATGACATTATTATAGTCATAAAGGTTTCATAGTGATTAACTTTGTTCACATGTTCTTGTCATCCACGTCAAATCTATATAATTCAATTATCTTGATCATATGCTCTTGTTCACTCTCCACTTTATATATCATCTTGAAAACCACATCATCATAGGCTAAATCCTTATATTTACTCTTAATTCACTTCATGTCAAGTATAATTTATACCCAATAGTTCTACTCAAAATCTTTTCTCTGTTCCTCAATGATAGATTGACTAATAACCGCATCAATTTTGATAGAAATATAATAATTGGGTGATCAATTTTGATAGTGATTAAATGTGGGTGACCAAATCTGAAAAATGGTAAACTTGACCAAAGTAATATTTTCCCGATTTTTAAATCAATTATTCCCTCCGTTCACGAAAATTGTGTTTTTATTTGGGCACAAATTTTAATAAAAAGTAGATAAAATAAGGGTGTTGTGAAGTTATTGTGAAATAAAAATTAAGTTGTTATTTTCATAAAAGGAGATGATCATATTTTGAATGATAAATAAAAAAAATAAACCTACTATTTATAAACGATTACGATATTATCTATAACAAAAAAATATGTAATGAAACCAGAGAAATTATGAGGTGTTTACAACAAACTCTTTAAAACCAATTTTCAGTTTTTAACTTTAGAAAAGTTAAAAGATACTGTATTATTTGTAGGTCTTACTATCTTCAGTAAGGTAAGGGTATTCGTGCTTCTTAACAATGGGTGACCAATCAGAATTAACACGTTATATATCTTTGTCATAGTGCGATCAATCTTCGTAAAATTATTAATATTTTAATATATATATATATAAAAGTATAAAATATTCTTATAATATTTTTAATTAAACTTCTCTTTAATTAACATTTATTTATTTTACTTTTTTAATTATAAATATTAAAATTTATTTATTTTACTTTTTTAATTATAAATATTAAAATTTATTTTTTTATTTTTTTAATTATAAAAAATCGGGTCATTTTGACTCAATGGCCCGACAATCCGTTCAAAGCATGATGGACCCGACCGAAAACAACCCAACCCAGCCCGAAAAAGGACACGACGAGTTGGTCCGGCTCGACCCGAAAAGTATAGTCCGATCGGACATATTTGATAATCATAATTGTATAATATTTTATTATTAAATATTTTAACTCATTTAAATTTTAAAAGATACTATTGTAATTTAATATTTATTAATTTAATTTATTAGTAAGACGAAGTTGTGCGATTGTACATTGCATATAGCAAACGCATTATTGTGAAGTGTAATCATATACAAATCCAATAATATTTAATGTGTTTCTTGTTAGAGCATCTCCATTTGTATACCCCATTTGCAGGTATAAATGTGTGCCACGTCAGCTGACACGTCAAAAGTAAATTATACCTATCCATTTTTACCTCCACTTCCCAATCATTTTAGGTACAATTGTTACTAGGGCCCCACCATCCATATTATTTAATTCATTCAATATGTTTCACTTTATTTATCTTATAATATGAATTAACGAATAAAATAATTTTTTTTGAATTTATATTAAAGTAAATTATTGATTGATTAATACATGAAATAAAAATAGTAAAAACTATCGCATTAAAATAGATTAAATAAATGTGATAGATAGGTTAGACAAATGTGATAGATAGGTTAAAAAATTGTTTTTGAATTTATGTTAAAATAAATTAATAATTGATTAATTCATGTCAATAGACTTTTTTTTAATTATTATTTAGAACATTAACTAATGATAATTTTCACACTAATTTTTTATAAATAAAATTAAAAATTTTATTGAGATAAATGAAAAATGAGGACAATATTAAAATAAATCACAACAATACATGAAATAGAAATAGATAATTAAAGCACACTCCAACAAATATATTTTTAATATTCATTTCAACACGGCTAGCTTAAAACTAAATTAAAATAAAATAAATTACCAACTGTACTAAAAACATATTACAAAACTAAAACATAACAAAAAAATAAAATAAAAACATATTACCAAAATAAAACATATTAAAAGCGTTCATTTTTATTTTTAATAAAAAGGAGATCAAATAAAAAATTAAAAAAAAAAAAAAAAAGAGAAAGAGAGAAAACATGCAAGGTCCCACATAAAGCAGTTTTTTTTTCAATTTGGTGCAGCATCAAAGTTTTATACCCAATTTTTCTCTCTCTTCAATTTTACCTATTCTACCAATGGTATACCCAGGTAAAAGTTTTTACCACATCAGATTTGCACCTCCTGTTGGAGGAGCTCTTATAGAAAGACTTTTATTTGTATTATTAAATTGGGTTGCACTATTGTGTATCACTTATATACATGTAATTTGTTCCTATTTAATATTTAAATTAATACTATACAATGTGTGAGTTAATATTATATATTGTATTTAAATTAATATTATACTTTATTTAAATTAATATTATACTAACATTCACCCATTTAAAAAATTGTACTAAATAAAAATAAATTACATGTATATAAACTAGTACATGCAAGTATATACAACTTTTGCTTAAATGATAGTGCAAATGAAAAATATAGAACCCTGATATACTATTAACCCAACCTCATACGTTAGGCATAGTCGTTAAAAAATATGCACTCCAATTATGAATTCATCAGAGAAACTACAGTATTTGATAAACCACTTACACTATTATAATAATGTTCACATATTTTACATGTTATATACTTCCTTCATTCCCCTTTAAATTTTACCTCTTTGAGGGTGATACAAATTTAAAAGAATATAGTATTTTATATAAAATTTTGGTAAAAAAAAAAATGTGAAGAGAGAAAAAAAAATCACAATTAATATAATTTTGTGTATGAAAATGAATAATTATTAATAAATGTGAGAGACCAACTTAACAAAAAATGGAATAAAGTTTTAAGTGGAACATTTAAAATGATAGTAAATTATAATGGTTAAAAAGGAACAAAGGGTATTAAACAGTAAACACATTATTTTGTAACCAACAAATACAATGGGCATTATATCAAACAGTGGATTAAATAACCTGCCATCCACAAAAACTCTTCATAATTATTTTTTAATAAAGCCATAGAAAGTAGAAACTATATATAGTCATATGATACGCCGAGCTCATACATAAGACTATGTTTATTTCATCAACTTTGAAGGTGTGAGACAATCTATTCTATCTTTAGACATTTAGTCTCTTTTTTTATTGAATATTATAAAGTTGTCATGTTTATTAACTTTGTTCACATGCTCTTGTTTATTTTCATATGCAGGTCAAGTCCACATTAATGGTCATAAATGTGTCATAGTGATTAAACTTTGTTCACATGTTTTTGTCTACTTTCACATGACATTATTATTGTCATAAATGTGTCATAGTGATCAATTTTGTTCACATGCTCTTGTCATCTTTAGTCACCACGTCCAATCTACATAATTCAATTATCTTGATCACATACTCTTATTTACACTCCACTTTATATATTATCTTGAAAACCACATCTTCATACACTAATTCTTCTCTTTACTCTTACTTCATGTCAAATATAATTTATACCCAATAGTTTTAGTAAAAAGTGTAAAAAATGTAAAGAAAAAAAATATAAAAATGTGAAGAGAGAAAAAAATCACAATTAATATAATTTTGTGTAAAAGAATGAATAATTATTAATAAATATGAGAGACCAATTTAACAAAAAAATGGAGTAAAATTTTAAGTGGAACATTTAAAATAATAAATTATAGTAATGGTTAAAAAGGGGCGAAGGAAATTAAACAGTAAACACATTATTTTGTAACCAACAAATACAATGGGCATTATATCAAACAGTGGATTAAATAACCCGCAATCAACAAAAACTTTCATAATTATTTTTGCAAATAATAAAGCCATAGAAAGTAGAAACTAGTCATAGATACGCCTGAGCTCGTACATAAGACTATGCTTATTGGTGAATTTTAAAAAAAAATCAAAATTAAATTATTTTTCACAATCGGAATTTTCATCAACTTTGAAGGCGTCCTAGGCTTGAGACAATCTATTCTCTCTTTGGACACATGTCCATTTTTTTATTGGATATCAAAAAATTGTCATGTTGATTAATTTTGTTCACATGCTCTTATCCACTTTCACATGTAGGTGAAGTCGACATTACTAGTCATAAATGTGTCACAGTAATTAAACTTTCTTCACATGCGTCAAGTAGCAGCGGTGGCAATTTTCTTTAAAATTGTGTTATTTTAACTTTTATTTTAAAGGAAAAAGGTGAATATTTTGTTTTGGACAATCATGAGATAAGATTTAAAAAAATAAAATACTCCTAATTTACCCCCTTATTTAAAAAATTACTCTACACACTTTTGAAAATTATACTATAATTTTACCCATAATCAATATTTATGTTCTTCAATCTTTTCTTTCCAATTTTTTTGTATTAACTTTTTCAATTTAATTAAATAAGGATAATTTTTTTTTTTAAATGAGATAAAAATAGTTGAAAAGATAAATAACATAGATAAAATTTAAAGGCACCTTACCCAACCCGGCCCGTGAAGACTATAATGCTATAACTGATAGTAAAATATTAATTTTTATTCCCTCCAAAATGCAATATAATATTTCTACTGAAACGTATAAATTACTATAATTAAAATGTATCACAATATTACTTACAAAATGTAAGTCATCCAAATTTAAATTTTAAAAGAATGTTTATTACGAGATGGAGGAGGGGATATCAAATTAAAAAGCATGGAAAAAAATGAGTCAGATTTTTAAGGGAAAATATCACATTTGTCAACTAAGTTTACCTCTTTTTAAATTTAATAATCTATATTTAATCACGTCAGTTATTCTTTTCTATCTTTTCTATTAAAATTGATGTTATTGTTAGTCCATATGTCAGTAACTAACGGAGGAATTTTGCGCCAACTTTTTTTTGACATCATTTCCCCTCTCTTAATTTCTAAACCCTAACCCACACCCCTCTAAAAAAATTTTTGAATTTTTACTGAATTTATCTTCAATTAATATGGTTAGTGTGTGACTAAAAAAATAAAAAAAATCTACAAATAAATAGAGTGATTTTGAGTTTGTACGATGGAGATGTATAAAAGGAACAAGAATGCTTCTGCACCACAATACCATTTATCAATTTTTTTTTGTTTGTTTTATATGCAGATGAAAATAAATATGTGAGTGTGAAGGTTTATGTCAGACTAGAAGATGAAAATGACACATTTGATAATAGTAGTGATGAGTTTGAGAGTATTTAGGGATCTGATGAAGAACTGAATCTAGAAAGACTGAGTAAGGTTGAACTTATCTTTTCATCCAAAAAAGAAGCTAAGAAGCCACTACCACTTTTTGTATTAAAAGGGGAATGAGTAAGAATACAAGGCAGATAAGCTTACACTCCACCATACACAAAATGCTTCTGGATTTACAAGAATGAAAGTATTAAGTCAAATTGGGTTGGAAAGCATTATGTGAAGAAGTTAAAAAATAATTCAAGTTAAAAGCAAATGAGTTTAGAGTTGAGGTATGCATCAAACTGAAAGTCAATATCTCAATGCAAGAGACATATAGAGCAAGGAAGAAGGCATTGGGGCTAATAGAGGATACAGTGAAAGAATAATTTGGTAAAATTATGGATTATTGTGAAAAGTTGTTAATGACTAATCGTGGGTCATCTGTGATGTTGAAATTAACTGACAATGATGGTCAAGGTAGTGCACCTCAAGTTCAAAGGTTGTATATATGTTTTGAGGCCTGCAAACAAGGTTTTAAAGCTTGTTGTAGGAAGGTTAGCGGAGGGTGAAACTAGAGATACTTGAGTGATTTCTAATATTGCATATTGAGTTTGATAATCAGTATACTTGACTTTCATATTGAGTTTGATAATCAGTATGATTGGTATTTAATGAGTGATAAGGAAAAAATGGTTGCAACACCTTCACACATTAATATGAAAAAAAAAATGATTTTTCAGGTGTTACAATTAAGAAGACGGCCTCCCCAGTGGTGCAGAACATATTTCAATTCTTTGACAAATAACATGTGTGAGAGCTTCAACTCACTCATTCTTCCTGTAAGAGAAATCAATCATCACCATGCTGGAAACAATCAGAAACATTATCATAGTGTGCCCTAAAATCAAGTTGACACTACAAAAAGAAATATGAAGAAACATTCCTATGAAATCAGATGATTGACATTTTCAAATCATGGACTGTAGACATATATGCAGTTGTAGAAGATGGGATTTAACAGGATCCCCTGTAAACGTGCTATATTTCAGCCATCTGGTATATGGATGAGCAACCAGAGTCTTATGTACACTAAGGGGATGAGCAACCAAAGTCTTATATACACCCATTTTTATAGTGTAGATGCATTTAAGGAAGCATATGCACATTTTATTTTAAAGATCATGAATTCAAATTTTTGGCCAAAGTGTGGTTTGATACGACCTTTGCCTCCTAAGTATGAAAAAAGGGCAGACAGACTTGAAAAAAATTGAGAAGAGGTCATAATGAACCCACCCCTACACAACCAAACCAACTTATCCACATGGGTAAAAAGAAATCAAAGACCTTCGGTGTGTTAGGACACAATGTAAGAACTTGTCAGAAAAAATTAAACAAACTTAGAAAAGTAAGAATGTATTTCAATTTAATGTATTTCTAGAACATTTGGTGATTCATCAACCAATCCTCAGATAGCCAAGAATTATCAGTAAGGTGTTAATAATCATATAACTCAATTATGATTTAATTTATTATAATCTCATTGTTGTTGTTGATTTATTTTTCATTTTACAGGATAGACAGAAAATGGGAAACTATGGAGGTAGTAAGAAAAGAAATAATCAAGAGTAAATGTGAGTGTGTCTGACTTGTTTTATAATTACTGTAATGTTACGTGACTAATTTCTTATTTTATAGGTTAGGCTGTAGAAACTCACAAGTAGAAGTTAAATTCATCACAAAATTGAAAAAAAAGGGAAGAAACGGTTATGAGAAACCAACATTCTCATTATTATGAATTGTTCATTAAAGAAGATAACAATTGTGACTATTTATACAAAGTGTGAAAGGAAACTAACAAAAACGTATTCACGCTTTTACAAGATAGGAAAATAGAAAATTTTACAATTTCTTCAATTATGTGTACACAATCCAATTATTATGAAAAGGAGAGTAAATTACATGGTACACAATCCAATTATTGTGAAAGTGTAGTATTTTATATAAAATTTTGGTAAAAAGTCTACAAAAAAAGTAAAAATGTAAATATATATATATATATATATTTACAATGTATATTTGACAGTATTTCTCTTTCCTACGTGGCTTACTCTAAATTTGTTTATTTTGAAATCCTGCAATTTCCTTCGTTTGATGTAACTGCTTATTTTATCTTTCTCTGTTTAATATTAATAAAAATTTGTGTGTAAAATTATTTTTCTCTCTCCGTTTTCTCTCTCATATCCCCTCTTCCTATCTCTCTGCATTCTTTTCTCTCTCTAACCTATCTTCACTCAAACTATTCTTCTCATATTTTCGTAACAATTATGTCTATATTTTTTCTCTGTTACATCTGTTTCACTCTTTTTTCCATTGTTTCTGTCTATATTTTTCTCTTCCCCACCTGAGAGACAGATCTGTTTATGTCTATATTTTTTCTCTGTTACATCTATTCATAGCAAATTATTTTCATTATTCTAATTGTTGTCTTATCTAAAAATTGGTTATTCATTCATACTATTCACAAAGTTGGTTTTCAAACCGAAGTTATAAAACCACCACATTTATCTTATCTAATTACACAACAGTTTTTTTATTAACTGAACACCTGGAACTGTTTTCCGTATAAATAACACTCATCTTTTTTAACAAATAATTCACACCCTTTACACCTTTCCTTACTTTCTCTGGAATTTATTACGTTCCCATCACTACCATTCCTCAAATAAACTGTTTTTCAATTATACAAATTCTCATCACTACCATTCTTCATAACTAAAATTCATTCACATGGAATCACATTTTGACCCATTACATATTATTACCTCTGAAAAGGAAACTTGGAGAGTCAAGGTTCAAGTTCAGCGATGTTGGATCGTCCCCTCTTTTGATGGTACCAATCCGAAACAATTTTTAGAAATGTTACTCATTGATGAACAAGTAAGTGCTCATAATATTTAAATTATTGAATTATTTAATATGTATTCTTTCAGCACATGTGTATCCACCACGTTTTTTTATTGTGAAATTCGCAGCACTGCAGTACACATTTTTTTCTTCGGGAATTCGCAGCACTGCACTATTTTCATAAAATCTATATTTACTGAAATTCCCTATTTTAACATATCTCTTTCAACACTTCATTACTTAAACTCATTTTATTGAACCTCATTACTTTATTCAAAGACAGATCTGTTTATGTCTATATTTTTTCTCTGTTACATCTGTTTCACTCTTTTTTCTATTGTTTCTGTCTATATTTTTCTCTTCCCCAATAAATCATGTTTGAAAGTGTAGGTTCCTTCGCAAATCTATTCAACAGCGCCTTCGAAGAAGATGTACAGGTGCGTTCTTTTACTCAATCTTATTGATTTCCAAGTCATTTGTTCCATTGCTGTTTTTTTAGATGTAATGGCATGTGTTGTTCATATTTTTGACGTGAACACAGTAAGTCCATGGTAAGTTGAAAAAAAAGCTGGAAATGATTGTTCAAGACAAATGTAATGTCCTCAATTATTCTATTTTTTCAATTATAATTAATACACATTACCATTAATGTTACATTGTTTAATAAATTGTTGTTATTATGTATTTAAAGTCCATATTTAAAATTTTGGGGAGAACATTAAAAATATGAACATCGAAGAAGGTAGGTAGGAAGACGGTAGAGAGAGGATAAAAATTGTTTAACAATATTAATGAATGTTATGTTGTATTTTTTTACATTTAATGGGTTATTTAATATATTACGAATTTGCAGATATTGATAGAGTTATGTCTATTTTGTACATTTTATGTTGATATAAATGATAATGTGTGAGAAAGATCCACATTTACATCGCAATAACTTCATAAAAATTAAAAGAATATTGAAGTGAACTTCACATAGAAGTTTTTATAAAATATAGTGTATATAAGTTTTTATAAAATACACTGTATAATATTTAGTATTGAAAAATATAGTATTGCCAATGATAGTTTCTAAATTTGAATGTGCAATTTTGGCCGTGCCAACGTAGAGTGTTGTGTGAATTAGTTTGGATGAAAATAAGTTAATGTATTTATAATATTTGAAAATTTTATTTTAAGCACCAATACTTTGTTATATAATATCCACTTTTAGGGCGAACTCAATTAGAATGTGCAATTTTGGCCGTGAAGTAGACGATGGTTTGTAAAAACATTAATATTGAATTACATAATATTATTGCCCACGTAGACATTATTGAATATCTTTAATACATATATTTGACAGTCTCTATTTTGCCTACGTGGCTTCTTCTTATTTTTTTATTTTGAAATACTTAATTGTGGTGAGACTCTTATTTTTTTTATTTTGAAATATTGAATTGTGATGAAACTGTTATTTGTTACAGTTTTTTTTTTTTCAAATTCTTCTTATTTTCTTCTTCCTTTTTTTCTGAAATTGTTATCGGGAGATTACACTTCTCACTCTTCTTCATTTTTTTAATTCTTCTCTTTTCTTGGCAAGTACTTATCTCTCACTCCTTCATTTTTCTAATTCATCTCTTTTTTTCTCAAGTCATTTCTTATCGCCTTTTCATGTTCACGAGGAATCCTTTGCTTTTGCTGACTTCACATATGACATATGAAATTCTTGAATCGACCAGAACTATCCGCCTGCCCAACATCATCCCATTCTTATCTTTATATAATTTCATCTCATTATATCATTTATTTATAATTTTAATTTTAATTTATTTTATTACGGTTCAAATTATACGTAGTAACAAGTTTATGGATAATCTGTAACTCATTTCTTTTATATATAATTAAATAGAGTAATCGTGCGAAACTCGATCAGGATTCCTATCAAGCACGAAACTCAGAATTCCTAATCAAGACTTAGTCCGTCGGAAGTCAAGAGCCGTCATCACAACTATTTTATATAGGTAAAGTTTCATTCTTCTTATAACTACTCTATTGTTTATTTTTGTACAGGAAAAGAATAAATTTTCATCTGCCACTATCTATACCGACCCAATGCTCCAAAACCAGTGCGAAAATATCTGAGGGAGTATTTTTTTAAATCAAATCATCAATCCCTAATTGAAGACATGAACGTGTTGATTAAGACAATTTTATACTAGGCTCCTTATCGCTTTTCCTATTTTAATTGCATATTTACATTTTTTTTTAATACTAAGAACTATCTCTTCACTTCACTGCACTTTATTTGTCTGACAGAATATGTTTGTAGATCGGCAACTAAATAGATTTAGTATCATAATATTTTATTTTTACTTTTTTGAGTTTATGTAGATTAGTATATGATAATCTTTTTGTAATTTTTGGATTTCTGTAGATTCAATATAATAATCTTTTTTATAATGGTACCTTAATTTATTTAATGGTTTTGCCGATTTTTGGACCATTGTGAAATTGCTCCAATCATTTGAAGTTTTATTAAGATTGTGTTTGCTCCAAATTAGAATTTCTAATTAATCAAGACTGAGAGTCGAGGGTTGTCTCGAAGGAATATTAATGTTGACGAAAATGTGTTTTTTTTCAATTTTCTTCCCTTCTATGTTTTTTATTTTTTAATTATTCCTCGCATAGTATGCGGGTTGTGAACTAGTATATACTTATATTTGCAAACTTTCTAATGACACGTGCCACAATTTCCTTGACTTATCTCAATCTCTCTCTTCCCAATTCTCTTTCGTTTTGAAATCCCTTGATTCTTATCATTTCTCTCTCACAAGTTTTAATCTATACTGTTTATTTTTTAAAAATGATCTTAACCATTCATCCCTAAGTATTCTTTACTTTTCTCTTTTCCCTACCTACATCGCCACTCATTTTTTTCTTCGACATCTCTCTCCTATCGTCGTCGACCTAATATTTGCAGCGGTGAGGCGATTATCATTTTTGTCGGCCTTTAATTTGGGAATTTATGCAAATTGGGTCTCGAAAATAGGTATGGTTTTTTTTTTAAACCGAGTGCATCATCTCTGCCTTCATTTTCGAGTTTTTCAATTTTGCGATTTTGTTTTGGAATTCGTTTTGTGATTTTTTATTAGTTTGATATGCAATTTTTTTCTAATCTGCATAGCATTATTGGAAATTCAAATTATTCTTAAACTATATTTGCTATTTGTGATTTGTTCTTGAAATTTGTTTGCTATTCATTTGTTCTTGATTAGGGTTTCTAGCCGTAGCCAATCTCCTCCGCCTGTCCCCGTTCCTCTCCCGCCGATTACATAATTTTTGGATTTAATGGGTGATCTTTGTAATCTAAATTTCTAAAGCCTAACGTTTTGAAAAATATGAAAACAAAATCAAATCTGCTTTGTTTATTCAATTTATTGTGTATTCTTATATTGCGGATTTCCCCTTGATCTACTGCGGTCGTCTTCATTGTCATTTTTGGTAAGATTATCATCTAAAGTTGTGGGACTCTAATGATTTGCTTTGTCTAATTTCATCACAACCTGTCTGATCATATGGTAATTCCTTCAACTGAAATATATATCTTTCTTGGCTATTCTTCTTTTTGGTCAATTCAATTTACTGTCTACAACTATCTTTTCTGATAATTTGAGTGCCTGAATATCTTAATATGAAGGTACATTCACCTACTTTTCTTCTCACTGTATATGCATATTGTTAACATGGGCTCAAGATTTACATCTTTCTTTGAATACCTAATTTCAATCATTTTGTATTAATATTTCAACCCATATAAGAAATAATTATTTGTAAGATTAATTTGTGTCCTTGATCTATTAGTATTTGTATTTTTTTTCAGTTCACAGTACCGGTATCATTGCTCACGAAGGTAGATTTTAGTTGTGTTTTCTCTTTTTATTTGTTATATTTTGGATATGTATGTTAATTTTGGATTCGATTTGTATCCCAGATTGTTTTTAGTTTATATTTTAGTTATGAATGAGATCTAACTATTACTAATTTCTCTTTCTTTTTTTTGTTCTGTTTCTACAATTGAATAGAGATACAAAATCTCAAGAAAAAAAAAATTGGTCCTTTTTTTGCAGTTTGTTGTTTCTATTCCTTTCTGTATTCAACTTCTATGAGAAATTCTCAAAATTTCACAGGTATTGAATATATATCTACCTTCTTAATTAACAATTAGTACATTCTTTCTTTTGGCGTTTTAATTTCTTACTAGCATGAACTCTCTCTCTCTTTCTCTCTATGTGTTTGTGTTTTGATATTCATTCTTTCTACAGTTAAAAGAGATTATATTTTGGTTTCAACTAATTGGGAAAATCATCTTTTGTTTGCTGCAATTGGAATTTTTATAAGTGAAAGCAGAGCTCAATCATTCACTTACCCCACAGTTTAGGTATATTTTCATTTATAGTTTGTGTTTCTGCATCTTAGTGATTACTGAGTTTTTTATTTCTTTAATTTTTGTGTGATAGCAAATTTAATCTGAATCTGCACCAATTCACATTAACATGCCATAATTCGATAACTAGGTAGCAGAGGAATTTAAACGAATTGTGCTATTGAGGAAATGATTTAAATTGATTTGTGCATGGTGTGTAGTGTTTGCAAATAAAATTCTTTTGACCAACATTTAAAATTGAAGTAATTGTAAGTTTTTTAAATTGATTTGTGCATGGTGTGTAGTGTTGTGCATGGTTGTTGCATTAGTTTCCCATCATTCATCATTGATAACTTCTTTATTACCCAGCAGTGTAGTAAAACCATCTCTTCTCTGCTATGAGTAAAACCTGAGATTGACCAGCTTGATAAAGGTCATTTGCATTGGAATGTTTGCTGATCAAAGTGTAAAACCAGATCAGTCCCAAGAAGAACAATATACAGCGTGTTGATTTATATGACCATACAAACACAAGACAAGAAGTATCTATTGAGCAGCCTTTGATGAACAGAAGCTGCTTCATCAACCCAGGGTATGTCTCCATTAATTTTGGTGTATGTTGTGCATATACTGCAAATAAAACAATTAAATTCCCTCTAAAGACCTTTTCGAAAGATATTGAAATTATCATCAAGCATATAAAATTGTATTCAATCATATAAACTAAAATTAGTGTAAGTAGATATTGCTTCAGAATTTGAGTTACATTTATTTCTTGGTATTTTAAGTGTTATCAATTGTGATCCTGCCTTACACAAGATTCTGGATGTCTTTGGTTGAAATGTCTTGAATCCATCAGGATATTATGATAAGGTGATCTATTTAAAAGAAGTTGAAGAGAGTTTTTTGGTTAAAATGTGTGATAGAAACTCGATGCATTTGCAAATTGTATCTAATCATTTATTTTTTGCAAATTGTATCTAATCATTTATTTTTTGCAAATTGTATCTATTTCGATTATAATAAACACATTATGTGTTAATTCAATTCTTTTTTTTTTTTTTAATTCTTCATTTTATGTTGAATTAGTCAATGTTTCGATTCAATCGTTTGTGATTTTCAGGCATTTAATTCATTAGATTTCTTCAACTATTTTCATATGCTTAAATATATTAATTCTCCATATTCTATCAATTTGGATTTATTTTTATAAATCTTCCTTTATTTTATTTTTTGGTAAATTGTGTTATTAGTTGCATCGAATTTAAATATATATGACAGACAGAATAAAACATGTGCTGAAATTGTTTGTTGACTTATCTATAATTTTGGATTTTTTTTTAATCCTAAATTAGTGTTACTCAAACAAGAATTATATATAGAAATTAACTTTATTTTTTACTTAATTATAGATGATTTGGTTAAAATTTTACACAAAGCAATTCACTAACTTAGCCAAAATCATATAGGATAATTAATTGTACTCAATCGATACCTTAATATATGGTCATTAATTTCTATTATTTTGCAATCTCTTAATTTTAGGCAATTAATTGATAATATTAAGACATATTGTATATTTACTTACAATTACAATATTATGCATCAACTTGCAGATAATTGACGTAAATATTTTTGCTAATTAATTGTAACTTGAACTTATTCCGTATATTTATTTGAATAACTTTTTTTAAAAGTTGGCAACATTTATTCAATAACTTTGGTATGAGTAAGTATTTTGATGATAATATTTACTCATTTGTCTTTAATAATTTGGTATGAATAAGTATTTTGATGATAGAGCTATACTTGCTCCAACATATAAAGAAGTTGAAAGTATTAATGAGACGGTGTTGACGATGATACTTGGTGTCTGGTGATACAAGTGAATCTTTTAGTTCATGTTTGTCCATCAGAGTTTAAACCCAGTGGTATGGGACATGTGTTTTCAATTATCCTTCTCAATTTTCTTAAATATTCTGCTCTACTAAAGTTTTTATGGCGAGAATGACATTGAGGCGGTGTTTGTTTTGGGATTGGCCAATCCGGATTTGGATTAACCCAATCCCAATCCAATCTCTCTTAATTCATCTCAATCCAAATACCAATACACACCTATAATACACCTACACACCTATTTTTATACCATCAAATCACTATCTCTCTTACTTTTCTTTCACACACTCATTCTCTCTCCTACTTTCTCCTCTCTCTTACTTTTTTTTCACTACTAACAATAATAAAATATTATAACATCACTTTTGATGTGACATAAAGTTAAATCTACCCCTACTTTTCAATCCTTAACCAAACACAACTTACACACAATTACTATTCATGGATTACTCAAATCCTAATCCAATCTACCACAATCCAAATCCAATTCAAATCAATCACAAACCAAACACCACCTGAGTGTTTCAGATGACACGACTTCCGTAAATTTTCGAAGTAGACAATTTCCTATTTTATTGTCTTTTGCAATGACGATAAATAAAATTCAAGACCAGTCCTTACAAGAAAGTTTTCTACAATTTATAATTTTGTATATTGATTTATTTTATAAATAAAATTATAATTCTCTATTTTATTAATTGTTTTTATATATGTAATGTAATCTATATTGCTACAACATTTCGTTTTTTATATTTTTAAATATATTAAATATTAAAATTAAAATATATTATAAATTTATTTAAATTCGCGTAAAACGCGGGTCTTACACTAGTATATATATATAAGAAAAGTAAAAAATGTGAAGAGAGAAAAAATAAATCAAAATTATTATAATTTTATGGGGAAAAGTTTTGTTTTAGTCCTATAAGTTTGAAATATTTCAAAAAAAATCCTTTAAGTTTCAACTTTACAAAATACGTCATTTACCTTTCAATTTTAATCATTTTTTACTTCAATTTTAATCCTTTATGTTTTGAAGGAATTATAATTGACTAATTTGGTGCCACATGTATTAAAAAATACCCCATCACTATTTCTCCTCTATATATATTAAAAAAAATAGAGTTAATAACACCCCAAAATATTTTATACACACCCCATAATTTTAAATATAAATATATATATATATATATATATATATATATATATATATATATATATATGAGTAGTGATATGGAACCAACCTTGGGGTTTTTTATGGAACCAGATTAGTGAGGTGTCACTCCGCGTCATTATCCACGTAATTCTTATTAATATAATTTAAAAGATAATTTAAAATAAATCTTATCCATTAAAATATATTTTAATTTTTTAATATTTAATCTCTCACTTAAACTTAATCGTTAGTAAAACCAGAAAACATTTCCAAAGCAAATCAAATCTTCCATCTGTCCACCAACATGCAGAAAGCTTTCCCACAACAAAGCAAATCAAATTTTCTGCAATTATTACTTATTTTCTCAGCAAAAAATAAGCAAATCAAGTTTTCTGCAATTATTACTTATTTTCTCAACAAAAAAATAAATTAATTTCATACCTTAATTTTCAATCTTGAATGTCACACATTAAACCGTTGTTTCATAAAATATTTTAGAAAGATTTGATGTATTGAAAATTCACTTGTATATAATGGATAAGTTTTTATCTATGATTTTTTTTTTTCAATTTACTAACACAAACAAATAGTGGTGATGGATGACAAAATTTATAATTTAGCAATAAAATGATAAAAAAAAAAATGATAATATTGAATCAAAACAGTGTCATTCAACAGTGCAATGTCGAAAGCTATCACTCAAGCATTCCCACAGTGAAAAATTCAAGTATTCTCACATACATATTATAATATGAAAAATGTAATATTATATTCCGAGACACCTCATTCATGAATTTGAAAATATTATATTCAGAGACAATTTGAACTAAGGTAAGGTGGTAAAACTACAAAGTTAGAAGATAATGAGTGGTTGCAAAATGTGTGTCAATATGACCCATGGAAAGAAATGATCAATTTGTTTTGTGTTTCCAGAAACAAGCAAATTTGTACTAAAAAAAACTTTATGTGTTTCTGAAACCTCAAAAACCTTTTGTTTTTGTGCTTACAAGAAACAAACAAGTTGATGATGCATTATATTAATCTTGAGTCTTGTTGCAAAGGCTCACACAAAGGTAAAGTAAATCCTTCATTTTCGATCCTCCATGGAGAATGCAAAGGTGTAACCGACAAAGGTGGTACAGATCAATTTTTATTCAATATTATCATTTTATTTATCATGTTACTGCTAAATTATAAATTATGTCATTCATCACCACTATTTGTTTGTGTTTGTAAATTGAAAAAAAAAAATCATAGATAAAAACTTGTTCATTATATACAAGTGAATTTTCTAATTTATAATACATCAAATATTTCTAAAATATTTTATGAAATAACTGTTAGAAAAATATACATATACAAGGACAATAAAATTAAGTTAGGAAATTAATTTATTTTTTACTGAGAAAATAAGTAATACAGTAAAAGCTCTCTATAGTCATATCCTTGAGACCACAAAAAAATATTCCTAAATGGGGGTTATTCCTAAATAGAGTTATAAGGTTTTTTTTTTTTTTAAATGCATGTATATTATATAATGGTATAATTAGTAGATACATGATGTAATGTGTTGAACTTAATTGAACTAATTTACTCACGTAATATGAAAAGACCATAGATGCATGTACTTGCTTTTGATTGCTTTAATTTTTTCATCTATAAATACTATGTATAATACATTTTTTTTAAATCAACTTAAATCTATTGTAAAATTATTGTCACAATCAACCTTGAACAAGTATTTTAAATCAACTTAAATCTATTGTAAAATTATATATATTATTATGATTTATTCCTAAATGAAGGTGTATTTCTTTATGTTGGGACTTGAAAAAATATGAATTATGACAATATGGAGTTTATTCCAAATTATAACTGGTCCCAAGTTGGGACCATGAATTTTTATTCCTAAAGAGAGTTTATTCCTTAATAGAGTATTCTTTTTTAGAGGTCTTACTGTAATTGCAGAAAATTTGATTTGCTTTGTTGTGGGAAAGCTTTCTGCATGTTGTTGGACAGATGGAAGATTTGATTTGCTTTGGAAATGTTTTCTGGTTTTACTAACGATTAAGTTTAAGTGAGAGATTAAATATTAAAAAATTAAAATATATTTTAATGGATAAGATTTATTTTAAATTATCTTTTAAATTATATTAATAAGAATTACGTGCATAATGACGCGGAGTGACACCTCACTAATCTGGTTCCATAAAAAATCGAAGGTTGGTTCTATATCACTACTCATATATATATATATATATATATATATATATATATATATATATATATAAAATAACTAAATAATCTTTACATAATAAAGAGTAAAATAATTTTAAAAAATAACTTCAAAAAATCTGAAAAAAAAATGTAATTAAAATTTATAAGTATTTTAAAAAACTAACCAAATCTTTAAAAATAATTAATTTACATAAATTAATTAATTTTTTTAAAAAAAATCTTAGAAAATTTAATAGAATCTGAAATTAAAAAATAAATCATCAAAAAAAAATTCAAAATATTAAAAAAAATTAATAAAACGTAAAAAAAGGTAAATTAAAAAAATCAATAAAAAAGTAAGATTTTATTTTTTATTTAATTTTCTTAATATTTATTTTTGATTGAATTGATTTTTCTTTCATTTTTTATCTTATTTTTTTTTAATTGAATCATTAATTGGTATTTTTAATTTAATTATTTTATAAATTTTATTTGATTTATTTAATATTTATAGATTTTATTTGGATTTAATTGATTTTTTCATTTAAATATTTTTTAATATTGAGTTGATTTTTTTAAATATTTTTAAATTTTATTTAATTTTTCGTATTATTAAATATTTTTTAATTAATTTTTAAAATTTATATATAGTTTTAATGATTTTGAATTTTAAATTATATTTTTAATTTTTATTCAATTTGTATTTATTTTGAGGGATAAAGGGTAAATAGGAAAGAATTAGAGTGTGTTTAGTAATAAAATTTGATTTTTAAATTTTAGTGGAGTGTGTATAAAATTGGAGGTTTATATAAAATTTTATTAGATGTTAGTAGCCTTACACAAAAAAAAAATATTTGCATCTACTCCAAACTAATTGTTTTGCTCCTCTATATATATGAAAAAAAAAATTAAAAATTGCATCTACTTCAAACTAATTAATTTATTTATTTGAAATATATTTATTTATCATGAATATTTGATAAAATGATGATATTATCATTAAATTTAGTTATACGATTTCAATTAATAGAGAAAAATAATATAAGGGTTACTTAGTCATTTTATATACATTTATTATTGTATTTAAAATTATGGGGTGTGTATATAGTATTTTTGGGTGTTATTAACTCTATTTTTTTAATATATATAAAAGAGAGATAGTGATGTGGCATGATGATGTGGCCTTTTTAATATATGTGGCACCAAATTAGTCAATTATAATTCCTTCAAAACATAAAGGATTAAAATTGAAGTAAAAAAGGATTAAAATTGAAAGGTAAAGGCCGTATTTTGTAAAGTTGAAACTTAAAGGATTTATTTTGGAATATTTCAAAGTTAAAGGACTAAAATAAAAATTTCCCCTAATTTTATGTAAAAGAATGAATAATTATTACTAAATATGAGAGACCAATTTAACAAAAAATGGAGTAAAGCTTTAAGTGAAACATTTAAAATGATACTAGTAGTAAATTATAATGGTTAAAAAAGGAACGAAAGGGTATTAATAGGGGTGTGCATGGTTCGGTTTGGTTAACCAAACCGCCCGTAAATCGTAAACCAAACTATAAACCGTTCTTTTTTTTCAAAACCGTGAACCAAACCGTATTTATAAAAACCGTTCGGTTTGAAACCATAATATTTCGGGCGGTTCGGTCGGTTTTGACCGAACCGTAGTTTTGCTCTTTTTTTCCTTATACAAAATAATAATAAAAATGTAAAATACAATCTCAATAGAAAAGACAAAATGAAATTCCAATAATTCAAAATATAATTCGAATAGACGAAATGCTATTACAACGTTCACAAACTAGTTGTTAAAAAATAACTAAATAACCACAAAAAGAAACAACAAACTTTTGCCTTTTTCGAGATTTTAGATTGATCAGATTGAGTGAGACTGTGAGAGGCTGAGAGCGTCATGCACGTAGAGGTGCTAAATAGAAGAGAATGAGTAGGGTTTCTGATTTTGGACAATTGGGCTTGTCGGCTTGAAAAATGTCTTGAGTTTACTAGTTTAGGGATTATATAATATAAAGACTATAAATCTATAATATATATAATATTTATTTAGATAATATTATAATATATATATATATATTTATATATATAAAACAAGTTCGGTTTGGTTCGGTTTTTTACGTTTTTTCATTAGTGAAAACAGTAAACCAAACCATACTAAAAAAAAAATCAATTATAAAAACCATAAATCGAACCGTAAACCAAAAACCGAACCATATTTAATGGTTTGGTTTGGTTTGGTCGGTTTGGTCGGTCTGAACCATACTTTACACACCCCTAGATATTAAACAGTAAACACATTTTGTAACCAACAAATACAATGGACATTATATCAAATAGTAGATTAAATAACCTGCAATCAACAAAAACTCTTCATAATTATTTTTACAAATAATAAAGCCATAGAAAGTAGAAACTATAGTCATATGATACGCCTGAGCTCATACATATAATAAGACTATGTTTTTTTTGGTGAGTTTTAAAAAAATTCAAAATTAAATTATTTTTCACAATCGGGTTTTTCATCAACTTTGAAGGCTCACAATCTATTCTCTCTTTGGACATATGTCTCTTTTTTTTTTATTGGATATCATAAAGTTGTCATATTCATTAACTTTGTTCACATGCTCTTGTCTACTTTCACATACAGGTCAAGTCGACATTAAGGGCATGTTTGTTTTGAGATTTTGAAAATTTTGAAATCCGAATTTCAAAATCTAGTGGATTTCAAAATTCTAATACTTTTTATGTTTTGTGTTTGTTTTGGGATTTATGTAGGGTAGGATTTAACTTTATAGTATAAGATTATAGGTTTTATAGGTATTTATATAGGGTTTATAGGTATTTATATAGGTTTTATAAGTATTTATAAAGTTGACTTTTATAGTGTTATAGGGTGGAATTTTGAAATCCTGAATCAAAATCTCAAACTGTAACGGGGGTGGAGTTTCGAAATCTCAAATCCGGATTTTCCATCCCAAAACAAACATGCCATAATAGTCATAAAGGTGTCATAGTGATTAACTTTGTTCACATGTTCTTGTCCACTTTCACATGACATTATTATAGTCATAAAAGTGTCATAATGATTAACTTTGTTCACATTCTCTTGTCATCTTTTAGTCAACACGTCCAATTTACATAAATCAATTATCTTGATCACATGCTCTTGTTCACTCTCCACTTTATATATCATCTTGAAAACCACATCGTCATAGGCAAAATCCTTATATTTACTCTTAATTCACTTCATGTCAAGTACTCCTTCAAAGTGATTAAATAATAGATATAGTACAAGTGATGTGATTGGAAGAAGGAGAGAGATAGAGAGAAAAAAGTAAAATTTATAGTGAAGTGTAAGAAAAAATACTTACCAAAAAAGGTATGGAAAGTTTATAGACGGACGGACTAAAATGGTAAAATGGAAAACTTATAGACGGACGGAGGGAGTATAATTTATACCCAATAGTTCTACTCAAAACTTTTTCTCCGTTACTCAATGATAGATTGACTAATAGCCGCATCAATTTTGATAGAAAAATAATAATTGAGTGATCAATTTTGATAGTGATTAAATGTGGGTGACCAAATCTGAAAAGTGGTAACTTCAGTGACCAAAAGTAATATTTTCCCAATTTTTAAATCAATTATTTCCTCCGTTTACGAAAATTGTGTCTTTTTATTTGGGTACAAATTTTAATAAAATATAATAAAATAAAGGTATTGTGAAGTTATTGTGAAATTAAAATAAAGTTGGTATTTTTATAAAAGAAAATGATCATACTTTGGATGATAAATAAAAAAAGTAAGCCTATTATTTATAAACGAGTACGATATTATCTATAACAAAAAAATATGTAATGAAACCAGAGAAATTATGAGGTGTTTACAACAAACTCTTTAAAACCAATTTTCAGTTTTTAACTTTAGAAAAGTTAAAAGATACTGTATTATTTGTAGGGTCTTACTTTAATAATAGGTGACCAAAATTAACACCTTATATAAAGAATGTGATCAATTTTCATAAAATAATTAAATAATTAATATTTTAATATATATATATATAAATATAAAATATTCTTATAATATTTTTAATTAAACTTCTCTTTAATTAACATTTATTTATTTTACTTTTTTAATTATAAATATTAGTAACATTTATTTATTTTATTTTTTAATTATAAAAAATCGGATCATTTTGACTCAATGGCCCGACAATCCGTTCAAAGCCTGATGGACCCGACCGAAAACAGCCCAACCCAGCCCGAAAAAGGACACGACGAGTTGGTCCGGCTCGACCCGAAAAGTATGGTCCGATCCGACATGTTTGATAATCATAATTGTATAATATTTTATTATTAAATATTTTAACTCATTTAAATTTTAAAGGATACTATTGTCATTTAATATTTATTAATTTAATCTATTAGTAAGACGAAGTTATGCGATTGTACATTGCATAGAGCAAACGCATTATTGCGAAGTGCAATCATATGCAAATAATTATATGTGTTGGATCAATGATCCAATAATATTTAATGTGTTTGTTGTTATAGAAAGACTTTTGTTTGTATTATTAAATTGGATTGCACTATTGTGTATCAGTTACCTACATGTAATTTGTTCTTATTTAATATTTGAACTAATACTATATAATGTGTGAGTTAATACTATATTGTATTTAAATTAATACTCCGTATTATATTTTATTTAAACTAATATTATACTAACATTCACGGATTCACCCATTTAAAAAATTGTACTATTAAATAAAAATAAATTATATGTATATAACTTTTGCTTAAATGATAGTGCAAATGAAGAATATTGAACCCTGATATACTATTAAGTATTAACCCAACCTCATAGGTTGGGCATAGTCGTTAAAAAATATGCAGTCCAATTATGAATTCATCAGAGAAACTATTTGATAAACCACTTACACTATTATAATAATATTCACATATTTTACATGTTATATACTCCCTTCATTCCCCTTTAAGTTTTACCTTCGAAGATGATATAAATTTTAAAGAATATACTAGTATTTTATATAAAATTTTGGTAAAAAAAAAAAATGTTAAAAAAAAGTATAAGAAAAGAAAAAATGTGAAGAAAGAAAAAAAAATCACAATTAATATAATTTTGTGTAAAAGAACGAATAATTATTAATAAATGTGAGAGACCAACTTAATAAAAAATGGAGTAAAACTTTAAGTGGAACATTTAAAATGATAAATTATAATGGTTAAAAAGGAACAAAGGGTATTAAACAGTGAACACATTATTTTGTAACCAACAAATACAGTGGGCATTATATCAAACAGTGGATTAAATAACCTGCAATCAACAAAAACTCTTCATAATTATTTTTGCAAAGAATAAAGCCATAGAAAGTAAAAACTATAGTCATATGATACGCCTGAGCTCATACATAATAAGACTGTTTATATGAGTTTTAAAGAAAATCAAAATTACATTATTTTTCAATCGGATTTTTCATCAACTTTGAAGGTGTGAAACAGTCTATTCTATCTTTAGACACTTAGTCTCTTTTTTTATTGGATATCATAAAGTTGTCATGTTCATTAACTTTGTTCACATGCTCTTGTCTACTTTCACATACAGGTCAAGTCCACATTAATAGTCATAAATGTGTCATAGTGATTAAACTTTGTTCACATGTTTTTGTCCACTTACACATGACATTATTATTGTCATAAATGTGTCATATCAATTTTGTTCACATGTTTTTGTCATCTTTTAGTCACCACGTCTCATCTACATAATACAATTATCTTGATCACATGTTCTTGTTCACACTCCACTTTATATATCATCTTGAAAACTACATCTTCATACACTAAATTCTTCTCTTTACTCTTAATTTGCTTCATGTCAAATATAATTTATACCCAATAGTTTTTGGTAAAAAGAGTAAAAAAAGAAAAAATGTAAAGAAAAAAAATATAAAAAAAGTAAAAAATGGGAAGAGAGAAAAAAAAATCACAATTAATATAATTTTGCGTAAAAGAATGAATAATTATTAATAAATGTGAGAGACCAACTTAACAAAAAATGGAGTAAAATTTTAAATGAAACATTTAAAATGATAAATTATAGTAATGGTTAAAAAGGGACGAAGGGAATTAAACCGTACACACATTATTTTGTAACCAACAAATACAATGGGCATTATATCAAACAGTAGATTAAATAACCTGCAATCAACAAAAACTCTTCATAATTATTTTTGCAAATAATAAAGCCATAGAAAGTAGAAACTATATATAGTCATAGATACGCTGAGCTCATACATAAGACTATGCTTTTTTTTTAGTTTTAAAACCATTCAAAATTAAATTATTTTTCACAATCGGATTTTTCATCAACTTTGAAGGCGTCCTAGGCCTGAGACAATCTATTCTCTCTTTGGACACATGTCCATTTTTTTATTGGATATCATAAAATTGTCATTTTGATTAACTTTGTTCACATGCTCTTGTCCACATTCACATGTTGGTCAAGTCGATATTACTAGTCACAAATGTGTCATAGCGATTAAACTTTGTTCACATAGAGATCACACTTTTATTCATTGTCATTTTCTTTAAAATTGTGTTATTTTAACTTTTATTTTAAAGCAAAAAGGTAAAATTAAATGTATAATTTGTTATGGACAATCATGGGGTAAGATTTTAAAAATAAAATACTCCTAATTTACCCCCTTATTTAAAAAATTACTCTACACACTTTTGAAAATTATACTATAATTTTACCCATAATCAATATTTATGTTCTTCAATCTTTTCTTTCCATATTTTTTGCATTAACTTTTTCAATTTAATTAAATAAGGATATTTTTTTTTTAAAATGACATAAAACTAGTTGAAAAGATAAATAACATAGATAAAATTTAAAGGCACCTTACCCAACCCAGCCCGTGAAGACTATAATGCTATACCTAGTAGTAAAATATTAATTTCTATTCCCTCTCCAAAAAAAAATATTAATTTTTATTTGTACATATTATAATAAAGTAGAAAAAAAAATGTGCGAGGAGATTGTGGTTCCCGGCTACCATTATACTTGATAAATAAATAATTTTCTTAATTTTATATAATAAAATAATAAAAAATTCATAAAAGATATTAAGTTCCACCATTCAATTTTTTTAAGATAAATTTTTTTACACTTTTCACTTATATTCAATTACATTTTTTCAGTGACTAAAAATTTTAAGAAAAAATGTAATTAAACTTTTAAGTGGAAAATTTTATTCAGTAAAAAGTGTAATATTTAAAAGTAAAAAATGTAAGTCATTGTAATTAAAAAATGCAACACAATATTACTAAAAGTGTAATTCAATATTACTGAAAAGTGTAAGTCACTGTAATTGAAAAATGCAATATAATATTTCTACTGAAACGTATAAGTTATTATAATTAAAATTAAAATGTGTCACAATATTACTTACAAAATGTAAGTCATCCAAATTTAAATTTTAAAAGAACATTTATTACGAGATGGAGGAGGGGATATCAAATTAAAAAGGGATTACATCTTTTTTAGTCCATTAAGTTACCATGTTTTTTAATTTAGTCCACCAGATTACCACTTTTTGAATTTAGTCCATTAAGTTTCGATTTATTTTGATTTTGGTCCAGTAACCTGCTATAGCAGGTTTAGCAGGTCATTTTTTAAAACACACCCCCAAGATTGAACACACCACACTAAAATTTAAAAAAAAATTGTTATTACTATACACACCCCAATCCTTTCCTATTTAATAAATTATCAAAAATAATTAAATTAAAAAACCTTAAAATTTAAATTAATATAAAAATTTAAAAAATAGCCTAAATCTTCAAAAATTAAAAAAGCTAAAAAAACTAATTAATTTAATTAGTTTCGAAGATTTAGTTGATTTTTTACTATTTTTGAAGATTTTTATTTTTATTAAAAAATCTTCAAAAATATTAAAAAATCAACTAAATTTTAAAAAATAATTAAATTAATTATTTTTTTAGTTTTATTAAAATTTTGAAGATTTATTGTATTTTTTTATAGATTTTATTTATATTTTTCATATTAATTTGAATTCTTACTTTTTTTTTAATTAAATTATTTTTGATAATTTATTAAATATTTTTATAATTTTATTTAACTTTAATTGATTTTTGAATTTTTGTGTTTAACATTTGGAGTGTATATAATATTTATGGGGTGATATTAGGTTCATTTAATATAAAAGAAATATTTAAAATAAAAAAAAAGTTTAAAACTCCAATGCTTTATTAATATTTTATTTGCCTTCTAACTTTTATAAAAATGTCGACAATAAGGCTAAATTAAATTTTAAAATTGTAGAAAATAACTAAATCTTCAAAACTAATTAAATTAATTAATTTTTTTAGCTTTGTTTAATTTTTGAAGATTTAGGCGATTTTTAATAGGTTTTAATTATTTATAATTTTCATATTAATTTGAATTCTTATTTTTTAATTTAATTATTTTTTATAATTTATTAAATAGGATAGAATTGAGGTGTGTAAATAAAACATAATTTTTAAATTTTAGTGTGGTGTGTTTAACCTTTGGGGTGTGTATAACATTTTAGTTTTTTTTATTTTAGAAGATTTAGGCTATTTTTTATAGATTTTAATTATATTTTTTATATTAATTTGAATTTTTAGGTTTTTTAATTTAATTATTTTTGACAATTTATTGAATAGGAAAGGATTGGGGTGTGTATAGTAATAACAAAAGTTTTTTAAATTTTAGTGTGGTGTGTTTAACATTGGGGGTGTGTATAACATTTTATGGGGTGTGTTTTAAAAAATGACCTGCTAAACCTGCTATAACAGGTTACTGGACCAAAATCAAAATAAATCGAAACTTAATGGACTGAATTCAAAAAGTGGTAATCTGGTGGACTAAATTCAAAAACATGAAAACTTAATGGACTAAAAAAAATATAATCCCAATTAAAAAACAAGGGAAAAACTGAGTCAGATTTTTAAGGGAAAATATCACATTTGTCAACGAAGTTTACCTCCTTTTAAATTTGATCATCTATATTTAATCAAAATTAATCATTTAGTTATTTTTTTCTATCTTTTTTATCAAAATTGATGTTGTTGTTAGTCCATATGTCATATGTCAGTGACTAACGGAGGAATTTTGCGCGAACTTTTTTTTTTTTGACATCATTTCTCCCTCTCTTAATTTCTAAACCGTAAACCACACCCTCAAAAAAAAAAAACAATTTTTACTATCTTCAATTAATATTGATGGTGCGTGACTAAAAAAATTAAAAAAAATCTACAAATAAATAGAGTGATTTTGAGTTTGTACGAAGAACTGAAGATGTCTAAAGGGAACAAGAATCCTTCTGCACCCCGGTTTATCAATTTTTTTTGTTTGTTTTATATGCAGATGAAAATAAGTATGTGAGTGTAAAGGTTTATGCTAGATTAGAGAATGAAAATGAGACATTTGATAATAGTAGTGATGAGTTTGAGAGTATTCGGGGATCTGATGAAAAACTGAATCTAGAAATATTGAGTAAGGGTTGAACTTATCTTTTCATTAAAAAAAGAAGCTAAGAAGACATTACCATTTTTTGTATTAAAAGGGGAATGAGTAAGAATACAAGGCTTACACTCCACCGTACACAAAATGCTTATGGAATTACAAGAATGAAAGTATTAAGTAAAATTGGGTTGGAAAGTATTATGTGAAGAAGTTAAAAAATAATCCAAGTTTAGAGTTGAGGTATGCATCAAACTGAAAGTCAATATCTCAATGTAACATACATATAGAGCAAGGAAGAAGGCATTGAAGCTAATAGAGGATACAAAAGGACTAATCGTGGGTCATCTGTGATGTTAAAATTAACTGACAATGATGGTCAAGGTAGTGCACCTCAATTTCAGAGGTTGTGTGGAGAGTGAAATTAGAGATACTTGAGTGATTTTTAATATTGCTGGATAATAATGATATTGAGTTTGATAATAAATATGCTTGACTTTCATATTGAGTTTGATAATCAGTATGTTTGGACTTTCATGAGTGATAAGCAAAAAAAATGGTTGATCCAGCATTTGAGAGTCTATTTTCTGAAGCAGATAACAGATTTTGTGTACAACACCTTCACACAGTAACATGAAAAAAAGATGGTTTTTCAGGTCTTACAATTAAGAAGGTATTGTGGGCAGCAGTCTTCCCAGTGATGCAGACATACTTCAATTCTTTGACCAATAACATGTGTGAGAGCTTCAACTCACTCATTCTTCCTGCAAGAGAAACCAATCAT
This sequence comes from Galeopsis tetrahit, assembly GCA_963675135.1. Classification (NCBI taxonomy): domain Eukaryota; kingdom Viridiplantae; phylum Streptophyta; class Magnoliopsida; order Lamiales; family Lamiaceae; genus Galeopsis; species Galeopsis tetrahit. The sequence continues at coordinate 44,463,444 of OY776131.1, forward strand.
CACCGCTTGAAAGTTGAAACAATCAGAAACATTATCATAGTGTGCAATATGCCCAAAATCAAGTTGACACTACAAAAAGAAAAATATGAAGAAAACAGTTGAATGCATTCCTATGAAATCAGATGATTGGCATTTTCAAATCATGTGACCATTCGATCAACCCAAGGTAGACATATCACAAAAATTATGCAGTTGTAGAAGATGGGATTTAATAGGATCCCCTATAACCGTGCTATTTCAACCATCTACAGTAGGGACAGCCATCTACAGTAGGGATGAGCAAACGAGAGTCTTATGTACACCCTTTTTACAGTGTAGATGCAAAAGCATATGCACATTTTATTTTAGAGATCATGAGTTCAGATTTTTAGTCAAAGTGTGGTTTGATACGACCTTTGCCTCCTAAGTATGAAAAAATGGCATACAGACTTAAAAAAAATTGAGAAGAGGTCATAATGAACCCCCATCCACACAAGTTACACAACCAACTTATCCACATGGGTAAAAAGAAATCAAAGACCTTCGATGTGTTAGGATACAATGTAAGAACTTATCAGAAAAAATGAAACAAATTTAGAAAAGCAAGAATGTATTTCAATTTAATGCATTTCTAGAACATTTGGTGATTCATCAACCAACCTCAGATAGCCAAGAATTATCAGTAAATTGTTAATAATCATATAACTCAATTATGATTTGATTTATTATCATCTCATTGTTATTGTTGTTGATTTATTTTTCATTTTAGCACAGAAAATGGGAAACTCAGGAGGTAGTAAGAAAAGAAATAATCAGGAGTAAATGTGAGTGTCTGACTTGTTTTATAATTACTATAGGTTGTGCTGTAGAAACTCACAAGTAGAAGTTAAATTCATCACAAAATTGAAAAAGGGGAAGAAATGGTTATGAGAAATCAACATTCTCATTATTATGAATTGTTCGTTGAAGAAGATAGCAGTTGTGACTATTTATACAAATTGTGAACGGGAAACTAACAAAAACGTATTCACGTTTTTACAAGATAGAAAATAGAAAATTTTACAACTTCTTCAATCAAGGGTACACAATTCAATTATTATGAAAGGGATAGTGAATTACATGCTACACAATCCAATTATTGTGAAAGTGTAGTATTTTATATAAATTTTTTGCAAAAAGTGTACAAAAAAGTAAAAATGTAAATATATATATAAAAGAAAAGTAAAAAATGTGAAGAGAAAAAAAATCACAATTATTATAATTTTATGTAAAAGAATGAATAATTATTAATAAATATGAGAAACCAACTTAACAAAAATAAGTTGAAAATGATACTCAATAGTAAATTATAATAGTTAAAAAAGAACGAAGGGTATTAAACAGTAAACACAATATTTTGTAATCAACAAATACAATGGGCATTGTATCAAACAGTAGATTAAATAACCTGCAATCAACAAAAACTCTTCATAATTATTTTTACAAATAATAAAGCCATAGAAAGTAGAAACTATAGTCATATGATACGCCTGAGCTCATACACATAATAAGACTATGTTTTTTTGTTGAGATTTAAAAAAATTCAAAATTAAATTATTTTTCACAATCGGGCTTTTCATCAACTTTGAAGGCTCACAATCTATTCTCTCTTTGGACACATGTTCTTTTTTTTATTGGATATCATAAAGTTGTCATGTTGATTAACTTTGTTCACATGCTCTTGTCCACTTTTACATGCAAGTCAAGTCGACATTAATAGTTATAAAGGTGTCATAGTGATTAACTTTATTCACATGCTCTTGTCCACTTTCACATGACATTATTATAGTCATAAATGTGTCATAGTGATTAAATTTATTCAGATGCTCTTGTCATCTTTTAGTCAACACGTCCAATCTACATCAAAATCCTTATATTTACTCTTAATTGACTTCATGTCAATTTATACCCAATAGTTCTACTCAAAACATTTTCTCCTTTACTCAATGACAGATTGACTAACAACCGCATCAATTTTGATAGAAAAATAATAATTGAGTGATCAATTTTGATAGTGATTAAATGTGGGTGACCAAATCTAAAAAATGATAAACTTCAGTGACATATTTTCTCGATTTTTAAATCAATTATTCCCTCCGTTTACAAAAATGGTGTCTTTTTGATTGGATACAAATTTTAATAAAAAGTAGATAAAATAAGGGTGGTGTATAAATTACGATATTATCTATAACAAAAATAAATGAACCTACTATTTATAAACGATTACGATATTATCTATAACAAAAAAATATGTAATGAAACCAGAGAAATTATGAGGTGTTTACAACAAGCTCTTTAAAACCAATTTTCAGTTTTTGACTTTAGAAAAGTTAAAAGATATTATTTGTAGGGTCTTACTATCGTCAATGGCAATCAGAAATAACACTTTATAATTTATACTCCTATATCTTTATCATAGTGCAAACAATATTCGCAAAATAATTAAATAATTAATATTTAAAATATATATATATATATATATATAAAAGAGTATAAAATATTCTTATAATATTTTTAATTAAACTTCTCTTTAATTACTCCGTAACATTTATTTATTTTACTTTTTTAATTATAAATATTAATATTTATTTATTTATTTTATTTTTTAATTATAAAAAATCGGGTCATTTTAACTCAGTGGCCTGACAATCCGTTCAAAGCCTGATGGAACCAACCGAAAACAGCCTAACACAGCCCGAAAAAGGACACGACGAGTTGGTCCGACTCGACCCGAAAATTATGGTCCGATCCGACATGTTTGATAATCATAATTGTATAGTATTTTATTATTAAATATTTTAACTCATTTAAATTTTAAAGGATACTATTGTCATTTAATATTTATTAATTTAATCTATTAGTAAGACGAAGTTGTGCGATTGTACATTGCATAGAGCAAACGCATTATTGCGAAGTGTAATCATATGCAAATAATTATATGCGTTGAATCAATGATCCAATAATATTTAATGTGTTTCTTGTTATCGGGAAGTGTGAAGTCTTGTTTGTATTATTAACTTGGGTTGCACTATTGTGTATCAGTTACATACATGTAACTTGTTCTTGTTCCTATTTAATATTTGAACTAATACTATACAATGTGCGAGTTAATACTATACTGTATTTAAATTAATATTTTATTTTATTTAAACTAATATTATACTGCATTTGCCATGACTCATGAGTAACATTCATCCATTTAAAAAATTATATTAAATAGAAATAAATTACATATTACTGGTATATCCGAGTATTTGTATTAACTTTTGCTTAAATGATAGTGCAAATGAAGAATATTGAATCCTGATAGACTATTAGCCCAACTTCATAGGTTGGGCATAGAAACGACTATGTTTACTCTTTAAAAATAATTTTCAGTTTAAAATAAAAAAATATGCAGCCCAATTATGAATTCATAGAGAAACTATTTGATAAACCACTTACACTATTATAATAATGTTCACATATTTTACATATTATATACTCCCTTCATTCCACTTTAAATTTTACCTTTTTGGGGATGATACAAATTTTAAAGAATATAGTATTTTATATAAATTTTTTGTAAAAAAAAAAAGTATAAGAAAAGTAAAAAAATGGGAATAGAGAAAAAAAATCATAATTAATATAATTTTGTGTAAAAGAATGAATAATTATTAATAAATGTGAGAGACCAACTTAACAAAAAAATGGAGTAAAACTTTAAGTGGTAAAATGATAAATTATAATGGTTATAAAGAAACGAAGGGCATTAAACAGTAAACACATTATTTTGTAACAAACAAATACAATGGGCATTATATCAAACAGTAGATTAAATAACCTACAATCAACAAAAACTCTTCATAATTAATTTTGCAAAGAATAAAGCCATAGAAAGTGGAAATTATAGTCATATGATACGCTTGAGCTCATACTTAAGACTATGTTTATTGGTGAGTTTTAAAAAAATTCAAAATTAAATTATTTTTCACAATCGGATTTTTCATCAACTTTGAAGGTGTGAGGCAATCTATTTTCTCTTTGGACACATGTCTCTTTTTTTATTGGATATCATAAAGTTATCAGGTAGATTAACTTTGTTGGGAAATTTTTTTTTTAGTCCTATAAGTTTAAAACATTGCAAAATAAATCTTTTAAATTTCAAATTTTACAAAATACATCCTTTATGTTTCAAACATTCAATTTCAATCCTTTTTTTTATTCAATTTTAATCATTTATCTTTGAAAATAATTAATTGGTGACTTGGCACTTCATGTATTAAAAAAAAAGGACACATCATCATGCTACATCATTATTCCTTCTATTAAAAAAAGAAAATAAGAGTTATTTGAAGAAAAAAAAATTCTACACAAAAAATAAATAAATAATCTTGCTCTAAACCAATTAATTCACTCAAATAATTACAAAAGGAAGTGGATATATTTGTAAAAAAATTTGTCATATGATATAATTGTAAAATAAAATAAAATCGTATTTTTTTTAACAAAGAAGTAGCCTTTTAATGTATTAATTAGTTCAACAGTGCAACTGATGCATAACTTTTTAGTAAATTAAGTAATAGTATATTTTAAAAATACACATCTAATGTGATTCTTCTTATATATTCCAATAGATATGAGGTTATCTTTGTCAAAAAAAAAAAAATCTTTATTTATTAATTTTGATGAAATTTAATCTTAACTTGAAATATTAATTTGTTTAAATTTAAGAGTGGGTGAATAATTTATACATTAATTCTGTATTAATTAATTAATTTTGAGTGATTGAGTAATAAAAAGAATTATAGGGACAAATTAAAATTTATATTAAAATATTAGGAAAGAATATTGAATCAGGCTTTTTGGAGAATAACACAAGTCGAGGAAAAAAATTGGTCTAGTAATTCTGAGACATTTTAAAATTAATTAATTAATACGGAATGTATAAATTATTCGTTCACTCGTAAATTTAAACAAATTAATATTTCAAGCTAGGATTAAATTTCATCGTATTAAACTCATGAGTTATTCATAGAATTTGTTACCTTCAAAAATAAAATAAAATTAAGGGTCATTTTTTTAATGCATGGAGTATAATTTTATTTTTAATGGAACACCCTTAATTTTTTTTGGAAGAGAACTAATTGATTTTGAGTGAATTAATTGGTTTGGAGCAAAATAATTTTTATTTTTTTTGTGTATATAACTTTTTTTTTTTGTAATAAAGACATTCTAAAATTAATTAATTAATACAGAATGTATAAATTATTCGCTCACTTTTAAATTTAAATAAATTAATATTTCAAGTTAAGATTAAATTTCATCGTATGAATTTAAAAAAATTAATAAATAAAGACTATTTTTTTAGATAACTCATATCTTCTTTTTTTTTTTTTGACAAAGATAACCTCATATCTATTGAAATATATAAGAAGAATCACATTAACGGGTGCGTAGATGTGTATTTTTAAAATATACTATTACTTATTTTACTAAAAAGTTATGCATCAGTTTCACAGTTGAACTAATACATTAAAAGGTTACTTCTTTGTAAAAAAAAAAAAACACGATTTTATTTTATTTTACAATTATATCATTATGACAACCTTTTTTACAAATATATTCACTTTCTTTTGTAATTTTTTGAGTGAATTAATTGGTTTAGAGCAAGATAATTTATTTATTTTTTGTGTAGAGAACTCTTTTTTTTTCTTTTCAAATAACTCTTCTTTTTTTTTTTAATAGAAGAAATAATGATGTGACATGATGATGTGTACTTTTTTTTAATACATGGAGTGAAACATAAAGGATTAAAATTGAATAAAAAAAAGGGATTGAAATTGAAAGTTTGAAACATAAAGGATGTATTTTGTAAAGTTTGAAACTTAAAGAATTTATTTTGGAATATCTTAAACGTATAGGACTAAAAAAAAATTACAACTTTGTTCACATGCTCTTGTTCACTTTTACATGCAGGTCATGTCGACATTAATAGTCATAAAGGTTTCATAGTGATTAACTTTGTTCACATGCTCTTGTCCACTTTCAAATGACATTATTATAGTCATAAAGGTGTCATAGTGATTAACTTTGTTCACATGCTCTTGTTATCTTTTAGTCACCACGTCCAATATCTACATAATTCAATTATCTTGATCGCATGCTCTTGATCACTCCCCGATTTATATATCATCTTGAAAACCACATGGTCATAAACTAAATCCTTATCTTTATTCTTAATTTGTTTCATGTCAAGTATAATTTAGAGAAGTTGTTTTTTTTAGTCCTATAAGTTTGAAATATTTCAAAATAAATCATTTAAATTTTAACTTTACAAAATACGTCATTTACCTTTCAATTTTAATCCTTTTTCACATCAATTTTAATCTTTTATGTTTCGAAGGAATTAGAATTTACAAACTTGATGGCACATATATTAAAAAATGTCATATCATCATGCCACATCACTATCTCTCCTCTATATATATTTAAAAAAAAGTAGAGCTAATAACACCCCAAAAAAATTTATACACACAGCCCATAATTTTAAATACAAAAATAAATGTATATAAAATAACTAAGTAACCCTTACATAAATAAAGAATAAAATAACTTGAAAAAATCTGGAAAAAAAATGTAATTAAAATTTAAAAGTATTTTAAAAAAACTAACAAAATCTTTAAAAATAATTAATTTACATAAATTAAAAAAACTTAGAAAATTAAATGGAATCTGAAATTAAAAAATAAATCATCAAAACAAAATTAAAAAAATTAATTAAAAATATTGTTTTCTTTTTTTAATAAAACGTAAAAAAAAGTAAATTAAAAAATAAATAAAAAAGTAAGGTTTTATATTTAATTTAATTTTATAATATTTATTTTTGATTGAGTTGATTTTTCTTTTTATTTTATTTTATTTAGTTTTTTTAAATAATTGAATCATTAATTGGTATTTTTAAGTTAATTATTTTATAAATTTTATTTGATTTATGTAATATTTTTAGATTTTATTTCGATTTAATTGATTTATTCATTCAAATATTTTTTAATATTTTTTAATTTTATTTAGTTTTTCGTATTATTGAATATTTTTAAAATTTATATATAGTTTTAATGATTTAGTTGAATTTTAAATTATATATTTAGTTTTTATTCAATTTGTATTTGTTTTGAGAGATATAGGGTAAATAGGAAAGGATTGTGGTGTGTTTAGTAATAAAAATTGATTTTTAAATTTTAGTGGAGCTTGTATAACATCTGAGGTTTATATAACATTTTATTAGATTTTAGTAGCCTTACAAAAAAAAAAAATTGCATCTACTCCAAACTAATTAATCGCTCCTCTACATATATGATTTTTTTTTTAATAAATTCTCTGTATTTACTCCAAACTAATTAATTTATTTATTTGAAATATATTTATTTATTATGAGTATTTGATAAAATGACGATATTATCGACCATTCATAACTGCAATACCCTTTGGTTTCGTTTGTGAAATTTATTTTGTTTCATATTTTTTAAGTTATTTTTTAAAATTATTTTACTCTTTACTTAGTCATTTTATATACATTTATTTTTGTATTTAAAATTATGGGGTGTGTATAGATTATTTTTAGGTGTTATTAGCTCTATTTTTTTTAATATATATATATAGAGGAGAGATAGTGATGTGGCATGATGATGTGTCATTTTTTAATATATGTGGCACCAAGTTTGTCAACTATAATTCTTTCAAAACATAAATGATTAAAATTGATGTAAAAAAGAATTAAAATTGATAGGTAAATTAAGTATTTTGTAAAGTTGAAACATAAAGGATTTATTTTGAAATATTGCAAACAACGTTTTCAATACTTTACTGAGCACATTGCAAATCTATCCACTTATATGATTAATAGGGAACAACTTCGCAACAGAAAAACTCACATCGCTCTTAAAAATAATTTAATTGAGCATATATGACAAAAAATCGGCACTGAAAATTAAATAGTATGTAATTTACATTTTCTTCATTGTTGTATTTTATTTAATTATTATATTGAATTCCAACTCTTATAATTTTAATTTTATTATTGACATAGTAGTTTATTTTAAGTGTATGAATTATACATAATTAATAATTTAATATATTTCTTACATTTTTAAAATATAATAAAAATTGATTATACATAATTAATAAATAATGAAAAAATATGATTATTTGCACACCTTTTTTATTAGACGTATCGATCAACTTGTGCAAGTTATTATGGGACAGAGAGTATATTTTTGGGTCGCACTTATGTGCAATATTTCACGTGAAATATTAGTATATTTAAGGAAGGGTCAAAATTCGCGGATCTGTAGAGGGTTTGACCGGTCAAACGAATATTTCCTTAAAAATCGCGCAAAAGTCGCACGCAGGAGGCTAACAGGATAACGGGTTTCAGGTTTGTGTTACTATAAAGGTAATTATATGTTACTGAAAGGCCAAATATGTGTTACTATAAGTACAAATAACACATAAATTGATTTTTCGCAGGAAAATATTAATACAAATTAATTTAAGAAAGGATAAAATAGAAAATTTGTTCTTAATCCATGTTACTATAAATACAATTATATGTTACTGTACGAGCAAATATGTGTTACTGTAAGGACAAGTAATACACAATTGGCTTTTGAGTAACACATATTTGACCTTAAAGTAACACAGAAAAATGTGTTACTGTATAAACACAAGTGTATTACTTTATAGAAAAAGATGTGTTACTTTATAGAAAAATGTGTTACTGTATAAATAAAACATTATTATTGAGAGGGAATGAGATACACACATTAAAAAGACCAAGAACAATAATTGAAAACACGAAAAACACAACTATATTTAATAGTTTATCGTTAATTCATTCAAAAAACAAAAATAATAATTTATCTGCTTGTTTCGTGATTAGCAGATCAGAAATCTGAACAGATTGAACTCTGCAGATTTCTTGCAGCGGGCAGAAGATAAGGCATCACAAAGAAGGAGAAATTTGTCGCGCAGAAGATAAATCTTTTTTTTTTATTGAACTCTGCAGATTTCTTGCAGCGGGCAGAAGATAAGGCATCACAAAGAAGGAGAAATCTGTCGCGCGCAGAAGATAAGGCATCGCGAAGAAGGAGACCGGCGCAGAAAAGAAGGCAGCGAAGAGAAGTGACCGGCGGCGCAGAAAACATAAGAAGACGGGATACCGGATAAAAACATAAAAATAGGTCATATTGCACCATAAGACTATGGTGAAATATTGTATATAATTTTTTGGCTATATTTTTAGGTTGGTTGAGTTATCGATAAAGTATGAAAAAAAGAGAAGTTGAATTGGGTAGTAGGCTGTGTATGTAGTGGAGATAAATGAATTGTTTCGTAAGAGGTTGGGACGTAAAAAGTTGTTGATAAAGATAGATGGCCTTGAGTAATGAATAAACATCACAAAGCACCAGTATTTTAAGACAAAAATCAACTTTCAGCTCTTTCCATACCAATTCGTACAAAAAAAGTTGGGTGGAGACGAGAAGGCGAAGATCCAATTTCCATATGCAAAACAGAAAGTAGCAGTCAGTTATGGAAAAAGCTCTTTCTACAAGTAACATGAAATGTGCTCCTCAATGATGTTTCGTCATCACAACCAAAACACAACACAGAAATCATCCAATGTTTACAGTTTTCGCGTGTACTCTTCCTCTATGCATCCGTTGTTTCCCGCAAGCATTCAATGACTCTTTCCCATCCTGGTTACACTTTGAGTCCCGTTCTGCTAAATCTTAGATACCACTGGAACGTAAAAAGTAGCATCAGTTTATGTACATATTAACCAAATCTTTGATACTGTTTCAGATTCCATTTTTTGCTTTTCAAAAACATAAAACAATTAGAAATAAAGTTATGATGAATGATCATAAAACAATCTGTTTTGCAAAAACAAAAAACAGAAAAAGACTTAATTAAATCTGGAACTGTACTCAAGTCATCCCCAAGCACCCAATATATAACCACGCTCAACTGTGAGGTCAATGTTCCAGAAAACTGGTTTATTGGGGAAAAATATGCAATGCAGACAATGCATTTTTATGGTGTATATATGTAGCAGAAATAGTTTTTAGTGGTTTGCTTGCCTCAGGCAATTTAACAATGATTTTTCATTATCATTTCAGAAACTGAAATTATTAGCTCCTGGACTAGCTAACATAGAATGAAAGACTTACCAAAATGTTTTCAAAGCAAAGCTAGTTAAAACAGAATCTCAGGAAGCTGTTCTCCGTCGCACCACTAAATCATCAGGCGAGTAATAATCAGCAATGAGCCGGTACATGTATGAAGGGTTGTGACCACCCCTGTACAATCACGAGTCATTAGTATAAACTATAAATGCACATAGTTTTTTTAATCATAAAGTATCATGATGAGCATCTAACTTGATATATTAAAGCTTCATCGCCTAATATTTTTTAATCCCGTTGTTTAAAACAGTTTAAAGTAATGTGATTTGCCATTCATTAATCAAAGATAAAATCTTGAGGTGTGACTGCGATAAAGATCAAGTTCTCCAACAATGTAATTAAACTTCAGCTACAGATGAACTTACGTGTCAGTAATAAAAAGGCTAACGAGATTTGGTGGCACATAATCAAATGCAGGATTGACAACATGAATTAGAGGTGAACCAGTGCCACTCCCAAAATCCAAACAATCTGAGAATTCTCCGAAGTCCAGCAGCTCAGATGGAGACTTCAGTTCATTTAATAGGACCTCTGGGTTGTGAGGGTACAGAGGGCACAGCTGTATAAGACGAAACATAAATTCAGGAAGCAGATGCAATATAACTAATTTATGCATATATAGAACCAGGATATAATAATACAAAAGCAACATAACATGTCAACAACTTTCAGCCTTATGTCCCTTGTCAATATATAAATAAATTAGTATTGTAAAGCAGAGAAGCCACACATCGACTAGATTGTCATTCTATTGACATTGAAAAAAAGGGATTGTGAACTGATAATGGAGGGTAAGAAGAAATTGAAATGGGTGATAACTTATGTGGCAGAAATTCAAAACTACTAGTCTACTACTCAAAAACAATGTAACATCGAAAAGGGAAAGAAGAAATCAATGTAACTTATGTGAACTGATAATGGAGGGTACGAAGAAATTGAAATGGGTGATAACTTATGTGGCAGAAATTCAAAACTACTAGTCTACTACTCAAAAACATTGTAACTGCGAAAAGGGAAAGAAGAAATCAGCCTTGCAACACAATACCTTATGAACCCCAGCAAGTACCACAAAAGGGACAGAATGCCTTTGAGCTGCCAGGGCCACCATATTCATCCCCACAGGTGCTATAACCCCACCATTAGCCATCACAGCATGTGCTCCCACTATGACCTTTAAAAGAGGGATTTTTTAATCAAAGGCAAAACAATATAAATTTAAAAAGTTCAATGCAATCATCACATACTACCTCCAATTCTTTTTAAAAGTCATTCTAGGTTTTATCACACATATTAAGGCTATTTTTTACGCCAAAATTACCCCTAATTAATGATTAATAACCTCATCACACTAGTTTTGCGTCAGAAAGATGGAATCCATGGTATTGGGGGAGAACCTATTGTGAGTTGGGAAATTAAAGTCTATATTTAATGATGGTGGAATTAATCAGGGGTAAGTGGGGATAAAAATTTCAAAATGACATGTATTAAGTGAACAATGTAAAAGGCTAATTACATCTAAAAGGAATTGGAGGGAGTACCATGTTGACTCGGGAAATCATGGCAAAAACTGCAGAATCTGTAATTACTGTAGTTTTTAGCCCCCTTGCAGCCAGTTCTTTTGCAAGAGCATGCCCCTGATATCTGATAAGACAAAAAAAAACAAAAATTTAGATGTGCAGAGGCCAGAGGCAAATTTTATTTACTTGAATAATAGCTTTAGCAAAGGCAGTCAGTAATTCAAGCATTCAACCTTGGAGCACCCTCTGCGACATATACATGAAATGACCTCTTTTTCTCCTTTGCGGCAAAGAGGAACTCTGTTACTGTCCTTGAACTTCCCAATGTCAAGATCACCTCACTGGAACACAAAAAAGAGATAATTGCTCTGTCATTAGCTAAAAATACTAAAATGCACACATGAAGATGATGTAAGCAACAGAAACAATAAGGCATTTCTTGGACTGTGATTGTCATGCTTTATAACAGCAAAATACCAAATTTGTAGACATAAAGGGCTTACGCAGTTTGATACATAAAGTACACATTTATCGTCATATTTTCCCCATATTTTAGATATCAATTAATCCTTAAGTGTTTGTTTTGATCAAGTTGCATATGTGTAGGGATTATAAGGGTTTAATTGAAGTTCAAGATCAATTGGAGTGATTTTTGAAGAAGAGGAATTGGAGTCTCCAAAGTAAAAGAACAGAAGAAGTTTTTCGTTACAGTTGACATTCCATTTCCATCAATCAAATTCCAAGTTTAGTAGTATATGATTGTCAAAGAAAGTTGTGAAGTAAAAAACAAGAAAAGACAAATAAAAAAACTATAAATGACTTGATCTAGCGAATTAAATGAAACAGTGAAGAGGTTTTGTGCAATTAGTTTCTTTATGTGGAAATTTAGTGTGTAATCTTGAAAATTACAGAAGATGCTTAATCTGATGCATTCATCCAGTTATCACCTATAGGCTCAAAATTATAAGAGCTTTGGTACCACTTTTCACATAAAAAATTGTTTATTTTGATGCATTATCCCAGTCATTGATATGATACTACAACAGGGTGCCATGGTTTCTTCTCAAGTCATTGATTTTCCACTTCAAAAAACGTTCAAATTCATTCACTGAATTATGTTTGGGTTGAAGGATTTAGGGTAGTGCAGGGGTATCAGACTCCCTATTCATGTGGCATTGCCACATCAGTGACAGGGATAACTTCTTGTGCCATTGCCACATCAGAGGCAGCCACATTAAGTTGTGCATTCTATGAGCAGGGGGACATTATTTCCACTAAATGTGGAGACACTTGAAATTCTCCCCAAAACCATCTCCTTAATTAAATCCTTCTAATCCATACGCAACCTAAAATCACTTGAGCTCACCTTCTTCATACAGCAGGCTCAAGTGCATTATGGATGCAAATTTGAGCCTTGATTAGCTGTACCACAGAACCACACCTCAAATCTGGTAACTAATATTGTCCTGGATTTATTTTAAGTTCTCAACCACGATAATAAAGGATTAGGGCAAGATAAGTCACCTCTATTTCCTTTGTTTAATTTTTCAGATAATACTAAACAAGAAAAAAAGCTGCTACGCCAAGGCATATCTGTAGCTCAGTGAATGAAAAAGAGCCAATATTAACTCACATGATCTAAAACATTTCAATCTCCATGAGAACACAAGAGCACATGGAAAAGGCCTCACCATACTGTGAATTTTTAAATAATTAGTGCTATTGTTATTGTTTATAATCAAACAGTAAAAGGCATCAGAAAATATTTATCACTACTGAATATTATAGAGTTTACTAAGGTAATGCATACTTGTGATGTATATGTTCCACTGCCTGTTCAGCTATCTGTTCATGGCAAGTAGAGATTTCCTGAATTAGTTCATTAACTGCCTCAATGACATTGTGCTTCAGTTTCCGAGTAACTGAATTCCTATCAGCAGCTGAAGGAAAACACAGCAAATAAGAACTTACATTACAAAACAATATGTAGTAAAGCAGTACACTATTTTAAGGTTATTCATTTACTCTAAACATATGGCACAACTGAATATGTCTTCATTAGTTCATTAAACATATGTTAGCAACATAGATAAGACACCGTAAATGCTGACGAGAAAAAACTGATTGCGTATCTTGCAACTGCATGTAGTTATTATAGCAATGAGATCGAAAGACTTTACATTTACTTATTCCTTCAGAATCACCCCCAGAAGAAGAGAAGTGAGCAGCAGTTGGATGAGTTGTGTCCTCGAGGAGAGTCTGCAATGAAGGTGGCCTTAAAGCATTTCTTGCAGCAGCAGCAACAACAGAAGCTGAGAGAACTTGATGATCATCATGCTCGATGCCATCTTGATCTTGATCTTCATCATCACTTTCACTTGCCGAACTTAACCCACCAACCGCAGCAGTAGTAAGAGAAGCATCTTCTTCACGTATGATATGCAGAACACGCCGTACAACATTGCCAACAGCCAACTCTAAAATCAAAGTTCAGAACCACCATCAGGCTACTAAAACTGAAAGCATTCAGAAAGAAAGAGAATTGCATGCTATTTGAAGAACCAAAAAAGAGATTTCAAAAACATCAGCAAGCAACAACAAACATTCATATTGTTGAAGATTTAAATTTGGCAACAGGATTTTCTGGTGAGGGAAATCAGTTTGTAGATTCTTGTAGCATACCACTCCTGCATTGCAGGAATTCCAAACAATCCATGATTATCCAGGACAAAAAATTTGGAAGGTTCAATGAGCTCTTAGTCTAGCATTACTGTTAAGAATAACCATTTCACAGAAAAGGATAGTACGTTAAAAACAGCTCATCATGAATAGGCAGATAAGCCAAACAAACCAAAAACACGCGTACCTCAATGCCACAGTCAATTCTAATGAGACTATTTCATAGTGATGAGAATATATGAACTAGAAGGGACACCCGGTGTCTAACTCACACTATCAAGCTGTTTTTAAATTAACAAACACGTGAATCATTCCATTAAGCTCATTCGCTGAGGTCAGATGCATTCTATAATAGTTGCTGCCTGATAAACTCAGTATAATTTCTTCTGCGTCTCAAATAATCCCAACTATGCCTTTTCAATCAAGTTTACAGCTAATAGCCTTTCCATAAAGGAGGCATCATCAGCATGATCAGATAAATTAACAGAAGATTTAAAATGTCTAGTACCTCTTTATAGATATGAATTAGTACTTGGATTAGTTAGGGCCCTAAGACCATGATTGCTGCCAATATTTTTGGTTATAAAATAAACAAGCTCTTTGTCCGGTGTCATTTCCAAATTTGCACATCATGTTTGTTGGTGCGTGAGAGTCGTTCCAAAAACATATACATAGAAATAACAACAAAAATCACACAACAGCAGTAAAAACGGGGGTAAATTTACGAACTCAAGTGAGTTAAAAATGATCTGATAAGGGAATTAACATACCGACGGGTTTAGCAGCAATGAGCTTCTCTCCGACAGCCTTGACAGCGTCAATGAGCGCGGCAGCTTGGTTACTGTGCGGCAGCCTCTGCTGTGATATGAATGAACGAAGCAATTCCGATACTAGCTTCGCCGTCGCCTTCGACCCTTCGATTTTACTGCAGTTATCAGAAAACACAAACCGATTAATTAAACAAGACACGAGAAATTGTATCAGATGAATCGTTCGAATTTCAAGCTTTATTCCACAATACCGTTTACTGAGGTCGATTACGAACTCATTGACGAGGGAATGCACGTCAGGCATGATTTACTCGAAGAATAGAGCCCAAAGATACAATATAGTTGTTGGTAATCGAAAGTTTAGGGTTTGGAGTTATAGAATTGAATCAAAAACTTGCGTCAAAATTACGTACGGATTTGGGCTTGGCTCTGCGCCGGGGGGGGTGGGGTGGGGGGTAAAGGAGGTTGAGGGAAACTGTTGTTTGTGACTGTGTGTGTGTCATCTTCAGGGGTTTACTAGTTTAATGATTCACGGGTCGGGTATGGGCTGCACGTTTGTGATCCGATTTGAGGTGTTCAAATGGTTCGGTCTTATGGAGCCCCCTTGCTAGCAATTGGATGGGGAATCTCTAACGAGGAAATCCCTTTTTTATCTTTTTTCTTTTTTTTTATGGGCCCGGGACAGGACATGAATGTGGATCATATCTCACTTTTCAATTTTTTTTGGGCACGGGGCAGGGGCAGGGGACGGGGATCATATCTCGCTTTTCGACTTTTTTTTTGGCAGGACGAGGATGGGGAATCACATCTCGTTTTTTCACTTTTTAATTTTTTCTGGGCACGGACAGGGCGGGGACGGGGATCATATCTCGCTTTGTGGAGATTTCTACCCCGATTCTTAGGGAACAAATCAGTTACTCCGTATTTATTATCAATATAAATATTTATATTCTTGTAGTATGTTACACAATTATATACGTATATAGTTACTTTATTTAATGTTAAAAAAATTGCATTCATCATGTGTATAGAGGTGTGATTGTCGTTTGATTCTTAATTTTCAATTGACTTGTCTCTTTTAGGAGAACGTGTGTTTTTGTCCGACTGGTCGTCATTGTTTTCTATTTTTTCCTGTAAATAAAAATAAAATTAAATTAAAAAATGGAGAATCCTTGTGGGGACGAGGATGTGGATGACTTTTTCCTCGTTCGCTTCAAAGGAAAGTGGGTGGGGCCGTGGGGATAGTCTCCCGTCCGCACCCCGTTGACATTCCTAGCCCCCACTCAATTTTAAACTAAAATATGACTTAGATATTAAAGTACGACTTTGTCTTATGTATGATATCGTCTCATATTATAATCCATCAATAAAGGTAGGGATTTTTGATTAGTTGATTTACTGTAATCGATAGACCGCCTTGGTTGAGGAACGAGTAACGCTATTTTATTTCAAATATCTTATAGAGATAGGATTTGGTCCAATAAATATAACGTAGGCAAATGTGAGTCCAAATAAATTGTGATCATGGACAGAGATGGTGAGAAGCTCGTATAAGAAGACCAAAATGCAATGTAATTTCAATCAAGGGAAGAGATGTTTTATAGAACTCCAAATTATTTTACCACTGACAATGAATTCACCTCTGATACCATACAATATGTTAAGGTAAAATATATTTTATTAATTTGTGGAGAAATCACAACTAAATATTTAAGTGCACGACAATGTATAAGTGGAAACAAGATCTCTATAGAGAATTTACAAATATATCTTTCTTGAAGACTAAATCACTTGATATGTGTTTAAAAGCTATATTTTCAGCTTATCATTGAATGAGAAGTATGTACAATATATATAGAAGACACTACATTCTAGAGTCTTCTTCCTAACTATAGTTTGTTAGATGTAACAAACATGTAACTACTTCATCTTCTAGAGTGTTCTATTTACATGTGTGTATTTTACATGCAAGCAAAGGCATGCATGTTATGCATGGTGTGTATGTTTGCTTTGTTGTGCATAGTGCACTTCGTTTACTTCAACATGCCCCAGAAGAAACAAGACCACATGTGTCTTTAAACAAGATTGAACCAGGTTCCTAATCGAGTAAAACGAGCTGGAGCAAGCGGTTTGGTGAGAAGATCGGCTGGCTGATCTTCAGAGGATATAAACCTGATGTCCAGCATGCCTCATTAAACCTTTTCCCTAAGAAAATGCACATCAACCTCAATGTGTTTGGTGCGTGAGTGAAAGGCAGGGCTGAATGCGAGTGTAATTGCTCCTTGATTGTCATACCAAAGAAGGCCTGGTGTAGAGATTGGAATGTGCAGCTCCTTGCATAGGCTGGATATCCACATGATCTCAGTTGTTGCAAGAGCTAAGGCCCGATATTCTGCTTCAGTGATGCTGCGTGCCACCACTTGTTGCTTCCTTGAGCTCCATGAGATCAAGTTTTGACCCAAAGTAATGCAAAACCCTAATGTGCTGCGTCTGTCATCCACACTTGAGGCGTAGTCTGCATCGACGAACCCTTGTAACCTGAAATCAGAAACTGAGGAGAAAGATATACCATGAGATAGTGAACCTTAAATATATCTAAGTACACGTTTGCAAGCTTTCCAATGGTTTTGTGTTGGTCTTTGCAAAAACTGGGAAAGCTTATTGACACTAAAAGAGATATCAGGTCTTGTGAGAGTAAGATATTGGAGGGCTCCAACAATGCTACGATATAATGTAGGATTGTCAAAAGATGGGCTATCAGAGTTTGAGAGTTTGGATGTAGGACAGATAGGTGTAGGACAGGGTTTTGAATTTTCAAGATGGGCTTTGAGAATGATGTCTTTGGCATATTTGGACTGTGTGAGTTTGATGGAGTGAGGGGTGGAATGAGCTTCAATACCAAGAAAGTAATTGATTTCCCCTATATGCTTAAGGGAGAACTGAGAGTGAAGAGAGTCAATAAGAGACTGGACAAGAGAGGAGTCATCTCCAGTGATGAGAATGTCATCTACATATACCAGTAGAAGTGTGGTTTTGCCATGTAGAAATCTGTGAAATAGACAATGATCTGAGGTGGAGTGAGTGAATCCCTGCTGGACCAAGAATGCTTTTAGTGTGTCATACCAGGCTTTAGGTGTCTGCTTTAGGCCATATAATGCTTTGTTGAGCTTACAAACATAAGTAGGGTGTTGTGGATCCACAAAACCTTCAGGTTGAGCCACAAATACTGTCTCATTCAGCAAGCCTTTGAGGAATGCATTATTGATGTCCACCTGCTGAATAGACCAGCCATGAGAGATGGCAAGAGTGAAAACAATTATGAGAGTCACAGGCTTGATAACTGGACTAAAGGTGCTAAAGTAGTCCACACCAGCTTGTTGTTGAAAACCTCGAGCCACCAAACGAGCCTTGTACCTCTCAACTGTTCCATCCTTCTTGTACTTTACTCTGAAAAGCCACTTGGTTGTGATTGGTTGAATGGTAGAAGATGGTGGTACCAATGACCAAGTGTCATTCTGCAGCAAGGCATCATATTCTTGTTGCATAGCAATCTTCCATTCTGAGCTTAATAGAGCTTCTGAAACTGAGGTTGGTTCAGGAATTGAGATAGCTGAGGTAAGAGCTTTAGGTTTATAGATTCCAGACTTTGATCTAGTTTGCATTGGATGAGAGTGTATAGGAGGGGGTGAATCATGATGGCTTGAGGGAGCAGGAATGACAGTATTTTGGGAACTGATAGAGGAGGGAGATCTGATAGGTTGTGGGAGCATGTATCTGGTTGAGCTTGAGGATGAGGAGAGGTCAGTGTGATGAGGAGAAGCATTTGATGCAAGGGGTGATGTGGGAGGCAGTATATGTGAGGTAGTAGGCTGTGGAATTTGAGCTGAAAAGATGGGAGATGGAGAAGTAGAATCTGTAGGAGGAGAGGATGATGGTTTAAATGAAGGAAACTCATCTTCATTGAACTGAACTGAGGCAGATATGTAGATCTTTCCAGATTCATGCAGACATAGGTACCCCTTGTGATCTGAACTATACCCCAGAAAAACACATTTGGAGCTCCTGAACTGAAGCTTGGATGAATTGTATGGTCTAAGGAAAGGAAAGCAAGCACAACCAAAAATTCTGAGAAACTGATAGTCAGGAGCTTTATGATGCAATACCTCAAATGGAGATATGTGTTGCAGTATAGGAGTAGGGAGCATATTAATAACATAAGCAGCTGTAGAGAAAGCATGCCACCAAAAGGCCATTGACAAGTTAGACCTAGCAAGCATAGCAAGACCAAGTTCTGTGATATGTTGATGCTTTCTTTCCACTAAGCCATTCTGAGGGTGAGTATAAGCACAAGACATTCTGATGTTCACTCCAAGAGGTTTTACTATCCTTGCTATAGGTAAAAACTCAGATCCTATGTCATGTTGTATGGCTTTTATTAAGACTCCAAATGATCTTTCAATGGTTTTCATGAAATGAGTGAACACAGCAGTAACTTCTGATTTAGCCATAAGTGGAAATATCCAAACAAAACGAGTAAAGTCATCAACAATGGACAAGTAGTATTTATAGCCTTCCAATGACACACAAGATGCAGGGCCCCATACATCCATATGAATGATTTCAAAAGGAGAGGAAGTATGATGTTTCACAGAAGCAAAATGCTTAAGATGCATATTTCCAACTTTACATTCATCACAGAACACTACATCAGACTTCTTACATTGAATATTCAACTTATTCAATACAGCAGAAAGAGTGGCATCACCAGGATGACCAAGTCTACAATGCCACAATCTCCATGTGGATGTGTTTTTATTCAGCTGAGCAACATAAGTACTGGAGCAACATTATTGATAGGTCTTGAAGCTTTAAGAGACTTCAAGCATCCAAAATCCAAGACATACAAACCATCTTTAAGCACCCCTCTCAACAATGTCTTTCGAGTTCTCAGATCCTTAACACAACAATAGTCAGTATAGAACTCAATAACAGCATCATTATCCTTGAGAAACTGAGAAATACTCATGAGATTTTTGGTAATGGCAGGTACATGCAGAATATTAGCCATAACAATTGGTTTTGAAGCATCAACAGAAGGAATAGAAAATGATCCAGTATGTGCAATAGGGATGGAATCACCATTACCAACAACTAAAGAGTCCATACCTTGGTAAGGGGTGGAAATTTGGAGATTGGCAAGCTGAGATGTTACATGGTGAGTGGCACCACTGTCAACATACCACATTGGATTGGTATTGGATGAAGTTCCAGAAGTAGATGCACCAGCATCCATGTATCATGTGAAAGCTTGTGCAGGGTATGGAGTGGATGGGTAAGAAGGAGGATAGGTAGGCTGCTGTTGAGCATAATGTGCTTGATATGGAGTAGAAACAGGAGGGCGAGGTAGTGCATGAGTAGGTGCAGTAGCTCTGGGTTGAGAACCTTCAAGACCATGAAAGGAGTGATCAAACCTCTTGTAACACTTGGCTGCTACATGATAAGTACGGCCACATAGTTGACACACAATTTTAGGTTTAGTGAAAACCCTACCCTTTCCATTAGGTTTTCCAGCTCCACCATTATGTCTAGAAACAGCATTAGCAGATGGTGATGTGATAGAACCACCAGCAAGTTGAACAGATTGAGTGTTATGGCCAAGTATGCGGATCTCATAAGCCTGAAGGATAGACTGAACTTCTGGCAGTGAGGGAATAGAGCCTCTGGTTGTCAATGTGACCACAACTGCATCAAACTCAGCTCCTAAGCCACCAAGTATGTACAACACCAATTCACTATCATCTATAGCTTGACCAGCATGATAGAGACCATCAGCAATAGATCGCATCTTGAGAATGTATGCATCAATACTTAAATCACCTTTCCTCAATGTCTGTAGTTGCAATCTAAGAATCATCGCTTTTGCACTAGACTGTGATTGAAACAGTAATTCAAAAACTGACCACAGCTGAAAAGAATGAGCACATCGACTCACATGACCAAGCATAGACTCTGAGACAGAACTTAATAGCCAACTCAGAAGAAACTGATCCTTCCTCTGCCAAGAAATGGAATCAGAAGCTGAGGCAGTTGGATTTGCAGGTACTGCTGTGCATAAAAGCACATCCTCAAAGCAATGAGCACGGACTGAGGCTAGAACTTGAGCGCTCCAAAACGGATAATTGTCATTATCCAAACGAATGGAGAGTGTTATGAATCTGGGAAGAGAAGGAGAAGAACCGGATTGAGAATCCATGAGTTTTGAAGAACAGAGTACAGCGGAATGAAGATGGATAGAGTTGGATCGGAAAGCTGAAAAGGTAAATGTGGATCGAAAGATGAAGAACACGGCAGTTACAGAGAGTATGATGATGAAGATACACAGAAAATCTGGAAGAAAAGGCAGTTGGATGAAGAACACGACAGTTACGGAAAAAAAAAAAAAAAAAAAGATGAAGATAAGAATGAGAAGTGTTTTGCAAAGATCAAACACTAGCCATGAGAAATCCTGCTCTCATGATACCATGTTTAAAAGCTATATTTTCAGCTTATCATTGAATGAGAAGTATGTACAATATATATAGAAGACACTACATTCTAGAGTCTTCTTCCTAACTATAGTTTGTTAGATGTAACAAACATGTAACTACTTCATCTTCTAGAATGTTCTATTTGCATGTGTGTATTTTACATGCAAGCAAAGGCATGCATGTTATGCATGGTGTGTATGTTTGCTTTGTTGTGCATAGTGCACTTCGTTTACTTCAACAATATGATATACTTCCTTTGTTTTTAATATAAAATCAAATATTTTATTTTAAATTGTATCCTAACACGTAGTATTTTGGTATAATCAACAAAACCCAATATAAATTTCTCCACAAAAAATTATCAATTTTTGTTTTGAAAGTTCTCGAATTTTTTTTTTTTAAGTTCTTAAACTATTGAATTCTTGTTTCACGCAGTATTTAAAGATAAAAATATTCAAAATTTGTTGATTCAGCTTGATACACGTGTTATACAACACTAAAATAAACAACCGCAAGTGTACGGTGTCTATCGTAGCGTGATAAGCACGAGGTCGATCCCACAGGGAGGTTAAGCGTAAAAGTAGTAGTTTGCTAATCGAGTTCTAAGTAGACGTGATCGAATAGATTGGATATTGAATTACTCTAAAATTACCTATCAAATTGTCACAAACAAGTAACAAAGAGTAATGGAAATCGATCAAATAGCATACGAATCAATAAACGAAAGTGAAATGGGTGAAAACTCAAATGAGAAAAGTGGATCCTAAAGCACATGCAACACTGATGTATCCATCTATGATTAATAATCTACCTAAGTGGTGTTTATGCTTTGTCTATAAGATTGATCACGTAATAATGAATTAAAAGTCCTTTCGATCCAAGTAATTCAAAGGAAATACTACACAACCTAGTATCTCTACCTAAGTTGCACAATAAAACCCGATAAAGCTCATAAGATCATCACACATCTTCCTAATCATTGATCATCTTTCAATCTCACAATAAAATTAGGTCAAATGCTTGCAATCAATTAATCAAAGTAGATTTCTCAACCTAATTCAATTAACTAAGATTAACATATCATCATTGTACACTAATGACATGCTTTGCAATGAAAGTCAAGCATCCAAATAGAATTAAGCCACACAAACACCAAATAAGCAAAACATTAATTCATAAACTTCAACAAAAGTATTTACATGGCTTTAGAATCACAAAGTGTTTAGCTAACCAAATACATAATCAAATTACAAAATCCAAATGAAATAACTAAATAAAAAGGAAAAGAAAGAGAAAGCTTAGTCTAAAATGTGGTAGAGAATGGAATTTGGGAGCTATTGCATCCTTTCTTCCTTGATTTGGTGGAGAGATGAAGAAGTTATGGCCAAACACCTCCAAGTATGTGTAATTATGTGTGGATTGGGGGAAAGTGTCTTGGGTTTCAAGAAAGGGGACTTATATAGTGTTGGGGAAGGGTTTGGATGGCATATTTGCAAGTTGATCCCTCAAAAATGGAGAAAATACAAGTTTGGCACCGAAAATGGGGTTACTCGGCCGAGTTGGGGTCACTCGGCCGAGTAGAACACTTAAAAAAAGCGTGCCACGACTTTGTTTAGCCGAGACTCGGCCGAGTTGGGCTTACTCGGCCGAGTGTGCAGAAAATGCGAAAGTCGCAGATTCGGCCGAGTAAGCTTACTCGGCCGAGTGATGTCCAATTCCAAGGATACGCATTCCACCTTACTCGGCCGAGTAAGCTCACTCGGCCGAGTGCGCAGTAGAGGCCAAAGTTGCAGATTCGGCCGAGTAACCTCACTCGGCTGAGTTGCCTCCTCTTCTCGTTTCATGCATAACTTTCGCCTCGGGTGTCGGATTGACTCGATTCCTTTGGCTAATCCACTCCGTTTTTCGAGACGAATCCAACCGTGCACTCCTCTTTCCGGTGCGATCACTCGTGGTATGTGTTTTGCTCCAAATTCTATCGTTTTACCTACAAAATCAACAAAACACAACCTTTCTCTCATTTCGGCTCAAACAATCATAATCAATGCCTAAATCAATGAAATCCACATCAAAACATGCTTCACATGTGCCTCTAAAACGTTTCCACCCGAATCACAGCTCAACAAGTTCATTAAGGGTGTATTTTGAAACACACTGCTTTTATAATTTTGTTTTTAAAGCCGTAAGTGGAAGCTTTAAAAATAAGTGATTCTAGAAACAATAAGTTAAACACACCTCAAGTCTTAAAAAAAACCGCCAAGTAAAATACATGCTCTTTTATTAGGCAAAAACTTGTGTGAGACCGTCTCACGGGTCTTTTTCTGTGAGACGGATCCTTTTAACTCATATTTCAAAATTTTGGGTAGGATAACCCATATTTTTTTTCCAGATTTTGGTTTGTAAAAAATGTGATAATGTTTAAGTAAAAAGTGATAATATTTTTAACAAAAGTGACTACTTTTTGGATTGGTCTTATATAGAATCAATTTCTTATAAGGAATTGAGTTGACTTGGTCAACTTAAATCTTAAATATTCAAAAATATTGTGAACCCTGAATATTCAAGATTATTGTAAATAAAAATTTTGACTTGTTTTTTTTATTATTATTATTATTATTTTTTTTGTAATTTTTTTTTATTGATAATTTTTTTTCGAAATGGTGTGTGTTGAAAAGTGTAAGTTAATATTATTAAAAAGTGTAACACAATATTACTAAAAAGTGTAACACATTTTTTTATTAAAAAGTGTAAGTCACTATAATTGAAAAGTGCAACACAACTTTTAATGAAAAGTATAAGTCATTATAACTAGAAAATGCAAGTTAGTATAACTAGAAAGTGCAACACAATATTATTAAAAAGTGCATGTCAATATACTTGAAAAGTGCAACACAATATTTTAATGAAAAGTGTAAGTTATTATAACTGAAAAGTGTAACAAAATACGAGTAAAAAATGTAACATAACATTACTAAAAAGTGTAAGTCACTATAACTGAACATATTGTTGAAAATTGTAAGTCACTACAACTGAAAAGTGCAACAAAATATGACTAAAAGGTGTAGCATAACATTACTAAAAAGTGTAAGTCAATATAACTAAAAAATATTGTTGAAAATAGTAAGTCACTACAACTGAAAAGTGCAACAAAATATGTGTAACATAACATCACTAACAAGTGTATGTCATTATAACTGAAATTATTATTGCAAAATAACATGCTAATGCTAAAAAATTGTAAATTGCATGTTACACTTTTCCTTATTTTCAACATGCACTTTTATAATTAAAAAAAAATATATGCGAAAATTGTTAGATGTAAGAGTTGAACACTAGACCTCAACATAAAAAAAACTATTCTCAACCGTTTAAGCTACATAAATTATCATAAATGTTTTTCGCGTATTTTATTTTTATTATCAATCCTACCAATTTTTTAAAATTTCCTCAATTCCTTTTAAGAAATTGAGTCTACAAGAGACCTACCCTCACTTTTTACTTAAACACTATCACTTTTTGCTCAAACATTATCACTTTTTTTTTATAAAGGCCGTCTCACGAATCTCATTTTGTGAGACGGTCCCACCCAAGACTAGACCCTTTTATTAATATTTATATAGGATATTTATCAACCAACAATATCAAAATCTCAATTTTCCATTTCTAAATGTAAGTTCCCACTTTGAAATTCTCATCTCAAATACGTTTGTTTTTTTAATTTAGGTGTGCGGAGAAATTATAATTTTAAAATTCTCAGTGAATAATAAACGCATGTGCTTATTTTTTATTTTTTAATAGAGTGTGGTTTACTTAAGTCAAATCAATTATGATTGATGATATATTTTTATATTATAATGGGCAAAAGAAAAAATAGTGACAATCTGAACTGAATTTTGTAAAAACAGGTGTATTTGGGAGTGAATATGAAAATTGAATTTTATATCCGAACTAAAGTGTGACGTGATTACAAAGTTTGAAATTCAACTAATTGCGTCTCAAACAAACATAGTTTCTATAATATTTTTATTATAAAAATATGATACTCCCTTCGCACCTGAGAAAGCTTCCCATGAGCTCCGGGCATAAATGTTAAAAAATACTAATATAATAAGTAGATGCATTAGAGGTGATGTGATTGAGAGAGAGAAAAATGTAATGAAATGTGAGAGGTAATAGTTAAAAAAAAAAAGAATGGATAGCTTTCATTGGGACGGACGAAAAAAAAAGTTAGATAGCTTTCACTGGGACGGAGGGAGTATGAGTTTGGTCTAGAGATGCCTATCTAGTTGACCCTAGTCCTGTAGGGCCAGCCCTACAGAGTCACGGGTTAAATGGACTAGCGGGCCACGGGCTAAACGGACCACTAACGGATTACAATAATTTTTGTAAATTTTTTATATTTTAAAATTAAAGGTTTCAATTGGCGCGTCCAACAAATAAATAAAATAGAAAAATATATAATTAGTTAGTAATCAGTAAATGAGAAAATTGATTAATGAATGATAATGAGTTGCTTAATGCTTATAGTTATGGCGCCAAATGACCCAGAATTTGTTCGCAAGTTAAGGAGCATTTATTAAAAAAAAAAAAAAATGTAACAATCCGGGCTAGCGGTCTGACCCTATAGACATGCGGGCTGGCCCGATTTAGCACACGGGTTAATCGGTCCGGATAAAAAAAACACGAATTTAACGGGCCTACGAATCATGAACGTGAACTTTGCATTTTTTTTAGGGTTTAATGAACCAGCCCGGGACAAAGTGGGATAGTTCAAGTGGTTAGAGCACCACTATTTAGGCCTTAGGTCCTGGGTTCGAGTCATGAACTCATGGGGAGGCGAAAAAAGAAATGGGTATTTAACTTTCATTAAAAAAAAAAAAAAAAAGAGCCAACCCGGTTAGAATAAACATCTAGTTTGGTCCATTGCCCATTTGACTGCCTATTTTCTTGGGCCGAGCGAGTGGCCAGGTTTTATTATATTTTTATTACATAGATATAATAAGGACATTTAGGTTATTTTATTTTATTTAATTAGAAAGTGTGTTTGCTAAATAATGTGTAATTTTTATTGAACATCTATGGTAAGACATGAAGAACCCTCAATTTCACATTAAAAAAAAAAAAGCCCTAATAAGTTTATTGATGTTTTCAACCACAATTCCTTTTCTTTTTTTTTTTTTAAGTTAGAATATTAGCATCTTTAAAGTAAAGTAAAATAAAATTAAAGAAGCATTTAAAAAATAAAATCCCTAATGAGGGGACCC
This sequence comes from Galeopsis tetrahit, assembly GCA_963675135.1. NCBI lineage: Eukaryota > Viridiplantae > Streptophyta > Magnoliopsida > Lamiales > Lamiaceae > Galeopsis > Galeopsis tetrahit. Next base: position 44,490,445 of record OY776131.1, read on the forward strand.
CACCTCTCTCTAATCTCTATAAAGAGAGCAAAGAGACAAAGGTTCCGGCACGCTAAAACCCTTCCACTAAACTCAAAATGTCATCTCAGCCACCACTACAATCACCATCAATGGAGTCCCTAATCCTGCAGCTACACGACATCGCCGCCGTCAAATTCGGAAACTTCAAGCTCAAATCCGGCATCTCATCCCCAATCTACATCGACCTCCGTCTAATTGTTTCCTACCCTTCCTTACTCACCCAAATTTCCCAGACAATCAGCGCCACCGTCCCTTCCTCCGCCCCCTACGACGTCGTCTGCGGCGTTCCCTACACCGCTCTGCCAATCGCCACCTGCATCTCCGTTTCTTCCAATATCCCAATGCTTATGCGCCGCAAGGAGATTAAGGACTACGGCACCGCTAAGGCTATTGAAGGCGCCTTTGAGCAGAATCAGGTCTGTCTCATTGTTGAGGATCTCGTTACTAGTGGAACATCCGTCCTTGAAACGGCCGCGCCGCTCCGTGCTGCAGGCTTGAAAGTCACCGACGCCGTTGTTATGATTGACAGGTACTTTTGAAATATTTTCTCATTTTTTTGGTGAAAGTTGAAGTATTAGGACCATTTTGGAACGGTGCATAAAATGCATTCATCTGTAACTTATCATAATCAATAATCACCTTAAAGGGAGCGGCCCCTAGCTACAAAAATCTGATACTTGGCTGAAACTTTGGCAAATGTTCCACTAAGCTTCACACCTTGAGACTACTCATATATAGCTTTTTAATCACCTTAAGGGGGTGAGTCCTAGCTAAATAAATCCGATACTTGGCAACATTAATTCAACACAACATTTACAGTAAACAAGTTTTTGGGCATAAGGTGCAATGCAATCTTATTCTTCGATTTTACGCATGGGATTATTCTGCCTTGGTTATTATGTAACTACTGGAGATACATGAAATTGTCTACTGTGGTAGGAACTGTTTGCTTGTTTTATTTGTGGATGCAAGTCTATTTTCCCACATATTCATTTGGAAATTCATAGATTTATGTTTTGTAGATTTTCTTGTAAGTTATTTATTTCTTGCTAATTATTTTGGAAAGGGAACAAGGAGGGCGTGAAAATTTGGCTCAAAATGGGATCACACTTCACTCAATGGTGAAGCTCAGTGAAATGGTGAGTATATTGAAGAAGAAAGGAAGAGTATCAGAGGAAACAGAGAAGATGGTCTTGAAGTTCTTAGAGGAAAACCGAAAGGTGCCAGTTCCTTCTACGCCAGCACCTGACAAGAAGTTAGCTGCCAGACTCCCATTTCAACATAGGGCAAATATGACAAAGAACCCAACAGGAAAGAAGTTGTTTGAGATTATGGCGCAGAAAGAATCAAATTTGTGCTTGGCTGCTGATGTTGCTACAGCTGCAGAGCTGCTTGACATTGCAGACAAGGTGATGCATATAAGAATGAACCTATTTTTTCTCATTGCCTAATTTGGTTCATCTCATGAATCTGTTTCAACTTTCAAGTGTACTGACAGAATTAATTCTTTTTAACTGAGTAAATTCTGGCTTCTTTTAGCAGAGAGTAAATTCTGCCTTTTTGTAGTTGGGCACGTATGAAAGCTTTGAGGTTCTTAGAATCTTAGTGCCCATTTCTGATCACAGTTAGAGATTGGTTTCTTGTGAAATTTCTGTTTAGATTCGCATCTGTTCCTTCTGCAATGCCATAAAAAAGCTGATACTGTAATCTAGTTCCACATTCAAATGTGATGCAATTGCCCTTTTTTTTTAAATCACGTCATAGATTTTGTGTAGATAATTTGATACACGGATATTTCTACCTAGGGTCTCACTCCCCTTTCTATTTGATATTTCTGCAGGTTGGACCTGAGATCTGCATGTTGAAAACCCATGTGGATATCTTTCCTGATTTCACAGCTGATTTTGGATCTAAACTTCGCTCGGTATATCCCTGTTCTGAAAGTTATTGCCACCATTGGCATTATATTAGCTCAGTTATAGTTTGCTAGATCTACTTGGAAGATGGATTATTGTTGTTCATGATAAAGAAGTTTCTCTATTGTTAACTTTTTCTTTCATTCTTGTCCTTGATTTCTCCTTTTTGAATGCTATTAATTTCTTGAATTAATTTTTCCATTCTGATTATGCCTAGAAGTTACTTCTAACTTGCTTTAATGGGGACTAGAAATTTTGATTTTCCTAGCAGCTAAAGCATTATTTTAATTGATCAAATAAATATTAAGACCAACTGAGTGTGCTCTACCTTATGAAGATTGCAGATAAACATAATTTCTTAATCTTCGAGGATCGTAAGTTTGCTGACATTGGCAACACAGTCACCATGCAATATGAAGCGTAAGCAGTCCTTGTTGTCATGCATATAATAAGATTCCTCCGATATTTTGTTAAAAAAATCTTCTTTGATTTATACAGAGGCGTCTTCCGTATATTGGACTGGGCCGATATAGTCAATGCTCATATAATTTCAGGCCCAGCAATTGTTGATGGCCTAAAATTGAAGGTCTGGATTTCCATTTTCTTACTTCAATTGGACCATTAATGCTATAAGTTGTTTCCATATTTAATGTGATTATTATGATGTAACAGGGTTTACCACGTGGCCGAGGTCTGTTGCTGCTCGCTGAAATGAGTTCGGCTGGTAACCTTGCCAAGGGAGATTACACAGCTGCAGCTGTGAAAATTGCAGAAGATCATCCCGATTTTGTTATTGGCTTCATTTCTGTCAATCCAGCTGCGTGGCCTAATGGACCTGGAAACCCAGCTCTTATTCATGCAACCCCTGGGGTTCAAATGGTAAAAGGTGGAGACGCTTTGGGTCAGCAATACAACACTCCCCATTCTGTAAGTTTCATTCAGTTTACGGGTTTATCTAATTGAAATCATTTGATGAACTCTTTGTCTCTTAGTCAAGTAGCATGTCTATTTTCTGACATAAATGGCAACAATTTACAAACAGTTGGAAATAGGTGTTGTTTTATGCCCTATTTGATATCTTGACTATTCAATCACTCGTTTGGTGGGAAAATAAAGTAGTATATGTGGTATGTAGCATATTAATTATAGTGCAAATAGTTCTTTTGAGGCATTAAAGGAACTCAGAAGAGGAAAAATCCTCAAAGCCACGAATGAAATTACGTTGAGCTTGCTCATTTTTTTAATTAATTGCAGGTGTTAAACTTTCCTATTGGATATTCCGTAATTTCACTTCTCGATTTGCAGCGATCTTCTCACTGAACTATTTTAGAAAAAAAATCAACCTTTAGATAGGATTGGCGGAGCGTTCAGAGAGTTGATTCTCTACCTTGAACTCCCCTCTATAATTGTTTATTCATAAAATGCATGTTTTTTCAGGTCATTTCTGAAAGAGGCAGTGATGTGATCATTGTTGGACGTGGGATTATTAAGGCAGCAAATCCTGCAGAGGCAGCTAGGGAGTATCGGCTTCAAGGATGGGATGCATACTTGGTAAGCTGCAAGCAGTAATGCTTTACGTTGGACGATGAGCCCTGAAAATAACGAGTTGCCATTTTGGAATATTGAGCATTAATAATTATTGTCTGTCTGTGGAATTTTCTATGCTTGTCGGATGATTGCAATTTTTCTTGCAATTTTTTTACCACATTAATCGGATCTGTGCTCGTTATATTTTGATTACTATAATGAGGAACGAGCAAAAGGATGGGCGTTGTACGTGCAATGTAGTAGTTGTTGTTACTCGATAAACGATAGCAACACTAGCAATGTGATTTTTTTGTCCGAGTCTTGAAAGTAGGTGCTGCATCATCAGAGATGCATCGAATGTAGTATTCACTGGCATACTTGTGTTGATGTTTATGAATGGAATCATGACAGGTAATGCATTGGTGTGAATGTGTGATATTATATTAGATGTTAGAAGTATTTTGGTGGTTTTTGCAGACTCAAGACAAAATAAATGATTCTATGAGATGTTAATAACTTAATAGAGTTTTCGAACACACCCACCGTTTTGCACCGAGTACGACCAAATTTTATGTTCACCTAGTTTTATGGTAAACTTGACAATATTGTTTAGCAATTTTGAAAGTACAACACATAAAATCAATCCTTTTTTTTTTTTGAAACCAGGACAAGTTTAGGACTTGGAAAAATCCTAGTAGTCCGTGCTAATTTATGTGTCATATAATTGATATCTATATACACCCACCTAATTGAGTAAGTCTTGTTTGTCCTCATCAATCTTTTACACCCATCAATGATGTCTCCAAAAACTGAATTTGCTAACAAAGAATTAGAAACCCCATTTACCAATACTTTAGTGTCCATTTCCACCACCACTCTCTCCAATTCCAAATCGTTAATCCACGACCCGGCATCACATGTGAACGGCTGAAAAAGAAGTTCATGTAAACTTGGTCTATAGAGTGAACACTCTTATGAATACATGAAACTTGAGTATTGTAGAATTTACATGCACAACTTTAAAATGGTGAAATGTTTTTCATCCATCAGATTGTTACACAAAACTCCCTCTACAAATAATATAAAAGAACCTTAAATAGTTTTACAACACTTTTTCAAAAGCCATGTATACTGAAAAAGTTCAAAATTGAGTTTCCTTTCTACTTATACAATGCAATCACATAATACTACATGCCAAATGTATTATCTTGTCATTGTTGCAACTACACGTGATGTTACAAGTTTAATTATATTATCATACAAATAGAATAAAACAATAGAAAGGACGTAATCGGGTGCCTAATTTATGATAATGGCCAACAACCCTCTAAAAGAAGCTGTTAAAGTCGACAAAAGATGGATAATGAAATTAGGTCTCAATTATATATATCAGAAGCTGTTAAAGTATGCACCTAATTACATTATGATTGGATATCACCACACGAAAACTCAAAGTCTTGCCCTGTTTCTTTCTTGTATATTTCAACACCATGATATTGCCCCAATTTATTTAATTCTATAACCAAGAACCTCGATTTATAGCTCTTTAATTTAAAATCAAACAATTACTCTTACTTTGACTTTTTTGTAGGGGCCTATTTAATCTTATTTTACCATTTTTCTTAAATAAAATCATTGAGACAATGTTTTTTTTTTTCTTTTTTCTTTTTTAACATTGAGACAACGGTTTATTTTGAGTTTTGTAAAACTAAACGACAATAATGTAATAATATAACATCATTCCTTTCTTACATATTGATTATTTGATATAAAATTATATTATTTCTACTAAAAAAATCGATTTTTAAAAAATATTTGTGAATATTTATTTATAAAAAAATATTAGTCACACGCGCTGGAAGTGGGCGTTTGACACTTTTGATACCAACTATATTCCTGTCGGTCTCCTACAATAACAATTACAATGCCCCAACCACCAAAAAGCTTTTTCCCAACTCTCTTCTGATTTGCATTATCCACCACCCTTGACACTTTTCTTCTTCATTAATTCTCTATTTTTTTCTCTTCAATAATTTCCAAAACCCATATAAAAAATCCATCCGCTGAATCATTCTCTACATAATTTCACATCATAATCCAGAATTCCACACTCTGCGTAATTTGATTTGCACATACCTAGTTGTCATACATATATATAATATATGTGTGTATATAAATAATGTAAATCCATGCAACTATGTTGAACGTGTGTGCAAGTTTCCCATGATTTAATCGCAAATTATCATCTTTAACAGCCCAGCTTCTGATCGTTGTATGATTTTCTTCTCTCTGATTATAATTTTTCTCCTGAATCTTGTTTTTCTTTTTATTGGCGATTTTGATGCAAAGATTGGATTTTTAATGAGACCCTTTTGAATCTATGCAGAGGAGAAGATAAAATGGTTGATTTAAGATCATAGAGCTGTGTTCTTGATTTAGGGCTAAAATTCTGTGGACAAAAAATGTCTCTTGAACAAGAGATTGGAGAAACAGAGTCCCTGACAGGTGGGCCCTCTCTTAGTGTGGTCTTGAAGAATCATAATATTGTTGCTTTTTTATGCTGGAATTATGACAGATTAATGAGTGAATTTAGTATAATTTGATGGGATATGCTTATGTTGATTATAAAGTAGTGTAATAATGCTTAAAGTGATGATTTTTATTGTGTATATGTTGATTTTGAAACTGTTGTGTAGTGTTGATGTTGCTGAAAATTACATATTACTCTCTCAGTTGCATCCAAATGATGTTTTTTAATCATATTCATGTTGTATATTTAGCAGATTTCTTTTAATATGATTGATTTTTGCAACATTTTATACAAAGTATATGGCATATGTTGACAATATGAGAATTTGTGTTTTCTCAATTCATATGCACCACTGAAGCAGGTTCTTGTCTCTTTGAACTCCTGCAATTGGAAACCTCCACAAACTGGGATGAGAGCCCAAAGAAAGAGCGCGATCCTACATCTAGTAAGTTCATTTTAATTTTCTCGATCTCTTGTTGTCGAATTGAATGTCTTCATTGAGAAAAAAGTTGTACAGTATGGTCTGTTGCATAGTCGACTTGGATTTGGTGGAAGTTACTAGGACTTTCAGACACATTATTTGGTGTAGTCGAAGAGACGTGTTTTGTTAACTTAAACTTCTTTCATTTACTCTTGCCAATTTAGACAAGAACCTTGTCTCAACCTTATGACCCCTTCAAACTTACTGATAAGGCTGGTGTAGTGTCTTTCATCCCTTTGATGATACGTATAACTCTTCAAGACGCGTTAAATTCTTTCAGATCCAAAAGCTATAAATGTATGTATGTATGTACGTTTGATGTGGTTTCATCATCATTCCATATTCAACCCCTTAAAAGTTAAAACTCAATTTATCTAGCATTTCCTGATATATATATAGATGTTTAACATCCGTCCCGTTTATATCATAATATTCATTGGCCCTTTCTTTTGTGAAACTTCTTTGGATACTCTTGGATGCAATTTCAAGAATTTGATTTTTTTTTTTTGTGTGAACAGATCCCCGAAAGAGACTTGAGAGCTTGTTATATGAAGCTGGCAATGATTACTGTGCCGATTGTGGAGCCTCGGATCCAAAATGGGTGTAAGTTTCTGATTATCTCTTTACTAGGTTCCTTATAGTTATACAAATAGAAAGTTCCAATCCCTTATTTTATAGTATTGAGGTAGTGTAAATTACACAAAGGATGATTTCAGTTTCTGATTTATGTCAAGTCTATTTGATTAATGTACTAAAATTATCTATGAAACATTGCAACTTATATTCTGTTTTCGGTGATCAGATCTTTGACAATTGGAGCATTCATATGTATAAAGTGCTCGGGCGTACATAGAAGCCTTGGAGTGCATATAACAAAGGTTCAACATATAAATTAAATAGATTGATAAAGTGTTGTATTATCTTTTGGATCAAATAGTTCCATTTTGATGATGTAACTTGTAATTTTGGTTAATGTTTTAGGTTCTATCTGTGAAGCTTGATGAGTGGACAGACGAGCAGGTTGATGCGTTAATTGAAATGGGAGGAAACAATGCAGTAAACTTCAAATACGAAGCCTACATTCCAAGCGAGGTTACTAAACCAAAACCAGATTCGCCTTCAGAGGAGCGTACAGATTTCATAAGGTAGTTAGTTTCACCACCTTTTTTCAATAGATTTTTTGAATTAAAAAAGTTTGGATGGTCAGGAAAAAATACGAGCTTCAAGAGTTTGTGAACGGGGATTTAGCGATGTGCTGCACGTTTCCTTCAGCTTCATCGTCCCATTGTCGTTCTTCAAGTTATTCTCCTCAATCTGTAACCGAGAAAAAACAGTACAAGAAACAAACTACCACCCGTATCCACGGTCTAGGCAATGCTTTCCGTTACAGCTGGAGAAAATCCGAACATCAGCACAAGAATGCAAAGAAAAGCAGCTCGATGGTAATAAATCTTTCAAAATGACAGCAAGTTGGTTTTCAATATCTCATTAATCTTTATGGAGTGAGCTTCTTGTACATCAGTTGTACGGTGCAACTGTACACATTAATACTTTTTAGTAAAGCAACTGATATTGTTCAGTGAAAACAAATACTTACAGTAAAACAACTAATAGTATCATTTAAAAATACAGATGTGTTGCACAGTGCATACAAGACTTTCTCATCTTTATGTTAAAAAAAATCTTGTAAACAATGCATATATCTAACCGTTTTCTGTTACTTTCTTTCTATAGGCAGGTATGGTTGAATTTGTAGGATTGATTAACGTAAACATCGTGAAAGGAACTGATCTAGCTATACGAGACATGGTTTCTAGCGACCCGTATGTCATCCTCACACTGGGAAATCAGGTAAATCTCTTGGTGTTTACTTTCTTTATAATGTTGATGATGTCTGCTTCTAACAGCAACAAGATATAATGTTGCAGTCAGTGAAGACGCGAGTCATAAAGAACAACCTCAACCCCGTTTGGAACGAAAAGCTAATGCTGTCGATTCCAGAAGACATTCCTCCTCTTAAACTCGTAATATTCTTTCTTATGCATAAACAATCATCAAGTTACTGATTTTCGTTCCATCAATATTACTCTTTGAAAAAGACTCTATGAACTTTGTTCACGAAAGTTTTATTGTGAACTCGGTAATATTGTTTAGTATACGTAATATCACGGTTTAGTGACTTAGTGAAGAATAAAACATATAAACAAGCATTTTTTTTCAAACGTGATGTTTTGCATGCTAAACAATATTACTTCGTGTACACATGAGACCTGCTCATACTTTTTTGTGTCCCTTGTTTATTGATTTTTTGCCCCTTGCACTTTTTCTTCTACTTTTTTTTTCCCTCCACTTTCATTTTTCTCATTATTTGTTCCTCATATCTTTTCTTATCGAGGGGTAAAAGTGAGTAAATAAAAGTATGAGCTGAAAATGCGGTTTTCCAAAGTACAGAGAGCAATATACTAGAAAATAAAGTGCAGGGAGCAAAACTAAAGAAATATGTTGAAGTGCAATAGGGGAAAAATATACATTCTTCCTAAATTTAGTTTATTGCAAAACGGTCTCTCACAGGAATAAGATAATTGCAAAAGTGGTCCTTTTTATACCAATAATAGTCCAACAGTGAAAAAAATCTTTTGGAACGAATTTTATAATAAACCTTCCTAAAGGAATGTTAGTTTATGGATTGTGCAGCTAGTCTATGACAAGGACACGTTCTCAACGGACGATTTTATGGGGAGCGCAGAGATCGATATCCAGCCATTGCTCTCGGCTGCAAAAGCCACGGAGGACTCGTCGGTTAGTGAGCCAATGCAGCTGGGGAATTGGAAAGCAAGCAAAGAGGAGAACACATTGGTGAAGGATGGTGTGATCACCTTAGAAGATGGAAGGGTCAAACAGGAAATTGCTATCAAGTTGCAGAATGTTGAAAGGGGAGTCTTAGAGATTGAGCTTGAATGTATGCCTCTTACACAATAGCACAATCGTAGAGGAAAATGACTTGATCGAAAATTCTCCGATTTCTCAAATTAACGAGTTTGGAAATATCGGTATCTTGGATTTATCTGGATAGACGAGCTTTTTGGCTCGTTTATAGTCTGCATTAGTTAATGGAGAATTCATAGCTCTTCCAGGTGAGAAAATTTGGGAATGAGTGTTAGAGAAGAAGTGTTGTAGTACCAATTGTAAAGTGAGAAGTTGTTGCAAATGTCCAAAACACCCTCCACCATATACTAATGATTTAGTATATGTTTTTTTATCAGAAAATATTTATGGATTTATTTCTTGACAATTTAATTTTAATTTACAAGTCGGACAAGCTACCAACTCTTGTCAATAAAAGTTATACTTCGTCTGTATTCTATTTTACAATCAAACCCAACTAATTGTTTACATAATTTGCAGAACAGACAAAGGGCAAACAATTAAAGTGACTAATGAAGGTGATGTGAACTTATTATCACTTATCAGGGACAGATGAGTAAATCTGCACATGGCCAAAGGTGAAAGCAATCCATCCTCTTTAAACGACAGTGTGGTCCTGGTCCCTCCTCTAAACCAAGACCAATAATCAATTGATGGCCACAGGGGCATAAATGGAATTCAGCACTTCATCAATGTTGAAAAGTGGTGCAATATTATTGTTTCACTATACAATATACATAATACATCAAGTTAGCCAAGTTTTGAATCTCAACAAGAAAATGACAAACAGCATGAAATTCAACACGAGTTATAGTTTCATAAGAAAAACGAAAAAAATGCAGTCGTAGTAATCCTAATTTAGGACAAATTCATGGAAGATTCGAGTTAGCCATGCTCGTGTTTTCAGTTACTTCAGTTCAGGTTCACTGGCGTATTGTACCAGTGTTTGCCAGCCCTATTCTCAGTCGACATTCATTGAGAGTTCAATTCCAAGTTCAAGAGTGCAATAACATCCAACTAATACTATTAGGTGAACCACAAATATCAATACTATAACCACCACCAGTGGATAATTCAGTAATATCTATTGATGCAAACTACTTCATAGTAGGGCAGTTGAACCAGAAATAAGAATCTTTTCAAATCATAATGACACTTCAACTGAATAGTCTCCCAAAAAGAACCCTGAGAAGAACATTGCCCCTCTCCGGCCCCGTTTTGGTGCACTAGTGGTAAGCTTACGTCGATGGATAAAACATTCTTGTTGAAAAGCACAGGTGTTCTATCAATGCAATCAACATTATTAATCTCACCTACCGTAAGTCATACGAACAAGAAACTATTCAAAATCATACCTTGGACACTTAAACAGAACAGTTTCCCTAAAGGAAGAACCCTGAGAAGAGCATTACTACCAACTACTCTCAAAACAAATATCCGCAGCAAGTCCTCTAGGACGAAAGAAAGTCATTTACAATGGTAAATAGAGCATTCTACATGAAAAACAACATTACTAATGCAATACAAACATCATCAGTTCCATAGCAAGACGTTTGAATCATCAGTTCCATAGAAACAATTCAAATCACAATTTTGACACTTCATCAGAGCAGTCTCCCTAAACGAAGATTCTCGATAAGAACATTACAGCTAACTACAATCAAAACAAGCAACAAGTTCTCTGGGACAAAGCAAAGTAGATTGCGATGATAAATAAAGCATTCTTGATGAAAAACAGAGCTTGTCTATCAATGCTATCAACATTATTAATCAATATAATATTATTATCATCGTTTCCATCGTAGGCTGAAAAAATAATCAGCATATCAAGTTATTCAACGCCATATGTGCACCCCTCAGCACCATGGCTACACAAAGATAAGCAGTGAGCTTTACAACACAAGGCAAACACCCGAGTTCACCTAAATTTACAAGATAACTACTATTTACAGAGCCAATTTCCTCAGCTTCACATAAGCAATGAATTATAATCATGCTTCATAACATCACAAACTATTTCGAGCATCATAGAAAACACACATTTTTGTTGTAAACTTTTCCTAGTATCAATCAATTAAGAATTCTAAGAATTCACTCACAGAGTCATGATTCATGAGCAGCAGAGGGGACAACGAACGAGCCCATTTTCGTTGCAATCAGTGCACCTCTTCTGCTGTTCGTTGTCCTCATCGAACACCTTTCGACTCCCATTGCAATTCGTGCACGGCATGAACCTCATATCATCACACGCATCACAAGGCTTTATAGATCGCAGAGGTAAACCCTTGATCAACCTCACTAGCTCACCGGCTTCGAGCAATTGCCGAATTACATCCGCTCCTCCGATGTATTTCCCCTTGATGAACACCTGAGGTAAGCTGATATTGTTCTCTCCGAGAACTCTCTGCAATTCCTTTTTGTACGCGATATCCATTGAGATGTCTCTCTCATCAAGGTTCACACGATGTCCTCGGAAAATCATGCGTATACTGTGGCAATCCTGAAACGTTTTTCGTATACCTCTGAGGCTGGTGAAGTAAATTACAACCCTATCCTCGGTGCCGGGAAGCCTGAACGGATAATCGAAAACCGGCGAAGGAATTCCTTTGGGAATGAAATTGGATGAATCCGTTGCAGTTAGCAAGAGTTTCGAGGGTTTTGAGGGCGAAATCGGTGGAATTGTGGGCTGTTTGGGGGATTCGAAAATTGAGCACAATTTTCTTACCTTCCCCTTCAAGGAATTCCCGGCGGAGAGCATTGAGCCAAAAGGTGAGCTGTAGAGAGTCTTGATTGAACCGGAGCGTTGGAAAACCGGGGTGTTGTAGAGGTTGTACAGAGGCTTATCGGTAGCTTCTTGCGACGGCGGCGGCGACGAAGAATTGAAAGTCACCGACCGATTGAAATACGACGTCAAACTATTGGCGGCGGTGCTTTTAATCGGACTTTCCATTCCTTGATTCCTGCAATCTGCCATGGAATTAATGAACAAATTTATATAAAATCGGAAGAATTAAGGTGATCAAAAGGCGGATGGATGGTGAGATGGAGCTGTTTTCTGGCTCAAATTGGAGGCGTGGTGTTGAAGAATTTGTAGAGAGATAAAGAAAGGATTGGAGAGGGAGGTGAACTTTTTGAAAAGTTGCAGAAACTGCTGTCACTTTCAATTATGGCGATTATTGGAGAGCACGCAGAGAGGAATAGGATGAACAACGCGTGTGTGGGGATAGGGAGACGTTGGAACTTGGCTCGTTTATCCGGTTCGATTTTTCGATTACACTTTTCGTACATGAAATACGATGTGAAACACTAAAATTGGAACAAAATATGTTCTTTGGCATTGGGATGAGGCGTGTTTGTTTTTCACCATATATTTTGTTGCATGTGGAATTTGTTGAGCAATAAATTGTAATTATATTTTGAAGTTATGAACTGTTATTAAATGTGTGTTATTTTTTTTTATTTTTTGGGGTTTCAACTCGAGTTGCATTTTTTAGAAAACGTCATATATCATTTAATGTTGGATGATGTTATTTTAAAACGTGTGAAATTAAAATTAAATGAAAGAATAAGTTTAAAGAAGGAAACTCGATATGATGTCCAGTTATTCATGAACTAACGAGAATATTAATCGTTGTTATTTACGTAAAATAACAACTGTCCTAAACTTAATTATTAAACATATTCAAAATCAATTATAATTGATTACATTTTACTATTTGATGTAATATTATTGTTTGAGATAGGTTTAATAAAATAAAGAATAGCATTGTTTATCCCCCAACAATATTAAAGATACGAATAAAATCTATCCACCATTTTTTTTATTTAATTTAATTTATCTCTATTAAATATAGATAATCTTAATATTATGTCTCGAGTGATCTAATATTTAGTAGAGATAAATTTGATTTAATATAAAAAAAGATTTTATTTGTGGATAAATTTTATTCATATCTCTAATATTGATAAGATAAAAATTAATTAAATTAATTATATGGATCTTCCCTTTCTGCAAATATTATTTTATTAATATTCAAATAAAAAGGCCTATGTTTATGAGTTAGTATATCAATTCTAACGATTCGATTGCTCCTAGAAAATATATAACAAATTGAATGTGCAATAAAAATATCGTATAGACTAAACATAGGAAATTGGGGTCGAATTTTTGTTTCCAAAAAACAAAAAGGAAATTGAGATGAAACGTCTTTAGGAAGCTCAAAACAAAACCGTGTGCATTAATTTTAGTCAACATATGTATATATTATTAAAAGTTAAAACACGTGATTTGTATTAGTGGTGTTGAAGTAAGAAATAAAATAACTTTATGAAATCAAATATGATTTGCAAAATAATTTTTCATGTAATACGACCATTATAAATTATTATCAATTCATACATTTTAGTGTGATATGAGAAAATTTAAAATTAAATGTCCAAAAAAATTATTCACTTTCTTTTTTACTAATATACATTGAGATCCCATGCGACTATGTATTTGAAAATAAAAAATGATAAAAATATTTTTATAATATTAAAATCATATTAAATTGTTTTTATAATTCAAAACGTAAAACTTATCAAAAAGTTAAATTGTTAGTAAAAAAAAAGGGGGGGGAGAAATGGCCGTCTGATATAAGGTTAGACTTTCTCTCCTACAGTTTTTTGTTATTAATTTATTGCAGGAAGAAAAAAAAATTAAGGCCATGTCATGTGTGTGTCAATCTCCAGCCCAACATTTTAGCGCATGGATAAGAGGTATCAACATTTTGTTAATATGTTGACTTAGTAAAGTTAAGTTACTTGTCAGATAGCCTGGAGTGAAGCAGTCTGGTTCTTTAGAACCTGGGGCGAACGAACAGCTCCTTCATCTCTGAGGGACAACTCCTTCACTTTTAAATAAAGCGACGCCCCACCGTGCCCACCCAACAAGCTAGGTTGCTTGCAATAAATTGCAATACAATCCGCAATGCAATCATTCAGAATGAAAGGATTTAACAACTCTGGGTAGACTTCCAGTTTCATAACAGCAATAGCAATAGCTGTAGATAAACTTATTGCGTTTAAGGGTATTTCAGTTAAAAGTTAAAACTGATAACTAATCTATTCACAATTCGAAAAATGATCAGTTGAACAACTACCAAATTAAGTTGAGTCTAAAAAAAGTGTAGACTCTTAAATTGAATTTGTCCAAAATGTGGCTTTAAACTTGGTGAACAATCTTGATTAATTTTATGCAAATAAACTATATTAGTTGTGTTTGTTGCTAAGCTGATTGTGTGTTATGTTGTTTGATAAAAGTACGTATGAATAAACATAATATATCAAAAGAGTAAACACACAAAAATTTATACAGACTCATACATCCACATCACATACTCGACTGTGTGTTAATTTCTTCAACCAAATGCTTAAATTTTAAATATTAAGAGACAATGTTGAACTTATCACTCTCTGTGAGTTTTGTTCTGCTATAATTTACACGAGTTCTAGTCCTTTTACAATAGTTGATAAAATAAAATAAAAAATCTAACATTCGAACTTTCGAAGGGGTAGAGTATATTTGAAGTAGGTTTTGAACCTCTTTTACAAGTTGGGCTGGGCTTGAAATATTTTTTCTAAATTCGAGAATTTAAAAATTGTATGCTTAGATTACCAGGGTAAACGATAAAATGATTTGGCTGACAAGAACTCTTGTAAATACTTGAATATTCTAAATGATTGTGGGTTAGTTGGTTCTCTAATTTTGGTATGTAACTAAGATCTTGTATTTATAGTGGTTTGCAAAAACTAGTCGTTAAAGAGCTAATTAAAAATATAAGTATATTATAAGTAGTGCAAAGTTTCATTGGAAGTTGTGCCTCAGATTTGATACATCCATATTAGGCAAGACTTCTAACAGTCTCATGTACTTCTGCACTATTGCTCTGGTCAGTTCAGTCTAATGACAAATTAGTGTCAGTTGTCATATTCTTATCGATCCACCCCAAACGAGTTTCAATTGATGTAAATATGACATTTGGAGTTTATTTTTGTCTCTATATCTTTTATGGTCTGAACTTCTTTTCATCTTCTGCCCGCTTTTGATGCTTGACACTTAAATTGAATATTCAATTTGTCTTATTTGAATGAATAGAGTCTTTTAAAACTTAACCATTACAAGACGTCTAGACTCAATTGTCATAAACTAGTCAATTGAGGAGACACTTAACTTATCAATTTAGTCTCAGTCAGTTGGAGCTAAGATACCTAGTTGCCCGATACTCAATAGTTTTATTTTTTCTTATGATTCTTCAAGGTCTTTTGTATTCGAGTCTTTAGGGTTTTTTTTTTCTCCAGGTCTTTGTTTTACTGAGTTGATATTCATCTTGAGTATACGCGTGTTTGTCTAGTCTTAATTGGTTTACTCAACTTGCCAGTTGAGTCTCTCCTCAATTGTTGTCTAAGACCATGTCATATACTCCCTCCGTCCCGTAATTACTTTCACACTTTCCTTTTTAAGACGTCCCACAATTACTTTCACACCCTTAAAATGGAAAACCCTTTATATACTCCACCCTCACAAAATCCTCAAATTTACACAAATGCCATTACTTTTTCTCCACACATACTCAAAAGTCAACTCAATTCTTTATTTTATACATAAAGGTTTACAAAATTACCCCTCAAAATCCCCACTAAATTCACTTTTCTTATTTCGCGTGCCACTTCACATGTGAAGATAATCATGGGACGGAGGGAGTAGTAAACATCTTATCTATACAATTTCAGCTTAATTTTAATTACGACATGCTTGATCTAATGATCAAAACTAATACTTTACTTGTTCTCGTGATTTCTTGCACATTTTATTTATTGAGACATTTCAAGATTACTGCACACTCGCAATATAAGATTAATTTACAAAATTATTATCCTATCATAATTTCATTTTAATTTTAATATTGTCATTAATTTTGGGTCCATATTTTATCTTATACCACGTTAAAATCATTTACACCTCACTCTCACCTAAAATCCCCTTAATTTACTTGACTCCACATAATACTAAATTATTTTTTCTTAAAAAGTTAGTTGATTAAGGTATACTGTACAAGTTAACGAGATGAAGGAGTACAAAATTTTCAAAAATATATTATTTTATTTATTATTCTATTCATTTTTTAATATATATATATTTTAAATTTTCGCATTCTGCATACTAGTCCAAAGTGGCAAGGCCCGCAACCGTTTTTTTTAATTTAAATATCATTTTATATTAAATTAACTTTTTTTTTTTACTTAAAAATATATACACTCTTTATTTAAACTTTTCATACTCTTAAATATATAATTTTATTAATTATATATAATAAAATAATAAATACTTCACAAAAACATATTTAATTTCACTATTCAATTTTTAAAGTGTAACACAATATTTACTAAAAGTATAAGTTAGTATAACTGAAAAGTGCAAAAAAATATTATTAAAAAGTGTAAGTCACTATAACTGAAAAGTGTAACACAATATTATTAAAAAGTGCAAGTAAGTACAACTGAAAAATGCAACACAATATTAATAAAAAGTGTAAGTCATTATAACTGAAAAGTGCAACACAATATTACTAAAAAGTGTAAGTCAATATTACTGAAAAGTGCAACACAATATTATAAAAAAGTGTAAGTCAGTATAATTGAAAAGTGCAACACAATATTACTAAAAAGTGTAAGTGTTTATAACTGAAAAATGCAACACCATTTTAGTAAAAAGTGTAAGTCATTATAACTGAAAAGCGCAACATAAAATTACTAAAAAAATGTACTTCGTAAGTCACAATAATTGAAAAATATAAAAAAAACTATTTATTATTGAGTATGTCAACAACTTATATAGTAAATCAACATTTTTATAAGGTTGAATTATACGGTTTGAATCTGTCCTCTATTTTATTTTTAATCGAACAATTTGATAAAAATGATCTCATAATATTATTAACAATTGCTATGAATTGTAGTTGAAAAATATTTTCACATATTTTTATTGGTTATTAATGTTACACTTTATAGTACTACTTGCACTTTTATTTATTATTAATATTACACTTTTAGTTATTACTATTTACATTTTTATAATTAAAAAAAATATTTATAAAAAAAAGTGCAAATGACACTGAGTGCCCATGAGACTCACTCTTAAATAATTATATTTCAATTTATATAATTAAATATCTGACTAGTATGTCAAATTATTCATCTATAACATATAAGTAATTAAATATGAATGTAATTGTTTTTATCAAAATCATAAGATGTGAATAACTAAATAACACAATAAAGAATAAAAAGTCAAATAACACAATAAAAAATAAAAAGTCAAATAACACATCAACAAAAAAAATCATAGTACTATAATTCAGCACAACAAAATAATTTTAATGTTAACAGAATTTATAATTATATTATCAATTAATTGTGTAACTGTATTTTAAAATATCAATAAAATAATACTATAAAGTATACTATTCATTTCAAAATTCCACGCATGAGTTGTTCACTCTGCCTGACGTCAATCATCCAATCAAAATTTAACATCTCATCTAATTTCCTCAATAGCTTCACTATGAGATAATTTTTTTTATATATATTATATAAATATCATACAAAGTTTAAAAATTTACAAATGTAACCTTATTTTGAGTCATAGTCCTTTCGGCCACATTTGACTTCCAAATCCAACGATACAGTTCAACTTCTTTCAAATCCAAAATTTCAGGGAAGTTCGTTCTTCATTTTTTTTTTTTTTTTTTTTTTGTTCGCTCTTCATTTTATTCAAGAGTCTCAAATTTACAGTTCCGATCCATATATCCCCATGTTTCGTTGGTTGAAGCCACTAGATTGTGGGCTCCACGGTGGTCGAAAACTTTTTGATAATGGCAATATTGAGAAAAAGAATTGAATACACTTTAGTAAGAGTCTAACACTTTATCATTTTCTCTCTTGATCATATCAATTACTGTTATATTTTCAACACATGTGATTCTTTCAATTTGATTATAGAGTTGATTGAATGTCGTGTAGATGTAGGTAGTTGAAGTGTTCGGATTATATTTACAATTGAAACCATATCAGACTATCAGTCATCGTGTACTAAGTATTACTACCATCTAAAAAAACGATTGAGGAGTGGGCTATAATTTTTTTAATAATAATGAAAAAAATACTGCATGCGTAACAAAATAAATTATAAAGATTAATTCAACATTGAAAAATCAGATATCAAAGTCATAACACTCCAACAATAAAATTAAATAATGTTTAAAAGAAAGTAAAAAAAAAAAAAAAAATCACGCGTAAAACTAATACTACAACATTTATTTTCATATGAATTAAACATGTTAACTTGGTAAGTTGCACATGTAATATTAATACAACAAATTCACTACTTGTCAAAATAAAAAGAAATGACACGATAAATAAATTAATCTATGACCGGTTTCATATAATATTATAATTTTGTGGGTTGGTTAATTAGTTAAATATATGGAATAAAAAGCAGTGTTTTCATAATCGAATACTAAATTGGATTAAACCTCTTTTATAATGTTTTTTTTTTTTTTTTCATATTTCTTCTAGTACTTAGTTGATGTGGAATATAAATTTTTATAGAGCTCGAACCCGGTGCGAACTTCACATAAATTCGCCATCGACACCATGCAACTAATGCATACAAAAATGACTCTAGACTACTCTATTTTGACCGTTTAAGAATACATTCATGAATAATAATTTAAGATTTAAAAGAATTTTGTATGAGACGATTTTTGTAAATAAAATGAAGGATCAATTTTATATTGGAATCAAGCGTTCTTTAAGGGTGTGTTTTGAAATTCTACAAACTTCCAGAATCACTTTTTTTTTAAAAGCTGTGAGAGACCGCTTTAAAAATAAGTGATTCTAAAAGCAGTTTGTAAAATTTCAAAACACACTAAAGCTATGATTATGATGAGTTGCAGTCATAAATTAATGAGTTATGTAAAATCATATCATACAAATTTCATTGTTATTATAAGCATTGAAAAAATCCTAGTATTCTTAGGTAGAGTAGCCATCAGATATTAGAATCTCCCTCTTTTTTGGAGTGTCCATATTATATTTTCACTTTCATGCTTATCTTAAGAGATACTGCATCCTTCTTCCCCTTTATTTTTCTTTCATATAAAGCAATAATTAGAGAAAAAATAAATAATGTATTGAAATTATTGAAGTTTCTTAAATGCGATGCCCACTTTATCCGTTCGATTAGGCCCATTCAATCATTTTCATGATTTTTTTTTTTATGTGTTTGAAAGAGATTAAACTCTCAACTCGTGTAGACTTGATTGCTTAATCACGTTCAAAAAGATGTAGAATCATATTTAAAATAATTTTTTTATCAAACACGAAAAAACACGCGATTGCATGTATACTATTTATAATTCAATATGTGCAATTGAGATATCCAAACCAATGAGTCATGACCCACAAATATGAAGCCCTGAGTTAAATAAGTTATTAATTAGTAAATATGTTTTAAGTTATAAGGGAAAATTCCCTGATAAATTATGCAAATGACTTTTGATTTGGGTATTTGGGTCTTGAATTAAAGTTTAAAATTATTAATCTACAGTAGTAAAATATTTTGAAATCTTATAGTTGAGTCCAGTTGATGCAGAAAACATTTTTAAGAGGCAGACAAAATCGTTTAAGGGCATGTTTGATAGCAAAGATGGATTATCTAAGATTAGAATGATAACTAAATTTTATAAAATTTAAAGCATAATCTACCCTTAATCTAAGTTATCAAACAACCAATAAAAATGATATATAGTTAATCTAAGCTATCAAACATAGCCTAAATATATATAAACTTGTTTTAAAAATATACCTGGACGATATTATTTATTATTCACAATAGTCAAGATCTGTTTGACTTATATGGCCAATTACTCATTTTGAAAATTGTAATATTTTAATTTTCTAGTTGTGGGCCTATGGCTGTTTGCTCTATGTTTTTAAATTAAAAATAAATGATAATTGTAGGGTGGGACTATTTACACCTTCATTTCGGTTTAGAACACTCCCCCTCTTTCTCTTAGACCTAGTTTGGTTTGCTTGATTAGGTTGAATTAGACTTGATTGACTTTTTATTCCCAACGAATCAAACATTTGATTTGATTGATTGTGGCCCGGGATTAATGCAAGGCCCGCTAATTTTGTACTATTTATCATGCATTTGTAGGACTAATAGTCCTAGGGGAGGGGTGAGTTAATTTGTCCCATGTTTTTCCATCCATCAATCCAAACTAGCCCTTAGTTTAATAATAAAATAATGGTGTAAAAAATAAAAAATACCCTTTAAATTATATTACACTAATAAATGCATCCCTATTACTAAGTGCACCCTCCTTCACCTTTAAAAACTAAACCTAAGTTTTATCCAGGCGGCGGCGGTGGCGGCGGCCACCAAACAAACAACAAAACTTCTCCCCAAACAAAAAAAAAATCAAGAACTTAAAAAATTTCAATTTTTTTTTATAATTTCAACAAACCAGTGTCGACCATAATCACTATGGTCGACACTGATTTGTCGAAAAGAAAAATACAAAAAAAACTTAAAAAATTCGACCTTCTTAGGTCGACCATATAAACTCTCATCGACACCTAGGTAACAACGACGTTAAAAAACTTAAAATTTAAATGGTCGACCTAAGAAGGTCGAATTTAAAAAAAAAAAAAAAACTTAAAATTTTCGACAACATAACGTCGACCATGTAACCTCTCGTCGACGACATGTCATCGACGAGAGGTAACAGCGACGTTATGTTGTCGAAAAAAAAAAATCTGCTGCAAATTGCAGAAAACCCTAAAACCTAAAACTTCAAAATTGCCGCCGACTGATCTTTACCAGACGACGACGACGATACAATTACCTGGGGTGGGGGTGGCCGGCATCTTCGATCGGGGAGCACGGGTTGAACAAAAATTAAATTGCAGAAATGAGAGAGAGAGAGAGAGGGAAGGGGAGGGGATGCCGTCGCGACGAGGGGAGGGAGGGGATGCCGTCGCGGCCGCGGGTGAGGCTGAGGGAGAAGAAGGCGGCGACAAGGGGCGGTGGCAAGAAAAAATGAAGAGATGATTAGGATTTGAGGGAGGGTGTGATAAGTAAAGTAGTACAGTATTATATAGATAAAAATGAGAAGAAGGTAATTAAGACAATTTCAGGGAGGTGCATCTATTCTGACAGATTTCAGACAGGGTGCATCAATCGGGAGAGTGTTCTAAACCGAAATGGAGGTGTAAATAGTCAGACCCTAATTGTAACTCTTTGCTGGGCCACAAGCACAGTCGATGAATACTTGAATTTCTGTTTATATTAAGTTTAGGGGTGTATTCAATTGAGATTCTATTGGATTTTTTTGGACTTTAAAAAGTACGTGGGTTTATAAAATTTATAAAGTTCATGCATAGTTTGACTGACTTTTTTTATTGATTTATATGGATTTTGATAGACTTGACATGATTGTGGAATATATTTTTTTTATTGATTTCCATAGATTTTCATAAACTCCGGTATTAATGCGAAGAGTTTTTTTAAAATTAATATTATATATATATATATATATATATATATTTTACTAATATATATATATAAAGTTTATATATTGATTCGGGTCGGGTGGGATACTCGCGGGTCGGGCATAAGGCCCAGACCCGACCCATACTTAATACGGGTCGAATCCGACCTGACCCAAAGCTCGCGGGATTGGGTGGGTACCTGCGGGTGGGGTCAATATTGTAATCCTTACTTCTGGTCTTTAGTCTTGAGAGTTCTCTGAGAAAATCCGTTGAAATCTCTGATTTTTTGAAGAGATTTTGGATAGTGAAATTTATTTTTATTTTTTGTGGAGAATCCAACAAAATTTATAGAGTATTAAAATTCATAGACCTTTTGATAAAGATTTTTAAAGAGTTTTTAAAATCCTTATTGAATACCTCATAATTTTGAAAGACTTTTGAAAATCCGAATTGAATACCCCAAATTTTGAAAGTTAAAAAAAATCCTACAAAATCTACAACCAATACACCCTCTTAAGTTTGATTGAAAAATTCAAAATTTAAAGCAATGCAATGTCGTGAAGATAAATTTTATTAGACTTGATCTCTTGTGTTGTACATGTACAATGGACTATATTTTTATACAGGAGGAGAAATTTACAATCACTCTCCCTATAAAGTCAAATATATGAACGGGTAAATAAATAATTAAGAGATAAGTAATTTAATTTATCTCTTACAATGGTCTCATGCAATACTTGGGATGAGATCCAGAACGGAAGAATTCGAACACGGGTCGTGGAAGGACTTTCACGAAGATATCCACGATCTATAAATTATGGAAAATAGATTCAGTAAAAAGTTTTTTAGAAGACACCATATCTCTTCAAAATGATAGTTAACGTCAATAAATTTTACACGGGATGTTGAATTCTGACTTAGAAGGGCTACATTGTTGTTGTCACAAAAAAGTTTAGGAGGAGCCAAAGGCTTAGCACAAAGTTGACGAAGAAGGTGAGAAATGCAAATAACCTCGAAAACAATATTAGAAAGAGTTTGATACCTCACATTTACAATTAGAGCGAGAAATCGTAAAATGCTTTTAAACTATAAAAAAGTGTGTAATATAATAAATACAATCTTATGATTTATATACAATAGAATCACTTCAAATAAATTTAATAATCTAAACCTATAAATATTTAAATTAAAATGATTTGAAGGAGGGTGAGTTTTAGATTGAGTATAGAAACTCACGAGCATAGAACCCTCAAAGAAAATGAGTATAAAACTCAAGAAATTCAAAAAAATGAGCATAGAACTCTAAAAATTCGAATCAAGACGAAATCAAATCCAAAACCCATGAGCATAGAACCCGCAAAGATATAAGTATAGAACTCTAAAAATTCGAATCAAAATGAAATCGAATCTAAAATTCACGAGCATAGAACCCGTAAAAAAATGAGTATAAAACTCAAGAAACTTAAGAGATGAGTATAAAACTCAAAAAATTCAAGATTTGATAAAAATGAGTATAGAACTCAAGAGACTCATTTAAACCGAATTGCAGAAACGTACCTAGATCGACGAATGTGTTTAATCGATCATAAATTAATCGATACACAGCTCTGATACCATGTGAAATTTCATAACAAGAAGAAATTGGACAAAGTGCATATTGAGAGAATTTATAAATATAGAATATTACATAATCAAAATGATTATCATCACCCCTCTTATATAGATGGAGATTTACAAGAGAGGAGTTACAACTAACAAATGAGTTATAACTAACTAAATGAACTACTCTGACTAATAATCTTTCATTTGTTGGCTTAACTTGTTGTTATTCTTTTTTAAGTTGGGATGTTGGAGTACTTAACATAAGGGGTAGAATTGGAATAAAATAGGGTGCAGTTAGTAAAATAGTTCGGAATTCCAAACCGAAACAGGTTCGGTTAAAAGATGAATGAGATGTGAAGAGATTACTCTGGTCGGGGTAAAATTGTAACTGTGTATAAGATTACTGCTGTTTATAACTGTCAGTTCTACCCCAATAAAACCCTAGAAAGCAGATCCCTTAAACCTTGTCTTTCCCGCTCACAATCCGCCATTGTTATCCCATGATGTACAGCGGAGATCCTCAGCACCACCAACAGCAACACCAGCGCCCGCCGCCGGGCCCACCATTGCCTCCACCTCCTCAGCACCCCAATTCCCACCAATTCATCCATCAACAACAACAACAGCCGCCGCACGACTTCAATCGGGGCCCTCACCCTCCGCAGGGCCCGCACCCTCCGCAGGGCCCGCACCCTCCTCAGGGCCCGCACCCTTCTCAGGGCCCAATGCCGCCGCAGATAATGAGGCAGACCTCCGCCTCTTCAACCACCCTTAATCCTATGCAACCTGAATTTCACCATCCCCAGCAACACCCACCTGCTCAGGCCCCTTTCCCTGGGCAGCCTCCGTATGATGGTTAGATGCAATTAATTTACTGTGTTTTCGTTCCATTTTATAGGTCTTTATGATTTACTTGGTTTACATAGTGGTATAATAGTGCCCGCACTGGGATATCATAGTTGACACAGTCAGGAAACATCTTTACACTGACTCGAAACCTCAAGAAACTGTGCCATCACATATGCCCTATCCCCTTACATGACCAGGTTTTGAACTGAAGAAGGTCTCACTCTGGTTCAAAAATGAATCATTTGGACTTCAAACTGGATTTTTCCGAGTAAATATGTAAACTACATTATAACAACTCATTATAAACTGCGGAGATGCTCATAATAGGAGTGAGGATCTGGTATTTTGAACCTACTATGTGAATTACATCAAACCAGATCTGAATGGAGTCAGAACATACAATATCCTGATATTCTTTTGATTCACAGTTACCAAATAGGATTCCATATACCTGATTAGACTAAATTCCACTTTGCCAGATAACTGTTTCCCATTTTCCTTTTGGAACTTAATTAAAACTAGTTTAAAAGTTTATTCCTAAGTAAAATTATACCATGGAGCCCTGACCTGCTTAGTGGATAGAAAAAGGAGAAACTCTAAATACAAAATAATTACCTATACAAGAGCTTGTAGCATTAGTGATGTACATGGCCATTTTTATGCTCGGTTACTGTAGTTGTAGCACTTATTGTGGTCATCAACATATTGCAGCTCATGGTGACAGTTTTGCCGCAAAAAGGATGCGGAAAATTGGACAAAGACGTGCAGTTGACTACACAAGCACTGTTGTGCGATATATGCAGGTGATGTATGTTCTGATGTTATTATTATACATATCCTTACAATATGTCAATACCTGTGTTTTGCTGTAAGTGACAAAAACACATTTAGGTTGGTTATGTAAGTTGGAATGAGCTAATTTGAAATGTCCATTTTTCTGTTTTTTCTATTTACACCTCCATTGCAATTTACAGTATATCTTTTTATATATGAAAAAAAGAAGCTCAGCCTTCTTTGATTATTTATCAGAGAAAATCAAGTATGGTATTTTCACTGTTATTTGTCCCTTAAGTATTACAGATTAGTCACACAGGCTCCAAATGCCTCCATCTTGGTAGCTGTCTGTAATTATGATTTTATTTGCATTGGTGCAAGTCACTGAAATAAAGCTCTTGGCATGATTTGAGTGAGGGTCTGCGTTCTAGTTTTCATACATATCGATAGATAAGCTAGTAGTGTGTGACCGATTCTCCTTTATTCAGTTGCATCCGGGTGTTGAATGATGGATATAATTGATAATGAACTTTGGCATTCTACGCATTGGTCAGGCAGTTGGCTAAAGTGTCATGTTTTCATGTTTTATGTATCTCTGAACTTTCTTTGACATCAAGATTTGCGGAGACAGAGGACATGTGTTGCGAGACCTGCCATGTTGGTCTCGGATATCATCGTTCAATGGATTATCTTCAAATTTCTCTATTTTGAGTTGGATTAGTCATTTTCTGTTTGTATAGTTAGTTATTGGCCACTTTAAACATCTCAATATAGGCTCACTTGGCCTTTTCTTTTGCAGCTTCGCATGTTCCAGCGGGATTCAAAGGATAGGACTGTACTGCAACCTACTCCAGCAGCAGCTATTGATGTTTGTTTTCTTCTCTGGACTACATTCTTCATGATAATATTTTTGGGCATTTTGTCCCCATCAGATTTGTCCTTCAGCCATAAAGTTTTCTTTGATTGAACATGAAATTATAATCTTTACCTTTTTCTGCCATCCATCTGGGACTAATTGCTGATGCTACTCCATCATTGATGCAGATGTTGCCTACTGCTGCTTACACAGATAACCCATCCACCAGTTTTGCAGCAAAATTCGTACATACATCATTGAACAAAAACAGATGTTCAATCAATCAAGTTTTGGTAAGTCGAGGAGAACCCACCATCATTTCTTACTATTTCGTGTCTGTCTACATATCTGCAGGCTTATCTATACATTGTTTTATGCGTACACTCTCATTACCTATCATATCTTTACTTGGATACATACTTTGAGTAGTACTCATCTTATTATCCTAGTAGCTGTCTATTTCGTTAGATTTATTTTCTTATTTGGAAAATATACGTGTATTTAATATTTATAAAAATAATTATTTATCCACTTTTGTTGCTAGCATATTCATGCTTTGGTACTTTGATTCTTGGAGGAGCACTGGTTCTCTCATACTGACCATAAGAAAACAAGATTTCCTTGGATATTTGTTCAACATTACCATAAGAAAAGTTCAGCTTGCTTGTTAAATATGATTTACTTGGAGTTACTTATGACAGTAATAATAAATGCTTTTAATAATTTACCCACAGTCCTATCCTATCTACATTGTTGTGTCTGACTGTGTTGCTTTTGTTTTGCTATGAATCCATCATATCCTGTCTTAGGGCCCTAGATGTTGGTGGATAGATGATTGGGTTTTCACTTCTGGTGTAATTTGTTCATATCAAAATTTATTGGCAGTGGACTCCTAGTGGCAGGCGTCTAATTACTGGATCTCAAAGTGGGGAATTTACATTGTGGAATGGTCAGTCCTTTAATTTTGAAATGATATTACAGGTATTACAATTTAAATAGCTACTTTATGTTATTAAGAATTTTTGTTGTTAAGAATTACAGCTGACGAGATACATAAAAATAACTTTGATTACAGGCTCACGAGCAAGCAGTCAGATCAATGGTATGGAGTTATAACGAAAACTGGATGGTCACCGGCGATGATGGTGGAGCCATAAAGTAATTTCATGGTTTTGCAAGTAAAATCACGGATTTCTTTATTGCTTTGGTTGACGAATTGATATTATCTGGCTGCAGGTACTGGCAAAATAACATGAATAATGTGAAAGCCAATAAATCTGCTCATAAAGAATCCGTTCGTGGCTTAAGGTATAATATCATGCTCAAAGCTAGTTATAAAATACGACTCTCAATGCCCCCCCCCCCCCCCCCCCCCCCCCCCCCACACACACACACACACACACACACACTAGCAACCTATTCTCTTTTTTGGTAAATGTTCTGTTTGCATTACATCATCGTTCTATATCTTTATGTTCAAACCATTCTAACTTCTTTTCTGTAACCTGCTTACCAGTTTCTGTAGGACGGATTTGAAGTTCTGTTCCTGTTCTGATGACACTACTGTTAAAGTGTGGGATTTTGCTAGGTGCCAAGAGGAGCGATCATTATCTGGTAATGTGATCAGAATATTTGATTCGTTTATGGATAGTTTTGTACTTAGTTAGATTAGATATCGACTGCTGTGGTATTACCCTTGTAAGAATCTGCACTGGGACAGTAGAGAGTTCCTCCGGAAAGTAACCACTAGTCTAGTACTGGTCATTCTTACTTAATGCTGTAAAGCTTTTGTGTCAGTCCCCACTCTAGTACCAACCTGCATCCATTAAGCTGACTACTCTAAAAATAAATGTTTTGCGAATTTAAACAGCTAGGATTTTACTGTGGCTGGAATTGAAAAGTTTATGATTCTATAAACTCTCAAACATCTTGCAATGCACAGAGAAATATTTAACATATGATCCTGATTTATGCACAATTTAGCATGCATACACTTGTTCCTGAGAAGTTATCTGTTACTGAATGACATTTACCAACCGATTGTTTAGTGTTAACGTACGTAATCCTTGTGTTTATTGCTTACCATGATTCCTCAATTCATTTATCAATTTAAGGATTATTTGAAGTTGATGTTTGTCAAAACCATTGTAATTTTCTTCCTGCTGTATAGTCAAAGCTGTCCAGTGACCATGATCATTCAGATTCATTCTATTCGATTTCCTGGTTTATCTTATTCTGATGTATGTTTTGATATTAAAGTTAATTCCTTAAATGTCCTCTGTCTTATTTTAGTGAACTAGCAAATTAACTATCATTTGGATATCGGTCCAAACTACCCAGATCTGGCTATGAACTTAAAACAAATCTTTTATTTCTATACATATGCATCGTTAGCTCTCAGTCATAGAAATCATATGTAATAAACCAGCTTTTAACACAAGGGAGAGGTTTTCTAAGCATTATTTTGTTCTTTATATTTTGATTGACTTGCTCTTTATGATAAGTGATAACATTATAAAGACTGTACACTGTAGTTGACTCGTCTGTTTTTTCCGATAAGCTATCCTTTGGCCTTCATGGGAACATGTACTCTGTTCTCAGTCAAATAAATAGACCACAGATCATTTCTATGTTGACATTGGGTGCATACTGCATAATATACTACTTCAACAACAAACTAAGCCTTAATCCCACCGTGGGTTGGCTATATCTTACCGTTATGCTCAGTTGGGACACACACTCATTAATATTGTAGCATGACATGTCTTTTTTTATAGGTTCTTTCCAAGTCAAAGGGTATGTTTATTTTGAGATTATAGTGGTCGGAGGAAATCCCGGACTTTGAAATTCTAGTATTTGAAAATCCTGATGAATAGTTAAATTTTATGTTTGTTTTGTGATTTTATAGGGTAGGATGGTGGAAAAGTTGATTGATGTTGACATGTTGTATACTATATTATTGCAAGTGTATTGGGAGAATAAAAAGGTAGATGATGTGAGTGTATTGGGAGAATAAAAAGGTAGATGATGTGAGTGTATTGGGAGAATAAAAAAGAGAGTGATGGTAGGTGATAAAATAGAGTTGGATTTATAGGATTTCAAAATTCTTACTTTGAGTCCTGAAATAAACGAGGGTGTGGGATCGCAAAGTCCAAAGTCTGTCCGGGCTAGTCGCGAAACAAATGTACCCAGTCTTCCTCTTCTCCTTTTGAATTGATTTAAATATTTTCTACTTTCTACTGTTGTATTGGTGCATCTAAAGGTCTCCCATGTTCGTTGGCAAAACCTCTTAAGTGCATCTCTGTAATTTTCTTCTGTTGGGATCGCCCACCATTCAATTGCATTTATTACTTGTTATATCTAATTTAGTGTGTCCATTGGGTGCATAATATAACCTAAAATTTTTCTTCTTCCTTTGAACTCAGGCAGGCCATGGTTGGGATGTAAAGTGTGTTGACTGGCATCCTACCAAGTCATTATTGGTTTCTGGTGCGTGATTTATTATTACAAGAATATTGGAAATTCTTAATGTATGAGATTCATTTCATTTATGTGTTTGTATGGGCTTTTCATAGGTGGGAAAGACAACCTTATCAAACTCTGGGATGCCAAGTCACCAAAAGAGCTCTGTTCATTGTGAGTAACCACTAATCTGCTATCTTTATTCCTTTAGTATCACATCATGACTCTAGCTGATCCTTTTATCAGAATGTAATTGCATAAGAATTGCGTTTTTGCAGTCATGGACACAAGAATACAGTTCTTTGCGTGAAATGGAATCAAAATGGTAATTGGATTTTAACATCGTCGAAGGATCAAATTATCAAGGTAGGTCTATTATCTCTGTATTTCTAATCTCTTTTGAATTTGAAGAGTTTCTGCCCATCCTTGTATTCCATTGTCCTTTACCTCAAACAAGGATGGGGAAGATGCGAAAGGGTTTGACTAAGATTATAATAGTAATCCATTGGCTTGCATTTATTTCCTTCTCCTTGACATTTAATGATTACTTTTGTTACAGCTTTATGATATACGTGCAATGAAGGAGCTTGAATCTTTTCGTGGTCATCGGAAGGATGTCACAGGTATGAGATCCTTATTTTCGTCAAAAGATACTCTGAGACTTTGTTTGGAGACTGCACAAGCGATTTCTTTTTATCTGTGCCAACGTCTTATGACATGATTATTCATCTTTTACATAGGCCTTGAGACCGAAATTGGTTAATTACTTTCAGATGCTCAGTTCTTTAAATTGATTTATTCGAGTCTTGATTATACTCTAATCCTGGTGTCTGTCTATATTTGCTGTCTCTAATATTAATATGTGTACCTAGTCTAGTGCTCCTTTTCTCTTCAGTCCCCCCTTTTTTGGTCTTCTTATATACATTTATATATATATGATACTTAATATGCACCCTTTTTGTGCCTTCTTATATATCGATACTTAATATGCAATTATACTTTGACTTTTGTAGCGTTGGCTTGGCACCCATTTCATGAGGAGTATTTTGTTAGTGGGAGTTATGATGGATCGATTTTCCATTGGCTGGTTGGGTAAAGTCTCTGCCTTCTTTCATGAAAAATATATTTCACTTTCATATCTGTTTCAAGTACAAATCATTTATAAGCTCAATTTCTAGATAATTTCTCACGCATTAACTCTTTAGCAAGTGCACAGCCTTGATTTTTTCTTTTTTGTCAAAAATGAAGTCAGAAATCTAAAGCTTATGCAGGAATCATGATACTTGAGGCCTGTTTTCAATCACTACAAACAGCTTCCAGCCTTCCAGA
Organism: Galeopsis tetrahit; assembly: GCA_963675135.1. NCBI lineage: Eukaryota > Viridiplantae > Streptophyta > Magnoliopsida > Lamiales > Lamiaceae > Galeopsis > Galeopsis tetrahit. The sequence continues at coordinate 44,521,314 of OY776131.1, forward strand.
ATCACTTTTGTTTTCAAAGCTCTCTCATAGCTTTTGAAAAAAAAGTGATTCTCAAAGCTGTCTTTTTATTCTATTTTACTGTACAGGGTACTGGCTGCGTTGACTATAAAAATCATAAAAACATATTTGTAAGTGTACCTTGAAATCGTATTTATTCAGTGACTACTTTTTCCCTAATCCTCCTTTGGCATCATGGTTTCTCAGAAAATATATCTCTATATATTTAAAGTTATAGCTCTAAATCTTGGGTATTTTTTTCATTTTGCTCCTTTAAATGTTTTTGTCCCTCTGCCAGCCTCTTTTGCAAAAGATTCCCTTTAAAAAAAATAGTAATATGTATGGACAAGGTAAAACTGGGATAGTGATGTTTTCTTTTTCTTGTTCTGTCAACATGTTTGGAGAAAGAGGAAAAAAACTGTGTAATTTGCTACAAAATCTCTTTGAAACAGATACTTCAGGCACCTGGTTTAAGCTATATCTGGTACCTGGTTTAAGCTATATCTGGTACCTGGTTTAGAGTATCAGTACTTCAGGCACCAATCTCTTTGAAACAGATACTTATGTTCATTACTAACATGGAATTTGCTTCAAAATTGTCTCTGCAAGTGTTGCTCATGAATGCCTAATTATATCTGTGCAGGCATGAAACCCCTCAAGTTGAGATACAGAATGCACACGATAACAGTGTATGGGACCTTGCATGGCATCCTATTGGATACCTTCTTTGCAGGTACTGTCTGAATGTCAAACTATCATGTAGGAGTAGATACTGTATATATCATTATATCTATGTGTCCCAAAACTCTTTCAATAGAGCAATGTTTATTTTTCTCTTGTTAATGTTATCAGATTTCATAAATTGTTGCAGTACCATAACCAACACAACTAATTTTCTTTTGTGAATTTTTGTCTGAGAGTCTGTCAACTCATTAAGACATGTTTTCCTTGCTAGACTTTCCTTCATTATTAGTACCTCATGTTTCTTACAACCTTTTATTGGTTCTTTTGTATTATGCGTAGTGTGAGGAGTTGTGGAGGAATATAATTTACACGCAAGATCAGTTTTACTTTCTAATTAGTTAGGGAAGCTGAATAACTGTTTAGCCATCATTGCTCTATGCCATAGATAAAGTTAAGAAGGAATGGAAGCAATGAGATGGACGTTTCAATTGACCAAATTGTTGTTTTGCAGTGGTGGAAATGATCACGCAACAAAATTTTGGTGCAGAAATAGGCCTGGGGATTCAGCCCGTGACAAGCTGAACATGGGACCCAATCAAGGTTTTTGACAAGTTATTTTTATGATACTTCATTGTAGACTGTTCTAATTTTACTACTTAATTATAAATATCTATAACATCATACTCTGATCTAAATTTGCTACCTTTATTAGCACACGTGATGTAGGGGTAGCACAATAGAAACTTATATTTAGGTAGTTGATGTCTGTCTTTGTTATCTGGAGCCTTATCTTTTCTTTTTGCCCTGCATATATTGTGTACCAACTTTCCAAAGCACTTCTTTGCTTTTCTCATCGTGTTATGTAAAACAAGTATTTATTATTTAGCAGGTTTTGGCGATCAGAATCCGTCTATGGCAGGGCGTGTTTCTGTTCCTTTCCAGATGGCTGAGCCCCCTACGACTCCTGGACCATTTGGGCCTGGGTTGACTCGAAACGAAGGAACAATCCCAGGGATTGGAGCTGCAATGCCTCTAGCTATTTCGTCTCTCGATTCATCTGCTCAAGGAGAGCAGAAGCCTCCTATGTCAGTTTCAGGCCCCCCGCCTCTGCCACCTGGTCCGCACCCATCTCTTCTGGCCAACAAACAACAGCCTTATCAACAAAATGCTCCACAACAGCACCAGATGCAGCCTCCTTCACATATGCCTTTGTTACCACATCCTTCTCATTTATCTCGCCCTCCACCCCAGCTACAACATCTTAATACCTCTGGTAATGTGCCAGGATCTATGCAAATGCCTGGTCCAATGGTAAGTTTATAAAGCTCTATTTATCTCTACTGTATAATCTTTTCCAACTGTTTATGATTGGTTTTTTTATCTCGTTTAGGGGATGCAGGGCGGTATGAATCCAATGGTTCCTTCAATGCCCCAAGGCCACTTTATGCAGATGAATCCTATGCCTGCCGGATCTGGTCCTCCTGGAAATATGCCTCCAGGTGGTAATCAAATGTATCAACCAGGGGGGCCCGCTTTCAACAACAGGCCTCAAGGTGGCCAGATGCCAATGATGCCAGGGATGAACCCGTATCAGGTTCGATTTGCTTCGTAGGGTTCTTTAGAGTTAATATCAAGAATCTCCCTCTAACTTAGACCGTGTTCAATTCTAGTCATGTATTTTGTTACTTTTCCATTTTGGTCCTTTAGGTGTCTATTATGGCTCCCTTTTGGACCAAAATTGAAAAAAGTAAAAATATACATGACTGGAATTCGACACAAAAAGGACCAAAACTGAAAAGTAACAAAATACGAGACTAAAATTGGGCACAACCTTATTTATAAGACGATTCTTGATATTAACTCAGTTCTTTAATACTTTTTTTTTATCAGTTCAATTTTTTAAATACTGAGGAGAATCATTCTTTTTATCGAATGAGCCTGGATATCTCTTTTTGAAGTGATTGTGTGCCAGAGGGGAAGAAGTCTGTATTATATGTTCTCTAATATTTCCTTTGCTTTTGAATTCTGATTGGCAGACTACCGCCTTTTCCTTTTCTCCAAAACCTCTTTTCTTTCTCGTTTTCTGGTCCTACTTTTGTTCTCTGTTAATCTTGTTGATGGTGCCCTTTCTGGTGATATCGTTGGCCCTAATCGATGACTGATTCAATAGTTTACTTTTGACTGCAGTCTGGAAATCCAAATGCTCCTGGAATGCAGACGAATTTTAACATTCCGTCTGGGATGCCTCCACCTCTCCCTCCCGGACCTCCACCACACGGCCAGTCTCATCAGTAGATTAACTTTGTATATTTATTCTACATGTTCCTTTTTTGTAGACAAGGAAAAAAATGGATAGATCACTCTGGTGTTGTAAATTACAGCTCTAATGACAACTTTCTGATTATAGTGGATAATGCTCATGTTTGTGCTTCTTCTTTAGAACTTGACTATACTCCCCCCTGATTTTTATGTCTGCTGAAAAATAGTGTTACAATTTGAGTTGATATATTTACCTGTGATATATAATGGGACTTGTGTAGATAATTTTTATTTCATATTTTAGTTAGAAATTCAACAATTATATTCAAGTAGTGCATTTAAAAGAATGGGCTTACTTGTGATGTCTTAGGTAGATAATTCATTTGAATGTGTGTTTTCATTTAGTCAAGTTTCGTATGTTTATATAATTCATTTTAAAGTGGCTACAAACAAACGTTACATAAATAAATTATCAGCCACATCGAATATAAATTGGCCAGTTTGAAATGGTGGGTTTGCTCAGCGTGTCATGTAAAGAATTTTTGATGTAAATTCGTTTCGCATTTCTTATTGCACAATATTGTTGTGCACAAGAATTTCTCTCAATTATTCTCAGCTGATTCGACAGTTCGATTGTAAAATAAAGTGTTATACTGAAAACTTGCTACAATATTATTTTCTTTATTGAAATGATCGTGAATTAAAGTGTTCTACTGAAAACATACTAAAGTATTATTTTATTTACCCCGTCAAAAAAAAAAAAAGTATTATTTTATTTACTGAAATAATAAATACAATTGACTAACTATATTGTATACTGTTATTTTAGCAGACGATTTTTTTTTTTTACATATTCAACGAAGTTCAGATCTTTAAATAGTGGAGTAGTATAATGTAAAGACATATAATCGACTTCAAATTTCTGGAAGCAAATGCGAAAATAGTCCGAGCAAACATGCAAAATGAGCTAGGGTATGTTTAATTTGAGATTTTAAAATTTAGGTTTTATTTTGCGATAATAAAATTCAATTTTAAAAGATTCAATATATTCGCCACTACACAAATACAATTTTCTCCATGCTGTCTTTCCCAGTTTTCACACTTCAATTTTTTACTTTTACAACCTCAAATAAAAACACAATCGCACAATCAACAAAAATAAATAATACTACATCACACATTATTCAACATAAAGTCGAACCCCGTCTTATATTTCAAAATAAGCATATAAACCATTACTATTCATCAAGATTTCCGAATCAACTAAAATTTGAAATTCAGATTTCAAATTCACTAAAACCCACTTAAAAATCAAATCTACACTGAGTAAAGTTGTAGAACGTACTTGTAGCCATGTTGAAGCATAACAAGACTAGGAATAATCAGTATGCAACATTAAGTAAAAGTATATGTATTAAACTAACATTTTCAAGTGCAAAATTTCATAATGAAAAGGATTATTTTCTAGTAGCAGGAGGAGGATCATGAGTATGACCATCAGTTTTCTATCTAACAATAGATGCATGCAAACAAAAAGACAAGCAGTAGCAATTCAGCCACAAGTAATTAGAAAATTGTTGTAACTCTCGACATTAAAAAGTATGTAAAAATTAGGGGAGATTATAAAGCCATATAAGTTTCTCTAAAAATCATTGCAAAAATAAAGTTAACCTTCCAGGTACGGAACGAGACATCAAAACCCCGCGAACAGGCAATATCTTCCCCAAGAAACGATAAATAAACATCGATAACCACCTCATTTTCAATCATCTCCTTTGCTAACTACTGCATCAGTAACCACATTTTTGTCATCTCCGTCTGCAGCTTCTTCATTAGAACAGTGATTCTTGATAACTGTTGAAATGTCCGGCTCAGATGCACCAGCAAGTTTAAACCGTTCAACTGCAACATCCAGATTCTTTTTCCAACCAGGCAACCCCAATTTACATTCAATTTGAGATCTTTCGAAAAGCATATTCCCCCAAAACAAGTGAATTTGAGATCTCATTACAGCAGCTTGTTCTGCCGCTTCCTCAGGTGAGATTTCGCCTGAATCACCTTGCCCCTGTTTCTTCCTTCTTTTCGATAATTCATCTTTCTTGCTTGCATTCGGATCTTTCATCTCGTTAGCTCTCTGTTCCTCCATTTTCTCCCACATCGCAGTTGCTTCTTTCATTTTTTCTTCAGCGCTATCAAAAAGGCCAATCGTCTCTGTTGGATCCCACTCAGAAAGATCCGCTTTCTTTGCTAAAACAAACGACCAATGAAGTTTTGCCATTTCGAATTGCTGCTGCCCGACAGCTAACAGTCCTTCATAAAAGTCAGGTTTGATCATTAAAGCTTCCTCGTACTTCTCTTTGGCTAAAGTATACTTCTCCTTCACCCAATCATAAGCATTCTGAAGCTGTGCATCCATCATTTCTTTACCAGCCGATTCATCGATAGGCATTCTTTTTCTTGCTGCACACATATGAACATTTCCCCAGTTAAAGAAAGCCAGAGCAGCAACTTCCTGAAACTTCACCGCAGCCTTTTCAAAAAGACTTTGAGCTTCCTCGCCTGTCACCGTTTCCTCAAGGGCTTCCGAACACAACTCCATCCCATGCTCATGGAGATCAATATGAGTATCTGCATCAATACCAACGTGGGCTCGGAAAAGCTGCGCAAACTCAAATAGCCAATCGTCCATTTCCACCTCCTTACATTCAGAGTCTTCGGGGCCTCCTGTTTTTCCCTTCTCGACAATGTTTTCAGTGCTGTCGATCTCAGCATCTTGTGTCACTATCTCGTCTCCTTTCACTGCCTCATTTTCAATAGGCTTCTCTTCTTCCTCGTCCAACAATGGTGGCTCTTGCTCTGGACTCACTTCAACAATATGCAGCCTCAACACGCCAAGCGACTCTCCTTTGTCAACTGACAACTCTGCCAGTCTAAGTTCAGCTGAACATGTTATAGTCACCAAGTCACCATCGCAATCCTTGTACTTAATCAGTACCGCTTTTGACATTGGAAAACGCTTACTAACCACATCTCTCAAAGCTTTTAAACTGCAATTAACTGGCATTTGGGCAAGCCTTATGTCATGATCATAGACAAGCTTCAATGGTCTATACTGAACCTTAGGTTGCTCAAGAACCGACGGCAAGACTGATCGAGAAGGCAACTGTTCCTTCTGGTTATCCTTGCTCGATTGAGCAATGGATCTTGAAGAGCCATTCCCAGGCTTCAAAACAACTTTCGGTAACTGGTTTCTGGTCTCGGGGCCATTCTCAATGGGTGGAACGGGATACAGCTTCTCCCCCGGCTTATTATTAGATGCCACTGCTGGCTTCTTGGGTACAGGGCGAGCCGGTAGACAGGGTCCAAGACCCGCAATTGGTGCCCCACGGATTGCAGAGGCCCCAAGAGCTGCTGGTGACGGGCGGCTCTGGAGGTCCTCTTGACGAGGGCCGAGTGCCATCCTCAATCGGCCAGCAATCTCCAAGGCATCACCGTGATTAGGATCAACAACCAACAAAGACTGCACATCTTGCATAGCCATTTCATACTTAGCTATGGCCTCGAATGCACGGGCCCTTCTTAGGAGGGCCCGGACAAAACTTGGGTGTACCTGAAGTGCCAAATTACACTCTGATATCACAGCTTCATAGTCAATGGGCTTCATTTGCATCATACAGGCAGCTCGATTGCTGTGAAAGACAGCCCGATCAGGATGCAATTTGGGAGTAAGCTTAAGAGCATTCTCGTATTGTAGCAGGGCACCTACGTAATCTTTTTCCTGAAACCTTTTGTTACCTTCTTCTTTGAGCTCGTGCGCCCTTTTCAAGAAAACTGATGAATCCAAATGAATTCCACCATTAACAACAGGTGTCGGTGTCGAATGCTTTTCTCCACTGCTCACTTCGTTTTGGGCCTGATTTTGATTTTGAATACCACCGGCCTTCTTTTTCCTACCCCCAGACTTCCCCATTGATATACTTTGATATTTAGCGAAACTCAATTCTGCGATATCTATTGCAAATTGAAATCGAAATCGAAATCTTCTCTAAGAATCACGCGCAATAACAGGAAACAAAAATGAAACAATAATCAAGTAGTAAATACTTACACGATCAAGCAGACATTTGAATGGAGACAAATGTTGATTAAATTGTGAAACCCAGGAGATGAATTGGAAAGGAAGGAAAAGATTGTTGATAGAAACTAGGCTAGGCTAAAAGTGAAGTGTGAAAGATGGGGTTTTGGGAAGGTTGAGACAGAAACCCTAGAAAGAAAGACAGATTATTTGTTCGAAGATTGCACGACGCCGTTTCGATTCAATAATTAATGTCTTTCTATACGGCGTCGTTCCTAATGCTTTTTTTCTTTTTTTGTCTTCTGCTTTTTTTAGTTAATTAGTGCCAAGAAAATAATTAAAAATAATAATAAATGTAAATCGATATATAAATTATTTTTGGGTGGGGCTATTAACGCTCCCGGTACAATGTTATACACACAACAAAGGTTAAACACACCCCATTAAAATTTAAAAATCAATTTTTATTACTAAATATACTTTTTTCCAATTTGTCCTTTAACACTTAAAACAAAATACAAATTAAATAAAAACCAAAATAAAATTATTAAAATTAAGTAAATCTTAAAAATATATAAATTTTAAAAATAAAATAAAATAAAATATCAAGAAATAAAATCAAGTAAATCGTAAAAAATAAAATATCAAGTAAATTAAGTAATTTTAAAATTAAGTAAATCGTAAAAAATAAAATATCAAAGAAATATATTCAATAATATAAAAAATTTAAATAAATATTAATTTATTGTTAAAAAATTTAAAACATTATAAAAAATCAACTAAAATTTCAAAATAATTAATTTGATTTTTTTAATTAAATCTGGACAAAATTAAATAAATCAAATAAAATTTAAAAATAACTAAATTAAAAACACCGATTTAAGAATTCAAAATTTTGATAAACAAATAAAAAAAGAGAAAGAAAAATCAATCCAATGTTAAAAAATTACTCCTAAATAAAAAAAATCCAAAAATAAAAAAAATTTCAAAAATAAATTAAAGCTACAAAAAAATTAAAATTATTAACTAAATCTTCAAAAAATTATTTAATTAATTAATATTTGAAGATTTAGGTGATTAATTTAAATATTTTTTACAATTTATCAAATTTATTAAATATTTTTACTATTTTATTTATCTTTAATTGATTTTTAAAATTTTATTTGATTATTATTTTTATTTTGAATATTTTCAGATTTTATTAAATCTTCTCAATTGCTTTTCAAAAAATTTAATTGATTTATTATTTTAAATATTTTGTTGACTTTTTAAAAATATTTTCAAATTTTAAATATATTTTTTCAGATTAGTTTTTTTAATTATTTTACTCTCTATTTATATACGAGTTACTTAGTCATTTTATTCATATCTATTTTTTGTCTTTAAAATAATGGAGTATGTAAATAGAAAAATGGATTATAAATTAGTTAATTAATAAATAGAGAAAAAATTAAAATTATAACTGTAAATAAAAAAAATGAGATAATAAGTTAGGACGGAAGGATAAAGACAAAAACATGTACACCATACTTGTTTTCAGTGAACATGGTGCCTTGAGAATTTTCCATACAAGGATAGAGGGAGACAGAGATGTTGAAAATTAAAGTTGATTTCTTGAAACTTCCCAATTATCACTTCTAATAATTCTTTTAGGTTTTTCTGAGAGTTTATAATGTTCTATACTTGCGCATATATATATATATACATATATATATATATATACTCTCTTCGTTCCGTAATTACTTGCATTGTTTGACCGACATAATTTTTAAGAAAAATAAGGGAAAATATCAATTTTGGTCACTCAATTTTACCTCTTTTCATATTTGGTCACTCACATTTAGTCACTATCAAAATTGGTCACCCAGTTATTATTTTCTATCAAAATTGATCACTTTGTTGGTCAATCTGTCATTGACTAACGGAGAAAGAGTTTTAAGCCGTGAAATTTTTCAAAACGCAAAAATATTTATAATAGGTCAGAAGGAATTCTGATGCATCTTCAATTCCAGTGGTTTACTTTTTATTTTATAGATAATTAGGAAATGAGAAACAGGAGATATAAATTTATTTCAATTAATTTCAAATGTTTTCATAATTGAAAAACAGAGTACAATTGTTCAAAAAAAACCAGAGTACAAAGTTTCATTCTATCTCTTGAATTTCTCATTTCCTGTAAAATAAAAAGTAAACCAACAACAAATGAATTCATAATTGAGTTTAAGTACCAGAAATGAATTCATAATTGAGTTTAAGTACCAGAAATGAATTCATAATTGAGTTTAAGTACTAGCAAGTTGATTGAATCACGTTCTAGAAAGTAAACCAACAACAAATGAATCCAGCAAGTTGATTGAATTTTGATGTATGAGAATTCTTTCTGATCAATGATAAATATAATGAAAATTCCTTCTAAAAGATGCATGAGAATTCCTTTTGACCTATCGGATAAATATAATGAGAATTCCTTCTGATCTATAAGATAAATATAATAAAATAATTTTGTCATAAAAAAACTTAAAACTTAAATTGAAATAAGAAATAATGTATAATTTTTGTGATTGACTAAGATTCTTCAATGTAGGTTCCACATTTGCTACTGCGTTTGTTTCATTTTCTAGAAGATGCATCAGAGCTCAAAACTCTTTCTCCGTTAGTCAATGTTCTCCGTTAGTCAATGACAGATTGACTAACGGAATTATCAATTTTGATAGAATATAATAAGTGAGTGACTAATTTTGATAGTGACTAAATGTGGGTGACCAAATATGAAAAGAGGTAAAATTGGGTGACCAAAATTGATATTTTCCCGAAAAATAAATTTAGTGGTTGGTGATGTAAGATAAATGAGGGGTATTTTAGATAATTTGGTGATGTGTAAAGTAGATATAATGAGGAGTAAAGTAAAATTTTTGTAAAAAGAGTGTAGCAATTTTGAAAATAAGATGATGTTGGGAGGGTATTAATTTTGTGGGGTATTTTCCATATCAAGAGTGTGAGGGTGGCAATTTTGAAAATAAGATGATGTTGAGAGGGTATTAATTTTGTGGGTATTTCCATATTAAGAGTGTGCAAGTAATCTTGAGACGTCCAAATAAGGAAAGTGTGCAAGTAATCACGGGACGGAGGGAATATTTTTTTTTTATGTCATTTAAAAAGTTTGAATTTGTAGAGAGGTGAAAAATTAATTCATTTATATTAATTCTTAATTCTCTTCTTCATTCGTGAGCTGAATTATCACATCTACCTTTCGAAGAGGAAACTCATCGAGTGAACAATTTAAATAAGTGAAGTTGCTTTCAGCATGAATCAGACCCAAAACGTGTAGGCGTGACTCGTGAACCTTCAGACTTTGATACCTTGAAAAAAATTCGTCTCATTTAAAAAAATTTCTAAATTTTTTTTGTCTCATTTAATAAGGTTGTAGGTGTGTGATAAATTGATTCATTTAGAATTCTCTAGATGTAGATATCTCACAAGTACTAATTAAGAGATTTGTCTATTGGAAAAAATAAGCACACATAAATAAAAGTTATGTGTAATTATATACCAATAAAATTATTATACATTAAATTTTAATAATCTGATAATTCACTAGAAACACGACACTACATGAGATTTGACATATTATTTCTGCATAATATTGAGAACAAGTATATAAAGAAAGACTTGGCTATCATAATATTAACAATATTGCATTTTAAAAAAATTATTAACATATATTTTGTCACTTATTTTTCTTCAAGAACGTATTCATGTAACAATTTATTATCTTCGTGTTGATTAATATAAGTTTCAGACCACACTCTATCAACGTCTCCCTAAATATGTTTTAATCTTCCCTCTTTTTAGGATCATGTTTTTGTCTAATAATTACTTATTCAAATACAACCAATACATATTGGATAAAAATGATGATTTTTTTTTTAATGGAATCATAAATTAATTGTACACTTAAAGTACCTGTCCTTATTATTATTATTTTTTATTCTTATTGTATATGCGTGTAACTGTGAATACTCCAAGTTTTTAAAAGCACGGGAGTAACCAAAAAATATTAAATTTATCCAAAATGATTAGTCAGCCCAAAAAAATAAAATTATTTCAGCATAATGGGAATTGGGTAATTTGAGTTCAATAGTTTATATATTCCTTTAATTGCACAATTTAAAAGTAACATTTAAATTGCAAATAATACTAATACTAAAATTACATTTAAATTGAATAGAGAAAGTATTATATAAAAACATATGCAAAATACTCACTAATTGCACAGCAAAAGGAAAAAGCACAAACCACTCAAAAAATTATGAGGTCTGAATTTAAAAATAAGATTCAAAAATCAAATAGTTTATCATCGAAAAAGGGAACAGATAAAAAGAGATATAAATCCCTTCGTATATCCGCAAGCAATGTGGCTCCTCCCAAAGACAAAAAAAAATCCCTTCGTATGTCTGCTGTGAATTGTGCTGTTGAAGTAGAAAATGGTGGAATCTCTGGAGAGAAAGACGAAGGTGAAGGCGAAAGCGAAGATCCAGCTCCTTCAGATTTGAAGACGAAATATCTGCGTATATCAGCTATAAATTCTGTTGCTGAAACGAAATAGGATGGAGTCGTTTAAGTTCATGTAGCAATGAAGCAGGGTGGGATGATATTATTGTATTACATCACATTTACATAATGCAATTATAAACACATCATATTTATCGAATAAAAAAAAATTCTAAAATCAAATTGAGATGTTTCTAAATACGAACCTAAATCAAGAATTAATCTAAAAATTAGACATCTTACCTTCCTCTGATATAAATATAAAAGAAAATGAAAAAGAGGCCAACAAGATGAATAATTTTAAGAGTTTCTTCATAAAATAAATAATAAAAAGAACTTAAATTGCACAGACAATGTAGTTCTACTACGTTGTTCAATGTCTAAAAAGTTAATAACTAAGATGCACTACAAGTATACAACAAAAAAATGTTAAATTGCACATGGAATTATTATATAAAAACATATACAAAATGCACACCAATTGCACAACAAAAGAAAAAAGCACAAACCACCCAAAAAATTGTGAGGTCTAAATTGAAAAATAAGATTAAAAAATCAAATAGTTTATTATCGAAAAACGGAACAGATTCATCATCGAAAAAGAGATATAAAACCCTTCGTATATCCGCAAGCAATGTGGCTCCTCCTAAAGACGATAAAATCCCTTCGTATGTCTGCCGTGAATTGTGCTGTTGAAGAAGACAATAGTGGAATCTCTGGAGAGAAAGACGAAGGTGAAGGCGAAAGCAAAGATCCAGCTCGTTCAGATTTGAAGACAAAATCTCTGCGTATATCAGCTATAAGTTCTGTTGCTGAAACGAAATAGGATGAAGTCCTTTAAGTTCATGTAGCAATGAAGCAGGGTGGGATGATATTATTGTATTACATGACATTTACATAATGCAATTATAAACATCACATTTATCGAAAAAAGATTCAAAAATCAAATTGAGATGTTTCTAAATACGAACCTAAATCAAGAATTAATATAAAAATTAGACATCTTAACTTCCTCTGATATAAATATAAAAGAAAAATGAAAAAGAAGCCAACAAGATGAATAATTTTAAGAGTTTCTTCATAAAATAAATAATAAAAAGAACTTAAATTGCATAGACAATGTAGTTCTACTACGGTGTTCAATGTCTAAAAAGTTGATAGCTAAGATGCACTACAAGTCTACGACAACAAAAGGTTAAATTGCACCGGGAAGTATTATATAAAAACATATACAAAATGCACACCAATTGCACAACAAAGGAAAAAAACACAAACCACCCAAAAAATTGTGAGGTCTAAATTGAAAAATAAGATTAAAAAATCAAATAGTTTATCATCGAAAAACGGAACAAATTCAACATCGAAAAAGAGATATAAAGCCCTTCGTACATCCGCAAGCAATATGGCTCCTCCTAAAGACGATAAAATCCCTTCGTATGTCTGCTGTGAATTGTGCTGTTGAAGCAGACAATGATGGAATCTCTGGAGAGAAAGACGAAGGTGAAGGCGAAAGCAAAGATCCAGCTCGTTCAGATTTGAAGACGAAATCTCTGCGAATATCAGCTATAAGTTCTGTTCCAGAAACGAAATAGGATGGAGTCGTTTAAGTTCATGTAGCAATGAAGTAGGGTGGGATGATATTATTGTATTACATGACATTTACATAATGCAATTATAAACACATCATATTTATGGAAAAAAATATTCTAAAATCAAATTGAGATGTTTCTAAATAAGAACCTAAATCAAGAATTAATCTAAAAATTAGACATCTTACATTCCTCTGATATAAATATAAAAGAAAAATGAAAAAGAGGCCAACAAGATGAATAATTTTAAGAGTTTCTTCGAAAAATAAATAATAAAAAGAACTTAAATTGCACAAACATTGTAGTTCTACTACGTTGTTCAATGTCTAAAAAGTTAATTGCTAAGATGCACAACAAGTCTACAACAACAAAAAGTTAAATTGCACAGGAAAGTATTATATAAAAACATATACAAAATGCACACTAATTGCACAACAAAAGAAAAAAGCACAAACCACCCAAAAAATTGTGAGGTCTGAATTGAAAAATAAGATTAAAAAATCAAATAGTTTATCATCGAAAAACGGAACAGATTCATCATCGAAAAAGAGATATAAAGCCCTTCGTATATCCGCAAGCAATGTGGCTCCTCCCAAAGACAAAAAAAATCACTTCGTATGTCTGCTGTTGAAGCAGAAAATAGTGGAATCTCTGGAGAGAAAGACGAAGGTGAAGGTGAAGGCGAAAGCGAAGATCCAGCTCGTTCAGATTTGAAGACTGATTGGGGTGGAATTTACGCGTTTTAGATGCACATGTGAAGTATATTTTGATGTGGATTTCATTGATTTATGCATTTTTTTTTTTTTTGATGGAAGTTAAATACCCATCCCTTTTTTTTCCCTCCCCATGACTCGAACCCAGGACCTAAGGCCTAGGTAGTGGTGCTCTAACCACTTGAGCTATCCCACTTTGTCCATTGATTTATGCATTGATTATGATTGTTTGAGCCAAAATGAGAGAAAGGTTGTGTTTTGTCGATTTTATAGGAAATACGATGGAATTTGGAGCAAAACACCAACCATACTTTACTGGATCAGGAAGAGGAGTGCACCGTTGGATTCGTCTCGAAAAATGGAGTGGAATGAAAAAAAGAATCGAGTCAATCGGAGGTCGGAAGCTCGAGATACGAAGAGACGAAAAAACATGCCCGGGTCAAAAACGACCCGGGCGGGTCAAAACGACCCGGGCAAGGGCAGATTTGGTGGACATTCGTATTTGGCCCGGGTGAAACCCACCCGGCCGGGTGGTTTCGACCCGGGCAAGGCCCAACAATGTGTAGCTTCGTATTTTGGCCGGGTGGCATGCCCGGGTGGGAGCCACCCAGCCGGGTGACATCATTTTCGGGGGTTTTTGGCCATTTTCTCCATTTTTGAGGTACCAACTTGCAATTTTGGCATCCAAACCCTTCCCCAACACTATATAAGGCCTCATTCTTGAAGCCCAAGACATCCTCCCCCAAATCCACACATAGTTACACATACTTGGAGGTGTTTTGGCTATTTCTCTCTCAATTCTTCACCAAATCAAGGAAGAAAGGATGCAATAGCTCCCAAATTCCATTCCCTACAGACTAAGCTTTCTCTTTCTTTTCCTTTTTATTTAGTTATTTCATTTGGAATTTGTAATTTGATTATGTATTTGATTAGCTAAACACTTTGTGGTTCTAAGGCATTGTAAGACTTGGATTGATGTTTATGAGTAATTTCTTGCTTTAATTGGTGTTTATTTCCTATTTGCATGTTTAATTATCTATTGTCAAGCATGTTGTTATTGGCCATGATGATTTGCTTATCTATTGTTAATTGGATTAAGATTGAGAGATTTATTTCATTTAATCGTATGCAAGCATGCAACCCAATATTATTATGAGCTCGAGAGAGGATTAATTATCGGAGAGGGAATCGAATGGTCTTAGGAGCTCTTTTAGGCGGTGTAATGTTTGTGAGGTAGAAATACGAGCCTATGTTGCATTGCGCCTTTGGTTAATTAGATCGAGAGATTAATTAATTCTTCTTGTGTGATCACCCTATATGAGATAACCTTAATGGCCCTTTAAACGAGATAACTCTCATAAACGGACATCTAAATGTTACAATCGCCTTGTAACCCACCTTTTCTCTTTGAGTTACATCCATTTTACTTTTATTTTGCGATTTGTATGCCATTTGATCGATTTTATCTTTACTCTTTGTTGCTTATTCGTGACACTTGGTAGGTAACTTTAGAGTAAAACATTTTATCCAAAATTTCGATCACGTCTACTTAGAATTCAACTAGCAAACTACCCTTTTATGCTTTAACCTTCCTGTGGGATCGACCTCGTGCTTATCACGCTACAATAGACGCCGTATACTTGCGGTTGTTTATTTAGTGTTGCATAACGCGTGTATCAAGTTTATGGCGCCGCTGCCGGGGAGGTTTTTATAAGCTCTAGAGTGTAGGCTAGGAGAGTTTTAGTTTAGACAATTTACTTGCTTTCTTTATTTGCAAAAATCCAAAAATATTTGTTTGTTTTACCTTGATTTCACTTGTGATTCTTACTTTCTTTTGAACTTTTGTCTAGACATGGCATATGATCACCCGAGCTAGGAGAGATCAACAAGAGTTGCTACCTCTAGACCCGGAAATCGAAGCTCGTTGTCGAAGACAAAACGCCGAAAGAAGAAGGATTGAATTGGAAGCCATGAATAGAAGAGAGAATCCAATAGTGGAAGAAGAAAGGAACCAAGAGGATATTGGAGGCATAGTGGAGCCAAATGGGAATGGTGGTAATCGACCACAAGGAGGTATAAGAGATAACCTCAACCGGAGGAATGAAGGGAATGTCAATGTGGAAGGAGATGGAGAGCAACGGGAGGAAAACGGGAATCAAAGAGTCTTGAGAGACCACTTCCGTCCCATCCCTAGACCATATGGAGGAGCGGGTAGGGAACCCATTGACGCTCATAACTTTGAGCTCAAACCGGCGTTGATCATGATGGTCCAAAACAACCAATTCGGAGGGTTGCCGAAGGAGGACCCCAACCTCCATTTATCTCAATTCTTAGAGATAAGTGGGACGGTGAAGATAAACCGAGTTCCTCAAGATTATATTCGTCTCCAATTGTTCCCCTTCTCACTCCGTGATCGCGCAAAACAATGGTACATGTCTCTTGATCTAAGGACGATCGAAAATTGGGCCGACCTTGTAGATGCCTTCCTTATGAAGTACTTTCCTCCAAGTAAGACCATCAAGATACGAGGAGAGATTTCTTCATTTATGCAAGATGATGATGAGTCGTTAGCCGAGGCTTGGGAGCGTTTTAAGGATTTGATAAGGAGTTGCCCTCAACATGGTTTCTCAAGAGACCAACTGATTTGTTACTTCTACAACGGGATGGACCATCGTACGAGAGGGATGGTAGATGCCTCGGCCCGTGGAGGTTCTTTATTGGGAAAGACGACGGATGAGGGTTATGTGCTTTTGGAAGAAATGGCTAAGAATGGTAATCAATGGCCATCCGAAAGAAGGCAAAATCGAAGAGTAGCTTCCACTCAAAATTCGGAAGAAAGTGTCAACTTATCCAACAAAGTGGATAAGCTAATCTCTTTGATGACGGCCAAAGCACTTGTGGAGCCCAATAATGATCAATATGAAGAGGCCCATTTCATGAACAACCAACGGGATCGTCATTTTCGAGAGAGAGGTTGGGGAGAAAGACAAACTCATGGGAACTATCACCCCCCTAACCCGAATCATTACCATCCCGGATTGAGGCAACATGAGAATTTCTCCTATGCCAACACAAGGAATGCCATCATCCCACCTCCAAATTTCAATGTGAGAGATGGAGCTATTGTGGAGTCTTCATCAAAGCCATCAATGGAGGATATGTTTGGTGCTTTTATGGGGGAAACCACGAAATTCATGAGAGAAACTAGGGAGAATGCAAACAAAACATGGCAAAGAATTGATGAGCATGGTGAAATGATCAAGAATGTGGCAAACAACGTGAAGGCCATAGAAAAGCAAATAGGTCAACTTGCTAATGCCATTGGAAAGCAACACGTTCCGGGGCAATTCCCCTCTAACACGGAGCTAAACCCCAAGGAGCAATGCAACTCAATTAAGTTGAGGAGTGGCACAAGCTATGAAGGCCCTATGATGCCAAAGGAAGATGGTGAAGAGGAACAACAAGGAAGGAAAGTTGAAGAGAAAGATGTTGAGAAGGAGAAAACAAGTGAGAAAGAGAATGATGCACATAAGCCTCCATCTCCACACAAGCCTCCAATTCCATACCCTCAACGACTCAAGAAGACGAGTTTGGATGCAAAGTTCATCAAATTTTTGGAGATGTTCAAAAAGATACACATCAACATCCCATTTGCGGAGGCCCTTGAGCAAATGCCTCATTATGCCAAGTTTTTGAAGGAGATTATGTCCAACAAGAGAAGGATGGTAGAATTTGAAACCGTGAACCTCACCGAAGAGTGTAGTGCCATCATCCAAGCTAAGCTACCTCCAAAGCTTAGAGATCCCGGTTCATTTACATTGCCTTGTGTGATTGGCAAAGAGGGAACCTATCGTGCTTTGTGTGATCTTGGAGCGAGCATAAACCTCATGCCATTATCACTTTTCAAATCAATTGGCTTGGGAAAATTGACGCCTACTACCATGAATCTTCAATTGGCGGATCGCTCCATAGTTTATCCCTTGGGAACGGTTGAGGATGTGCTTGTCAAAGTTGGGAAATTCATATTTCCGGTTGATTTTGTGGTACTTGATATGGAGGAAGATAGGGCAATCCCCTTGATCTAAGGAAGACCGTTTCTAGCAACGGGTGGAGCCGTCATCAACGTACGAAACGGAGAGCTTGAACTACATGTTGGTGAGGAGAAAGTCTCATTCAACATCTACAAGGCCGTTAGATTTCGTGATGATGAGGATGAGGAGGAAGAGTATGTGTACTCCAAGAGAAATCCTTATTCAAAGCTCATGGAAGATAAGGTTAAAGAAGAGCCCGAGATAAATATTGTGGAAGAGAACCCCAAGGTGGAAGACAATGATTTGAAGATGGGCAAGAAGGCCAAGTTTGGGGGAGTTTTTAAAAAAAAACTCCCCCAAATCAAAGAAAGCTACTTGTGCAAAATTGGGGATGAATGAGGCATCAACATCCTATGGCATGATTGAAGAGCCGGATGGAGTGGCTAGTGGATGTTTTGATGGACTTAAGAAAGTTGTATGGGCAAAGAAAGTCAAGAACAAGGGTGACAAGGGGGTGACTTGATATTCCCCTCAAGGAGAACCGTCCGGCATAGGACGTTAAAAATAGCGCTTCTTGGGAGGCAACCCAAGGTTTTATTACTTTCGTGTTTTTATTGCTTTAGTAGTGTTGATAGCTTGGTTTGTTTTGTAGGTATGGATGAAGAGTACTATGGATAGAATATTTTGAAGAATGGAGAAGAAAGCAAAACCAACTTTGGAGAGGGGAAGCAAGTGATGCAATGGTGATCTTTGAAGAGCATTGGATGTGCAAGGAGGGAGGTAACAACTTGTAGCCCCAAACTTAGAATTTTATATAGTAAAATTCTAAGTTTGGGGGAGTTATTTTTCTTTTACTTTTATACTAGTTGTTACCCTTGCACCGGTTCGTCATTCTACTTGTGTCACATTTTGCACCGGCACACACTTGACTTGCACATGATTATATTGGTTAAGTTGGTTTTGATAATATGTTGGGTAGTGGATTTTTGGTGAAATGTGAGCATGAATAATCATTGGAATCCATTGTTGAGTGGTTGTGGTGATGTCAATTTGCTTTGAATGTAGGCATGCTTGGTGTTGGATATAGTATCATGATTGTGTTCATATTTGTGATCTTTGATAGCATGGATGCATAATGTGTTGTTGCTTGGGAACATTTGATGAATGTGAGAGTCCTATTGAATAAACCGGTGAGAATTGAGCCTTGAATCGAGCATGTAATCCGGTTTAGTTCATTTGAGAGTGGACTATGTTATTGCTAGTAATCCTAGAACTTGCCTAAGTTCTTGTTTGAAAGCATGATTGTGTGAGATGATGTGATGTGATATAGGCCGTCTTGTTCTAAAAAAGAGTCACTTAGCCAAAATGTCCCAAAACCAAAGTAATTTTCCGTAGTTAGCCCCTTGAGCCTAATTCCTCATTTTCTTGGCAAACTACAATGTTAACCACTTAGCCTTTTTGAGCTTTTGATACCTACATCTAGTGGAGGATAAAAGACAAAGTGGAAAACATGTGCTTGAATGAATATTTTTGGTGAAAGGAGAAATTGGAGAAGTTGAAAGAAAAAAAAGAGAAAGATGAAAAGAAAGTCAAGGAAAAGAAAAGAGGGACAAAGAGCCCCAAAAGCTTGAAAAGAAAAAAAAAATGGTTCAAAAGATGAGGTGATGAATGCTTGAAAAAGAATGAAAAAGAAAAAGTGAGGATGGAGTTTGTAAAGGTTGAAAGTGAAAGCACAAATTGTAAAACAACAAGCTTTGTCCTCCACTAGAAGAGTCACAATTCCCAAATTCATCCTACCTTGTCCAAAGAGCCAATGTTACATCCTTGATTAAGTCCTATTGATCACATTGTTGAGCATTTGAGTGTGTGTAGAGAGTAGAAGTTGGGCAAGCATATGGTGATTGCATAGCATGACTTGGTTGATGAGTGCATTAATATCCTTAATTTGTTTATGTGTTTGAGAGAAACACTCCATCATGTGAGTAGAGAACTTGAGCATTTGGATTATGTTCCCCATTCACAATGTGTTGTGTGTTGATGCATTCTTTGATCCATGAGTGTGAATTGCAATAGTGAGCCTATGACCTTCATTGAGAAATGCACTTTGAGAAAGAGATATCATTACACCCTACTTTGCATGTGTGAATTACATTGAATATTCCATTGTGATCATTCCACCCTCATTGCTTTGAGTGCTTAGTTGTTTGAGGACAAACAACATTTTAAGTTTGGGGGAGTTTGATTCGGGTGGAATTTACGCGTTTTAGATGCACATGTGAAGTATATTTTGATGTGGATTTCATTGATTTATGCATTGATTATGATTGTTTGAGCCAAAATGAGAGAAAGGTTGTGTTTTGTCGATTTTATAGGAAATACGATGGAATTTGGAGCAAAACACCAACCATACTTTACTGGATCAGGAAGAGGAGTGCACCGTTGGATTCGTCTCGAAAAATGGAGTGGAATGAAAAAAAGAATCGAGTCAATCGGAGGTCGGAAGCTCGAGATACGAAGAGACGAAAAAACATGCCCGGGTCAAAAACGACCGGGCGGGTCAAAAACGACCCGGGCGGGTCAAAACGACCCGGGCAAGGGCAGATTTGGTGGACATTCGTATTTGGCCCGGGTGAAACCCACCCGGCCGGGTGGTTTCGACCCGGGCAAGGCCCAACAATGTGTAGCTTCGTATTTTGGCCGGGTGGCATGCCCGGGTGGGAGCCACCCGGCCGGGTGACATCATTTTCGGGGGTTTTTGGCCATTTTCTCCATTTTTGAGGTACCAACTTGCAATTTTGGCATCCTAACCCTTCCCCAACACTATATAAGGCCTCATTCTTGAAGCCCAAGACATCCTCCCCCAAATCCACACATAGTTACACATACTTGGAGGTGTTTTGGCTATTTCTCTCTCAATTCTTCACCAAATCAAGGAAGAAAGGATGCAATAGCTCCCAAATTCCATTCCCTACCACATTCTAGACTAAGCTTTCTCTTTCTTTTCCTTTTTATTTAGTTATTTCATTTGGAATTTGTAATTTGATTATGTATTTGATTAGCTAAACACTTTGTGGTTCTAAGGCATTGTAAGACTTGGATTGATGTTTATGAGTAATTTCTTGCTTTAATTGGTGTTTATTTCCTATTTGCATGTTTAATTATCTATTGTCAAGCATGTTGTTATTGGCCATGATGATTTGCTTATCTATTGTTAATTGGAGTAAGATTGAGAGATTTATTTCATTTAATCGTATGCAAGCATGCAACCCGATATTATTATGAGCTCGAGAGAGGATTAATTATCGGAGAGGGAATCGAATGGTCTTAGGAGCTCTTTTAGGCGGTGTAATGTTTGTGAGGTAGAAATACGAGCCTATGTTGCATTGCGCCTTTGGTTAATTAGATCGAGAGATTAATTAATTCTTCTTGTGTGATCACCCTATATGAGATAACCTTAATGGCCCTTTAAACGAGACAACTCTCATAAACGGACATCTAAATGTTACAATCGCCTTGGAACCCACCTTTTCTCTTTGAGTTACATCCATTTTACTTTTATTTTGCGATTTGTATGCCATTTGATCGATTTTATCTTTACTCTTTGTTGCTTATTCGTGACACTTGGTAGGTAACTTTAGAGTAAAACATTTTATCCAAAATTTCGATCACGTCTACTTAGAATTCAACTAGCAAACTACCCTTTTATGCTTTAACCTTCCTGTGGGATCGACCTCGTGCTTATCACGCTACAATAGACGCCGTATACTTGCGGTTGTTTATTTAGTGTTGCATAACGCGTGTATCAAAGACAAAATCTCTGCGTATATCAGCTATAAATTCTGTTGTTGAAACGAAATAGGATGGAGTCGTTTAAGTTCATGTAGCAATGAAGCAGGGTGGGATGATATTATTGTATTACATCACATTTACATAATGCAATTATAAACACATCATATTTATCGAATAAAAAAAATTCTAAAATCAAATTGAGATGTTTCTAAATACGAACCTAAATCAAGAATTAATCTAAAAATTACACATCTTAACTTCCTCTGATATAAATATAAAAGAAAAATGAAAAAGAAGCCAACAAGATGAATAATTTAAATGTTTCTTCATAAAATAAATAATAAAAAGAACTTAAATTGCACAGACAATGTAGTTCAATTGCACAGACAATGTAGTTCTACTACGGTGTTCAATGTCTAAAAAGTTGATAGCTAAGATGCACTACAAGTCTACGACAACAAAATGTTAAATTGCACCGGGAAGTATTATATAAAAACATATACAAAATGCACACCAATTGCACAACAAAGGAAAAAAACACAAACCACCCAAAAAATTGTGAGGTCTAAATTGAAAAATAAGATTAAAAAATCAAATAGTTTATCATCGAAAAACGGAACAAATTCAACATCGAAAAAGAGATATAAAGCCCTTCGTACATCCGCAAGCAATGTGGCTCCTCCTAAAGACGATAAAATCCCTTCGTATGTCTGCTGTGAATTGTGCTGTTGAAGCAGACAATGATGGAATCTCTGGAGAGAAAGACGAAGGTGAAGGCGAAAGCAAAGATCCAGCTCGTTCAGATTTGAAGACGAAATCTCTGCGAATATCAGCTATAAGTTCTGTTCCAGAAACGAAATAGGATGGAGTCGTTTAAGTTCATGTAGCAATGAAGTAGGGTGGGATGATATTATTGTATTACATGACATTTACATAATGCAATTATAAACACATCATATTTATGGAAAAAAATATTCTAAAATCAAATTGAGATGTTTCTAAATAAGAACCTAAATCAAGAATTAATCTAAAAATTAGACATCTTACATTCCTTTGATATAAATATAAAAGAAAAATGAAAAAGAGGCCAACAAGATGAATAATTTTAAGAGTTTCTTCGAAAAATAAATAATAAAAAGAACTTAAATTGCACAAACATTGTAGTTCTACTACGTTGTTCAATGTCTAAAAAGTTAATTGCTAAGATGCACAACAAGTCTACAACAACAAAAAGTTAAATTGCACAGGAAAGTATTATATAAAAACATATACAAAATGCACACTAATTGCACAGCAAAAGAAAAAAGCACAAACCACCCAAAAAATTGTGAGGTCTGAATTGAAAAATAAGATTAAAAAATCAAATAGTTTATCATCGAAAAACGGAACAGATTCATCATCGAAAAAGAGATATAAAGCCCTTCGTATATCCGCAAGCAATGTGGCTCCTCCCAAAGACAAAAAAAATCACTTCGTATGTCTGCTGTTGAAGCAGAAAATAGTGGAATCTCTGGAGAGAAAGACGAAGGTGAAGGCGAAAGCGAAGATCCAGCTCGTTCAGATTTGAAGACAAAATCTCTGCGTATATCAGCTATAAATTCTGTTGTTGAAACGAAATAGGATGGAGTCGTTTAAGTTCATGTAGCAATGAAGCAGGGTGGGATGATATTATTGTATTACATCACATTTACATAATGCAATTATAAACACATCATATTTATCGAATAAAAAAAATTCTAAAATCAAATTGAGATGTTTCTAAATACGAACCTAAATCAAGAATTAATCTAAAAATTACACATCTTAACTTCCTCTGATATAAATATAAAAGAAAAATGAAAAAGAAGCCAACAAGATGAATAATTTAAATGTTTCTTCATAAAATAAATAAAAAAAAGAGCTTAAATTGCACAAACAATGTAGTTCAATTGCACAGACAATGTAGTTCTACTACGGTGTTCAATGTCTAAAAAGTTGATAGCTAAGATGCACTACAAGTCTACGACAACAAAAGGTTAAATTGCACCGGGAAGTATTATATAAAAACATATACAAAATGCACACCAATTGCACAACAAAGGAAAAAAACACAAACCACCCAAAAAATTGTGAGGTCTAAATTGAAAAATAAGATTAAAAAATCAAATAGTTTATCATCGAAAAACGGAACAAATTCAACATCGAAAAAGAGATATAAAGCCCTTCGTACATCCGCAAGCAATGTGGCTCCTCCTAAAGACGATAAAATCCCTTCGTATGTCTGCTGTGAATTGTGCTGTTGAAGCAGACAATGATGGAATCTCTGGAGAGAAAGACGAAGGTGAAGGCGAAAGCAAAGATCCAGCTCGTTCAGATTTGAAGACAAAATCTCTGCGAATATCAGCTATAAGTTCTGTTCCAGAAACGAAATAGGATGGAGTCGTTTAAGTTCATGTAGCAATGAAGTAGGGTGGGATGATATTATTGTATTACATGACATTTACATAATGCAATTATAAACACATCATATTTATGGAAAAAAATATTCTAAAATCAAATTGAGATGTTTCTAAATAAGAACCTAAATCAAGAATTAATCTAAAAATTAGACATCTTACATTCCTCTGATATAAATATAAAAGAAAAATGAAAAAGAGGCCAACAAGATGAATAATTTTAAGAGTTTCTTCGAAAAATAAATAATAAAAAGAACTTAAATTGCACGAACATTGTAGTTCTACTACGTTGTTCAATGTCTAAAAAGTTAATTGCTAAGATGCACAACAAGTCTACAACAACAAAAAGTTAAATTGCACAGGAAAGTATTATATAAAAACATATACAAAATGCACACTAATTGCACATCAAAAGAAAAAAGCACAAACCACCCAAAAAATTGTGAGGTCTGAATTGAAAAATAAGATTAAAAAATCAAATAGTTTATCATCGAAAAACGGAACAGATTCATCATCGAAAAAGAGATATAAAGCCCTTCGTATATCCGCAAGCAATGTGGCTCCTCCCAAAGACAAAAAAAATCACTTCGTATGTCTGCTGTTGAAGCAGAAAATAGTGGAATCTCTGGAGAGAAAGACGAAGGTGAAGGCGAAAGCGAAGATCCAGCTCGTTCAGATTTGAAGACAAAATCTCTGCGTATATCAGCTATAAATTCTGTTGTTGAAACGAAATAGGATGGAGTCGTTTAAGTTCATGTAGCAATGAAGCAGGGTGGGATGATATTATTGTATTACATGACATTTACAGAATGCAATTATAAACACATCATATTTATCGGAAAAAAAAAATTCTAAAATCAAATTGAGATGTTTCTAAATACGAACCTAAATCAAGAATTAATCTAAAAATTAGACATCTTACCTTCCTCTAATATAAATATAAAAGAAAAATGAAAAAGAGGCCAAAAAAATGAATAATTTTAAGAGTTTCTTCAAAAAAAATAAATAAAAAGAACTTAAATTGCACAGACAATGTAGTTCTACTACGGTGTTCAATGTCTAAAAAGTTAATAGCTAAGATGCACTACAAGTCTACAACAACAAAAAGTTAAATTGCACAGGGAAGTATTATATAAAAACATATACAAGATGCACGCTAATTGCACAGCAAAAGAAAAAAGCACAAACCACCCAAAAAATTGTGAGGTCTGAATTGAAAAATAAGATTAAAAAATCAAATAGTTTATCATCGAAAAACGGAACAGATTCATCATCGAAAAAGAGATATAAAGCCCTTCGTATATCCGCAAGCAATGTGGCTCCTATTTAAGACAAAAAAAACCCCTTCGTATATCTGCTGTTGAAGCAGAAAATGGTGGAATCTCTGGAGAGAAAGACGAAGGTGAAGGCGAAAGCGAAGATCTAGCTCGTTCAGATTTGAAGACGAAATCTCTGCGTATATCAACTATAAATTCTGTTGCTGAAACGAAATAGGATGGAGTCGTTTAAGTTCATGTAGCAATGAATCAGGGTGGGATGATATTATTGTATTACATGACATTTACATAATGCAATTATAAACACATCATATTTATCGAAAAAAATATTCTAAAATCAAATTGAGATGTTTCTAAATACAAACCTAAATCAAGAATTAATCTAAAAATTAGACATCTTACCTTCCTCTGATATAAATATAAAAGAAAAATGAAAAAGAGGCCAACAAAATGAATAATTTTAAGAGTTTCTTCAAAAAATAAATAGTAAAAAGAACTTAAATTGCACAGACATTGTAGTTCTACTACGTTGTTCAGTGTCTAAAAAGTTAATAGCTAAGATGCACTACAAGTCTACAACAACAAAAAGTTAAATTGCACAGGAAAGTATTATATAAAAACATATACAAAATGCACACTAATTGCACAACAAAAGAAAAAAGCACAAACCACCCAAAAAATTATGAGGTCTGAATTGAAAAATAAGATTCAAAAATCAAATAGTTTATCATCGAAAAACGGAACAGATTCATCATCGAAAAAGAGATATAAAGCCCTTCGTATATCCGCAAGCAATGTGGCTCCACCCAAAGACAAAAAAAATCACTTCGTATGTCTGCTGTGAATTGTGCTGTTGAAGCAGAATATAGTGGAATCTCTAGAGAGTAAGACGAAGGTGAAGGCGAAAGCGAAGATCCAGCTCGTTCAGATTTGAAGACAAAATCTCTGCGTATATTAGCTATAAATTCTGTTGTTGAAACGAAATAGGATGGAGTCGTTTAAGTTCATGTAGCAATGAAGCAGGGTGGGATGATATTATTGTATTACATGACATTTACATAATGCAATTATAAACACATCATATTTATCGGAAAAAATAATTCTAAAATCAAATTGAGATGTTTCTAAATACGAACCTAAATCAAGAATTAATCTAAAAATTAGACATCTTACCTTCCTCTAATATAAATATAAAAGAAAAATGAAAAAGAGGCCAACAAGATGAATAATTTTAAGAGTTTCTTAAAAAAATAAATAATAAAAAGAACTTAAATTGCACAGACAGTGTAGTTCTACTACGGTGTTCAATGTCTAAAAAGTTAATAGCTAAGATGCACTACAAGTCTACAACAACAAAAAGTTAAATTGCACAGGGAAGTATTATATAAAAACATATACAAAATGCACACTAATTGCACAGCAGAAGAAAAAAGCACAAACCACCCAAAAAATTGTGAGGTCTGAATTGAAAAATAATATTAAAAAATCAAATAGTTTATCATCGAAAAACGGAACAGATTCATCATCGAAAAAGAGATATAAAGCCCTTCGTATATCCGCTAGCAATGTGGCTCCTCCTAAATACGATAAAATCCCTTCGTATGTCTGCCGTGAATTGTGCTGTTGAAGCAGAGAATGGAGGAATCTCTGGACAGAAAGACGAAGGTGAAGGCGAAAGCAAAGATCCAGCTCGTTCAGATTTGAAGACGATATCTCTGCGTATATCAGCTATAAGTTCTGTTGCTGAAACGAAATAGGATGGAGTCGTTTAAGTTCATGTAGCAATGAAGCAGAGTGGGATGATATTATTGTATTACATGACATTTACATAATGCAATTATAAACACATCATATTTATCGAAAAAAATATTCTAAACTCAAATTGAGATGTTTCTAAATACGAACCTAAATCAAGAATTAATCTAAAAATTAGACATCTTACCTTCCTCTGATATAAATATAAAAGAAAAATGAAAAAGAGGCCAACAAAATGAATAATTTTAAGAGTTTCTTCAAAAAATAAATAATAAAAAGAACTTAAATTGCACAGACATTGTAGTTCTACTACGTTGTTCAGTGTCTAAAAAGTTAATAGCTAAGATGCACTACAAGTCTACAACAACAAAAAGTTAAATTGCACAGGAAAGTATTATATAAAAACATATACAAAATGCACACTAATTGCACAACAAATGAAAAAAGCACAAACCACCCAAAAAATTGTGAGGTCTGAATTGAAAAATAAGATTCAAAAATCATATAGTTTATCATCGAAAAACGGAACAGATTCATCATCGAAAAAGAGATATAAAGCCCTTCGTATATCCGCAAGCAATGTGGCTCCACCCAAAGACAAAAAAAATCACTTCGTATGTCTGCTGTGAATTGTGCTGTTGAAGCAGAATATAGTGGAATCTCTAGAGAGTAAGACGAAGGTGAAGGCGAAAGCGAAGATCCAGCTCGTTCAGATTTGAAGACAAAATCTCTGCGTATATTAGCTATAAATTCTGTTGTTGAAACGAAATAGGATGGAGTCGTTTAAGTTCATGTAGCAATGAAGCAGGGTGGGATGATATTATTGTATTACATGACATTTACATAATGCAATTATAAACACATCATATTTATCGGAAAAAATAATTCTAAAATCAAATTGAGATGTTTCTAAATACGAACCTAAATCAAGAATTAATCTAAAAATTAGACATCTTACCTTCCTCTAATATAAATATAAAAGAAAAATGAAAAAGAGGCCAACAAGATGAATAATTTTAAGAGTTTCTTAAAAAAATAAATAATAAAAAGAACTTAAATTGCACAGACATTGTAGTTCTACTACGGTGTTCAATGTCTAAAAAGTTAATAGCTAAGATGCACTACAAGTCTACAACAACAAAAAGTTAAATTGCACAGGGAAGTATTATATAAAAACATATACAAAATGCACACTAATTGCACAGCAGAAGAAAAAAGCACAAACCACCCAAAAAATTGTGAGGTCTGAATTGAAAAATAATATTAAAAAATCAAATAGTTTATCATCGAAAAACGGAACAGATTCATCATCGAAAAAGAGATATAAAGCCCTTCGTATATCCGCTAGCAATGTGGCTCCTCCTAAAGACGATAAAATCCCTTTGTATGTCTGCCGTGAATTGTGCTGTTGAAGCAGAGAATGGTGGAATCTCTAGACAGAAAGACGAAGGTGAAGGCGAAAACAAAGATCCAGCTCGTTCAGATTTGAAGACGATATCTCTGCGTATATCAGCTATAAGTTCTGTTGCTGAAACGAAATAGGATGGAGTCGTTTAAGTTCATGTAGCAATGAAGCAGAGTGGGATGATATTATTGTATTACATGACATTTACATAATGCAATTATAAACATCATATTTATCGAAAAAAATATTCAAAAATCAAATTGAGATGTTTCTAAATACGAACCTAAATCAAGAATTAATCTAAAAATTAGACATCTTAACTTTCTCTAATATAAATATAAAAGAAAAATGAAAAAGAAGCCAACAAGATGAATAATTTTAAGAGTTTCTTCAGAAAATAAATAATAAAAAGAACTTAAATTGCACAGACAATGTAGTTCTACTACGCTGTTCAATGTCTAAAAAGTTAATAGCTAAGATGCACTACAAGTCTACAACAAAAAAATGTTAAATTGCACAGGGAATTATTATATAAAAACATATACAAAATGCACACCAATTGCACAGCAAAAGAAAAAAGCACAAACCACCCAAAAAATTGTGAGGTCTAAATTGAAAAATAAGATTAAAAAATCAAATAGTTTATCATCGAAAAACGGAACAGATTCATCATCGAAAAAGAGATATAAAGCCCTTCGTATATCCGTAAGCAATGTGGCTCCTCCTAAAGACGATAAAATCCCTTCGTATGTCTGCCGTGAATTGTGCTGTTGAAGCAGACAATGGTGGAATCTCAGGAGAGAAAGACGAAGGTGAAGGCGAAAGCAAAGATCCAGCTCGTTCAGATTTGAAGACGATATCTCTGCATATATCAGCTATAAGTTCTGTTGCTGAAACGAAATAGGATGGAGTCATTTAAGTTCATGTAGCAATGAAGCAGGGTGGGATGATATTATTGTATTACATCACATTTACATAATGCAATTATAAACATCATATTTATCGAAAAAAGATTCAAAAATCAAATTGAGATGTTTCTAAATACGAACCTAAATCAAGAATTAATTTAAAAATTAGAGATCTTAACTTCCTCTGATATAAATATAAAAGAAAAATGAAAAAGAATGCAACAAGATGAATAATTTTAAGAGTTTATTCATAAAATAAATAATAAAAAGAACTTAAATTGCACAGACAATGTAGTTCTACTACGTTGTTCAATGTCTAAAAAGTTAATAGCTAAGATGCACTACAAGTCTACAACAAAAAAAATTTAAATTGCACAGGAAATTATTATATAAAAACATATACAAAATGCACACCAATTGCACAGTAAAAGAAAAAAGCACAAACCACCCAAAAAATTGTGAGGTCTAAATTGAAAAATAAGATTAAAAAATCAAATAGTTTATCATTGAAAAACGGAACAGATTCATCATCGAAAAAGAGATATAAAACCCTTCGTATATCCGTAAGAAATGTGGCTCCTCCTAAAGACGATAAAATCCCTTCGTATGTCTGCCGTGAATTGTGCTGTTGAAGCAGACAATGGTGGAATCTCTGGAGAGAAAGACGAAGGTGAAGGCGAAAGCAAAGATCCAGCTCGTTCAGATTTGAAGACGATATCTCTGCATATATCAGCTATAAGTTCTGTTGCTGAAACGAAATAGGATGGAGTCATTTAAGTTCATGTAGCAATGAAGTAGGGTGGGATGATATTATTGTATTACATGACATTTACATAATGCAATTATAAACACATCATATTTATCGAAAAAAATATTCTAAAATCAAATTGAGATGTTTCTAAATACAAACCTAAATCAAGAATTAATCTAAAAATTAGACATCTTACCTTCCTCTGATATAAATATAAAAGAAAAATGAAAAAGAGGCCAACAAAATGAATAATTTTAAGAGTTTCTTCAAAAAATAAATAGTAAAAAGAACTTAAATTGCACAGACATTGTAGTTCTACTACGTTGTTCAGTGTCTAAAAAGTTAATAGCTAAGATGCACTACAAGTCTACAACAACAAAAAGTTAAATTGCACAAGAAAGTATTATATAAAAACATATACAAAATGCACACTAATTGCACAACAAAAGAAAAAAGCACAAACCACCCAAAAAATTGTGAGGTCTGAATTGAAAAATAAGATTCAAAAATCAAATAGTTTATCATCGAAAAACGGAACAGATTCATCATCGAAAAAGAGATATAAAGCCCTTCGTATATTCGCAAGCAATGTGGCTCCACCCAAAGACAAAAAAAATCACTTCGTATGTCTGCTGTGAATTGTGCTGTTGAAGCAGAATATAGTGGAATCTCTAGAGAGTAAGACGAAGGTGAAGGCGAAAGTGAAGATCCAGCTCGTTCAGATTTGAAGACAAAATCTCTGCGTATATTAGCTATAAATTCTGTTGTTGAAACGAAATAGGATGGAGTCGTTTAAGTTCATGTAGCAATGAAGCAGGGTGGGATGATATTATTGTATTACATGACATTTACATAATGCAATTATAAACACATCATATTTATCGGAAAAAATAATTCTAAAATCAAATTGAGATGTTTCTAAATACGAACCTAAATCAAGAATTAATCTAAAAATTAGACATCTTACCTTCCTCTAATATAAATATAAAAGAAAAATGAAAAAGAGGCCAACAAGATGAATAATTTTAAGAGTTTCTTAAAAAAATAAATAATAAAAAGAACTTAAATTGCACAGACAGTGTAGTTCTACTACGGTGTTCAATGTCTAAAAAGTTAATAGCTAAGATGCACTACAAGTCTACAACAACAAAAAGTTAAATTGCACAAGGAAGTATTATATAAAAACATATACAAAATGCACACTAATTGCACAGCAGAAGAAAAAAGCACAAACCACCCAAAAAATTGTGAGGTCTGAATTGAAAAATAATATTAAAAAATCAAATAGTTTATCATCGAAAAACGGAACAGATTCATCATCGAAAAAGAGATATAAAGCCCTTCGTATATCCGTAAGCAATGTGGCTCCTCCTAAAGACGATAAAATCCCTTCGTATGTGTGCCGTGAATTGTGCTGTTGAAGCAGAGAATGGAGGAATCTCTGGACAGAAAGACGAAGGTGAAGGCGAAAGCAAAGATCCAGCTCGTTCAGATTTGAAGACGATATCTCTGCGTATATCAGCTATAAGTTCTGTTGCTGAAACGAAATAGGATGGAGTCGTTTAAGTTCATGTAGCAATGAAGCAGAGTGGGATGATATTATTGTATTACATGACATTTACATAATGCAATTATAAACATCATATTTATCGAAAAAAATATTCAAAAATCAAATTGAGATGTTTCTAAATACGAACCTAAATCAAGAATTAATCTAAAAATTAGACATCTTAACTTTCTCTAATATAAATATAAAAGAAAAATGAAAAAGAAGCCAACAAGATGAATAATTTTAAGAGTTTCTTCAGAAAATAAATAATAAAAAGAACTTAAATTGCTCAGACAATGTAGTTCTACTATGTTGTTCAATGTCTAAAAAGTTAATAGCTAAGATGCACTACAAGTCTACAACAAAAAAATGTTAAATTGCACAGGGAATTATTATATAAAAACATATACAAAATGCACACCAATTGCACAGCAAAAGAAAAAAGCACAAACCACCCAAAAAATTGTGAGGTCTAAATTGAAAAATAAGATTAAAAAATCAAATAGTTTATCATCGAAAAACGGAACAGATTCATCATCGAAAAAGAGATATAAAGCCCTTCGTATATCCGTAAGCAATGTGGCTCCTCCTAAAGACGATAAAATCCCTTCGTATGTGTGCCGTGAATTGTGCTGTTGAAGCAGACAATGGTGGAATCTCAGGAGAGAAAGACGAAGGTGAAGGCGAAAGCAAAGATCTAGCTCGTTCAGATTTGAAGACGATATCTCTGCATATATCAGCTATAAGTTCTGTTGCTGAAACGAAATAGGATGGAGTCATTTAAGTTCATGTAGCAATGAAGCAGGGTGGGATGATATTATTGTATTACATGACATTTACATAATGCAATTATAAACATCATATTTATCGAAAAAAGATTCAAAAATCAAATTGAGATGTTTCTAAATACGAACCTAAATCAAGAATTAATCTAAAAATTAGACATCTTAACTTCCTCTGATATAAATATAAAAGAAAAATGAAAAAGAAGCCAACAAGATGAATAATTTTAAGAGTTTCTTCATAAAATAAATAATAAAAAGAACTTAAATTGCACAGACAATGTAGTTCAATTGCACAGACAATGTAGTTCTACTACGGTGTTCAATGTCTAAAAAGTTGATAGCTAAGATGCACTACATGTCTACGACAACAAAAGGTTAAATTGCACCGGGAAGTATTATATAAAAACATATACAAAATGCACACCAATTGCACAACAAAGGAAAAAAACACAAACCACCCAAAAAATTGTGAGGTCTAAATTGAAAAATAAGATTAAAAAATCAAATAGTTTATCATCGAAAAACGGAACAGATTCATCATCGAAAAAGAGATATAAAGCCCTTCGTATATCCGCTAGCAATGTGGCTCCTATTTAAGACAAAAAAAACCCCTTCGTATATCTGCTGTTGAAGCAGAAAATGGTGGAATCTCTGGAGAGAAAGACGAAGGTGAAGGCGAAAGCGAAGATCTAGCTCGTTCAGATTTGAAGACGAAATCTCTGCGTATATCAGCTATAAATTCTGTTGCTGAAACGAAATAGGATGGAGTCGTTTAAGTTCATGTAGCAATGAAGCAGGGTGGGATGATATTATTGTATTACATGACATTTACATAATGCAATTATAAACACATCATATTTATCGAAAAAAATATTCTAAAATAAAATTGAGATGTTTCTAAATACGAACCTAAATCAAGAATTAATCTAAAAATTAGACATCTTACCTTCCTCTGATATAAATATAAAAGAAAAATGAAAAAGAGGCCAACAAAATGAATAATTTTAAGAGTTTCTTCAAAAAATAAATAATAAAAAGAACTTAAATTGCAAAGACATTGTAGTTCTACTACATTGTTCAGTGTCTAAAAAGTTAATAGCTAAGATGCACTACAAGTCTACAACAACAAAAAGTTAAATTGCACAGGAAAGTATTATATAAAAACATATACAAAATGCACACTAATTGCACAACAAATGAAAAAAGCACAAACCACCCAAAAAACTGTGAGGTCTGAATTGAAAAATAAGATTCAAAAATCAAATAGTTTTTTATCATCGAAATACGGAACAGATTCATCATCGAAAAAGAGATATAAAGCCCGTATATCCGCAAGCAATGTGGCTCCACCCAAAGACAAAAAAAATCACTTCGTATGTATGCTGTGAATTGTGTTGTTGAAGCAGAAAATAGTGGAATCTCTAGAGAGTAAGACGAAGGTGAAGGCGAAAGCGAAGATCCAGCTCGTTCAGATTTGAAGACAAAATCTCTGCGTATATTAGCTATAAATTCTGTTGTTGAAACGAAATAGGATGGAGTCGTTTAAGTTCATGTAGCAATGAAGCAGGGTGGGATGATATTATTGTATTACATGACATTTACATAATGCAATTATAAACACATCATATTTATCGGAAAAAATAATTCTAAAATCAAATTGAGATGTTTCTAAATACGAACCTAAATCAAGAATTAATCTAAAAATTAGACATCTTACCTTCCTCTAATATAAATATAAAAGAAAAATGAAAAAGAGGCCAACAAGATGAATAATTTTAAGAGTTTCTTAAAAAAATAAATAATAAAAAGAACTTAAATTGCACAGACAGTGTAGTTCTACTACGGTGTTCAATGTCTAAAAAGTTAATAGCTAAGATGCACTACAAGTCTACAACAACAAAAAGTTAAATTGCACAGGGAAGTATTATATAAAAACATATACAAAATGCACACTAATTGCACAGCAGAAGAAAAAAGCACAAACCACCCAAAAAATTGTGAGGTCTGAATTGAAAAATAATATTAAAAAATCAAATAGTTTATCATCGAAAAACGGAACAGATTCATCATCGAAAAAGAGATATAAAGCCCTTCGTATATCCGCTAGCAATGTGGCTCCTCCTAAAGACGATAAAATCCCTTCGTATGTCTGCCGTGAATTGTGCTGTTGAAGCAGAGAATGGAGGAATCTCTGGACAGAAAGACGAAGGTGAAGGCGAAAGCAAAGATCCAGCTCGTTCAGATTTGAAGACGATATCTCTGCGTATATCAGCTATAAGTTCTGTTGCTGAAACGAAATAGGATGGAGTCGTTTAAGTTCATGTAGCAATGAAGCAGAGTGGGATGATATTATTGTATTACATGACATTTACATAATGCAATTATAAACATCATATTTATCGAAAAAATATTCAAAAATCAAATTGAAATGTTTCTAAATACGAACCTAAATCAAGAATTAATCTAAAAATTAGAAATCTTAACTTCCTATAATATAAATATAAAAGAAAAATGAAAAAGAAGCCAACAAGATGAATAATTTTAAGAGTTTCTTAAGAAAATAAATAATAAAAAGAACTTAAATTGCACAGACAATGTAGTTCTACTACGCTGTTCAATGTCTAAAAAGTTAATAGCTAAGATGCACTACAAGTCTACAACAACAAAAAGTTAAATTGCACAGGGAAGTATTATATAAAAACATATACAAAATGCACACTAATTGCACAGCAAAAGAAAAAAGCACAAACCACCCAAAAAATTATGAGGTCTGAATTGAAAAATAAGATTAAAAAATCAAATAGTTTATCATCGAAAAACGGAACAGATTCATCATCGAAAAAGAGATATAAAGCCCGTATATCCGCAAGCAATGTGGCTCCACCCAAAGACAAAAAAAATCACTTCGTATGTATGCTGTGAATTGTGTTGTTGAAGCAGAAAATAGTGGAATCTCTGGAGAGAAAGACGAAGGTGAAGGCGAAAGCGAAGATCCAGCTCGTTCAGATTTGAAGACAAAATTTCTGCGTATATTAGCTATAAATTATGTTGTTGAAACGAAATAGGTTGGAGTCGTTTAAGTTAATGTAGCAATGAAGCAGGGTGGGATGATAGTATTGTATTACATGACATTTACATAATGCAATTATAAACACATCATATTTATCGGAAAAAAAAAATTCTAAAATCAAATTGAGATGTTTCTAAATACGAACCTAAATCAAGAATTAATCTAAAAATTAGACATCTTACCTTCCTCTAATATAAATATAAAAGAAAAATGAAAAAGAGGCCAACAAGATGAATAATTTTAAGAGTTTCTTCAAAAAATAAATAATAAAAAGTACTTAAATTGCACAGACAGTGTAGTTCTACTACGGTGTTCAATGTCTAAAAAGTTAATAGCTAAGATGCACTACAAGTCTACAACAACAAAAAGTTAAATTGCACAGGGAAGTATTATATAAAAACATATACAAAATGCACACTAATTGCACAGCAGAAGAAAAAAGCACAAACCACCCAAAAAATTGTGAGGTCTGAATTGAAAAATAATATTAAAAAATCAAATAGTTTATCATCGAAAAACGGAACAGATTCATCATCGAAAAAGAGATATAAAGCCCTTCGTATATCCGCTAGCAATGTGGCTCCTCCTAAAGACGATAAAATCCCTTCGTATGTCTGCCGTGAATTGTGCTGTTGAAGCAGAGAATGGTGGAATCTCTGGACAGAAAGACGAAGGTGAAGGCGAAAGCAAAGATCCAGCTCGTTCAGATTTGAAGACGATATCTCTGCGTATATCAGCTATAAGTTCTGTTGCTGAAACGAAATAGGATGGAGTCGTTTAAGTTCATGTAGCAATGAAGCAGAGTGGGATGATATTATTGTATTACATGACATTTACATAATGCAATTATAAACATCATATTTATCGAAAAAATATTCAAAAATCAAATTGAAATGTTTCTAAATACGAACCTAAATCAAGAATTAATCTAAAA
Organism: Galeopsis tetrahit; assembly: GCA_963675135.1. Taxonomy (NCBI): domain Eukaryota; kingdom Viridiplantae; phylum Streptophyta; class Magnoliopsida; order Lamiales; family Lamiaceae; genus Galeopsis; species Galeopsis tetrahit. The sequence goes on from OY776131.1 coordinate 44,557,871, forward strand.
ATTAGAAATCTTAACTTCCTATAATATAAATATAAAAGAAAAATGAAAAAGAAGCCAACAAGATGAATAATTTTAAGAGTTTCTTCAGAAAATAAATAATAAAAAGAACTTAAATTGCACAGACAATGTAGTTCTACTACGCTGTTCAATGTCTAAAAAGTTAATAGCTAAGATGCACTACAAGTCTACAACAACAAAAAGTTAAATTGCACAGGGAAGTATTATATAAAAACATATACAAAATGCACACTAATTGCACAGCAAAAGAAAAAAGCACAAACCACCCAAAAAATTATGAGGTCTGAATTGAAAAATAAGATTAAAAAATCAAATAGTTTATCATCGAAAAACGGAACAGATTCATCATCGAAAAAGAGATATAAAGCCCGTATATCCGCAAGCAATGTGGCTCCACCCAAAGACAAAAAAAATCACTTCGTATGTATGCTGTGAATTGTGTTGTTGAAGCAGAAAATAGTGGAATCTCTGGAGAGAAAGACGAAGGTGAAGGCGAAAGCGAAGATCCAGCTCGTTCAGATTTGAAGACAAAATTTCTGCGTATATTAGCTATAAATTATGTTGTTGAAACGAAATAGGTTGGAGTCGTTTAAGTTAATGTAGCAATGAAGCAGGGTGGGATGATAGTATTGTATTACATGACATTTACATAATGCAATTATAAACACATCATATTTATCGGAAAAAAAAAATTCTAAAATCAAATTGAGATGTTTCTAAATACGAACCTAAATCAAGAATTAATCTAAAAATTAGACATCTTACCTTCCTCTAATATAAATATAAAAGAAAAATGAAAAAGAGGCCAACAAGATGAATAATTTTAAGAGTTTCTTCAAAAAATAAATAATAAAAAGTACTTAAATTGCACAGACAGTGTAGTTCTACTACGGTGTTCAATGTCTAAAAAGTTAATAGCTAAGATGCACTACAAGTCTACAACAACAAAAAGTTAAATTGCATAGGGAAGTATTATATAAAAACATCTACGAAATGCACACTAATTGCACAGCAAAAGAAAAAAGCACAAAGCACCCAAAAAATTGTGAGGTCTGAATTGAAAAATAATATTAAAAAATCAAATAGTTTATCATCGAAAAACGGAACAGATTCATCATCGAAAAAGAGATATAAAGCCCTTCGTATATCCGTAAGCAATGTGGCTCCTCCTAAAGACGATAAAATCCCTTCGTATGTCTGCCGTGAATTGTGCTGTTGAAGCAGACAATGGTGGAATCTCTGGAGAGAAAGACGAAGGTGAAGGCGAAAGCAAAGATCCAGCTCGTTCAGATTTGAAGACGATATCTCTGCATATATCAGCTATAAGTTTTGTTGCTGAAACGAAATAGGATGGAGTCATTTAAGTTCATGTAGCAATGAAGTAGGGTGGGATGATATTATTGTATTACATGACATTTACCTAATGCAATTATAAACATCATATTTATCGAAAAAAGATTCAAAAATCAAATTGAGATGTTTCTAAATACGAACCTAAATCAAGAATTAATCTAAAAATTAGACATCTTAACTTCCTCTGATATAAATATAAAAGAAAAATGAAAAAGAAGCCAACAAGATGAATAATTTTAAGAGTTTCTTCATAAAATAAATAATAAAAAGAACTTAAATTGCACAGACAATGTAGTTCAATTGCACAGACAATGTAGTTCTACTACAGTGTTCAATGTCTAAAAAGTTGATAGCTAAGATGCACTACATGTCTACGACAACAAAAGGTTAAATTGCACCGGGAAGTATTATATAAAAACATATACAAAATACACACCAATTGCACAACAAAGGAAAAAAACACAAACCACCCAAAAAATTGTGACGTCTAAATTGAAAAATAAGATTCAAAAATCAAATAGTTTATCATCGAAAAACGAAACAGATTCATCATCGAAAAAGAGATATAAAGCCCTTCGTATATCCGCAAGCAATGTGGCTCCTATTTAAGACAAAAAAAACCCCTTCGTATATCTGCTGTTGAAGCAGAAAATGGTGGAATCTCTGGAGAGAAAGACGAAGGTGAAGGCGAAAGCGAAGATCTAGCTCGTTCAGATTTGAAGACGAAATCTCTGCGTATATCAGCTATAAATTCTGTTGCTGAAACAAAATAGGATGGAGTCGTTTAAGTTCATGTAGCAATGAAGCAGGGTGGGATGATATTATTGTATTACATGACATTTACATAATGCAATTATAAACACATCATATTTATCGAAAAAAATATTCTAAAATAAAATTGAGATGTTTCTAAATACGAACCTAAATCAAGAATTAATCTAAAAATTAGACATCTTACCTTCCTCTGATATAAATATAAAAGAAAAATGAAAAAGAGGCCAACAAAATGAATAATTTTAAGAGTTTCTTCAAAAAATAAATAATAAAAAGAACTTAAATTGCACAGACATTGTAGTTCTACTACGTTGTTCAGTGTCTAAAAAGTTAATAGCTAAGATGCACTACAAGTCTACAACAACAAAAAGTTAAATTGCACAGGAAAGTATTATATAAAAACATATACAAAATGCACACTAATTGCACAACAAATGAAAAAAGCACAAACCACCCAAAAAATTGTGAGGTCTGAATTGAAAAATAAGATTCAAAAATCATATAGTTTATCATCGAAAAACGGAACAGATTCATCATCGAAAAAGAGATATAAAGCCCTTCGTATATCCGCAAGCAATGTGGCTCCACCCAAAGACAAAAAAAATCACTTCGTATGTCTGCTGTGAATTGTGCTGTTGAAGCAGAATATAGTGGAATCTCTAGAGAGTAAGACGAAGGTGAAGGCGAAAGCGAAGATCCAGCTCGTTCAGATTTGAAGACAAAATCTCTGCGTATATTAGCTATAAATTCTGTTGTTGAAACGAAATAGGATGGAGTCGTTTAAGTTCATGTAGAATTGAAGCAGGGTGGGATGATATTATTGTATTACATGACATTTACATAATGCAATTATAAACACATCATATTTATCGGAAAAAATAATTCTAAAATCAAATTGAGATGTTTCTAAATACGAACCTAAATCAAGAATTAATCTAAAAATTAGACATCTTACCTTCCTCTAATATAAATATAAAAGAAAAATGAAAAAGAGGCCAACAAGATGAATAATTTTAAGAGTTTCTTCAAAAAATAAATAATAAAAAGTACTTAAATTGCACAGACAGTGTAGTTCTACTACGGTGTTCAATGTCTAAAAAGTTAATAGCTAAGATGCACTACAAGTCTACAACAACAAAAAGTTAAATTGCATAGGGAAGTATTATATAAAAACATCTACGAAATGCACACTAATTGCACAGCAAAAGAAAAAAGCACAAAGCACCCAAAAAATTGTGAGGTCTGAATTGAAAAATAATATTAAAAAATCAAATAGTTTATCATCGAAAAACGGAACAGATTCATCATCGAAAAAGAGATATAAAGCCCTTCGTATATCCGTAAGCAATGTGGCTCCTCCTAAAGACGATAAAATCCCTTCGTATGTCTGCCGTGAATTGTGCTGTTGAAGCAGACAATGGTGGAATCTCTGGAGAGAAAGACGAAGGTGAAGGCGAAAGCAAAGATCCAGCTCGTTCAGATTTGAAGACGATATCTCTGCATATATCAGCTATAAGTTCTGTTGCTGAAACGAAATAGGATGGAGTCATTTAAGTTCATGTAGCAATGAAGTAGGGTGGGATGATATTATTGTATTACATGACATTTACCTAATGCAATTATAAACATCATATTTATCGAAAAAAGATTCAAAAATCAAATTGAGATGTTTCTAAATACGAACCTAAATCAAGAATTAATCTAAAAATTAGACATCTTAACTTCCTCTGATATAAATATAAAAGAAAAATGAAAAAGAAGCCAACAAGATGAATAATTTTAAGAGTTTCTTCAGAAAATAAATAATAAAAAGAACTTAAATTGCACAGACAATGTAGTTCTACTACGCTGTTCAATGTCTAAAAAGTTAATAGCTAAGATGCACTACAAGTCTACAACAACAAAAAGTTAAATTGCACAGGGAAGTATTATATAAAAACATATACAAAATGCACACTAATTGCACAGCAAAAGAAAAAAGCACAAACCACCCAAAAAATTGTGAGGTCTGAATTGAAAAATAAGATTAAAAAATCAAATAGTTTATCATCGAAAAACGGAACAGATTCATCATCGAAAAAGAGATATAAAGCCCGTATATCCGCAAGCAATGTGGCTCCACCCAAAGACAAAAAAAATCACTTCGTATGTATGCTGTGAATTGTGTTGTTGAAGCAGAAAATAGTGGAATCTCTGGAGAGAAAGACGAAGGTGAAGGCGAAAGCGAAGATCCAGCTCGTTCAGATTTGAAGACAAAATTTCTGCGTATATTAGCTATAAATTCTGTTGTTGAAACGAAATAGGTTGGAGTCGTTTAAGTTAATGTAGCAATGAAGCAGGGTGGGATGATATTATTGTATTACATGACATTTACATAATGCAATTATAAACACATCATATTTATCGGAAAAAAAAATTCTAAAATCAAATTGAGATGTTTCTAAATACGAACCTAAATCAAGAATTAATCTAAAAATTAGACATCTTACCTTCCTCTAATATAAATATAAAAGAAAAATGAAAAAGAGGCCAACAAGATGAATAATTTTAAGAGTTTCTTCAAAAAATAAATAATAAAAAGTACTTAAATTGCACAGACAGTGTAGTTCTACTACGGTGTTCAATGTCTAAAAAGTTAATAGCTAAGATGCACTACAAGTCTACAACAACAAAAAGTTAAATTGCATAGGGAAGTATTATATAAAAACATCTACGAAATGCACACTAATTGCACAGCAAAAGAAAAAAGCACAAAGCACCCAAAAAATTGTGAGGTCTGAATTGAAAAATAATATTAAAAAATCAAATAGTTTATCATCGAAAAACGGAACAGATTCATCATCGAAAAAGAGATATAAAGCCCTTCGTATATCCGTAAGCAATGTGGCTCCTCCTAAAGACGATAAAATCCCTTCGTATGTCTGCCGTGAATTGTGCTGTTGAAGCAGACAATGGTGGAATCTCTGGAGAGAAAGACGAAGGTGAAGGCGAAAGCAAAGATCCAGCTCGTTCAGATTTGAAGACGATATCTCTGCATATATCAGCTATAAGTTCTGTTGCTGAAACGAAATAGGATGGAGTCATTTAAGTTCATGTAGCAATGAAGTAGGGTGGGATGATATTATTGTATTACATGACATTTACCTAATGCAATTATAAACATCATATTTATCGAAAAAAGATTCAAAAATCAAATTGAGATGTTTCTAAATACGAACCTAAATCAAGAATTAATCTAAAAATTAGACATCTTAACTTCCTCTGATATAAATATAAAAGAAAAATGAAAAAGAAGCCAACAAGATGAATAATTTTAAGAGTTTCTTCAGAAAATAAATAATAAAAAGAACTTAAATTGCACAGACAATGTAGTTCTACTACGCTGTTCAATGTCTAAAAAGTTAATAGCTAAGATGCACTACAAGTCTACAACAACAAAAAGTTAAATTGCACAGGGAAGTATTATATAAAAACATATACAAAATGCACACTAATTGCACAGCAAAAGAAAAAAGCACAAACCACCCAAAAAATTGTGAGGTCTGAATTGAAAAATAAGATTAAAAAATCAAATAGTTTATCATCGAAAAACGGAACAGATTCATCATCGAAAAAGAGATATAAAGCCCGTATATCCGCAAGCAATGTGGCTCCACCCAAAGACAAAAAAAGTCACTTCGTATGTATGCTGTGAATTGTGCTGTTGAAGCAGAAAATAGTGGAATCTCTAGAGAGTAAGACAAAGGTGAAGGCGAAAGCGAAGATCCAGCTCGTTCAGATTTGAAGACAAAATCTCTGCGTATATTAGCTATAAATTCTGTTGTTGAAACGAAATAGGATGGAGTCGTTTAAGTTCATGTAGCAATGAAGCAGGGTGGGATGATATTATTGTATTACATGACATTTACATAATGCAATTATAAACACATCATATTTATCGGAAAAAATAATTCTAAAATCAAATTGAGATGTTTCTAAATACGAACCTAAATCAAGAATTAATCTAAAAATTAGACATCTTACCTTCCTCTAATATAAATATAAAAGAAAAATGAAAAAGAGGCCAACAAGATGAATAATTTTAAGAGTTTCTTCAAAAAATAAATAATAAAAAGTACTTAAATTGCACAGACAGTGTAGTTCTACTACGGTGTTCAATGTCTAAAAAGTTAATAGCTAAGATGCACTACAAGTCTACAACAACAAAAAGTTAAATTGCATAGGGAAGTATTATATAAAAACATCTACGAAATGCACACTAATTGCACAGCAAAAGAAAAAAGCACAAAGCACCCAAAAAATTGTGAGGTCTGAATTGAAAAATAATATTAAAAAATCAAATAGTTTATCATCGAAAAACGGAACAGATTCATCATCGAAAAAGAGATATAAAGCCCTTCGTATATCCGTAAGCAATGTGGCTCCTCCTAAAGACGATAAAATCCCTTCGTATGTCTGCCGTGAATTGTGCTGTTGAAGCAGACAATGGTGGAATCTCTGGAGAGAAAGACGAAGGCGAAAGCAAAGATCCAGCTCGTTCAGATTTGAAGACGATATCTCTGCATATATCAGCTATAAGTTCTGTTGCTGAAACGAAATAGGATGGAGTCATTTAAGTTCATGTAGCAATGAAGTAGGGTGGGATGATATTATTGTATTACATGACATTTACCTAATGCAATTATAAACATCATATTTATCGAAAAAAGATTCAAAAATCAAATTGAGATGTTTCTAAATACGAACCTAAATCAAGAATTAATCTAAAAATTAGACATCTTAACTTCCTCTGATATAAATATAAAAGAAAAATGAAAAAGAAGCCAACAAGATGAATAATTTTAAGAGTTTCTTCATAAAATAAATAATAAAAAGAACTTAAATTGCACAGACAATGTAGTTCAATTGCACAGACAATGTAGTTCTACTACAGTGTTCAATGTCTAAAAAGTTGATAGCTAAGATGCACTACATGTCTACGACAACAAAAGGTTAAATTGCACCGGGAAGTATTATATAAAAACATATACAAAATACACACCAATTGCACAACAAAGGAAAAAAACACAAACCACCCAAAAAATTGTGACGTCTAAATTGAAAAATAAGATTCAAAAATCAAATAGTTTATCATCGAAAAACGAAACAGATTCATCATCGAAAAAGAGATATAAAGCCCTTCGTATATCCGCAAGCAATGTGGCTCCTATTTAAGACAAAAAAAACCCCTTCGTATATCTGCTGTTGAAGCAGAAAATGGTGGAATCTCTGGAGAGAAAGACGAAGGTGAAGGCGAAAGCGAAGATCTAGCTCGTTCAGATTTGAAGACGAAATCCCTGCGTATATCAGCTATAAATTCTGTTGCTGAAACGAAATAGGATGGAGTCGTTTAAGTTCATGTAGCAATGAAGCAGGGTGGGATGATATTATTGTATTACATGACATTTACATAATGCAATTATAAACACATCATATTTATCGAAAAAAATATTCTAAAATAAAATTGAGATGTTTCTAAATACGAACCTAAATCAAGAATTAATCTAAAAATTAGACATCTTACCTTCCTCTAATATAAATATAAAAGAAAAATGAAAAAGAGGCCAACAAGGTGAATAATTTTAAGAGTTTCTTCAAAAAATAAATAATAAAAAGAACTTAAATTGCACAGACAGTGTAGTTCTACTACGGTGTTCAACGTCTAAAAAGTTAATAGCTAAGATGCACTACAAGTCTACAACAACAAAAAGTTAAATTGCACAGGGAAGTATTATATAAAAACATATACAAAATGCACACTAATTGCACAGCAGAAGAAAAAAGCACAAACCACCCAAAAAATTGTGAGGTCTGAATTGAAAAATAATATTAAAAAATCAAATAGTTTATCATCGAAAAACGGAACAGATTCATCATCGAAAAAGAGATATAAAGCCCTTCGTATATCCGCTAGCAATGTGGCTCCTCCTAAAGACGATAAAATCCCTTCGTACGTCTGCCGTGAATTGTGCTGTTGAAGCAGAGAATGGTGGAATCTCTGGACAGAAAGACGAAGGTGAAGGCGAAAGCAAAGATCCAGCTCGTTCAGATTTGAAGACGATATCTCTGCGTATATCAGCTATAAGTTCTGTTGCTGAAACGAAATAGGATGGAGTCGTTTAAGTTCATGTAGCAATGAAGCAGAGTGGGATGATATTATTGTATTACATGACATTTACATAATGCAATTATAAACATCATATTTATCGAAAAAATATTCAAAAATCAAATTGAAATGTTTCTAAATACGAACCTAAATCAAGAATTAATCTAAAAATTAGACATCTTAACTTCCTATAATATAAATATAAAAGAAAAATGAAAAAGAAGCCAATAAGATGAATAATTTTAAGAGTTTCTTCATAAAATAAATAATAAAAAGAACTTAAATTGCACAGACAATGTAGTTCTACTACGCTGTTCAATGTCTAAAAAGTTAATAGCTAAGATGCACTACAAGTCTACAACAACAAAAAGTTAAATTGCACAGGAAAGTATTATATAAAAACATATATAAAATGCACACTAATTGCACAGCAAAAGAAAAAAGCACAAACCACCCAAAAAATTGTGAGGTCTGAATTGAAAAATAAGATTAAAAAATCAAATAGTTTATCATCGAAAAACGGAACAGATTCATCATCGAAAAAGAGATATAAAGCCCTTCGTATATCCGCAAGCAATGTGGCTCCTCCCAAAGACAAAAAAAATCACTTCGTATGTCTGCTGTGAATTGTGCTGTTGAAGCAGAAAATAGTGGAATCTCTGGAGAGAAAGACGAAGGTGAAGGCGAAAGCGAAGATCCAGCTCGTTCAGATTTGAAGACAAAATCTCTGCGTATATCAGCTATAAATTCTGTTGTTGAAACGAAATAGGATGTAGTCGTTTAAGTTCATGTAGCAATGAAGCAGGGTGGGATGATAATATTGTATTACATGACATTTACATAATTTTAAAATCAAATTGAGATGTTTCTAAATACGAACCTAAATCAAGAATTAATCTAAAAATTAGACATGTTACCTTCCTCTAATATAAATATAAAAGAAAAATGAAAAAGAGGCCAACAAGATGAATAATTTTAATAGTTTCTTCAAAAAATAAATAATAAAAAGAACTTAAATTGAACAGACAGTGTAGTTCTACTACGGTGTTCAATGTCTAAAAAGTTAATAGCCAAGATGCACTACAAGTCTACAACAACAAAAAGTTAAATTGCATAGGGAAGTATTATATAAAAACATATACAAAATGCACACTAATTGCACAGCAAAAGAAAAAAGCACAAACCACCCAAAAAACTGTGAGGTCTGAATTGAAAAATAAGATTCAAAAATCAAATAGTTTATCATCGAAATACGGAACAGATTCATCATCGAAAAAGAGATATAAAGCCCGTATATCCGCAAGCAATGTGGCTCCACCCAAAGACAAAAAAAATCACTTCGTATGTATGCTGTGAATTGTGCTGTTGAAGCAGAAAATAGTGGAATCTCTGGAGAGAAAGACGAAGGTGAAGGCGAAAGCGAAGATCCAGCTCGTTCAGATTTGAAGACGATATCTCTGCGTATATCAGCTATAAGTTCTGTTGCTGAAACGAAATAGGATGGAGTCGTTTAAGTTCATGTAGCAATGAAGCAGAGTGGGATGATATTATTGTATTACATGACATTTACATAATGCAATTATAAACATCATATTTATCGAAAAAATATTCAAAAATCAAATTGAGATGTTTCTAAATACGAACCTAAATCAAGAATTATTCTAAAAATTAGAGATCTTAACTTCCTCTAATATAAATATAAAAGAAAAATGAAAAAGAATGCAACAAGATGAATAATTTTAAGAGTTTATTCATAAAATAAATAATAAAAAGAACTTAAATTGCACAGACAATGTAGTTCTACTACGTTGTTCAATGTCTAAAAAGTTAATAGCTAAGATGCACTACAAGTCTACAACAAAAAAAATTTTAATTGCACAGGAAATTATTATATAAAAACATATACAAAATGCACACCAATTGCACAGTAAAAGAAAAAAGCACAAACCACCCAAAAAATTGTGAGGTCTAAATTGAAAAATAAGATTAAAAAATCAAATAGTTTATCATCGAAAAACGGAACAGATTCATCATCGAAAAAGAGATATAAAGCCCTTCGTATATCCGCAAGCAATGTGGCTCCTCCTAAAGACGATAAAATCCCTTCGTATGTCTGTCGTGAATTGTGCTGTTGAAGCAGACAATGGTCGAATCTCTGGACAGAAAGACGAAGGTGAAGGCGAAAGCAAAGATCCAGCTCGTTCAGATTTGAAGACGATATCTCTGCGTATATCAGCTATAAGTTCTGTTGCTGAAACGAAATAGGATGGAGTCGTTTAAGTTCATGTAGCAATGAAGCAGGGTGGGATGATATTATTGTATTACATGACATTTACATAATGCAATTATAAACATCATATTTATCAAAAAAAGATTCAAAAATCAAATTGAGATGTTTCTAAATACGAACCTAAATCAAGAATTAATCTAAAAATTAGACATCTTACCTTCCTCTGATATAAATATAAAAGAAAAATGAAAAAGAGGCCAACAAGATGAATAATTTTAAGAGTTTCTTCAAAAAAATAAATAATAAAAATTACTTAAATTGCACTGACAATGTAGTTCTACGGTGTTCAATGTTTAAAAAGTTAATAGCTAAGATGCACTACAAGTCTACGACAACAAAAGGTTAAATTGCACCGGGAAGTATTATATAAAAACATATACAAAATGCACACCAATTGCACAACAAAGGAAAAAAAAACACAAACCACCCAAAAAATTGTGAGGTCTAAATTGAAAAATAAGATTCAAAAATCAAATAGTTTATCATCGAAAAACGAAACAGATTCATCATCGAAAAAGAGATATAAAGCCCTTCGTATATCCGCAAGCAATGTTGCTCCTCCTTAAGACAAAAAAAAACCCCTTCGTATGTCTGCTGTTGAAGCAGAAAATGGTGGAATCTCTGGAGAGAAAGACGAAGGTGAAGGCGAAAGCGAAGATCCAACTCGTTCAGATTTGAAGACGAAATCTCTGCGTATATCAGCTATAAATTTTGTTGCTGAAACGAAATAGGATGGAGTCGTTTAAGTTCATGTAGCAATGAAGCAGGGTGGGATGATATTATTGTATTACATGACATTTACATAATGCAATTATAAACACATCATATTTATCGAAAAAAAAATTCTAAAATCAAATTGAGATGTTTCTAAATACGAACCTAAATCAAGAATTAATCTAAAAATTAGACATCTTACCTTTCTCTGATATAAATATAAAAGAAAAATGAAAAAGAGGCCAACAAGATGAATAATTTTAAGAGTTTCTTCAAAAAATAAATAATAAAAAGAACTTAAATTGCACAGACATTGTAGTTCTACTACGTTGTTCAATGTCTAAAAAGTTAATAGCTAAGATGCACTACAAGTCTACAACAACAAAAAGTTAAATTGCACAGGAAAGTATTATATAAAAACATATACAAAATGCACACTAATTGCACAGCAAAAGAAAAAAGCACAAACCCCCCCAAAAATTTTGAGGTCTGAATTGAAAAATAAGATTCAAAAATCAAATAGTTTATCATCGAAAAACGGAACAGATTCATCATCGAAAAAGAGATATAAAGCCCTTCGTATATCCGCAAGCAATGTGGCTCCTCCCAAAGACAAAAAAAAATCACTTCGTATGTCTGCTGTGAATTGTGCTGTTGAAGTAGAAAATAGTGGAATCTCTGGAGAGAAAGACGAAGGTGAAGGCGAAAGCGAAGATCCAGCTCGTTCAGATTTGAAGACAAAATCTCTGCGTATATCAGCTATAAATTTTGTTGTTGAAACGAAATAGGATGGAGTCGTTTAAGTTCATGTAGCAATGAAGCAGGGTGGGATGATATTATTGTATTACGTGACATTTACATAATGCAATTATAAACACATCATATTTATCGAAAAAAAAAATTCTAAAATCAAATTGAGATGTTTCTAAATACGAACCTAAATCAAGAATTAATCTAAAAATTAGACATGTTACCTTCCTCTAATATAAATATAAAAGAAAAATGAAAAAGAGGCCAACAAGATGAATAATTTTAAGAGTTTCTTCAAAAAATAAATAATAAAAAGAACTTAAATTGCATAGACAATGTAGTTCTACTACGGTGTTCAATGTCTAAAAAGTTAATAGCTAAGATGCACTACAAGTCTACAACAACAAAAAGTTAAATTGCACAGGAAAGTATTATATAAAAACATATACAAAATGCACACTAATTGCACAGCAGAAGAAAAAAGCACAAACCACCCAAAAAATTGTGAGGTCTGAATTGAAAAATAAGATTAAAAAATCAAATAGTTTATCATCGAAAAACGGAACAGATTCATCATCGAAAAAGAGATATAAAGCCTTTCGTATATCCGCAAGCAATGTGGCTCCTCTTAAAGACGATAAAATCCCTTCGTATGTCTGCTGTGAATTGTGCTGTTGAAGCAGAAAATGGTGGAATCTCTGGAGAGAAAGACGAAGGTGAAGGCGAAAGCAAAGATCCAGCTCGTTCATATTTGAAGACGAAATCTCTGCGTATATCAGCTATAAGTTCTGTTGCTGAAACGAAATAGGATGGAGTCGTTTAAGTTCATGTAGCAATGAAGCAGGGTGGGATGATATTATTGTATTACATGACATTTACATAATGCAATTATAAACATTATATTTATCGAAAAAAGATTCAAAAATCAAATTGAGATGTTTCTAAATACGAACCTAAATCAAGAATTAATCTAAAAATTAGACATCTTACCTTCCTCTGATATAAATATAAAAGAAAAATGAAAAAGAGGCCAACAAGATGAATAATTTTAAGAGTTTCTTCAAAAAAATAAATAATAAAAAGAACTTAAATTGCACCGACAATGTAGTTCTACTGTGTTCAATGTCTAAAAAATGCAATACAAGTGTACAACAGAAAGCTAAATTGCTGCTACAATTCATCATCGACCTCGTCTGTGCATACACTAACCCTCCTCCACAATTCGTACGGATTCTTTCATGACAACCTTTGTGCACGGAGGGATCCTATTTACAAGAGGAAATGCTACATTAGTTGTGAGAACATAAAATAAAAAGTGTAAAAGAATCTACATAACCAGCTTGCAAACTTGTAGTAGAAAGTACTCGTCATTTCAGAATTACCTACACCCTATTAACTCTAATTTCCAATTTTTGTTTCCATTTCTAATACCAATTGCTATTGAATAAAGGCAAATACTACTATGCACGTGCAACTCAAGTGCATATTTAAATGGTTCACTTGTTTTACAAAAAGAATTTTGTTGTGCATAAGTTGTCTAGAGAGAGAGGGAAAATAGTTTATACGAAGGAGAGAGAGAGACGTACAGAGGGCTCAGGCATTCTGAGTCGCTGGAAGGTAGACTCGAAAGATGTCTCTCACAGTAGTTTTCTTCCTGCAGGTAGGACATCTCGGCTGAACTGCGATGGCAGCTTTGATGCATCCCTTGCAGAAAATGTGCCCGCACTTAGTGCTCGTCCCTTCAACTAATTGCCCCCTGCAAATTGGGCAGTTGAATATAGGCTCCTGCGGTGGTGGTGGAGGAGTGGGAGCCGCCGGAGGCACTGAGGCGCTCGGTACAACCTTTACATAAAATTTCATACAACATATTACCACCACTCAATCATTCATGCCAATGAAAATCAAAATAAAAAAATCATGGATGCCTATGGAAAAAGAAAAGTATTGGTCTTATCGTGCATGTCTAGTGCATTGATTCATAATACCTATGGAAACCTTTTTTTTTAAAACAAGCAAATATATGAGTGATTTTAATAAAACAACTAATACTATCAAACTAACGCCTCTTAGTGAAAAAAAAAAAATACTACTATATAAAAATCCACACCAACTGCACAAACTGCTTTATGTAAGATTGTCAAAAGGAAAAAAAAATGTACCCAAAACGAAAAAACATAATGGAAATTGGGTACAATATGAAGTTGAGTCCAATAGTTTTTATGTTAATTTCTATTCTTTTAATTGCACAATTTAAAAATAACATCTATGAGAATTGGAAAATTGTTCATTCTATGATATTATTGTGGTTTCAATTGTTGTTTATTGAATATCACTTGGTGTACATTAAAAAATGACAAATTTTGAAGTTTTTTATTTAATTTGATATGTGCTAATGAATTATGAGTTTCAATGCACATAAGCTGAAGGATGTACAAATTATGACTATACATCGAACAAAACAGAAGATGAATTTCTTACAAACTTCCATTAGTGTACAAATTTTTAAAAAATTGTAAAAACTCAATTGTAGATAATTTTCATGATATGCAAGACACACTCAAGTTTTAATATAAGAGCATATTTATATGTTTTGAGATATTTAACAATGAATATTGATATATCTAAATGCAACTAAAAATATTTAAATTTTATTATCAAACATATTATGTCTTCCAATGAAGTTGTGCACGTGTATGAGATGGTAATAGTGTTGGATGATTACAACGAGAAAAATGGTGTTTGTGTTTCCCCACTTGTTAAGGTTATTGGCTTTAAAACAGTATTTCGTCCTAACTTTTACCCAGAAACAATCAAGAAGATATTGAATGAAGATCACATATGGTGATGAAGAAAGTAAACGAGAGCAAACAATCGGGACTCACTCCAATCAAATAGCAAGTGCGACAATAAAAAAACCCATCTTTTCTAATTTCTTCTCAAGGTCATACGAAAATGATTCATACATTCAAACTTAAACCTTTAATACCAATAAAATGGTCATAAAAAACAGCAACTTCAATTCTCAAAATCCAACAAGCACATCAAACAATGGCATACAATGAAATTTCTATAAACAAAAAACTAAACAGATACAGCCCCAATTCTGCAAAACCCTAAACAAAAACCTAAAATGAAAGATCCTATAAACCACAACCGCACAATCCCAATCTTTCAAACAATCAGAATAACAAACCACAGATGAATTAAGAAAATACCTTGAAATAAAAAATCAAACCAGAAAAATGTGAACAGATGAAAATAAGCACGTATAAAATTTGAATACGGTGCAGGTAAAGAAGGAAAAACTAAGAAGCCTTTTTTTTAAACAAGCAAATATATGCGTGATTTTAATAAAACAACTAATACTATCAAACTAGCACCTCTTAATGAAAAAACTTATACTATATCAAAATACACACAAAATGTGAAAATGCACACCAATTGCACAAAAATTGCTTTATGTAAGACTGTCAAAAGAAAAAAAAAACACAAGCCACCCAAAAAAGGAAAAACTAGAAAGGGGCACAGCAATTACTTACAGGTGAACTGCTATCGCCCTCCAAGTTTATGTAAGTCTCGCAATTGATAATAGTCTGGTATGGCGTAGTCCATCTGCGCCTGGTGCGAGATGGCCCTGTAATTATATCGCAAAGCACATCAGCAAGAAGATTTCGATAATGTAAAAAACAAGAAAAGACGAAACCAATGATTTGGTCGTTAAACAGCAAATATATCAGAAGAAAATGTATACTAAATTCCATGGCGAACAATAGACATCTTTAAAATAGGGCTAGACATTGAGGTTAGGCAATAGGGCGAAAATTAAATATTCCACTTTTATTCAGATATAGGATATAATTCAATGCTGTCATTCAATTGATATATACCATCAGTGCCTAGAAGATTATTTATGCAGAATGAAAGAGGACGTAAATGAGATGTTCTTTTCCAAACATACTCTGGTAAAAAAAAGAGTATCCAAAAACATGTTGTTATTCCAGCAAGGTATTACATGTCATAAACTAATAAACATAATGCATAGCAAGCTTCCTTGTATACTCCATGTTATTGAAGGTAATGAATATTTGCAAATCGCATGACAAGTTGCACTTTAATTGTGATGCAAAAGAAGTGCATATGAGTGCAGGGACTGAGCTAGAGTAATTTGTTTGAGGGGGCTAAATTAAAAAATAATTATATCGATCATAATTCATACAGAATATTCAATAGTTAAGATGTAAAGTGTATTTTATTACAAAACCTTTCTAATATATTTAAAAATTGATTAGAAGTATAAATACAATACACATCCGATATTCTTCAATAAAATTCATTTATTTTGTTGTTATTTGATATATTTTCCAAAAATAGATTACTAAAGCTAATTACTACTAAATTACAATAGTATGACCATCTGATCATTACTAAAAGAGTAAATTATAAGTAGAAAACTATTTTAATATCAAATTATTGTAGAAAACTAGAAATAAACTGCCACAAAATTATCAAATTAAATTCAAACAACTAGGCAATATATAAAAGAGGTTAAAACATTAAAACATCAAATATAGAACAATCATTAACATCTTATACCGAAATATTATAGAAATTTTCTGCAGCGAAGGAAATTAAGAAGAGCAAAAAGAGGGAAGCAAATAAATATTTTAGGATTAGGTGTTGTAACTTGTAAGTAGAGAAATAAATTAGAGTTTTTGTAAAAAATCATTTATCAAAATTAATAAAATAATATGATGTTATTATTTGTGGAAACATTTAGAAATATTTTTTCTATATTGTTTACTGATAATCATAAGTACTGGGTAATTTGTATAATCTGGATAGAGTTATTAATTAATTAAAATTATAAAAAATGAATAATAAATTAATTTAATTAAGTAGTACTAATAAGAATGTTTTTTGCAGGTTTCTTTTCTTGGGGGTGGGGGGATTAAAGCCCATTCAACTAGGGATCGGAATGGGCCAGGCCTTAATACGCTTTACAAAAAAAAGTCTGGCCCGTTACATAATTTTTAGGCCCAAGCCTGGCCCATGACCTGTGTCATAGGCTTTTGTTTTTAAAGGTCTGGCCTAGCCTTTTTAATAAATAGGCCTGACCCGAAAGCCTTTTAAAAGCTTTTTTAGTTCTATTAGTGCATTAAAAAAAATCTACATCACTTTATTATCATCAAATCATCAAATCGACTATTTAAATTTCAAAATGTAGAAATAAAAGCAATAAATTTTTTATCAAATGTTCCAAAATATATATTCAAATGTTTTATTCAACTATTAGTCTATTACAAAGGAAAATATAATAACGGAGTAGTTAGTATTACTAAACTTCCTTACTTTAATTATTACATATATTATATATGTATTATATTTTAATATATTTATATATAAAAGAAGTTAAATAGACCAGTCTATTGGGCTTAAATTAAAAGGCCTACAAAAAAGGTCGAGCCCGGCCTATTTAACTAAATAGGCTTTACAAAAAGCTTGAGCCCGGTTTGTTTATTAAACGAGCCAAGCTTTAATAAGCCGAGTCGTAGGCCCCTGTCGGGTAGCCTGGCCCATTCCCACCCCTACCTTCAACGATAAGGGAGGATATGCCCCTGTATGAGTGTCGGACTTCACATTTTTTTAAAATTAGGACACGTGCTGACATGGACACAAGTCAACTAAAAAACATTCAAAGTAAGGATTTGGGTGTGGGGACACATGCATACATACACATAAAAGAATAGAAACATTCCATACATAATAATTCAAATTATAAGATTTTAACCTTTTAGAAGGAAGGTAATATTGTTAGATCAGCTGCATAAAGAGAAGTAAAACTGTTGAGATTCAAGTTGGATATCTATAAATTTAATGCTAAAATTAAGCCACCGGGCCCACCACCAAGCAGACACGTGTTCTCAAAGAGTAACCCTAGTCTTTTGCAACTGTGCCGTACTGCCGTTGTTAATCAACCATTTGTCTGCTAGGGTTTTCGCACTAGCTTAGCTTTATTGACGGTCTACCATGGACAGAAGCCCCTGCTTTTAAGCAGAAGGACCGGTCCTCCATTTGTAAGGGTTCGATCAGAGGTATTTCTATATACATTACATGTACACTATTAAATACGGACAAACATACTATTAATGTTATTTAATAGATATGGCAAGGTATAGACACACTAAGTCCTTTGAACCTGATCAGATTGTTTAAAAGAGCCTAACTTTGATGTTAACTTCTCTTCATTTATAAGAAATAATGCAATGCTGTCATTCAATATGACGATCTATCTGAAACAATTCTAGTAGTAGTTATCTATGAAGTTGAACAAATGATGGTGAGACTACAAGTAAAGAGCAAATAAAAATAAACAACATAATAACCATAAAACAGAAAATACAAATAAAAGTTAAATTACCGGATTCTGCATCAACCACACCAGGGCGCCTACGATTCCTTCTGGCATATTGTGAGGCCTAAAAAGAAAAATGTTTAAACTTTCATTACACGACCATACCGATGCATGCATGGATGAAAAATGTACTCAAATAAAAAAACAAGAGAACAAGAAGAAAGATATAATTTATAACATACCAATTCAAATGCCCTCGGTGAGGAAATCATGACATCATCATCCTCAAGCTCCTCGACATTAATTGGTGCAGGCAGAGAAGAATCACCTGACTGGTTTGCTTGCACGCCACTATTTGGAATCTCGTGGTCTGCTTGCACGTCCCTATTCGGTATCTCATCCTCCTCACCATGGATTTCGACGGGAGGCGCAAGATTGAGGTCAATATCAAAGAAGACTCTCCTGCTTCTAGACCGTGTATATGTCACTAATTGTTGGGCCCCCCGTGCATATGTCCTGAATTGTTGGTCCGCCATGATATTCAGATAGAAAGGCCTGCAAAATCATACATTGCATATCAAAAGTCAGGCATTTGATGTTACAGCCAGTAAGTGTCTCAAAACTGGAAAAAATGATACTGTAAAATAACACTAGATAAAAAATTGTCTAAAAGCTATCTTTTAATCACTTCATGTGTGAATGCAAATAAACTGTACACAAGAAGTAGGATACAGGACCAAAAGAAATTGAACATTCCCAAACTAACACCAAAATAATAAGCTTTCCATTTTTTATAACATGAATCTAGTATTCCAGTCAATTTAGGCATCTCAATATTAAGACCAGTCCAATCAAATCATACATGAAATTCAAGAGGGATTAGCTTGAAATAAAACAACTTAGACATTTTAGTGACCAAATTGGCATGGAATAACATCACTTCCCCTCAACCAGTAACCAGTAATCATATATGTTCCTAAATACCAATCATTCCTGAAGAACTTTGTTTTCAATTAGGGCAACTGAAACAGAAAGTAAACGAGAGCAAATAGCAAGTTCTACAAAAAAAAAAAAAACTTTCCTAATCTCTTCTCAATGTCGTTTGAAAATGATTCATAAACTAAAATGGTAATCAAACAATGACAGAGAAAGCCCTAATTCTGCAAAATCCTAAACCAAAATCTAAAATGAACGACTCTATAAACCACGCACGGTCCCACTCTTCCAAACAATCAAAAAACAAACACAGATGAGTAGGAGAGTACCTTAAAATCAAAATTGTGAACGGAATACAGCGGCGGGCGGCGGAATTGAAGAAGGGCAAGGGTTTTCATTTCATTTATAGTGATTGTTAGGCTAATTTGGAAAGTTTTTCATAGATGTGTATAAGAAATTCAGCTGACACGTCTCGGGTCTGCACGACACGTCGCAGTGTATGATCGGGCGCCGCTCTGAATAAACCGTTAGATACTTACAAATTAAGGGCTGGAAAGGGGGGTTTATGCGATGGAAAGATTGAAAATATTGCAGCAGAATTAAGGATTGGGGATTTGTTTCGAAATCCTCGATCTGCAATGCCATTCTTCTCCACCTCTTCAGCTTCTCCTCCTCCATTATGCCCCCACAGAAGAACAATTACACTCCCCATTCTTAACAAAGACGTTTTGGGCTTTCGGTTCTTTACCTTATGAAAATTTTAAATTAATTATTTTTTCATCACAAATTAATACTGTAATTGTTTAGTCATTAATTAATTTACTCTGAAATTAAAAAAACAGAATAAAATCATCAACTTTACCATTTTAGCAGTTTAATTTAATTTAAATATTTATATAACTAATGTAAGGTTGTAAAAAATGTATGTAGTTTTAATTATTTTATTGGACGCCGTGTAAAAGGTGGGTGGTTGTACGACCCTCTATAGAAGAGGTATCAGTGACTCGATTGACTACCCAGTATGTGGGGAAGAGGCTGAGACGTTGTGACATTTGTTTGTTACATGCAGGTTTGCGCAATGTAGTTTTGACTAAGATTTTTTAGGATAGTCTTGAGCAAGTGGAAGGGGAAGATGAACTTTTTCTACAGATTTTGGGGAAGCTCGACGAGTTTGGGAAGGAGTCAAGGAGCGGGACACTTATGGGGGCATGGCAGATATGGAAGCACTGAAATGACGTGGTATGGAACTCAAAAAACTGCACAACTGATGTATCAATTTATCGGGCCATGACATATCTCTCAAAATGGAAAGTGGTAAGGGCCCACGAGTTGAGGTGTACCACAGTAGTTCCTTGCAATCGCTGGCATAAATCGGACAGGGGTTGGATAAAAGTTAATGTGGATGCGGGGTTTTTTAAGGACACAATGGAGACGGGAGTGGGAATGGTCGCACGCGACGATGAGGGAAAATTTATTACTTGCAAGACTATCAGGCGCCCAGGCCTGCTGGAAGTTGACGAGGGAGAGATGTGGGGGTGTTGCCGAGGCCTTATCTTGGGTGGCGGAGTTGGAGATCGGGAGGGTGGTAATTGAGATGGATGTGAAGCGCGTGTTTAACGTCATCAAAGGCGGACGGACTATATCTTCAACATTTGGAAAATATATCGATGTGGCTAGAAGGTCATTGGTGAATCTTCCTTTATGCGAGATTAGTTTGGTTAGTCGTACTGTTAATTCTGTGACACATGTTCTTGCTTTAAGTTCTCGTGAGTTCGAGATTCCTCATAGTTGGGTCGAGCCTCCAGATTTTGTGGATGACCTTCTCTATTCTACTTGTTCTTCGTGTGAATAAATGAAAGTACTTTTTTTCTTAAAAAAAAAAGAAAGTTAAAGAGTTAGAATTGATATAAAATAGAATTAAAATAATAAATAAGTTGGGAGTGTATCAAACAACCACGGAGGTACAAAAACCGTACCCTTAAACCTGGCGTTCAAATCAAGCAAGGTGAGAGGAGGGATCTCAAGCCCCATACAATTTGGGCCTACTAATAGGTATTGGGCGCGGCTAAATGCACCCGGATATACTATGAGTACACCCACGCGATAAGGACACCCACAAAACGGATGAGCACACCCACATGGAAATCTAAAAAATAACCCCATCATTTCAAACCCTAATTAAACCCTTGTTCCTCCATTTCTCTCACATTCTCACAAACAAAAAGGGTGCACCCACCTCCCCCTTCCTCCCAATCGGCGCCGCCGCCCACCGCTCCTCACTCTCTAGCGGCGCCGCTCCTCCCCTCCCCACGCGGCATCGCTCCTCCTCTCCCCACGTCGCCGCCCACTTTCTTCTTCGAACGAACGTCGTCGCCGCCGCTGGAGAAGTCGAATCGTCCGCCGCCTCCGCCGCTGGAGAAGTCGAATCGTCCGCCACGGCCGCTGGAGAAGGGTTATTTACACCAACATCTTTGTTAACCGCACTCACCCTCATATTTATTATTTTAATAATGATGTAAAAAATTTAAAATACGGGTTTAAGTAAAATAACACTATTAAATATACTCTCAATACTGCCCTCGTCCGCCACCGCCGCCGCTGAAAAAGTTGAATCGTCCACTATTAAATTTATTATTTTCGAATCGTCCGCCGCCGCCGCTGGAGAAGTCGAATCGTCCGCCACGGCCGCTGGAGAAGGGCGAATCGCCAACCCTGCCCTCGTCCGCCACCGCCCCTCCCCTTCGCGGCCGCAACCCTTCCCTCTCCCCTTCGCGGTCGTTCGCGGCCGCAGTTCCTCCCCCTCCCCTTCGTGGCCGTTCGCGGCCGCAGTTCCTCCTCCCCTCGCAGTCGTTCGCGGCCGGTCTCCCTCCATTCGTGCCTCTCGTCGCCGCTACGCCGCTTCAGGTAAGTTGAAAATTAGGTTTCTCAAAATTAGGGTTTTGTATGTTGTACGAGAATTTCTTTCGAACAATTTCTGTTTGTTTTGTAGAAATTTTCGAACAACCTAAGTTTGTTCATGTAAAATTTTCGAACATTTTGACTTTGTTTTGAAATTTTTTTCAAACAATTTGTGTTTTTCGAACATATTTACTTTGTTTTGGAAAAAAATTCGAACATATTGAGTTTGTTCGTTAAAAAATTTCGGACATATCAACAATGTTTGGGTAAAATTTTCGAACATATTAAGCTTTTATTTTTGTTGTTGAAATTTTGAGTTTTTATGATTTTTGGTGGTGATTTGGGTGAGAAATGATGAATCGTTGTGAAATGGAATGGATGGGTGTACTCATCCGTCCATTTTTTTAAAAAATTGCAAGAAGGGTACAAATGTCATTTTGCGTACCTCTTGTGTTAAAAAAAAATCCAGTGGGTGTACTCATAGGAAATCCGAGTGCATTTAGCCGCGCCCATATGTATTCAGTACAATTTTTTCATTTTGGGAAGGGTTATTTACACCAACATCTTTGTTAACCGCACTCACCCTCATATTTATTATTTTAATAATAATGTAAAAAATTTAAAATACGGGTTTAAGTAAAATAACACTATTAAATATACTCTCAATACTAAATACATTTTCCCTTCAACATTCAAACTCTACTTCTAACCTCCGCGCTACCTATAAAGTAAAATTTTATTAAAATTTAGAGTGTAGCAAGTTGGATCTACAAAATAAAATTTTATACTCAACTTCATTCCATCTTAAAATCTGATGTGTACAACCACATTTCATTCTTTTTTTTTTTACAGGGACGTTTCATTTTTCTAATCTACAGAAAGTGTCTAATACATCGTATCTATGGTTTTACGCCTCTTCTAGCGCCCCCTCCGTATGCTTCTCCATTTCGCGTCTCCTCGCCGGTATCCACCCCCTCCATGTCGCGTCTCCTCGCCAAACTTTCACTATTGGTTGACCGCTGCATCAGAGTTGATTCTCTCCATTTTGCGTCTCCTCGCCGGTATCACCCCTTCTATGCCTTGTCTCATCACCAAACTTTACATATGTGGAAAATGTTGAAGGGGAGGGAAATGGGAGTGTGAGTAAAATTTAGAGTTTTGAAAAAAATGAGGTGGGTGTGAAATTTATTTAAAAAATGGGTATTTTGGGGTTTTATACGTTAGTGTCCTTATTCTACCGTGTGGGTAGTTAACCAATGGGTGTCCTCAATAACCCTGTGTGTGTATAACCGTCGCCTTTTACATTTGGAAGTTGTCGGTCAGGCCCAAGATATGGTCTAGGCCCGCCACAACTCAATGATAATCGGGCTGGAAAACTCCATTTCAGAGATTATTATAGAAACCCTAGCTCTCATTTTCAATGCCTCTCCCCAAAGAGGGTGGTTTTTTTGGCACACATCCAAAACATTGAGCTCGCGCCAAAGAAAACCAACGGTAACATCAACAACCCTTGAGAGATTTAATATAAATATGGAAAAATTAGGGTTGTATGTATACTCATTCTCCCGCCCCCTCTTCTTCGATCCATTTTTCAAATTAGCGATTCTAATCTTATTTCCTCTTCGTGTCTATGAAATTCCTTCCCTTTGATTCGCTTCCTGAAATTCGACTTCTTCAATCAATTTCTATGGAAGTCGTTGTTTCTTGATACCGCGTTAGGGATTTCCTTTCGATATAAACTCGATCTGCGATATCTAATCTCTCCAATGTCTTCCACTCCTCCGACTGGTGTTAATCTGACAGACGCGGTAGTTGTCCCTCCACTCGCGGTGGTAATCTAGTTCCGCCATCTCTATTCTATGTCAGTCCCACTAAGAATCCGAATTCCCCCTACACCATTCATCATAGCGACAATCTTTCACATCAGGTAATCTTTGATTTGAAAGTTATAATTCTTGTTGTAGTGCAGTTTTGATGTCTATGCAAGTGAAGAACAAAGTTGGGTTTCTTGATGCTTCTTTAACTATTCTTTTTACTACAGATGAGTTTGATAAGCACAGTCAACAAGGAAATATTCATGCCTCTACCTCTGTTGTTAGTAGTAGGTGCTTCTACGTCCACCACTACCTTGATTCCTGCTTCTATATGATCTAAACCTGCTTCTATGCAAGTAATCCCTCTCTCTCTCTGTGTAGCATGTGTGTATTGGATAGTAATATGGTTGAGTTGGTGAACTGGCTAATCTGTTTGTATTTGGACCAAGGATGGAAATATCGCTATCGCAACAAATATCGCAACCTTAATTTTACGGATATATCGCTGGATATGTCGATATCGCAAAAAAATTGAAAAAATGACGGAAATCTTATTAAAATCTTAAAAATTTTAGGGATTATTATAACATACTATTATGCATGTATTCCGTTAAAAAAACCAATAAAATTATATGTTTAAAACAAACATATAGATAAAAACTCATATAAATACTGACTGGCGAAAATTAATTGACAACATAGTACAATACAAAATGATTAAATATATAAAATAAAATACAATTAATATCAAAATGATGACCTATGGGGTTCAAATATAGTAGGTGAAATGACATCTTTGTCCAAATATCATTGATTAAATACTAGCTTACGAAAACTAATTGACAACACACTACAATACAAAATAATTAAATATAGAGATTATTGCCTAATAAGTCCACTATTATAATCCATTAATCTAATAGAGACACCAATATGTATACTTTTCTAATAGAGTCAAAATAGAGTTAAAAATACAAGAATACCCTTATATAAATAAATAAGAATCCTATACTCATTTAATTCATTCTCCACATTCACCAAAAACCAAAATTAAAACCCTAGCCCCTCCTCAACATCCTCTCTGCCGCCGCCCCTTTTCCCACCGCCTCCCTCTCTTGCAACCGCCGCCCTCGATTTCGACGCTGAACCATGGCCGCCGCCCTCGATTTCGACGCTGAACCATGGCCGCCGCCCACCAACACAACCAACATCCTCTCTGCCGCTGCCCCCTTTTCCCACCGCCTCCCTCTCTTGCAACCGCCCCCTCGATTTCGACGCTGAACCATGGCCGCCGCCCACCAACACGACCGCCGCCGCCGTCCTCACGACCGTCGCCTCCCAAACCAAGACGAAGCAGCACCTTGACTGTCGTCGTTGCTTTGCCGCCGCACTGACCGGAGAAGACGAAGTGGCCGAAGAAGAAAGCCTCGTCGCCACCGTCGTCTGGCCGTCGAAGACGAAGCAGCCGCCGATCTGCAACCCCCTCGACTCCGATGCGCCGATCTATTGGCCGCCGAATGGAACCTTGAATTATAAACGGAAAATGATTGCCAACTGTATTTCAGTCCACATATTATGATATGAAGCAGATCTGATTCTGATGATGAAAAGTAAATGATTTAATTATTCCTTTCAGGCTGCTTTTCTCAAATCTTGGTGGTGAACGAAGGTTTGCATCCATTGTTGCCAAGAGACTTTAATCTCTCGGAGCTTTAACACAGGGGGACCGCAGGTAATGTTGATTGTGTATGAATAAGCTATTCTTAGTAATTTATTACCTTATTTGCTTGCAATAGAAGGCTTAAGAGAATTGCATTGGACCATCTCTCATCTCTCAGTGCTTATAATTATGATAGTGCATATGGAGGTTTGTTTTCTTTGTTAATGACTAATACATCGTTTGTAGCTTTTACACAATCTGATCCCCCTTTTACACAATCTGATCCCCCAGAGATGTATTATAGTAATATTATTTCTAGAAATAAGCAGAATGTAGAAGCAAGTTACACTAAGTATGGAAATGGAAGTCTCGATTTTTATGTAAATGGAGTCGAGCCTTAGAAGCCAGACGAGTCGATAAGTCTTCCTCTAAGTAGTAGTGCTCAGTATATGAAACTTGGGCCCGATGGGCATCTTCGTGTGTATCAATGGGGAGAGTCATGGACTGAAGTAGGTGACATTTTGACAGGTTATCTTGGTGGGTGTCAATATCCCATGGTTTGTGGGAGATATGGAATTTGCTCGAACGGGCAATGTAGTTGTCCAAATGGGACGAGCTTTAGGCTTATAAACGATAGGCGTCCTGATCTGGGCTGCTCTGAAATCGTTCCAATTACGTGTAATGATTCAAGTAATCACAGTTTCTTGGACCTCGTTGATGTAACTTACTTCACCTTCATTGCTGATTTTAACAAAACAGATATGCATAGTTGTAAAGAGGCCTGCTTGAAAAATTGTTCTTGCAAAGCTGCTATTTTCCAATATGGCTCAAATTCTTCTTATGGGGACTGCTATTTGCCAACAGAGATCTTTTCGTTGATGAATAATGATAAGGAACTGACTCACTACAATTCTTCTGTTTCTTTGAAAGTGCATATTGCTCCATATGATAGTGCTTATTTGCTGTGATGTTGTACAGGGGAATCATGGAACAGGTGCTAATCTGAAAGACATTCTCTCTCGTATGTGCAGAGAACACTCGAGCTGCATATCCCATTGAGTATATCCCCAACGATATTCCATGTGTTTCCCCTCATCCTAAGAATGGCATACTACTTCACATCTATTCAAGGGTTCAAACATATCATTTAAACAAATAAATTTGCTATCATTTTCTGCAGATATGGTTCGGGAAATCGTATCAAATTAGCGTACACCCGTAAAATAATCGATGCAATTCACTCAGGCAGCCTGTTAAAGGCAAGTTATAAGAAAACAGAGGTGTTCGGGCTTGAGATCCCGACTGAGGTTGAAGGTGTGCCATCAGATATATTGGAGCCGATGAACACTGTGAGTTTTCGAAGCCCAATCTAATATATTTTGTTATATTTTTCTGTTGATATTCTTGTTTAGCAATCAACCGTGTGCATTTGTGAATGTAGTGGTCAGATAAAAAGCCCTACAAGGAGACACTCTTGCGTTTGGGAGGGCTATTCAAGAACAACTTTCAACGATTTTGTTGCTCACAAGATCGGCAAGGATGACAAGTTGACCGGTGAAATTCTTGTTGCTGGTCCTAATTTCTAAGAGTGTGTGTTGCTGAAGAAGAATAAACCAATATCTGCAAAAAAAAGTTGGAAGTATTTTGATGGAAATTTGAGTTACATTTTGCTATCATTATATAAATCCATTCTTGAATGAATGAAAGCAGATATTCTTGCTTGTTACTTCTGCAATGCATATTTATGTTCAAATTAATATAGCAGTTATTTTTTTGAACAGTCCAGTGCCTCAAAATGGATACTATTTTTGATTTTGATTTTTTCAATTGAATTATGCATAAGTGTTATGCAAAATAGTTATCATATTTCAATCGAATGCATTATGCATAACGTGATATGCAATATAATTATCATATTTTGATAGTATGCACATGCACTAAATACTGCATTGACACATATCCTACATGTGCATTAACTTCTGCATTTGAAACATGTACAGACATGGCGACTCCTGTGCACAAACATATTCTACCGATTTTTAAGTGTTTAAATGATATGCACCTACTCACGCATATTATTATGTATGCACATGATATATGTCATACGGATATGCAATGTCTTAGTTGTTGATAGTTTACGTGGTTCTATAGTTAAAAGGTTACAAGTTCATATGAATATGCATTCGACACTGCATATACGTGGGTTGAAATGCAGATTTCCAGAATCCCTTAACTTAACGAAATAAATGGAGAGACCTACCTTTTAGGAAAGTTTTTAAATTTTAGAAAGTAATAGATTTTCGGGAATTCGAAAATTGCATTTAATAATTGATTGGATGTTTAGTTGACTAATAATTGTGTATTTTATAAATTCAAAATTTCAAAATATGGTGGAAGGGCATAATTGACAAAAAATTCAAATTTTGACTCTATTAGACAAGAATTTATGGTGTAGGTTTTATTAGAAAAAACTAGTAGTGAAATGACCTTATTAGTTTATAACCCTTAAATATACATGATAAAATACAAATAATATTAAAATGATAAGCTATAGGTTCAAATATAGTAGGTGAAATGACATATTTGTTCAAACAACATTGATACTAACCCATCGCATTATAGTAATTTAAGATATAATTATGCACATATCATTTATATGTTTAAAAAAATTATTAAATATATGAGGGTGCACTATTAAAAATAAAATAAAAAGTATAATTTCATACATATAAAAATAAAATTTAAAATAAGTTTGCGATTTTTTTCAGATTTTGAGATATTGTGTGATATTGTGCGATATATCCGCGATATTTCCCGATTCCCGTCCAATTTTACACTACGGTTGAACGATATCGATATCGACATCGATATTTAGCAATATATCCGCGATACTCGGAAAAAAATACATTAGGCCCCAATATCCATATTGCAATATCCAAATTTGCGATATATCCGCGATATTTTCATCCTTGATTTGGACACATGAAGTGCTAGTTGTCTATTTATTTGCTTGCTGTCAAGACATGTATGATAACTTTAGAAAAATCCCTTCAAACTTTTCTATAGTCCTTGATTTATTTACTTGTTGTGGTTGTGGATACAGGGGAACAAAGAGCATCAGACTACTGTATCCATTCTGCCGTTGGGCAAATATAACCATTGCTGTGCTTTTATTTCGAATGAATGGAATGAGAATGCTTGTGGTTTAATGAAGTGCAGAATGTTTTCCATTTTTTTTTTAACATGTTAAAGCAAATAGACGGTGATTTCTTTAGTGTGTTTGTAAGAAATTGATGTCATGATCAAAGGTGTCTCATGTTTGTTCCTCTTTCAAATTATTTTTCTCTTTTTCCTCTTGTTCTTGTAATTTGTTTTATCTCATAGACTTTTTCTCAATATTTGAGTACCTAATTCTATTGAAAGGATTTGATATATGATATTCTCTTATTTTCCTTCTTCGATTGACTCCTTTGCCTTTCCTCTAATGCTTGGGATATCTTGGTTTGTGCAGTAGCTAATGTCTCCAAGCTCGAGAAAAGGTGCCAATAAAGCAGCGGCTGCAGCAGAAGTGAAAGGTCAGTGATCTTGTGCTTACCTAAGTCAAATGATTTTCGGAGTGGCCTGCAACCATGTATGTCTATTACTCGTTTTCTTTTTTAATTTAAAAAACTTATTTAGTTTACTGTCATGGTTGCTTTTGTTACTATTATAAATTGTGATATTTCTGATAACTCTTCACTAGTCTATCTTGGACTTAGTAGTATGAGATGTTTATGCTCTGCTATGTACAACTTTGTATAGCTGAGTACATTTGCAGGATATATAATATTTGCTAGAGTTACACAAACTCTGTCAAATCTAGGATAAGCCTTTAGGGCATGTTTGTTTTGGGATGGGAAATCCGGATTTGGAATTTCGAAACTCCACCCCCGTTACACTTTGGAATTTTGATTCAGGATTTCAAAATCCCATCCTATAAATACCTATAAACCCTATAAAAGTCAACCCTATAAATACCTACAAACCACCTATAAAACCTATAATCCTATACTATAAAGTTAAATTCTACCCTACATAAATCCCAAAACAAACACAAAACATAAAAAGTATTAGGATTTTGAAATCCACTAGATTTTGAAATCCGGATTTCAAAATCCTCAAAATCTCAAAACAAACATGCCCTTATGGTCAGGGATAATCTTTCTCAATGATTGATTAATCTATGATGTCAGCTGCATATTGCGTTAAGTATCTCGTACTTGTCTAAGTCAAATTGTCGTTTTAGAAATATTGATGTCCCTCAATACTTTCCTTTTTTTCACATGTCCTTCAAAATGTCCCTTTTAAACTCATGTCCCTAAAAAATAAAAAAAATTGGTTGGAGAATATGGATGTGCCTCAATATTGTCCATTTTTTACTCATTTCCCCTCAATGTCACTTTTAAGTGAATATCAAATTTATCGTTGGAGATATAGAATTTCGGTTGACGGTTCAAAAATTTAAATTGTCGGTTTAGAAATATTGATGTCCCTCAATATTGTCCATTTTTTACTCATGCCCCTCAATGTCACTTTTATGTGAATATCAAATTTATCGTTGGAGATATAAAATGTCGGTTGACGGTTCGTGAATTGAAATTGTCAGTTTAGAAATATTGATGTCCCTCAATACGTTCCTTTTATTCACATGTCATTCAAATTGTCCCTTTTAAACACTTGTCCCTAAAAAATATTTGGTTGAAGAATATGGGTGTCCCTCAATATTGTCGCTTTTTTACTCATGTCCCTCAATGTCACTTTTATGTGAATATCAAATTATTGTTGGATATATCAAATTTCGGTTGGCCCTTTGAGAATTGAGATTGTCGGTTTAGAATTATTGATGTCCCTTGGTACTTTTTTTTTTTACTCATGTCCTTCATAATGTCTCTTTTAAACTCATGTCTCTAAAAAAAAAATTGGTTGGAGAATATGGATGTTCCTCAATATTGTCCCTTTTTTACTCATGCCCCACATTATCACTTTTATGTGAATATCAAATTTATCGTTGGAGATACAAAATTTCGGTTGACGGTTCGAGAATTGAAATTGTCGGTTTAAAAATATTGATGTCCCTCAATATTGTCCATTTTTTACTCATGCCCCTAAATGTCACTTTTATGTGAATATCAAATTTATCATTAGAGATATAAAATGTCGGTTGACGGTTCGTGAATTGAAATTGTCAGTTTAGAAATATTGATGTCCTTCAATACGTTCCATTTATTCACATGTCATTCAAAATGTCCCTTTTAAACACTTGTCCCTAAAAAATATTTGGTTGAAGAATATGGATGTCCCTCAATATTGTCCCTATTTTACTCATGTCCCTCAATGTCACTTTTATGTGAATATCAAATTATTGTTGGAGATATCAAATTTCGATTGGCCCTTCGAGAATTGAGTTTGTCGGTTTAGAATTATTGATGTCCCTCGATACTTTCTTTGTTTTACTCATGTCCTTCATAATGTTCATTTTAAACTCATGTCCCTAAAAGAAAAATTGGTTGGAGAATATTGTCCATTTTTTACTCATGCCCCTTATTGTCACTTTTATGTGAATATCAAATTTATCGTTGGAGATATAGAATTTCGATTGACGGTTCGAAAATTGAAATTGCCGATTTAGAAATATTGATGTCTCTTTCCTTTTTCTTTTTTTTTTACACATGTCCTTCAAAATGTCCCTTTTAAACAAGTCCCTAAAAAAAAAATTAGTTGGAGAATATGGATGTCCCTCAATATTGTCCATTTTTTACTCATGACCCTCAATGTCAATTTTATGTGAATATCAAATTTATTGTTGGAGATATAAAATTTATGTTGGCTGTTCCAAAATTGAGAATAGAAATATTGATGTCCTTCAAAATGTTCCTTTTAAGCCCATGTCCCTAAAAAAACCCATGTCCGCTCTATGTTCGGGTGTTCGTTATTGTGTGAAAATTAAGTTAAGTTCGACTTTAAAGTATAATTCATAGGTCGGTGTTCGATAGGAGTGATCATTAAGGCATATACCTAATTAAACACCTAAGATTGGGTGGACGGATATAATCTTTCTTGTTCGAGTAATGACACAATTAGGGGGTTCTACCTAATCTATACTAATTTATTCTCTAAACAATGTTTTTTCATTTGAATACTAGAAATCAAATTCCTATATTCTTCTCACCAAATACCTAAACTCTCGTTCAAATAATTAGTGTAGATTAAATGGGTTCTAATGGAATTACACGACTCTCGTTGTGATAACCCAATATAAATTCAATTTACTTGAACCCAACCCTCGATTATACGATCTAACACGATTTACCAACTCTTGTTGCACTAATCATGCTTCAACATACACCCTAATAATTGAAATCAAGCAAATTTTCATTTCATTACCCATTAACCTAACCTAAACACCTTCCAATTGAATTATACAATTAAAGTTAAACTAAATCACAAATTTCATCATAAATTGAAACACCCAAACACAATTAGACGTAGTCCGTAACTAAATCAACAAAATAATATGAGAAACTAAAAATAAATATTATACCCATGATTAACAATACTAAAATTCTTAAATAAAAGTAGAATATTACCTCTTGTACTCCCTCCGTCCCAAGATTTTTTACACACTTTCCTTAATGGGCGTCCCAACATTTTTTACACACTCCAAAAAAGGAAACAACTTACATAATGAATTACCAATAATACCCCTCTTTTATTTTACTTTTCCTTCCCTTTAGTCAAATCACTCCACTTTAATCAATGAATTACCAATAATACCCCTCTTTTATTTTACTTTACACATCACTTTATTCCATTTTCTTAATTTTCGTGCCGATCAAAGTGTGTAAAAAATCTTGAGACGGAGGGAGTAAAAAATATGAAATAAACATTGAAATCTCATTTCGGGTTGGGGTATATACCCCTCTAGCTTGGTTTAATACACTCTCCTTTCCATTTATTAATTCAAAAATATATATGAAATATCATATTTGCCCCTTTAGTAAATGTTATAGATACATACACACCCTGTAACCCTAATTTCATCTTGTTCCCCAACTTCTGGCTGCCGCCTCTCTCTTCCCCTCCCCGTTTTTTTTTTTCGTTTTCTGCACTCCCCATCTCCGTCGCACTGCCCCCTCCCTCCCTCTCGCCGTCGCACTCCCTCTCCACCCCTGCCTCCGCCGCCGCCCATCTTCTTCCTCATTTTTTTTAATTCTTCTCTTTCGCTCCGCTCGCTGCCGCTCCGGCTCTCCGTCGACCGTCGCGGCCCACTCCCAGCGCTCGCCGCCGCTCCAGCTCGCCCTCGGCCGTCGCGGCCCTACCAATAAAATACTCCAGCGCACCACCCTTAGCGCCCGGACCGTCGCGGCCCACCCCCAGGTTTTTTTTTTTGGACGAGAGCGTTTTTGGGCGATCAATAATGGTCGAAATTTTCAAAAGTGTCGACCAGAGTATTTTTGGTCGATAAACCAGTGTCAATCAGAGTATTTTTGGTCGATAAACCAGTGTCGATCAGAGTATTTTTGGTCGACAAATCAGTGTCGATCGAAGTGTTTATTAAAAAAATTAAGATTTTTTTTTCTAAATTTTATATGTTATGGTGGTGGCGTCGGTGACGGTGACGGCGATCTAATTTAGGGTTAGAGTTAGGGTTTTGTTTTAAATTGTAGGGGAGTGTATGTATCTAACATGATTTAATAAAAGGGTAAAATTGGTATTTCATATATATATTGAATTAATAAAAATGAAGGGGGAGTGTATTAAACAAAGCTGGAGGGGTATATACCCCAATCTCATTGAAATGGGTTTGACTATATGCACCTCCATTTCGGAGAGATGCACTCCCCCCGATTTAAACACTCCCCAAATTTAGGTCACACCCCCCTTCAAATGTCATAAATACTCCTCCTCTCATAACATACATATTACTACACACACCCCACCCTTCCTCTTCTTCCTCCCCATTTCCCCCAACCCACCCCCTCCTCCCCACCACCCAACAGTCGCCGGCGACGCCCACCCCCACCCACCCTCGCCGCCGGCCGCCCCCTCCCCACTCCCCCGTTGTAAAAAAAAAAAAATTGAAGCTTTGCGGCCGCGCGGCCACCCCATCCCCCTCCCGTCCGACGCCGACGCAGGTTTGCCCCCTTCCTCCCCCCTCCTCCTCCCATCTGTAAAAAAAAAAAAAAAAGAAGAAGAAGATCTGCGGCCGCCCCATCCCCCTCCCGTCCGATGCGACCCCCAGGTTTGCCCCCTTCCTCCCTCCTCCTCCCATCTGTAAAAAAAAAAGAGAGAGATTGCGGTCGCCCCCTCTCCGACGCCGACCCACACCCAGCCCAGATTTGCCCAATTCCAATGTTAGGGTTTTCTGCAAAAATGCAGAAAACCCTATTTTTTTTTCCATTTTCGACTATATAATGTCGATTAAATACACTCTCGTCGGCAAATTGTTGTCGACGAGGGTGTATTTGATCGACATTACGTAGTCGAAAATGGATTTATTTATTTTAATAATTTTCGACGAAATCGTGTCGACCACATACACTCCCATCGACAACGAGTTGTCGACGAGAGAGTATATGTTCGACACTGGTTGGTCGAAAATTATTTAAAAAAAATTGTGATTTTTTTGAGTGTATGATTTATTTCTGTATTTTTTTTGAGCTTGATGGTCGTCGGAAATGGTGTCGCCGGCGACCGGAAGTTGTGGGTTAGGAAAAGGTGAAAGAAATGAAGGGGGTGCGTTCAGTAGGGGATCTAGTATGAAGGGTATTTTGGATTTTTTACCCTATTATTTTATTAAAAAACTGAAAGGGGGAGTGCATCTCTCCAAAATGGAGGTGCATATAGTCAAACCCCATTGAAATCTTTCTTCACGATTCACGAATTTGACCATCAAATTGGGCCTAACATTTAAATTGATGGGCTGAATATTTTCTCAGGATTCAAATTTCATGCCTTTCTCAATACTTTTTTTTTAATTGACTTCAAAAAAATATATTTAAGGTGTGCTTTGCTTTAAAAAAATCTAAAAAAAATCTCATTTCCCTACTAAATAAATAAAACACCACATTTTTCTAAATCAAGTGGAATGTGTCAAATTAGTGTAAATAATGAATGAAATTCTATAAAATTATGTGTATTAAATACATAAATTTTGAGCAATTTTTACACTAATCATATATATAAATGAATAAATTATATAAAATATGATTTAAAATATTGGAATATGTTTTAAAAAATGTATGTTGCCATAGTTGTACTCAAAAGCTATGATTTCGGTTCGCTCTGAATGTTATAGAACATTCGTTACTCTGAAATTAAAATAAAATAACTACATAAAGTTAATCTAAGTGTGGATAATGTAATAGTACTAGGTAATATATTATGGTTCACTCTGTTTTGTATTATTAATTAGGAATAATTACCCTCTTAAATTTTGATTTGTTTTGATAATAACTAGTAACAAATTAAATTAGCAAATTATAAATATTATTCACCACTTTTGTTTTTTATCTAGCAAATTGGAGTTCCACATATATAGTATAAATATAGATTTTTTTCAAATTCACATGTTGCTTGTATAATATGTAATGGAATTATATTTAAACTTCAACAATTTTCTTGCGAAATTATTTTATAATATATATATATATATATATATATATATATATATTGGGTGCTACCCCAACTTTGAAAAAAATCTTTTAAAAGTAAAAGACAACTTTGAAGACAAATATTTAAAGTTTTTGTAGTAGCTTATATATATAAAGGAGTAATGATATGAAACTCGATGATGAATTTCTAATTGAATTTACCATCGACATAAAACACGTACACTCTATCATGCATAAGTATTTTATGTAAACAATGAGTTCTATAAGAAATTCAGTGTTTAGTTTCATATCAAAATTGTATTACTCCTTCCGGTCAATTTTCAATAAAAATATTGTTAACAAAAAAATCCACTCTCTTCTCATTTGCTCTCAAACATTTATTGTCTTCATGATATATTATTAATGTGAGAACACTTATTTTAAATTACATTGAATTTTTATCACATTAAATACTAAATTAATATACACATACAAATATTATTGTTTGATTAGTCAACGGAACTAGGGTTATAAACAAATCGAATAATTTTGCTCGATTCGATATTCGGTATTCGTATTCAAAATTTTATGATTCGAATTCGAATACAAATAATTTTTTTGATTCGATTAATAAATTAATACAAATACAAAATTATGATATTCAATTCGATATTCATAAGTATTCAATTATATTTATAATATATATACATAAATATATTTTTAAATGTATATTTGTCTCATGTCCTATAATATTATTTAAAAAAAATTCTCCATAAATTTTCGAATCGAATAGTTTCAAGTCAAATAGAATAATATCGAATACTTGAAAAATAATTTTTAAAATATGTATTAAAAAATTCGAATCGAATAGTATCGAATAGAATATCGAATCAAATTTATTATTAAAAAATTAAACGAATACGAATATTTAAATATTTTTACGAATCTTACTGCAGTATTCGCGATAATGTAAAATCATATAAAACGATTACCAACACGGTAGCATAGAATATGCAGTCTATTTGGGCTTTTCTTTAGGCCTTGTATTGTGTGTGGCCCTTAATTTGGGATTTCTTTACTGGCATTGTATCCTGGCCTTTATCTCACTTTTTTTTTTTTTTTTTTTTGGTTTTTTCAATTTTGTGTTTTTAGATGTCTTTTTTCTTTTCTTCTTACTTCAGTTTTTCCTCAGGTTTACAAAGCACTATTCTAACAAGACCTTTTATATATCCGCACTTATTATAAACTAATGAGTACTCCCTCATTTCTTAATAAGTCTAGTTTTGATGTTTCGTTTCTGTTATAAATTAGATTACGTTTTACATTTTTAATATATATATTTATTGCATTTTTTTTTTCTGACTTTTCCTTGAAATCATTTAAGTACTGAAATAAATGTGTTATTTTAATATAATATAAATTAATTATCTTAATATATCTAAAATGACACTTATTTTAAATAGGAGGAAATATTATTTTCTCCTCCGGCTAGATAGCTTGCTTTGTCGTCGGCCAGCTGGCCCAATTAATTTTACGGTTTCATGTCGGTTGTGAATTTTACTTTTAACTTTTATTAATTTTAATTATTAAAAATACCACATTTATAAAATTTCACTGAGTTGGTGTAGATTCGAAAGAAATCAAACAAAGTGATGAAGAAAGTCATTGGAAAAAGGGGTGGTTGATTGTTAAATCATTTTTCTAAAGGAAGATTCTCAAATCATTTAAAATAAATAAAATTCACACAAAGTCTCCACTATACATGTGCATATCAAATAATTGGGATTTTGTTGAGATTTGCTTCACTTTTATAACAATATAAGTTTTTGGTGGTTTAGGTACCACGTTTCCTCTTCCTTTCGTCAACCACCTTCTTTATTTCAAAAATAAAATATATACACATATATAAATATTTATCTTACCATCTTATAATGATATTATTTTGATTATATATATACTTAATTTCATAAAATGAAAAGTGTTATATGTCATAGTCATATTCCCATTGAAATTCACATAAGATGAAAAGTATTACAAATATGCATCTGTTAACTTTACAAAAAGGAAAAAAAAACATTGTATTCCTCTTTTATGAAGAGAGTAATTCTGTGTACTAATTCTAAGTCAAATTAAAATTTAAAAAATTAAACAAAAATTATGCAAAATGAAAAATTCATTGGACTAATTCTAAGTCATTGAATCGTCTTCTTGTCCGTTCAGTTGAGAGACATTCTTCGTCGCGCTTTCGCTTGTTAATATTGTTTTGCCTGTTTTGCCCTTTGATCAAATGAGGCCTTAGTTTATTGACATCTGATTGTTGAACTGGTTTCAAGAAAAACTCCTCAGCCCCATGCTCTAAACAGCTATTGATTCTTGATGGAACATTTTCTGATGACATTATTACAACTGGGATATCCTTAAACAATCTTGATTCCTTGATTTTTCTTAGAAGATCGTAGCCTGTGATTGCTGGCATGCTATAATCTGTGATGATCATATTCACTTCTACTTTCTGCAAATTAAGATGTAATGATGATTATTAGAAATATGATTAACATGTACAATTTTTTCTATTTACGTGAAATTGAAAAAAAAATGAGATTAAAAATCATACATGATTGTCCTGTGCATTTTGATCATCATCTAGCAATCCCAAGAATTCAAGGGCCTTGACAGCAGATTCCACTACAGTAACTGCACATCATATAACAAAACACAGAAAATCAGCATAAATAAATTTAAAAAAATTAGGAAAAAATGAATAAATAAAAAATTGCAACTGACCTTGATAAGAAGTCTTAATTAGGAGCCTCTCAATGAGTTTTCTGTCAATGATACTATCATCAACTGCTAAGACATGGAACTGAGTTTCACTCATTGTCATAATTAATTGTAGAGACAAGAAATACAATTACAAGAATTGAAGAGGATGTGAGAGAAAGTGGGAATGGTGGGAATATATGAAGGAAGAAATTCGAGGAGAGAGAATGTGAAAGATATGAAGAGATTGGGTGGGTCTGAAATCCCAACAGATCAGATCATATCATTCACAATCTTCAGGATTTGGATTTTTTTAATTATTCAACAAGCAAAGCAATCAACTTTCTTTACTATTTTACTAAACAAAACATAGGATCTTGGATTTAAAATTATATAATTGATTCTTTGGCTCTTTGGCAACCCTAAGGTTACAGTACAATTAATTGTTTCTCTTCTCTTAATCTTTATATTATTATTATTATAAGGTAACATGGCAATGACTCATGAGTCATGAGAAACCATGATCTAATTAATCATGAAAATTATCACGTCTGTTGCATGAAATGTGAGACGGTCTAATACATGAGTATATGTATAATTTAAGGTTGACATATAACATTTATTTATTAATTACTTAGTCCATTTCATGAGCTGAGATAGACTTATTTTTAAATCAATTGAGAATATATGATCCAACAATTTTATCAAGGGTGATGTGGATAAATATGTCGCTCCTGGAAAAGTCGACACGTGGAAACGAGATGAATTATAGTAATCTCAATTAGGTCAACGGGTTTAAAGATTGGATTTGTACACTCCTAGGCCCAAAGAGGGGAATGAGGATAGTTGGGCTTTCAGCCCATGTTCGAAGCCTAATAACCTTTGAGCCCAGAGGTCAGGCCCAAAGGGAATACGTAGTATAGACCAGTTTCTCCTAGTTGAGTCAAAGGAAAAGGTCAGCCCGTGAAGATAGGGCCAGTATATTGAAGGGCCAAGTCGTGAGGGGTATAAACCAGGTCTTCAGGGGGTTGGGCCGGATTTACAGGAATGGATGAGCAAATCTAGGAAGAAAGAGTCTTTCTCTCTCCTGAGAGGGGGACCAGGTATATAAGCAGGTTCTTTCCATATTCTTAATTACGTTCTTTGACATATACATACATTTTTACTAAACATACATTGAATTGAGAAGAAACACCACTGTATTCGCCGGAATTTCCCTAGATATACAGGGGAATTCCTCTCTGATTTCGCCTACGATCGAATCTGACTTGAGCGTCGGAGCTTCCACGCCGGAGCCCCCCTCCGGTGTGCTTTTGCAGGTCATTTTTGGACTCTCAAGGAGATTTACGTGAAGATTGCCAAAGACAAACGAGTGATTCGATTCGTGATTAGCAGTGCTCGTAGAGGAACGACTGATATCTGAAGGCGTTCTTTTTCGACGCATCAACTGGCGCCGTCTGTGGGAAACTAGATCTAAGACGTGAGATTTATTTCCTAACTATTGGAGGTGAACATGAGCTTGTTAGACGAACTACTAAAGAGGGAAAGAATATATTTTCCTCCCCTATACGACCTGAATTTGGAATTCCAGTGGGAGGAAGAACTCCACTACCTATTTTCCTTCCTCCCCCTCCGAAGAATTTGGTTGAAAGTTCGGGAAAATGACTCGCATTCGTTCCTTCAGGGGAAAATCCGCCCCTTACACCAATAAAAGTCCAGAATCTGAGGGAAGAGACTCTAGACACTCCTATCCCTACTGAGGGTAACATGTCTGGAGCCCTCGGGAGTGGACCTAGCAGGGAGATACCTCCAGCAGCTACAGGTTCAGAATTGCTGGTATTGACTACTGAACAACTGAATGTTATAATAACACGATCCAGGGAGAAGGTGATGGTTGTCCAGGGCGCTCCAGTCCCTATAGCCTTCCCGAGGGCGACTGAGGCTGTAGGTCAGAAATGACCTGAACATATACTTGGAATCTCACAAGTCTTTTCGAGGGTTTGGTGAACATATACCTGGAATCTCACAAGTCTTTTCGAGTATTTGATAACTTAAGGGAGGTATCTCTGCACTCTTTATGTAAATTGAAATATCACTTGAAAGTCGTTTTTGTTGATGATCTAGTGTTAAGTACTTCTGAAAAATTAGTTTGTATAAGAAATATAAGTCTATAATGAGAACATGTGTGTAGTCTGATAAAAAGTGATTGTGATAATATTTGCATCAACAGTCATTTTCTGACTATTATGTTGAAAAATGTGATATATGAGGTAGCATGCATTGTCTTGGCTAATTGATTGACACTAATCTGATACTTGAATGAGACTCGTCGATGTGATGAATTTGAGTGAGAAGAATAATTTACCTGTGATAGATAGAATCGTGATAAACTATTATATGTTGTGATTTGCATAAATGACCACTCCTTAACTAAGATGTTGTGGAGAATGATTTTAATCTATTTAGTTTAGCGTGGATGTTAATCGTTTCAATCAATATGTTGCGAAAATATGAGACGTATTGTATATGTGGAAAGATTCGCACGAGAATACACCTTTTATTGAATGAGTACTAGAATATTGACAAAACATGTACCAAATCTTGGTACAAATTGTTATTTAACCTTTTTGTTTCGAGAAATTTTGAGGAGGTCCAGCTCAAAAACCCTTAAGAACTCTGGGAGTGCTGAAAACGCAAGAGGGCTGGCAGAGATATAGAGTATTCAGGTCCCCGAGGGCTAGCGGCGATATGGAGTATTCCAGTCCCCCAGGGCTGGCAGAGATATGAAGTATTCTAGTCCATGAGGGTTACCAGAGATATGAACATGAATTGGCCAGGACCTAAGAGCCCAGGTCCGTGAGGGCTAGCAGAGATATGCTGAGTACATTAGTACCACTGGTTAGTACAAGTGTTAATTCTTGTAGATATTATTATGAACATGTCTTTAAGAGATTGACATATATGATACGAGGCTACTCTTTTCCGTTGAATTAAGAAGGGTCCCCTTAAGCTTACACGATTGATTTATGTAGATGTTTTATAAATGATATTGGAATTGAGAATTACTTGAAATCTTAGAAGCATGAGTAGGTGATTCATATGTTGAGTTCTATGACTACTTCATGTGGGAGAATTGATGATGACTATGGTTCTGGAAACGAAAGCTAGCATAACTATTTTCAAATTGTGTATGATTGACATGTTTCTATACTTTAGATATGATTTCAAATTATAGATTGAGCTTATTCAGGTCCTTGAGATCAAAAAATGAAAAGTGCTACTTCTTACCTTTTTATCTTTAAACAAGGATATGTCTTGAGTTATGTCCTCGTTTAGGACCTTGAAGCTTGCATGTACTGGAAATACTCATTTATGATGAAACATGGAGAATTAAATATTCATTGTAATTTTCATTTGAAGAGATTATTTGAGTGAGCATGATCCACTTTATTTATGATTTTTAGAGTGGAAGTTGATTTGATTTGTTTGTTCGATGCTATGAAGTTTTATTTTTGAAAAGATAATGAATTTTTAATATTGCATGATATGATCCTTTTAAAGTGATGAAACATGATTTGAGCATTTTGAAGTACTTAAGGGCCAATAGCCCTAAGTAACCGAAATAATAAGTCCGAAAACTAGAGTTGATGGAAGGATGGAGATGATTGGAGGAGACTGGAGAGAAATCCTCACAGAGCTGAACAAAGACCCAGGGACTCCACTGTCCCGAGAGGCCCGAGCCTTAAGGCTGAAATACTGCACCCTGAAAGGTCAGTTATACAAGGATCACCTAGAGTTCCACAAATAAGAGGTTAACAAGTTGATCCCCTTCTGAGATTGGAGATTAGAGAAATTAATCGTCTTGCCATGATAGAAGGTCCTAGAGGGGGTCCAGGTCTCAGGTTTGAGATCAAAGGAGACTTTATTTACATTATTTGGTTATTTCATGTTTGAACTATATAATTGATGCTTATGACGCTTATCCGAGCACTGGAGAGCCTATGTAGGAAGCTCTTTTTGGTGTATTTTTACAGGATTGATTTGAGACTGATATACGAGTAAGCCGGGAGATTTACATGTCACTCTTAAGCTGAACCATAACATAATGAAGGAGTTTCCCTTTAGGAGCTCCCTAAACTTGAGTTGAGTATCCAAGACCTTGAGGTATATCAGAGATAAGAGTACACGTGTGAACAGTTGAGGGACGCCGAGTCCCTGAGAAATTCGATGGGTAATTTTACCCTCTCGGTAAAGGGGGTAGGGCGGTTGGCATGAGTCAGGTATGACTTGCATTTATTGTTTGTGAATTTAATAAGATATGATATTTTGAGATATTCCTGAGATTCTTTGCATGAGATAACTATTAGGGGTCCGCATAATGAGTGCTGAAATAACGAATGTGTTTTGGAAACTAAAACATAACATGATAGAGATATTGCAAGATAAAGAGACTTACACCAGCTCATAAAGATTCGAATAGAAAATGCCTAGGAACAATTCCTAAAGTTTCTATCCACGACAGCCTCTAAAGCTAGGGGGAGTAGGGGGTATAGAAGCAGAAGATACAATTAACTTGCCTGTAAACCCTATCCCTGAGAACTCTCACGAGTATAAACAACTCTCACGAGTATAAACAACTCTCACGAGTATAAACAACTCTCACGAGTATAAACAACTCTCACGAGTATAAACTAACTCTTACGAGTATAAACTAACTCTTACGAGTATAAACAAACTCTTACGAGTATAAACAACTTTTGGGAGAGTATAATCCCTAAACATCCTAACTTCAGGGAGAGTATAATCCCTAAGAACTCTTACGAGTATAAACTAACTCTTACGAGTATAAACAAACTCTTACGAGTATAAACTAACTCTTACGAGTATAAACTAACTCTTACGAGTATAAACAACTTTTGGGAGAGTATAATCCCTAAACATCCTAACTTCAGGGAGAGTATAATCCCTAAGAACTCTTACGAGTATAAACAACTCTTACGAGTATAAATAAACTCTCACGAGTATAAACAACTCTTACGAGTATAAACAAACTCTCACGAGTATAAACAACTCTTACGAGTATAAACAACCTAAGGGAGAGTATGATCCCTAACATTCTAACCTTTGGAGAATATAATCCCTAATGCTAAGGGAGAGACTAGAAGCATTATCAAATCACCAAGTAAGTGTAGGGATATAAACCCTATCTCCTCATTAAGGTCCTTTTAGGAGCTTTAGAGCCTTTACGTGCTAAGAAAATGTGGAAAACATGCTAAATTCATAAAGAAAGAGCAGGGCAGGAACCACATTATATGTTTAGACAGCAGAGATATAGACAAATATATATATATATATATACGCATGCCATGGAATAATATGCAGGTACGATGCTGAGCATAAATAAAGCAGGAATATTCAAGACTTAAGGCACCATGCCTAAGCCCTCCACAGAAAAACCCCGGAGTGTGGAGTCTCCGGAAAATACCAAAAGGAGGCCTTAAAGGCCTTAACAAAATAAAAAGTGTTTTAATAGTACCAAAGTGTTATCAGAGAATCAAAGTTATGAAGAGAGGGTAACATCATTCTTCCCCTCGGAACCTTCTCCTGTCTCCTCAGCTCGCCCACTGGAATCGTCTCCCTCTGCCTTCTCCATCAGAGCACCTGCTGCCACGGTAGCCACTGGAGTTGGGTTCTCCACATGAATGGGGAAAGCTATATCCTTTGTCGGTGCAAGATCATCCAAGTTCAAGGCAGCATCTTTCAGTTCCAAAACTGCTTTCCTCATCCCAGGTAACCACCAAGGGGTATTGATGTCTTCCTTGGCATCTCCAGGGAACTTAGGAGGAGTGTCCAGTTCGTCCAGCCGGAGGGCACGAGTATACTGACCATTAAATCCCGGAGCAGAATGTTCAGCTACGGCGTTAGAAAACCCATGGTCAATAAAATGGGGGATATATGCACCCATTGCCCCTAAAAAGCTGCTACTCTGAAGAAAGGCCTCCAGCCACTCCCGATGTAAGGTACCTAGAAATTTTTGACCTATGGCAGAGGTAAACAGGGACTCTATGCATAATTTCATACCAGCCCGAGGAAGAGTAACCTCCAGCTGTTCAACCCGTTTACCAAACTCTTTCTTCAGCGAAGAAATCTCCCCCGAAAGCGTTGTTTGGAGTACTTTACACCTCTGATTAGCGTCCTGTAGTTCTACATCGAGTATCTCCTTCTTCACCTTCTCCAGCTCTACTTGACTTTGGAGGTCATCCACTAGCTGAAGGGACTGGAGAGCTCGTTCAGATATGTTGGAAAACAGGAGACCAAACTACACAATGAACAATCTAAAAAAGTAAGACAGGTATACTTTTGACAATATTAAAATTATCTAGAAGTACATCTGTAGAGAGAGTTTACTTGTGTAAAGCTATGGGCGGCATGCACAACTCGCTCTTCGGGAGACAGAGCATTAAGAGCCTCGGTGGCAGAGGTCGGAGTGTGACGCTCTATGAAAGCCATAAGATGATCAACATTAATCTCACCAGGTGCATTGGGAGCGACATTGGGCAGAGAGGACTTAACTTTGAACTTCTTCTTTTTAGAGGCATCAAAGGTGAGAGGCAACGAGGAAATCATAGTCTTCTCAGTAGAGGACCTGGTATGCTTAGTAACTGACCCAGTGGAAGGTTTCACTGGGGAAAGAGGGATAGGGGCCTTTGAGGAGCTTTCAGGGGCCGGAGATAAAACACGAAAAGTCG
Organism: Galeopsis tetrahit; assembly: GCA_963675135.1. Classification (NCBI taxonomy): domain Eukaryota; kingdom Viridiplantae; phylum Streptophyta; class Magnoliopsida; order Lamiales; family Lamiaceae; genus Galeopsis; species Galeopsis tetrahit. The sequence continues at coordinate 44,602,716 of OY776131.1, forward strand.
AAAAACGTTCAAGACGAGGGATATTTGCGTGGGTTCTTGATATGAACCCAACTCCTGATATATTTGCGAGAGTCCTTGATATGAAACAGGAAATGGTGTTTGTAATTCTATGACCCAACAGGTGTCCAGTTCCCAAAATGATTAAAGAAGAAGCTCTACCCATTATATCCCTCGAGGCTTGAGGGAAATAGATGACATCCAGAGTTATAAGAGGTTTTCAAAACTAGGGATATAGGACCCTAGCCGTCCAAAGAAAAACTCAGAGGTATAAAAGCAGGATTAAAGTTTCTTACGATCGGAGAGTGAGGCCGATGGGAATTAGAGAGCCCCTCACAATTCTGAGATTCAAAGAGATGAACTGTTTCGATTTAAGATCGCGCGACTAGACTCATGAGATTGTAAATGAGAAACACTTATCAGATTTTGAGGTTCAGTGTATGAACCACCTTGATTGAACTAGCCAAGGTATAGCTGGAGATTTTGAGAAGTGTAAATCATTTAAAGAGTTCGAGAGGTTTGAGATCTAAACCATATTGAGCCAGGATATGGCTGAGAGTTTCTGAGTGATAAGTGTTAGCCACTTAAGAGTCCTTAAGGTTCAGAGTACGAGCCATAACACCTAATATCCCTGAAGTGGGGAAATTTTAGAGAGTTTTGAGCTCCCTAGGGCTCGAGGGTTTCAGAGAGGGATATAATTTCCCAGGTCGACATGATACACTCTCTGAAACTTGAACTTGGGTGTATCCAGGAATGGAAGAGAGTATTGAAGGAAAGGTGGCGAGGATCTGTACGAAGAGGTGTTCAGGTTAATTCATCTTGTTATTTCCTACTCTCATAAATTTGAGGTATTTTACGAGAGTAGGGGGGAGTGGTTGATGTGGATAAATATGTCGCTCCTGGAAAAGTCGACACGTGGAAACGGGATGAATTATAGTAATCTCAATTAGGTCAACGGGCTTAAAGATTGGATTTGTACACTCCTAGGCCCAAAGAGGGGAATGAGGATAGTTGGGCTTTCAGCCCATGTTCGAAGCCTAATAACCTTTGAGCCCAGAGGTCAGGCCCAAAGGGAATACGTAGTATAGACCAGTTTCTCCTAGTTGAGTCAAAGGAAAAGGTCAGCCCGTGAAGATAGGGCCAGTATATTGAAGGGCCAAGTCGTGAGGGGTATAAATCAGGTCTTCAGGGGGTTGGGCCGGATTTACAGGAATGGATGAGCAAATCTAGGAAGAAAGAGTCTTTCTCTCTCCTGAGAGGGGGACCAGGTATATAAGCAGGTTCTTTCCATATTCTTAATTACGTTCTTTGACATATACATACATTTTTACTAAACATACACTGAATTGAGAAGAAACACCACTGTATTCGCCGGAATTTCCCTAGATATACAGGGGAATTCCTCTCTGATTTCGCCTACGATCGAATCTGACTTGAGCGTCCGAGCTTCCACGCCGGAGCCCCCCTCCGGTGTGCTTTTGCAGGTCATTTTTGGACTCTCAAGGAGATTTACGTGAAGATTGCCAAAGACTGATTCGATTCGTAATTAGCAGTGCTCGTAGAGGAACGGCTGATATCTGAAGGCTTTCTTTTTCGACGCATCAAAGGGTATTAACTTTTCTTTCAACTGAATGCAATATTTCAATAAACGTAACACACCTCAATTATCAGGTGGGATAAAAGCATTTTCTGTCACATCATTTTTTATGTTTAAGTTATTGTGCTAATCAAAATACTTTCAAATAAAGAATTTTATGAGTACTTTATGTAGCGGAATAAAATAAATATGATCTTTGAAAAATCCTTTGAAAGAAAATGTAGGGGCTGACATCTAAGGTCTACAATTGTGATGTTATGCAACTTTCAAATTATGCAATGATGCAATATCAATGAAATATGTAACAATAAGGTAAATATGTAAAACAATATATAGTTGTTCAGGGGTTTATGTAAACCACCTACATGCATTGTTACAACTACTAGTGCCAACTTTCAATAGAAATAATCACAAGATTACACAATCCTATTTTCTAGTTGGAACTACACTTTTCTCTAACTTGTTGATCTCACCACTACAAAAAAGAGGTGTTTTACCGACGGTTATGCCGACGGATATTCAGTCGGTATTGGCTCTTACCGACGGATTTACCAACGGATTTCATCTGTCGTCAATGAATTGGTCGGTAGTGGTTACCGACGGAAAATATGCATCCGTCGGTATATACCGACGGATTCCCGACGGATTCAAACCAACCTGTTTTCAAACCGGGTCGCCTTTACCGACGGATTCAATTCCGTCGGCAGTCAAGCCAACCCGTTTTCAAACCAAGTTTTCAAACCGGGTCGCCTGTACCGACGGATCCCAAATCAAGTTTTCGTCGGTAGATCCGTCGGTATATTTTGGACTTAAATTTTATTATTTTAATTTACCGACGGAAAATGTATCAAATTTTTTTTAAAAAAAATGATATTCCGTCGGTTCGCCCGTCGGTATTACCGACGCTAAACCGACGGAATAGTCCGTCGGTAAGTACCAAAAATTAAAAAAAAAAAATTATTTGCGATCGGGATCCGACCCGATCAAAATTGCTTAAATAATTCAATACACAAATCTACATTAGATCCAACAGAATAAACAAAATCGTCGTCCTTTGCTTGAGCAAACAGCAAAAACTTGATGTAGTTTCATTAGTTTCATTTTGCTTTTGCCTTATGAATAGTTTAATATTACATGCTAATGGTGTTCCGGAATTGGCAGAGGATCGATCAAGTAAGAAGCAAATAGAAGTAGTGGCTTTAGGTGTTGCTTCAGATTTTATTGAGTAGGAGATCAGACAGTTGTTGATTAAATTGTCCTTCGCTGACTCCATCCTTGCCATTTCAAAATAAATTCCAAAGAATCAAGATTTAATTGTCATTTTATATATTTAAACATAAATTAAATTATCATAAAAATTGAACATACCTCAACAGAGATCAAGTAACTTCATTAGGCTCGCATAGTTTCGGTCGGTCTCAGCAAACTTCATTACTACAACATCATGAATTAAAAATCCATTCACTCTATCTTCAGTCTAATAAAATTCAATTTTGGACACAATGCTTGAAAAAGACTCTTAATGCAGGAACAAAAAAAAGCAGAAATCTAATCTTTTTCTTGCAGACTCATTTCATAGAGCATATACGTTACACGTATATACACATACATATCACACAGAGTACGCAGAATTTTAAAAAAAAAAAAAACTTTTGCCTTCCAACTCTTAAATTAAAAACAAAAAAATTAGAGTTTCAATCTAAAGGAGATATGAAGGAAATTCAATTTTCTTTGATCAAACCTTTGGAAAAACGACCGTTTCAAATTATAACTTTTTGAAAAAAAAAAATGTAAAAATGCTGGTGAGTCGCCATCGTTTCAAATTAAAAACACAAATTATATATGCTGGTGAGTGGCCATCGATTCACTCAAACTTTTTGAAAAAAAAATGTAAAAATGCGATTCTCGAAAAAAAATCGAAAATTATTCCAGAAAAGAATCAAATATTTGGAAAATATCTTCAAAAAAAATACTAAAAAATGGATAAATAATTGGGTAGAAAATAGGAAAGAAGAAAAAATCCCAAATCAAAACAAAAAGAACATGTTCATCTTCTACCATACATCCAAATATAAAACTAAAAAAACAAAGAAGGGATGTGCTCACCTGACTTGGACGGCGGCGTGTCGGGGAGGGACGGTAGGGTGTCGCCGGACTGCGACGCGGAGGGGCTGCGACGCGGACGGTGGGATGGGCGGACTTCGGCCGGAGAAGGGGGTGGCGCCGCTGCGAACGTGGGCAAGGGGCAGCATGTGGCGAAGCCTAAAGGAGGAGACGGTCGGAGTGGGAGAGAGGGAGAGGGAGAGACATAGAGAGAGAGAGGGAGGGAGGGAAAATACGCGTGAAATGAGAGAAAGTTACATTTATAATCGGAAATGCCGACGGAAATGGCGACTGATATTTCGGTCGGCTTTGGCTCGTTGCCGTTAGCGACGGAAATGGCGACGGATATTTCGGTCGGCTTTGGCTCGTTACCGTTAGCGACGGAAATGGCGACGGATATGTCGGTCGGCTTTGGCTCGTTGCCGTTAGCGACAGAAATGGCGACGGATATTTCGGTCGGCTTTGGCTCGTTGCCGTTAGCGACGGAAATGGCGACGGATATTTCGGTCGGCTTTGGCTCGTTGCCGTTAGCGACGGATATGTTCCGTCGCCATTGGATTTTTATAACCAAATGATAAATAATTAAATTATAAGTTAATTAATAAAATAACCAAATGATAAATAATTAAATTATAAGTTATAACCAAATGATAAATAATGAAATCTTATAAATTGTACAAAATAAAATAGCTAGGTTACATTAATTTAATATTCATCTTCATCTTCGTCTTCATTTTCACACATCTTCCTCTTCCTCCTCATCTTCTTCATCCTCATCTTCTTCATCCTCCCTCTCGTCATGTTCATCCTCCTCCTCATGTCCACTATCGTTTTCAATAACAATCAATTGTGGATTTGCAGCCGTCAAGTCTACCGAAAGATTAAAATCTCCCGCAAACACTTCAGTTTGATTCTCTATTTGTTCCATTTGAAACGGAGGTTCATCTTCATCGTTGTTTTCCTTTTGGGGGACCTCCACCATTGACCTTGCCTTCACTTTGCAAACAGCGTGCCATTCTGATCTATTACGTTTTCCAGCTCCTGGATACGTGCAGTAGTAGACTTGAGATACCTGAGAGGCAAATACAAACGGATCATCCCCGCTATACTTCCTTTTCGAATTAACATCCACAAGCTTATACTCCGGATGAATTTTGGTTCCTAAAGGGGATGTGTCAAACCAATGGCACTTGAACAACATTACGGTTTTCACTGGATATCCCGGATATTCAATTTCAACGACTTCGTGCAACACCCCAAAGTAATCACTTGCATCTGCATTGTAATTCTCACCCCTAAGACAAACACCACTGTTGTTAGTCGTTCTTGTTGATGCATACTCTGATGTATGAAACCTGTAGCCTTTCACAATATAGCCGTTGTAAGTCCTCACACGCCGTAGTGGTCCTTGGCTGAGATCCTGTAAGAACCGGCTCTGAAAATCGTGCGATTGTCCCTATACGTACAGTTAAAATTAACATTAATCAAAACAATTATTTGTTCACGTAAAATTCAATTAATGATACTCACATAACGTTGGAACCATCGGGCAAATTGACGTTGAAGACTAGTATCTATGTCTCTATCTGAGATGTTTTGATCTGCATATCGTAGTTCTTGTGTATACATCCTAATAATTCACAACACAATTAGATGATAAATGACGCACGTTTAGTGCTATTTAATTAGATGATAAATATATGAAATACTTACTCAATGTAAGGCTGAACTTCATTACAATTCAATAACACGTACGTTTGTGCTATTTCAGCCTATGTGTTTGTTGACCAATATCGTTCAGTGGCTTTTCCTATAGGTCGCCCCTTAGACTTGAATACAGAGAGCATGCCATCGACTTCTTGTTGCGTACCTCTACCATCGAAGTTACGTGGTTCATTCCTGATCCTCGTGTTGACATGGTCTTCAAAATAATATGAACAAAACATGTCAACCTCTTCATTCAAATACGCATTAACAATCGATGCTTCGACGTTTGCCTTTTGTTTAGCATTGCGCTTCAAGTTGTGGAGATACCTAAAATTATAATAGTTAACAAATTAAAATAAGGCTTCTTATACTAAAAACTAATTAAATGAGAGAAATAGAATTGTTCACCTCTCAAATGGGTACATCCACCTGTACTGCACTGGACCACAAATCCTAGCTTCATACGCTAAGTGAACAGGTAAGTGTTCCATCGAGTCAAAGAAGCTAGGTGGGAAAAAACGTTCCAACTTACACAAAATAACTGGAATGTCTCGTTCCAAACGATTCATATCATCAACCTTGATTGTTGTAGACGTTAAATCTCTAAAAAAGAGACTTAATTCAGTGACAGCCCTCCACACATTCAGAGGAAGAAATTCTCGAAACGCAATAGGTATCAAGCGCTGCATAAAAACATGACAATCATGACTCTTCATCCCTGCAACTTTGCCTTTTGTTGTGTCTACGCATCAACTCATGTTTGACACGTAGCCGTCTGGAAATCTTAACTCTTTAATCCACCTACACAATTCCTGTTTTTGTGCCTTATCTAGTGTGTAGCAAGCCTTTGGATATTTACCTGTACGGGTATCCTGTTCCAACTCATCACGGCGACAGATAGTGTTCAACTCTTCCCTGGACTTTGGAGTATCTTTCGTCTTGCCTTCTGTGTTCATGATTGTGTGAAACACATTGTCAAACACATTCTTCTCAATGTGCATGACATCCAAATTGTGTCGGAGCAATAGTGAACTCCAATATGGCAAGTCCCAAAAAATACCCTTTTTCTTCCAGTTACCTGGGATTCCTTTATTGTGTTCTTCTGCATTTTCCTCCGTAGTTTTTTTCAAACCCGTCCACTCAATCTCATGTAACAGACTTTGTCCTGTACGAATAATAAATGTTAGAATAAATGTAACCCAAAAAAACATGTTAAAATAAATGTATAAAATACCATTTCGAAGGGGCGGTCGATTGTTTGTGACTGTTCTATTCTTCGTGAAGTCCACCTTATTCCTTCGAAATGGATGATCTCGAGGTAAAAACCTTCGGTGATTATCGAACCATGAAACTTTTCTACTCTTCGGGAGACTGAAAGCTTCAGAATATTCCATACAATACGGACAAGCTTGCTTTCCGGCTGTACTCCACCCGGACAACATAACATATGTAGGAAAGTCGCTAATGGTCCACAATAAAGCAGCACGCATCATGAAGTTCTGTTTCCTAGAAACATCGTACGTTTGGACTCCGTTATCCCATAGGAAGATCAAGTCTTTAATAAGAGGCTGGAGATAAACATCAAGTTTATGCTTTGGATTCGACGGACCAGGCACCAATACAGTCAGAAACATTGTTTGAGGTTTCATGCACATCCATGGAGGTAGATTATACGGAGTCAGTATCACCGGCCACAAAGAATACTTCTTTCCATAACTCCCAAACGGTGCAAAACCATCAGTACTCAAGCCTAATCTCACATTCCTCGGTTCACAAGCAAATCCTGGAAACACGTTATCAAGGTGTTTCCAGGCTTCAGAGTCGGACGGATGTCTCATATCCCCAACCTCAGTATCTTCAGAATTTCTTGCATGCCACGTCATGTGTTGAGCTGTAGCACTAGATTGAAACAATCTCATTAAACGAGGAATGATAGGAAGATAATACATCCTCTTATGTGGCACTTTCTTTTTTGTCTTGCTCGATTGACCACCTGGTCCCTTCCGTCGTGGCTCTTTGTACCAGGGATGGCCACACATTCTACAAATAAGAAGATCGATATCGTCATCACCCCAGTATAACATGCAACCATTCACACAACAATCAATCTTCTCAACCGACAAACCCATATTCTTCATCAGTTGTTTGCTCTGATGAAACGTCGTAGGTACTTTATTATCGTCTGGACAAATCTCACTGCATAAGCTCATATGCTCTGTTAGATAGCTTGTTCTCCGTCTTGATAGCCATAAGTCGAGCATTAAATGACAACTGAGAATGAGAATCACACCCTGGGTACAAATCTTGATCGACTAATTTGAGCATCTCATAAAACTGAAATGCTTCATCCGTTGGTTCCTCCTCTATATTTGACATACCGGCTTCCATCACCATTGTTTGATACATATCGGGTTCTTCCACCCCAAACTCTTGATCGTTACTGGTGCCGACATGCTCAACGTATACTGGTTGTTCATAAATTGCAGTAGTGTAATAGTACAAGACTTGATCAAAATTATAAGGCCACCGTTGTTCGCCATGACTTGTCCAATTATAGTAATTATCAACGAACCCATTCATAACAACGTGGCATAAGACTTCATCAATGCTTTTAAATGATCTATTCTTACATTTCTTAGCATTACACGGACACCTAATACAATCCTCAGACATGTAATGTGGGTGTAGCTTTGCAAATTCAACAAATGACGCGAGTTTATCATAAAATTCAACATTCACATTTCCTAAAACGAGCCTAGGAGTACAATACATCCACCGACGATCCGGCAATTCCATCTGTTAAACAATTTGACCAAATTAAAATTACACACTAAAAATTAAACACTAAAAGTAAAAATTATGTAGTAAAATTACACACTAAAAAATTAAACACCAAATTAAAATTACACACTGAAAATTAAACTATGTACACTTAATTAATAGAAAAACATACCTTAAATTTTCGCTCCAATCCAAATTTTTCCCTTAATTTTTTGCTCCACTCCAAAATTTTCGCGTGTTTTGAGGTTCTGGATCATTTTTCAATACTACATGCCGACGGAAATGTCAGTCCGTCGGTATATCGCGCGCCTAAATTCCGTCGGTATTGACAATACCGACGGATAATTTCAGTCGGTACCAACGATTTGAAATGCATGTCAAATCAGTCAGATTCCGTTGAACAAATTTCAGTCGGTATTTACATTGCCGACGGAAATTATCCGTCGGCATTGAACATGTGTCTATACCGACGGAATACCTTTCCGTCGGTAAAAGACGCGTATAAAAAAAATAAAAATTACAAAAGAAAAATATATACACACTCAAAACAACCTACTTCTTAACAAACATAAAAAAACAAAAAAAATACATAAACTCATGTCTTCATCTTCCACATTCATGAAAATTGTGGTATGCCATTGTGGAAAAGAAGCTCGTGTGTGCATTTCGAAGCAAGAAAAAAGCAGAGGTAGACTATTTTATACTTGCCCAGATTCACTAAGTGGTCTTGGATGCTCCTTTTTTGTTTGGGCCGATGAACACGAAATCCACGGACAAGGAACGTGTTCACACGGAATGTTTCCGGGCATGGTGAGGAGAATTGACTCACTTTTGCTTGAAAATCAAGAGCTCAACAACAAGCTGAATAATGCAAAAGTAGTTGGTGAAATCTATAAGGATTCATCTGATCACCTAACATCAGAAGTAGAATTTCAAGCTGGACAAGTTCAAGAGCTAAAGAAGCAGAGGAACTTTTTTATCATGGCCATAATATTATGTGTTCTACCCTATATGTTCAAATTTATAGGCTGGATGTAATCATAAGTTTATGTCTCTAATATGTATTGCTAAATTTATGCCTCTAATATGTATTGCTAAGTTTATGTAATGCTCATCCGGTCCAAGTGAGTGGGTACACGCCCCGTATGTGGATTGATGTGTATCAGCATTAAACGGATGAGCAATGCTCATCCGGTCCAAGTGAGTGGGTACACGCCCCGTATCCCGTTCCTAATAATTAAATTTATGTATTATATATATTAAATATATAATTAAATTTATTGAAATTAATTAAAAAATTAATAAACACTTACAATGACCATCGACTGCTCAAGGATGGACCGGGCTCCAGTCCGATGCCTGGACATCCCACCCCCAACGTCGGATCTCCGGTTGGCCTTAGCAATCTCACACTTCCTGATGTACGCAGGATCCAGCCACTCCCTCGTCAATGAATCCCACAACACAACATTATTATCATCCTTACCCAAGCTCTGCGTCGTCCCATCGCTCCGCCATGTCATTCTCCATTCGTACATTAAATCCTTATACCGCTCTTGCGCCGATTTACATAAATACTTGAACATAGCCTGGTCTGAGTACATATTCCGATCCCAAGTGGTTTGTTTATGCACATATAATAAATTGTTTATTATTGAACAAATTAACAAACATTAATTAAATAATTAAGTAATTAATTACTACCTGAAATTCCTCGAAGTACGCCAACTTTTTTTGTTTTGGGACCTTCGACCAGGTAATTGCACCCGCAGAGATCGGTAAAGAGCCAAAAGCAATCGTGCATGCCCTGTATACCTCGTTACCAAGTAACAATTTGTGACATTAATTAACAAACAAAACACATTATAAATTAAAACGAATGCTAAATTAATTAATTATTAATTATTAAACAATAAAAGTATTTAATTACTTACACTCCTCCACCTGTAACCCAAATGCGCTCCCGGCCATCCCGAGCAGGAACAACAGGATGGTCCCGGACAGACGAATGAGACGACGGCTGATCAGGCGACGGGTGTGGAATGGGTGGCGGAGGTGACGATAATGGTGTTTGTGGCAGTGTAGGCGCCGACGCCTCGGGTCTAAGTTTCGATCGACTCTTCCTCGATCGGCTACGTGACCCGGAGGCCCCGTGAGATCCCGAGCCACCAGAGGCACCAGCACCATTTCCAGTCATCTATTTAATTTAAACATTTAAATTAATAAATTATATATATAATACTAATTAATTAATAATAAATTTCTTAATTTAATAAAAAACAATAATCTAATAAATTAAAATTTAATCCCTAAATAATAACCTATTTTAATCAATAATAACCTATTTTAATAAATAATTTTTTATTCAATCAACAATACCTAATTTAATCAATAATAACTTATTTTAATAAATAATTTCCTATTTTATTCAACAATAACTAATTTCCTATTTTATTCAACAATAACTAATTTATTCAATAATTTCCAATTTTAATTAACAATTTTCTATTTTAATTAACAATCTATAACCTAATAAATTTAGTAACAATTTTTTCTAACTTTAAAATAACAATTTCCTAATATAATTAACAAAGCCCCTAATTTAATCAATAATTTCATAATTAGTAAATCAACAATATTAATCAATAATTTTTTATTCAATAACCTATTTTAATAAATAATTTTTTATTCAATCAACAATACCTAATTTAATCAATAATAACCTATTTTAATAAATAATTTCCTATTTTATTCAACAATAACTAATTTCCTATTTTATTCAACAATAACTAATTTATTCAATAATTTCCAATTTTAATTAACAATTTTCTATTTTAATTAACAATCTATAACCTAATAAATTTAGTAACAATTTTTTCTAACTTTAAAATAACAATTTCCTAATATAATTAACAAAGCCCCTAATTTAATCAATAATTTCATAATTAGTAAATCAACAATATTAATCGAGCTAATTATAACTTACAATATCATAATTTAATTATTTAATTAACTCCACTCCAACGTATATGCAAATTAAACAATAATATCAACTATATATATAACATCAATTATGCAAAACATGCAATATCGATCTTAACAAATCACATTAATTTATTATAAATAACTATATACATCAACTAGCTATATATAGGCAATTATCCACTTACAATATCAACTAATTAATTAGATATATCAACTACATACATTCAAAATAATTAACTATATACATCAACTACAAACAATTTCATATGAATCTATATAACAATTTAAATTAACACATGCAATTTAATTCATAATTATAGGCAATACAATATAACTTAAAAATTAATTACTAACAAATTAAGAAAGCGTACCGTATAGATTTTCTAATCGAGTTGAGAGAACACCTCGGCAGAGCCTCTTCTTCGCGCAATAGAGGAGATAGAAACAGGGAGGAGGGATCGAGGAGGGAGGAGGCAGGGGGGGATCGACCTTCTTTCTCTCGAAAGAGAAAGAAGTAATCTGTTCTTCAGTTTATATACAAAAAAAATTGCCTTTACTTAATGCGGGTCGGTTACCGACGGAAATTTCCGTCGGTAATGACCAGATTAAATTTTGGGAGTCGATAAAGAGGCGGTTAGTTAATGCGGGTCGGTTACCGACGGAAATTTCCGTCGGTAATGACCAGATTTAATTTTGGGAGTCGATCAAGAGGCGGTTAGTTAATGCGGGTCGGTTACCGACGGAAATTTACAATACCGACTGAAAAATCCGTCGGCCGGTGACCCAAAAACGACACCGTGTAGAGAGTTCTGAGTGTCCGTCGGCATTCCGTCCGGAAAGCCGACGGAATTCCGTCGGCAGAGTCTTCTGACTTTGAATTCCGTCGGTAATCCGTCGGTACATCCGTCGGAAAGATAATCCGTCGGTATACGTCCGTCGGCAAAAACGAGCGTTTTTGTAGTGCACTCGAACTAATCACACAAATAGTGGAACTTGAATAAGAGTTCATACTAAGTTTCCTTTTTATTCTCCAAACACACAACTTACTACACATAGTAGGTTTACCGAAAAAACAAAGAGTTTATTTTCCAACTTTCGCAAATTATTTTAAGAGTACTATGCATTTATTACATATCAGTCTTGACCTTGAAGAAGAAGACAAGTTCAACTATTGTCTTCTTCTTTAAGCTCAAGATTGACATGCAATAAATGCATACAACCTTTAACAAGTATATTTTTGTCATATGAAAAACAGAGTATTTTCCATTTGAAAGACTCTACAACTAAGGCAATATAATTCTCAATTGTCGACTTATAGACAGTCCCGATTCTAATGTGAGACCAATGAGACGATCAATTCAGGTCCAAGAATATTTCAATTTTTTAGGGGCCCATTTTTTAAAAATATCTTTTATATATATATATAACTATATATGTAAGATGCATAAAGAGAAGTTAGAAAGACGACAACGCTAAAAAAAGTAAAAAGAATTAGTGAAGGGGAAGGGAATGAAAAATTAGAAGAAAAACGTCTCAACAAAGACATACATGAGATTACAAGTTTATCATCAAATAGGTACTATATTTTAGGTGATTGTTATTTAAATTGATTTTATGAGAATTCTTTATTTTCTGTATTGTGTAGGCGTGTAAGAGTAGTTGAGTAGCAGTACCTGTAGCATAAGTAAACTAATAAAACTTTCAATATCAATGTATTTAAATTTTGAAATATAGTTTTATGTTAATTTCATTAATATGTGGATTTGATTAAAAATTTAGAAGGCTAAACTCTAAGTTCCAATTTCATTGTTCTTTTTAAGTTTTTATTCATGATGTTGGATGAATATGATTATATGAATGGAATATAAATTATTTGTTTAGTTCTTTATTTATTTTTATTATTTTATAGTATCATCATACCTTCTAAATACACATTTGGATATCAAAAGAGAAAATAGAGACTAAGGATAAATGAGTTAATCTAAAGTCAAGCTTGAGATACGAACAAGTATATTTCTTCTAAGTCTAATTAAAGAGCAATAAGTTGTTTTTGAAGTTATCATTTTTTAAGTGCTCTTTATCGATAAGAACAAATTCTGCAATTGATGTGGTGAATTATTTGAAGAAAATGGATATATGTTTTTCAAATGCGTACATTTCTTATAAGATTTTGTTGACAATTTACAGTAGCAAGTGCAGAAAAAAGTTTTTCAAAGTTGAAACTCATTAAAACATAACTTCGATCAACCATGTCGTAAGAAATATTGATGGACTAGCAATGCTATCAATTGAGAAGGAATTATTGAGCAACTTGATTATTCTGACTTAATTAATACTTTTGCTATTAAAACAGTTAGACGAGTCATATTTGTGTAATTGCTTGAAACACCATATTATTTCAAGTATTGAGAAAGAGGCCTTTTTTAAAAAGCTCTTTAAAAATCGTTTTACGATATTTGACAACCTTACCTACCAAGTGTCTATTATTTCAAAGTATATTGAGAAAGAGGCTACATAAACCACTCATAAAAATAAAATATTGGGGGTGGTCTAAGACTTGTATAACTTTATATTTTGTGTCCTCTAAATTTATTAATTTTTTCACCACATTTGACAACCTTGCCTACCAAGTTGAGGTATATAAATGAGAAATTGATAATAATAATAATAATAATAATAATAATAATAATAATAATAATAATATAATCTTTGGATTGGGTTCCGTCGATCCGTTTTGATAGTTCTAATCTTTGAGACTTATTCAACAACTTAAAATCTAGTTGTTGCATGTAATTAACAATCAAAATTTAGAAGTAATAAAACAGTCAAGCACAACAAATCTCTGTCTCGCATTATAAATTTGCACTGCTCGCATCACTTGTTTTAGTTACAACGTTAGACGTCGACCTTGTAGTTATAGTTTCATTGTTAAATTTAAAATTATGATAATAGATTTAATAATGAGCGTAGAGTTAGACGTCGACCTTGTAGTTATATATAGTTTCATTGTTAAATTTAAGATTATGATAATAGATTTAATAATGAGCGTAGAGTAAGAGATAAATATTAAAAGACTTTGAATTTTATAAATGAAGATGATGAATTTAATAAATAATTTTATTTTTTTAAAAAAAACTCGGATTGGCCCGTCGAAACTAGGGGCCCACCGCTTTGTGGGTTGAGGTTTTGTCAGCCCACCTAGAAAATGGGTCGGCCCGCCCCCACCAATTGACGAGCTTTTGCGATTTTGGCCCGCTCCGCCCCACCGGCCTATTTTGACACCTCTAGAAGTGGTTATCACTTATCAGAATTAGTATAATGGACTGACTATTTACACCTCCATTTAGGTTGGATGCACTCCCCCAATCACTTTATTAATTTACTAATAATTATGTGAAAACTCCAGAATACCCTTTAAGTAATATTACACTACTAAATGCACTCTCACTACTAACTACACCCCTTCTTCAACATTTAAACCCTAAACTTAATTTCTGCAGCAAACGTCATCGCCACCACCACAATTAGGGAGAGGGTAAGTCAAATTTTGAGGGGTGCATCAATCGGGGTATGCTCTCAACGCAAATGGAGGTGTAAATAGTAAAAAAAAATGTAATGTATAGGGGTGGGAATGGGTCACTTTGCTAGGCTTTATTAAGAAAAAAAAGTTTGGCCTGATATATATACGTATTTATTTTAGGCCTAAGTCTGGCCCATGATATGTCATAGACATTTTTAATAAATATGTATGATCCAAAAGTCTTTTAAAGATATTTTTAGTTTTATTCGTGCATTAAAAAAAATTGTACAACATAGCATTATCATCAAATTATAAAAATCGACTCTTTAAATCTCAAAATGAATAAATAAAAGAAATAACAACGTCTTATCAAATGTTGCACTATTTTTTTCAAGTATTACAAAGAAAAATATAACTATAAAATATAAAAGTTAAACAGTCCGACCTATTGAGTTTAAAAGGTTTACGAAAAAACTTGAATCCGATCTATTTAATTAAATAAGTTTTACAAAAAATTTGAGCCCAACTTATTTATTAAACGAGCCGCGTAAGTCCCACCTGGCCCATTCCCCAATCCAGGACGTATAATTCATAAAATCTTCCAGATAAGCTTTGTCAAATATATTGAAAATATGGAGAACATATAAAATCTTTTAAATAATAAGCTTTGTCATATACAGTATTAGCAAGAGAAGATCTTGCCATATCCTCAAGCCATAAAATGTCAAACACAACGAATTAAAAAATCGTGACAGCTTGGGTCACTTGGGTGCTTACAAGAAACCAAAACCATAATTGAGATTGTGTTCAGATTTGTTTCACTTTATTTTAATACAGTTTTTGTAGTTTAATTTAGGTACAAAATTCCACCGTCATCTTCATCAATAAAATAATTTGAAAGAAAACGAAGGGAAAGTGGATTAACGTGTTTTTTTTTTTTTAAGTGACTTATTAGTTATTCCTTAAAAAGGAAAAGGAAGGGAAAGTGGATTAACGTGTATTGGTGCCTTAAAAAAGGGCCTAATTTCCCAAACATACAATTTAACTTAACTTAGTAATTTAATTATTTACTACACACCGATTGTACTAATGTACTTTATGTTACCCTAATCACTCTAATTTTAAAGTTTATCTTAATTGATTATGTTTTGTAGTATTGCATGAGTACTGATATGAAACTCAATTTCGTTTAAAACTAACGCTGGACTTTATACTAAAATCGCAAAATCCTAATTCTAAACAATCAATCACTTTAATTTTAAAGGTTTTCTTAATGTGAATTGATTATGTCTTACAAGAGGATGTATTTCATAAGTATTGATAAAAAAACCAAATTTCCATGGACTTTATACTAAAATCACAATTCTACAAAAATTAACTCTAATATAATGAAAATTAAATATCACAAAATAGATTGTGAAACATAAATGAAAAAATTAAAATGACCTTGAATTTCTCTTTTCTAATATACACATAGAAGAAAATAATCTATATATAGAAAATTAATTAGTTTAAACTCAACATTCAAAATTTTAATACTAAAAAATATAAATTTTGCTCTAAATTGGAGCTTTTTTTTTTAATTCTTTGTATCTGGTCCAAGGACAGCCTATGAACTGGCCCCATAAAAATTAGACCTAGAAAACTAAATCGGAGCCATTAAAATCTGGTTCTTGTCCGTCCAGGCGAGAGACATTCTTCGTCGGACTTTCTCTTGTTAATATTTCTTCCTTTGATCAAATGAGGCCTAAGTTTATTGACATCTGATTGTTGAACTGGTTTCAAGAAAAACTCCTCAGCCCCATGCTCTAAACAGCTATTGATTCTTGATGGAACATTTTCTGATGACATTATTACAACTGGAATATCCTTAAACAATCTTGATTCCTGAAAATTAATTCATAACAATTTATCATTAATTAAGCAAAATAAAATAAATTTCAATAAAATTGATGTAGAATTTGAACACAATTAGTACCTTGATTTTTCTTAGAAGATCATAGCCTGTGATTGCTGGCATGCTATAATCTGTGATGATCAAATTCACTTCTACTCTCTGCAAATTAAAATAAGATGAAATTAATATTAATAACAAAAATTGGAGAAATAATGAATAATTTAATTAATTAAATAGATTTTTAAATAAGATACATACGTGTTGTTCATTCTCCTTGTTTGAATTTTCTTCATCATGATCAAGCAATCCCAAGAACTCAAGAGCCTTCACCCCAGAATCCACAGCAGTAACTGCATATTAATTAACCATACACAAAATTAATAAATTATATAAAAAAATTGAAATTGAAAAGAGTTATTCAATGAGGATGATTGCCATAAACATGTGACAGTCAGCGTAAAACTTTGTCACATCGTTCATGCAGTATTTAGTAATAAATATTATGCAACTCACCTTGATAAGAAGAAGTCTTGAGGAGCCTCTCTATCAATTTTCTATCAATGATGCTATCATCAACGGCTAGGACATGGAATTGAGTTTCTTTTGCTAATGTGGCCATATTTTTTTTTTTCTCTTTTGTCAATGAGAATTGTTTTTCTTGTAAGGGAATAAGAAAGTTGTGATGAAAATTGTGATGAAAAGTGTGAAATATATGAAGAGAAGTTTGAACAAAAACATGCAGATACTCTAAGATATGAACAGATTGGAAAATCAGCAGATTTGATTCAGAATTATTGATATTGAGATTTTCCCAAGGTTGATTTTTTGAATTTCAGAAAGAAGGAATGAACAATCTTTTAATATTTTACTTGCTTTAATTCGATTTTATTTATTTGAATAGTACTAAGGATCTTGTGTTATAATTAAATAATGGATTCTTTGGCTCTTTGAAAAGCCTAAGGCTACAATATCTTGTCCCTTGACCTCTACATCTTTTAATTTTGGTAACATCATAATTATGTATCTGCTGCTCTCTATGTTTTAATTTGCACACTTATTTTGACTTTATTTAATAAGATAAGATCAAATTCGCTCGTCTCGATTAAAGCTGATTCTAGTTACGTTAAATGGTAGTACGATTTTAATTGACTGTATTCTTTGAATGTTGGTACCAGATTTTAAATTCTATTTTAATGTCTTATCTTGTGGCATGTATTAAATAAACATTGTCAAAACGATGTATTAAAATTAAGTTTGAATTTTTGAAATTTCAAAATTTGAGATGAATGATGATTCTTTTCCTAGTTTGACATGTAATTATATCTTTGGTGTTTTTTTTTTTTTTTTGATAAATACTCCCTTCAATTCATTTTAAGTGACGTCCTACATCTCGACTAGGTCTCTTGTAAACTCAATTCTTTCTAAGGAATTGAGTAAATTTTAAAAAATTGGTAGAATTGATAATAAAAATAAAATACGCGAAAAACATTTATGATAATTTACGTAGCTTAAACGGTTGAGAATAGTCTTTTTTGTGTTGAGGTCTAGTGTATTTTGCAATAATAATTTCAGTTATAATGACATACACTTGTTAGTGATGTTATGTTACACATATTTTGTTGCACTTTTCAGTTGTAATGACTTACTATTTTCAACAATATTTTTTAGTTATATTGACTTACACTTTTTAGTAATTTTATGTTACACCTTTTAGTCATATTTTGTTGCACTTTTCAGTTGTAGTGACTTACAATTTTCAACAATATGTTCAGTTGTGACTTACACTTTTTAGTAATGTTATGTTACACTTTTTACTCGTATTTTGTTACACTTTTCAGTTATAATAACTTACACTTTTCATTAAAATATTGTGTTGCACTTTTCAAGTATATTGACATGCACTTTTTAATAAAATTGTGTTGCACTTTCTAGTTATACTAACTTGCATTTTCTAGTTATAATGACTTATACTTTTCATTAAAAGTTGTGTTGCACTTTTCAATTATAGTGACTTACACTTTTTAATAAAAAAATGTGTTACACTTTTTAGTAATATTAACTTACACTTTTCAACACACACAATTTCGAAAAAAAATTATCAATAAAAAAAGTTACAAAAAAATAATAATAAAAAAAAATTAACCAAGTCAAAAATTTTATTCACAATAATCTTGAATATTTAGAGTTTACAATATTTTTGAATATTTAAGATTTAAGTTGACCAAAACTTCTATATAAGACCAATCCCTCCTCACAAATATTAAGAAGAATACAACTTTCCTAATATGCTCTTAATTAAGTAAAAGTCTTTTTCATTAATCAACAAAATACTTAACGTTTCAAATTAATTATTCAACATACAATTATATCTATTTAATGCTTATTTAAATTATAATTGATCAAAACAAATACACAAAATCACCCACTACTTCCATATGCAACACAATTTAAATTAATAATACTACTCCCATATGCATGATTTAGATGATGGAAATGAGAAAGTATGCAAATTTAGCTTCAAATCCTCAAAAACAAAAATAATGAGAGCCAAAACAAAATATTTAGTTCACAACAAATTACACATAATTCTTTTTTTTTTTTTTTCTTGAAAACATTACACATAATTCTTTTTTTTTTTCTTGAAAACATTACACATAATTCTTAAAAGGATCATGTTGTATATTTATAGGAAGATTGTGGTGTTGTGTTCATGCATAAGTTTTAATTTAATTACTAAATGATTGAAGTTTGATTTCACAAGTTTGATTTCACCGAGTGCATGTATACTTTTATTATTGAAAAGATGAATGATTTATTCTATCAATTAATTATTCAATTTGAGAGTTAATGAAGTAAAAGGGTATATTAGGGATAAATTAAAAATAATGCTCAAAACGTCACTTAATTTATAAATTCTTAAAAGTTCTAAAAACGTCACTTAAAATGGATTGGAGGGAGTACTATATATATAATATATATAGATGGATTCTTGAGATACTTATTGTCAACATAATCTTAATAGATTTGTAAAACATTGTACGGAAATAGAATTACTTTCAGATAATTATATATTTGGCTCTTTCCCCAAATTAAAAAGAAGAAAGAATTATAAATGGTATTTAATTTTCTCAATACCTAATACCTAAACTTGAAAGATTTGGCTTCTTCTCCTCTCCTGATTTATAAATATAATTACCTTACCCAAACTCTTGAAAAAAATTTGTATGAAATAAACTTATTACATGCTTCAAACATTTTTCTTTATTATTAATATTTAAATTTCATGTGATACATTTAGAATAAAATCATGTATAAACATATGTTAAATTATTGAATACTTCGCAACTATTTGCAAATATTTATGACAAAAATTTATATATGATATTGCACGGACCATAAATCCGTTCAATTTGACTCATTCTATTCGGTTCATGCATTGCGCTTCTTCAAAGAATTCGATTGCACCGTTGGCAATCAATTTTGTTTAGATTTTCGAACTGCTAATCACAAAACAAGGTGGATAAATTATTACTCCATTATTTTTTGGATGAATCATTGAATGAGAAAATGTTAACAATAATACCACACACAGATCTATTCAAATTAATTGTTGATGGTTATGTTTTTATAATTGTAGGTATTTGTAACTATTCAACATGCGTGAATCTAATTCCATTTTTTGTATTGTGATGAACTAATGAACAATATAGCTTTAGAGATGAACAAAATGAATTTTTTTCGTTTTCAATTATTGTTTTTCGTCTTTTTAATCTGGGTATCTCATTCACCCTCAATAATATTCATGTAGTAACACATATTCCTCTATAAATAATATACTTGTATTTATATAGTAACACAATTTTTAATATATTTCATGAGTTATTCCAAGAACAGATATGTGTAACTCAAAAGTCAATTATGCATTATTTGTTCTTATAGTAACACATATATGTCTGTATAGTAACATATAATTGTCTCTATACTAACACAAATCGAAACAAATTTTTCTATTTGCCTTTTGCATGATTTTTTTTTTAAGATCTGTTTAATCTGATATAACTTGCAAAAGATCTGCGAGTGTTTGCCCCTTCCTTAAATTAAATAGCTTGTCTTTGGTGAAACCGTCTCACGAAATGAGATTCGTGAGACTAGTCTCTCTTGACACTCATGTAAAAAGTGACAATCACTTTTGTTAAAAACATTATCACTTTTTTACAAACGTAAAATCTGAAAAAAAAAAAAAAAAAAAAAAAAAAAAAGAAGAGGTAGTCCTACCCAAAAATTTGGAATATGGGTCCAAAGGGATACATGTCAATGAAAAAGATCTGTGACACGGTCTTACACAAGTTTTTGTTAGTACAGTAACATGTAATTATCTTTAGAGTAACACAGATCTTAAATAAATTTTTCGTTAACCTTTTACGCGATATTTTTTTAATGATCCGTTTAATCTGGTATGACCCGCAAAAGATCCGTAATATTTTTACCCTTATATATATCAACCCTTAAATATACTAATATTTCATGTAAAATACATATTGGTTTTTTTCTTTCTAGAGGCTCGTAAAAGATTTCCCTTGGTCGATATTTTTAAAAGTTTTGTTATGCTTTCGTTTCAAGCATATGAATATGGCTTATTGGCTTTTAGCGTTATTTCTCAAGAATTCTTCAATTAAATTCTGAATTTTATTTTGTTTTATTTAAGCATTTGGTGATCAATCTGAATCTATTATTAGAATGCGATATTTCAATATCTGAGGAATTCAAAGTTTGATCCGTGAGTCTTTAAAAATATCTTTAGGATATCGCATAAGTTGTTATAATATGTTATGTAACAATAATATTACACTATTATTATAAGACAACGACATATACAAATTGCAGTATAAACTACTCCTATAAATGAAAGAAATTCATAACATATACTCCAATATTCAGCTTATTGTAGGGTTGTGGCCTAAAATAAAAATTAAGGAAAATGATGGGAATTTGAATTGACGACGTTGTTTTAGGTCAATGACAGAACAAAAACATGGGCTGTTTTCAAGGCCAAATATGACCACTTTCTCCATTCTATTCTATGACCAATTCAACATCCCAAATTGGTGGGTCAATTCAAAATACAGTGAATAATGAAATAAAAATATTATACTACATGAATAGACAATACTGTCCTTAGTTGATTAGAGAAGCTAGGCTTCAACTTCACGTTCTCCATAATTATATACAAAAGAGTGACTGCATTTCTAGATGATCTAAAGTACTGCGTAGCATATGCACACAAGTATCAAAGAATCAATCTTATGCTTTAATGGAGGTTAAATAAAGATCGCCTTCTTCCTCCTACCTAAGCTTTTCTTGTCGTTGCTAGCTATGAAATGAAAAGTCGCCAAAAGCCAAGCATCTGTGGACAAGCTTGATCAATGGCATACTGCATAGCATAAATTAATCAAGAGTGAAAAAGTTCAATATCAATCAATCCTGGACATGGGCATATTGACCTTAGTCCTTCAAAAAATCTGTGGATGGAGCGATGAGATGAACATTAGACGGGCGCCCATGCTACCAACAAGGCTAACAGATTATGTAAAGTTGACATCAATCAATAAGAGGCAAAAAAAATGATTCTTAACATCCATAAATTCTCACATGACTGATAGCATATAGCAAGACCAGAAGCTAACCTACAACATCAAAATTGCTTCGTATATATCTACAAGTTGGACTGTTTTTATCATACACTTAATTGGAAATTATATCAAAAGAGGATGAAGTAATATTAAGAAATAAGAGCAGCCCAGAAACGGAGTTGCTGTTTAGTTTCATGTTTTCTATGCAACTATCTTCCCCCAGAACTCTCCTTGAACAAGGTAAAAAAAATTCCCAGAGTTTGGTTAAAAGAAAACTGGAACACAAGAGAATAAACAATTTATGGTCCATTGAAATAATTGAACTTTGTCTTAATGAATCAGAGTTCAGATTAACAAAATTAGGCAGTTGCCCCATGCATCACAGCTCACAAGTAAACACATGGCCCAGCTGCAAATATACCTTACCTAAAACACATGGACCTCAACTGTATGCCTTAAATAATTAACTGATGGGAATCAAGAATCAAAAAGCATGATAGAAATCAACAATGTATTTAAAGTTATGCACCTTTTAGGCCTTGGAATTTGTTCGAACAAAGCTAAGGTGAGCCAAGTAATTGCTCTCAGCAAAATCATGTAATGTGCGAGATGAACGTGCCCCATCAAGATGACACTCATTTGTACCAAGCTCATCCTTCAACAGCCCTCCACATTGTTCACCGTCCTAATAAGGTGCAAACTCTTAGTTCACGTCGTAAAACTATATAAATGCATTATAATCTGAGTAATTGCTTCAGAAAGAAAAATCAGTCAAAACGAATTTAATAACAAGGGTTGAATTAACAGTAAGACAAAATTCTAGCCACTTTGACGTGCATATGATGATGTCAGCATTGCACAAAATTGATTGGCACCATCATACCCACGTTAGATTGCCCACTACTCTTGGGTTTCAGCACGTGAGGTAGTGTCATTCTTATAAATCTATGTTGTTAGAAAATAGACATGCTACATTTATAAAAATCAAGTCAGTCAAATGCATGAATAACACTACCATGTCATAACAGTTTCAAGATAGCAATTGGTCAAAGACACAATCATACATGCAGAAACAGGGAACAAGATATGAAAGTTATTCTGTATTTAAGAGCAATAAAGATGGCAAATTCTTTTAGAAACCAGTTTGAAGAAGAAGAGAAAAGGTAAACCGCTGTTTTTATTTCCCTTCTGTCAGATATTTGCAATTGTAAAATGGCAAAACCATATAATGCCTAATCGTTCAGAAGACAAAATGGCAAGGAAAGCACTACCTGTAAAAACTTCATCATTTGCTCCTCAATTGTTCCATTCATTGCCAAGGTTTCCACATGAATAGGGCGTGTGGCACCCATTCGATGAGCACGACTGATAACCTGCTCTTCCATACTGATCAAAGCAATAAAATCCAGTTAACTTAAGTATTTGTGGTGGTACTACAAACCAAATTACTAATGGAACAAAAACTATCAGGCTTGTAGGTAGATAATCCGTGAGTAACCAAACATATGTTAAAATTCAATAAGAAGCAATGAGAACTAAAGCAATTACACTCGAATCGATGTCTCAAGCAGACCTAGCTAAATGTCCAAAAGCCAATTAAATTAATTACCTTCTATCCCATATAGGTTCCATCAGATAAACATGAGTCACAAAGCTTAAATCAAGACCTAATGCTGCACTTCCATCCATCAAGAGGGCCATACAATTTGGATCGTGCTGGAATGTTGCCAGTGATTTCATCTGAATTTCAAAGTGTAAACAAGCAAGTAAGAAACACAAAGAGAATGTAATGGCATTTGAGGAACCAGATGCAGTATATTGTAAAAATATGTATAATAATATAATAAAAAACATAGCGAATGAAAGTGTACCTTGTTCCCAGAGGGCATTGGACTATACATTCCAGCAAACTGGATTCCTGCGATACTTAACTGGAAAAATATTTTGAAGAAGATAATCTCATCATAACTGAAAAAAACTGCACCAGGAGAATTATGTTTATGTTCAATAAATTTTTTACCTGTTGTTCAATGACATGGATATGTTCAAGAAACTGTGAGAAAATAATAACTTTCTCCACAGCCAACTGGCTCAACCCGTTTCTAAAATTATGGTAAGCCTCATGGTTCAGTGACATGTTGGAATAGGAATACCACCTGTCAGAGGAGAGGTTAATTTCAATAGATGTGATCTCTCTCTCCTCGGGGTACACTATCTTCATATTAGTTTCTTTCAATTCCTTTAACTTGCGAACTAGATATGTAACTTTGCTGCTAGATGTTGACTGCCAATCAGGATTCCAATCATCCTGTGATAAACAGAGGCCTCTTTAAAAACATCCCAACCAAGCAAGGACATAAAGAGACACATCAAAATGATTAAATTGGTACAAGGAATACTTAAAAAAATAGGGGGAATGTCATAATTATACGACCAAATGATTGTTGGAGAAGTAAATTTTGCAATCCGACGAGTCTTTATTCTTGTTTTTGTACAAAAAGACCACAAACTCAATCTCGCAAGAAATCCTTGTTTATGCAAAGTGCCTTTGACAGCACATGCACATTTGGAGCAGACATGAAGCAATAAGATATTACATCTGTGAACCAAATGAGAGATGCATATTGCCTCAAAATATTAGCCAGTAACCTTTTCTCAGATACTAGTGATTCCCTTTTAGAACAAATCAAAGAGGAAATAAAAGAATAAAGGAAGGAAAAGATTGCCTAAAGTTTCAGAAAAAAAAGTTGAAGAAAATTCTACAAGATTTAGTTGGTGTTGCTAGCTGCAGAGAGAACCACATTACAGACAGTTGTATTTCGCCTTTGCTTATTTGATTTTTTGATATTTTACGGGGGTAGTTTTCGTAAATAATTGAAAAGGGATGACTAGATGAATAAATATAGGTCAATTTCAAAGACAAGCAAAGAGCAAGAAGATTTGAGGTGCAATTACATTCAATACAATAAACCAACGAAAAAAAACCTGTTTATATGAAGGCTGCAGTTCAATGAGATCCTTTGGCACCGGCCATTTAGGATTAGGATTCTCTGGACGGGCCAATTCCTCTGGAGTCTGCATTTCATACAAGTAACCACAACCAGGAAATGTACACTTTTCACTGTCTAAAGCAACACAATCAAGGCATAGAAGGTGCCTACAAGGTGTAATGACAGGTAAACGACACCATTCTTCACACCTACCAATATATATGCAAAAATCAGTATGCTTCTCAAGTTAGGTGAAATGACGAGACTTGAAATTAAAAGGCAAACACTACCTCATGCAATTTCCCCCATACGAGATAGCATACTTTATAAAACCATACTCCAGTGACACAGGATCCAGACCTAAGATATCCATAGTTTCTTGAATATCTTCACCAGCATCTCTTACTTTCACATGTCCAGCCACGCAGCAGGATAGCCTTACATTTTTTATGGTAGTAGCCCGAAATTTCCATTGTTTTGGGTTCAATAAACTCTCAACATGGGACGGATCATTCCAGTCCGCCATTAATATATTACGCCGAACTGTTTCTACCAACTCATTATAACTTTTTGCATGTTCTTCAGAAAAATCCACAAATGTCACTCTTTTGATACAAGGTGGTATAGCCTTCAAATCTACTTTTCTTGCACTAATCATGCATCTTTTTAACAATTGCAGCAAACGTGACCTGCCCTCTTCCATCTCTGCCTCAAACGGCCTGAGTATACCTGCTTCCCATGATTTTTGGTTCTGTCCATAAGTTTCTTCTTTGAGGAACGTTAGCATTGGTTGAAGATAAGACACCTGACTGTTAGGAGTGTTGGGAGTCGGAGTGCCTGTCAACAGCCAGCGGTTAGTGGCCTTCAGTGACACTGCCATTTGCAATTTGTTCGTCAAATTGAGGCTGGAGCCAAGAGAGTGCCCCTCATCCAACATAACTCTAAGCCAGTGAACTTGCATTAGTACACTTCTTTTGCGGGGACTCCATTCAGCACTCAAACGATTGAAGGTAGTTATTACAACATCATAGTCCCAAGCCAAATTGTGAACAGAAGGCTTTTTCTTTTGATCACCCCATATATAGACTCTCAACTGACCTGGTCTGACATGTTTCTCAATCTGAGTTATCCAGTGATCAACAAGATTTGATGGAACAACAATCAGTGTAGCACAGGACAGATAATACCTGAGTGAGTCTAATGGCTCACAAAGAGCAATCCTAAGGGAATCCAAATCAAAGGTCAAGTTCAAAAGGTTTCTAGGATAGTACCACTTCAATGTATCCTTTTCTACTCTTTTTACTAGACCAAATGCTTGAAATATTTTGTGATAATCAAGAACAACCCTAGTATCAAATAGTGAGGTTCCTACAACAGGGCTCACTAATCCAGTTGTTTCCATTTCTGCAAGTTTATTTGGTGGAAGTTTAGCTAGCCAAGTCAAGGCTTTCTTTGTCTCAGAATTGATCAACGTATAGTGTTCCTTAAGTACACTAATGAAATATAAAATATTTTCTTCCTGGCCCCCAGAGGATCCTTTGGCCTGAAACCCGGGTAAGTATGTGATAGGCTCCATATAATCCCAGGATTCTTCAGGAACATTACAACTCTGAAATGAAGGGTCACTATTCATACTGCAAAACCAAGCAGTTGAAGTATTTGTTGCATGCTCATCTGCAACCTTCCGCCACTTACTGCAAGCATCGCACTGTACCCAAGTTTCATTATGTTCCATATCATCTATCATCATCTCCTTATCCCTCCTCTTTAATGACATCCTAAGAGCTTGATTTCCACGAGACCTTTTCTTGTGACCCTGCTTCCTGTTTTTAGAACTATTCTTGGAATCAAAGCATGGCTCCTCATACGACTCCAAGAGATTTCTCTTCGTATTACTCCAGCTCCTGGTGCACCTTGAAGTGATAGTTGCAGCAGTTGAGCAATCGGGAGTGTACAATTTAATTCGTTTCTTAGAACTCGAATCAGTGGATTTCAGCATTTGCTCAGCAGAACCAAGAGGCCTTGGATAATTTGATGCATTACCACTGTAACTGTTCTGTGGAGTGAGTTCATCAAGTGATAATTTTCCCCTGCGAGCTTTCTGACCCACAATTTTGTTTCCATTTGACACATAACCCCTAGTAGTATTTTCCGCACAAGCTTCATAATAGCCACACTTTTGATTCCCATTATGCACACACCAGATCACTGGTTCGGCATCTGGGGGCTCTCCCAAGGTCCATTGTGTCTTTAGAATAAGTGAAAGAGCAGTAATAGTCTTACCCAGTCCAGGTTCATCACAGAACATTCCCCCACGAAAATCCCTAACTGTAGGAACTGAGCCAGCAATAATTTCACCAGAAACCATATTGATATTAAAACCAAATCCGTCTTTGGTTTTGAAATCCATATATAGAGGATGTTGTAATATATTTGATGCCCTCTCACGCTCCAACATCCACTCAACAGCAGCCTGCTGATGTGGATAAAGTTTTAGTTTCATACATGGCATGATGGATGCTGCCAAAGACCTTAAATGATGGCATGTCAAGGAAATCTTGACAAGGTCAATCGGGTATAATGTCATTAATATCTTAATTAATACATCATCTGACAGCTCCCAGATTCCAGATTCACAGGATGAGTCTGCCGGTGTTACTCTTGAGCCATCACATTCTACCTTTTTTGTCACGCTGGGTAGACTCTTGAAAATTTCTTGGAGTTCAAAAAGCTTTTTTTTCTTAGGATTGTTGGGTGCACTACAATTTCGTCTACAGCCAAGAACGTGACAGTCTGTTACATTCCAAATGCTATAATAAGCTTCATGGTCCAATCTGGCTGATTTGAGCATCAAACTTCTAGCTTCCCACTCGCAGCTGCCAGCAACATTAATAAACCTATTGTAAACAACAGAAAGTAGAACCAAATGCTCCAAGATTTTTGTCTGAAGTTCCAATCTATAAAATTAAGTATATGACTTGAGACAGAGAATAAGGCAGCTCAGGGACCTATCTCCTATTAGTCTATTACAATCCCACATCTATCAAGCTATGGAAATGTTAAAATAGAAGCCAAGATTGATTAGCCATTACACAGAACCCAAAACTAAGCAATTGCATTGTAACATAATGATATGACTAGCTTTTTCACATTATTACACGAAAACCAACAACCAGTCCCAAGTCATTGTGGAAGAAAGAAAAAACAGAAAAGTAAGATAAGCATGAATCTTGATGAAACTTATAAATCATGTTCCTGCATTTGGCATATAAGAAGGCATACATGAAAAATAGAATAGATAATTGGTCTAGTCTTCAATAATTGAATATGCAAATATATTAATACTGCCAAAACAGATAATGTAATGTGTTTGAGCTTCCATTTATCATTTAAAATGTCCATAATGGAACATGTATTTGAAACCCCCATTTACTAGGCAAATTATGGACTTTTTCATTTTTGGGAGGGAGGAGGGGATCTCAAATAGAACTGATATGTCAACCAATTTTTATAGCTCAAATTCACCAAGCCTAGTGCCTGGTCGCCAAAATTTGGCAATGAAAAATGACCTTATACCAATACCAATCTCTTCACTCCGAGTAGATATAGAGTTAAGTAATCAAAATTCTGTTAATCAATAACTTCCCATAGTCCATAGATGCAAAACAAAATCAAATCAACCATAGCAACAATGAAGCTCTCAGAAAACAAAAAACAATATCCAACTAAGCCAACGCAAAAAATAAGAAGCGAAAAAAATAAAGTAAAGAAAAGGCACCTCAAGTGTCTGAAAAGCGCGGCAGCAATGAAGCTCGACCGCGGGAACTGCCAACCCGACCACAAAGCAATAGGTAAGTACACGTCCACTAACACCACAGCCCTAAATTCGCTACTAGCATCTCCATCGCTCTCACGTTGAGAAATATTCACAATTCGCGCCACAATTTTCAAGCATTTGTGCGCGACGAGTGCGTGCAATTGGTGCACCACGCTGATTGATCCGTGCACCATCCCAAATCTGCTCCATCTCTTCCTGGCAGACGGCGTCGCTTTCGGATCAGGAGTTTCCGGTTTGGCAATGGCGGTCAAGTGAGCGTCGTTTTGCGCCGTGAAGTAAACATGTGGGGCTTCACCGGCGATGTGGCAAATCGAGTTGAGAGGAATAGAGGCATCGCCGGGAGCCGTGAGCACCACACAGATGTAACCGCAGAGCTTGTGGTCGGCCGGCGATTCTTCCATTCACTCCGGTAATTTGGGAAGAGATTTTTCTGTCGATCGTGTGAATCCGTGGGAAGATGAATTGGAAAAGCTTTTGAACTGTGGATTTTGATTGAATTTTGACGACTTCTATTTATACTGAAGATGTAGTAATAAATTTTCCGTAATATTTTTATTATATTTTTTAAGGTGTGCGAGTGGGGAGAGTGGAGGCGTGGGCTTGAATTCAAATTTCACAAGGATTTAGGTTAAATCTTAAAATAATGCCCTTTAAAAAAAAATTATTTCTACAAAAAATATGAGGGTATAGTTATGATTAATTTGGGGGCGAAAAATAAAAGATAAGAATAATTGTGTATATTAAAAACATATTTTTAAGTAGATTTGAATTGATCTCAAAATCAATTCTGGAGTAATTTATTTATTTAAGTCAAAAATTTAAACAAAACTGTTTTATAGTGACTGTTCATATATTAGCATAAATTAATATTTATTTATAAAAAAAAACTGTTTTTTATTATTATTTCAAAAAATAATAAATAATAAATAAATCCATTCAATTAGTTAAATTAAATGATTTTAAATTAAGGAGGGTGTATTTAATTGAGATTCTATTGGATTTTTTTGGACTTTAAAAAGAACGTGTATTTATAAAATTCATAGAGTCCGTGCACAGTTTGATTGACTTTTTTTATTAATTTATATGGATTTTCATAGATTTGACAGGATTGTGGAATATATTTTTTTATTGATTTAGATAGATTTTTATAAGACTTTTTTTTATTGATTTATTTGATTTTCATAGATTTGACAAGATTGTAAAATATTTTTTTTTTATTGATTTAGATAGATTTTAATAAACTCTATATTGATGCAAAAAGTTAGAGTTAATTTTTTTTAAAATTAATATTATATATATTATATAAAATATTTTACTAATAAAAAAAAATATATATAAAAAGTATTTTATCAATAAAATATATATATATATATATATATATATATAAAGTTTATATATTAATTTGGGGGCGGATACCCGCGGGTCGGGTATAAGATCCAAACCCGACTCATACTCAATACGGGGCGAATCTGACCTGACACAAAGCTCGCAGGTGAGGTGGGTACCCATAGGTCGGTTCAATATTGTCATCCATATTTAGTCTTCAGAGTTCTCTGAGAGAATCCGTTGAAATCTTTTGTTTTTTAGAAGAGATTTTTTTGAATATCTAAAGATTTTTAAAAACTTTTTAAAATCCACATGAAATACCTCAAAATTTTTAAAAACTTTTTAAAATCCTAAGGGGGTGTTTCTTTTGTGATTTGGGTGGTTTTAAAAACCAGATTTTTGAAATCCTGATTTTTGAAATCCCGATAAATAGTAATATGGGTGTTTCTTTTAGGTTTTGGAATAGTGAAGGATTTAACTTTATGTCAAATCAAGTTGTAAGATTGAATGAGTTTGTATTAGTATTATATTATTGTTTGATGAGATTATAATGATTGATTAAGTGTGTAATGATTAAATGTATTATATTATTGTATTATTATATTATTATAGTATTATTATATTATTGTTGAGAAAGAATATAATAATTAAAGTAATATTATATAGATATAACTTTATGTCAAATCAATATGTTTGATAGGGGTGATTTTGAGTGGATTTTGAAAACCGAATTTTAAATCCCGAAGTAACACGGGTTTTGGATCTTGAAATCCAAAACCTTTTAAAACCAAAAAGAAACATACCCTAATTGAATACCCCAAACTTTAAAATTCCAAAAAAATCCTAAAGAATCCACAACTAATACACCCTCTAATTTTAAAAAGTACTCCGTGGTCAATTTAAAACTACTTAAATTTGGAGTATTTCCTTATAATTTCACAAATATATATATGGAACAAGAAATAGTATTATATGCACTATGCAACTTGAGATTATCTCCTCGTATACAGCATGCATGTTATTATTGATCAATGCACACATATTTGAAAATTATTAACGTTCTATTATATTCTTACGTTGCAAAAAGGCTGTAGGTGAAAAATCGGCTCGGGAACACATGTTCGTGTCTGGGATACACCTTGGATCAATGGTGTTGAGAATTTCAGGGTCCAATCTAATAGTATTGAAGAATGAGAGAACCTACGAGTCGCGACTCTCTTTAATCCTGCAGCAAGAGTGTGGGATGAGGAGTTATTACATGAGCTCCTCCCGAAAGACGTTGACAACATCACCAATATTGCAATTCCACCTGAAGGTGCAGTTGATATGTCAATTTGGAGTCCAGGAGAGAAAAATATATTGTTAAGTCAGCTTATGCTTTATGGAGACATCTTATATTGACAGCAATTAGGGTGCTATTTGGCGTCTACAAGTGCCACATCAGGTCCAAGACTTCTTGTGGCGAGGAACTGCATTCAAAACAAAGAAATTCTTTATACTAAGCAGGCGGTTCAAGACATGGGGTGTGTAATGTGCGATGTTGGAATGGAGAATAGTTGGCATTTGTTCCTCTCGTGCCAATTTGCTAGAGAATGGTCGCTGGATTACTATCTAAGGTTGACGATTGTGCCCAGGAGAGTTCTGACATGAAGGAAGTCATAATGAAGATGTTGGGTAGCCCTATTACCCAATCTTGACCAGCTTTGGAATGATTCTCTAGCATATATGGAAGGAAAGAAACTCGAGACTATGGAATAATGAATGCAGGTTGTCGATTGAAGCAGTCCACTGCTCGGCCTCCTATTGGCTTAAATGGCGCGGCACTGCAGGTTTTCAGGTTAAGGGAGGAGTGCGAATGGAGATGGTAAGCCGTAAGAGGCATGGCACAAACCATCGGCAGGTCTTCGTAAGTTAAATGTAGACGCGACTTACTTCTTAGAGACTAGGCAGACAGGTTGGGGAATGGTAGTTCATGATGAGCATGGTTTCTCATGGGCAGAACAACTGTGATGAACGGCTGCTTTGAGGTTGAAGTTGGATAAACAATTGGGTTTTATGAGGCGTTGTCTTGGATGAAGGAGCAAAATGTCGATAATTATGTAGTGGAAGGCGATGCGAAGATTTTGTGGATGCTATTAACTCGAGAGATATCATTTATTCTATTTTTGGAGATTATATTCATGTTTGTAGAGCTTTATTGGTTCAATTCACGAATGTTATAATTTCTTTTGTTAGAAGGAGTGCAAATATAATGGCACACACCCTAGCTAAGGAATCTCTTGTCGATTTGATAATTATACATGTTGGATAGACCCGCCGTCCTTTATGGTTGGGCTATCTAGTCCTCCTTGCTCTTGCAATAATGAAAGCTAGAATTATCCGCTTTTAAAAAAAATTATTTTTAACGAATTTAGAGGTAATTTTGTAACGCAAAATAATTAGTTAGTATGGAAAACACGTTTCACTTAAAAGGAAGTGTTTAATTGAAATGGAAATAATTAATTGAAAGCACATAATCGAAATAATTTCCAACAACATAAATACACTTTCAAATGCATAAGTGCTTACTAGCACTTCATAATCGAACACGATTCCTACAAGATATATTTCATCTTCTACTACACTTCATACAATTTAAGAAATCATGCACCCATTAAAACGACAATTATTCGCCAATATCATCTCCTCCATCTGCATTTCCATAAAATTTATGGTTTTTTTTTTTTAATTTGGATCGTGCATTACATCAACAATCAAAATCGTTTCAAATTACTATTAATTTTCATGTGTCGCTTGCTTAAGGAGTTCAAATTTCAGGTGGCAACAAAAACTCGTTTGTTTTCGATACCTACTTAGGGGGATGTATTCAATTGAGATTATGTTGGATTTTTTTGGACTTTTAAAATCTGGGGGTATTCAATCGGGATTTTTAAAAGTCTTTCAAAATTTTGAGGTATTCAATACGGATTTTAAAAAGTCTTTAGAAATCTTTAGGTATTCAACAATCTATGGAATTTAATACTCTATGGATTTCGTTGGATTCTCTTTAAAAAATATAAATAAATTTCACTAATCAAAATCTCTTCTAAAAAGTAGAGATTTCAACGGATTCTCTTAGAAGACTCTGAAAGAGAAGAAAAAAAAACTGTGTTAACTATGTTCTTTGATAAGCATCCCAAATTCTCCACCACCATTATTATCGTGAAAAAAATTACATCTCTGTATTTTAAAATTATGTTATTTCTTTAAAAATTATAGTATATCGGACACCGTCAATAATATCTAATCGACGTCAATTCCCCATTACGTGTCAATTCCACATTACGTGGTGTTCGATATCTTCTAAAAGATTTTGGTGATCAAGGTCGTCATCCCAGAAATGCAATTATTCAATCTCTCGACATGAAAGAGGAAAATATGGAATTGTTTTCTCAAAGACAACTACAACAAAGAACTTAAGTATTGCTAACTATGTGAAAATGAGGCCGAGGTATAATGTGATGAAAATGAAGATGAGAATAATAATGATAAATAATATTTTTTTTTTGAACTAGGTTTTAGGGGCGTAGTTTATGGAAATCCATGTAAATCAATAAAAAATGTGTATTTCAGAATCCTGTCAAATCTATAAAAATCCATATAAATCAATAAAAAAGTCAGTCAAACTCTACATAGAGTCTATATATTTTCTAAATCCACTGACTTTTTAAAGTCCAAAAAAATCCAACAGAATCTCAATTGAATATACCCTACTTAGTATGTTTTTTAGACGCTACACCTGTAAACACAACAACATATTTTGTACAAAATCTTCCCTGCAAACATGACACGTCATGGAACGTCAATAAAATGACTTAAATTCAACGAGATTGAAAATATTTACACACTAAAATAGGGAAGATTAGATTCTCATTATCAAACATCTTTCCTACCATTATCACTTGTTCATTAAAACATGCAATCAAATATCTTTCCTACAAATACACATATTAGATTTTATTAATTAAGGCTACCAAGAGAACCCTCTCTTTCTCCCCCTAGAGAGCATATATACATATTATAACCTTCTTCTTGAACATGTTCAATTTCTAACCTTCTTCTTGAACATGTTCAATCCTCTTATACATAAACCTCTTAGCAATACACACATAAACACACAAATTCAAAGTACTCATTGCAGCTAAAACCCAATAAAAACACTCAAGCTTCGATCTATTAATGTTGTCCCCAAGCCATTCATTCCCACCTTTAGAGCTAATCCCTTGCACAACAGATATCAAACCAGTGCTCAAGAAGCTCCCAACTCCGGTAACTGTAATATATGCCGCCGCCCCGATACTTCTCATTCCCACCGGCATCTGCTCGTAGAACAACTCCTGCAATTAGAATTATTAGAGAATAAATATAAATTAATTAAGTCACCACCTCTTTACAAATTCAGACTTTTAAATTAGACATAATTTTTTCATGGTATCAAAGCGCACACGTCATGGGTTCTATTCTAACTGAAGCAACTTCACTCATTTTAAATTGTCAACTCGATTAATTTATAGATTTGAGTTTTGACATATATTTGCCTTATACAGAGTAGATAAAATTTAGAATTTTGAGTGACATACGAATGACAAAAGAGAAAGTTTTATGTGAATTTTATTTACCATACACAACTTTTAATGTCGCTTTGTAAAGTGATAATATTAGTGGTGTATGGTAAACAATGTTCACATAATATTTGATCATATGATATCGATACGATTTGTTTACCTGCAATCCAACGACGGTAAACACATCCGAAAGCCCCATCAGCACGTATTGCGGAATCATCCACCATACGGACATCGGAACCACCGATTTGGGGCTATCCAAAAGCCCGTTATGGCGCGCAATGCGGAGCCTTTTTGACTCCACCATTGCAGCCACCACCATCGTTAGTATAGATAAAGCCAACCCAATCCCGATGCGTTGGAGGATGGTGATGCCCGAGGGGTTGCCAGAGAGGCGACGGGTAAAGGGAACGAGGAGGCGCTCGTAGAGCAAGACGGAGATGAGGATTGTGAGGCCCGTGAAGACTTGGAAGGACGCAGCCGGGATTTGGAACCGGGCCGTGATGGTCCGGTTCATGGTGGAGCCTTGCTTGGTGAAGTAGGTGCTGAGCTGCGCGATGACGACGGCGAACATGAGACAGCTGAACCAAATGGGAATGAGCTGAAATACGAGTTTGGCTTCTTCAACTTGGTTGATTGAGCAGAGCCTCCACGGGTTCCTTCCCTCACTTGATGATGTGTCTCTCTCATCAATCACCATTGCTTTGTCAAGAAACCTGTCAAATTTGAATACATTATAGTACATGGAAACTTCTCACAAACTACTTAAATATCTTTAAGGGGTGTTTGTTTTGGTACTATAACATCCCACGTCCTGTTCTACTTCAGAATTTTCCTATCCAACTACATTCACTCCTAAAAATACATATACATCCTACTATTACATCTCGTCCATCCACTCTTACACAATTTCATTTCACATAAATTAAATCTCATCTTACTCAAAATTCCAAGACAAACCCATACAATTACTATTCACCCATCCTACATAATTTGAAAATTAATTCTTGATGTCACGTTTCTAATTGCGATTATTTTATATAAACTAATTTTGTTCAATTTTATTACTCCAATTTACATTTTATAGTTAAAAGTTAATGTCACTTTTTTAAAATACTACCCTACAAATATTTATAAATTTTACAAAAGTCAACCCTATAAATACCTACAAATCCTGTATAAATACCTATAAAACATATATAAAAATATTTATATTCCTATACTATAAAGTTAAATCCTACCCTACTTAAATTTCAAAATAAATACTACAAAATATAAAAAAATATTAAAATTTTAAAATCCACTTAATTTTGAAATTCGAATTTCAAAATTCTCAAAATTAAATATTTCAGGTGAAGTTTGTTTCATTACAGGCAGTCAGGCACATGCAACTGAATCATTAATAAAAAAAAATAGAGATTCTTTTACTACCATAAATATTTAATTAAATGCTGTAATCACCATAATTAATTAGCTTGATAAGTGCGCCTAATTTTGAGTGTATTAATTGGTCATTACGAGTCCGCACAATAATCAAAGCTATATGACACCCACAAACTTACTCTATTTGCAAATTCACCCCCTAATTTTTATTAGAATTTCATACTACAGTACTTAAGTTCTCAGTTATAAATTTATAATAAGTCAGAAGATGTAACATGATGTATTGTAAAAAAAAAAAAAAAAAAAGATGTAACATGATGAAATATACACGTACATATTTCATCCACGTTTAGCTGTTTAGCCATAAAAGTCTAGGTTTACTTTCTCAAGACACATAAAATATTTTTGAAATGACACCCATATAACGTAAAATATTTTTGAAATGACAGCCATATAACATAAAATATTTTTGAAATGACAGCCATATTATAGCTGAAAAATGGAGTACTAAAATTATACTCTCTTCCCTTCTATTCTACGATAAACTTCACATACACAAAAAAGTCATTATTTTTTCTTCATACATACACAAAAGTCAACTAATTTTTTTATTTTATACATTAAATTTTATAAAATTAACCCTCAAAACTCCACTTATTATTACACTTTCTTAATTTATGTGTCCACCTACCTACTATAAAAAATTATTTGAGAACAGTGGGAGTACAATATCTATTGCATTCATTATTCATGAATTAATTTATGAGGACTCTCTCAGTTTCATTTAACCGTCAGTACTCGAATTGATAATTGAAAGTCATTTTTTTAATACACCAAATTCAAATTCATATTGATTCCGTTCCACAATTATTTTCCAATTATTTTCACGTGGAAAACCTTTTATATACTTAATCTTTACAATATTCTCAAATTTATTTTCCAATTATTTTCACGTGGAAAACCTTTTATATACTTAATCTTTACAATATTCTCAAATTTACACAAATGCAAATGTCTTTTTCGGCCCACATCCACAAAAGTCAACTAATTTCTTTATAAGTAAGAATGGATGGAGGGAGTATTAATTTACCTGAACCGGCTAGTACGGGCAAATGCTTGAACCGGTGAACATCCTTCCCCCATATCTTCAACCCATAAGCGACGCCCCTCCACCTCCGACAACCGCCGCTTTCTCACAGCGGCGACCACCACTTGCGCCACCCTCGTGAACGGGCTCCCCACCGGAGCTTGGACGCGGTAACTCCGACTACCAATCAAAAACACGACGAGCGCGGCCGCCACCGCCGCCGCCAGCATCCCGAAGCCCAAACTCCAGCCGACATAATCCTCCACGTAGATGATGACCAGCACAGCGGCGGTGGCGCCGGAGACGATTCCGACGTACCACCAGTTGAAGAAAGAGCCTTTGGCGGCCTTCTCGGCAGGGATATTTTCGTCAAATTGATCCGCAGCGAAGGTTTGGACACAGGGCTTATGCCCTCCTTCGCCGACAGCTAGAATGTAAAGAGCTATGAAGAAAACTGTATGGCGGAGATGCAGAGGAACTGCAGACACTGCTGTCGTCAGCAATATTAGCCCCTGCAGTAGTAGTAGTGTAATTAAATTTCCAAATTTTATTTATTTTATTTTAAAATATCAATTGTGTTTCTTTTGACACGACTAGATACTTCATTTGTAATTTTGTATGTCTCCTGTATCGAGACATTATTTACAAATTAAAATATAAAATATTCCCTCCGTTTTTTTATAGGATGTTTTAGAATAATTTATTAGAATTAAGAAAGGTATGTTTACCCTTAGATAATAAAGGAGATTTCTAATTACATTAATTTCATTTCATAATACTCATTACATTAATTAGAGTATTTTAGAAACTATGATTATTCCCAAAGTTAAAGGGAGGACATAATTGGAATAAACATTGTAAAAAATTTAAAACATCTAACATATATGCTCAAGGAAAAAGGTCTAAAACATCCTATTGAAAAAACGGGAGGAGTACATTTTTTAAAATACACTACACTATTCTATTGGATTTTCGAGATCGATGATGTAATTATATATCAAAATCTTTAAATAGAGTACATTTTTTAAAATACACTACACTATTCTATTGGATTTTCGAGATCGATGATGTAATTATATATCAAAATCTTTAAATAGAGTATTCTCTCTCACACGTCAATGATGATTCAAAATCAGAAAATTTTTGTCAAAAGACTCAACCATAAATTAAATCGGGGGAAGAAAACAAAAATTGAATTAAATCAAGACATAAATAGATGGATATACACGTACAATGAGATAAATGATGGAGGCGATTAGAATAGTCTTAAATCGACCGATGTAGGAATCCGCGAGGAAGCCGCCGACCACTGGGAAGATGGCGGAGACGCCTTGCCACGTGTTGACATTCTTGGCGGCGGTGGCGGTGGGTTGGCCGAGCACCTTTGTCAGGTACATAAACAGGTTTCCGGCGACTCCATAGTAGGCAAAAATCTCTCCGCCACCTCCACAACTAATTAATTCGATTATTAATCCCATTAATAGTAAAGTATTGGAGTATTAATTTAAAAGAAAAAGAAAGACTTACAAATTATGAAAATGGCAGATTTCCAGCCACCTCTAGAGGGTTTCTTAAAGGGGTGATTTACTGCCATAAGGGCGATTTTGTGAGTGATATGGTTTTTTTGTTGCACACACATATTTATAGACATTTAAAAAAAAAACTTCAATCACCGACTTTTCTATTAGAATTGTGTGTGATAATTAAAAATAAAAGACAAATTAAAATGGTCAGGATGGTGCTCCCCCACGTGACTAATTGTTGGGATGGTCATAATTCATAAAGCACTTCAATTGCTTGTATGTAATGATAACTCTATGAGATATACATGGTATATGTTGTTTTTTACACACATACATATTTACACATTATTTAAATATATATCTGATCATTATTATCCACTCTATAAATTATAAATTATGTACATATTTTTAATTTTTAATAAAATACACATATGAGGTATAGATTAGTTATATAAAAAAATTTGATGTCACGGTATATTCGATTCAAGGGCCGACTAATTCGGAGGAACCAATCTCACCGTCCACTTACAAATAACTCGTTTAAAATCTAAATTAGATATAAATATATACCGTATATATTGAATATAGATCGATAAAATAAAAGGTAAAATTGAAATGTTCGACGACTTTACCCAGGTGACTTGAGAAGTTGGGTAGCAAAGCACTTGAAGTGTAGCTAGCTAGGTAGTGAGAAAAACACTAGCATTGTACCTGGATTGAGTGTGAATTTGAGATTTCTCAAAGTGATTTAACACCAACAAGGCAAGCAAACAACTAGAGGATGAATGTGGAAGCTTGGGCCCTTTTGGTGGAATGTCATGTCCATGTTCTTAATCTTTGCACCAACTTTCACTACAATAAAACTAAATTTTAGTTATTACGGACAAGGGAATTAATTAACTTTATATTGCAATCTATGTAACCAATCTCTTGTTTTACATAATTCAGAGTGGCTTTTCAACACTACATATTAAATAAAAATAGTTTGTCCTCTTGTATTATTTTGTAAAATCACACTAGAAATGTAAATAACATTTACAAATCTCGTGCTAAATATCAACTGAAAAAGTGTGGTAATAAAACTGAAATTATAGTCGTATTAAAAATAATCAACATCCTTTCTCTTTTTAGTTTTGCCAAAAAGATATCACCACCACCCATACCATCACACCTCTTCCTCCTTCCGCTCTCCTACTTTTTGATCTCTAATTCTCTTTCTTTTAAAGAAAATCACCGGTCACCACCAACTCCACACTGCTATTCTACTGTCTGTCGTTGTCATTGGACCCATAGTTTCAATTTCTTCTTTGGTTTTTTTTTTTATTCTGATTTACGGTTCGATCTTTTCAAAAGACACCGTTTTTACGATGATCGATTGATAGACCAGTTCGTTGACCACTTTTTCTGTTTTATTTTTTAGGTTCTAGTTTTTAAGATTGTTCTGTTGGATTTTTTTATGATTCGTTTAGGTTTTTTGGTCTTGTTTTGTGTTGTGTTTTAGTTTTGTGTTTGTCTTTTTCCTCTCCTTTAGTCTTTTAGATTTGTGATGTTTGTGCTCTATGCTCTTTCTTATTCGTTGTAGATTGTCTTTACGGTTTGAGCAATTTAGTGTTTGGTTGCTGCCTTGTGTGGTTTGAGCATAGTTTTTTCTTACGTATTGAAGTTTGTTTTGTCCTTTGGTTCTTGATGGATTT
This sequence comes from Galeopsis tetrahit, assembly GCA_963675135.1. Lineage (NCBI taxonomy): Eukaryota > Viridiplantae > Streptophyta > Magnoliopsida > Lamiales > Lamiaceae > Galeopsis > Galeopsis tetrahit. The sequence continues at coordinate 44,643,378 of OY776131.1, forward strand.
TTGTATATATTTATGTCTCTGATTTTTTTAGCATATAAATACTTTAATGTGGTCGGGTGTCGATTCGTATTTAGAATGGATACTTGATTTTTATGTGTGAATAAATGTTGCATTTGTCTCTCTAATTTTCTCACGATTGAAATGAAGTAGATCTCCTGATTTGTTCGGACTAGGGTTGAAGATCTAATGCGTTTTACTCATTGATTTTGTTGTATCGATCTTGTAATCCTTTAAAAAAGGGCGTGCTAGTAAAAGAAATTGGGTTTGTGAGTTTTTTTTTTTTTTTTTTTTAAGTTACTAAAATGTTATACTTTTCATATGTTAAAAGTTATTAACATGTTCAGTGTATAACGTTTATGAACTTTTTTTTCACAATTTTTTCCTTCTAATTTTGGATATATGATCTTTTATTGTCAAGTTCTGCTATTCTATGTATTACGGAGTAATTTAAATACGTGTAGTGGGGTTAAATCAAATTATTTATATATTCTTTTGTTGACTACTTTTTTTTTTTTTGACAGGACTTTTGTTGACTACTAGGTATTTTATGAATGGTGGAGTCTTTTGTAGTTACTGATATATATATATATATATATATAATTAATCATCACATATATATTTCTATGCACGTTGATCACTTTGTTTCATAAAATTTTTATTGTTCTTCTGTATTTGTCATTTTGAGTTGTTAACATACAATTGTGATGGGTAAATAATTACGAAATTTAAAACAAAGGCTACCTATAAAAACATAATTTTCATAACAAAGGTTATATATATATAATGGATAATTAACTTTTATTCTCGAGTTAAATTTTCTTTTAAAAAAAAAAAACTAACACTAACAAATTTTGATATGATGATTGGAAAAAAAAAAGGCGAAATACTCGAAACATGGAATTGACAAGGAGATTTTGTTGGACATTAAAAAGATTGCAAGGATTTAATGCTTTTCAAATGACATAAAGGAAAAAAGGAAGGCTGTTTTCGGACACAAATTAAGGTTAAGAGAATGATGTCTTTTGTGGCCTTATTGGACTCCATAATTGTATTCCACAAATTCAGTTTACTTGTAACAATGTTTATTCGTGTCATGAGAGAGTCGCTTGAGATTAATCGGTAGTTTAACCTATAAAATTAAATAAAACAGGTCTTTAACTTATCAAGTTCAAGTGGATCAATCTTATCGAGATAAAGCATTGTAACTTCATCTCCACCATTATTCCCGTCTTATAAACAATTTATCCTTGATTCGTATCGTAATGGCATGATAGGAGCGATGTCTAGCAACGGAATACCGACTAATGTATTGAACAAATAAATACCTTCTACCCATGTGTTGATTCACAAAGATGAAAGCACACCATTAAGATAGGAAATTCCTCCATACAACTCATAAGAACTTATAAAAATTTAAGCCAATAAAAAAGGTCCAAAACACCAACATAATGATAAAAGCACTAAATTAAAATAAAATGAAATAGGCCCTTTAAGTAGATCAATCTTCTCGAGATAAAGCATTACAATTTTATCTCCATTAAAAATAATGACATTTATGTAATACGGAGTATTGTATTTTGAGGAATATATGGTTTATGATAACTTTCATATTTTTTAAATGCATAAAAGGAAAATTAATAAAAAAGTTATTAGGAGATGAAAGCTTAATAGTTAATCAATTAATATTTTTGGTGAAACAAATTATTTATCTTTTAAAACATGCATATAAATTATACAATACAATTGATGTTTATAATTTTTTTTCTAATTAAATTTACCAAACTTTAAAAGCAGTCGATTGTCGGCACTAGATTCAAATGAAATCTTCTCTGTAATCATTTGCATGGTAATAGATTTTCAATATTTTTGACAGGACGATTTAATTAATCTTGCAGAATTAAAAAAGATTAAGAAGTGTAAAAAAAAAAATCCACTGACCGACTAATGAAGTAAGATTAAGACCACCCGCTAATAGTAGCGATATTCACATAATTAATTAAATCCACCAAATCACATCTTTTTTAAAATTAATTAATGATCCTGCACTAATGTTATTTAAGTGGTTTACATAATCATCATTATATTTCATTTCATGTCACTACTCAATGTCAACGTGATCAATATTCTTATAAATTTCTACCCTATCACTTTCATGCTACCAAATTTTAAAAATCCACTGATTTTCATTATTTCACCCCATTTACATTATTTATTTCATATCAATCTCGGGTGTTGTTTAAATCATTATTTTTATAAACAGACCGACAAGATTGAACACCAAAATGACTTTTGTCAAAAAAAAAAAAAAAATTAAAAATATTTCAACCTTTTAATATACCATATATTGCATTCAAAAAAAATAATAATGTACTTATAAAATTGTTTTGCTTCACATTATAATAAGCACGACAATTATTGATGGAGATAAAATTGTATTTTAATTATTTAGTACTGTATTATTTATATTTTATATAGTGTTAGAACTTTGTTTAGGTTTTGATTAATTATTAGTGGGTCGGGCTTTTAGGGCTTACACGCCTAAAACCCTAGTTTACCTATTATAAATACGAGTCTCAAGAACATTGTAAGGGAGTTGATTGAATAGAAAAATATTGGGTTTTATCCATTTTGACGTGTTTTATTTGTGTTCTTCCAGTATTCATTTTGAATCAATGGATTATCACTTTTGATCTCATTTACGTATATTCCGGGCATTCGTAGAATCAACGAATTTACGTGTGTATCGTACTTCCGCCTGCATCAGTTGGTAATCAGAGCCATAACGATTCAGTGGGGTTTATCGTTTATCAACGATGAAGCAAAATTACGATACGGAGGAGAAATTTGATTTTCTCTGGTCTCAATTGGCCGCCACCGTCGATAGTATTTTCGACAGCTACAGCCAACGAGACGAACTTGCCGCACTGGAAACGTCAGCGCCACCACCATCTCCAGTTTTGGCAGCCCTTGTCGCCGCCGCCTCCCGTTCCAAAAACTCATTCCACCAGTTTCACATCTCTACACAACCAACGAATTCATTCGACGACTTTCATCGTATATGTTCAGCCCGTGGAAGATGTTAACCAAGTTGGGCCAACTAATATTTTGGGAGAATTTGGTTCTGTATTTTATGAGAGAAATAGTGGACCTAGAGTTAGTAATAATTGTTTTTTTATTACTAATTATAGTTATTTTGGCACTTCTCTTAAGCCAACATTTGCTTATAGTCTCAAGACCTTGGGCAACGTACGAACTGCAGATGTTTTTTACGTCAAATTTCCTGAGGTGTTAATTAATTTTGCTTTCTCTGAAAATGATCCCGTCGTGGTTTTTTTTTTTCATACTGCTAGAGATAAGATTCATGCAGATTCGAGGACGAATCTTTTCGAAAAGGGAGAGAATGATGGAGATAAGATTGATTATTTATATTTTATATAGTGTTAGAGCTTTGTTTAGGTTTTGATTAATTATTAGGGGGTCGGGCTTTTAGGGCTTACACGCCTAAAATCCTAGTTTACCTATTATAAATACGAGTCTCAAGAACACTGTAAGGGAGTTGATTGAATAGAAAAATATTGGGTTTTATCTCTTTTGACGTATTTGTGTTCTTCCAGTATTCATTTTGAATCAATGGATTATTACTTTTGATCTCGTTTACGTATATTCCGGGCATTCGTAGAATCAACGAATTTACGTGTGTATCGTACTTCCGCCTTCCGCCTGCATCAATTATAGACAATATAAAATAACTCAGAGAAACTAGAATTCATGGTTCATAATGAATTCTCAATTAAAATATTAAAGTTGAAGGGTAAAAAAAAATAAGTTAAAACACATTTGTTAAGTCAGAAACTTTTAGGCGTGAAGATATTGAGAAAAATGTGAAAGTAGAACTAAATTCAAAGCATAAACGCATTAAAAAATTATATATATATATATATGGGAAATGATCTTCATCCACAATCTGGATATCCAGAATTTTTTTTAAAATTAATTAATGTTTTATTAATTACACAATTACTGTTGTACCCTTTATTACAGGTTAAGACAATTAATTAATCTTAATTATTTAATTGGATGCGCATGCTCACACTCTCCCACCTTTCTTGTCTATCAACAAGCTGACTTAATCTCCCCATAAATATAATCATTGTTTGAAACGGTAATACTTGCACCACCCTTTATACCACCATTAAATATAACATTTCCCACCATTAACACCATTATCGTTTCAAAAAAAAAAAACACCATTATCGCGAGCTTCAATATTTTTTACGTTCTCAGTTCTGTCCTTCTCCATCAAAACACGAAATTTGAACATTACAGATTAAAAAATGGTTGTTCGTGAATTACTTCAATCAATTTTTTGAGATAATTTCGACGACAAAGAAAATATTCAAGGTCACTTACCACAACTCCGACAATGAGTGTAACATTCCATAATTTTAAATGTATATATATACACATTGATATATATTTTTAAATGATAATTTAATATATATATATATATATATATTTATATATATTATAAGATATAAGATATGTATATGTATATAGTAGGTATTATATATAAATACGTATATATTATACGGATAACTTTAAATAAATTTTTTTTCAAAATTCATTTTCTACCATTTTCTCATGGTTGGTTATTATAATTTATAAACATTTAAATCTATGTCTATTGGGAAGAACTGCACTACCCATAATTTTTAAAAAATTTCAACTAAATTAATCCTCTAAATCCTTGTATTATACCCCAAAATAAAAAAGACATCAAAAAATACTTTGGTACCGGTAAATATGAGTTGGAGTTTTCTTGAAATTAATTTAATGAACCTAACTATTAGATTTTAATTTAATGAACTATTAGATTTTAATTATTTTAAAGAACCTAACTATTTAATTTTAATTTAATCAACACCATATTGGTGAAAATTTTAATTTAATGAACCTAACTATTAGATTTTAATTTAATGGAATCAACACATTAAAACGAGTAATCAAACACTGGCCCTAAACCCTATACGGTGAGAAACGAGTAGTCGGAAATCAAGTGTACACTATTAAATTTTAATGTAATGAACACATTGTAAATTAATTTAATGGAATCAACACATTGAAACCAGTAATCGAATACTTCACCGTAAATCTTATACGGTGAGAAACGAGTAGTCGAACACTAAGTGTACACTATTGAATTTCAATGTAATGAACACATTGAAAATTAATTTAATAGAATCAACACATTAAAACGAGTAATCGAACACTAACCCTAAACCTTAAACTCTAAACATTGAGAAACGAGTAATCGGACACTAAATGTACACATTGAAAATTAATTTAATGGAATCAACACATTGAAACAAGTAATCGAACTCTAAACCCTAAACCCTGAACCCTAAACTATAAATCCTAAACCCTAAACTATAAACCCCAAACCCTAAACACTTTTCTCTAACACTACCATTATATGTTGAGAAACGAGTAGTCGAATACTTTATCATTGAACAATATATGTGAGAAAGAAGTAGTAAAATACATTATTTAAATTAAATCAAATAATTTGAATAATTAATTTAAATCATTTAAATTAAGTTAACTTAAATATCTTAAAAGAATAATAATAATTGCATAAGTTATTAAATACGGTAAATTCGAAACCGTCCGAATTTTTTAAATATAGAATAATAACAATTACATTATATTTACTGAAATTAAGATTAACTCTTGAGTTAACCAAAATTTATTGAAATTAAATTAAATTATCTGAAATTAAATTAAATTAATTAAATTAAATTAACGTAAATTTAATTAAGTAAGTTAGACAATTTAATTTAATCGATGCAACTTTTAAATATTTTAATAAAATATAAATAAATAAATAGTTGCACACTTCATCACTAAACGATATACGTTAGAAATTAAATTAATCTAGATAAATAAAATTTAGTTAATCTGTGCAATGAATATTTCATAATAATTTTGAATTATATTACTAATTATTCCACTAATCACATATTACAAAATATTTGATTGGACTAATCTTATCAAATTATTTCACGAGTTAAACCCAATTTTATAGTACTAAATATTATTAATGATTCGATAATTTAGTTTAGGTAAAGATTATTGGAATTTTATATAATGAATATTGTTGTTATATTAGATTTTTGAGCAATTTTATATTTTTCAAATTTAAAATTAGCTTTTGGGATTTAAATAATGATTATTATTATTATAATATTATTTTTCATTTTTTATTAGAAGAAGAAAGGTAGTTAACGTTAAGAAAATAAGAAGAGTTTGAATTAAATATAACATTGAAAGTTGTGTTTGTGTAATTATTATCTACCTTGAACAAATAAGAAGAGAGAGAAAGAAGTGTCAGATTTCAATATTTAATTCAAATATAATAACTCAGCCCTATATTTTCATTAAGGGTATATTAGTCATTTCTGTAGGAATATAATTCCGTGTGTATTACATTCCAAGTCTCAATATTTATACAGGAGAGTATTCTTACAGATATGGAAAAGATATACTCTATATATGTACAAGATATGATATACTACTGTCCATAATTATCTACACTATCAGTCCCCCGCAGTCTTAGCGGGAGGAGGACGAACGTTGAGACTGTCTCGGAAGTCAAGAAACAGATGTCGCGGCAATCCCTTCGTGAAGATATATGCGAGCTGGTGGCGGGACGGCACATGTAAAACTCGAACCTGGCCAGACGCCACCTTCTCCCGGACAAAATGTATGTCCATTTCGATATGCTTAGTACGCTGGTGATTGACAGGATTGCCAGCAAGATAAATGGCACTGACATTATCGCAGAATACCATAGTTGCTTTCTGAATGCCAACATGAAGCTCAAGTAACAGATTTCGGATCCAACAAGTGTCCGACACAACGTTGGCCACACCCCGATACTCAGCCTCTGCACTCGAGCGAGAGAGAGTGGGTTGGCGCTTGGACGACCAAGAAATACGCAGTAATCGGACGTAGAATGGCGAGTATCCGGGCATCCGCCCCAATCAGCATCAGTGTAGCTGACAATGGAAGAGAAATTAGACTTGGTCAAATGAAGACCTAAGTCCAATGTGCCATGAAGATAGCGTAAAATACGCTTGAGGAAAGCCATGTGTGAAGTGCGCGGAGCATGCATATGAAGACAAACTTGTTGAACAACATAAGTAATATCAGGTCTAGTAAATGTAAGATACTGCAGGGCACCGGCCAAACTGCGATAGAATGTCGGATCATCATATTCATCACCATCCGAAGCCGATAATTTACGACTAGTGTCAACAGGAGTGTCGGTCTTATTGGAAGAAGAAAGACCAGCACGGGCAATGATTTCAGACGCGTAGGATCGCTGGCTTAGGAAGAGGGAATCGCCACGGCGGGTGATTGAGATACCCAGAAAAGAGTGCAACGGGCCAAGGTCCTTCAGGGCAAACTCGGAAGCGAGGTGCGATATGATGTGTAGGCGAAGAGTATCCGAGGAGCAAGCAAGGACAATATCATCAACATATAAAAGTAAGTATGCCATTTGCTTGCCATCGCTGAATACAAATAGTGAGTGATCACATTTACTCTGTGTAAACCCCAACTGGCACACAAACGATGTGAACCGCATATACCACGCCCTCGGAGCCTGCTTTAGGCCATATAAGGACTTTCTGAGTTTGCATACAAAATCAGGGTGTGTCGAATCCCGGAAACCCATTGGCTGGTGCATGTATACTGTTTCCCTCAAGGTGCCATGCAAGAAGGCGTTCTTGACATCTAATTGATGGATAGTCCAAGATCGAGAAATAGCCAAACTCAGAACAGTCCGGATGGTGGCTGGCTTCACCACTGGGCTGAATGTTTCATCACAATCCACACCAACGCGCTGAGACCTGCCATCACAAACTAAACGAGCTTTGTGTCGCTCAAAAGAACCGTCAGCTTTACGTTTATGACAGAAAATCCACATGCATCTAATAATATTCATGTTATCGGGACGTGGAACCAGGTCCCTCGTCTGATTCTTAATCAAAGCCTCATACTCATTAATCATGGCATGTTTCCAGTTTATATCTAGAAGAGCATCCTTAGGATTTTTTGGTATAGGAGAAGGACTAGTAGAGACTGAAAGGTTAAACAGTTGTTTGGGCTTATGGATACCACGCATAGAACGAGTGGTGATGGTGCGTGGTGGAGGTGGCGGATCGTGAGGTGGACTCGGAGGAAGACCTGACGGGGGGGTTGCAGGCGATGTGGTTTGTCGAGGAAGTGAGTGGTGTGGTGAGGGAGCTGGCGGTGAGGGTGCCGGCGGTGAGGGTGGAGTTTCAGTCGTAGTGGGGTGTTGGTGTTGGAGACTCGAAACGAGTAACGGGTGAACAGGAGGAATAAGGAAATCATATGAATGTTGAGGTAAGACAGGAGTGACGAAAGGAAAGACATGTTCATTGAAAATCACATGACGAGCAACGCTAATTTTCTTGGTGTGAAGATCATAGCATGTGTAGCCACTATGATTAGATGGATATCCGAGGAAAACGCAAGGATGGGAGCGAGCTTGGAGTTTATGGATTGTGGTGGATGGAAGAAGAGGGTAACAAAGACACCCAAACACCTTCAAGAGAGATGATTTTTATTTTTATGGGGAATGATGTTTAGAAGATATGTTGCCATTTTCAGGGCGTGAGGCCAAAAATTTGTTGGAAGAGATGCATGAGACATGAGGGAGCGCATAAGGTTATTGATGGTGCGTATGGTGCGCTCCGCTTTACCATTTTGGGACGAGGTATGAGGACACGAGAAACGAAACACCATGCCATTATTGCGACAAAAATTATGAAATTGAGAATTATCGTATTCCCTCCAATTGTCACACTGCAAGCATTTGATCAGACGATTAAACTGAGTATGAATGTATTTATGAAAAGTAGTGAAAATATGAAAGACACTGGACTTGGTACTAATAGGAAAGGTCCATAGAAAATCTGTGAAATCATCAATAAATAGAATATAATATCTATGTCCCACACTGCTGGTCACTGGAGAAGTCCATAAATCAGTATGAATAATATCAAACGGAGCATAAGTAGGAGAAAAAGATGGATAGAAAGGCAATTTAACGTGCTTGCCATAAATGCAAGATGAACATTGTCCAAAACGCACAGATTGTTTACAAGAGATAAATTTATTCTTATCAAGAGTACTAATAACGTAATTGCCAGGATGGCCTAATCTATCATGCCAGAGGTTAGGAGTTGCAGCAAGGAAAGCGGAAGATGGTGGAGGTTGTGTAACAGGGAGAAGAGGATAGAGATCACCCCTGCTGTTGGCTCGCATTATGGGGTGGCCCGTGCGAAGATCCTTCACAGAGAAACCAAAAGGATCAAATTCAACAGACACAGAGTTATCAGAAGTAAATTTCCGGATAGATACAAGATTTTTGACAATATTAGGAGCATGCAAGATATCAGAAAGTTTAAGAGATGGGGAAAGAGAAAGATGTCCAATACCAGAAACAGGGACTGTACTACCATTACCAACAACAATATACTTTGTATGAGGTTTTAATGTAGAATAAGACATGAGATTACCTGGAGACGCCGTCATATGTGATGTGGCTCCAGAGTCCATATACCAATTTCCATCATTAGATTGGAACGACAGAGCCTGCATGGCGGCTGCTATATCCGTGGTGACTGGAGTGTAATTCTCAGGCGTCGTCGTGGCCGCGAGAGCATGAGGGGGCCGTGGACCAAGGATCCCTGGTGATTGTGTGGGCTGTGTTGGATATGGGCATGGTGGATGCGGCCAATTAGCAGAATATGCCCACCATGGTGGGGATGACAACCATGCTTGATTCGGTTGAGGGGAAAAATTGTGAGGTGTCCCCCGAAAACGTCCACGTCCCCTGTCTGAGGATCCTCGGCCACGCCCAAAACGACCCGGAGCAGTTGAGCCTCGCCCACGGGATTGGCCTCGCCAGCCGCCGCGCCCTTGCGCCGACTGCTTGGTGTTCTCTTCTTCAACGCTTCTAGACACTGCCGCGAGCCCAGTAGCCGGTGTCTGAGACATAGCAGCTTGTTTGGATTTCCGTGTTTCTTCCAGAATTAGGCGCGACCGTGCTTCGTAGAAGGGTGGTAATGGGTCTGTCTGTTGGATGAAGGTGGCGACACTGTCATAACTCTCATTCAATCCCGTGATGAGTTGAAGGACAAGGCGTTTATTAGAGATCGGTGCACCAACATTAGTTAACTGATCCGAAAGCATCTTCAATTCTTGGCAGTAAGCCGAAATATTTGGAAAAGTATCCTGACGAACTTGAGTGAATTGGTTTTCAAGATAAACAGCCCTAGAGTGTTTATTATCTTGAAAGATTGATTGTAAACGATCCCATACCTGTTGTGCAGTTGAATCGGGTTGAAGAATGGTATGAAGCAAATCATTAGAAATTGTTGGGAATAAAATGAGTTATGTTTTGATTGAATACCAAAACCCCCTGAGACATGCCTAAGTCAAATTGAATATGTTCTAGAAATGTTAGAACATATAGTATAAAGGCTAGATGAGGAGCTAATATGTTAGGTAGCTCTTAGATGATTAGATGCACAATTTGAGGGGGAACACATGCTTAGAAGTCCATCAAGAACAAGTCCCCTCAAGGCTCAAACTCTGGATTCAACATTAAGTCTTTTGAAGACCAACTATACTGATCAGGAGAGTTGTCCAGAGGAGTTGTCTCAGTACAAGAAATCAAGACCAAGTACTCTGAAAGTTGAGGTCAACTATGCTGAAGAAATAGAGACAACCATACCCTAGAAAACTACAAATCAACATGCTAAGATCACTTTGAAGTAAAGCAAAGGGTATAAGCCAAGTCATCTGAAAAAGAGCAAGCCAACCTTGCTGATAAGCAAGACTGCTGATAGTGATAAGGAGAGTTGTCCAAATGATGAGGAATGTTGTCCTATCAATGGAACAACCTTCAGAAGCCATGTCCAAGTCTTAACAAGAGAATCTGAAAGTCAGACATTGGGAAGAGTGCTGCAGAATGAAGACAAAGTCTTAACAACCGTTTATTTCCCAAATGAGGACATGTCACTATCAAGATTCTGTCTTCTAAGTTGAAGAACTGAAAGAAGACATTTATGGACATTTGGGGCTGCCTCTCCAACGGGCAAATCCTTCATTTGTCTATAAATACAGAAGTGTGAAGACCATTTGAAAGTATCCAACTAGCACCTCAACAGAATCCAACTACACAAGAATTCTGAAGCTCTTAGAACTTACATAGCTTTCAAAGACTATCTTAGTCTTCAAACACTTCTTCTAAGCTGAACTACATTGTATATCCATACATAAGCTTAGAGAGATATCCTATCATTATACACTGATCTTCATTGTAAAGGATATCTCATTAGTTGGAACCTTACTTCAATCCTCATATCTTTCAAGAGTGAAAGTGAGAAGGTTGTAGTAGTAGAAGTGGTAGGAGCTGACTGTTGAGAGAAGAACAGTTCAGTTCTGAGTTGAGAAGAGGGTACTAGGACTCTAGACATCCTAGGGATCAATTCACCAAGGAGTGGTGTTATTGATCAAGTGCACCTTGGCACTATAAAACAAGTTAATTCCAAGAGTGAAGGAATTATCCTGTTAAATCAGGGAAAGTGGATGTAGGAGCTTGAGTCTCTGAACCACTATAAACTCTTGTGCTGATTTACATTTCAAGTACTTTCATACATTTTACACTGCACACAAAACTGATCTTTCAAAGGATAAACATTCAAAGACTGTGCAAAACTGATTTGGACAAGTTCCTTGAAACTGGACTGTATTGAATTGACTAAGTGATTTCAGAATCTAAAGGAGTCTAAACTAAAAGGGCCAACCACTATTCCGCACATATAACTCCCCTAGATAGTTATTCAACTAAGTACTCAATAGTACTTAGTAGATTGATTATCTTAGAAGAGTTAATCATCTTCAGCAGAGTTGTCCAAGACAACCTTGCTGAGCTCTGGTTTGATCAAGTTAGAAAAGAATTTTCATACAAGTGTATTCCCCCCCCCCCATACACTTGTTATATACTTCTTTCAGGACCAACAAGTGGTATCAGAGCAGGGGTTCAAAGACCACTGCTTCTGAAAAGTCATCTTGGTTTTCAAAAATCACATATTTGGTGTGGTCACTGAACTGATCTATCTGAAATCCTATCAATTGTTGACTAACTGTGTGCTCTTGAGATATGGCCAACAACAATGCTGCTGTTCCACCTCCTAATGTTCAAGGATTGGTCAACATGGCCACAAATCCAGTCAATCACATTTCACATCACAAATTGCCCATGTTCTCAATAGACAATTATGATTTCTGGAAAATCAGAATGAGGGCTCATCTTGCATCTTTGCATACTGATATGTTAAGAGTGATCACAAGAGGTCCTTTTGTGTTCACCTTTGTCAATCCCAGAGTCACTGAGGCTCAAAGAGCAGATATAAGGGAATTGATTCCCAAAGATGAAGATGACTTCACTGCAGATGAAAAGAGGAAAGATAATTTGAATTATCTTGCCATGAACACCCTCTACCAAACAATTCCAGATGCAATCATGGGAAGGGTCTACCACTGCACAACTGCCAAGGAGATTTGGGATACTCTTGCAGAAATGTGTGAGGGTACTGAAAAGATCAAGGAGAATAAGCTCCAAGTGGCAGTGCAGAAATTTGAACAGTTTGCAATGGAGTCTGAAGAGTCCATTGATAAATTTGCTGGTAGATTCACTGATGTGATGAATGAGATCAACTCATTGGGCAAGGTCTACACCAAGAGAGAAGTTGGGTTGAAGATCTTGAGAAGTCTCACTCAAAAGTGGGATGTCTATGATGTAATGATGCAAAATACCAAAGATCTCTCCACCATGCCCATGCAACAAATCTTCTCAGAAATCAAAGCTTATGAGTTCGACCTCAATAGAAGAAAGCCTGTTGAGGAACCTTCAAATCCTACTAAGGGAGTGGCATTCAAAGCCAAAGCTGCTGAACCAGAAATGCAGTCCACTCCAAGATCATCAAAGTCAGTCTCAAAGACTGAAATGAAGGAAGAACTAGCCTTGATGGCTAGAAGGTTTGAAAAGCTAAATTCAAGGTTTGGTAGATACAAGAAATTCTACCAGGACAACAAATTCAGGAGAAGGTACAACTCTCCTGAAGATTAGGCTGAAGCCAAAAAGCCTGAAGAGAAAAGATCAGAGGACAAGTACTCTGATAGGAGAAGGTCCAGTAGAGCTGAACCTTCATCATCAAAAAGAAGAGAAGAATCAAAGAAAGAAGATGATGAAGATCTGTGCTATAACTGCAAAAAGAAAGGGCACTTCCAGTATGATTGCCCTGAATTAAGCTCTAAGGAGAGAAGAGAGAGAGGCAAGCTAAAAGAGACAGAAAGTTCACCAATAGAAAGGCCATGATGGCTGGTGAAGAATCTGATAGTGCTGAAAGCTTCAACTCTTCAGATGGACTGTTCTACAACAGTGATGATGATGATGATGTCTGCAACATGGCTCTTGAGGATGATGAGGTATCCTCTACTTCTAGTTCACCATCATTCATCTCACAAAACAATAGTGAGATCAACTTGAAGCTTTCCCTTGGAAAGTTGATGGAAGATTTCACTATGCTACAAGAATTTCATGATAATTGTGTGAGAGAAAATGAAAGACTGGCTATTGAACTTGCCAAAAACTCTGAGGCAGTTGTTGATGTCAAGTCTACTGAGTTGTATCAACAAGTCTTGAGAGAGCTTGAGGAAGCAAATCTCAGGATAGTTGACCAACAAAAGGAGATTGATGATCAACTTCTCTCTCAGAAGAGAAAAGATTTTGAACTTAAAATTCTAAATGCCAAGTTTGAAAACCTCTCACATGAATATGACATTCTTAAATCAAGTGAAGAGAGCCTGGAATTAAAGATGTCTGCTCTGAAGAAATCCTCTAGAGCAATAGAGGAAATTCAGAGTTATCAAAGACCTATGGCTCAAAGAAGTGGGTTAGGTTTTGATCCATTTGAATCTTCACCTTGTCTTAGTGTTGCTTCTGTAAGTAACACTAAGAGAATCTTTGTTAAGTCAGTGGCACAAACTGAAAATGAAGTAATTCAGCCACTGAACAAAGGAAAGGGCAAAATGGATGATCTGCTTACTCAAGTGCTTCAGGAGATTAGGCCAAAACCTAAGGAAATGGCCAAAGCTCCTGAACATAAGAGGAATGTTGGTCAGCAGAGTAGACCCAATGGAAGGGCAACTCTCCTGAACAATGTTCAGAGGAATTATCCAAGGTATAATCAGCCTAGGCCAACTCTTCTGAGAAAGCCTCAGCTGACTAGACCTAAGGACAATTATCCTCAAAGGCAAAATAAAATGAGACAACCAAAACCCTTCATGCCAAAGGGTAATGGTCATAAGAAAGCCTTTCCTCAAAGATTCCCTCAAGTAGCACAAAGAACTCAAAAGTTCAGGAGATTTGACAACTCTCCTGAAACTTACAGAGTTAACACATTCACACACACTTTCCCAAAGGCATTTAAGGGAAAGACAGTGTATGTAGATGCTAGAGGAAGACAACTTAGCCACCTTGAATCAATCAGGGTTATTAGGCAAGTTTGGGTTCCTAAAGGTACAGCTAACCTCTCAGGACCCAAAACTCAAAGGGTACCTAAACCTATCTAATTGCAGGTACCTATGGGCCACAAGAAGAGGAGCATGAGCAAAAAGTCAGCATGGTACCTTGACAGTGGATGTTCAAGGCACATGACTGGAAACAAGGAACTCCTCACTGATTTTATTGAAAAAGAAGGCCCAAATGTCACATTTGGAGACAGCTCACAAGCAACTACAAAAGGTTATGGTACTTTGATGATTGGTAACATCAAAGTATCCAATGTATCTTATGTGGCTGGTCTCAAATATAATCTCCTAAGTATCAGTCAATTCTGTGATAAAGATTTCAATGTTGAGTTTTCTAGTGGAAAATGCTTAATCAAAGATAAGACTCAACAAACTCTATTGACTGGAACTAGGAAAGGAAATGTGTACTTTGCAGACTGGAACAAGTCTACTGATGCTGCATGCTTCATTGCTAAGAGTTCTAGTGAACTTCAAAACAATGAACAAGATTGCTAGAAATGCATTAGTTAAAGGACTACCTAATGAGGTTTTCATTAAGGAGCATGTTTGTAAACCATGCCAAGAAGGAAAACAGATCAAAGCCTCGTTTAAGGGAAAACCAGTCATCTCTACTGAAAGGGTGCTTGAACTCCTACACATGGACCTATTTGGACCAATTACCCCTGTAAGCATAAATGGTAGAAAATACACACTGGTTGTAGTAGATGACTTCTCTAGGTTTACATGGGTAGTATTTCTCCTTAAAAAGAAGGAAACTCAAGTCAAACTACCTGAATTGTTAAAGAGATTGTCAAATGAGAAAAGCCTTAGCATTATCAAGATAAGATCTGATAAAGGCACTGAGTTCATTAATTCATACATCAATGAGTATTGCACATCTAATGGAATAGCTCATGAAACCTCAGCAGCTAGAACTCCTCAACAAAATGGAGTTGCAGAGAGAAGAAATAGAACTTTAAAAGAAGCTGCTAGAACTCTAATTGCTGATTCAAATTTACCTAAGAGGTTTTGGGCTGAAGCTATAAACACTGCATGCCATACTCAGAACAGATGTTTGATCACTAAGGGGCAAGGCAAAACCCCCTATGAACTCTGGAAAGGAAGATTGCCTAAAGTGTCATACTTTCACATTTTTGGTTGCAAGTGTTTTATTCACAATAATGGGAAAGATCAGCTGAAAGCCTTTGATAGCAAAGCTGATGAAGGAGTATTCCTTGGATACTCTCAAATCAGTAGAGCTTTCAGAGTCTACAACAAGAAAACCCTTATTGTAGAGGAAACACCTCATGTTGTGTTTGATGAATCTATTCATGAGTTCAGGAATGAGAACTTGGAATCATAGGAAATCACACAAAGGACAACCAGACTGAGCCTAAAAGACAAAGACACTGATTTCATAGAAGTTGTCCAAACCAACCTACCTGAAAACTTCACTTTGGACAACAACCCTGAAGGCAATTCTCCTGAGGCAAATCCCACTGAAAGGAATGGTGAACTGAATGATCCAATCCCAGTTCACATCCAGGTAACAACTACCAATGAAGAAGCAGTTCCTGCTGAGGTAGTTAATGGATTAAATAATCAAGGAGGAACTTAAAATGTTGAAAATGCCAATGTCCCTGACATTGAGGACAACACCCCTGATTATGATCCTGAATTAGATCCTGCATTAAACTTTCCTGAATTTTATGATCAAAATGACTCAACTTCAGTAGAGGACAACTCTACTGAAGAGATCAGAAAAAGAAGGACCTGGTTGTCTGACCATCCTACTGATCTAATACTTGGTGACCCAAGTATAGGAGTCAAAACTAGGAGATTTCATGGTGAAAGTGCTCTTTTCTGTTGTTTCTTGTCAGAGCAAGAACCAAGTGACATTGAGGAAGCACTTCAAGATGCCAATTGGATCACAGCCATGCAGGAAGAACTGAATCAATTCACCAGAAATGAAGTATGGGAGCTGGTGGATAGACCTTCACATCAAGATGTTATTGGAACAAAGTGGGTGTTCAAGAACAAGAAGAATGAAAATGATGTGATTGTCAGAAACAAAGCAAGACTTGTGGCAAAAGGCTATTGTCAACATGAAGGCATTGACTATGATGAGACATTTGCACTTGTGGCAAAACTAGAAGCAATAAGGCTCTTTCTAGCCTATGCAGCCCACAAGAGGTTCAAAGTATATCAAATGGATGTCAAGAGTGCCTTTCTGAATGGAGTCTTGAAGGAAGAAGTCTATGTGGAGCAACCACCAGGATTTGAGATTGGAGATCAAGTCTACAGATTAAAGAAGGCTCTATATGGACTCAAACAAGCCCCTAGGGCTTGGTATGATACACTGTCACAATTCCTCTTGGATCATGGATTCACCAAGGGAACTGTGGACAGAACTCTCTTCAGAATCTCTGAAGGAGAGGACATCTTGCTTGTCCAAATTTATGTGGATGACATAATCTTTGGATCTCCAAATGAAAAGCTGTGTGAGAAGTTCTCCAAGCTTATGCAAAGCAAGTTTGAGATGTCCATGATGGGATTGATGAACTTCTTTTTGGGCCTACAAGTCAAGCAATCAAAAGAAGGAATCTTCATCAACCAAGCTAAGTACACCAGAGAAATGATCAAGAAGTTTGGGTGTGCTACTAGCAAGCCAGTAAGGATCCCAATGAACACAAATTGGAAGATGGATCCTGATGAGAGTGGTGTTTCAACCAATTCTACTGAGTATAGAGGAATCATTGGTTCACTCCTCTATCTCACTGCCAGCAGACCTGACATCACCTTTGCAGTAGGTGTTTGTGCAAGGTTTCAAGCAAATCCTAAGAAAAGCCATCTTGAGGCTGCAAAGAGGATCTTGAGGTATCTCAAAGGCACTGAGAATCTAGGCCTTTGGTACCCTGCTGATGACAACATTGAGTTAACTGGCTACTCAGATGCTGATTATGGAGGTTGCAGAATTGATAGAAAGTCCACTTCAGGGACTTGTCAATTCTTAGGCAACAAGCTCATATCTTGGTTCTCGAAGAAGCAAAACACAGTGGCTACTTCCACCACTGAAGCTGAATATGTTGCAGCTGGAAGTTGTTGTGCTCAGATCCTATGGTTGAGACAACAACTAAGAGACTACAGAGTCAACTCTACTGAAGTGCCAATATTTTGTGACAACAATAGTGCCATTGCTATCTCACAAAATCCTGTCTTGCATACAAGATGCAAACATGTGGACATCAAGTATCACTTCATTAGAGACCATGTGGAGAAGAAGGATATAAAGTTGGTCAAGATCCATACAGATCATCAAAAAGATGATATACTAACAAAGCCACTTGCAGAGGCAAGATTTCTGGAGCTATCAGCAGAGTTGGGTTTACTTGATCCAGGGAAGTTGGACAAGTAAAACTCATTGAAGTTAATGGGAGTAAAAGAGCTGAATTGATATTCAGTAGACTTGGACAAGTCTACTGAAGTGCAGAAGAGATGATCACAATTACTCAGGACACTTGTCCATTGATATTCAGGACTCTTGTCTACATCTCTTCAGGACACTTGTCCTTGCAGGGTCAGATAAGTTGTCTTGGCTATCAAACTATTTTCTTGGTTTGATAAGCACCTATTTTGGGTAATCATTGTCCACCTTGATAACTGTCCCAATTACAGATATCATCTCTGTGGGATTTAATTTGTCCCCCACCCAAAAGGTCACTTTCCATGCATTAAATGCCAAGATTTAACTCTTGTTTGCATTACACTTTTCAAGCCATGATCTATCTCGAAAACTCCCCAACCATTAACTAATATTAAATACCTTCCACGTTTTGAATAAAACCAACAAGTCTCTGTTACATTGGTTTTTAACCATTGGATCAAAACTGGCCAACTCCCCTGAAATTCATCCTGGCCGTCCAAGTGTGTTTTCCATTTTTGACAACCGTTGAAAATACACAAATCTCACCAACTCATTGACAAACATTCTTTTTAGAATATTCTCAAGTCTTAAGAACCCCCTCACACTCTTCTTCCCCAAGCATTCGAAACCCTAGCTCATTTTCTTCAAACTCTCTCAATTTTATCTCTGTAATTTTCAATGGCTCCCAAAGTTAGACCAGAGATGATCATAGATTTTTCCAACAAGGCTCTAGACCTTGATTTTGGTTACTTGAGCAATAAGAACAACCTTCACTTTGAGCCAATAGTATCATTCACAAGTGAAGATCCTGAAATCACTCCAACCCTGAGATGGTTGAGAAGGGCTGGTCTTCAAAAGTTTATGGAAGTGAAGCCAAGCTCTTGTCTGGAAAGCTACATGGCTGAGTTCTTTGCCTTTCTTAAATGGAGAGGTAAGCCAGAATATGGTGAAGTTTCCACCAGACTGTCATTTATTGCAGAGGGTGAGGAGGAAGAGAGATTTCATAGAGTGAAATTCTCTTCTGAAGATCTTGAAGGAGCTTTTGGATTGCCTTTAGAGGGAAGGAATCCAGAATTTTATGGTGTTGATCATGAAGAGGAGATAGCACAAGAATGACTCATAGTTCCAGGTCCCATCTCTTCAACACAAAACAAGAAGACTCTCAAGCCAGAATTTCTCAACCTCTTTGAGGTAGTTGCTAAGAGTCTCTTGAGCAATACTGGAAGTTTGGAGCAAGTCAGTCATCCAAGAATCAGAATCATGGCTGCAATTATTGATGTTAGTGACAAAGGCATCAAGTTTGATTGGAGGACCTTCATCATATCTGAGATGTTGAAGGAAAAGGCCAAGTTTAAAGTGAGAGCCCACAACAAGGTTGTGCTAGATGGGAAACTCAAGTATTGCACCAGGGCAAGCTTGTTGATTGAAAAGTTCTCCCATTATTCACAAATGCAAACCTTTGCAAAGCCCCTCCCAGCCCAAAAGATTCTGTTCAGAAAGCTCAACAAGAAAACTGAGCAAAGGAGGATGCTAATGGCCAAACCTGCTGAAGAGAAGGTGGAGGAGAAGCCAAAGTTGAAGAAGAGGACAAAGGCCAGAATGGTGAAAACAAGGAAAATGTCTCAAATCCCCTCAGAGGAGAAATCAGATGCTTCAACTGAAATTGAAGAAGTTGCTGAAGAGGGAGTGAGTGTGCCTTCTGATCATTCAGAAGAGTTGAGACATAAATACAATGAGACTAGACAAAAGTCTAAGGGTGATAAAAGGATCAGGGAGGTTGTCCCTGAGAAGGATGATGAAGGAAGTGGAAGCAGTAGGGCTAGCAAGAGAAGGGCCAAGCCTACTGAAAAGGTGTTGGAGCTCCATGAGGAAAGGTCTCTACAACTTGCTCTTAGAGAGAGCAGAGCTGAAAGCAGGACCAAATCCAAATCAAGGACCAACTCATCTGGTTCTGGTACTCCAGAATCCAAGGTCCCTGAAGGTCAACCAATAGAGGCCAACATCCCTGAAATTCAGAACCCTGAGCCCAACTCCCCTGAAACCCATATAACCCCAACCAATCAACCTATCACCCCCATAAATCTTACAAAAAGATACTCTCCTGAAGGGAATGTGCAAAGAAGTGGGATAGATGTGCTAGCAGATATAGCAGTTGATGAGACAAGATTGAACTCTCCCCTTGACTCATCTATGCTCAATTATTCAAAGCAATTAGAAGCTGCACTCTTTGAGCCAACCCCCCTGAGCAAAGCCCCTTCAGATCCATTGCTCTCAAAAGCAACTGAAGCACCTTCTATTGCACCCAACCCTTCTGAAGCCAACATTTCTGAACTAAACCTTCCTGAAGCCACTTTAAGGGAACCCAGAGCCAACTCCCCTATAACCCAAAGTCCCCATTCAAGTGGAGATGAGGAGGAGTATACTTATGAAAGTATGCTCAGAGGAGGAGCCATGGCTACTGTGGACAGTCTGTACCCACAGCTTGCTGAATTTCCAAGAATTCAGAAGACATTTCATGATCTAAGGATGCTTGTTGATGTAAAAGACAAGTCTATGATGGAGATATCACAAGTCATCCAAGATAAGGGTGCAAACTGGTGGCAAGTAGAGGAGAACAGGTTGCTACACTTTGCTGGAGTTTCAAAGACAAGATTCCTCATTGATGAGGAAGTATTTGCAAAGCTGGTAGCTGATAAGATTTGTTGGTCCCTGAACGAGTAGTGAATGGGTTTAAAGTCTAGAGGGGAGGGGTGAATAGACTTTAAAACTTTTTCAAACAGAGTTGGGAACCTCTTCTGATTGCTATGTCAACTGGACTGCAAGTCTGCTGGTCCAGATGACTATAGTGATCTGACTGAGGAGGTTATATGCGGAATTATGGTGGCCCTAGTTTAGACTCGTTCTTGTAACTTGTTTTACTTAATGAAAATACTCAGCTGATGCTGGTTTGAAAGTTATGACCTTGTTTTGAAGAGTGTTGAAATCACAGTATGCACTATATAATAATGAATGTAAATGCAGAAATGTAAAGTGCAGAAAGTAAATAACTTGATTCCTTGATTCCAGCCGCTTGATTGCTTCAATCCTGGGATCATGTCAATCTTCTAAATAAGGTAGGTCTTCGTTTGAATTGCAAGATGACTTAGGAATCAGCCGAGTCCTGGAAGAGCACATAGTCTTCTGATCTGTACTTCTAGTCTTCTGACTACTCTTCTGGCCTTAGGTCTTCTGTCTTCTGATATCAGACGAGTAACACTCTTCTGATCTGGAAATTCTTTGTACTGCTTTTAGGCCATCTTCAATCTGGGACTCCATCAGATAGGTAGGTATACAAGCACCTTAACTTATCTGGTCTTCAAGGATCTTCTAGTCTTCATGTCTTCTACTCTTCTCATCTTGAGGATAGGCATGTAAGCCAGGACTGTGCTGATCAGCTGATATCAATACAGTTGATCACACAAGACTAGTCTAAGCTGTTCTATACAAGTCAGCTGATCCTATTACATTTATAAACTCTAAGTGTTTTGGCCATCAAAACTATTCTAACATCAAGTGGGGCTTAGGATGAATTTATATCCCAACAATTTCCCCCTTTTTGATGAAGCCAAAACTATACTTGATAAGTGCTCTTAATGAATTAAGATAAGAGTTTATATCATGCTAAGACTTGAAGTATCTGATGAAGACAATGAGAGTTTGTCTTGTAAGCAAAAAGAACTAGAACTTGAATATAGATAGAACTTTTACAGATTACAAGTAATAGTTTCTTTAAATTTCTAAGCTAGTCTTCATCAGGTCTTCTGATCTTCAAATGCAGTAGGCAAGGTACAGACGAGCTCGAACTTCTTCCATGTGCTGTACATCTGTAACATTCTCCTCTTCATAGATCTTGTACAGAATCTTCTTGATTTCTATCATGTTGGCTCTTCCTGAATCCAGAAGGGGTGCATCCCATTTGGGTTCTTCAGGAGTTAGGATTCTGCAGTTGTCAAGTCCTTTGGCTGTCTTGACAATTTCTTCCCAGAACTCTGGATCTTCAATGTTCATGAACTGGGAGAATTGAAGAAATTCTTCTTCATAAGAAGGGAGAGGGCCAAATTTCCTTACTATGTGGTGTTGAATTTGCCACTTCTTCTTCAGGGGATACCATCTTGGTAGCTCATCTTGAAGGGCTAAGTAATCCACATAATTGCTGTCAAACACTAGGACACTGTCTTCTTGTGCTTTGTCCTTCATTGCTTTCCTGAGTTTGGCAATTCTTCTTTCAAATTTGGCTTTGACTGCCTTCGCATCATTCAGCTTCTTTTGCTTAAGCTCTTGAGCTTCAAGCAATTTCTTTTTCTTCAACTCTAGAGCCTCTTTCTCTTCTGCAGTAGGCTCTGCTGGAGCTGTTTTCTTGCTGGTCTAAGCTGACTGAGCTTGCTCATCTGCCTTTCTTTTCCTTGTCATTCTCTTTTCAGGAACTTGTTCTACAGGAGCAGTGATCTGTAGACTCTTGGCAGGAGCTTGAGTGGGTGCTTGAGTATCTTCTAGAGCAATTTCTTTGTCTTTGCCTTGCCTGTTCTTGATTTTGCTCTTTAAACCACCCAAGGTTTCAGTCAAGTCATCTTGTGCTACTACCAGTTCAGCTTGCTGGGCAATAGACTTCTCTAGAGCCTTTATCAACATATCTTCCCCCTTTTTGGCTTCAGCAAGTGCAGCCGCAAAAGGCTTCATGGAATTCATGATTTCCACTTTCAGAGTTTGTTTCAGTGCCATGGCATTGACCTTGGCAACTTGGGTCAGATGGGTTATGCTGTGCTCTAGAACTTCAGCATGTGAATTGGAGGAGGAGGCAGCTTCAAATCTAGTCGTAAGTGCTTCCAACTTGGCTGCTGTCTCCTTCAGCTGAGTCTGCAGTTTCTCATTCTCCTCTGCAGCTGTTTTAAGAAGAGCTTGTCCTTCAGTGGCTCTTGCTTCAGCATCCTCAATTCTTGTCTTGTAGGTGGTCTCCATGCGGTGCATCTCATCAGTGTAAAGATCAGCAAACCTTTTGGAGGTGTCAGCTGACAACTTCTGATAGGTACTTAAGTATTCTCCTATCTGTTGATGAAGTGCTTCACCAAACTTGTCTTCAACGTCAAGAATCTGGTCATGAAGACGAGTCTTCTGTTCCCTTGCAGCTTTCTCAACATATCTTCCTAGCTGCAGACCTGAACCTTTCTCAAAGTGCAAGTCTATTGCAGCTTTGACCTGGGAGCAGATGTCTGCTGTATGGTCAACAGATGGGGTAGAAGTAGAGGGTGTACCTTGAGGCTTTGGATGAACAATTAATGCTTTGCCTCTTTCTTCGGCTGATAGGTACTCCTCATTGAGGTAGCAGGTAGTGGCCTTAGTCAGATGGGTCATGATTCGTCTGCCTGCATCCTCTTGATTGTCAATGAAGTGAGTCAGTTCGTCTGAGGGTCTGAAGTGAGCTGGTATTCTGACTACTTCTCTTTCAATCTCTTCTTTGTCAGCTGGTGCAGCTGAGTCTTCAGCAGGGGCAGCTGAGTCTTCCACCAAGGCTGGTGCAGCTGATTCCTTCATCTTTGCTTGTTCAGCTGTCTGCTGATCCGATGAACCTACTGGGATAGGGACATCAGCAGTGGAGACTCCTAGGATCCGGTTGCAGACTGCAGTTAGTGCCTCATCTGATAGCAGCTGAGCAAAGGATTGAACTTGAGCAACTTCCTTTTGCTCCATCTCCCAGTCGAGGAAGTTTTCCTTTCCTCCCATTCCTTCCATGACCTCAAGAAGGTCATCTACATCATCTCTTCTGAGCTCAATCCAAGTGCATACCCTAAGCACTTGTTCAAACTGGATTGAAGTCTCGTCAACTCCAGGGATGGTGGTCTTGAGCAGGTTGGCTATCTTCATCCTCATTATCTTTTCTGTTTGGCACATGGGGTAGTGCACCATTCTGAACTGAGGTTGAGAAGGACCAGGTTGAACCAGGTCTTCTGGTGCCAAGTCTTCTGGAGCAGAAGGGACAATGATGGTAGGGGTTTGGGTAGTTGGGGCATTTTCCTCTGCTGTGTGAGTATCAGCAGGGATTTGGGAAGTGATTTCTTCTTGTTGGGTAGGAGGTTGGGATTGATCTTCAGTAATGTTGGGATATAAATTCACCCTAAGCCCCACTTGATGTTAGAATAGTTTTGATGGCCAAAACACTTAGAGTTTATAAATGTAATAGGATCAGCTGACTTGTATAGAACAGCTTAGACTAGTCTTGTGTGATCAACTGTATTGATATCAGCTGATCAGCACAGTCCTGGCTTACATGCCTATCCTCAAGATGAGAAGAGTAGAAGACATGAAGACTAGAAGATCCTTGAAGACCAGATAAGTTAAGGTGCTTGTATACCTACCTATCTGATGGAGTCCCAGATTGAAGATGGCCTAAAAGCAGTACAAAGAATTTCCAGATCAGAAGAGTGTTACTCGTCTGATATCAGAAGACAGAAGACCTAAGGCCAGAAGAGTAGTCAGAAGACTAGAAGTACAGATCAGAAGACTATGTGCTCTTCCAGGACTCGGCTGATTCCCAAGTCATCTTGCAATTCAAACGAAGACCTACCTTATTTAGAAGATTGACATGATCCCAGGATTGAAGCAATCAAGCGGCTGGAATCAAGGAATCAAGCTATTATGGAAAGATTGCTCAAACGGCTAGTCAACTCCAACGGCTAGTTGCAACCAATCTCCATTATAAATACAAGAGGATGAGAAATCACAAAGAAGAAGTCACAAGAGAGAATTCAACAAGCCAAGCAAGCAATCAAAGCTAAAGCCATACAGTTCTAAGAATTCTCAAAAGAGCCAGAAACCATTAGATTATCTATAGCTCTTAAGTGATTTCTATCCAACCCTTAAGAACCTGAAACCTGTTCATATTGTATATCAATTGTTTTAGGCATAGTGGTTAAGCAAAATTATAAGCTTGAACCATTAGTTGGATACACCTCAAAAACCCCAAACCCTCACCGAAAGGTTAAAGTTTTTGAAACCCCTTAAAGTGCAAGTGCTTACAATCACTTGTGGAGACCGTATCTGTTAGGACGGCTCAGATCTCAAAGTCCTAACCTTGGGACTATAAAGGTCAAGACCCTTGTAATTTGTGGAAATTAAAGGGATTAAACATCACGTTAGGACGTGAGAGTGGACGTAGGAACGTATATCCGAACCACTATAAATCCGGTGTTATTTACTTTCTGCACTTTACATTTCTGCATTTACATTCATTATTATATAGTGCATACTGTGATTTCAACACTCTTCAAAACAAGGCCATAACTTTCAAACCAGCATCAGCTGAGTATTTTCATTAAGTAAAACAAGTTACAAGAACGAGTCTAAACCAGGGCCACCATAATTCCGCATATAACCTCCTCAGTCAGATCACTATAGTCATCTGGACCAGCAGACTTGCAGTCCAGTTGACATAGCAATCTGTTTGAAAAAGTTTTAAAGTCTATTCACCCCTCCCCTCTAGACTTTAAACTCATTCACTACTCGTTCAGGGACCAACAAGTGGTATCAGAGCAGTGGTTCTAACGGACTACTGTCTCTAGATTATCAGAAGACTTGAGGGAGTCTTTCTGTAGTCCTCTTGAACAGATCTTTTTGGAAAACTTGTTTTTGAAAACTCATACAGCATGAGTGCTAACATGCGTAAGTTGCCTAAGTTTTCAGTTGAGGATTATGATTACTGGAAGATCAGGATGAGGAAGAATCTCACATCAGTCCACTACAAGATGTGGTCAGTAATCACTGAAGGCCCAATCACCATCATGACAGTCAACACTGCAAATGGTGATCCAGAAGTCCCAGTTGGAGAACTGGTTCCCAAGCCCATGAGGGATCTCACACCAGAAGAGATGAAGCAATCAAACCTTGATAGCATTGCTCAAGATTACATAATGCAAACTCTTCCAAATGAGTACATTGCAAAGGTCATCCACTGTGAGTCAGCCAGAGAGATGTGGGAGGCATTGGCACTCCTCTGTGAAGGAACTGAGCTGATCAAGGAAAGCAAATTGTCAACAGCAGTCAAGAAGTTTGAACACCTCAAGATGCATCCAGGAGAAACTATTGATCAGCTGGACAATAGATGTACAAAGATCATAAATGAGATTGAATCTCTAGGCAAGAAGTATACAAATAGAGAGAAAAACTTGAAGATCTTGGACTCTTTACCCAAGAGATGGAAACTCAAGAAGACCATCATCAAAGATACTCAAGATATCAAGAAGTGGTCTACTCAAACTCTATTTCAGAACCTAAAAGCTCATGAATATGACCTTGACAGAGAAGAAAACTCAGGAAGTGATGAGTCAACTGCAGCCCCATCTACCTCCAAGACTGTAGCCTTCAAGACAGCCAATACAAAAGCTGCAAGTACCTCATCTGAGAAGGCCTCTCTGAAAACAGAAGACTGTGAAGGATCAGACATGAGTCTGAAGGAACAAATGGCTCTTATGATCAAGAGATTCGAAAGGATGAACACTCTCAACAGCAAATATAGAAAATTCTATAGAAACTACAAAGATAGAAGAGCAAGTTCACCCTCCAGAGGTTCCAGAGAAAGAACACCAGAAAGACATCCTAGAAAGGATGTGGAGTCATCTGACAGCCGAGGATCTAGAAGAAGAGATGCCACTCCTCCAAGAAAAGGCAACTCAAATCAGAAACCTGGATCATGCTTCAACTGTCGCAAACCAGGACACTATGTCTATGAATGTCCTGAGCTGGATTTGGATGACAAAGAAGAAAGAAGGCCAAGAAGAACTTCAGACAAGAAAGCTATGGTGACTGAAGAATCTGAATATCAAAGTGATGAACTCCCTACATCACCAGACTGCCAAATCTTCTCAGATGATTCAGATGACCTAGCTATGATGGCCATAGGTGAAAATGAGGAAAGGAGGGACCTATACAGAAGAGGAGGTCTAGCAGGAGAAACTTGGTACATAGATAGTGGATGCTCAACTCACATGACAGGAACCAAAGCCCTGCTGACCAACTACATAGAAAAGAAAGGTCCAAAAGTCTTCTTTGGTGATAACGCGCATGGTAACACAAAAGGATATGGCACCCTTAAAAATGGTGACATTGAGGTACATGATGTATCATATGTAGAAGGTCTTAAGTTTAATTTATTATCTGTTTCTCACTTTTGTGACACTGGTTACTCAGTCAAATTCTCTAAAGATGAGTGTCTCATAAGTGATAAGAGAACAAAACAAAACCTTCTAACAGGATCTAGAAAGGGAAGTATGTATCTTGCAAATTGGAACAGCTGTCCTAAGGATACATGTCTGCTTGTGAAGAGCCCTAAAGATGTCAGCTGGCTATGGCACAAACGTCTTAGTCATCTGAACTTTAAGACTATGAACAAGTTAGCAAGGGAATCCTTAGTTGATGGTCTGCCTAATGAACTCTACTGTAAAGATCAGGTGTGTGATGCATGTCAACAAGGAAAGCAAACAAAGGTCTCCTTCAAGACCAAGAAGACAGCATCAACCAGCAGAGTTCTTGAACTGCTTCACATGGATCTCTTTGGACCAATCACTCCAACCACTCTAACAGGGAGGAAGTACACTCTTATTGTTGTAGATGATTATTCCAAGTTTACTTGGGTTATCTTCTTATACAAGAAGAGTGAAACACAGCAGAAGCTCCCTGAACTATTGAAGAGGATCCAAGTAGAGAAAGGAGAACCAATTGTGAAAATTAGAAGTGACAAAGGCACTGAATTCATTAACTCTTATATTATTGCCTATTGTACTTCTAATGGTATTCAGCATGAGACAAGTGCAGCAAGAACACCACAACAGAATGGTGTAGTTGAAAGAAGAGTCAGAACACTCAAAGAAGCTGCCCGAACACTCCTTGCTGAATTCTCCACTCCCAAGAAGCTATGGGCAAAAGCCATCAACACAGCTTGTCACACTCAAAACAGGTCAGGTATTCATAAAATACATGAGAAAACCCCATATGAACTATGGAAAGGAAGAAAACCTAGAGTATCTTACTTTCATATATTTGGTTGTAAGTGTTTCATTCACAACAATGGGAAGAGTAAGTTGAATGCTTTTGATGCCAAAGCAGATGAGGGGATATTTTTAGGATACTCCTCAACTAGCAAAGCATTTAGAGTACTCAACAAACGAACCCTTCTTGTGGAAGAAACACCTCATGTTGTTTTTGATGAATCTTGTGAAAAGAATGCAGTAGAAACAAACTCAGCTGCAGATCAGATGAGACATCTAGTGATCAAGTCCAAACCAGATGAGTTCATTGAAGTCAATGAACCTTTCCCTGAAGAACCAGAGGAGGATAAGCCTCATAGACCTGTCACTAGATCTCAAACTCAAGCAGGACAAGCTGACCAGAATCAAGATGCACCAATCCCAAATGCCAGGGGGAATGATCTTTTTGACACTCAAGATACAGATGATGATCGACCTAATCAAGTCAACCCTCCTGATGGCACTAGATCAGATGAGAATCCAAGCTCATCCAATGCAGATACTCCTGTGAGGCATACATGGAGAAAAAACCATCCATCAAACCTCATCTTAGGAGGAGCTGACTCAGGTGTCAAGACAAGAAGACAACTGAATCAGAACTCACAATCATCTATGTTCTGCTGGTGTGCTTTCCTATCCAACATTGAACCAGCTGACATAGAAGAAGCAATGACAGATAGCAATTGGATCACTGCTATGCAAGAAGAACTAAACCAATTCGAAAGAAATGAAGTCTGGGAATTGGTAGATCGTCCTGAAAACCACAATGTAGTAGGAACAAAGTGGGTATTCAAGAACAAGAAGGACGAAAATGATGTGATAACTAGAAATAAGGCTAGGCTAGTTGCAAAAGGATACTCTCAATCTGAAGGGATTGACTATGATGAAACCTTTGCTCCAGTAGCCAGATTAGAAGCCATACGACTGTTTCTAGCTTATGCATCATATATGGGCTTCAATGTATATCAAATGGATGTCAAGAGTGATTTTCTAAATGGTATTCTGGTAGAAGAAGTATATGTAGAGCAGCCTCCAGGTTTTGAAAAAGGTGATCAAGTATATCGACTGAAGAAGGCTCTCTATGGTCTAAAACAAGCCCCTAGAGCTTGGTATGACACATTGTCACAATTCCTACTTGACAATGGATATACAAAAGGCAAAGTGGATAGAACTCTTTTCAGAATACAAGAAGGAGAAGACATCCTAATGGTGCAAATATATGTAGATGATATTATATTTGGATCACCCAATCAAGAGATGTGCAAGAAGTTCTCTGAACTTATGCAAGGAAAGTTCGAAATGAGCATGATGGGTGAGATGAATTATTTCCTAGGACTTCAAGTTAAGCAGAGTTCAGAAGGGATCTTCATCAACCAGTCCAAGTATACCAAGAGCCTATTAGAAAGATTCAAAGCCCTACAAAGCAAGACTGCAAGGATTCCAATGATGACATCTTTCAAAATGGAACCAGATGAGTCTGGAAAGGCAGTTGATCAAGGTGAATATAGAGCACTGATTGGATCTCTACTATATCTTACAGCTAGCAGACCAGACATAACATTTGCTGTAGGAGTATGTGCTAGGTTTCAAGCAAACCCAAAGCAAAGTCATCTAGAAGCAGCAAGGAAGATTCTCAAGTACCTAAAAGGAACAGTCAACCTAGGACTATGGTACCCTGCTGATGACAATCTAGAATTGAGTGGCTATTCTGACTCAGACTATGGAGGATGTAGAATTGATAGGAAATCCACATCAGGAACCTGTCAATTTCTAGGCAACAAGCTGATATCATGGTTCTCTAAGAAGCAAACCTCAGTTGCAACCTCCACCACTGAAGCAGAATACATGGCAGCTGGTAGTTGTTGTAGTCAGCTGCTCTGGCTAGTTCAACAACTCAAGGATTACAATGTAGAGGCAAGAGAAGTCCCTATTTATTGTGATAGCAGCAGTGCCATTGCCATCACTCAAAATCCAGTCCTCCACACAAGGTGCAAGCATGTCGACATTCGACACCACTTCATAAGAGACCACCTTGAAAAGAAGGACATCAAGATGGAGAAAATTCACACAGATATCCAAAGAGCAGACATCTTGACTAAGCCCCTAGCTGAATAAAGGTTCAAAACCCTATGTTACAACTTAGGACTCCTGGACCCAAGCACATGAAGAAGGAAAGATCAGCTGAAAACCTCAGCTGACCCAAGTGCAGCAGACTAGGAGGATCAGATGAGGTGAATAGACACCCTCATCTTCAGGTAAGTTCTTTCCCAATGAAGACAAATAAAGCTGAGGGAAAACTTAGAGTCATCTAATCAAGGGGGAATCAATGATACCTTAAGAATCCTTGATGAAATACTCTAAAATCTGCATTGCATATCATATATATATATATACAGCAGACTTGAACAAAGTTATTTGATTTCTCTACTATAAGCAATGTATACTATGTATAATAATAAACTATTCTTCATAAAATACTTTATTTATATACATACATACAGTATACTATTGAGTTATACTTGGTTGGATTAATACACCATCCTCACCGACTCAACAGTATGCATGCACTGTACGGATTTCAAATAACTCTTGCTCAAAAATTTATAATTTCTGCATTCCATAAGATAAAGTCTGAATATCTTTAAATGTGAACCCTTAGATCAAGAATCTCATTGTTGATCTTAAGAAGTAACTTTTCAGAAATTCAGACCTATCAACTCTATAGTTTTGTCATTTTTCACTCCACTACCTCATTTCTACCCCTATAAAAGGAGGAAGTTATGAGAACACCTAAGAACACAAATCACCAACTATAATTTTTGTTTCAGGGATGGAGACAATCGAAAGAAAAGATGGAATGGAGATCATCCCTCAACCAAAGTCTTGGGTGAAGGAGATGAAGATTTGTCCAGAAGATGAAGATGATGCAGATCAGCATACTTGGTTTAACCAACATAAGTATGTCTATGAAAACTAGAGGAAAGAGAGAAGTCCTTATTGAAAACTAGAGGAAAGAGAGATGCAGAGGACAGAGTAGCAAACAAGCAGAGCTTCTTCTCCGGGGGGAAGTTCTACATGGAGAGCTTGTTGTCAAAAGCTATTGTGTCTAAACAGAACATGAAGGCTGAGTCCATGGCCCTCTCTTCGACTCCATTGAAGCCTCTTCCAATCTTCCTTCTCTTTCAAGAGTAGCGAAGAGATTCAATTAGGACACATTTGATGCTACAACCCATCTGATGATGAGGAACATCAGATGGTAAGGGCAACCTGAACCAGTGGGATACCATCCAGGCTGATATACATATTGATTTGATGGTCCTACTTGATTCAGAGATAGAGCTGGAAGATCCATCAAACCAGGTTGGATCACCACTCACAATAAAGCTGGAAGATCCATCATCCAGGTTGGATCATCACAGCAACAATGAAGGATCCATCAAGCCAAGTTGGACCTTCAAAGCACAGAAGATTTACTCAGCAAATCTCAATCCTCCACTCAGCTGATCAGAAGACCAACTCAGCTGACCAGAAGACTTCCAAGAGAAATCAGCAGACCTTTTCAGGAAATCAGAAGACTTCACTCTGCT
Source organism: Galeopsis tetrahit (assembly GCA_963675135.1). Taxonomy (NCBI): domain Eukaryota; kingdom Viridiplantae; phylum Streptophyta; class Magnoliopsida; order Lamiales; family Lamiaceae; genus Galeopsis; species Galeopsis tetrahit. The sequence goes on from OY776131.1 coordinate 44,675,111, forward strand.
GATCAGATCACTTGATTTTTGAGTTTAATGACTATCTTTGATCATGTAATTCATTCTAGATTTATTCCTGAATGTAATTAAACAAATTGGCCTATATAAGGAATGCAATTCACTTATAAAAAACGGTCTTGATGATCAATTCTTGCCACAAAATTAGTCACAACGGCTATTTTTGGTAATGATGTCATTAATACTCAATTACCAAATTGCCAGCAAATCAACTGTTGCCACATGGCAAATTCAGCCGGCAAATTTAAAGAAAGGCCCAAAATCAAAGAAGGAAAATCTTGGGCTCTACTCCACAATTAAACCCAATTCTGACCGTTAGATCAAGAATTGTTGGAGTATATATACACACCCTTAAAACCTCTTCCAAACCCTTTCGCTCACAATACCCTATTGCTTTCAATACTCTCTCGTTCTGCAAATTTCTTTCAAGCTCTCAAAACCCTAACACTCGAAATATACTATGGCAATCATTGAAATTTACGACGAGAAGACCAAGAGCACTGGCACCTTGGATGCTGCAAAGTGGTCCAAGGAAGGGAAGATGTTCACAGAGAATGCTCTGTTTTTCAAAGGCAAACACACAGCTGCAAACAAGGAAATCCTTCTCCGTTGCATCAACCTCAACCTGCGAGAGTTTCTGGAAGCAGCACCCACCAATGTCTATGAACAAGATGTGCTGGCTTTCTATGCAAACGCTGTGATGAAGGGATCGTATGTTGAAAGTGTCATGGGTGGACACAAGGTCAAGGTAACAAGGGAAATCCTTCAGGAACTGTTTGGTTTGTCAAGGGGGAAAATCAATATCTCCACCTACATCATGAATAAGGAGAAAAAGTACATGGAGATGTTCACTGATGGGAGAATCAACGCTGCTGATGCCTCTGGACTCAAGAAATCCCAATTAGAACCTAAGTTTCAAACCCTGATGGATATAGCAGGCAAGATGCTGCAAGGTAACACTTTCAGCCATGATGTTGTTACCACCTTGAAGGTTAGAGTTATGGCTGCAATCTGGGATCAGATTGATGGAGACTGGCAAGGGCTTTTCTTGGACAGAATTGCTCTTGAAGCCAAGAAGGTGACTTTGGACCTTCAATCAAGAGAATGGAAGGTAATCTCAACTGTCAGCTTTGTCAACAAGCTGAGTATCATCCTTCCAGAAGTACTCCCAAGAAAGTACAAGATGGGACCTCACAAGACCTTCCACATCTCCAAATATTATTTAAGGAAGGACGCTCTTGCTGAGGCAGCAAGGTTGAAAGAAGAGAGGAAGAAGCTGTTAGCTGAAGCATCTTCCAAAGATGTTATTGAAAAGGCAGAAGAGTCCACTCATAACTCTGCTGCTGAAGAAGAAGAGGAGCCATCGAAAGAAGAGGCTCAAAAGAAGGTTGCTGAAGAGGATGATGATGACAATCAGACCTTAGCACAAAGAAGATATCTGATCAGATCAGGGCTCATCTCCCCATCTGATTCAGATATCACTCCCACTGCCTCTCCTTTGAAAAAAGCAGGTACTTCTAACCCCTCTCTCACTTTCACACCTTCTAAACTATCAAAGGGTCAGAAGAGAAAGAAGAACACTTCTTCTTTCACAAAGAAAGCCAAGAAATCCAGGCTCCCTACTCCAATGAGCATAGCCCCTATTTCATCCTTCAACCCTTCTGATGATACCAACCCATCTGAACCCTCACACACTGATGCCCAAATCCCTGCTGATACTCACACAGCAGAGGAACAAGCCCAGCCTAACCCTGCTGATGTTCAAACAGCAGACAACCAACCTCAGACCACCTCCACACAACCTGCTGATGATCAAACTCAGATTATATCCACAATCCTTGCTGATATTCAAACAACAAATGTCCAAGATCATCAAGCTCAAACACCTACTGATCTTCAAGAAGAAACTGAACCAGACCAGCAGACCCATAACCCTGTTGATGAACAAATTACTTGTTGGTACCTGAACGAGTAGTGAATGGGTTTAAAGTCTAGAGGGGAGGGGTGAATAGACTTTAAAACTTTTTCAAACAGATTGCTATGTCAACTGGACTGCAAGTCTGCTGGTCCAGATGACTATAGTGATCTGACTGAGGAGGTTATATGCGGAATTATGGTGGCCCTGGTTTAGACTCGTTCTTGTAACTTGTTTTACTTAATGAAAATACTCAGCTGATGCTGGTTTGAAAGTTATGGCCTTGTTTTGAAGAGTGTTGAAATCACAGTATGCACTATATAATAATGAATGTAAATGCAGAAATGTAAAGTGCAGAAAGTAAATAACACCGGATTTATAGTGGTTCGGATATACGTTCCTACGTCCACTCTCACGTCCTAACGTGATGTTTAATCCCTTTAATTTCCACAAATTACAAGGGTCTTGACCTTTATAGTCCCAAGGTTAGGACTTTGAGATCTGAGCCGTCCTAACAGCTACGGTCTCCACAAGTGATTGTAAGCACTTGCACTTTAAGGGGTTTCAAAAACTTTAACCTTTCGGTGAGGGTTTGGGGTTTTTGAGGTGTATCCAACTAATGGTTCAAGCTTATAATTTTGCTTAACCACTATGCCTAAAACAATTGATATACAATATGAACAGGTTTCAGGTTCTTAAGGGTTGGATAGAAATCACTTAAGAGCTATAGATAATCTAATGGTTTCTGGCTCTTTTGAGAATTCTTAGAACTGTATGGCTTTAGCTTTGATTGCTTGCTTGGCTTGTTGAATTCTCTCTTGTTACTTCTTCTTCGTGATTTCTCATCCTCTTGTATTTATAATGGAGATTGGTTGCAACTAGCCGTTGGAGTTGACTAGCCGTTTGAACAATCTTTCCATAATAGCTTGATTCCTTGATTCCAGCCGCTTGATTGCTTCAATCCTGGGATCATGTCAATCTTCTAAATAAGGTAGGTCTTCGTTTGAATTGCAAGATGACTTAGGAATCAGCCGAGTCCTGGAAGAGCACATAGTCTTCTGATCTGTACTTCTAGTCTTCTGACTACTCTTCTGGCCTTAAGTCTTCTGTCTTCTGATATCAGACGAGTAACACTCTTCTGATCTGGAAATTCTTTGTACTGCTTTTAGGCCATCTTCAATCTGGGACTCCATCAGATAGGTAGGTATACAAGCACCTTAACTTATCTGGTCTTCAAGGATCTTCTAGTCTTCATGTCTTCTACTCTTCTCATCTTGAGGATAGGCATGTAAGCCAGGACTGTGCTGATCAGCTGATATCAATACAGTTGATCACACAAGACTAGTCTAAGCTGTTCTATACAAGTCAGCTGATCCTATTACATTTATAAACTCTAAGTGTTTTGGCCATCAAAACTATTCTAACATCAAGTGGGGCTTAGGGTGAATTTATATCCCAACAATTTCCCCCTTTTTGATGAAGCCAAAACTATACTTGATAAATGCTTTTAATGAAATAAGATAAGAGTTTATAACATGCTAAGACTTGAAGTATCTGATGAAGACAATGAGAGTTTGTCTTGTAAGCAAAAAGAACTAGAACTTGAATATAGATAGAACTTTTACAGATTACAAGTAATAGTTTCTTTAAACTTCTAAGCTAGTCTTCATCAGGTCTTCTGATCTTCAAATGCGGTAGGCAAGGTACAGACGAGCTCGAACTTCTTCCATGTGCTGTACATCTGTAACATTCTCCTCTTCATAGATCTTGTACAGAATCTTCTTGATTTCTATCATGTTGGCTCTTCCTGAATCCAGAAGGGGTGCATCCCATTTGGGTTCTTCAGGAGTTAGGATTCTGCAGTTGTCAAGTCCTTTGGCTGTCTTGACAATTTCTTCCCAGAACTCTGGATCTTCAATGTTCATGAACTGGGAGAATTGAAGAAATTCTTCTTCATAAGAAGGGAGAGGGCCAAATTTCCTTACTATGTGGTGTTGAATTTGCCACTTCTTCTTCAGGGGATACCATCTTGGTAGCTCATCTTGAAGGGCTAAGTAATCCACATAATTGCTATCAAACACCAGGACCTTGTCTTCTTGTGCTTTCCTGAGTTTGGCAATTCTTCTTTCAAATTTGGCTTTGACTGCCTTCGCATCATTCAGCTTCTTTTGCTTAAGCTCTTGAGCTTCAAGCAATTTCTTTTTCTTCAACTTTAGAGCCTCTTTCTCTTCTGCAGTAGGCTCTGCTGGAGCTGATTTCTTGCTGGTCTGAGCTGACTGAGCTTGCTCATCTGCCTTTCTTTTCCTTGTCATTCTCTTTTCAGGAACTTGTTCTACAGGAGCAGTGATCTATAGACTCTTGGCATGAGCTTGAGTGGGTGCTTGAGTATCTTCTAGAACAATTTCTTTGCCTTTGCCTTGCCTGTTCTTGATTTTGCTCTTTAAACCACCCAAGGTTTCAGTCAAGTCATCTTGTGCTACTACCAGTTCAGCTTGCTGGGCAATAGACTTCTCTAGAGCCTTTATCAACATATCTTCCCCCTTTTTGGCTTCAGCAAGTGCAGCCGCAAAAGGCTTCATGGAATTCATGATTTCCACTTTCAGAGTTTGTTTCAGTGCCATGGCATTGACCTTGGCAACTTGGGTCAGATGGGTTATGCTGTGCTCTAGAACTTCAGCATGTGAATTGGAGGAGGAGGCAGCTTCAAATCTAGTCGTAAGTGCTTCCAACTTGGCTGCTGTCTCCTTCAGCTGAGTCTGCAGTTTCTCATTCTCCTCTGCAGTTGTTTTAAGAAGAGCTTGTCCTTCAGTGGCTCTTGCTTCAGCATCCTCAATTCTTGTCTTGTAGGTGGTCTCCATGCGGTGCATCTCATCAGTGTAAAGATCAGCAAACCTTTTGGAGGTGTCAGCTGACAACTTCTGATAGGTACTCAAGTATTCTCCTATCTGCTGATGAAGTGCTTCACCAAACTTGTCTTCAACGTCAAGAATCTGGTCATGAAGACGAGTCTTCTGTTCCTTGCAGCTTTCTCAACATATCTTCCTAGCTGCAGGCCTAAACCTTTCTCAAAGTGCAAGTCTATTGCAGCTTTGACCTGGGAGCAGATGTCTGCTGTATGGTCAACAGATGGGGTAGAAGTAGAGGGTGTACCTTGAGGCTTTGGATGAACAATTAATGCTTTGCCTCTTTCTTCGGCTGATAGGTACTCCTCATTGAGGTAGCAGGTAGTTGCCTTAGTCAGATGGGTCATGAGTCGTCTGCCTGCATCCTCTTGATTGTCAATGAAGTGAGCTGGTATTCAGACTACTTCTCTTTCAATCTCTTCTTTGTCAGCTGGTGCAGCTGAGTCTTCAGCAGGGGCAGCTGAGTCTTCCACCAAGGCTGGTGCAGCTGATTCCTTCATCTTTGCTTGTTCAGCTGTCTGCTGATCCGATGAACCTACTGGGATAGGGACATCAGCAGTGGAAACTCCTAGGATCCGGTTGCAGACTGCAGTTAGTGCCTCATCTGATAGCAGCTGAGCAAAGGATTGAACTTGAGCAACTTCCTTTTGCTCCATCTCCCAGTCGAGGAAGTTTTCCTTTCCTCCCATTCCTTCCATGACCTCAAGAAGGTCATCTACATCATCTCTTCTGAGCTCAATCCAAGTGCATACCCTAAGCACTTGTTCAAACTGGATTGAAGTCTCATCAACTCCAGGGATGGTGGTCTTGAGCAGGTTGGCTATCTTCATCCTCATTATCTTTTCTGTTTGGCACATGGGGTAGTGCACCATTCTGAACTGAGGTTGAGAAGGACCAGGTTGAACCAGGTCTTCTGGTGCCAAGTCTTCTGGAGCAGAAGGGACAATAATGGTAGGGGTTTGGGTAGTTGGGGCATTATCCTCTGCTGTGTGAGTATCAGCAGGGATTTGGGAAGTGATTTTTTCTTGTTGGGTAGGAGGTTGAGATTGATCTTCAGTAATTTGTTCATCAGCAGGGTTATGGGTCTGCTGGTCTGGTTCAGTTTCTTCTTGAAGATCAGTAGGTGTTTGAGCTTGATGATCTTGGACATTTGCTGTTTGAATATCAGCAAGGATTGTGGATATAATCTGAGTTTGATCATCAGCAGGTTGTGTGGAGGTGGTCTGAGGTTGGTTGTCTGCTGTTTGAACATCAGCAGGGTTAGGCTGGTCTTGTTCCTCTGCTGTGTGAGTATCAGCAGGGATTTGGGCATCAGTGTGTGAGGGTTCAGATGGGTTGGTATCATCAGAAGGGTTGAAGGATGAAATAGGGGCTATGCTCATTGGAGTAGGGAGCCTGGATTTCTTGGCTTTCTTTGTGAAAGAAGAAGTGTTCTTCTTTCTCTTCTGACCCTTTGATAGTTTAGAAGGTGTGAAAGTGAGAGAGGGGTTAGAAGTACCTGCCTTTTTCAAAGGAGAGGCAGTGGGAGTGACATCTGAATCAGATGGGGAGATGAGCCCTGATCTGATCAGATATCTTCTTTGTGCTAAGGTCTGATTGTCATCATCATCCTCTTCAGCAACCTTCTTTTGAGCCTCTTCTTTCGATGGCTCCTCTTCTTCTTCAGCAGCAGAGTTATGAGTGGACTCTTCTGCCTTTTCAATAACATCTTTGGAAGATGCTTCAGCTAACAGCTTCTTCCTCTCTTCTTTCAACCTTGCTGCCTCAGCAAGAGCGTCCTTCCTTAAATAATATTTGGAGATGTGGAAGGTCTTGTGAGGTCCCATCTTGTACTTTCTTGGGAGTACTTCTGGAAGGATGATACTCAGCTTGTTGACAAAGCTGACAGTTGAGGTTACCTTCCATTCTCTTGATTGAAGGTCCAAAGTCACCTTCTTGGCTTCAAGAGCAATTATGTCCAAGAAAAGCCCTTGCCAGTCTCCATCAATCTGATCCCAGATTGCAGCCATAACTCTAACCTTTAGAGTAGTAACAGCATCATGACTGAATGTGTTACCTAGCAACATCTTGCCTGCTATATCCATCAGGGTTTGGAACTTAGGTTCTAGTTGGGATTTCTTGAGTCCAGAGGCATCAGCAGCCTTGATTCTCCCATCAGTGAACATCTCCATGTACTCTTTCTCCTTATTCATGATGTAGGTGGAGATATTGATTTTCCCCCTTGACAAACCAAACAGTTCCTGAAGGATTTCCCTTGTTACCTTGACCTTGTGTCCACCCATGACACTTTCAACATACGATCCCTTCATCACAGCGTTTGCATAGAAAGCCAGCACATCTTGTTCATAGACATTGGTGGGTGCTGCTTCCAGAAACTCTCGCAGGTTGAGGTTGATGCAACGGAGAAGGATTTCCTTGTTTGCAGCTGTGTGTTTGCCTTTGAAAAACAGAGCATTCTCTGTGAACATCTTCCCTTCCTTGGACCACTTTGCAGCATCCAAGGTGCCAGTGCTCTTGGTCTTCTCGTCGTAAATTTCAATGATTGCCATAGTATATTTCGAGTGTTAGGGTTTTGAGAGCTTGAAAGAAATTTGCAGAACGAGAGAGTATTGAAAGCAATAGGGTATTGTGAGCGAAAGGGTTTGGAAGAGGTTTTAAGGGTGTGTATATATACTCCAACAATTCTTGATCTAACGGTCAGAATTGGGTTTAATTGTGGAGTAGAGCCCAAGATTTTCCTTCTTTGATTTTGGGCCTTTCTTTAAATTTGCCGGCTGAATTTGCCATGTGGCAACAGTTGATTTGCTGGCAATTTGGTAATTGAGTATTAATGACATCATTACCAAAAATAGCCGTTGTGACTAATTTTGTGGCAAGAATTGATCATCAAGGCCGTTTTTTATAAGTGAATTGCATTCCTTATATAGGCCAATTTGTTTAATTACATTCAGGAATAAATCTAGAATGAATTACATGATCAAAGATAGTCATTAAACTCAAAAATCAAGTGATCTGATCAGCAGAGTGAAGCCTTCTGATTTCCTGAAAAGGTCTGCTGATTTCTCTTGGAAGTCTTCTGGTCAGCTGAGTTGGTCTTCTGATCAGCTGAGTGGAGGATTGAGATTTGCTGAGTAAATCTTCTGTGCTTTGAAGGTCCAACTTGGCTTGATGGATCCTTCATTGTTGCTGTGATGATCCAACCTGGATGATGGATCTTCCAGCTTTATTGTGAGTGGTGATCCAACCTGGTTTGATGGATCTTCCAGCTCTATCTCTGAATCAAGTAGGACCATCAAATCAATATGTATATCAGCCTGGATGGTATCCCACTGGTTCAGGTTGCCCTTACCATCTGATGTTCCTCATCATCAGATGGGTTGTAGCATCAAATGTGTCCTAATTGAATCTCTTCGCTACTCTTGAAAGAGAAGGAAGATTGGAAGAGGCTTCAATGGAGTCGAAGAGAGGGCCATGGACTCAGCCTTCATGTTCTGTTTAGACACAATAGCTTTTGACAACAAGCTCTCCATGTAGAACTTCCCCCCGGAGAAGAAGCTCTGCTTGTTTGCTACTCTGTCCTCTGCATCTCTCTTTCCTCTAGTTTTCAATAAGGACTTCTCTCTTTCCTCTAGTTTTCATAGACATACTTATGTTGGTTAAACCAAGTATGCTGATCTGCATCATCTTCATCTTCTGGACAAATCTTCATCTCCTTCACCCAAGACTTTGGTTGAGGGATGATCTCCATTCCATCTTTTCTTTCGATTGTCTCCATCCCTGAAACAAAAATTATAGTTGGTGATTTGTGTTCTTAGGTGTTCTCATAACTTCCTCCTTTTATAGGGGTAGAAATGAGGTAGTGGAGTGAAAAATGACAAAACTATAGAGTTGATAGGTCTGAATTTCTGAAAAGTTACTTCTTAAGATCAACAATGAGATTCTTGATCTAAGGGTTCACATTTAAAGATATTCAGACTTTATCTTATGGAATGCAGAAATTATAAATTTTTTAGCAAGAGTTATTTGAAATCCGTACAGTGCATGCATACTGTTGAGTCGGTGAGGATGGTGTATTAATCCAACCAAGTATAACTCAATAGTATACTGTATGTATGTATATAAATAAAGTATTTTATGAAGAATAGTTTATTATTATACATAGTATACATTGCTTATAGTAGAGAAATCAAATAACTTTGTTCAAGTCTGCTGTATATATATATATATGATATGCAATGCAGATTTTAGAGTATTTCATCAAGGATTCTTAAGGTATCATTGATTCCCCCTTGATTAGATGACTCTAAGTTTTCCCTCAGCTTTATTTGTCTTCATTGGGAAAGAACTTACCTGAAGATGAGGGTGTCTATTCACCTCATCTGATCCTCCTAGTCTGCTGCACTTGGGTCAGCTGAGGTTTTCAGCTGATCTTTCCTTCTTCATGTGCTTGGGTCCAGGAGTCCTAAGTTGTAACATAGGGTTTTGAACCTTTATTCAGCTAGGGGCTTAGTCAAGATGTCTGCTCTTTGGATATCTGTGTGAATTTTCTCCATCTTGATGTCCTTCTTTTCAAGGTGGTCTCTTATGAAGTGGTGTCGAATGTCGACATGCTTGCACCTTGTGTGGAGGACTGGATTTTGAGTGATGGCAATGGCACTGCTGCTATCACAATAAATAGGGACTTCTCTTGCCTCTACATTGTAATCCTTGAGTTGTTGAACTAGCCAGAGCAGCTGACTACAACAACTACCAGCTGCCATGTATTCTGCTTCAGTGGTGGAGGTTGCAACTGAGGTTTGCTTCTTAGAGAACCATGATATCAGCTTGTTGCCTAGAAATTGACAGGTTCCTGATGTGGATTTCCTATCAATTCTACATCCTCCATAGTCTGAGTCAGAATAGCCACTCAATTCTAGATTGTCATCAGCAGGGTACCATAGTCCTAGGTTGAATGTTCCTTTTAGGTACTTGAGAATCTTCCTTGCTGCTTCTAGATGACTTTGCTTTGGGTTTGCTTGAAACCTAGCACATACTCCTACAGCAAATGTTATGTCTGGTCTGCTAGCTGTAAGATATAGTAGAGATCCAATCAGTGCTCTATATTCACCTTGATCAACTGCCTTTCCAGACTCATCTGGTTCCATTTTGAAAGATGTCATCATTGGAATCCTTGCAGTCTTGCTTTGTAGGGCTTTGAATCTTTCTAATAGGCTCTTGGTATACTTGGACTGGTTGATGAAGATCCCTTATGAACTCTGCTTAACTTGAAGTCCTAGGAAATAATTCATCTCACCCATCATGCTCATTTCGAACTTTCCTTGCATAAGTTCAGAGAACTTCTTGCACATCTCTTGATTGGGTGATCCAAATATAATATCATCTACATATATTTGCACCATTAGGATGTCTTCTCCTTCTTGTATTCTGAAAAGAGTTCTATCCACTTTGCCTTTTGTATATCCATTGTCAAGTAGGAATTGTGACAATGTGTCATACCAAGCTCTAGGGGCTTGTTTTAGACCATAGAGAGCCTTCTTCAGTCGATATACTTGATCACCTTTTTCAAAACCTGGAGGCTGCTCTTCATATACTTCTTCTACCAGAATACCATTTAGAAAATCACTCTTGACATCCATTTGATATACATTGAAGCCCATATATGATGCATAAGCTAGAAACAGTCGTATGGCTTCTAATCTGGCTACTGGAGCAAAGGTTTCATCATAGTCAATCCCTTCAGATTGAGAGTATCCTTTTGCAACTAGCCTAGCCTTATTTCTAGTTATCACATCATTTTCGTCCTTCTTGTTCTTGAATACCCACTTTGTTCCTACTACATTGTGGTTTTCAGGACGATCTACCAATTCCCAGACTTCATTTCTTTCGAATTGGTTTAGTTCTTCTTGCATAGCAGTGATCCAATTGCTATCTGTCATTGCTTCTTCTATGTCAGCTGGTTCAATGTTGGATAGGAAAGCACACCAGCAGAACATAGATGATTGTGAGTTCTGATTCAGTTGTCTTCTTGTCTTGACACCTGAGTCAGCTCCTCCTAAGATGAGGTTTGATGGATGGTTGTTTCTCCATGTATGCCTCACAGGAGTATCTGCATTGGATGAGCTTGGATTCTCATCTGATCTAGTGCCATCAGGAGGGTTGACTTGATTAGGTCGATCATCATCTGTATCTTGAGTGTCAAAAAGATCATTCCCCCTGGCATTTGGGATTGGTGCATCTTGATTCTGGTCAGCTTGTCCTGCTTGAGTTTGAGATCTAGTGACAGGTCTATGAGGCTTATCCTCCTCTGGTTCTTCAGGGAAAGGTTCATTGACTTCAATGAACTCATCTGGTTTGGACTTGATCACTAGATGTCTCATCTGATCTGCAGCTGAGTTTGTTTCTACTGCATTCTTTTCACAAGATTCATCAAAAACAACATGAGGTGTTTCTTCCACAAGAAGGGTTCGTTTGTTGAGTACTCTAAATGCTTTGCTAGTTGAGGAGTATCCTAAAAATATCCCCTCATCTGCTTTGGCATCAAAAGCATTCAACTTACTCTTCCCATTGTTGTGAATGAAACACTTACAACCAAATATATGAAAGTAAGATACTCTAGGTTTTCTTCCTTTCCATAGTTCATATGGGGTTTTCTCATGTATTTTATGAATACCTGACCTGTTTTGAGTGTGACAAGCTGTGTTGATGGCTTTTGCCCATAGCTTCTTGGGAGTGGAGAATTCAGCAAGGAGTGTTCGGGCAGCTTCTTTGAGTGTTCTGACTCTTCTTTCAACTACACCATTCTGTTGTGGTGTTCTTGCTGCACTTGTCTCATGCTGAATACCATTAGAAGTACAATAGGCAATAATATAAGAGTTAATGAATTCAGTGCCTTTGTCACTTCTAATTTTCACAATTGGTTCTCCTTTCTCTACTTGGATCCTCTTCAATAGTTCAGGGAGCTTCTGCTGTGTTTCACTCTTCTTGTATAAGAAGATAACCCAAGTAAACTTGGAATAATCATCTACAACAATAAGAGTGTACTTCCTCCCTGTTAGAGTGGTTGGAGTGATTGGTCCAAAGAGATCCATGTGAAGCAGTTCAAGAACTCTGCTGGTTGATGCTGTCTTCTTGGTCTTGAAGGAGACCTTTGTTTGCTTTCCTTGTTGACATGCATCACACACCTGATCTTTACAGTAGAGTTCATTAGGCAGACCATCAACTAAGGATTCCCTTGCTAACTTGTTCATAGTCTTAAAGTTCAGATGACTAAGACGTTTGTGCCATAGCCAGCTGACATCTTTAGGGCTCTTCACAAGCAGACATGTATCCTTAGGACAGCTGTTCCAATTTGCAAGATACATACTTCCCTTTCTAGATCCTGTTAGAAGGTTTTGTTTTGTTCTCTTATCACTTATGAGACACTCATCTTTAGAGAATTTGACTGAGTAACCAGTGTCACAAAAGTGAGAAACAGATAATAAATTAAACTTAAGACCTTCTACATATGATACATCATGTACCTCAATGTCACCATTTTTAAGGGTGCCATATCCTTTTGTGTTACCATGCGCGTTATCACCAAAGAAGACTTTTGGACCTTTCTTTTCTATGTAGTTGGTCAGCAGGGCTTTGGTTCCTGTCATGTGAGTTGAGCATCCACTATCTATGTACCAAGTTTCTCCTGCTAGACCTCCTCTTCTGTATAGGTCCCTCCTTTCCTGCAAGAAAAGTTAAGTCTTAGGTACCCATTTTGTTTTGGGTCCTTGGGTGTTAGTACTACCCTTGGGAACCCACATATACATTGGTCGTTTGAACAACCTTGAGCACTTGAGTTGTTTCCCTCGGGCATCACAGAACCAAATCTTACCAGTCAGCACCTTGGACTGATCTGATTTGTCCTTAGTGTCAGCTAAGTAATAGTCAAATGGTTTCCATTTATAGGAGTGTACATACATGATCTTTTGACTAGTTACATTCGGCCTGGGTGCATTAGCTGGTCGATGCACACGATTATATGGACCATACTCTTCTGTTCTCACAATATCATAAGAGATAGGGGGTGCAAAGAGAACAGATTTGTTTGAAGAAGACTTCTTCTTCTTGGCTGGAGCAGCATACAGCTGAGACTGTCTCAGCCGAGATGGTCTAGGCTGTTTGCTGTTCCTCTGTACAGGCTTGGGGTTAGCTTATCCTTTACCATTTTTGGTTTTGGGATAGTTAGCCTTAGCTGGTACAGATGCCTTTTGGTTCATATTAGGTTCATTGTGTTTAGAACACTCGCCCTTTTCATGTGTCTGAGTAGTGCACTTGTTAGGTGTACTACCCCCAGCTGGAGAGGATGTAGATGGGTTGAGTTCATAGCCAAAACCCATCTTATTGCCATTTGATCTATAATACTCAGAGATACTTTCAATAGTAGTAGAGGCTTTATTGAACTCTGATATCTTTTGATTTAGGCATTCCTTCTCCTTTTCTAAGAGCTTGTGTGCTTGGAAGAGGTCATCGAATTTGGATTGTAGTGAACGAAGTTCCTTAGTTTCTAAAGCTTGAGTTTGTAACATCCCCTCATACAACTGAGTTATTGTGGTATTTTCTTCCTTAAGAAGCTCCACTTCTCTGGTCAATCTTTCATTCATTGTGGCCAGCTCAGGGGTGTTATCAAACTTAACCTTTTTCAACTTAGCAATTTCTTTCCTTAGATCCTTATTCTCCTCTTCCACTTCTATAAAAGCTCTAGTGGCAATATCCAGATCACCTTTTACTTTTCTTAAAGATTGATAATAGGTGTCTTCTGATTCGCCTTCAGATGAGTTTATCTCATCTGATTGTGAAAAAATAGGTGAATGGAAAGTAGTAGTATAGGAGTTTACCTCATTTTCACCTATGGCCATCATAGCTAGGTCATCTGAATCATCTGAGAAGATTTGGCAGTCTGGTGATGTAGGGAGTTCATCACTTTGATATTCAGATTCTTCAGTCACCATAGCTTTCTTGTCTGAAGTTCTTCTTGGCCTTCTTTCTTCTTTGTCATCCAAATCCAGCTCAGGACATTCATAGACATAGTGTCCTGGTTTGCGACAGTTGAAGCATGATCCAGGTTTCTGATTTGAGTTGCCTTTCCTTGGAGGAGTGGCATCTCTTCTTCTAGATCCTCGGCTGTCAGATGACTCCACATCCTTTCTAGGATGTCTTTCTGGTGTTCTTTCTCTGGAACCTCTGGAGGGTGAACTTGCTCTTCTATCTTTGTAGTTTCTATAGAATTTTCTATATTTGCTGTTGAGAGTGTTCATCCTTTCGAATCTCTTGATCATAAGAGCCATTTGTTCCTTCAGACTCATGTCTGATCCTTCACAGTCTTCTGTTTTCAGAGAGGCCTTGCCAGATGAGGTACTTGCAGCTTTTGTATTGGCTGCCTTGAAGGCTACAGTCTTGGAGGTAGATGGGGCTGCAGTTGACTCATCACTTCCTGAGTTTTCTTCTCTGTCAAGGTCATATTCATGAGCTTTTAGGTTCTGAAATAGAGTTTGAGTAGACCACTTCTTGATATCTTGAGTATCTTTGATGATGGTCTTCTTGAGTTTCCATCTCTTGGGTAAAGAGTCCAAGATCTTCAAGTTTTTCTCTCTATTTGTATACTTCTTGCCTAGAGATTCAATCTCATTTATGATCTTTGTACATCTATTGTCCAGCTGATCAATAGTTTCTCCTGGATGCATCTTGAGGTGTTCAAACTTCTTGACTGCTGTTGACAATTTGCTTTCCTTGATCAGCTCAGTTCCTTCACAGAGGAGTGCCAATGCCTCCCACATCTCTCTGGCTGACTCACAGTGGATGACCTTTGCAATGTACTCATTTGGAAGAGTTTGCATTATGTAATCTTGAGCAATGCTATCAAGGTTTGATTGCTTCATCTCTTCTGGTGTGAGATCCCTCATGGGCTTGGGAACCAGTTCTCCAACTGGGACTTCTGGATCACCATTTGCAGTGTTGACTGTCATGATGGTGATTGGGCCTTCAGTGATTACTGACCACATCTTGTAGTGGACTGATGTGAGATTCTTCCTCATCCTGATCTTCCAGTAATCATAATCCTCAACTGAAAACTTAGGCAACTTACGCATGTTAGCACTCAAGCTGTATGAGTTTTCAAAAACAAGTTTTCCAAAAAGATCTGTTCAAGAGGACTACAGAAAGACTCCCTCAAGTCTTCTGATAATCTAGAGACAGTAGTCCGTTAGAACCACTGCTCTGATACCACTTGTTGGTCCCTGAACGAGTAGTGAATGGGTTTAAAGTCTAGAGGGGAGGGGTGAATAGACTTTAAAACTTTTTCAAACAGAGTTGGGAACCTCTTCTGATTGCTATGTCAACTGGACTGCAAGTCTGCTGGTCCAGATGACTATAGTGATCTGACTGAGGAGGTTATATGCGGAATTATGGTGGCCCTGGTTTAGACTCGTTCTTGTAAATTGTTTTACTTAATGAAAATACTCAGCTGATGCTGGTTTGAAAGTTATGGCCTTGTTTTGAAGAGTGTTGAAATCACAGTATGCACTATATAATAATGAATGTAAATGCAGAAATGTAAAGTGCAGAAAGTAAATAACACCGGATTTATAGTGGTTCGGATATACGTTCCTACGTCCACTCTCACGTCCTAACGTGATGTTTAATCCCTTTAATTTCCACAAATTACAAGGGTCTTGACCTTTATAGTCCCAAGGTTAGGACTTTGAGATCCGAGCCGTCCTAACAGCTACGGTCTCCACAAGTGATTGTAAGCACTTGCACTTTAAGGGGTTTCAAAAACTTTAACCTTTCGGTGAGGGTTTGGGGTTTTTGAGGTGTATCCAACTAATGGTTCAAGCTTATAATTTGCTTAACCACTATGCCTAAAACAATTGATATACAATATGAACAGGTTTCAGGTTCTTAAGGGTTGGATAGAAATCACTTAAGAGCTATAGATAATCTAATGGTTTCTGGCTCTTTTGAGAATTCTTAGAACTGTATGGCTTTAGCTTTGATTGCTTGCTTGGCTTGTTGAATTCTCTCTTGTTACTTCTTCTTCGTGATTTCTCATCCTCTTGTATTTATAATGGAGATTGGTTGCAACTAGCCGTTGGAGTTGACTAGCCGTTTGAACAATCTTTCCATAATAGCTTGATTCCTTGATTCCAGCCGCTTGATTGCTTCAATCCTGGGATCGTGTCAATCTTCTAAATAAGGTAGGTCTTCGTTTGAATTGCAAGATGACTTAGGAATCAGCCGAGTCCTGGAAGAGCACATAGTCTTCTGATCTGTACTTCTAGTCTTCTGACTACTCTTCTGGCCTTAGGTCTTCTGTCTTCTGATATCAGACGAGTAACACTCTTCTGATCTGGAAATTCTTTGTACTGCTTTTAGGCCATCTTCAATCTGGGACTCCATCAGATAGGTAGGTATACAAGCACCTTAACTTATCTGGTCTTCAAGGATCTTCTAGTCTTCATGTCTTCTACTCTTCTCATCTTGAGGATAGGCATGTAAGCCAGGACTGTGCTGATCAGCTGATATCAATACAGTTGATCACACAAGACTAGTCTAAGTTGTTCTATACAAGTCAGCTGATCCTATTACATTTATAAACTCTAAGTGTTTTGGCCATCAAAACTATTCTAACATCAAGTGGGGCTTAGGATGAATTTATATCCCAACAAGATTAATGAGGAGAGGGGAAGAAAAGCTAAGGGCATCAAACACCCTGAAAGTAGCTCCAATGATGATGATTCCCCTGATGATCCCTCTAACCCCTCAAAACCCAACCATCCTGAAACCCCTCAAGCTAATCTCCCTAATCCTTCTGTATCTGAAAGACTCTCCAACCCTCCTAGAACCTATCATAGGAAAGGCTCTGTATCTTCAGAGATGTTGACCAAGGGTGGTAACACAACCAAAGACACATCTTCCAATGAAGGTTCTTCTGAACCCAAGGCACAGCCTAAAGATGTGGAGGTTCCTATTTTAGAGGCTGGTTTGGTTAAGGCCTATTCAGTGTCAGATGAGTTGGACACTGATCAGCCCTTAATCATTCAGGATGACTCAGTGGCTGTTGATATAAGCACTGTGATCTCCCCACAACTGCCATCTTTGAACCTTGTTGAAGGTGGAAATGCTGCAGGTCTAGGTGAAGGAGTTGAAAAGGAAATGATAGTTGAAAAACAAGAGGGAGTAGTAGATGAAAGAGATGTGGTGATCACTAGGATAGTGAGTGTACCACCAAATGAGGGTGATATAAGTGAGGAAGGGCAGGCTATTCTTGAAGTCAAATCTGAACTTCAGGAATCCCTTGATGAGAGGAGGCCTGTACCTTTAAGTGAGGAAATTATTAATGAAGGGAGAAAAGAAATAGTTGAAAATGAGGAGAAGACTGCTGATGTATCAGAGTCTTATGAAAAAGAAATTGAGGGAGGCAATTGTGTGTTTACTGACTCATTTGATTTGTCTGATATTGCAGGTATAACCTTTGATCAAATTTTTGCAGATGAACTCTTAACAGATGCACCCATTCAAGTTGATAGTGGATCAGCACAAGCTCTGCTTGGGATGCAATCAGATAAACTGGATTCCTTGGCTCATCAAGTCCAAACAGCTCATGCAGAAACTTCTGTAGCCTTGGATGAGCATGGAAGAACCTTAGCATCTGTAGAAATGAGGCTAACTGGCTCAGAAGATGTGGTGTTACCTACCTTGGAAGCAAGGATCAGTGGAGTTGAGACTGGTCTGCAAACCATCTCCACTGAAGTTATAAAAGCTAAAAACACCATGAGGTCAGTTTCAAAGGATGTAAAGAAAGAGCAATCTTTGCTAAGAATCAACCACAATAGGAATGTGAAGACATTGAGGTCAGTGGTGAAGAAAGCTCTTGGAAGAAAGACTGCCCTGCAAAGACAAAGAGCTGAAGAGCAAAGGCTTGCTATGGTGAAAGCAGCCTCAGAAAAATTTTCCCAAGAGGTATTGGCCAACATTGCTGAAGGTGCAGTGGCCAACCTCACTGAGCTTCTTAAGGCCCAACTAGATGCATCTCTAAAGACAACCATGGAGGAGGTTCAATAGAAAATGAAGCCTGTTCTAGCTTTCCTTAGCTTGAGCAGTGATAGGATGCAAAATATACATGATGAGAATGTATATCTGTTGGAGGAAATGAAGTCTCTCACCCAAGCCCAGTCCTTATTGGCATCTACTGTGAGTGAATTGAAGCCTGAATGTTTTGATGCTGCCAAAAAGGGGGAAAGGGAAAGAGCAAGGGCAAAAGATGCCTTAGTTATTGGAAGCCCAGTCAAAGGGGGAAAGGGTAAGGACATAGCTCCTGAAGGAAAGGGAAAGGAGCCAGCAGTGCTAAACTTGGAAGAACTGAATGAAGAGAAGCAGTTAGCACTTGCCTTGAAGAATTCAATGGCCTCAGCTCAAGAGGAAAGAGTGAGGTTACAGCAAAGGCCAGGTGGTGAGGTATCTGGTTTGGACAAAGATGCTGAAGGTGTCCAAACTAGAGGAAAGATCAAGAGGGCAAAAGGAAAGAAAAGACAAGTTGAGAAATTCACTGACTTTCCCAACAGCCTTGATCTTCCACCTGAATTCAGAGTTGTTGATGATGAGCCTATCTCAAAGAAGGCCAAAACTGCTGAAGAGCCCAAGAATGCTGAAGAAGACAAGTCTTCTGAAAAAGAAAAGTCTACTGAGACTAAGTCCACTGAAGGTGCCAAAGCTTCTGAAGATGTAGAGGAGCTGTATGAAGAAGGCTTTGGACCAGGACCCAAGAAGAAGAAAGTAGTGGTGCTAAATGATCCATCAAAGCTGTTTCATGAAGGGTATGGAAAAGACCCTGAAACTCAACAGAAACTGGGCATGATGAGGGCCCAAGAAAAGATGGAGTTGATGGATGAAGCACAAAGAGCAAGAGATAAGAGAAGAGCAGACTTCCAGAAGCCAAGAAGGAAGAGAGCAACCTATAACAAGATGAAGCCACAGCTATTGATCCCAATGGACACCAAATATCCTCACTTGGATAAATGGGTACCAAAACAGCTGAATGACTCATGGGAGGAAGCAAAAAGGGAGTTTGTCTATGATTACTATGTCATTGACAGATGGAATGGAAAGGATGCCAACTCCACTTTTGCTGAGTTCATGATAGAGTACTACAGAGAGCTTTATCAACAATTGTTTGCAGCTGCTGATATTGCAAGATTTGAACTCACTGTTCCCAAACCAATCATATACATGCCTCCAAAGCTTGAAGGATGGATTGATCAAGCAAGAATTCTGAGAGAATTCACAGAGATTCTCAAGCTAAACAAGATGGTTCTTGGACCTAAGGGAACAAACCAAGAAGCCATGGCTCTGAAAAGAAGAGTGTGGGCACAATATGGGATGTTGCCACCTCCTGAGGATGATCTTTGAAATGGCTAAGTCTTCTGACCTATCTTGATTGATCAACTATGCTGAAATATGGTCAAGAGTGCTGATGTGGTGTGCTGTGAAAATCTGTTTGCTCTGATATGCTTTGGATTGCTCTGATATGCTTTGGATTGCTCTGATATAAGCATAATTCTCTGATATCTGATGTTTTGCTCTGATCCAAATACTACTAAGTATTGTTAGTATTTGCTTTGATTCTAAAATTCTAGAAATATTTTGTATAGTGAAATGCTCTGATGTATTTAGTGTTAATGATTCATGCTCTGATATGTTAATTTCAACTATCAACATGCTTGTAATGATTTTCTAATGAATGATAGTTGAATTTTCTTTGAATCAAGAAACACTCATCTCTCTATGCCTATCTATGGAACCTATGTGCAACATGAATGGTGAGTACACTAACACATTGCTTTTCAGGATAATTGACCTCAGTCATGTCTTCTGAAGATAAATGTAATAAGTGTAGCTAAGTCACTTTTGCATAAGTTGTATAGGTTTTGGCATCATCAAAAAGGGGGAAATTGTTGGGAATAAAATGAGTTATGTTTTGATTGAATACCAAAACCCCCTGAGACATGCCTAAGTCAAATTGAATATGTTCTAGAAATGTTAGAACATATAGTATAAAGGCTAGATGAGGAGCTAATATGTTAGGTAGCTCTTAGATGATTAGATGCACAATTTGAGGGGGAACACATGCTTAGAAGTCCATCAAGAACAAGTCCCCTCAAGGCTCAAACTCTGGATTCAACATTAAGTCTTTTGAAGACCAACTATACTGATCAGGAGAGTTGTCCAGAGGAGTTGTCTCAGTACAAGAAATCAAGACCAAGTACTCTGAAAGTTGAGGTCAACTATGCTGAAGAAATAGAGACAACCATACCCTAGAAAACTACAAATCAACATGCTAAGATCACTTTGAAGTAAAGCAAAGGGTATAAGCCAAGTCATCTGAAAAAGAGCAAGCCAACCTTGCTGATAAGCAAGACTGCTGATAGTGATAAGGAGAGTTGTCCAAATGATGAGGAATGTTGTCCTATCAATGGAACAACCTTCAGAAGCCATGTCCAAGTCTTAACAAGAGAATCTGAAAGTCAGACATTGGGAAGAATGCTGCAGAATGAAGACAAAGTCTTAACAACCGTTTATTTCCCAAATGAGGACATGTCACTATCAAGATTCTGTCTTCTAAGTTGAAGAACTGAAAGAAGACATTTATGGACATTTGGGGCCTCTCCAACGGGCAAATCTTTCATTTGTCTATAAATACAGAAGTGTGAAGACCATTTGAAAGCATCCAACTAGCACTTCAACAGAATCCAACTACACAAGAATTCTGAAGCTGTTAGAACTTACATAGCTTTCAAAGACTATCTTAGTCTTCAAACACTTCTTCTAAGCTGAACTACATTGTATATCCATACATAAGCTTAGAGAGATATCCTATCCTTATACACTGGTCTTCATTGTAAAGGATATCTCATTAGTTGGAACCTTACTTCAATCCTCATATCTTTCAAGAGTGAAAGTGAGAAGGTTGTAGTAGTAGAAGTGGTAGGAGCTGACTGTTGAGAGAAGAACAGTTCAGTTCTGAGTTGAGAAGAGGGTACTAGGACTCTAGACATCCTAGGGATCAATTCACCAAGGAGTGGTGTTATTGATCAAGTGCACCTTGGCACTATAAAACAAGTTAATTCCAAGAGTGAAGGAATTATCCTATTAAATCAGGGAAAGTGGATGTAGGAGCTTGAGTCTCTGAACCACTATAAACTCTTGTGTTGATTTACATTTCAAGTACTTTCATACATTTTACACTGCACACAAAACTGATCTTTCAAAGGATAAACATTCAAAGACTGTGCAAAGCTGATTTGGACAAGTTCCCTGAAACTGGACTGTATTGAATTGACTAAGTGATTTCAGAATTTAAAGGAGTCTAAACTAAAAGGGCCAACCACTATTCCGCACATATAACTCCCCTAGATAGTTATTCAACTAAGTACTCAATAGTACTTAGTAGATTGATTATCTTAGAAGAGTTAATCATCTTCAGCAGAGTTGTCCAAGACAACCTTGCTGAGCTCTGGTTTGATCAAGTTAGAAAAGAATTTGCATACAAGTGTATTCCCCCCCCCCCCCATACACTTGTTATATACTCCTTTCAGGACCAACAGAAATTGTACCGTAAATCCATTGTAGAACAATGGCATCGAGCCGGGACCAGGGTGCGGCGTCCGAAGTGGCCTTCTCTGGTTCTTTCCCTTTATCATTTGAATCTGTCTTCGAAGGGATGATATGGTCAATCACTTGATACGCTCGGCAATGGATCTTGAACAACTCTGCCCAAGAAGAATATTGGCCATTCTCCATCTCCAAGGTAATAGGGATGAAATTGCGGATGTTATTTACCGCAAGAGCAGGGTGGAAGCGAGATGGGGCAGGATCTGTCATGATGAAGAGGAGGAGGGAGATCGCCGAAATAAACGGAGAGGAGAAGAGGGAAGGCGGCGGTCGTGTACGGCCGCGGTGTATAGGAGTAGGGTTAGGGTTTAGAGAACCTAGTCTGCTGATACCATGTAGGAATATAATTCCGTGTGTATTACATTCCAAATCTCAATATTTATACAGGAGAGTATTCTTACAGATATGGAAAAGATATACTCTATATATGTACAAGATATGATATACTACTGTCCATAATTATCTACACTATCAATTTCATCACAACTTAAAATAGAAATTGATTAAATTGTCCTTTTCTGGATATCCAAATTCTGGATGTTTAGCAGCACCCTCTCTCTCTCTCTCTATATATATATATATATATATATATATATATAAAATAACGGGTTCAACTGGTTTTACCTTAAATGTTGTACGGGGAAGAAGTAAATTCAATGTGATGATGATAAAATCCTAAACATTAGTTTGAGGAATTTACTTGTAACTTCATAATTTGTTCATCAAAATATGCAATACATACTTCAAACTTTACATAAGTTAATATAAACTAGAACATTATTTTGTTGATAAGTTAAATTGAGATTAGATGGAAGAGGAATTGATTTATGAAGAGTACAATTCCCAAGAGTCCAAGACCTAACTGGCTAACTCTGGACTTGAACCTATGAGTTGGTTACCATGCTAGAAGAAAACATTAATTTGTGACGGATTTAGAGCTGATTACTTTTTATTCAAAAGTTACCTTAAATATTAGGTGTTTGTAATTGTCGGCCTTAAATATTAGGTGTTGGTTGGTTTGAGATTAATAATTCGAATTTAGATTGGTCAATTTTCAATTCAATCTCTCTCAGTTCATCTCAATCTAAATAATAATTTACTCATATAATACACTTATTTTTATATAATCACATCACCATTTTTTTAATATTATTATCGATAATTTCGTCTCATCTAAAAGTTCGAACTTTTAAAAAGATGGAAATTATTAAGGAGTGATTGTCTCACCCCTAGTTAATAGCATTTATTATTATTAATTGTATATTCAAATGTATATCCCTACAATTATGTAATTAGTTACCTTGTACATCTTCACTATAAATATAAGTTGTACCGCCTCACCAAAGTTAACGGTGATCATATCTCATTATTCACATGGTATCAGCCTAAACACGATCCAAAAATTCTAACCCTAATTTCTTTCTCCATCTCTGCCGCCGCCGCCGCCACTGTGTCGCCGCCGTTTCCCAAATTGTCGAGCTTGTCCCCCTCGCCCTTCCCTCTTCAATGGCAGACTCCTCTATCCCTATGAATGTCCTCTTTCATATGGTAACGGTGAAACTCTCTTCTTCCAATTATCTCCTATGGAAGAAACAGGTTGTCCCGATGCTCACTTGTGCCGATCTCTATGGCCTTGTAGATGGTTCATCCGCCTCCCCTGCCGACACTCACCCGACCTTCGCTGCCTGGAAAACAAAGGATCAGAAAGTCCTTGCCCTTCTTCTCTCCTCTCTCACTGAAGAAACTCTGGCCGAGGTTGTTCAATGTGATACGGCCCGTGATACTTGGCTTGCCTTGGAGGACGCATTCAGCCACTCCTCCCAATCCCGCACCACTCAGCTTCGTGAGGAACTCCTTCTCCTCAAACGTGATTCCCTTCCTGTTGCCGATTATGGTCGGCGCTTTAAAGCATTATGCGACCAACTGGCCGCTATTGGTAAGCCGGTCGACAAATCTGACATGTCGCACTGGTTTCTACGGGGCCTTGGTCCCAAATTTAGTGGTTTTGCCGACACCTGAATGGCCCTCTCGCCTGTCCCGGTTTTCCGTGACCTACTGCATCAGGCTATTGCCTTTGAGATTATGAATAAGCCTGATCCAGTTGAACCTGCTCCAGCCGCGTTTTTTGCTCGCCCGAATACACGCGACCATACTGGTGGTCGCTCTTCTGGGCATCTTCGTGGTGCTCGCCCCGATTTTTCTGGTGGTCGCGGAGGGCGTAGAGCCTACGTTCCTCGCTGTCAAATCTGCCGCGGCGAGCACTACGCCAACAAATGTCCTCAGCGGTTTGTTCGCGTACCAGTTCCTCGCCAGACTGGTCGCCCATCTGCACATTTGTCCGACGACCCATCCGCCAATCTTGCTCAGGCTTTTCACTCAGCCTGCTCCGTCTCCTCGCCGACCTCCTCGGATTGGTCCGTCTCCTCGCCGACCTCCTCGGATTGGTATGTTGATTCAGGAGCCTCGGCTCACATGACTCCCAGCACCTCCCATCTGGACTCCTCGACCCCTTATTCTGGTAATGGTCAAGTGGTCGTTGGTAATGGTAACTCCTTACGAATCTCTCATGTTGGACATAAACTTTCTAAGGATATAGGCCTCCTGGATGTTCTTGTTGTTCCTCACATCACCAAAAACCTCCTATCTATTAGTAAACTCACGTCTGATTTTCCAGTTGATGTTTGCTTTTCTGACAAATCATTTGTTGTTCAGAATCGGGCTACCAAGGAAGTGGTGGCTCAAGGTCGACGTGAACAAGGGTTGTACGTGTTGGAACGAGCACTCCCGGCTTTGGTCGCTGCTTTGAAGCCTCCTGATGTTGCTCGTGCCTCCTTTGATTTATGGCATTCTCGTTTGGGACATGTCCCGTTTAATGTTATCAAAGACTTGAATAAATTAGGGCATCTATCTGTTAACTCACTTTTACCAAACCCTACCATTTGCATCCCTTGCCAATTGGCCAAGAGTAAACGTTTGTCTTTTACTATCAATGAAAAACGTGCTTCTTCTATTCTTGATTTGGTACATTGCGATCTTTGGGGTCCTTCCCCTGTTGTTGCCTCGGGTGGTTTTCGTTATTATGCTGTGTTTATCGATGATTATTCCCGTTTCTCGTGGATATATCCTCTTCGTGCAAAATCTGAGTTCTTTAACACATTGGTCGTCTTTCACAAATTTGTCTACACTCAGTTCTCGGCCAAACTCAAAGTCTTTCAAAGTGATGGAGGCACTGAGTTTGTCAATACGGCTGTTCGCCATTTTATGGCCGAGCATGGCATCTCGCATCGGGTGTCATGTCCCTACACCCCACAGCAAAATGGTCGCGCCGAGCGCAAGCACCGTCACATCACTGAAACTGGTCTCTCCATGCTTTTTCATGCTCGGGCTCCGTCTGAATTTTGGTTTGATGCTTTTGCCACTGCAGTCCATCTCATTAATCGCCTACCATCTTCTATTTTGGGAGGTCAAACACCATATCAGATTCTCTTCGGTTCCGTGCCCCTTTATGGAAACTTCAAACCATTTGGTTGTCGGGTCTTTCCATACTTACGCGATTATGCAGCCAACAAACTTTCTCCCCGCAGTCGCCCATGTATTTTCTTGGGCTACAGTAGTCTCCACAAGGGTTTCCGGTGTTACGATCCTACATCCTCAAAAATCTTTGTTACTCGACATGCTGTATTTGATGAAGGTTGTTTTCCTTTTTCAGGTTCTGCTCGGTCTTTGCCGACCAGTGCGGTGGTCTCATCCTTCTTGGATGCCGAGCTGGATTCCTCGGATGACCTACCTCTTGAGTCCACCTCTCACACTCCACCGTGCTCGGCATGCACCATTGACCCTGGCGAGGACACCCCTCATCTGCCAGCTATTATTGAGGAGCCACCTGCTCCCCCTGCACCGGCCGAGCACCCACTGCCGACCAGTGAGCTTACGGTGGAGCGACCATCATCCACACACCAGATGATCACACGGGCAAAATCTGGAGTCTTCAAGCCCAAAATATCCACTCAACTTGGCCTCCACTGCCCTGATTAGTGCCCTCACTGCCTCCTCGGAGCCCCGTGGTTTCAAATCGGCTGCCAAGTCTCCTGAATGGCTGGCCGCAATGCAGGAGGAAATCGATGCTTTGCGAGTCAACAACACTTGGGATCTTGTTCCTCGACCCCAGGATGCAAACATCGTTGGTTCTAAATGGGTTTTTCGAACCAAGTACAAATCTGATGGTTCAATTGAGCGGCACAAAGCCAGATTGGTCGCTCAAGGCTTTACCCAAATCCCTGGAATAGATTTCTCTCACACATTCAGTCCCGTTGTTAAGGCGACCACTGTTCGCGTTATCTTATCCATCTTTGTTCGCTTCAACTGGCCACTCCATCAACTGGATGTCAAAAATGCCTTTCTCAATGGCTATCTCCAGAACCCGGTTTTTATGGCCCAACCCTCTGGTTTTGTCAATCCTCGGCTCCCTGATCATGTCTGCAAATTGAAGAAGGCATTATATGGTCTCCGTCAGGCTCCCTTAGCTTGGTTTCAGTGTTTTAGCTCCTTCCTGCTCGGCATTGGCTTCAAGGAGTGCAAGTCTGACTCCTCGCTCTTTTACCTATTTCAAGGCTCCTCGATCATCTACCTCCTCTTGTACGTCGATGATATTATTGTCACTGGCAACGACTCTTCTACACTTGCTCGTTTCATCTCTCGGGCGAACAAGGAGTTCGCCCTCAAGGACCTTGGTCGCCTCAACTATTTTCTGGGTTTGGAAATCTCCTACACCTCTTCTGGGCTGTTCGTCGGGCAGTCCAAATATGCTCGCGAAATTCTTGAGCGAGCTGATCTCCAAGACTCCAAGCCCATCGCCACCCCTTTGGCCGCCGGTGAGACCCTGGTCGGCACTGGTGATCCTTTCTCAGATCCGACCCTTTATCGCTCTTTGGTCGGCGCCCTGCAGTACCTCACCATAACTCGCCCTGATCTATCCTTCTCTGTAAATCATGTCAGTCAGTTTCTCCAGGCGCCGACCAGCGATCACTTCTCGGCGGTGAAGAGGATTCTTCGCTATGTCAAACACACTATCCATTATGGCCTCTCCTTCACTCGTCGCCCAGACTCTTCCGTGCTCGCCTACTCAGATGCCGACTGGGCTCGTTGCGTGGAAACTCGTCGCTCTACCTATGGCTACTCAGTCTTTCTAGGTGGGAATTTGGTCTCATGGAGTGCCAAGAAACAGCCCACTGTTGCTCGCTCTAGTTGCGAATCGGAGTATCGTGCCTTAGCCAACGCAGCTGCCGAGGTCGTTTGGCTAACATCTCTGCTCCGCGAGCTACGAGTTCCGTTACCTGCTCGTCCTGTTCTGCTCTCCGACAACAATAGTGCTCTTTTTGCCAGAATCCAGTCGCACACAAACGAGCAAAACACATTGACATCGATTGC
Source organism: Galeopsis tetrahit (assembly GCA_963675135.1). Classification (NCBI taxonomy): domain Eukaryota; kingdom Viridiplantae; phylum Streptophyta; class Magnoliopsida; order Lamiales; family Lamiaceae; genus Galeopsis; species Galeopsis tetrahit. Next base: position 44,702,066 of record OY776131.1, read on the forward strand.
CATTTTGTTCGCGAGCTCGTCACCTCTGGAAAGATGTCCACACAGTTTGTCCCTACACATCTTCAGCTGGCCGACATCTTCACAAAGAGCCTTACTCGCCCGACGTTCGAGTTCCTTCGTTCCAAGCTCTGCGTTTTTCCTCACCCCACACATCGCTTGACGGGGGATATTAAGGAGTGATTGTCTCACCCCTAGTTAATAGCATTTATTATTATTAATTGTATATTCAAATATTCAAATGTATATCCCTACAATTATGTAATTAGTTACCTTGTACATCTTCACTATAAATATAAATTGTACCGCCTCACCAAAGTTAACGGTGATCATATCTCATTATTCACAGAAATTAATTCTTGTATATTAATTTATATTAAAATCTAATTAATATTTCTCCTTGCTTATGGTGAACTGTTTCGCTTGTTAAAGTTAATTGCATTATTTATTGAAACATTGCCAACTTTTTTTTTTTTTTACCTCTAACATCATCAGTGAAATGACGAACTTTATTTTCCAAAAGTAAATGTTTCTTTATACAACCCAATCCCATTTCCATTCTAATTGGGAAAAAAAACACAACACAACCAACTCAAATATCACCTTAGGGTCGGACTATATTTTTTACAAAAAATTATATAAAACGGTTTCATATATGAGACGAGTCTCATTTACACACTTATATTATATGGGTCATCTTAATTATATTTTAAATGTAATTATGACTGAAATGCTACATTTGGAGCCTGGAGACCCATCTCTCACTTTATATATTTTCATTACAATAACTCTACTTATATTAATTTTGGTTTCAACCGTTTTCCCTTTTTAAAATTGGTCCTATAAATTTATTATATTTGACATTTTCGTCCAACAATCAACTACAGAAGGTAACACAATCGATCCCTACATCATTTTTTTAAATTGGTCATATAAATTTACCATTTTTGTTTACACTTTTAAAATTTGATCATGTAAGTTTAAGGAAATTATGAACAGTGACACAATAACATATTTCCTTCTCCCACCGATTGGTAAAGGAACAAAAATGTTACTATATTTTTCACCATCTGACAGGTTTAGAGTTGGCCATTCGGGCGCCCAGCCCATTGGACCAAGCGATCATAGACGGAGCCACACTGGGCCCAGAGGGGCCCAGTGGCCCCCCACCATTTTTTATTTTATTTTATTATATATATATAATAATTTTTTTCTTTTTAAAATAATGTTATATATTTGTATATGAATAAAATTATTGACAATTTGAGTAAATAAATGATGATTTTGAAGCTGATGATAAAAATATTATTTACATTTTTTAGACATATATAATAAGTTTAAGCGGACTAAAAATGAATGTTTGCATACATTTTGTTTCTTAATACTCCGTTTTTTTTTAATAGAGTCAATAATATAGATTAATAGTATATTTAAAATTATTGTCTAAAGTTTTGCTAAGATTCACAAGAATGTCTTTAAAATTGAACAATATTTTAGTATTGAATTTTTTAAAAAATAAAAATAGTTTAGTGTTTTAAATTTTTTGTACATTTATATTTAAAATTATTATATTGTATAATTATAGAATATTGAAACACATTAATATATTATATTTTATTATATTGGATATTAATATTTTAACAATTTTTATATTACTCGGCTTCATTTTGAGTGCGGACTATCAAAATATCTTACAAAATACAATGAAAGTAAATTAACTAGATGATTTGATTTAATGGAATGAAATGTATTTACAATTTTATTATAAGAAATTTCGATAAGTATAATAAATACATTTTTTTATCTTTATAATAATGATAATCGGGCCCCCCTACCGAAAATTCCTGGCTCCGTCACTGCAAGCGATATTTGTGGAATGGATCGGATCGGCCCTTGAACTAGTCGAACCTATAAAATGAGAGCACAGTCTAGCCCATCCTAACCCAGCGAGTCAGTCCAATCCATAATATAATTTTTAAAAATATTTTTAGCAAAAATTATACTTCGTACAAACTCTATTGTCTATTGTGATTTGTCTATTGATCACATACTTACATATAATATTTATTTATACAAATAATTATAATGAACAATTTACATTACTATATTTTATATACTCTGTACTAAGTATGCATAATTCATAAACGATCATAATTAATAGAGTTAGCAATTCGGGTCGTCTGGTCCAACCCAGCCCAACATATCATGCCAACCGATATTCGTGTGTTGGGTCAAGTCGATCCATGAACTAGTCGGGTCTATAAAGTGTGTTGTCCATCCCTTTAAAAATCTTTAGGTATTCAACAGTTTATGGATTTTAATAATCTATGGAATTTGTTGGATTCTCCTTAAAAAATCTAAATAAATTTCACTATCCAAAATCTCTTCTAAAAAGTAGAGATTTCAACGGATTCTCTCAGAGAACTCTGAAGACGAAAGATCAAAAGTAGGGATGACAATAATGACTCGACCCGCGGGTACCCACCCCACCCCGCGAGCTTTGGGTCAAGTCGGATCCGTCCCGTATTGAGTATGGGTCGGATCTGGGTCTTATGTCCGACCCGCCCCAAATTAATATATAAACTTTATATATATATATATAATATTAATTTTAAAAAAAAAACACTTCACATTAAAAAAAACTCTTCCCATCAATATCGGAGATTATGAAAATCTGTGTAAATCCATAAAAAAAATATATTCCACAATCCTATCAATTCTATGAAAATCCATATAAATCAATAAAAAAAGTAAGTCAAACTCTTCATGGACTCTATGAATTTTATAAATTTATTTACTTTTTAAAGTCTTAAAAATTCAATAGAATCTCAAGTGAATACACACCCCTTAGTTGTTACATTTAAAAAAAAAATATATATATATATATATACATACTTTAAGACATCTCATGATTTTAATTTAATTTTAAAAAACATTAGAAATTTATGTTTGAGTTTATTACTTTAAGATATTTAGATATATTGTAAAAAATAAATAGAATTACAAAAAATTATTTGTTGAAAAAAGTTTATTTAAAAAAAATATTCAGCAAAAATAATTTGAAATTTTAATTATTTTAATATTAACTTTTTTTCCTAATTTAATGAATTATTAAAATAAATAATGTCACTTAAACATAAAAATACATGTTATATATATTATATCCGGTCAACAAGTCAACCTTTGTTTTATTAACTGATCAACAATTCAACGAAAAAAAGTTAAAGTCATCAAGCCTAGTCAGTCAGGTCAATGACGAGCAACCAATAAAGAACGAGCAAGGTAAGTACTTATTTTATGACTAAATATATCAGGAACACCCACGTGGCAGCGAGCAAGATGTTGTTCGGCATGGTCATGTTCGTAGGATTACAACCAAAGATAGTCAGTATAGTTTATAATGGCGAACAAGGTCGTACGTGAATAAGATAAAGGTGAAAGGAATAATCATATGAAAAGATATCAAGTATAGATGCTCGCCATAAGCCTAGAATAGAGCAACCATGATCGAACAAAGATGGAACTCATAGTCCGAGCATTGACAGATCAAAGGAGTTGGGTCGATTGTTGAAGAAAACAGAGGGTCACAGAGCACGGGCAACCAAGAGTTCAGTTACGAGGAAGTATGGTGCAAACTGGTTCCAGTAAAAGCCGCCGCAACGGCGTGGCGAGTGCTGCAAAATAGATTATCAACAAAGGAAAATCTACTAAAAAGGAAGATTCTTCGATCAGCCGAGAAAGCAACTTGTTCGATCTGTGGAGCGGGCCTGGAAACGTCAAACCACCTCTTTCTTGAATGTACGGAGACTAGAGGAGTCTGGAACGAGTGTCACAGGTGGATTAATTTCCACGCCTATGCATACCGAATTCAAGAGAACTTCCTATGCCACGCGGGGATCTTGAGAGGTAGGCGAGGGAGAAAAAGGGTGGTGGGAATGTGGATCTGCATCATATGGACAATCTGGAAATGGCGGATGATGAGATCACCCGTAATCAGGACTTTGGAAAAACATATCAGAGACGAAAGAAGAGAGTATGAAGAAGCTGAGAAGAAAATACATTTATCCTTATTACGTTATTTGATTTTTATTTACTTATTTGCTAGTTATTTCCATATTTGCACTATTTGCTAGTTATTTCCATATTTGCACTTTGATTTAAATTTAGTAGTTGCAGGATTTCTATATTTCTGTTAGTGATTTGGGCCCATGGGCTCTAATTGTGTGTGAGGTTTTATAAACACTGTAATTAGGGTTCTGGAGATTATGAATGAATTACGTTTTTGAGTGAATAACTCTTCTCTACAGCGTTTATTGCTGGTTGCTAGGATAATTCAAGGTTCATTCCTTGGGTTGCTAGAATTGCCTCGTGAGAGGTTTCAACAATTGGCCTCAGAGCCGTTACGATCCCATAATCACGATTTCCTGAAAGATGGTGTCCAATAGGAGGAGGTTCGAAAACATTGAGGATTCGATCGCAAAACTGAGTGAGATGATGGAAACGATGGCAGGACGACGGGGAGAGCAAACCCAGGACGACAGGGCTTCTCGGGGTACGAACCGAAACCGATAGCGCGACAACAATGCGCGTTTCGGGGACTATTGACGATCAGGACGACAAGGCAGACAGGGCAGACATGGTCCCCCGACGCACAGACGTGGCCGAGGGAGGGGTACGCCAGACATGCGAGACAGCGGGAAAACTAGAGAGGGCAGTCAGGGCAACCCTTTCGGGGCTTATCCTAATCCCTTTCGCAGGGATTGATCAGAAACAGAGGATGATGAAGTAGATCGGGACGAACAAATATCTGAATCTGAAGGAGAGTCGTCCGAAAGCAGTCGACGCTTTGAGAAGCCAGGCGATCATCGGCCCAAGGGAGTTCGTTTGGATTTTCCAAAATTTAGCGGAGAGGAACCTCTCAATTGGTTGGACAAGGCCGAACAATATTTTCATATCAAGGAAATACGAATGAAGGACTGCGTTCAGATTGCTTCGTATTATCTCGATGACGAGGCAAGACAGTGGTGGAGATGGTTCGAGCAGGTCAATAATGATCGCATTATTACGTGGGAACAGTTCAGACGAGCTATCGTGGCGCGATTTAGCACGACGCAGCACGAAGATGCCAACGAGGCTATGGGTAAGATACGACAAACGGGAAATTTTCGTGACTACCTACGCGAGTTTGAAAAACTGATGAGCAGGGTCCCACATTGGCCCCCGAGCGCGTTGCTCGACACATTCATGGCTAGTCTAAAACCTGAACTTGCTGCTGAACTCCGAATGTGGAAACCCATTGATCTGCAAGAGGTTATTGAATTAGCGACACGTAAGGAGGAACAGCTTAGGCTAACCCGAGGACAAGGCTACATGAGTCGACCCTTTGGAGCAAATAGAAACCCTCCAGTTCGACCCCACCTCCCACAGCAAGGGTCGAACACAAGTTCTCAGGGAACAAATGCATCGAAACCAAATCAGTCCACCCCATCAATTGGTCGGGGGCGAATCCAACTGTCAAATGAGGAAATTAGCCGGCGACGACAATTGGGCCTCTGTTTTACCTGCAACGAGAAGTACACCTGGAATCACGTTTGCCCGAATGCCAAAGTAATGAGTCTGATCGTTGAGGATGTGGTGATCAGTAGCAGTGAGCAAGAAATACCCCCGATATACCCATGGTGAGAGCGACGACCATGAAACACCAGATGTGGTCGTCTCGTTCAACCACCTTGGCGAGGAACCCAAGAGCTAAGCATTGAGGTTTAGGGGGACGATTGGGCAGCAGCCCGTAGTGGTCGTAGTGGATAGTGGCGCTTGCTTAAATTTTATTTCAGCATCCCTTGCTGAATATTTGCAACTCTCAGCCACACGTGGAGGAAGAGAAGTTGAGATAGTAGTGGGGAATGGACAGACAATGAAAAGAAACACGTGGTATGAACGGGTACCCGTGGTGGTACAAGGGATCCGCTTTCAAATGCCCTTCTACGCCCTGCCCATGCCTCATCTTGATGTGATGTTTGGTTGGACTTAGTTCGACGCTGTCAGCCCTTTGGTGATTGATGCAAAGGAAACATCGTGCAATTTTTGGATGGGCGACGAGATAGTATTATTGAGGGGGATCGGTTACACACCACCGTACCCTATCGAGGCCCAGGCTATAGAGAAAGAGCATGCACAAGAGAGTGAGCTGTATTGGCTCATGACAATGGACATCTCAAATAATACGTGTGCAGATTTGCAAAGTGAAGAGACTATCCCAGCAGAAGTTCATGACCTACTGGATCAGTTCGAGGACGTGTCCAAACCAAAAGGGACCCTACCCCCTCGGCGCGAGTTTGATCATCGAATTCGATTGATCGATGAATCCAAACCAGTGAACGTGGCCCCATACCGATATGCGCACTACCAGAAAGACGAAATTGAGAAACAAGTGGATGAAATGATGGGCTCAGGGCTGATCCAGTACAGTACCAGCCCATTCTCGTTGCCAGTATTGCTCGTTAAAAAGGACCACACATGGAGGTTTTGCACGGATTATCGGGCATTGAACATGGCGACAATAAAAGATCGATTTCAAATACCCACCGTTGATGACATGCTCGACGAACTTCACGGGGCCTCCTATTTTTCAAACATCGACCTAAGAGCGGGGTACCACCAGATCCGAGTTCACCCCGACAACATCCACAAAACTGTTTTCCGTACACACGACGGACACTATGAATATCTGGTAATGCCTTTTGGTCTCAGTAATGTCCCCTCTACCTTTCAAGCTATCATGAATCATATATTTCGACCCCATTTGCGGAAGTTCGTTCTCGTTTTCTTCGATGATATATTAGTATACAGCCGAGATTGGGAAACACGCATAGTAAATTTGCGCATAGTATTGCTGATTCTGAGAGAGAATGAATTTGTTATTAAACCAGCGAAATGTTTCTTTGGAGTGAGTGAAGTGGAATATTTGGGGCATTTTATTTCGAGTGAAGGAGTCTGAGTCGACCCTCGAAAAATTGAAGCAGTACTGAAATGGCCGACTCCCACCACGGTAACGGAATTACGAGGGTTCTTGGGTCTAGTAGGGTACTACCGAAAGTTTTGCTCAAAATTCGGAGAAAAGGCAAGGCGTTTGCACAACTTGACAAAGAAAAATAAATTTCAGTGGACGGAGGAAGCCCAACGGGCGTTTGACGAACTGAAAAATGCAATGAGTACGACACCGGTATTGGGACTGCCAGATTTTGATGACGAATTCGTCATAGAGACTGATGCGTCCGGATTTGGGATTGGCGATGTATTATCATAAAAGGGGCGACCACTTGCATATATGAGTAAAGGGATAGCTACATCCAAGAGATCATGGTCGATATACGAGAAGGAGGTGTTGGCAATATTAGAGGCCATAAGGTGTTGGCGACCATATTTGGTTGGTCGTCGATTTAAAATTATCACAGATCAACGTAGCTTGCGATTTCTGCTCGAGCAGAGGATCACCACTCCCGAACAACAGAAGTGGATCGCCAAACTGGTGGGATTTGATTATGAGATTATTTACAGACCTGGGAAAGAAAACAGCGTCGCCGACGCGCTATCCCGACGCGACAGTAACAGATCAGTCGAGGAAACCACACTCTTGACCCTTTCTGCGGCCAACACAGACATATGGGAGGATATAGTGGCTGCCACTCACAGTGACACATAATTGGGCCCTCTGCTGCAACAAGCAATCGAGACAAACAGTCTCCCACCCGGGTACGATCTGCGACATGGGTGCCTCGCACAAAAGGGAGCTATTGTGGTACCACGTGGGGTGCTTAGGGCTCGATTACTGAAAGAATTTCATACCTCAGTCTTTGGAGGACATTCATGCATTTTACGAACATTCAAGAGAATATCCCAATTGTTTACGTGGCCTGGATTAAAGCGTGATGTGATCAGCCACATACGGGCGTGCGACGTATGCCAACGAAATAAATCAGATAGTCGCAGCCCAGATGGTTTACTAGCTCCTCTGCCGATTCCACTCCAAATATGGACCGATGTATCCATGGATTTCATTACTGGCCTGCCGAGATCTAAGGGACGAGATACAATAATGGTTGTGGTGGATAGACTCTCAAAATACGACCATTTCATAGCCCTGAACCACCCGTATTCGGCAAAGGACGTCGCGGATCTATTCGTTCGTAACATCGTCAAGTTACATGGCATTCCAAAATCCATAGTTTCAGACCGTGATCGAGTGTTCGTGAGTACTTTTTGGAAGGAATTTTTCTGATTATATGGTACTGATTTGAAATTGAGTTCAGCGTACCACCCCCAAACCGATGGGTAAACGGAGGTGGTCAATCGATGCCTCGAACAATATCTACGGTGCTTCACATCTAGTAAACCTAAGGCATGGGAGGGTTACCTCGCTTGGGCCGAATATTGGTACAATACCACATACCATAGAGCAATTGTGATGACCCCATTTGAGACTGTCCACGGACGACCATCCATTCCGATTCCAGCACATGAGCAAGGGTCGACAACCGTACATGAGGTAGATGTGCAGCAGCAGAATCATGACAGTTTACTAAGAGAACTTCGTTTCAATCTGGAAATAGCGCAGAATCGTATGAAACAGTATGCAGACTCGAAACGACGACCGGAGAGTTTCAAAGAAGGTGATTGGGTATACCTTAAGTTACAGCCCTATCGTCAAGGATCGATATTTAAGCGCGTGAATCAGAAACTGGCTAGCAAGTTCTATGGGCCATTTAGAGTAGTCGAACGGATCGGCACTGTTGCCTATCGCCTCAAGTTGCCCGAGGACTTGAAGATACATCCAGTATTTCACGTTTCCTTGTTACGACGGAAGGTGGGCGATGCACACCAACCACGCCCGACGCTACCACTGTATGCAGCCGACGGTACACCGGAATTGATTCCAGAAATAATATTGGATGCACGTTGGAAAGACACACCCGCAAGTATAATACCGGAAGTACTAGTCTTATGGCGGTCACTGGACCTGGAGGATGCAACCTGGGAATCCTTGGATGAGTTAAGAGCACGGTTCCCAACAATAAACCTTGAGGACAAGGTTTCAACTGAGGGGGGGAGAGATGATGAGATCACCCGTAATCGGGACTTTGGAAAAACATATCAGAGACGAAAGAAGAGAGTATGAAGAAGGTGAGAAGAAAACACATTTATCCTTATTACGTTATTTGATTTTTATTTACTTATTTGCTAGTTATTTCCATATTTGCACTTTGATTTAAATTTTGTAGTTGCAGGATTTCTATATTTCTGTTAGTGATTTGGGCCCATGGGCTCCAATTGTGTGTGAGGGTTTATAAACTCTGTAATCAGGGTTTTGGAGATTATGAATGAATTACGTTTTTGAGTGAATAACTCTTCTCTACAGTGTTTATTGCTGGTTACTAGGATAATTCAAGGTTCATTCCTTGGGTTGCTAGAATTGCCTCGTGAGAGGTTTTATTTGAGAATATAATAGAATAATATATTATAGGAATAGTATAATGTATTATAGGAATAACATAATATATTATAGGTAGCAATCTTTTATTTATGATTTATATTTATTTTCTTGTTTATCTATTTCCTTGTATATCTTTTGTAATCTCTATATATAGTGGACCACTCTTATCATCTCATTAACGGTGATTGAATATAATTCTTACATAGTATCAGAGCTGGTATCATTACATGGTATCAGCCTAATATACTGAAACCCTTCTCTTCTCCTCCCTATTTTTTCGGCGTCTCCGACGGGCTGGTATCCCCCGTCACCGCCTTGCCCCTTCCCCTTTCTTATCAATTTTTCGGCGTCTCCGACGGGCTGGTATCCTCCGTCGCCGCCTTGCTCCTTCCCCTTTCTTCTCAATTTTTCGGCGTCCTCGACGAGCAGGTCTCCCTCGTCGCCGCCTTGTTTATCTCGAACGAGCTGGTCTCCCTCGTTCCCTCCTTTGGCCGCTTTTAGCCGCCACCGACGAGCTTGTATTCTTCGTCCCCCTTCTTCTTCTTGAACGAGCTGGTCTCCCTCGTTCCATCTCCCGGACGCTTTTAGCCGCCATCGACGAGCTTGTATTCCTCGTCCCTCTTCTTCTTCTCAAACGAGCTGGTCTCCCTCGTTCCCTCTCCCGGCCGCTTTTAGCCGCCACCGACGAGCTTGTATTCCTCGTCCCCCTTCTTCTTCTTCTCGAACGAGCTGGTCTCCCTCGTTCCCTCTCTTGACCGCTTTTAGCCGCCACCGACGAGCTTGTATTCCTCGTCCCCCTTCTTCTTCTTCTCGAACGAGCTGGTCTCCCTCGTTCCCTCTCTTGGCCGCTTTTAGCCGCCACCGACGAGCTTGTATTCCTCGTCCCCCTTCTTCTTCTCGAGCGAGCAAGTCTCCTTGCCCCCCCCCTCCCTTCTTCTTCTTCTTCTTCTTCTCGAGCGAGCAAGTCTCCTCGTCCCCCCTAATTTTTATTTTCTTTAAGCGAGCACGTCTCCTCGTTCCCTCTCATGGCCGATCAAGTTATCTCCACGATTGTTTTCACTCATATGGTGTTAGTCTCACTCACCTACACTCTAATTTTCTCTATAGCCTCACGCTATATCCTTTTTCTTCTACTTTTATCTTTATCCGGAGAGCCCATGATCAATATCATTGGTTGCTTGCCCCTCCGATCTATTTGGTTTGTGTTCATATCAACTGTCTTCGACACACTTATGAGTGTTTCTTGCCTACTTTTTTATCATCGTTCGTCCTTCAAAGGATTTTGGTGTTTCGATCCATTTGCTTCCTGCTTTTTTGCGCTTTGGCATGTCCTATTTGGTGATTCTGAATTTACGTTATTTCTCCTGCTCTATGACAACAAAAGTGCATTATTTTACGGATGTCTTCACGAAGGTTCTATCTCAAACTCGCTTCAGATTGTTGTGTACCAAGCTCGTATTCATTTACATTCTCAGCTTCGCTTGACCGGGGGTATTAGAGAATATAATAGAATAATATATTATAGGAATAGTATAATGTATTATAGGAATAGCATAATATATTATAGGTAGCAATCTTTTATTTATGGTTTATATTTATTTCCTTGTATATCTCTTGTAATCCCTATATATAGTGGACCACTCTTATCATCTCATTAACGGTGATTGAATATAATTCTCACAGGATTCAATAGCGGAATAAGAAGATCTTCGAAGACGTGCCTTGGGACGCTGTTAAGATTACGAATGAGATAAAGGGCAGATTGTAGAGTTGGTTTAACTGCTACGATAAAAGCATCAAGAATTCCTCTTTCACAAGGTGGCATAAGGAGCCGAGAAGGTACTTGGAGGAAGAGGTTGGGAGATGATTGTTGAGCTCCTTGCTTCTGGAATGCAAAACACTGCCTGAATACTTGTATTTTGCTCTTTCTTGGTACTCCTTGTGCCAATCTTACTGTAAGGAACTGCCACATCGTTTTTTTTTTTAAAACTAATAAAATGATTCTTTGCCTGATCAAAAAAAATAAAATCAAAGGAGTTCGTTGTTTTATGATCGGCATTGAGTATGACGGTGGATGAGAGTTAAAGTGGTTGATTACAGAAAGATTTGATGTAAAGTCAGAACATTAAATACATGAGATGATTACATTAATAGCAGTTGTATTTACATTTAATAGCAAGTATATGCGACTAATGTGTGGATTAATGTTGAGCTGCCAGCACTAAATGCATGCAAAATTGTAACCTAGTATAAAAGCCCATTGAAGGCTCAATAAACATATCCGATTTCATTTTCTTACATACTAAACCCTAATTTCTGTCTTCTCTCCCAAAGTTCTTTAAGTTCATCACATGTATATTGACTTGATGGATAACTTGCTATAGCATTAGCAGGTCAATAGACAAATTTCAAAATTTAGATAAAGTTATTGAATCGAATTCAAAAAGTGTAAATCATTTGAACCAAAACAAAAAAGAGTCAAATTTATTGGACTAAAAAAACTTTAAGCCTAAACTTTTGAGTTGAGAGCCTATCTTGGAGGCTAAATTTTTCGTTCACACCGATCTGACAAGGTTGGTATGCCTTTGGCGCGTCAAGCTCTGGGCTGAGGTCGAGCCCCGAGCTTGTCTTAATTCCAGAACATTGTTTGGGGAATTGACCATGATGAGTCGATACATGAGAATGGGTGGTCCAACTTGTGAAGACCGATTGGACCTCACCAATTGTAATCACCATTTACACTCCATAACATCATGAATCATATAAGAGTAAATAAAATTCGTGTTAGATAAGTTTTTTTGTAATTACCATCTACACCTTATAACCTCACATGTCATATAACACGAGTAAATAAAATTCGTGTTAAATTAGTTTGTCATTTTCTTATTCAAACGTTCCACTATTATTTGCACAACAAAGGAAAATACTTGTTAAATATACCCCCACTGATAAATGCACCCCCTTCAAAATGAACCAAGTTAGATGTACTCCTCCTAAAATACCTAATATGCCCCTTTACACATTTGAATTAAATTATATATACACTCCTCTCAATTAAATCTCTAAACCCTATTTTTTTCCCCCACTTCTTCGTCTTCTCGCTTCTCTTCCAACCCTTCTTCCTCCCACCATCCAAACCGCCCAGTCGTCGCCGCCGCCGCCCAGACATCGTCTTCGCTTGCCCGTCCCAAGCTCCCTCGACAAGCCTCCCGCCATCCCAAGTTCCTCCCTCCTCCTTCCCTTTTCGTTTTTTTTTTTTTTTGTCATTTTTGTAACTAATGGCGGCATGAACCCTAAGGGGATGTTTGTTTTGCGATTTTGAAATTCGGATTTCAAAATCTAGTGGATTTCAAAATCCTAATGATTTTTATGTTTTGTGTTTGTTTTGGGATTTATGTAGGGTAAGATTTAACTTTATAGCATATGATTATAGGTTAGATTTTGAAATCCGAATGCTTTTTATGTTTTGTGTTTGTTTTGGGATTTATGTAGGGTAAGATTTAACTTTATAGCATATGATTATAGGTTTTATAGGTATCTATATAGGGTTTGTAGGTATTTATAGGGTTGTATTTTATAGGATTTATAGGTATTTATAGGGTGGGATTTTGAAATCCTGAATTAAAATCTCAAATAGTAACTGGGGTGGAGTTTCGAAATTCCAAATCCGGACTTCATATCCCAAAACAAACATCCCCTAAACGCGCATGTTATTATTTAAAAAAAAAAATCAACAAAGTTTGTTCAAAAATAAATATTACCGTCGATAATAAACTGTTTTTGTTCGATTTGTTTTTGAAAATGTTTGGATGGATGGGTGTCGGAGTTGGACACGGCCGGCGGCTAGTAAAATTAGGATTAGGTTTCAATTTTAAAGAGAAGTGTACCTATCTAATATCTAATGAATGTTTTACTAGAATGGTACATTTGATATTTTAGACGAATATCAAATTAATTAATTGGGAGGGGAGTATATTTAACAAGTATGGACTAGCCCTTGTTAAAGTACCGCTTAAAATGAACTCATTTACCTGACGGCCCGTTTAGTTTCGGCCCAGTAAGATTAGGCCTAATGTTAGGGTTGCCCCTATAACCTCCCTATACGTATCTATATATATACATCCCATTCCTGAACACCGTAGAACTTTCGTGAAATTTTGAGCAGCCGGAGAAAGGAAAGAAAAACAAAACCCTCAATTGCCCGGCGAAGGTGTTCCGTATTCTTCGATTGCGGTTGGTTCTGTTGTTATTTTTATTTACCCTCTTGATTCATATGAGAATTTCTTTACCAAAATTACGTAATCAGCTTTAAGCGGCTGGAAATTGGATGAGTCATTTTAAAGGTTTATTAGAATCTGAATATGTAGGTTTATTAGCTGGTTTTAGCCCTTGCTCGAGTTATTATATGAATTTGGGGGAATGATGGAAAACACCCAATCTGAAGATAATTGCTCTACTTTAACATAGCTAAATCCAATTAGTGCAGAAAGTGTTATTCTTGCTTTGTATTTTAAAATTTTAGTGGAAGTTATTGCTTATAATTGTGAAGAATACAAAGATAGTGGAAGTTATTGCTTTAATTTGACTGAGTTATCTTTTTTTTTCTTTCCCAGGGTATGTTTGAGAATGAAGATGAACATACTTCAGCTGATCTAATCAGCTTTCTTCCAGATGAAGTATTGGTTTCTATATTGTCTCTTTTGACACTTAAGGAATGTATTGCTACTAGCTTACTTTCTCGACGGTGGAGGTACTTGTGGACCTTCATCCCTAAGCTAGATTTCTATGACACTTCATCACCAGTTAAGGTGGAAATGTCAAATGGCAGGAATTTAGTACCCGATGAGGAAAGGTTGACAAACTATGTTAGATTGGTTGATCATGTCATTGCATTACATAAGGCTTGTATCATTGAGGACTTCCGATTGCACTGCAATTTGACCAATCGTCATGCAAAGTATATTGATAATTGGGTTAACTATGCTCTAGCTAAGAAGGTTAAGAGGCTTGAGTTGGACTTAGATGTCTTGATACGCTTCCCCTCCCCTGATAGTTGCTATACTTTCCCGTATAAATTTATAAGTCAATACGAGGAAAATTGTTGCAACGATTCGCAGTTGAACGGTACAATTCATTTCAAGTACCTTGAGAAAATATCTATGACTGATGTGAATGTGAATGGTGAAGCTCTGGAGTTCTTCTTATCCAATTGTCCTCTTCTCCAACACCTGTCTGTTTCTAAATCTAGACAACTTTCGACTCTTAAGATTATTGGACCGTTTCCATCTCTGAAATACTTGGATATAATATCGTGCTCCAACCTTGAATCATTCGAGCTTCGTGATGCAAATCTCGTGTATTTTAAATACATAGGTAAAAGTATTCAACAGTTTGTACTGAAGAATGTTCCCCTACTTGTCGAACTTTATATTTCAGGACTTGGAAGGATGAGTGATGTCCTGATGATGTTTTCGAGCATCCTTCCGCAGCTAGAGAAATTCGACTTTCATTTGGACAACTTTCTTTTATGGGAGGTAATTAAGAATAAGATGGTATTGTTCACTGGCCAATAAGATTGTGGCATTTCTTAATCCTTTTTAATTTACTCTGCAGGTAACTGAAATGTTCTATTCAGCTGTGAAAATGTGCAATCTTAAGCATTTGGTACTGAGGCCAATGCCTAATGGATCTCTACTACCTATAACTAATATATTACGCAGTTCACCATGCTTGGAAACATTTGTTCTAGAGGTAATTAATTATTCTTTGCATTATACAGTACTTTGCTGCCTATATATGTTTTAGAATTCCTAGTGTGATGTTATTGAAAATTCCAGCCCATCTTTTTAATGTTATTTACTGAAACAATGCCAACCTTTTACTTTTTGTTGGTATGTACTTGTTTATTCATTGCATATGATGAATTTATCCTTTTCACCCTAACATTATCTGTGAAATGATGTATGACATTGCCAACTCTTTATTGGTATATGTTTGTTTATTAACTTTTTCACCCCTTACATCATCTGTGAAATGATGTATGGCTAAATAATTCCCATCCGATTCTATTTATGTTAACAATTCATCATCACCATTGAACTTTTATTTCCTAAAGTAAATGTTTCGTCATATTTTGATGATTGTCAACAATCTCCAACGTTGCAGATATGTCCTGAAATAGTTATTGCAATGAAGAGGAAGTTCCAGAAAATAGAGGGTTCATATATTCATCTCAAGGAGGTAAGAATTCGAGGTTATTGTGGGTCGATTGGCGAGCTGGAATTTCTGATGCATTTGTCGGAGAGTGCTGGTGCACTGGAGAAAATTGTTATCGATCCATGCAGGCCTTTGAGTGCTAATCTTCAGTGTTTGTTGAACATTAATTCTGGAATTAAGTTCATGGTTCTACACAGGGAAATGGATGCAAGGACTCGAGCAATGGAGCAACTTTTAGATATAATACCTCCCAGAATAAATTTGCAAATTCTTTAGACAGACTTATTTCTTGGGTGTTTCTTTTCTTGTGAATAATTTTGTATTTGTTGGTGTTGTGCAAATCCTTGTTCAAATCTTTGTACTATGTGTAAACTGCATTATTGGACCGTTTCCATCTTTGAAATTTGTTTTCTCCATCTACTAATTTTAATAAATTTACTTTACTAATATTTTCATTAATATATGAATTTCTTGAGATTATAATTGTTAGAAATTAATGAATTTTTTAGGTATTAAAAAAATGGACTGTTATTATTCAGTCGAGGACTCGGCGGTCCAAAACATTTTTAACTATCGATTTTTTATTTTTGCATCCCTTGTTTTTTTAGTGTAGGCCGTTCTGTGCAATTAACTGAAACAACTAATCTCTCTATACTAATAACTTGTTAAATTGTTGATGTGTGGTTTTGTTGCTAATATCGCCTTTGTTGGATGCTGAATTACGAAATGACTTAATAAATGTTTAAGTTTACTATTGAACTTTTATTTTGTATTTTAAAAAATATACTCCTATAAAATATAAATTATACTCTTCACCACTTGGAAATCAAACGAGGCTCAATATAGTTGTTGGTACAAGACCTAAAACTTGATTCGCATGGCTATTATTCACCACTTAGAGCAACGACTGAGCCACTTAGAGTAAACGTCACCTTATGAATTATATATTTTATAAAAAAATTATGATTTATATATTTTATAAAAAAAAATTGTATGAGATATTTTCATCGTATGTATAAGGCGGTCTCATATATGAGACATGTCTCATTTACTCATGTTATGTGATTTATGGATTTATGAAATGTTATCTTAATTATATCTGAAAGGTAAGTATTGTATTGCAAACCCGTCTCATGTATGTTCATATCTAAAAGGTAAGTATGACTCAAATATTGCATTGCAAACCCGTCTCATGTATGTTCACTCGCGTTAACCCGAGTTTGACCTACAATTTTTTTTTCCAAATTTAGTTTAATTAACTATATTTCATGTATGAAATATCTCATACGGAGTATAATTTTTTGTGATAAAAATGTTATATTTTCCATATCCGATAGGTTAACCTCAAATTTTCGCAATATTTATAAATTTACTCAAAATGCTACTCCATTAGTTCCAAGATTACTTTCACATTTTCATTTTTCGAACGTACCAAAATAACCTTCACACTAAGGGTGTGCAGTATTAGGAAATAACCGACCAAATCGAAATTTAGGTTATTCGGTTAATCAATTTTATAGATTTCAATTTTTTATTTTTTTTCGAAAAAAATTAAATTAAACACTACAATCGAACCCTAATCTAATTCCCTCACCTCACGCAACACTGCCCACATTTGGCAGACTCTATTTCTGACCACTTTCACACTGACACAACACCCTATCCTGTACCGCTTGCGCAGAGCCGATCCTAGCAATATTTGGGCGTGAATCGAACTTTAAAAAAAAGGCTCTGTCCCTTCATATTTTTTATTCTATACGAACTTATAAAATATAATGTAAAACAATTTTTAAAGGAGTGACAATATAGATTTTTTTTTTACACATTTTAAAATTTCTAATTTTTTATTAATAGATTTTTTAAGATTTAAAGTTATTTAGAATTTTAAGAGATTTTTCAGATTTTTAATGTAATTATTATATTTTTTAGAAAATTTAATGAGATTTTTATAATTTTTTATTTAAACAATTTTAGATTTTTTGAATTTTAGATTTATTTTTTATTTTTTATAGGATTAATTTTTAATGAGATTTTTAAAAAAATTTAATATCGCTTTTTTTATTTTTAAATTTAAAGGATGTAAATTGAACTATTTGTCCGAAATTTTAATTTTTCGACGAAAATGATGTAAATTGGACAAAAAATGATGTAAATTGGGCACTCTAAGACGTAAATTGAAAAAATGAAAAGTTAAAAGATATAAATTGAATTAGGTCCTAGTTTTTCCTTCTCTTCTTCACTAATTCTTTTTACCTTTTTAGCATTATAGTTATAATATTAATATTTTATATTATAATATATATATATATATAAGATATCTTAAAAAATGGGCCCTAAAAAAGTGAAATATTTCTGGGCCTAAATCGATCGCCTCGTTGGCCTTACATTAGGACCGGGCCGGCTTGCGCTACATGGCTGCACCAGCCTGCACGTAGTGGCCAACCAACTCACATTGGTAAGTTTTTATCGTATTTATGTATTTTGATTTTGAATGACTTTTAATGTTTTATGTATTTTGGGCCTCAACACTGTGAAATAAATCTGCAGAAATAAATGAGAGTGTGAAATCCAGCAAAATTTTGGTTTTTGGTTAATAACCGCAATCGAACTGAAAAATTCAGTTCAATTATACTACAGTTTACACTGTTTCGATTTGATATTGGTTATCAATTATGTGACCGAACCAATCAATGCTAACTTTTACTGCACACTCATAAAATTGAAAACCCTGCATAAACTCCAGTCTTTTAATATCAATATTTTAATACAAAATGTCATTATTTTTTGGGTCTACACATACACATAATACAACTCATTTATTCACTTTATACACAAAAATTTATAAAATTGTACCTCAAAATCCTACTTATTACTCAATTTATTATTTTGTATGCCGACCTACCTATGAAAATAATTATTGGATGGAGGGAGTATTTTCTTAGTCCACGCATAAAGCTAGTACCGATTTTTTACTTTACGCATAAAAGTCTACGGAGTTATCTTTCAAAATTATAATTACTTCAATTTTTTGTGTAAACCATGGAGTGCAAATGAAGGGACGCCATGTTCTACAAATTGGGCTATTTGCAATTAAAAAAAAAATTAATTACTCGCGAACGCCGAAATGTAAGATTTTATTAAAAAAATATATATTTTATTTAAAAGTTCGAATGGTAGAGAACACGAACAAGATAGAACTCTAATATTATACGGAGTAATTTTTTTTTTTTAGGAAAGCAATACGATTTTCACACATGGTTCGCGAATGGTAGAGAACACGAACAAGATAGAGCTCTAATATTATACGGAGTAATTTTTATTTTTTTTAGGAAAGCAATAGGAGCGGAGGGTTCTGTGTGTACGATTTTCACACATGGTTCGCACACGGTACATATTATCTCCACCATTCCTCTCTTTCTTTTGTAGATCTATCCGTCTTCCATGTAGATCTAATCGTTTCCTTGTAGATCTGTGAGTTATAGTTCAGATCTGAACTGTCGCTGCCTTTCGTCACTGTTCGTCGTCGCCTACCACCGTTTGTCGCCGCCGTCGCCTGCCGTGCATTTTGGCTTTCCACTCTTTGACATTTTTCGTGTTATGTAGATTTTTCTCAGGTGTGGGAAAATTATTTTTTCAGGACCGCAACTTAGGGGTGTTTACAAAAAGAGGACCGTAACTTTGCGGGCTGGTAAAATTAGGCCCGTAACTTCTTTTTTTCGCAATTTCAGGCCAAATTAGCCCAATCAATCCAATTTCGGGCTGATTGAGGTCCATTGTTCGGGCCAAACTTATTTATGGCAAAAAGAGGACCGCAACTTTTTTTAATGCAATTTTAGGATCAATTAATATCCGTATTATAATAATTTGGAATCTTTTTTGTTTCTATGTGTCTCAACACAAATTCAATATTCATATTTTATAATTTTCTCATAATTTTACTTTTCTTTTTCTTTTAAAACAGTTTTTTTAATAGGTTTAAAATTGTCTCTAACCACTTCTTCTACCACTCATCTTCCCCAATTTTTAACAATTTAAATTCTAAAAATCGCGTTTGTATTTTAATGCATTTTTTATAATCTTAAAAAAATAAAACTCTTTTATTTTCTTTTGGAGCTGGGTCTCACGAGGAAAATTTTCTAAAGTAAAATCAAATATAACTTTTATAATAAAATAAACTTTAAAATCTTAATTTTTAATGTTACTTAAAAAATGAATATCTGGTGTGAAATTGACTTTCATGAATGGGATTGAACTTTACTCTAGAGTTTGTATTTTACTTTATATATAGTCTTTATTTTAAAATACGATTTAAATAAGGTTATAACACTTCATAAAATTTATAAGTGTTAAAAATATGTATGAGTCTGTCTTATAATTTTTTTGTCAAAATATTAATATAATAAATTATCTTCAATCAGACGTGTTACGCGGGTCTTCCACTAGTAAATATATAATTTTTAAAATATACTCTAGTCTATATTCCCTTCATCAATTAGATCAATTTTCATGTCTTATATTATTTTAAAATATTATACAAAATTTTCCATAAAATTTCGAATCGAATAGTTTAAATAAAAATATTGGAAAATGTTTGATCGAAATTTTGTAATTAATGTTTACTATAATCCTCTCAATAATAAATCTATAAAAAAAAAATCTTCAATAAAATTTATAAGCATTATTTATGTAAATACAATCTAAAATGTACTAATTAAACATTTAAAAATTATATTTATATTTAAAAATTGTGACAATCTTTTCAATTAACAATTAAAAATTTATCATCCCAATTTATAATATTTTGTTCTTTCAATTCACTATAATTTATATGTAGTATATATTTGTTTCTTTAAACATAAATAATGTTTTCTAATTCATAACAAATTATTACATCTACAACTTTCAAATTTAATTTTTAAAAGTTTACGAGTATTTTTTATTTATTTTGTCATGTTTCTTAAATTTGCATTAAAAAAGTTACAGTCCTCTTTTTGCAATAAATAAGTGTGGCCCGAAAAATGGGCTTCAATTAGCCCGAAATTGGGTTGATTGGGCTAATTTGTCCTGAAATTGAGAAAAAAAGAAGTTACGGGCCTAATTTTGCCAGCCCGTAAAGTTACGGTCCTCTTTTTGCAAACCCCCCTAAATTGCGGTCCTGAAAAAATAATTTTCCCCTCAGGTGTTGTTGGAATCAATTGATAGAATTTCCTTAACGGTCCCACGGTGACCGTTCGGGAATTTATCCTTGATACCATTTACTATTTTTTAGATAGTTTTAGTTTTGTTGGTTCTGTTTTCTTTCTGGTGTTGCTTTTGGTTGGTTGTGTTCTTGCAGTTTATTTTCGTTTCTTGGTGTGGAGCCTTTTCCCCATGTGGGAATTTTTTTGAGTGGTTTTGCTGGTTTGTTTGAATCATGGTATTTGGTGGAGCTTTGTTCCTTTTTTCTCTGTTTCCTTATTATTGATATGAGAATACCTTAGTGTGGGGATGACTCGTATTGAGAATGAAGGTCTAGATTTTCATGTGGAGCAGATGGTACACTCGTTTTCCTCTTTCTCACGATTGGATGGGGACATGACATTGGGTTGATGAAAATCATTAGTTTTGTGCTAGAAAATTTGTATTGACATTTTACTTTGATTTTGTAAACCTCTCAAAAAAAATTATAAACTTTTTTTAATCTTATTTAAAAGTCTAAATATACACATGCAAAATTAGTTCATATATTTGTGTCATTGAAAAGCCACATAACCAGTGACGGAGCCAGAAATTTTAGATTGGGGGCCCGATTTACATTACTATAAAGACAAAATAATATTATATTTAATTCATTATAAATTTTGATTGTTCCGACTCATAATAGGTGAAACGGTGTTAAAATTATTAGACAAATGTATAACTTAAAATATATTCCCTCCATCCCGTAATGACTTGAATACGTTGATAAGTTCACTTTTTAAGAAATGTGAATTTAGTGAGGTGTATTTTTGGTGATTTAGTGAGGTATAAAAGAAATTTAATGAGGTGTTAAAAAAAATTAGTGAAATGTAGGGAAGAATGTAGATTAAAATGAGTGACAATTTTAAAAATAAAATGATGTAGTGAGAATATTAATTTTGTAGATTATTTATGAGTGTACAAATAATTTTAAAACGTCTCAAATAAAAAAAAAAAAGTATACAAATAACTATAAAACGGAAGAAATATACATAATAAAAAAAAATGGTGGGGGGCCCACTGCCCCCGCTGGACCCTATGTGGCTCCGCCCTTGCACATAACAACATTAATTGTAAGCAATAGTAAATAATATGACACATCATACAAAATTAAGGAGAAGACGACACATCAGGTGGTTAGAACACCACTACCTATGCCTAAGGTCTTTGGTTCGAGATATATAATGACATTTAAAAATATGACACATTATACAAATTTAAGAAGAAGACGGCATATCGGTAAAATTAAGGAGAAGAGTCAGAAGACGACACATCAACAAAAAAAATATACAATGGGATTTTAATTGACTTTGCACCCCACTAAAATCAGCTATATAATCCATTTTCAATGACGGATTTTGCATTTGGGGTGTCGGACTTTTAATAGACGTCTTTCATGGGCACCTGCCGCGCCTCATATACTCCAAACTACTCGGGCATGCATTATTATTGAAAAGTGTGCCTCTTGTAACATTTTTATCAAAGGCCCTTGCAACCGCTTATGTTGTTGTTAGTTTGTTAAATGGGTTGGTCTGTTGTGGACTCGAGTGCATGTTGTCCACCCTAGTTCATGTTGCATTTTTCAGTTTTACTGACTTACACTTTTTGGTAAATGGTGTTGCACTTTTTAATTATTAAATTATATAATAATATTTTTAGTCATATTGACTTACACTTTTTAGTAATATTGTGTTGTACTTTTCAGTTTAATAACATACACTTTTCTTTAAACTAGGGTGCACAACATGCACTCGAGAGTGCATACTAAACTTTACCTTGTTAAATTTATTGTTGTAACATGTATACATGGACCGACTTGGTCTCAAAATGTGAATTGGTGTGCACCGTGCACTCTAAACACAATAAACAATTTTTTTTTTTTAATCTATATCTACATTCTTTCCTTCCTACTCTCTTTCTTCCTATCTTTTGTCCTTCACATTTTTTATATTTTTCTCTGGATTAATACTTCACAATACATTAAATAAAATATTTTTTAAAATTTGTGCAAACAATAAATGAATAATTTAACCTATTAGATTCATAAAATGCTAAAAAAATGTGTCACACCGAAACACATAAATTCCAATCTTCCAATATTCATATTTTTACGCAAAATGTCATTACTTTTGGATTTATACATATACACAATCAAACTTATTTATTTATTTTATACATAAAAAATTATAAAATTACACCTAAAAATTCTATTCATTACTCAAATTTTTTAATTTTGTGCGACGATGTACATATAAAAATAATAGTTGAACAGAGTATTACTTTTGAACCCACACATAAAACAAAAATTACAATCAATTTTTTTACTATATGCATAAGGGTGTGTTTGGTTCGGGATGATCATATCTGGATTTGGATTGACCATCCTCCGTCACTCTCCAATCAATTACTCATTCACTCATATAATACACGTACACATCTATTTTTATATAACCACATCACAATTTTTCATTTAAATCACTCATTTTTTCTTATACTTTTTCTTTACATGTTAATTATCTCTTCTACTTTTTTTTTTCATACTAATTATTACTGCACTAACTAAAAATAATAAAATAATACAACATCATTATTGATTTGACATAAATTTCTTCATCCACTCATACTTCTTAATTTCTATCCAAACACAATTATTATTCACGAATTACCCTCATCCATATTTTTTCATCTACATCCTCATCTCATCCACTATCACTTGGTTTGGGATGACCCAATTCGAATTAGGATGAGTCATCTTCCATCTTATCTCTCTCTATCCAAATACTCATTAAAACACTCAATCCATCTCTATAGTACACTTACACATATATTTTAATACAATCATATCATACTTTTTCATTTCAATCACTCTTTTCTCTCATATTTTTCTTTCACACACTAATTCTCCTTCTTACTTTCATTCCCCACATTAATTACTCCACTAACTAACAATAATAAAATAGTACAACAACATCACTCTTTATTTGACATCAAATTTTTAATCCATCCATATTTTACAATCTTTATCCAAACACAATTATTATTCACGAATATCCTATCCACATTTTTCATATTAATTCCTAATATAAAAGAGCCTAAAAGTCAACAAAGTTACTCTTTAAAATTCTAGTCACTACTTTAAATGTTTGTGTGCAATAAACATGAGGGGATACTATATTTTTAAAAGTGGATTAGATTTTACAATTTTTTTTAATTAATTGGCTGCGAACACTATAACTGTAAGATTTCATTACAATGATGAAAAAATATATATATTGTTTAAAAGTTCAAACTTATTAAGAACATAATTTAAATTTAGAAAGTAAATGAGACTAAACTCTAATTCTATTTTTTTATCTCGTTTAAAAATTAGAATGTATAAATAAATGAAAAACCAATTCATACATTTGTACAATAAGCCATAGAAAACCCACGTAACATTAAGGGCATGTTTGTTTTGGGATTATGTAGGATGGGGGAGATGGGGAAATCCTGGATGGTGAAATCCTGATGAATAGTGATTGTGTGTGTGTTTGTTTTGGGATGTTGAGTAGGATAGGATGTAACTTTATGTCAAATCAATTATGTAAAAATGAGTGATGTTATATTATTATATTAATTATTTGAGAAGTATAGTAATAATTGAATGATTTGAGTAATTATTAGATGGTAAAATTATTATAAAATGATTTAAAATTATACGAGGGTGCAAATAAAATAATATAAATAAATTTACGTTAAACATATAATTAATTTTGGACTTCGTATATATACAAAAGTGTGTAATTGGATTATAAAAGTGTGTAATTGAATTATAAAAGTGTGAATTATACAACTCAATAACCTTATTCATCCAATCATAAGTAGGGGTGTAAGTGAGTCGAGCCAACTCGCGAGCTACTCGTGCTCGACTCGGAAAAAGATCGAATTCGACTCGAAGTTAATCGAGTCAAGTCGAGTTTCGAGCTACTCAAGTAGCTATCGAATTCGAGTTCGAGCTCATAAATACTCGGCTCGAAAGCCTCGCGAACCTAATCGAGCTTGAACAATATTTACCATTTTTCCATTAATATATAATTTATATTTATATACAGATAATCGAGCCCGAGTTTAATTTTTTTTAAAAATGGATTATATGTTTTATTATTAATTTTGAATATTATATAGGTATCGAGTCTAGCCGAGCTCGAGTTTATCGAGTCGAGCTCAATCATGAAATTTTAGGCTCGATCGAGTCGAGTTTAAAATTTATTCGGTTGAGTACGAGTTTGAAATTTATTATGAGGTAAGAGAAAAAAAAAATGATGTGTGATTTTCAAGAAAGTAATATATTGATAAAATGTATTAGTAGGATATATAGATGTTTTTAAGGATGGATGTGGTTGGATGGTGAAATCCGGATGTTAAATCCCGAACTAGAACAAGACGTGGGACGTTACGTCCCACGTCTGGACGGGTGAGTCCCAAAACAAACATGCCCAATTAATAGTATTGAAAGAATACACAATTTACTCACTCATTCTCGGGTCACTTGCATTTGCATACACAGATCAACACCTCTTTAAAAATATGACATTTAAATTTGCATACACAGATCAACACCTCTTTAAAAATATGACATTTAGTAAAGTGCGAGTTCAAATAAAGAACATTTTTTTTAATTGATTGATTTAGTGAGACGTAAAATGAATTTAGTGATAAGTAAAAATAATTTAGTGAAGTGTAGTATAAAATATGAACCAAAATTAGGGATGACAATGAATTGGGTCGGGTACCTAGATACCCGTCCAATTCCATAAATGTGTGGGTTAGGGCGGCCCGCGCGGGGCACGGGCCGGGTTGACCCATTATAATTTTTATAAAATAAATATATATATATATATATAACATAAGATTTAGATTTCTTTTAAAAATATCACATTATATTTCATATTATGTTTTATAATTTATATTCACCTAAAAAAGTATATATGAATTTGAATTATTGATATATATATTAAATTTTTTGTAAAATATATAAATATATTACTCCACATATGTATAAAAAAAAAGATAATACTCCATCCGTTCAATTTTATAATTCTCACTTTTTTTTTTGTCCAATTTTATTATTCTCATTCCTTATTTGGAAAAATTTACTATTTACACTACTTTATCTCCGCCCTTCAACCATCATTTATTTACTCAAATTGTCATTGACTTTATTCATGAACAATCACTTTATCTATAAATAGACCCCACAACATCTCATCATACCCCAACTTATCTGCTTTATACATAAACTGCTCAATATTCATTAAAATTCGTGCCCGTAGAAATGAGCATAATAAAATTGGACGGAGGGAGTATTAAAAACGGGTCACGGATACGAGACACGGGGCGAGAGCGATACTCAGACAGTCAGACCCGTCCCATTTCACTAGGGTTCCGGGTCCGGAGCGATCCAAATGGCACGGGACGGGACAGATTGAAATTGTCATCCTTAACCAAAATTGATTGACAATGTTATATATAAGAACATTAATTTTATGAGTTATTTCTATATTGAAATTGTATAAATAATTTTAGGACGTTTTAATAAAAAAATATGTAAATAATTATGGAATAAATGAAGTATCATATTATGTTTAACACTCTTGGTTCCGATTGGTCTGTTCTCTTTGTAAAAAAAAAAGATTTTTATTTTATTTTAATTATCACATACATACAAATTATAATTTTTAAATCCTAGAAGATTTACTTTCTCTGGTCTCTGGATAATTACTTGTTTTGTCATTTTAAGATTACTTGTTTTATCATTTTAAGCGTTTTTGGCTAAATTACTCATTTTCATTTTATCAACTCCTTCATCATCTCTCTATCTACATTTTATACTTCTTTTCTTTCAATCTTTTATGTACCTTTTTATACCTTAAATAAATAACAAAAAAAGGCTTTATATACCTTTTATCTTTATTATCTCTTTATATCTCAATCCTCCATTACACATTAAATACTATATTCAATTATTCGAAAGTTACAAATTTTATCATTTTAACTATTCCACTAAAAAATACTTTTTTTTTTTTTTTTTGCAAAATTCACTATATTTATCTAGCTCTTTCCTTTCTTGTTTCTTTTTATCCTTTTTATTTTCTACTCATTTCTACCATTTTATTTTTCTATCTATCTTTATTTCGAAAATTCACTATACTTATAATACTACACTCCCTTCGTTTCACAATAACTTTCACATGTTTCTTTTCGAAACATTCCACAATAACTTTTAAACACTTAAAAATGAAAAATTCTTCATAATCTTAATCTCACAATATCCTCAAATTTACACAAAACGTCGTTACCTTTTGTCTGTACATACATACAAGTCAATTCATTTTTTTTACTTTATACATAAAAGTTGGTTTTGTCTAGTATGCACTCGAGTGCCACGTCATAATTTTGTTATTAATTAATAGTAACCGCTTACCTCCATTCGCGCGTCTTATTTTTCTGTTTTAGTTTTTTTTAATTTCTTTTTCTTTTATTAATTAATTAAAAATAACCGTTTATCTCCATTTAATTATTATTTGCGTTTTCCTTTTTTCTGTTTTAGTTTTTTTAATTTATTAATCAATTAAAAATAACCGCTTACCTCCATTGAATTATTTATGTGTATCTTTTTATTTTTCTGCTTTAATTTTTTTGTATTTTTTTTAATTAAAAAAATGGATAAAAAGAAGGTATGAATTATGTATCTTAAACTTATAACTTTTTTTTTAAAAGGTAAATCACTATATTAAAATGTGCAATACACTTTTTATTAAAAAATAATAAAAAGTGTAAGTCATTATAACTAAAAAAAAATACAATATTTATTAAAAAATACAAGTCATTATAACTTAAAAGTGCAACACAATATTAATGAAAAGTGTAAGTTATTATAATTAAAAGTGCAACTCAATTTTTTACTGAAAAGTGCAACACAATATTATTAAAAAGTGCAAGTCAATATCACAATTTTTAATAAAAAATGTATGTTATTATAACTGAAAAGTGCAACACAATATTATTAAAAAGTGTAAGTCACTATAAATAAAAATATTACTGTAAATTGTAAGACAATACAGTTGAAAAGTGCAACACCATTTACCAAAAAGTGTAACTCATTTTAATGAAAAGTGTATGTTAAAAATATATATTAAAAATAAAAATAAATCGAAAATGTGTTAAAATACACTCATTTTAATGAAAAGTGTATGTTAAAAATATATATTAAAATTAAAAATAAATCGAAAATGTGTTAAAATACATTAAATTCAAAAAATATTGAAGGAAGTATGTCAAAAATATATATTAAAATTAAAAATAAATCGAAAATGTGTTAAAATACATTAAATTCAAAAAATATTGAAGGAAGTATGTCAAAAATATATATTAAAATTAAAAATAAATCGATATATTGAAGGAAGTATGTCAAAAATATATATTAAAATTAAAAATAAATCGAAAATGTGTTAAAATACATTAAATTCAAAAAATATTGAAGGAAGTATGTCAAAAATATATATTAAAATTAAAAATAAATCGATATATTGAAGGAAGTATGTCAAAAATATATATTAAAATTAAAAATAAATCGAAAACCAAAACGTATAACTCATTTTAATGAAAAGTGTATGTTAAAAATATATATTAAAATTAAAAATAAATCGAAAATGTGTTAAAATACATTAAATTCAAAAAATATTGAAGGAAGTATGTCAAAAATATATATTAAAATTAAAAATAAATCGAAAAAGTGTTAAAATACATTAAATTAAAAAACTATTGAAAGAAGTGGGAATTGAACTTGCAACCTACGGATATTTTATATAGTGAAATACCACTGGGCCACAAGCTAACTTCTATAACAAAGTTGGTGTAAATAATACTTAACCGCTTATTGGACTCAAGTGCACAACATGCACTCGAGTCCACACTAGACCTACCCATAAAAGTTTACAAAATTACACTCGAAATTGTAATAATTAATTTTCCATCTCTCTAAAAGTTCAGACTTTTAGATGAGACAATTTTTTTTTTCAGATCATAGGGCCTTAAGGCTCACGCCCAAACATCATGGGTTCGATTCCTGCAGAAAGCAACTTCACCCACCCATTTAAATTGTCCAGTCACTGGGTCTCCTCCCCAAAAGAGTAAGAGGTGATAATCATGTCCACGAGTGATAATTGTCGTTTTAGATTTTTTTAGAATTAGCAATTTAATTGATGTTTTGTAAATTTATCTCTAATATACCCCTTTATTTCCTTAATTAGGTAATTAATTGATAGAATAAGTCATCCACCATTCCCATAAAATCAGGCATGCACCAGTTAAATTAACCGCCATTCATTTATTTATTAAGCGCATATTAGGAAAATTGTGAAGCTATAGGACGTCAATTAAAAAGAATAGGAGGGAGTATTTCTTAGTTAATGTACAAAAAGTAAATGAACAATTTTTAGAAGGACGGAAGAATTTGTGCAAAATCGTAAATACATTATGAAGGACTATATAACAATGATCTGATTGTACATCTATTTACGAAACTCATTATGAAAAGAATGGAGTAGTATTTCTTAATTAATGTACACGGAAGAAATGAACAATTTTTAGAAGGACGGAATAATTTGTGAAAAACCGTAAATACATTATGAAGGACTGTATAACACAACGGTCTGATTCTCTATTTTTAATGCACAGATATTTCGATTATGTATGCAATTTCACAACACCTCTATTTATACAATTTGTATTGGAGAAATTACTTACCACGAAATTGAGATACTACATATTTTAAATTTAATTGTGATTAATACTTATCAAAACGCATAAAGGAGCAACCAACCGACCTAGAGAAAATGCTAAACAAATGCATCAAACAAAATTAGAAAAATATAGATGATGATTTATAATTAATATATCTAATTATATACTTGTAATTATGATATTATACTCAAATCGCATTTAATTATCATACTCCGGGCCAATCGAAATCCCTAACACAGCTTTTCGGGTGCCTAACATCTGCCTTTTAAATTACGGAGTAATAATTAAACATATTTGCATTTATGCAAGCTATTCTAGAAATTTGTAAAGTTATTTGGTTAAATCTGGCTTTCACTTTTTAAATAACAAAGTAATATATAATAAATAGGACTATCAACATTTACCTAGGTTATTCTGAAAATGTTTAAAGTTGTCTACTCAACGTCTAATTTTCGCTCTTTAAATAACGAGTAATAATAGAGATTTATCGCATCCACCACATTTACGTCCACAATCAATCCACCTCATCCCAAACGCGTTTAACAAAAGGAATAAAATGCATTAACTTGATTTTAGAAAAATGATAGATTTTTTTAAAGATATTATGAAAATCTCTAAAGTTGTCCATTAACGTCCAACTTCCGCCTTTTAAATTACCGAATAATAATTAAATATATTAATATATACTCCATCCGTCCCATTTAAATAGGCTTGTTTGACTTTTCACAAAGATTAAGAAATTGTATTGAAAAACACATTAGACAAGTAAAATTTCTATTATAACCCTATTTAATGAATGTTATACTAGCCTATTTAAATGGACATCCATAAAAGGAAAACAAACCTATGTAATTTGTAATTGGGACGGATGGAGTATTATCTACGAAAATGATATAGAGTCCATGCACAGAAATAGTGCCCACCGTGGCATTTCCATGTCATTAAATTCTTTTTTATTTATATTTTATTTTATCCATATCAAAATTATATAAAAAAATTACAGTACATTTAATTTAATATTATCCCTATCAAATACTAACTAGCACCATCTTTTCTCAAACTTTCAATTGCCATTAATTTTTTTTCAGAATCCCTTCTCCACGAAAAAAAATTAATCTCATTAATATAACAACCTTTTAGAATATTTTAGAAAGATTCGATAAGATCTTTATTCATCACAATCTCATTAAATGTTAATGAGACTAATTTTTATTTTGTGGAGAAAGAGATTCTGAGAAAAAATTAATGGCTGAAAGTTTGAGAAAAGATTAATGACGCTTATTTGATAGAGATAATATTAAATTAAATGTTCTGTAAATTTTTTATATAATTTTGATATGGATAAAATAAAATATAAATAAAAAATAATTTAATGACGGGAAATGCACATAGGCTTTGTTTAATTTTTAAAGAGGGAAATGCACATAGGCGGTGGAAACAGAAATAATAGTGCACACGGGTGGGATCATTTACGATATTATCTATTTCAAAAATCTACACAGAAATAATAGTGCACACGGGTGAACACAGAAATAATAGTGTACATTTCCGATATTATCTATTTCAAAAATCTACACAGAAATAATAGTGCACACGGGTGGACACAGAAATAATAGTGTACACGGGTGGAGTGGACTCTATATCATTTCCGATATTATCTATTTCAAAAATCTATAAAATTGTCCAACTCTATATCATTTACAATATTATCGATTTAAAAAATTTACATAGAAATAATAGTGCACACGGGTGGTCACAGAAATAATAGTGCACACGGGTGGAGTGGACTTTATATCATTTCCGATATTATCTATTTCAACATCTGACTTCTGCGTGAAATTACGAGTAAATTTACATCCAATCCCTAAACTTAAACGTGTTTAACATAAGGAATAAGATGGATTGGCTTGATTTTAGGAAAACTATAGTTTTTATTTTTTTAGTTTAAGATAAAAAAAAAAACTCTTCATATAACAAACACATTTTCATTTTGAATAGAGAAAGGACAATATGGTAATTTGTGACATATAAACATGTGATTTATAATCGGAGCATTATTTCAATTCCGAGTAGTGTAAAGTGTAAACTATAGAGCGCAATTAGAGAAATAATGGTAATTAAAGTAGATTTAGGACAACTAAACACGAGTTTACATTAATCTCTCTTTCTAATTGAGAGCGGAAAATTCAAGTTCAAAAGCTCCGGTACAAACCTACAACTGAAGAGACAGGGACAAAACGGTAATTTCCACATACCCTCAGCACGATTTTGTAGTGAGTGTGTTTTCATCGCTCTCAGTAGGCCACAGCTCATAAAATTTATATATTGAAAAAGAGGAAAATTCAGAGCATCTTCAAAACCCCTTTTTACTGCATGCAGTGAATACTTCTTCTCTCTAAAACCCATTTCGCTCTCCATTTTCTCTCTCTAACCTAAAAGCTTTGCCCGCGGTTCGATTTCTTGAAAACGGCCTCATTTTTTGGTGTTTCTCGGCTCTGCAGGAGGTAAAGCTTCTGAATTGGAAGCCGCATTTCTGAAAGGGTTTTTTTCCTTTTCCGCTGTTTTTCTCTAATTAGTAGTACTTGTGTTTTTATGTATGCATTTTAGTTGTTTTTGCTTAGTTTGTTTACTTTGTTGGTGGTTTGTAATTTGTTCCGCGGTTTTAGTTTTCGTTTCATCTTTCTCGTGTGTGTTTTTCTTTTCTCTCGTTTATTTTTTTGAATTGTGTTTGGGTTTTCATGGAAGCTGATACTAGGGTCTCTGTGGGTTTTAATTAAAATGCAAATGTGTTTTTGTCTATTTTGCATGTGGAGTTTTTATTATTAAACCGGACAATTTTAATGATCCCCTGCCCTGTAAAATTCAGTCAACTCTTGGGACCCATTTTTCATTTTTTTTTGGGATGAATGTGAGGTAGACTTGAGAATTTAATTTTTTCTGTTAAAACATTATATGTGTGAATGCGGTTGCCTTGTGTATGTGTGTTAGTTGCTATATTTAGCTCCTGTGTTGTTCATGGTATTATTTTGGTTCCATACATACTACAGATTGTGATTTTTTGGGTCCCATTTTTTCTACAAAGGCAAACTGAAGTGTCTAATGATTGAGTTTTCATTTCCCGGTGTAAAGTTTTTAAGTTTCTTGAACTTAGGTGTAGTTTCTATTTCTATCAGTACTGGAATCAGCCGTCTTAGTAGATGTGTTAAGCGTGTACACGTGTGTTGAGCGTTTTGTTTTTATCCTCAATTTGTTCAGCCGTTGTCCGTATTCTGGAAAGTTGAGTTTGTTGGTCAAACCTCTTTTGTGATTAACTCGATCCTTCAACTAATGAGATTTGTCTGATTTGTCTTTAATTACTGTATGAGTCGTTGCTGAGAAATTTTCTTCGCTTCTAAATATCCCGGGTTGATCTTGTCGGCTTTCCTCATTTGAAACTGAGTACAAAAATTTTCTTTCAACTGTATGCTAGATTAGATGTATGTGGAACCTCTATATTTCATTAATTTCCTGATGATGTAAATTAAATGTCTATTTCATTTGGTACACTAAATGTTGGCATTTTTTTTTCTGAAAAAAGGCCATGATTATATTAAGCCTCTTTAATTTTTTCATGTGTTTTCTAAGCAACATTCTGTTTGATTTCCAGCAGACATGAGAAAAAAATGTAGTGTGATGCTGTCTCTCATGTGCAGTGTAGTCTCATGTCTCCATTGCTATTCACAAATTCTTATGTGTATGGTTTTGAGGTTTTCAGGATTTTACGTATCCTGTAATGCATTCTTTATTTCCTGTATTGACTCTTTTGTGCTGCTTATTCTTGCATTGAAGATATTAAGAGTAAAAACATGTTTTTTTATTGGCCTGATATAGGTGTGCAGTGTGCTTAAAGTTGGACTGAAGAAGAGGTCTTCTGATATGCTAAGGTAGTAAGGTAACATTTTCAGAAATGTCTGCTTATTCTTATGTTATATGCATATTCCTGAGTTTACGTTCCCATATCTAATGTGCTAAAACAAATTACTTATTTGGAGTATTACTTTACAGTTCTATTTGAATGCTGGAATATTTTATGCACTTAGTCTTGTAAAGTGTGGTGTCTGATTATGCATTTGGTTTTGCTCGTCCATACATTACCTTTTCATTTCCAAATTGCTACTTTGTGAAAAAATTTAGGTTTTCAGTGTTGGATGGATAGATTCAGGGTTCAATTAAAGGTGAGTAAGGTCCTACCAGTTTTTGTCTTGTTGTGGCAGACTTATATTGTTTGTTACTTGATATGTTTTTAATCTTATGGTGGTGGACCCAAGGCTGATTCTATGAATCAAAGATAAATATTGTTGCTTAATTTTTACAAAAATACTTGCTACTAAGTCAGTATTGTTGCTTCAATGTTTTGAAACATTTTGAGTACTCCAGAAAAGCCATGAACTTTGAACTCTTTCATAATATTGTTTTTTGAAATTGCAGCTAATCTTTGAATATACTCCATCTTGTATTGTAGATATTAAGGGAAATGGAAGAGGCTTCATTACCCGCAATCTTTGAGGCGCAGATAAAAGGAATAAGATTTGGTTTAGCAACTCGCCAAGAAATTGTAAGTAAATAGTTTGCATTAACTTTCAACCTCTATTCCTTATAGTTCACCATTTTCATCATGGGAAGTTGGGTTGCAGAAGTTTGTTCTTAATTTATTTATGTACTTTGTGAAACAATGCACAATTTGGGTACCCAACAGAAATCTGATGGCACAAGTGTTGAATTTTTCGGGGTTTTTATGTCATAAAAGTAGGTTTCACAGCTTCTTCCTTATCTTATAGATAAAATTGTTTCTGGATATTGAACATTCCTTTGAAACGAGAGTGAGAGTGAGAGTGAGACTAACTTCAAGTAAGTTTGTAGTTTAAACAAGCATCACGGGTGTTTGTAGTTTACTATTTTATTGTAGAATGTTATAGTGCATTTTGCTAATTCTGAGTCACCTGGAAGAATATTTGACGTCTCCTTTACTTTTTATTAGTGTAAAGCATCAATTAGCGACTGCCCTATCAGCCATCCTAGTCAACTTTCCAATCCTTTTCTTGGTCTACCACTGGAAACTGGCAAATGTGAGTCTTGCGGTACTGGTGAGGCTGGACAATGTGAAGGTATGCTTATCTATTCATCATTTTTTGATTTTGAATAATAAGGTGATGGTTGATGTTTGTTTTGAGTTTAAGTGACTTTAACGTCTGATTTTTTGAAATCAAGAGGTTAAAATCAGTTTTCGAAATCCTGAACTAGAACTGGTTTTAAATCCGGACTTCATCAATTCTAGCTACTTCTTGTTGTTGAAACAAAAAGCAATTTCTTTTTACACTGTCCTTTTACATGTTGATGTTTCAGGCCACTTTGGTTACATCGAACTACCAACTCCAATATACCATCCTGATCATGTCAGTGAGCTGAAAAGGATGTTGAGCTTGCTATGCCTCAAGTGTTTAAAGATAAAAAACAGGAAGGTATTATAATTCAGGACATATTTCTGTTTTCTAATTTATATTAAAACTTTTCTTGGAAAGTTTTATGGTCTCACTAGATAATCCTTCATCAACTGAAGTTGGGATTGCCTCCCAGTACCTCAATGTAGAAGTTTGTCCAAATGATTACTGTAATCTTTATATCCATTTTTGTTCCTATTAAATGATGAGATTAGTTCATATGCAATGACTCTATGCTTTAAATTATGAATATGAATGGTTTATCTGCTTTTCTAGATTGGTTATGTTGGACGAAAACTAATTTTTACAAATTTTCTTATTGTGTAAACAATAAATTGAAGTAGAGCTCATATAGATTAAGTGCGATTTAATTTCTGGGAATTGCTTATCTTTTGTTTGTCTTTGGTGCATTACCACCGTCAAGATATGCATAATCAGCTTACTCTGTTCCTTTTGTTCAGACTCAGACGAAGAATATTACTGTTGCAGAAAGGATGTTTTCGTGTTGTGAGGTAA
This sequence comes from Galeopsis tetrahit, assembly GCA_963675135.1. Classification (NCBI taxonomy): domain Eukaryota; kingdom Viridiplantae; phylum Streptophyta; class Magnoliopsida; order Lamiales; family Lamiaceae; genus Galeopsis; species Galeopsis tetrahit. The sequence continues at coordinate 44,737,763 of OY776131.1, forward strand.
TTTTTACTACTGTATTTATGTTTTATCTCATTATTTCGAGAACCTATAAGGTTGTATTAACTGCTATACTCTAATTTATGCTGCTAAGAAATTCTAGATTTTCTTTCCAGTATGAGTTCAAGATTATTTTGGAGTTCTACGGTTATGGTGGTGTAAATATTCTTCCTTGCCTTTGCGCCTCCTGAAGTTGAGGCTATAAATTATTGATACTGGAATTCTTGTTTCAATTTTTCTGTATATATCGGTATATATTTATCATCTCGACGCCATGGATTTATTTACATTGAATTGTTCATGTTCTACTGGGTGCATGATAATCATGATCTTTCAATGGATCATATAAGTATTTAATCTTTTTATTTTAAAAAATGATAGTAATATTTAATGAAATGCCATAAATGAAAAAAAAAAAAAAATCCAAATTAGTGAGCACAGGAAATAGGCTTCTTTTCTGTACACTCTTTTCTGTTCTTCGTCTTATCTTACACGGTGTCTTTATGTTCATTTCTAAAGACAATAAGAAATTATAGTTTTTTTTTTGAAATTGTTTTTGTGAATGAGGAATGGGTGAATATGTATCCGAGTCCCTTAAATGCTTTACAACACTCAATGCTGGAAATGAATTATTTCTGAAAAAATGGACGTATGCTTTACAACACTCAATGCTGAAAATTAATTATTTCTGAAAAAATGGACGTTTCATGCAAATATGGATTATGGATAGTCAATTGAAGTTTAGTCAACTTCGTACATAAACTTTTGGATTGTTTTCTTTTCAACTTTGAATAACTAGATAAAGTAATATCATTGTGAAGGACTTCTGTGGCCATCCCAGTTAAGGTTATCTCTAAATGGCTTTTAGTGTGTAGATATTATCGTCCACTTGGCACTCTTTATAGTATTATTGCATGTTTCAATTGCTCTTTTGGACTCTATGGGTCCAGCTATGTATTTTTGGGAGATTGTATGAAGGCATGTTTGGTTATTTCCAAATTTCCCAAGTTTGGTCAGCCAACTAGTCATACTCAGTCTTGCTGGCCAGTTTTTTGGTAAAATTACACATTTTATTTTGATTGAATATATATATATACACATTGTTAAGAAACAGATTTGATTGAATATTCATGATCTGATATTTCTAATTCACTGATCTGCAGGAGGCATCACAAATCTCAATCCACGAAGCCAAAAATAGTGATGGGGCTTACTATTTGGAGTTGAAAGTACCCTCAAAAGGAAATTTTCGAGAAGGATGCTGGAATTTCCTGGAGAAATTTGGATTTCGTTATGGATATGAGTCCACTCGTCCATTGCTTGCTTCTGAGGTTTTTACCCAATTAACTATACTTGATACTTGAATTTATATTGGTTGAAACAAATATTTCGAATAATGTATTTGAAAACACTAAAACTCCAAGTAGTTGTATCACTGTGGGTTCGTACATTGCTACTATAGTCTGAAGATGATGGAGGCTTATTTGCTAGAAGAAAATATCTTCATATTACTTGAGAGAATTTCAAAGGCACATTTCTAATCCCACAAATAATGTTGCTGCTATTTTGATTGCAAGCTTCATATCTTCCACACTTCTTGTTAGACCTGATCATTTGATTCCCTGATTACCTTAAGTGTAATTTATTTTCCAGTAGGAAAGTAATTTTCTGGTGGAACAACTTAATGAATTTGAGTTCACCTGAAAATTTGTTGATTGTACAATAACGGACTGACTGGCTATGCACTTCTTTTCGGAGTGGTGGTTGCTCTTCTTTAAGATTACCTGATTGTTTCAGTTTCGAAGTTGATTGTAGTTTCTTTTAGCGGTAAATTATTCTGAACAATGGTGACTGTGGTTCTGTTCTTCCTCCTTTCATTCTCAATTCATGTTTTGCACCGACAAGTACATGAAAATGAGCTAAATTTCTTCTTTCTCCTTCCGTGTTTACTTATTATCTTTTGTTTAAAGTGTTCTACCAGACTTTAGTGTAAAGGAAACAATCTGATGAAATGTTTGAGCTCTAGATGTGCACCAAGTTATTTGTTTTTTTTTTTTAGTATGAAGCTAATTTGGTTTATTGTCTGTTGTTTACATCTATTAGGTGATTGTAATATTACGCAAACTCCCCCAAGAGACCAAAAAAAAGCTTGCTGGAAAAGGTTACTTTCCTCAAGATGGATATATCATCCAGTACTTGCCAGTTCCTCCAAACTGTTTATCCGTGCCTGATATTTCTGATGGAATCAGTACAATGTCTAAGGTTAGATGTTTTTGTTAATTCTAGCCCTCTTTTTGGATATTTTTATCAATGTGTTAGCTGATTGTCATTATTTTATTGATTTCCAGGATTATTCTATATCGTTGCTTAAGAGGGTGTTGAGACAAGTAGAGATCATAAAAAACTCAAGGTCTGGAATGCCAAATTTTGAGTCTCATGAGATTGAAGCCAACGAGTTACAAGCAGCTGTGATACAATATCTTCTTTATAGGGGCACCGGCAAGGTACTTCTGTCTTTTATTTTTTGTTGAATTTGCTTCTCAGTGAACATATAGGCGATGTTTGTTTTGGGTTTTAAGTGGTTTTTTATAACCGGTTTTTGAAATTTAGGGGATATAGAAATCCTGATAAATGAAAAAGTGTGCTTGTTTTGGTTTTTTGAGTAGGCTTGGATTTGACTTTATGTCAACTCAATGTGTAAGAGTGAATGATTAGTTTTTATAGGCTGTTTGTTGGGGTGTAGTATTGGGTTTTTGAAAACCAGATTTTAAAATCCCGAAGTAGAACCGATTTTAAATTTCAAAATCCAAATCCTGGTTTTTAAATCCAAAAACAAACATCACCGTAAGGTATTTTTTTTCTTTCAATTGTTGTCTAGGCTGCATATTAGTTTTAGTGTCATTTTTATCTTCCTATAGGATTCATGGGTGTCTAAATTGATGTGGTTACTGCAATGTGCACTGTACAATGGCTCATCACCTGTTGGTGATTGGTATTAGCGTATTTCCATAAGGCCCACTCCCTTTCCCTTAATATTTTTTTTTTTAATTTAATCACATTTCTGCATTTTGACTCTGTTCTTCTGATTTTTTTATGTTTAGGCATCTCGTGACGTGGACGGTCGCTTCGGAGTGAACAAAGAAATTAATGTGTCATCCACTAAAGCATGGCTCGAGAAGATGAAAACACTATTTATAAGGAAAGGATCAGGTTTTTCCTCTCGAAGTGTGATAACTGGCGATCCTTTCAAAGGAGTGTCTGAAATTGGATTGCCATTCGAAATAGCTCAGAAGATTACATTCGAGGAACGAGTGAATCAGCACAACATGCAGTTCTTGCAGAAGCTGGTGGACCAAAAGCTGTGCTTGACGTACACGGATGGCCAATCCACTTATTCACTAAGGGAAGGATCAAAAGGACACACGTTTTTGAGGCCCGGCCAAGTTGTGCATCGAAGAATCATGGATGGGGATATTGTCTTCATTAATCGGCCACCCACGACGCACAAACATTCACTTCAAGCGTTATCTGTCTACATTCATGATGATCACACGGTGAAGATCAACCCACTTATCTGTGGTCCACTTAGTGCTGACTTTGATGGGGATTGTATCCATTTGTTCTATCCGCAGTCCCTCGAAGCAAAGGCAGAGGTGTTGGAGCTTTTCTCTGTGGAGAAACAACTGCTTAGCTCCCATACGGGTAACTTCAACTTACAGCTGGCAGTTGACTCACTCCTTTCACTCAAGATACTTTTTGGAAACTATACATTGGATCGACCTAAAGCACAGCAGTTAGCCATGCATGTGCCTAATGTGCTGCCTAAACCTGCGATAATGAAGTCTAAGATTGGCCTGCATTGGACTGCAGCACAAATGCTGCAGTCAACTTTGCCTCCTTCGTTCGATTTTTCGGGAGACAGACTTGTAATATCTAAAAGTGAGGTGTTATTCCTCGATCGCAATAGGGATCTGATGGCATCAATAGTGAACGACATAGTCACATCACTTTTCTTCTTGAAGGGTCCGGATGAGGTTTTGAGGTTCTTTAATTCTGTGCAACCTTTATTGATGGAAAGTCTTTACTCAGAAGGTTTCAGTGTTAGTTTGAAAGATCTGTTTCTGAGTCGGGATGTTTTGGAAGATATCCAACAGAATATTCAAAAGATTTCTCCCTTGCTTTGTCATTTGCGTGCTTCTTATAGCGAATCGATTGCCTTGCAATTGGACACTTACTTGCGCAGTGTGAAAACCCCAGTTACCAACTTCATACAACAGTCTTCTGCAATTGGCCACCTCATAGATTCCAAAAGTGAGTCTGCTCTCAGCAAGGTGGTTCAACAAATTGGTTTCTTAGGGATACAAATATCCGATAAAGGGAAGTTTTATTCTGAGACGTTGGTGAAGGACATTTCGTCTCTTTTCCAAAAGAAGTATCCTTCATTTCAGGATTATCCTACCGAAGAATTTGGCTTGATAAGTAGACCTCTGTTTCGAGGTTTGGACCCGTACCAGGAAATGGTACATTCGATCTCAAGCAGAGAGGTGATTGTACGCTCATCGCGTGGATTAACTGAACCTGGGACTTTATTCAAAAATCTGATGGCCATTCTCAGAGATGTTGTAATATGCCATGATGGTACTGTGAGAAATACGTGCAGCAATTCGATTGTTCAGTTTGAATATGGAGTGAGTGGTACTAATATTGCAAGTGAGTTTTGCGCTGGTGATCCCGTTGGAGTTTTAGCTGCTACTGCAATGTCCAATCCTGCGTACAAGGCCGTGTTGGATTCTTCTCCTAGTAGCAACTCCTCGTGGGAGATGATGAAGGTATCTTTTTAAGTAGGTATAAATAACATGGTTGATGACAATTTATTTTTTCTCATAAATATATGTGATCATTCAGGAGATACTGCTTTCGGGAGTTACCTTCAAAAATGTTACTGCTGACCGTCGGGTGATTCTGTATCTGAATAATTGTGATTGTGGCAGAAAGCACTGCCAAGAAAATGCTGCATCATTAGTCAAGAATCACTTGAAGAAAATCAGTCTAAAGGATACAGCAATTGAGTTCCTGATAGAGTATTCATCTCATCTCCTCCATGTTTTTAATTTTCTGAAGTGTTGCATAATTTAAGAATTCAGCCTGCCTCATAATATATTACTAGCATTTATCTTGAGGTTTCTCTTACTATTTATTCATCATGGCATCAACCTCTTTGATGAGATCAATTAAATCCATGTCCTACTTATTGCTCGTATCCTTTCCATGGAACAAAGCTTAATAATTGGTATATTGCTAATATTTATTGTTCTTGCTTCCTATTTACAGATACAAATCTCAATTGTTACTCGAGAATTCTGATATCAATTACGGCCTTGTTGGCCATATTCACTTGAACAAGGTCTTTAATATTTTCTTGGAGACATTTAAATTTTGTAATACTGCATCAATTTCCAGAACTTTGTCGCTTATGACTTGTATTTCATGACTGGTCGATGAACAGGCACAACTGGTGCATTCAAATATTAGTATGCATGATATTCTTGAAAAATGTCAAGACACTATCAATCAGAAACAGAAGAAGAAACAATCTGGCGATTTGTTCAAGAGAATTGACTTATCATTCAGGTTAGCTTTGTTGACATGCAATCCTAACTTAGCTAATTCATTGTGTGGTTCATATATTTCACCATTTTGCACGTGAACCAAAAAAGGAGCAGATACGAAGTATGTGTATAGCCTCTACGTCTTGCTATATTATTATTTCTGTTTAAGGCAGCAAATATTGTCTTGTGCAGGTGACCAAAAAAAATGCTTATATATTTGACAAGAAGATATAGAATTTAAAGTTACTTAAAATCAAAATATATTTGATGATTGTTCTTTTATCAGAAAACATACAACTTAAGCATATGTGCAATTTGCTCGTGATTACATATTAAATTGCAAGTTTGTTGCTGAAAAAACATTCTTATTTCTTTTAGTTGATTAAATTGGAACTAGCTTGTTCAATTAAAACACAAATTCACATTTTTTTGCAGTGAATGTTGTTCTTTCGGTGAATCATCTAAAAGCAAATGGGCCGATGTTCCCTGCATCCAGTTTCTTTATCAAGGGCCAAGTAATGATACTTTAGAGAAGGCTTCCCGTATCCTTGCTGATACGGTCTGCCCAGTGCTGTTCCAGACAGTCATTAAAGGTCTTTCATATAGTTGTTTACTGTATCCTGAATTGCTTCTCAAGATAAAATGCTTGTAGTTATTGTGTTCAATTTGTTGTTTCCTAAGATTCTTCTGCTTCCCTTGCCCTTATGTAGTGATCTACTGGATATTGAGTTCTCTTATAGTGGATTCTCACATCTTAGAGACTCATGTAACCATAAATATGCTAACAATTGTACAGGTGATCCAAGGGTTTCAACTGCAAACATAATATGGATGACTCCCGAAACTGCAACTTGGATCAGGAGCCCAGGTAAGAGCCCAAAGGGTGAATTGGCTCTAGATATTACCCTCGAGAAAGAAGCTGTCAGAAAGAGCGGCGATGCATGGAGGGTTGTGATGGATGCTTGCCTTCCAGTTATCCATCTTATTGATGTTCAGCGTTCCATCCCATATGCAATAAAACAAGTAGAAGACCTACTTGGTATTTCTTGTGCGTTTGAGCAGGCTGTTCAGGTATCATGTGTTGATTGATATGCTTTTTTATAGTCTTTTCTGCGATTTTTGCATTTAAATTGAGTTGGCTTAGCTATTTGTAGTTTAATATCTTTCCTAGTCATAGACTCATAGGTTTTATGACTCTTTACTACGACAAAGTATAACTCTGTTTGTACATACACACACACACACACTCAGACATGCAGTCATGCACATGCTCTACGCTTGCGTCACTTGTAATTGCAGATTCCCTCTTTGTAGTATGACCATACAAGTTTCTTTTATTTCCAATATTTCACGATGAATTGATGAGACAAAAACAGAAGTATAGGCATGACCACCCCAGCTGGTTTTATTCAATTACTGGACATTCTCGGTGGAGCTGTCCTTTTCCTTGAGTTACAAAATACATGTCATAATAGTCATTATTGTTAGTCTTAACTAATTATGAATTATATATTATGTAAAAAAATGACTAACATTTTTGTGCCGTCATATAGCGTTTGTCTACTTCGGTGACAATGGTAACAAAAGGTGTGCTCAAGGATCATCTTCTTTTGTTGGGTAATAGCATGACATGTGCTGGCACTTTGATTGGATTCAATGCCGGTGGTATCAAATCTTTGTCTAAATCACTTGGTGTTGAAGTACCATTCATGAAAGCGACATTGTTTGTAAGTATCCTTCCTGCGTTCTATTGCCCTGTTTTGTCTGCTGAGTTGTCTTTATAATAATTTTGTATTCTCCATTTTTCAGACTCCTAGAAAATGTTTTGAAAGAGCAGCTGAAAAATGTAATGTTGATAATTTGTCAAGCATAGTGGGTTCTTGTGCATGGGGCAAACATGTATCAGTGGGTACTGGATCTCCTTTCGAGATTCTTTGGGACACAAAAAAGGTATGGGTGGCCGCAATTTTCTTTCAACATGTTCTTATGATCACGAGACTCACATTTTGAATTTTTTCTTAGGCTGAGTTGAATCCAGCTAAGGAAATTGATGTCTACAATTTCCTTTACATGGTCAATGGAAGCTCCTTGCGGGAAGATATGGGTACTGGTTGCCTGGGTGAAGAAATTGACGATTTGGACCACGGAAATGAATACATGGATTGTGAGATGTCTCCAGTGAGAGAAGATGGTAGTGAGAAACCCACTTTTGAAGATGGAATTGAGTTTGGGCTCAATGAAAATGATGGTTTTCCAAAGGAGGTAAAAATTTCTTCTGAAAGTTGTGGTGATATATAGTATCTTATTGTGAGCAACAGTGATATGAACTCATGTGAATCAGGATTAGACACATTCTATAACCCCTTAAGTGATGTTTGCTTTAGGTTTTAAGTGGTTTTTGAAATCTAGGGGATTTTAAAATCTTAATAAATTCTAAAGTGTGTGTTTGTTTTGGAATTTTGAGTAGGGTGGGATATAACTTTGTGTCAAATCAATGTGCTAGAGTGAATGATGTTTCATAATATTTTTGTTTGGTGTGATTGTAATGATTGATTGATTGTGCAATGATTAGTTTTCATAGGTTATTTATAGGGGTGTTGTATTGAGTTTTTGAAAACCAGATTTTAAAATCCCGTTGTATTATCATTTCCAGAGAGGCAGCCAAGCTGTTTGATCAGATCTTTTACACTTTTTCATGCACTTACAATTGCATCGTTTCCAATATATGAATTCTTTTAATATCTGCCAAGTTTAGATGCAGATTACACATGTTGTCTTGCTGCCACTAGAAATATTCAAAATGAGTTTTACGACCACCATTCCAGTTGACAACTTTTGTAGATTATCTCCATTTCAACTTGTGGTGCTTCGTAAAGTGTGACTTCCAGTAACTGATATTTCACATCTTTATACTATTGTTCTTGTGATTTGATTTTGCTGTCATTTGATAATAGCTGTCCCCTTTGCTATAATTTGTATGGCTTTAATTGTATCACCTACATATGATTTTTGGTGTCTGAATTATTCTTTGTAAAATTCTAAGATTTACTGTTCTGTACAGGATACCAATGATTGGTCTGGTTTTGGTAAAAGGACTGATCCTGACGAAAATGATTGGGGGATGAAGGCTGAAGAAAGTGGGTGGGGTAAAAAAGTCGAATCTGAGGACAATGGTTGGGGGAAGAAGGGTGAAGAAAGTGGGTGGGGTAAAAAAGTTGAGTCTGAGGGAAGTGATTGGGGGAAGAAGGGTGAAGAAAGTGGGTGGGGTAAAAAAGTCGAGTCTGAGGGAAGCGGTTGGGGGAAGAAGGCTGAAGAAAGTTCGTGGGGTAAAAAAGTCGAATCTGAGGGAAGTGACTGGGGGAAGAAAGCTGAAGAAAGTGTGTGGGGCAAAAAAGTCAATACAGACCAGGACAATCAATTGGAGAAAAAGGCGGATGATTGGACATCTAAGCCTGATCAGAATAGTTGGGGAAAAAAGGTAAACTCTGAGGAAAGCGATCGGACCAAAATGCCAGATGAGCATAGCGCGTGGGGCAAAAAGAAAAATTCTGAGGAAGATGATGGGGCTAAAAGTAATTCAGCTTGGGGGAAAAAGGTAATTTCTGATGGAGGAGATTGGGGGAAGAAAGATGACGAGAACAAGTGGGCTTCCAAATCTAGTTCAGCAAAACCTCATGGTCATTCCAACTGGGCTACGAATTCTGCTGGAAAAGATTGGGCTCAAAACAACAATCAAAATGATAATGCTAAAGAATCAATTGTTGGTGGCCACGAAGGAGATACAGGTTGGAAGAAGAACGACAAACAGAACAATTGGAGTAATCCCGGCAATAATAGGGATTCCAACGAAAACAGCTGGAGCAAAAAGACTGATAATAATAGTTGGGGAGTTAGCACACCCAAGACTGATTCTCAGTCTACTTGGGGTGGAAATAGCACCAAGAAAGACGTTTTGTTGGTGAAATCTAACGAGGATAGCTTGCCATCATCATCTCCGGGATCTCAGTGGGAGACTGCTAAAGATGAACCATCTAAGGATTCAGGTTGGAATGCATCGGGATCTGTTGATAAGGGTACACAAGACAATTCATGGGGCACTAAAGTCAGTGATCAAGCAACAGATCCGAAGCCTTCAAATACTTGGGGGTCTTCAAATGATTGGAGTAAGTTCAATTCAGACTCTAATGCGGGAGAGAACAAAGAGTCTCAGTGGGGTTGGAGTCAAAAACAGTCAACCGAGTCTACACCGAGTCAAGGTTGGGGTTCTTCGAATGTCGACTCTTCGGGTGAGAATGATGGGAGGTCGCAGTGGGGCCGTGGCCGTGGTCGTGGTCGAGGAAGGGGGCGTGGTGGGCGGGGTAGAGAAGGTAGGGGTGGTCCCACAAGTGATGGAGATTGGAAAAACAGAAGGCCTCGTCCTGCTGACGATCCGAATGCTCCTGCGGTTTTCACTTTAACGAGGCAGCGCTTAGATTTATTTACTGCAGAGGAGCAAGATGTTCTTACGCAGACCGAATCGATTATGAAGAACATCAGAAGAGTCATGCATCAGACAGGGTAAGTTTCTCTTTCATATCTTTCTAGCCTGAAAATTGTATAAACTTTGGGAAGATTTCAGATTAGGTAAGTATAATCTCACGTCTATACATATACGTATGTTTCAGGCCCTAGGAGGATTGGGAAAATCTTAGAATAGTAAAAATGTGTAGTATTTGATTTTTGTGAATGGTTGATAAGATGTAGTTGGGTGGTTATATTGTGAAACATAAAGGTGCGTGTTATAGGTTAAGATTTTGGTGGATTTTGAAATCTACCTTGCATAATCCTACATACAAGAATACATTAGGATTTTGGAAGTAAAATCTAGCATTTGTTAAACAGAAACAAACATACCCTACAGTTCATTGTTTAATAACTGATTGGTGATTATAATCCACAACTGCTGAACTGGGAAATTCCTTCATCTTGATATGGATAATGCAATACCATTATGTCTGGTTATCGTTAATAGGACACTTCAAAATTGAAGAATATAAAATCTGTTATATGGATTAGAAGTTATGTGTTCATATGTGAAACTCTTATCTTCATCAAATCTCCATATTTGAGAAAACCTGATTTCCAAAACAGTGTATAATTCCACAAGACATTATATATTCTTTCCCTCTGTGCTGAATATTTATTTCCTGGAAGGTTGGGTTTACTTTTAATCAAATGAAGAGTGTAGCTTAACTGATTTACATTTTGTGAAGGTACAATGATGGTGATCCTTTATCTGCGGATGATCAGACGTACATTGTTGATAATGTTTTCAATCATCATCCTGATAAAGATGGAAAGATGGGAGCTGGAATTGCTCATATCATGGTATGGCTCTTTAACCTGCATAAATAAATTGGTGGCCTGGGGGTACATTCTGGTGCATTATTTGTATTGAATTCTTCAGGTCAAATTGCGTTGCGAATGCGCTTAGTTACCATAGTTTTGTGCAAACAAAGATCACAATTTTTTCTTCAAATATCTGTTCATCTTTTGACTGTCACTTCTTAAAATCTAATTAAATTGTCTGAGTAAGAGCAATATCTCTAACAGCGAGGGGCCCCGGTATTTTAGTAAGCCTGTTTTTACAGCCACCGACTCATTGACACATTATAGCCAGTTAAATGCCCTGAAATTATGATCCAGTGATATTTCAATTTAATGTTCTGGTTATGACCTGAAAATTGGATTGAATGGCTCAACTTGTTCTTAATCTGGGTGAATTATTTCAAGCTCAATAGATTGTGATAATGCTGGCAGATTATATCTCATATATGTGTTAGTTCGTTCAATAACCTTTCCTTTTGTGCAGTTTCATTGCATCAATCCCTTATGAGTTTTAATATACATTAACTTGCTTAAAATTGGGTGAGCTTTCTATCCATATATATACTCGTTGTAAGCTGATTTTGAGACTCACATCACAGGTTAATAGGCATAAAGAGTTTCAGGACAGCAGATGCTTCTATGCTGTTTCTGTTGATGGCGTGGAGACGGACTTCTCCTACCGTAAATGCCTTGAAAACTTAATCAGAAGCAAGTATCCTGACATAGCTGAATCTTTTCTTCCCAAATACTTCAAAAAGCCACAACCTCGTCCTGGTTGGAATAGAGATCGAGGCCCTCCTCGAAATGATGCTGGTACCCCTGGCCCTGATGATGCTAATACCCCTCGTTGGAACAAAAGTGAAGCTGGTACTCCTGGGCTGGATGATGCTGGTACCCCTCGTTGGAACAAAAGTGAAGCTGGTACCCCTCGTTGGAACAAAAGCGAAGCTGGTACCCCTCGTTGGAACAAAAGTGAAGCTGGTACCCCTGGCTGGAACACGGGCCCGGATAATGCTAGTACTGGTTGGAAAAAAAGTGAAGGTGGAGCCTCGGGCTGGAACACGGGCCCAGAGAATGCTAGTACTGGTTGGAACAAAAGTGAAGGTGGAGCCTCGGGCTGGAACATGGGCCCGGATAATGCTAGTACTGGTGGGAACAAAAGTGATGGTGGAGCTTTGACCTGGAACACGGGCCCAGATAATGCTAGTACTGCTGGGAACAAAAGCGAAGGTGGAGTCTCGGGCTGGAACACGGGCCCAGATAATGCTAGTACTGGTGGGAACAAAAGCGAAGGTGGAGCCTCGGGCTGGAACACGGGCCCAACTCCTGGCCCGAGTGATGCTAATATGGGTTTGGACAAAAGTGAGACTGGATGGAATGTGGGTGGGACTCCGGGCCCGGTTGATGGTAGTTCGGGCTGGAACAAGGAGAAGGATCCTGCAGCAGACGAAGCTCAGACTAAAACTTCTTCATGGACGTAAGCTTTTCAGGCTTTTAAGATTGGGGAAGAAAAAAAAAGGGGCAGCTCGTTTTCCCATTAATGCGCTGTTCTTTTGTCGTGTCGTAGAGTTCACCTTTTAGTTGATGAATGTACAGTGGCTTAAGCATTGGTTGCAAACAGTTTTTCCTGCGTAGAAGTTTAAACTTAGAAATGCTGATCTGCAGGTAGATTAGATGACACCAATTATTCAGATGGAATTTTAGTTTCAAATTTTAACTGATCTGTGGTTTGCTTATTACCATCTGATTTGTGAATGGATATGATTCTCACCATTGCTTCTATTTTATTTTTGAAGTCCTCCCTTTCAATTAAGCACTTTAAAAAAAACAATACTGTATATGATAATTGTTGTAATTTTTTTTTTATTATTATTATAACTTTGCACATAATACATAATTTTGTCATGAAATATGAAATTAAATTTAAAAATGGCTATCCAGTACTGCTCTAATAAGTGACTTTTTTCAACTTTTAATTTCAATTCAATTAATAACTCTAACAAATGAATTTTCAAAGTAGATTGTGCACGGAAGGACATTATAGTTTGTGAAAATTGTACTGCTCTAATTATAGTGAAAGAAAATGGTTAAATTTAGTTAAAAGGTAAAGGAAAATGGTTACTCCGTCCGTTGTCATTTTGGTTATAAATTTTTCATTCCCAACTTTTGTAAATATTTTTTAATTTTTTATTCTTACACTTTCATTTTATATACTTTTTTTTCTCACACATCAATTTTATCATATTTATTACTACTATTTAATTATTTTTCTTAATTTTTGTGCTAAAATAGTTGAAAACTCATATGCGAGAGAGTACACTTGTGCAAGAAATTATGTACATGGAGGAAATTAAAGACATCATGATTTCTTTGTATGCATAATTTCTGAAGAGAAATTTAATCTTGATTTCGTTTTCTCTTTTCTTTCATTCATTAAAAAAGAAAATTTATACTTGAAAAAAAAAAAAAACATAGACTTGATTGTCAAAACAATATGTTTATCATGTTTTGAATCCGTAAGTCCGTAACCTTATATTTATTAGGTTCAACTGCACTAATTGTCCTTCTGTAAGATTGTAATAGTGGCCCTCACCCAAGTTTACACATATAGGGGTGTTTGTTAATTAACCTATTATTTAAAATTGTTTTATTAAGTGGTTGTAAGATAAAAAGGTACAAAATAATAAGTTTTTGTGCAAAAATAAAAATATTTGGCAAAAGAGTGTAATCGACTTAGAATCGGGTAGTAATACTAATTTCATTATTTATGACCCATGTATATATTCTAGTTAAATTAATTTCTTTACTTTATATATAAAATTTTATAAATTACCTGTCAAACACTTGCTAAGAGAATGATTAATTATCATATATTTGAAACCTTTTTTTTGTTTTCTGAAAAGAAACAATATTATTGTTTATATTGAATAATATGAGTACCTACACTAGAAACACTAATAGGAGTACTCATATTATGTACTCCCTCCGTCCCACAGGAATTTGCACACTTTTTATAAATATATGTTCCATACCAATTTGCACACGCTATAAAAGGAAATATCTTCATAATCTCCACTCTCAAAATATACTCTTATTTACCATATGCCATTACTTTTTTACACTCAATCTACTTTTTACTTTACTTTATTCATAAAACTTTACAAAACTACCCCTCAAAATATCATTCATTACACCTTTTCTTACACATTTCTTAAATTGTGTGCCCACCCAAGTGTGCAAGTTCCTATGGGACGGAGGGAGTATTAATCAATTTTATTAACAATAGCAAACACATATGGATAAGCTCTTGTTAATTGTTCCACGTGCAAAACGTGCGCCAAAACACGTAGTGTGCCTTTTCCCCTTTTTTAATCAGCCAAAATTTAAAGGACCAAACATATAATTTCCTATAAAAGAGAGGACTTCACAATAAATAAATATAGTTCCTCAATCATCACGAGCTGTGCTAACGATTTTTTGATTGACACCCCTGATCCCACATTCTCACGCCCGTTTCCACTTCAACAATCTATGGTTCTCTCTCTCTCTCTCTCTTAATTTCTGACTTCGTAGTTTTGATGAATAGTATATGCCTGCTCCTCGTAGTTTCATATAATATGGGTCCATTCTCTGCTAATGATTGCTAAATCTGATTGCTGATTTCGGCTGTGTGTGTGTGTATACACATTTATTACGGGCAAATATTTGTGTGTTCGAATTGATTCAGTATACTATGTGAAGTGAATTTGATGTCGCTTAGTGTGTAAATGTACAGTGTTGCAAGTTAAGCTGGTGAAGGAAATGGTTGAACACTGTTTTGTTTAATTTTAATTGCCACTGTATCATTACTTAGCTTCATCACTAATATGAATGGCGTCATCAAATTGAATGCGTAGCTATAAACCTTCTAATTACATTGGTTTATCTCCCAATAATCTTTGAAATTCCTTCTATTTTTAGCATGGTGGCTGACATTCTATGTTTTGAGAATGGCATGGGATGTGTTCAACATTTAGCATTTCTTATGTGTTCAATCTGGAGGTATTTCATGGCTTAGATAACTAAGAGTTTACCATTTTGGAAGTTATTAATGATTAAACTTATAATCTGGCTTCTACATTTTATCACAGTTTATACAAACTGATGCAAATCACTTTGACTATACATTGTGCAGCCTTTTTTTCTTGATTGTTGTGTTACTGTTTTTAGCATAATGGCTTTACTCATGCAATTGAAGATGCTTTTGATGTCATCTTCAGCATAGTTTTTGAAATTTATGTTTCTTTCTCATTGTTTATTCGTTTCCCCCCTTTCCAGCTATAGGTTTTGATTCTTAAACATGGGTTCATTAGTTGGTCAATTTCTTTTACCTCCAAATAATGGTTACAAGATATGGGAAGATCCGTCTTTCATCAAGTGGAGGAAGAGAGATGCTCATGTTCCAATGCATTGCCATGAATCTGTTGAAGGTGTTCATCGTGTTCTGTTTAATTACTTTAAGCTATTTACACATTAGTCCCTGTTAGGAGGTCAACTTGTTTTAGAACTCTTCTACTCTAAGGGGTTGATTACTTTCATGTTTCCTTTTGGTACCTTGTCTTCTTACATTAGGGTCTCTGAGGTATTGGTATGAGCGCAACAAAGTGACTATCTTAATGTCAAAGGAAGCTGTTTGGGATGACGATGCTGTTGCTAAGGCACTTGACTGTGCTGCATATTGGGTCAAGGATCTGCCTTTCGTCAAGTCTTTGTCTGGAAATTGGAAATTCTTTCTTGCTTCCAGTCCTAGTGATGCCCCTTCTGAATTTTATAATAGTTCGTTTCAAGATTCTTCGTGGAATACTATACCTGGTAACATCTTTGCTATATGTTATTGCAATAACAAATTTTCTTCTACTAAGTGTGGTCTGTTTTGTTTCCCTTTATAGTCAAACAATGCCCCTTGCCTATTTCAAGGAGTTCAGTACACATGACACTTTTAGTGTACAAGACTAGGAACTGATACTTTAGACTGGTTGTTTTCAAGGTTGCGTTTAGGTTTTAGGATTGATTTGAGCAGAGAATTTGGGAGAATGATTCCAAATTACTCATATTGGGCGGATTTCAAATCTACGAAAAAATCACCCAACATATTACTCAAATGTAATTTGAAATGAGAGTTATGGATTTTAAATTCTTCTTATTATGAACCCAACCTAAAAGGGGACATTCAGCATCCACTCTCCAGTTCATTGACATTGTAAGCTAATGCATGTATTAAGACCCAAGTAATTTATTTGCCTATTGAAATAGGATTATGTTGGAATTCATAAGGCCGACCAGATAGCTCCATCTTCACTCTTCAGACTTGATATTTGTGATATGTGGTTTTACCATGTTTTCTGCTAGACCTATAATCCATATCATACAAAAAATAAAAATAAAAAAATCCTCGAATACTACATTGAAATGATTCTGATCCTGTATTAGTTAATTCTACTAGACACCAACAATCAGATGAAAGTTTGTTTCATAAAATCATTGCCATTGTAACAAAAATGATGTAGAGTAGGTTAAAGACTACAATCAAGATAGTGTAAAATTCATTTTATATTTTTGTGCAGAACCATATATGTTGGCTTCAAAATTCTTAAAATGTAGTATGTACCTAGTTTGACAAATTCTTTTGTATACTTCTGCAGTGAAAAGATAGAACTAGTTTGCTGTCAATCGTATTTGTTGATACATGTATCTTTTCCCATTGAACCAGTTCCCTCCAATTGGCAGATGCATGGATTTGACAGACCGATCTATACAAATGTTGT
Source organism: Galeopsis tetrahit (assembly GCA_963675135.1). Taxonomy (NCBI): domain Eukaryota; kingdom Viridiplantae; phylum Streptophyta; class Magnoliopsida; order Lamiales; family Lamiaceae; genus Galeopsis; species Galeopsis tetrahit. The sequence continues at coordinate 44,754,537 of OY776131.1, forward strand.
GTACCCATTTCCACTTAATCCACCGAAAGTTCCGGAAGATAATCCCACAGGCTGCTACAGGACATACTTTTCCCTTCCTAAAGAATGGGAAGGTGAGATTTTAGGGCATGAACTCTAGATAAATCATTCTAGTTCTTTTCAACTTGTTCATGTTTCCAGAAAAGTTTCAGTTAGATCTACAACCATAATACTTCAAACATTTCCTAAATTAGTGAAGGTAATAAGTAGGTATATGCTATGTTATTTGGGTGTAACCATCCTTTAAATTCGTTTGCAGGTCGTAGGGTATTTTTGCATTTTGAAGCAGTTGATTCTGCCTTCTTTACATGGGTAAATGGACACCCTACTGGATATAGGTTTGTAAATCATTTTGTCAAAACTTTTTGGCATTTCATACAGTTCCTGCAATTCCACATCTCCATTCTATATTTGCACCTATTAGACTAGTAACTTCGGCTTTCATGGTTGTCTTGGTCAGTAATAGGGTTGTTATTATTGTTGATTCTTGTGTGCTACAATATTTTTGCTTAAGTGGTTCTCTTATAAGGACTATCTATACACATGCATATAATTGCATTTTTTCATAAATATGCTTTATAATTCCCTTCCTTGTATTGTCAGTCAAGATAGCAGGCTACCAGCTGAATTTGAGATTACCGATTTTTGCCATCCATGTGGATCTGAGCAGAGAAATTGCTTGGCTGTTCAAGTAATGAGATGGTCTGATGGTTCCTACCTTGAAGATCAGGATCACTGGTGGTTATCTGGAATCCATCGTGATGTTCATCTTCTTGCTAAGCCGAAGGTTTGTACTCTCATCACAGGGGAAATCATTAGCGTGTTTGCAATTTGCTGGTTATTATTTCTGGATATCATTTAGTGATTTCTGCAACTAACTTTAGAGATGAACTGTCGTTTGTGGCTGATGTTCATGGGAAAAAATTGAGGTTAAATTACCACAATTCGATTGTTTAATTATGGATCGATGGAATCTAACATTATATGAGTCACTCCACAATGATAATTTTTTTTGAAACCAAATTGGATGAAACATGAAATAAACTCTGTTTTAGGAATATGAAATGCTATGAAGATTTCAACGGAGTCGTTCAAAATAGTCAAACAAAGTCTGAGGTAGTGCTGTACTTACAGTACAAGAAGTTTGATTCAAGTTTGCAACGAATCTGCAGGTCTTTATTGCAGATTACTTCTTCAAATCGAACTTGGCGGAAGATTTTTCTAGTGCAGATATACAGGTATAATGGACAGTTTGTGTGCTTTTATATTTATAAATTGAAACCACAGTTTTTTCAACTTACTCTTTTGGCACTTTGGATGTAATGTAACTCAAATATGATTATACTTGAAAATGGAATTGAACAACTTTCAGAAACTTTTTAATTGGGGCTGTTGTAAATGCAATAGTTACATCTCTTATACTTTGAGAAATTCTTCATTTTAGTATATGGTTCTCTATGACATCAACCATAAACTTATGAAAAGAACGCCATGAAGTATGGGATGGTTCCATCTGGGAAATTAGCAATGAGACTCAGTCTAGCTATTTAAAGATATAATTAATCAAATTTCACGCTTCTTTACTTTAGCAGCTGAATTGTTTGAATGAGGTGGGCTGGGCTTCCTAGTAGTGTAGCATCGGGGGTGGGTTGGGGGTGGTGGTGGTGGGGATCTAGTGACACCAAAAGTGAAAAGTCGTTGCGATGATTTCATGTTCTACGTGATTGCACCTTTCAATTTGCAGTGAATGTGACAAGATATATTGAAGTATATCAAAGCAAAACAATTTAATGGCATCAAGATTTTAGATGAGGTATTCAAGTGCAACTAAGCCAAATGTGAATGATGTTTACTCCTTAGCACTACATGCAATTTTTCAAACAATGACCATTTTTAACAAGGTTATTATCATCTTCTGATAACCAATGAATACTCTTTTGCTTCAAAACTGTTTTCCATAATGCATACTATTCTTTTAAGGAAATGGAGAAGAACATAGAATAGGAATGGAAATGTTGGAGGATCTATTTCTTCCAGTATCATTTAATTAGGTGAAAGTAACAGATAAAAAAGTTTAAGATAGATGTGTTACTTTCTTCAATTCAAACAAGACTATAAAAGTCTCAAGCTCGTTGCTTTGCCTTGGCAAAATTAAATTATCTTTCTAGAATAGTTCACTAGTAGAATCTGCTTGATTTGGAAACTGTGAAGTTAACCTGTAAAATTTATCCTCAAACATTTTCTTGGTGTACACCAATTGTTGAAACTTCCCCCTTTTATCTTGTTTTTAATGCTTTATCTTGTGCTCTCCAGGTTGAAGTGAAAGTTGACCACTCCACAATAAATAGTGAAAGCTCAATAGAAACTGGGAGTTGGTTCAAAGTATCCGAAGACAAATTTATTTCAAACTTCACCATTGAAGCTGAAATTTTTGATACAGGCACCAGCAACGAAAATGCTAATCTGCTATCTATGAGCGTGGCTCATCTGCAGCTGTCAAATTCTGTTGATTATTATCTTGGCTTCATAGGATACCAACTTAAAGGCAAACTGCAGATGCCGAAGCTGTGGTCTGCTGAGCAAGTAAAAGTTTTTTTGACTTATAATTTATATGAGCTTTCTGCATTAAATATGCAGCTAAATTTTTAACCGTATGGGAGTCTGTTTCTGCATACTGTTTAGGCAAAAGCAATCTGGTTTCTGTGCGTGCAGAGAATTGTAACAAAATTGGGAATTATTTATGATTGCTTCTCCTCTTTTAAATATGAGTACGTAACTGAATTATGCTCAACAAAGTTCACACTTAAAGAAACTGTCTGAACATTTTTTTTTTAAATATGTTTGGTATGCTTTGCTCCTCTTCCCTTTTCCTTAATAATTCTGTACTTTCCTGTAATGTAAACATATTTGAAATGACAATTTGAAACAGCTTATGTGTATTTCGATTCTTAATGTAATTTGCTTCACACTTTCTAACAAGATACGTACTTGATATCACCTTGTCTCTACTGAATCCATTGGTGACTAATCCAAGTATTTCTGCAGAAGCTGACACATATATTTTTTATATTTTCATTTATCAGACCTCTTATCAGTTACTTGTATTATGACAGCCAAATCTTTATACTCTCGTTGTCACCCTCAAAGATGCATCAGGGCATATTGTTGATTGCGAGTCATCCCAAATTGGCATTCGACAAATATCGAAAGCCCCAAAACAATTGCTTGTTAATGGACAACCTGTAATGATTAGAGGGGTGAACAGGCACGAACACCATCCTCGTCTTGGGAAAACCAACTTGGAGTCATGCATGGTTCAGGTGATGAATCACTTCTTTTCTCCATGTCTATCCTTGATTCTAGCATTTTTGTAAATCTGTGGGACAATATCATATTTGGTCCCTAAAGTTTACTTAATTCCAGTTTTGGCCCCCACTTTCACTCACTATCAAATTTGGTCTTGGAAGTACACTTTTACTTTTATATTTGGTCCCACCGTTAGTTGACCGTCCGTCGACTGACGGAATCAACTATTTGGGGGTGCTAAATCTTATTGAAAATTATTAATTACATTTAGTATCCCAAATAATTATTAATTACATTTAGCACCCCCGAAAGTTGATTCCGTTAGTCAACAAACGATTGACTAGCGGTGAAACCAAATGTGGGAGTAAAATTGTACTTCCAGTATTAAGTTTGGTAGTGAGTGAAAGAGGGGGACCAAATTGGAAAGAAGTAAGCTTCAAGTACCAAAAATTATATTATCCCTAAATATGTAGTACCGTTCTTTTACATGCCTGTTTATTTGTTGTATTCTTGTAGGATTTAGTTTTGATGAAGCAAAACAATATCAATGCTGTTAGAAACAGCCATTATCCTCAACATCAACGATGGTACGAGCTATGTGATTTGTTTGGCATGTACATGATTGACGAAGCAAATATTGAAACACACGGTTTTCATCTTTGGTCAAATGTAAAGCATCCTACAAATGAACCAATTTGGGCCTCTGCCATGTTGGATCGTGTTATAGGAATGGTTGATAGGGACAAAAACCATGCTTGCATCATTTCTTGGTCTTTAGGAAATGAGTCGAGCTATGGGCCTAATCACGCTGCACTCGCAGGTATCTTATATCAACTACAGTCTACAGTGTCTTTCTTGCTTTGTCTAGGCAATGTTTAAAGTTTATTTCAGAAACTATCCAGTATCATTGCCAAAATTCAATTTTAATCCTTTTTCTTTTCTTTATCAATATTGGTCCTTTTCACCGGAAAATTAAATTTACCCAAATCAATTTGGGGATTTTTATAGCCTCGGCCATATTGAACAGTGATTAATCAAAATTAAAATTCCCGGAGTTGTGGTAATTGGATTGAGGAATTTGAGATAGCAATAGAACGGGTTGGATGAGACGAGGAGTTTGGTATGGGGCACATCCTTCGACTCACCGGAAAATAAAAATTTCGGTCAGAAATTTGAATTTTCTGGTGAAAAGGACACATTAACACCAAAATGACCAAAATTGATAAAGTAAAGAGAAAAGAAAAACTAAAATTGGATTCAGGCAAAGATACAAGACGATTTATGAAATTAACCTGCTATGTTTAATATGTTTCTTTCTCATTCAAATTCTTTCAGGGTGGATACGAGGAAAGGATTCAACTAGGGTCGTACACTATGAAGGCGGGGGAGCCAAAACAGATTCAACAGATATTGTATGCCCTATGTACATGCGTGTTTGGGACATGGTTAAAATAGCTCAAGATCCAGCTGAGCTACGCCCACTGATACTATGCGAGTATGCTATTTTTCGAAATGTTCATCGCTGAATACTTAATGACTCTGCCACACAATCTGGTAGGATATGCTAATTGACAATAAAAAACTTACAGGTACTCACATTCAATGGGAAACAGCACTGGAAATATTCTTGAATATTGGGAAGCAATTGATAGCACATTTGGTCTACAGGGAGGCTTTATCTGGGATTGGGTTGATCAGGTTTGTATCCAGTAAAGATTCACACGAGTTATCTGTTGCTTCAACAGTCTTAACCTTCTAGAGTTTTAACTGAAAATAGAACATTTCATCCAAAAGATATATTTATTATTTAATGATCAAATACATTACATATCTACTCTTTTTTTTGAAGGTCAAATGATGCAATATGAAGTTACATCAGATGACGTTATGGTCAAATGTGCTTGTATATATTAGAGAGGAAAAAAAGAGAAAATGCTTACAACAAGTGTGGTCTGTGTCAATTTGTTGTTTTCTGATTGTATGTGGGACTTTGTTAAGACCTTAGGAGCTCTATGTTGTTTTCATTATTTATAACCAAACATGTCAAGATATCTTATAACCTCTCAAACATTTTATTAGATGTTTCAAGAATCTTGCAAGCTGATATGATGACTATGCAGATCGTTTCCTTCACAGACTAAGATTAGGTTTTCCTAGATATCTGCATGTAAGTAAGATGATTAAATAATTTTTTATTCTGCAGGCATTATTGAAGGAGGGTGCAGATGGTATCAAACACTGGGCATATGGAGGTGATTTTGGAGACACTCCAAATGATCTGAACTTTTGCCTGAATGGCCTTGTATGGCCCGATAGAACCCCACACCCAGCTCTACAGGGTAAAACAAATGCTCATCTTTCATCGCAACGTAGTACTATCACGTTTATTACAATCATCATTCAATCATTTTCGTAATTTTCAGAGGTGAAGTTTGTGTACCAGCCCATCAAAATATCACTCAAAGACGGGATCGTTAAGGTAGTATCTTATATAAAACTGGATTTCTTGATTTCTTTATTCAACATCTCCTGATCCTTTGAAACTCACCTCTTAGATTACGAACACCCACTTCTTTTCCACAACTCAAGACTTAGCATTCCACTGGTCTGTAATCGGCGATGGTTCGGAGCTGGGTTCCGGAGTTCTCAGCCTACCAACAATAAGTCCTCAGAAAACTTACGACATAAAATGGGATGCGGGCCCTTGGTATGACCCATGGAGTACTTCAGATGCGACAGAAGTTTTTCTGACAATCACCGTGAAGTTTTTGAGCTCCACTCGATGGGCTGAAACTGGTCATATAGTTTCATCTGCACAAGTACTACTGCCCGTTAAACAAGACATTGTTCCTCATGTAGGTGTTGTTGCTTTACTTGATATTAGCCTCTTGGTAAGTATTCTCTGTTTCTGTAACATTTGACAAATTGTTACGGTTTCAGATCATTGATGGTGCACGTGCGGCTTTGTCTACTAAGGTTCTTGATAGTTCTATTGAAGTTAAGAATTCGAATCTGTGGGAGATCAAGTTTAACAAACAAACTGGAGCCATTGAGAGCTGGGAGGTAATTTATGATGTTAGGCATATAAGCTAGTGAGCCCTAACTTAAACCCAAAACCATGGTCAAAGGTGAAGGGCTGACTCCCATTTATATACCCTTCCACACTTTCATGTGGAACCGATGTGGGATATCGTAACATATGATTTCCGGTTTTAGTAGATTCCCCCACTATCATTTCCTACATAGAATTTAGGTGTAATTACAAAACTAATCTTGAAGTTTAGCCAAATTTCTTAATAAATAAGAAAAATTACCATTGAAGTTTGTTTTTTCACATAAACCCCGGTGTAGTATTACAAAAAGCCCTTTGAGGTATATATTTTTCTTAAAACACTCCAATTGAAGCAGTTTAAGAAACATAATTTTGTGAGTTTTTTTTTTTTTTGTGTGGTAATTAAGCTAAACATAATTTGTTTTTTAGGGATAATTTCATTTTTAGTCCCCCATTCCACTCACTATCAAGTTTGATCCTTGAAGTACAATTTTTCTCCCACATTTGGTTCCACCAACGTTAGTTCAAATAATTACATTTAGCACCCCTAAACAGTTGATTTTATCAGCCAACGGACAGTCAAATAATGATGGGACCAAATGTGAGAGTAAAAGTATACTTGCGGGGGACCAAGTTCGATTGTGAGTGTAAGAGGGGACCAAAACTGGAAAATGACAAATTTTAGGGACCGAAAATGATAATATCCCTTGTTTTTCCAATGAAAATGTCTAAAGATAGCATTGTCTTCGTGAAAATCTTGTTCATGAAACTATACCTCATCTGAGAATGAACGACAGGTGGACAGAGTCCTGGTCATGAGCAAAGGTATACAACCATGCTTTTGGAGAGCACCAACGGATAACGACAAGGGGGGCGAGGCAGAAAGTTATCTTTCAAAATGGAAAGCTGCAAAACTAAATAACTTGACTTTCGTAACAGAAAGCTGCACAGTTCTTGAAACATCTGACAATCTGGTGAAAATTGCTATAACCTATCTTGGCATTCCTAATGATGCAGACAAATCCGAAACACATCTCTTCAAGGTCAATTTTGTCTACTCAATTCATGGTTCCGGGGACGTTATATTGGAATGCAACGTGGAACCAAACTCTGATTTGCCACCTTTGCCTCGAGTGGGGGTTGAATTCCACTTGGACAAATCAATGGACCAGATTCAATGGTATGGGAGAGGACCTTTTGAATGTTATCCTGACCGTAAAGCTGCTGCACACGTTGGCATGTACGAGCAAGATGTGGGCAGCATGCATGTTCCGTATATCGTTCCATATGAATGCTCGGGTAGGGCGGACGTCAGGTGGGTGACATTTAGAAACAAGAACGGCTATGGGATGTATGCTTCCACGTATGGAGGGGCCCCACCAATGCAAATGAATGCAAGCTACTACGGGACTGCAGAACTTGATAGGGCAACAAGACATGAGGAGTTGGTGAAGGGAGAAGACATTGAGGTATATTTTTTTAGCGCTTAAATATGTTTCTTTATACGTGCCCGATCTTAGAACTGCTCGTTTTCTTTTCTTAGGAGGCCCTGGAATTCTAGGTCTACAAAAAATAACACACATGATATTTTGTGTTTTGCTTGGTCAATCTTGAACTAGCTTTGATCTTCTAAACTATTTTTATGTTCTCACTTATTGATCTCAAGTAGTTTAGGTTTTATCAAACGTCAAAAGTATGCGTCAAGCTTGCTTGTTATTTCTGTTGGAATGAGCTCAAACAAACTCTCTCATGAGGAACATTGAAAAAATCAAGTGTAAATTACGAAACCACTCTCGAGATTTGTCCAAATTACCGTAAGAACCCTGTAATTTTGAATAATTACGAAATACCCCTTAAAAGACAATTTTTTTTGTTTGGTTGATGTTGATCAAGAAATGCAAATTACTTTCACTTATTCTGTGTTTTTATATTTGCATCGATAAATTGGTTCGTTAGTTTGCATTATTCGCCAGTCAAACAAATGTTTTGGTCTTTTTAGGGGTATTTGGTAATTATTCAAACTACGAGATTATTTTGGTAATTTGGACAAACATCGAAGGAAATTTTTGTAATTTACCCAGAAAATATCAAATATCGAGCACCTTCGTTTGATTTTCAGCCCTAATAAATTTATTAATTGCGATTTTGTCCCGGTACAGGTGCATCTGGACCACAAACACATGGGCGTAGGCGGAGATGATAGCTGGTCGCCTTGTGTCCACGAAAAATATCTCGTCCCTCCTCTGCATTACTCCTTCAGCATCAGATTATCCCCTATAACTGCAACTACTTCTGCTCAGTCCATTTACAGATCCCAGCTCAAGAATAAGTGAACGCATGGCAATTTCATTTACTATGAACTGCCATACTTTCTCTGTTTTCGCCTTATTGTATCATGTCTTTTTTTTTTTTTTTTTCCCACAAGTTACTCATTGATCTTGTGTAATAAATCGTAAGGCGTGACTATTGATACCCAGGTGTTTGCTCAATATACCCATTTACAGGTTATATCATATATGTGATGGTACACTGTACATGGTGCTAAAAAATGTGGTACGTATGGATGTAGTGAGCAAAAATTCGGGTGTGAATAGCTACGCCCTAATTTGTAATGATACTCTTTGCATCTTTTATTGTTTAGAGAATACTCTTTACGTCTTAAATTTATTTTGTCTTGAAAAATCAACACCATTATCAGAAAAATATATATAGAGTTAGCTAGTGACATACACGTCAGAAAGTTCAATTTTTGGTTCTACGGTTGAAAATAAGGCTTAGTGACATCAATTGCCTTTCCTATTGATGAATAAAAATCTTGGTTCTCTACGAAAGTGCAAATGGAAGTATATATAACTCTTGTAGTACCTCGTAATTTACAACTTTTTCATTAGACAAAAGAAAGAAATTAGTCACAACCATAAGTATAATGAAGAATCAAACTCCTAATGTGGCTTCACGTTTAGATCAAGTTGAGGAACATAAGAGAACCTTAATAGTATTTTACAATATTTTACAAAATTGACAAAAGACCAACACAAACATTTGTGCCACAGCTAGCATTAATGTCTCACTCGTAGGTGTTTGAAATGAGTTGAATGCGAGGATTATTTCTGGATATGGCTTTCCAGTCGGAACCACCCTTGTCCTCATAGCGTTGTTGTAGCTCCGTTGAACCAGATAACTCCAATGTCTTCAATGATGACACCTTACACAGCAGGCGATGTGGCAGCATTCTCAAGCTTTCACAGAGTCCGATAGTCAGCTTGGTAAGACAAGGCATTATGGAAGATTCTTCTTCTTCTTCTTGTGCAGTTATGTCCTCCCACTCCTTCCACTTGCCGCACTCCCATACTGTCAGTGTCTTCAATTTGGGAAAGGCAGTAACATCCCCTCCTCTTGTTATTCCTAAGAATTCTCGAAACACAACTTCAAGTGCTTCCATGTTCAAAATGAAAATCTTTTCCAGGCATGGTAGTTTTCCCAAGGGAGGCAATGACGTCAGGTGTTTGCAATTCGTGAGACTAAGGTCCCTTATTTGGTTGAGAGGCGAGACCATCCATCGCGGAAGTTTGGAGCCCCCGTAATTCTCGATTACCAGTTGAGTGAGGTTTGGATGGGGTTGAAGAGCATCCAATAACTCCATCCATACCCATGATTCCCCCTGCTGCTGCTGCATCTCATCCACCTTAAAATGTATTTCAAAATTGGTAATGTGAATCTCATTCTTCAGTCCTGCTTTCCAAACATCCTCAACAACCTCATTCAGATCACCATCACCATTTAATCTGAACCCCAACCTTACACGTCCACTCAAATGATTTTTTAACTTGTTCCATAATTCCAACTTGCTCCCACCAATTCCCCCTGGGAATTCACTCAGTTTGTCAACAACTCTTTCTGGAAATTTACAAAGACTATCACACCCTTCATTATTCAAGGTTTGCAGTTGTTGCAATTCACATATGCTCTCCGGCAACTCCTTCAGAGACTTATCCAACGACAAGTCGAGGTGTCTCAAATTAATCAAATTCCCAATTTCCATTGGCAACTCTTTCAACAACTCATTCTCTCTCAAGTTAAGGAATCTCAAGTGAATTAAATTACCAATTTCCTTTGAAATCTCTTCAATCCCACAATTAACCAAAGAAAGACTTTGCAGGTGATAAAGGTGGAAAAGGACTTTAAGGTCTTCACTAGCTAATTTAGTAATTCCAATCAAGGCCAACTTTCTCAAGTGAATCAACTTTTCCATTCCTTGTGGAATAATTTTACAACACTCAACCCTTAACACCCTCAAACGCATGAGGCAATAACAAAGATTTGGAAGACCTTCTTTACTGCACGTTAAGGTAAAAAAATCATTCACAATGGAAACATGTGAAGGGTCACATACTCGGCAAGTTGTGCCCTTTTTCATTATTTTTGGCTCCACCGTACTCCTCTTTTTTAGAAATTGAGCAAAATCATGTACTATATCGTGCATCTTACACCTTTTTATTTCACCCAAATCACCTTTCTCAAAATCTTGAAATAGAGAACGCACTGCTAGAGCATCAAAATACTCTCGCCCCTTGAGTTCCATGTCACCAGCATTGGATCCCAAATAACCAAGTGCCATCCAAGCTTGTATTAGGGTCTCAACAACAATCTGAGCATCTTTAGGAAAAACGGCACAGTATAAGAAGCAACGCTTAAGTTGTGGAGACAATTCATTGTAGCTCAAAAGCAAATGGGGGAAAATGTCAACTTCTGCTTCCTCCATTTGCCATATATCACTATTTGATACGTTGCTCCACTCCTCTAAGCTACTCTTAAAACGCAAAAGACTTCCCAAAGTCTTAACAGCAAGAGGCAAACCTTTACATTTTTTAGCTATTTCCTTTCCAATGTCCTCAAATTCGGCTTCATTCCTTTCCGGAAGGGACATACGACACAATAATAACCAACAATCATCGTCCGAGAGCAATCCCGGGCGACATATCTCACTCTCCTTTGAGCCCATCATTTTGACAACCCTCTCACTTCTTGATGTCACCAAAATCTTACTACCTACTCCACCACATCTCAGGGAGTTCCTTAGGGGTTCCCATTTGTTATAGTCTTGTGTCCAAACATCATCAAGCACAAGAAGAAACTTCTTTCCTGAAATAGACTTTTGTACATGTTTAAACAGGACATCCAACTGGTTGGTACTTGGAGAACTCTCATCTTTTATACTCTCAAGAATCCCTTTGGCAATGGCAGCCAGATCAAAGGGATTCGAAACACAAATCCAGATTCTCAACTCGAAAGATTCCTCTACTCGACTATGGTTATATACCATCTGAGCCAGAGTGGTCTTCCCAAGTCCCCCGATACCCACTATAGATAGTATGTGGAAGCCTGATTCCAATTGGCTTCCACCACTATCTATAAGTTTGGTAACAAGATCATTCATATCCTTATCTCGTCCATGAACTTGTGTTAAGTCGATCATGGAAGTAGATTGAACTCGCCAAGATTCAGGCAAAGGATCACTATTGGGTTGGGAAATCACAAAACCAAACTTATCTCTCCTTTTCAAGATGTCATCTAGTTTTGCCTCCACAATAAGTATTTTCTTGGCAATATTATGACCAACTGCAACTTTGTTGAAACACAAACACGAAGATGATGATGGGATGAAGGAGCATACCTTTGGAGCAGATTCTTCCATCTGAAATTTGAGAAGAGCATAATCCCATTCATCCAAGACGTCCTCCATTTCGTAAGCTGTCTGTTCGAGCCTCGACAACCAGTAGTTGATGTTTCTGTCCTTTAATCGACGATTCTCAGCATCATGCAACACGTTTCTGGCATCCTGCAGGTCTTGAGCAAGACTACGAACCTTGTACTCGGCTCCTCTGACGAGATTGATATGGTAACGAGCCTGCTCTTCCAAGAGAGCAATCAGTCTTTCTGATGCTGCTGAAACAATAGCGTCCACCATAGATCTTGTGCTTTGCTAGCTAACTCTTCTTTCTTGTTATGTATTCTGCTTTTGATTTTGATGAATGAACTATAATAATAATAATAGTCAGTAAGAATAAATGTTTTCTAGTATCAAAAGACAAAAGCTAATTATAATTATTTATTCACAAAAAAATAGATGATATCGTGTCGTGGGTTTATCTTAATAGAACCAAATCACGGTTTAGTAAAAGAATCACAGTATCAAAAGTCCAACGAAACAAAAAAATAAATATAAAAAGATTATTGGCCGGTCACCACACGCAACATATGCTCTAATTATTGAAATTATTTTAAGCATTATTGGAATCATAACAACAAAGGCTGAGGGCAGCTACACCAAATCCATTTAAAAAAAATAAAACAATTTTTTTGTTCCTTTTGTTGTATATTAATATAATAATATAATACTCCTATAATAGAGAGAACTCTTTATCAAAGTGAAGTTGCAACTTTTAGGTGGGTGAAAGGTTTTACTCTTCCGGTGAAATTGCAACCTTTACGTACAACTCTTGAGTATCTATAAATACTCAAAGGTGTGGAGAGTTGGAAAATGAACTATATTGAAGTTTATTTGATCATTGAAAAATGAGAGCCTCTCTATATATTAAAATTTGAGTTGTTTTATTAATACACTTGCGATTTCTGCTTCTAAAATTCAACAAAGTGTAATTATCGAGTTTCCGTAGAATAGGTTTTATATCTTGGAAGGTTGATTCTTGTGAGAACCATTTACATATGTGTGGGAGGAAATAATATCTTTAAAGATAACATCGTTTCTCGGTGTGCCTAACCTATCATTAACGCCATTACCCACATTACACAATAATACGAAGTGCAATCGCACATGACAAAGTTAGATGACATGTCAACTTTTCATTCATTGGACACTTATTGTAAGACATAGCGAACCCTTTGTTTAGATTCTATATAAAAATAGAACGTCTTAGGAACGTCTTTGTTAAGATTAAGGATTTTCGGGCAAACCCACGGTTGGTCCAGGAACACCTTTCATGCATTATATTAGGTATAAAAAAAGATCCATTCTGCAAAAGGAACATTTCTTTTCATGAAGAAATGGAAATTATACCTTGTCACTTTTTGGCAATGGTATTTTTCATTGTGGTTTCATCCAAGAAGGATTTATACAAACCATTTATCCAAACATTCCCTTGAGTTTTTGAGTTTTTGGGCTATCTTTCAAGTGTGCGAATGAACCCTTCCGTAGTACACAATCAAATTCTAGAAAATTCATTTTTAATTAATAATGCTATTAAGAAGTTTGAAGCCTTACTTACTAGAACTCATATAAATGAATTGATTACATACTTATCTATAAATTCAAACTTTTAGATTATATATATTTTTTAAATAGTATTAGAGCATCAGACTCACGTCCACCCGTCCTGGGTTCAATTTCTGTTGAAAGCAACTTCACCCATTTAAATGGTCCACTCGATAAGTCTCCTCTTCAAATGGTAGAGGTGACAATTAGGCCCACGAGTGAGGAGAGTATTAGAAAACTAAAATAAATGAAGTGATTTCATACAAATTCGGACTTGAGGAATTCAATTTAAATTAGTTAAAATATTCCGATTTAACCATAAATAACTCAATTTATCTAACAAATGGCAACAACATATTAATAACATTGATCCACAACACACAATTAAGTCAAAAGTAGATTTTGTTCAAGTTGAAAAACAGGTAAAACTCAATTACTAGACATGTAGCTCCGAGTTCTATCTTGTCAGTATCCTTAAACAGGACGAAAAATCTACTCAAAACCAATCTTGAGGTTGTGGACAGTGTCGAGCCTGCTTTGCCAGTTCATGGGCCAGCATGTTCTCGGTTCGAGGGATAAAAGAAACGCCGCACACTACGACTTCCTTCAAAAAAATTAACGATCTTCTCCAGCGCAGCTCCTTCTAGGTAAGAATCGTCTCTCTTCTTATGGCTCGCACCGAATCCATAGAGTCTGAGAGAATTCTAGTCAGTGCAATGTCCCTCTGTTTGCATACTTTAGTACACCATGCAATAGCTTGTAACTCCGCCCCAAACACGGGCCCCAGATGATTAATTCTTGAACATCTTGCAGCAATAAGTTATCTGTGCTGATCATACACCCTATAGTCAATCGAAAAGAAGTCAGTCCCCTTGTCATATGACGCATCCACCCAGGTTGTACAACCCTCAGTCAAAATATTGCCCTTTATTTTGAATTGTCCGCTCGGTTTTAAGTCAAAAGTAGTTGAATCAATCGAACATCATCCGTTGGATATTTATTAAGAAAAGGATGGAGAAGAAGCTCCTCCACCGTCCCTCTCTTCCTCCAATCCCTCTCCAAACACCGTCTACAAAAACTCAAAAACTCCGCCGAAGCCATTCCCACCAAACTCTCCACATCAATATCCGCATAACAAACAGCCAACATCATTGCCACCCAATCCATTTCCTCATCCGGCTCAACCAACGGAAACCGACCCATGTAACACTCCATCGCCACCACCCCCAACCCCCACACGTCCCCAGTGTAGCCGTCGCCACCACCGTTCCATCTCTCCGGATTCATCCTCTCTGGGCTCATGTACGCCCACGTCCCTCTACTAAACGAGCGCCCGCAATTACATTCCTCAGTCGTCCGGGCCCGAGTAGCCGCTCCCAAATCTGAAATCTTCACTTTTCCACTCAAATTAATCAGCACATTCGACGGCTTCATGTCCCTATGCACCAATTGAAGCCCGTGCAAATATTGCAACCCTTTCAAGACCCTAACCGCGATTGCTGAAATCATTTCTTCCGGTAACCTTTAAAATTTGTTGTAAAATATATATACACAAAATTACCAAAGATTTATTAAACAATAAACGGAATAACTAATAATAAATAACGTACATGAAACGAATAATTCTCCGGATACAACAAGAACTCAATTAGGCAAATTCCTGTATGCACTTTGGTGTCATTATGTAATTGAATGTATACCAGAGTGACTTTATTTTAAATTGTTCTGAATTTTGTCACATTAAATTAGAATCAAATCAAGGTTACTATTGAATTTTTAAGTGATTTAGATAAATCTCTAATTGTACAATTAAAATTTTGACCCTTTACATTAGATCCAATCGATCAAAATTGTGTAAAATATTATGAATTAAATTTAGTGAAACCTTTTCTTGTTGCAGATGATATCGTACAATGATCCGACGTCCATATACTCCATGACGAAGCACAATCCTCCTTCACCGTTGAATATTCCGGCGCACCTCACGATATACTCCCATGAATCAATTTTCCGTAATATTTGGGCTTCTCGCGCTGCTTCTTCACTACAGTGGACTACTTTGAGCGCGTACACACTGCCCCTTTGTTTATGGGAAACCTTGTACACCTTGCCCGCGCCGCCACGCCCAATAAACGACACCCTTTTCAGATCAGAAAGGGCCTCAATTTCCGAGGCGGCGGAGCTACTGCTGCAGCTAGAATTAGTGCTCCATGATGACAATGGCGATGGATTTATAAGCACCTGCGGAAGCCCTGCAAGTGGAGGCACGGTTATCTTCAAATACTTTCTCTTCCCTCTCATTTTGATCATATTATTACAGAGAATTAACCTAATTAGTTAGTTAGACAGTGCATGTATGATTGTTATATAGATCTAGTGAGTTGGAGAGAGATGAATCTATGCTTATGGTAGAGAGAAAAGATAGGGTGATTGTTAATATTAGTGTCTAAATTTTCACCTATTTTCATGTTGCGACTCGCTACTGTTTGCTGAGGCCCCGTTTTTTTACATATATTAAGGATATTTATAGTAAGTTTAATTTAAATATCTCAAATCGGTTTAAATTAAATAGTAATGATGCATATTTCAGTCAAAAATTGAGTGTGTTTTTACGTGTTGAATACAGTTTCATTTTAGGTCTGATTATACAAAAAAAAAAAAAAATACCACCTTTATACTACCGCCGTCCCAGAGGAATTTGCACCTTTGGTATGACACACATTTTAAGAAATGTGTAAGAATTTGTAAACTTTATGAATAAAGTAAAGTAAAAAGTAGATTGAGTGTGGAAAAGTAATGACATATGGATAAATATGAGTATATTTTGAGGGTGAGGGTTATGAAAATATTTTCTTTTATGGAGTGTGCAAATTGGTATGAGACATCTATATATAGAAAGTGTGCAAATTCCTGTGGAACGGAGGGAGTAGTTGTTTTGAGATTTTGAAATTCGAATTTCAAAATAGAGTGGATTTCAAAATTCTAATGAGTTTTGTGTTTGTTTTAAAATTTAAGTAGGGTATGATTTAATTTTATGTTATAAGATTTATAGGTGTTTATATAGAATTTATAGGTATTTGTAGAGTATGATTTTAAAATTCTAATTCCAAAATTCCAAAGTAGAACATCTCTATCTAAAGGTCGGGGGTTTTTATTATAATTTTGAAAGTTATAATAAATTGATACTGAACCTAAAAGATCGTGAATTAATATAGAATTAACCCTTAAATTTATCACAAAAACTTATATACAATATTGTATACATGCAATATTGACCAATTCAACTGAGCTGAAAATATTGACTTATTAAGTGAATGAGCTGAAAAAATATATTATTGGACCATTAATTCATTTGGGTTAATTCTTAATTTATTTGTCAACTAACCCGCTTGTGTTTTAATTTTGACCGAAATTTTTAACCCATTTATTTTACCTGTTTTATGTGATTTTGTTATCTTTTATTTTATTTTCGAACGCGGAATATTAAATGTAGTAATTCAAATTGTAATATGTAGTAACACACAATATTTTATGTAGGAATAACACGAAATATTTTATATAATAATACAAATTCTTTTATTCAGTAACACATTTTTTTCTAGTATTTTTGTTGATGTAGTAACTTACATTATAATATGTAGTAACATATAACCATGTTGTAATACAAATTTTTTTATTGAAGGATGAGGCAAAATATATTAGATCATTTGATAAAGTTACATATAGTAACAAACACCTATTCTATGTAGTAACATATAAATTTTTATGTAGGTAAACACATCATTATATGTAATAACACAATTTTATATAGTAATACTGATTCTTTTATATGTAGTATTTTTATTAATTAAGTAACTCACATTGATCATAATAATTATTAAAGAATATTTAAAGAAATTTTTTTTTTTTAAAGATTAAGGTCGTCGTAAATTACAGCGTCAGCCTCGATGACCGAAAACTGCTCGAAGAAGACGACCACGTATAATTTATGTTAGTGGCCGGGTGTATTTATAAAAAAAATGTGGTTGTGAATTGAGCTGTGAATGAGGTGTATTTATAAAGAATATGAGTGTCAAGGACTGAAATGCATATAGATATAGATATAGATATAAATATAAATATATATATATATATATATATAATCGACTAGAAACCAGAAAGAGAGAAATTCTCAAAAAATTAAAAAAAGGAGAAAATTCTCAGAATATAAGATTACTAATGTTATCAATTATGATGAGATTTTTATTAAATTAGATTTGCTAGTCTTAATGAAAGATGAAGAAATTAATATACCAAATTTTATATTTTTTTTGTTTTTGGAATGACCTGAGTATTTTATTTAGTAATCACATTTTATTTATATAGCAATATAATTTTTTAATAAAGTAATACATTTATCTTTATACAGTAACACAATTTCCCTCACTAAAGAAATTATCAGTCAATTTTTTTTGTTGACTGAGCGATGAGGGAGTAGATGTAGATGTGGTGGCAGATGGAGATTAATTGGTCAGTTATTTCGGCTTGATTTTGTATGAATATTTTTTTAAACATCTTTGGTATGACCCACAATTTTTTTCATTTTTCTTAAATATACTAATATTTCACCTATCTTATTTATATAGATTTTCATTGAGTACTTTTAATTTTATCAAGGCCCACCTGGAGAGCGTAGAAGCTCATCGCTCTCGTCAATAGCCACCAAAACATTCATCGTCTTCCTAACTGTACTACTACTTCCTTCCATGGATTACCTTGCTACCACCGAGCGTTTGTTTCATTTATCTAAGACAAATTATACGTGTGTAGAGAAAATTAACGTGTTTCATTTATCTAAGACAAATTATACGTGTGTAGAGAAAATTAACGTGGCTTGATTTGCATGGTGGACACGTGTGGCCCGTGACCGCAGATCACGCTTTTTTTTTTTTTAATAAAATTTATTATATTGAAAAAATAGGAAATTTAATTTTATAAGTAGTGTAGGTTAGTAGTAGAATTGATAGGACTATTATAACTATTTATTTATGTTGAATTGAAATTATCATGAATAATAATTATTATATATTAGTATATTTTCTAATCTATGATATATCAATTTTTTTTAAAATATTCTAAGAAATAATTAATTTTTTTTAAATGTTCTAAGAAATAATTAATTTTTAGGACAATTTATTTTAAAGTAGGTAGAATGATACAAAAAAAAAAAATATATATATATATAAGGGTTGAATACAACATATATTACATAAACATAGGGTAGCTCTTCTATGAAATTAAGTCTATATAAGAAATTGAGTTTTTTGTTACACTTTTTAATTATAGTAACTTACACTTTTTAAAATAATATTTTAAGTTATATTGGCGTACACTTTTTAGTAATGTTATATTAATTGCACATTATATAGACGTGCACTTTTCAGTAATATTGTGTTGTACTTTTTAGTTATAATGACTTACATTTTTTATTAAAAATTGTGTTGCACTTTTCAATTACAGTGACTTAGACTTTTCAGTAATACTGTGTTACACTTTTTAGTTATAATGACTTACACTTTTCAACATACACTTTTTAGTTAAAAAAAAAATGTTGACTTTGGTCAACTCGATTCCTTATAAGAAATCGAGTCTATACAAGTCCTTGACATAAACATATTCATATTTGTATTTATATATATAGGGCATGTTTGATAGCATAGACGGATTATCTAAGATTAGGATGATAACTAAACTTTATAAATTTTAAAGCATAATCTACCCTTAATATAAGTTATCAAACAACCAATAAAAATGATATATAGTTAATCTATGTTTAATCTAAGCTATCAAACATGGCCATATAATATTTATATTAAATAAACTTAGTCCCACAATTTTCATCTAAATTTTTTAAAAGTTAGCAATTAAATTAGATTTAAAATTCATGATCCGTTATTTTTTTCTCAACTAGATGTTTATCAATTATAACTTTTTTTTTTCTTTGCCAATTTAATGCACTTCTCTATTTTATGACAACATTTATATCATGACGGGGTTTTCAGAGCTGCCAAACATTTATATAATGACGTGGTACCGTGAAGGAAATTTTGGGTACGTGCGTCTCTGTTGGTTGTACGTTTGATGGAAAAGACCCCCAAGAACTTGCAGCAGGAGATTACTGATGCCGACGTGGAGGTTCCTCTGGATTGAGGTTTTGTTGGATTTTGATTTGAAGTTTAAGGTAATTGAATTTTCTGTTTAGGCTTTGATCTGTACTTTTTTTTAGTTTTGTTTAAACTGTTGGTTGTACTGATTCTTTTGTGATGGAATATGCATTGAAATGACGATACTTTTTATGTCATTCATATGTACTTCAATATGCATATTATTAAAATGCACAAATTTGCATACTCCAGAACGTAATTCACATGAACTTCAATATACATATGTTTAGACTGCACTTTAGTTTGCATGTTTTTATGCAAAATTATCGAAATGCACTTTAGTTTGCATAATAGTGAACGTAATTTACATGAACTTCAATATGCATATGTTTAGATAATACATACGTTTCTATTTTTCGGTAAAGTTTAGTATGCACTCGAGTGCATGTTATGCACCCTAGTTCATGTTGCACTTTTCAGTTTTACTGATTTACACTTTTTGATAAATGGTGTTGCACTTTTCAATTATTATTAAAAATATTATTATACAGTTTAATAATTGAAAAGGGCAACACCATTTACCAAAAAGTGTAAGTTAGTAAAACTGAAAAGTGCAACATGGACTAGGGTGCATAACATGCACTCGAGTCCATAGCAGACCAACCCCTGTTTTTTTGTTCTTCTACACTTTATACTCAATATATGCGCCGTATAAGCAAATAGATATGCATCTTCAATACAGAAACTCACATAGTTGATCGCTCAAATTTAAATAGAAACATGCATATTATACTATTACCTTTTGCAATAGATTGTTATCTCCATCGCCGTTTTTGCAGAAGCTTTTTCCTAAATCTGTAGATTGAATTGCAGATTTCTCAAAACCCTCAGCTTAACAAGATTACACGAAATAAATGGAGATAGCTATCTTTTAGGAAATTTTTTATGGGAGAATTACACTATAGACCATTTCACCCTAAGTCTTTGTAAATCAAGGAAAATTTGTCTACAGTTACAAATCAAGCCAAAATAACAAATGGAAGTACAATTATATCCCTAATGTGTTGATACGATTTTAAATTTTGAAATAATTATATTTAAATAATATAATTAATGGAAAGTCAACTAATTGAAAAAAATCAATAAAAATCTGAAAGATTTTTTTGCTCAAAAATCGCGTTGTCTTCTTAATTCAAAACACTTTCCTAATCCCTCAACAAACATTAATTCCTAAAAACATTGGAAATTCTCTCACCATTGAAAGCTGAAAGAAGAAAACGGAAATCAAGAATAACCCTTGTGCGAAGAATATAATCCA
Source organism: Galeopsis tetrahit (assembly GCA_963675135.1). Lineage (NCBI taxonomy): Eukaryota > Viridiplantae > Streptophyta > Magnoliopsida > Lamiales > Lamiaceae > Galeopsis > Galeopsis tetrahit. The sequence goes on from OY776131.1 coordinate 44,775,647, forward strand.
TCAAGGTATTTAGTGGAAAAATCGTCTCTTGCATGTTATTGTTTTTCAATTCTATGAATCCGTTTATTTATAAGTAGTTTTGGGGGTATGGGGTTGGAAACATATAAATGGTTATTTTACTTATCTAGTTTTTTAATTATTAATGATTGGATTTTAATGCCTTTGTTGTGAGGATGACTGAGAAAATTCATATATCATGAATTTAGAACAGATGATTCCTGCTTGTTTTTTCTTTTGTAAAACTCGATACGTTTGGGTTGTTTTATCATGGATTTAAAACAAATGATTCGTGTTTTTTTTTTTTTTTTTTGAAAAACTGGGTATGTTGTTCTTGGTTTATACTGGAATTTTGCTTTGTGGTTGAACTATAAGTATTAAAGAAAGCATTACAAACAGTCATCAGGTACAACATATATTAGTGATAATGCATCTATAGAATGCATATAATATAGTATATGCATTTCATGGATGCACATACAATGATATATGCATTCTCTTGATGAATAGAACTTACATAATATATATATATATATATATATATGAACGCAACGTGTGGAATGTCACTGAGTATAACTCTACCGACATAATTCGTATAGAATATATTATTCATAAATAGCTCATTATATTATCAACATGAAATAAGTTTGGATGACTTCGAATCTATAAGTGATTTAATTTCTAATTAAAATAGAATATATTTATAAAAACTATGGTAGGTTGTAATTGTATAAAACATAATATAAGTGTTTTATATAAGGCTAATAAGGAAATATGCATGAATACATTGCATAACAGTACCAATATCCAAATACAAACTGCATAACAATACAAATATGCACACCATTGATTATACTATAACAGGTTATCATCGATTCATGGAGATAAACGTAGAAATTGATTGCAGATTTTTGGAAACCAATAACGAGCTGAATTGAAAGATTGGAAACGCTGAAAATTATGATGCATTGATTACAGTAGTAATGAAAAAATGGAAATGAATGATTCAATTGGAAATAAACCGTATAAGGAAAGGTCAGCTATAATTAAGGGAGACTTATTCAATTTTAATATTAATTGTCCAGCTAAATAATATTAATTCGTTTAATATATTGGGTTGAGGGCATATTAGGAATGTAAAATATAGATTTGTCTTAAGTTGTAATATCCATATTTTTTGTCTTGAATTAAAAGATGTGCTTGGATCTTGGTCTATATTGTTAATAAACTCATTTTTTATATTTTAGAAGGTGAAAGATTTCCGAGAATTAGAGAGAATGCATTTAAGAATTGATTGGATGGTTAGTTGACTAATTATTTTGAATTGATATATTCGAAATTTCAAAACATGGGGGAAGGGCACAATTGTCTCAAAAAATCAATTTTGACTCTATTAGATTAAAACAATTATGATAGGTTCTATTAGAAAAAAGATAGGGTGATATGACTCTATTAGTTATTAACCCATATATATATTCCCTCTATGCAACAAAAATGTGCTCACTTTTTTCTATATATATTTTTAAAATAATCATATTTTAATTTTAAAGAATATATTTAGGATAATGAGTAAAAAATATATTTGGTAGATACTTAATCTCGTTAGTAAAGTATAATTTTTTTTAAATGAATTATTTAAATAGAATAAACATATTTTTTGTGAACTCAGAAAAAGAAATGAGCTTTAAATAGAATAAATATATTTTTTGTGAACCCAAAAAAAGAAATGAGCACACTTTTGGTGAGGGAGTATATAATTTTAAAATATTTTTAACTAAAAATAATGCTAAAAATCATTTTTAAAAAATGAATCAATTTAATTATTGTCATTTTTCTCTAAAACTCAAAAGAATAGTACGACGTCCTCCAAATCACCGTCCACAAAAAATAATTTGAAATTTTGCATATTATTTTTACTTAAAAATGTTTTGAAAATAAAATAGAAAGTTTTATTCATCAATCATGACATTTACGTGTGCATCTGTGTAGCCCCTTAATGCGGTTTCGGCATCCACATCATTTATATGTTGCCGAAAAATAGGTAGATTCATTGAATTGTAAAATTTAAAAAGGTGGTGTATCGAATTGTAAAAAAAAAAAAATTGTTGTAATTGATACTCCCTCCTATTCATAATGTATGACGTTTGTACATTTCGTTTTGTTTGTAAATTATATGACGTTTTGCATTTTTCAATGTAAATTAATTACAATTTTTTCTTAATTACATTTTTTAATAATAATTTTTAATACTATATAATATAGAATTCTAGAGCAATTAATTAGGAATATAGTACATAGTAAGAAGTTATTAATTTTTTTAATACGTGTGCATAAGTCTAAAGACATATATTTTGAATAGGAGGGAATAAACAATTTGAGGTCGTTATTTATTTTGTAATTAACTCTAAATTAATTGAGATTTATAGGAGGTCTTTTAAATTTAATAATTATTATTTAAAGAAATTTAAATTTAATTATTGATTGTTAAAAAATAATAATCTGATCACGTGTATCTTTGATTGAATGTATTTTATAAGGGAATTGGGTGTAAATTCCTTATGTGTCACATGATGTAAAACATTTTAAAACATACTTCAATCTAAATACATCACCTTCTGATCCACTAAATACACTATCTGCACCCGAAATTCACTCATGCTCTCAGTCAATTCTTCTGTCATTTCATCATTTTTTTAAATTTAAAATTCACATAATTTAATTTTAAATTATTTAAGTATTATTAATTATTTAATATCATTTATTATATACTCTAATGAGTATTTCATCATTTTTTTTAATTTAAAATTTACATAATTTAATTACAAATTATTTAAGTATAACTCATTTCATCACTTTTTTAAATTTTAAATTCATTATTTTTTAATTTAAAATTTACATAATTTAATTTTAAATTATTTAAGTATTATTAATTATTTAATGAAATTATCATACATTTTAAAGAGCATTTCATCATTTTAATTTAATTTCAAATTATAAAATCAATACAGTGACATACAAAAAAATCAAAACAGTAACATAATTTTATGTAAACAGTATTACACAATTACACTTGACAATATTACATTATTGCACTTGCTAGCATTTCATCACTTTTTTAAATTTAAAATTTACATAATTTAATTCCAAATTATTAAATCAAGACAATAACATACAAAAGAATCAAGACAGTAACATACAAAATACTAACATTACTTTGATATCACCTTATTCCTCTTACACATTTTTTACATTACAGTTGCGCCTTCTTTTATTAGTATCACACCTTAAAGGCATACAATATAACGACATTACTTGACATCATTACGCAATTACACTTAACAGTATTACAGAATTACACTTGACAGTATTGCGCAACTACACTTGATAGTAGTATTACACAATTACATACTACTACACATTTAAGCTTGGAGAGCTGCACTTGGAGAGCAAATTTTTTTTAAAAAAAATAAAATATATATACATAGATAGCGGTTTATAATCGCTGTCCAAGTGAAACACTTGGAGAGCGGTTAGAAACCGCTATGCAAACTCACTTAGACAGCGGTTTAGAACCGCTGTCCAAGTAAACACTTGGAAAGTCCTTCATAACCGCTCTCCAAGAGCTCGAACTTTGACCAAATACGCGTGATATTCCAGATCGAAGCATTCATTCTCCCCTAAATTCCAAAATCGTAGTTGTCTCCCCCAATTAAATCCCCCGTCGTCGTCGCCTCCTTCTCCCGCCCTCGCTCCGTCGCCGTCGCCTCCCTCTCCTCCGCCCGCGCGCGTCGCCCTCGCCTCCCTCTCCCGCCCACATGGCGTCGACCTGATGTCGTTCATTTCCAATGTCGCAACGTGAAGAACATCCAATGTCGTTTATTTCTAGATGGCTGGTCGACCCAAACCGCAACCCTCTCGCTCGTATCCACATGAATACCGTGTCCACGCGCCTTCGGTATTACGGTACGTAATTGATTTGAATGTGTGTTTTTTAGATTAATTTGTCGACGAAAATTTTCAGATTGTGGGTTTGGTGCTAGGTCTTCGACACGATGATTTATTTGATCCGTTGTACGATTTGGATGTCAAGGAGGCGCTGAGTCGGCTTCCAAGAGAGATCGTTGATGCCAGGAATCAGCGCCTCTTGCGCGCCATGGACCTCTCTATGAAGCACGATTATCTTCCCAAAGATCTCCAGGTATTCCTTACAGTGATATCCAATAAAATACGTGCTTATAATTGCTAATCATAACAGGTTCCGAGGCAAAGAGATGGCAACCATTGTGGACATTTTGTGTGTTGCTATATTGAAGATATAATCCGCACTTCTCAAACGACGATTCCTAACACTGTAAGTCAATTTATCGATTTATTTAAATTATTATTGATTGAATAATTTATATACTAGATATCTAACTATATTGATTGATCGTTGATTGCAGTTTGTCTATGAACGTTCGCTCAAGACTTACAACGACAAAAGAATTGATAAATGGAAAGGAGATTGGACGGGGTACCTTTACAATCGATTTTTGTATATTTATAATTAAAGTGGTATAACTTTTGGTAGCATGTAATTAACTTATATATTTGTAATGATATTTCATGTTTTTGGTGTATATTTGATGTATGTTTATGTATTTGATATTTTGGTATTTGACGTATATATATTGTAGTGGTGTAAGTTTTGGTTTTGTATAAACATAATTTTTAAAATATAAAATAATTATTAAAAAAATATATATATATATATATATTAAAATATATATATATATATATATATATATATATTAAAACTGCTGTAAAAATTAAACGAATAAAAAAATATATATATGCGGTTATGAACCGCTGTCTAAGTGAAACGAATTAAAAAAAAATCTTAGACAGCGGTTATGAATGGCTGTCCAAATGAAACGAAAAAAAAAAAAAAAATCTTAGACAGCGGTTATGAACCGCTGTCCAAGTGAAACACTTGCAATGCGGTTGATAACCGCTGTCCAAGTGCTTTTCTTAGACAGCGGTTCTTTAACAGCTGTCTAAACTTAAAACAGTTGTTACTTGAAGAGCTGCTAAAACCGCTGTCTAAGATCATTTTTAAGGGCTGTGCAAAGTCAAATCTGTATTAGTGACACTTGACAATATTATACAAAAAAACCAAAAGGGTAACCCAACATTAATGCATAACAGTATCATAAAAAAACATAGACAGTAACACACCTTAGTGCATGTCATAACACACATTAATGCATGACAATATCATACAAAAATAAAGACAATAACACACCTTAACCTTAATGCATGTCAGAATTGAAAAATATCAAGATAGTATCACTCATTAAATCATGTGTACTTTTTCTAATAGTACTGCACTTGAAAGCAAACAATATTATTACACAATAAGGAACATGAAATATATTAAATTATACTCCGTATAACATGGAGTAATACATTCAGTAGTACATCAAAAGCTAAACAGTATTACATTATAAACTAGAACAGTATTACATCCAAAACTAGAAGGTTAAGAAGTAGTAGAACATTTATAAAAAAAGGCAGGAGTGTTATTTCTTTGTTTCAGCATGAGTGGAGTGTTGTGATTATGAAATTGGGGAGGAAAAGGATGGTCAAATGTGCTATAGGCCATCCTAATCTGATTTGGCTTGCAGAACTAAAAAATAAAATAAAAGCAATTCTTTTTTTAAAAGGCATGCAGCAAATGTTTCCTCATCTCCTACCTATGACGATGGAATTACATTATTTGATTTGGAAATTTCGTTGAGTACCCACTTTCTCCCTGTTAATCACACCATTCTTCACACTGAATCTCAATCATAAAATTTTGTAGGAAAGAAATGTTGTTATTAGATAACAACAAATCTATGAGACAATGTCATCTGATATTAATCTATTATCTTTCAGCATAAGCATCCTCTTGGAACAAAATAACCCAGTGTTACAACTCAAGTGACCAAAGTTTCAACCTAATACCCAGAATGTGGAATTAAAACAATAAATATGCATAATAAACCCCTCAAACATGTCAAATTAAATAAATCTATACAAATGCAACACATGAATTGTGAATTTAGAAGGTATATAAAGAATGGTAAAGTCTAGTATGCACTCGAGTGCATGTTATGCACCCTAGTCCATGTTACACTTTTCAGTTTTACTGACTTACACTTTTTGGTAAATGGTGTTGCACTTTTCAATTATTACTAAAAATATTATTATACAGTTTAATAATTGAAAGGTGCAACACCATTTATCAAAAAGTGTAAGCCAGTAAAACTGAAAAATGCAACATGGACTAGGGTGCATAGCAGACCAAACCCATAAAGAATTCACCGATACCAATATAGAACACCCAAATGATATATATAAAATAATGTAACATATAGTTTGGCTTCCGGATGCAAATGATATACATAAAATAATGTAACAATGAAAACAAGAGCTCAAAATAATTGAAGAAGTAGCCTATATATTTTGACAGAAAAGAGGGAGATTGAACAGGTCGTCGGCAATTAAAATATGGAGCGGGTATAATAACCCAGAACTCCGGCATTTTACACTTTTACACCTAACATATTTGCATACAAGTTTGGGATTTTATAATTGTGTAAAGAAGAAACCTAATAACCATAAACGAATAAATTAAAAAGGAACGTATGTGATTATCTTCTAATAATTCCTTAAAAAAACAATAAGAAACTAAATTTGTTGGATAGAAATTAAGTTAAAGAATATTAACATTCTATACAAATTAATTAAGCCCAAAGAAGTAATTAATCAGTATTCTAACATCCATCTCTGCAGTAGAGCCAAGTTTTAGTGCAAATTGTCTACTTATAATATTTTCAAGAAATTGGAAACAAAAATCAGAGAGATGCAATAACACAATACCTTATCTGGGTTAAAAAAATCTACAAAAAAATTAATAAAAGCTGTAATTAAAGTAGATGATGAACAAGTTAATTAGTTATGATTCTAACATCATAGATGGTTGAAACAAAATGTACAAATGAGGCTATGTTTCCTCTCAACATTGCCATCGCCATTTTCAAACCTTCTGTACAAGCTTAAGCTTATTCACTGCTGAAATCCCAGAGATTTTTTCCCACCTCTGAGACCTAAAGAATGGGTACAAAAAACGAGCCCCGATTCGAGCTTTTCACGCAGCATTCTTCCGCTCTCATTGTTAACAAAAAATGTATATTTCGCTGTACCTATAAATACAACAGGATGAAAAAGCTACCATTGTCCGTCTATGACCGAGCCCGTTTCCTTGGCCAACAAGCAATGCTGACTCATCTTGTCTTGAATCAGCTGTATATGTATATATAGATACACATACATACATACATACAAACATACAAACTTCAAGATTCTTCTGTGAAAACTCTGTATATGAAATCACGAAAACGTTTAGAGTACTGTTTGGGATCCACAGCAGAAATCGAGCTTGGATCGTATTGGAACGACTTGTATGCATGCTCGAGCTTCTTGCTGATGTCGTAATCTTGCAGAATGTCGATTATACCAAACACTAGGATGACCTCATAGTACTCCCCCGTTGGCTCGCCCACCAGCTGGGCCTCACCGTTGTCTTTTCTCACTGTTAGCTCTGCTCGAGCAGGGATGTTCGAGCCTAATCTAATCGAAGCCGTTCTGTTACAAGGTTTACATGTATAGTAAGATTGGTGTCCATTTAGTATACAAGGATTCCATTTATAGTAAGAATGGTTTACCGGCTAATATCTGGGGAACGGGGAGCTGTGGGAGTCCGGGCGCCAGACGAGGTGTGTAGTGGCTCCCCTGATTGAGACATGTCTCTGAAGTGAATCCCGACGAGGAGGCTGTAATCCATGATGCGCTCCTGTTCAAGAAAGTCGCAGTCTTTGTCCACTTGACTGCACGTTCAAACTTTCGTCTTAAGGAATTGTTGAAATTTTTTAACCAAAATATGAATTCTTAGGAATCCAACCATATATGCAAAGCATTTACTAAACTCCATTTGGTTATAAGCTAAATTAAGGAAGACATTCAAATCTTGGATTATGGTATGTGGGAAAATCGCGTAAAATTAGAGTACGAATATCAGCATAGCAAAACCCCACAAGCAGTAGAAATGGACATTGATGATAATTTCTATTAGCCTTCATATCAAGAAGCTCTTTTCTAAATCTTTATTAAAGAGTGAAATCAACTAGCAAATCAGAAATTATATGTCTACATATAAGCCAGAGCAATCGAAGAACATTCTCGTTTCTTTTTCCTTTCTAACTTCAACACCAAGATTTCAGAAGATAGGGAGGGATTAAAGGGTAACATGCACTTTGAAATGGAGGAAATCGTAAGTTCACAAATCATACATGATACATGACTTAAAATAGGCATTTTGGGACCATAAGTGCGAATTTCCTGGGATTATAAACAAAAAGTCTTGCAGTAATTGCTACAAAACAAAACTTTACCTGCATAATTCTCGGAATCTAGATGCTTGTAACCGGAAGATGAAATTCAAATCAAGATCCTTGAGGGTGGTAGTCGAGTCAATCTCAGATTCAGGTTTATCAGTTAAGCGACCATGCGACGAGCCTTTCAAGTCAAAACGTCTGTGGATGGCAAAATCGGTACAAAATAAATTGCCCATTATCACAAATCGCACCTGCTCGTAGAGTGCATGGTTTTGAATTAGAGGCTTCAACATTGAGATGATTCAAACTTATAAAATGAATTAAATCCTTCTCATTACCTTCTTTTGTGCAGGGCCAGTAAGCTTCACACAATGAAGCCCGAAAATCTTCGTTACAAGAGAGTTTTCATAGGCCCGAACATGTTTATAATAAGCTGAAAGCATTCTGATAAGCACCTGCTATGGAGCCATGAACACAGCGTGCTGTTATACATCAAAAACTACTTACAAGTGTGTAAACTATAAAAATGTGACATTCAATTCAACGTGGGATTTAGAAATTCTATAACATTCAATTCTTATTAAGGCAATCTATATAGAAACTCAACTCACTTTTGCTTCTGACTTTTTCATGGTTTTTATCATGTATCTGTCGTCGTTGGTCAAGTAAAAGAAGCTTCCACTTTTTCCGGGTGATGACAGCTCACGAAGGGCATCGTTTCCACATATGGATATCATGTAATCCGCTGGATCCACTTTAAATAATTTTCTAAGAGCCCTGAAAGCAAATAAGATACACTCAAATATACTCCAAAGAATTTTCTATACTTATGTATCACATTTAAATTAAATAAATTCCTAATGTGAAAGCAAGATTCTTGAATATGTTGGAAGACAGTCCATTTATCTATTGGCTTGTGATCCAATGCGACAGTACCTCACCTGAAAACCAACGGGCAATAATCCTTCCATCTAAAATCGCACGATTGGTGAGGTGGAGTGTGCTTAGATCCTGATGTAGGAAATCTCGTCCATACTTTATCCTTGGGATCGAAAGCTGACGATTTTAGTTCAAGGGTTGTTGGTTGAGCATGTTTTCCAACAGCATGCCTGGAAAACACTACAAATGAGCTACAAAAGTCGAAAAATACAAAACTAATTTACAGGTATAACAAAATCAATTATTTCAAGTTTTGCAACTAAAGTGCAGAGAGTAGTCATTGAAGTTTCATTGCTGATTCGATCAGGATGATTAACCATATCTATAAAGAATATACTCCTCCACTAAATGCTATCTTAATTTGGCCTTATTTTCGTCACTTAAATAAGCTTACGAAACAACACAAGAAAACCGAAAACATTATTAAGTAAACTGCACTTGAATCAAATCATATCAAAGCTTCATTATGAGTAAAAAACCAGCAAATGTCCTAAAGACAAGGATACCTTATTCCAAGCTGCAAATTCAGCATGAGATCATAATTCTTATGCCCTTTCGATATTGTATTCCCCTGTCTTTTTACAGGCTTTATCACGATATGGGGTCGTCTAGACTCAAATTCTTGGCTCCTCAACCCAGGCGACTCTCCACCCACGTCTCTACTCGACTCTAAACACCCACTACTCCCATCAAAGCTGAACTCCGACTCAGACGCCATACTAAACCCAGCACTACTCAATCTCGCCTTCTGCGAATCCTCGCCATCACACGACCAATTAACCAAGGCCTTCTGTGAAGGAAACTCGGCCACATCATCACCCGGATTGATCCTACAATCACTTAAGTTCTCCAAGTACACTTCCTGTGGGTCCCACTCAAAACTCCCCGACTGAGAACTCGACGGATAGTACGTCCCACTCTGCTCATTGGGATCCTTACTCCATGCACCCACATAACAACTCCCATCCACCCAACGAAACGTCCCGTTCCCTCTAGGCAACCCGACCTCCCAGCTCCCGTCGTACCTATTCCCATTCGCCCACACCATCGTCCCATTCCCGTTCATCCTCCCTCTCCTCCATTGCCCAATGTACATATTCCCATTACTCCATTGATACTTCCCTTTACCATCGGGAAACCCACGTCGCCAATGCCCCTCGTAATGATCCCCATTCGAGTAATCACACACCCCCTTCCCATGCTTCAAGTTAGCAAACCAAGTCCCTCTATAGTTTTCAATAGATTGTCCAATATACACACCCTCCCCCTCCATATACCCGGTTTTGAACTGGCCCTCATACGTTGCACCCGAGGGCCAGCTGAATTTCCCCTTCCCCATCATCCACCCTCTGAACCAATCACCTATGTATATACACCCGTCGGCCCATTGGCATTTCCCCTGGCCATGGGGCCAATTGTCCACCCATTGGCCTTCGTACGAGTCACCATTGGGGAAAACCTTCTCAACCTCATCAGCATCTTGAATCTCATCGTCATCTACATGGGCAACTGACATTGCGGAAAATAGGCTGTTTGCCCTTCTTCTTGCAGCAACTCGTGATTTCTTCAATTTCGCTTCCCAAACCTTGACAATGCCATTTAATCCGTTGCTCATTATCTTTCAATCACACCCCCCACACCTTAAATCCACATTTTTTCTCTTATCCCAGATCGAAATTTCTATGTTTCAACGATATGAGAAGCATCAATGAGAAAAAATCAACAACCATGTTTCCGGCTAAGGGCTCTCTTTTTCTGTGCCATTTACAGGTTCTTGGAAATCAAAATTTGTGAAAATCAACAACACTTTCCTTGCGATATTTTGATCTTTTTCGGAAAATGGGTGTGAAAGATTATGAAATACGAACAAAAGAGGTGTTTGTCTGATTGACAAGAAAAGCAAAAGACAAAAACAAAATCAAAGGCAGCCTTTTAATTTTTTTTTTTTAAATTACAAAAAATATGTTTCATCAATTCATCCTGTGTTTTTTACTAAATAAAGCTATAATGTTTAGAGTTTTAGAAACCAGAGATTGATTAAACACATTGTTCTTGGTTTCCGGATTTAGCTCCTAAATCTGCTTACATACCTAACAAATGGAGGGATGAGAAACACGGAGGTGGGTAGGGCCAATTGCCAAACCCACCCTCACACACGAGACTTGTCTGTACCAATACTTGTTTAACAGTTTTAAGAATTCATAATCACTACTTAATAGTAATATTTAATTCAAGGGAAATTTATTATTTTTTTCTTATTGTAATTTTGCTGTTTTGGGTTTTTAGCCAAGATTTTGTCTTGTTTTTTTAATAGCTATTGTAATTTCAATTTTAAAGTTTGGTTTTTTGGTCATGTGGCAGGCCGACAATAGTCAATAGAAGGTAAATACTTCATCCCTATCGGAACTGTTCACGGCTCAGAACTCTTTCTCCCGTTAGTCAATGACAGATTGACTAACAGACTGATTAATTTTGATAGAATATAATAACTAAGTGACCAATTTTGATAGTGACTAAATGTGGGTGACCAAATATGAAAAGAGGTAAAACTGGGTGACCAAAATTGATATTTTCCCGAAATAAGTTTTTGTCAAAATAATTGTTATTTTACACCATCATTGAAGAATTAAATATTATATTTTAATTTTGTCATTTTACTTGTTTTCTATGATAATAAAATTAAAAAATATCATATTACATATACATTTATTGTTATTTAATGAATTTTTTAATTTACAAATGAATTAAATCAAATCTTTAAATGAAAAAAAAAAGATCTTAATTTGAGACAATTCAATATTGAAGACTTAAATTGAGATTCAGCCTTTAAAAAGAAAAAAAAAAAAAAGAGCTCTTACATGAAATTATTTATTAGTAGGGCAATTCTTACCGTAGTCAAATTTTACAAAGTGATTACATAGTCACTTTTTCGAATCGCACCACATGACGTCGTAAACGTCGTAACGACCTACTACCTGTTATACATGTTTAAATTATTTATATTATTTTTTAAATTGTATTTTGTTATTTACTATATTACCCTTCTTTTATTTAAATTATTTTTAAAATATATACATATATATATTAGGTAAAATTACTGTTCTACCCTTTTTTATACAAATATTATTATTTTAAAAATTAAATAAATCAATCCAAATAATAATTAAATAATAGATTAGTTAAATTAGAAATTAGGTTTTTTGTCGTCCCCATTTCCCTTCCATCTAGTCTGACACATTATTAATGAAGTTTGTAGTATGAGTTCTCCCACACAGAAAATGAAATTCAAGAGAATTTGAGATGTCATTTTATTCTCCATTAACTTGAACTAGGCATTAAAATAGACAATTGCTTCAGTAACATTCTTTTTTTAAACTTATGATAAATACAAAAACTCAAACATCACGCATCCACAGTATATTCCCTACATAGTGTGATAGTAATACTAATCTGAAATTAGAAATTAGGTTTTTTGTCGTCCCCACCTCCTTTGCTAAATTGCTAAATTCAGTTGCAAATTTTCTTTGAGGCATTTTGTCGAACACTTGTTGATCAATCAAGTTTCTATTTGATTTGAGTTAATTTAAAAAACAAATACTACTAAACAACTCAACCCCAATTTTAACAACCCCAAGTTTGAGTGTAGAATTCAAGAAATCGAGCATAGAACTCGTAAACAAAATCAATCAGAGAAAATCGAAAATTTTAACAAGAATTTCAAAATCAGTCGGCGGCGGCTGGCAGGCGACGCGGAAGCTGAGCGTCGGAGGCTGGCAGGCGGCGGATGATGGGTCGCAGGGAGGAAAAAAACGGATAAAATTGAAAACGCATGTATTAACTAGGTTTTAATGAATTTGATTTCTTTAAGGTTTAATTTGATTTTTTTTTTTAATAAATTGATTTGATTTATTTTTTGTTATTAATTTTATTAATATCATAAGGGTAAATATGTAATTTTAACATTACATATTTTAATTACATTAATAAATATAATAAATTATTTTATTGTATAGGGATAAAAATGTAATTTTATAATAATATATTTTAATTAATTTAATTTAATAGAAAATACAAATTTGTGATACATTACGACACATACGATGAATACATATCGTAAATTGTACAAAAGGTAACAGGTCATCAAGTTTAAGCCTTTAGATTAGATTTTTAGTGACTTAAATTAATTGACTACGTAGTCATTACGACACCTTACGACACCCTTACCACATGTAGGAGTTCCCTATTATTAGTATTAGTATGCTAGTTTTAGTTACTTGGGAAAATATCACGTCGGTGCCCCCATGCCCCATTGCACTGAGTTATGTACAAGATATTAACCAATAAAAAAAAGGATTTTAACGTATATATTGCAATAATAAATTCTTATTTGCACTCGACTCTATTTGACATGTCCCGTAATTAAAAATTAATTACTCAATTTATTCACCAAGAGTTTGCTTAAATTGTTGGACACATGTTTTAAAATCTACCCTTATTATACTAACTTAAATTGTTGGACACATGTTTTAAAATCTACCCTTATATACTAATTCTGAATCTATTATTTTTTACGTGGCATCCTAATTCTCTTCCATTTCTGCTTTTCTAATTTTATAGATTTTTTTTTTTGTAACTGTTTTATTTTTGCAGTTAACTAATCTAATTTTAAAATTATTTTCTTCTTCTCTCCACCTTTTGACCGTGCAATTAACTTATCTAATTTTAAATTACTATCATTACTATTTAATATTATATATATATTATATTTTTTTTTTCTATCTCGCTTAATACGCGAGTTTTATACTAGTAAATAAATAAAGTGAATAAAAAAATAATGATATTGTAAAGTGGTTGTGAAGTAAAAATAAATGGATTATTTTCAAAAAATAAAATAAAAAATGAGTCCACTTTTAATGAACATACAAATAAAATAAACACACTTTTAATAGAAAGATAAAATAATTTTTATTACATTTAGGGAAAATATCAATTTTGGTCACCCAGTTTTACCTCTTTTCATATTTGGTCACCCACATTTAGTCACTATCAAAATTGGTCACCCAGTTATTATATTCTATCAAAATTAATCACTCTGTTAGTCAATCTGTCATTGACTAGCGGAGAAAGAGTTTGAGCCGTGAAATTTCTCAAAACCTAAGGTTAAAAAATTCTCATGCATCTTCCAGAACTAATGAAACAAATGCATCTTTTAGAACGTGATTCAATTAACTATGTTGGTTTACTTTTTATATTATAGATAATGAGAATTCTTTCGCATGCATCTTCTAGAACGTGATTCAATCAACGTGCTGGTAGTAAAAAAAATTCAATAAGTTTTTAATAATTATTTAACTCAATTATGAATTCATTTTTGTTGGTTTACCTGGTTTTTTTTTTAACAATTGTACTCTGTTTTCCAATTCTTGGTTTCATATTGAATTTGTATAATAATTGGAGATATAAACTTATTTCAATTCATTTCCCTATTTATAATTATGGGAGCAATTTGTGGTGAAGATTAATTGTAAAGAATTTTCTAAAATTATCCATTCAAGAAAATTTCATAAACTTATTTTTCATTCTAAATATTTTTCTAAAGATCATTATTGCAGATTTCTTGAAATGTTAGTCAAACAATTGATCATTTGAAATTAATTGAAATAAATTTCTATCTCCTGAGTTTCTCATTGCCTAATTATCTATAAAATAAAAAGTAAACCAGCAACATATTGAATGAATCACGTTCTAGAAGATGCATCAGAATTCCTTCTGACCTATTATAAATATGATATAAATATTCGTAATTTTTGCACTTCATTCTTCCTTCTGGCTTGTTTCATTAGTTCTGGAAGATGCATAGGTTTTGAGAAATTTCACGGCTCAAATCTCTTTCTCCGTTAGTCAATGACAGACTAACAGAGTGATCAATTTTGATAGAATATAATAACTGGGTGACCAATTTTGATAGTGACTAAGTGTGGGTGACCAAATATGAAAAGAGGTAAAACTGGGTGACCAAAATTGATATTTTCCCTTACATTTATAATAAAATTTGTTCAGACTTGAGTACATGAGTCACTAGAGTGTAGAACTATCAAAACGGGCCAGCGGGGCGGGACGGGCCAAAACCGCAAAAGCCCGTCAATTGACGTGGCGGGCCGACCCATTTGTTAGATGGGCTGCTAAAACCTCAACCCAACTCACAAAGGGGCGGACCAACCCGAGTTTTAAAAAAAATATATTTATTAAATTCATCATCTTCAATTCCAAAATTTAAAGTCTCTTAATATTTATCATAATTAAATATTAAATCTATTATCATAATCTAAAATTTAACAATGAAACTATAAATTCAACGTCTGACGTTAGAAAAAAAATAAGCGGAATGAGCAACGCAAAAAAACCTCTTCTATTGCAATTATTCATTTTATTTCATTTGTGATTTTGTGTATACTTAATAAAAATTACCAATATATAAAAGTAAATAGAGGAATTAAACTTAATTAAAATTACTACAGATAAAATAAAATAACATAGGAATTACTCGCTACTAATTGATAAAAGTAAATAGAGGAATTAAACTGCAATTTTTGGAAATCTTTTTGAATTTGAATCGCGCACAGGTATTCTAATCGTTTATATATGTTGCTTAGGGTTCTTTTATATCTCAAATTCATTTTCCCCCGCCCGTTAGCCGTTGCTCCAATTTCTCCCTCAAGCGCCGACGCGCTGCAACCACTTTCTCAACCCGCCACCGCTCATCGTCACTGCAACTGGTATTACTAACCCTTATTTTCACCATTTGATTTTGTTTTTTGAAAAGACAAAACTCGATAATGGCGTTGATTTGTTCTTCATAATTTCGAGAGTCGGAATGAACCTGAGTTAATTTCATTGCAATTTTAAATTGATTGATTCAATTCAGAACTGTGCGCAGTGATAATTTGATGTTGGTTAGACAATTAGGTTTAGAGAAATTCAATTGTGTATTCTGACGGTAAATTTGGGGATTTTGTTGGTGGAAGAATTTGTTGTTAAAGTTGGTTGATACATACTATATTGTAGTTAAAGTTGATGTAATATTACAGATTCAATGGGGAAGAGCACTGCTATCAGAACCAGACAATCGAGGCAGAAATTGAAACGAAGCCGATCTCAATTGAATGTTGATAATGTTGAAGCCGAAGACAATAGGGTGGATGCTGCTCGTCTTGCTGGCGCTCATGCCGAATTGGATGCATTGGAGGAGAGACTTAAGAACACGGAAGCTAGTTTGAATGAGTTCATGCGATTAATGAACTTTAATCCTCCTCACCCCCCTTCAGCAGCCCCTGCCCTTATTGGTATTTACAATCGAATGGATGAATTGAGAGTCATGCTTGACAATATGGAAGCTAACATGGATGCCTTTTTTCGTTTCATCAACTTTTGATCCTCGAAATTAGTTAGTTTTATATATCCTGTTTCTTTTATTACTAGTTTTTAGGCTAATGTGGTTCCCATATATGGTTGGAGAGGAGATAGGTGTAGGGATTAGTGACCCTTGTAGAGACACTTGTGAATGATTATCCTTCTCCGTTTTGTGGATTGAAAATGTCAATGCTCGTTTGTTTGTTTTTACGAGCTTTTGAGCCTAAAGAGAAATACATGAATGAATCTGGTGCTTAATTCTTCTGTGTTTGGTTTGTTGTTAAGAGGGGAATGTACTCCATTTTCTATATGTTGTTTTTCTGTGGATAGTGACCGGGCTGTTTGGCGACCAATCGAGCTCTTGTTGAGATGTTTGCTGATCTCCACGATGAGAGGATTTGGTTGACTGTTTCATCAACTACCGAAAAAGAAAGTGAGCATTCATCACCATCAAACTACTCAAGAAATAAAAAAAGACAGCAGCAAACGGTAAGAACCGGTAGCTTCCCATTAAAAACATTGTTTCATTGCATATTTCATAGGGATGGCAATGGGACGGGTATGCCCTGTCCAGGACACTTCCCGCCAGAAAATTAACAAACATGGACTTGTCCTGCTTAAAAACCCGGCCCGTCCTGTTTAATTTTTTTATTATTTTAAATTAATTTTAATGTATACAATATATTTATTTTGATATTACATAATTCACATTAAATATATAATTGTTTAAATAACATTTCATATTCATTTTATACTAAAAAACTATATAAAAGATATTTTTACAAACATATATACATATAAGTTTATATAAATAGAAACATATATATATATATATTAAATATTACTATATTTATATATAGTGGATACGAGTAGGTGGGGCGGGTTTAGCAAAAATCACGATCCGTCCCATACTCGCTTAACCGGGTCAGTACCCGACCCATGTGGATAGGGTGCAATGTGGATCCGGGTTTGGACCCGTCCCATTGTCATCCCTAATTATTTCAAGTAAACTCTACATAAGAAATTAACCGTGTATCATAAAAAAAAAAAAAAATTCAAGAGCAAATAGGCCAGGCTGAATTCGCGCATAACTTGGCAGTCAATCGCAACACATGTTCTTGTCCTTTTTGGATTGTTTATGGGTCGAGTACCTCGTGGCCTCGTTGATTTGATGATCCTGCCCTCCGGGCCCCCTATCGATGCACGTGCAGTGGATTATTGGGACGAGCTTATGTAGATTCATGACACCAAGCGGATTCGTTTGGAGGCGAGTAATGCTCGTTATAAGGATCACGTTGACATGAAATGGCGCCACTTGGAGTTTGAGGTTGGGGACCTCGTGTGGGCCGTCCTCACTAAGGATCGTTTTCTCGCTCATGAGTACAACAAACTAGCATCCCGTAAGATTGGTCCGGTGGAGGTGGTGGAGAAAATTAACCTTAATGCTTACCATTTGCGCCTTCCTCCTCTAACACCATGTTCACGCTGCGTCAGACTTGGAAACGACAAACAAGTTTATTCTTCATTATACATTTATACTTATGGTTGTGACCTCAACTTGGGTATGGGTGTGGGGTTGTGGCGAGTGGAGCGTGACGGACGACAGGACGGAGAGAGGACGAGGGTGCCTGACGGACGGAGCAACAAGTGGGGTTGGAGTGGAGTTTTTTTTTTTTTTTTTGGCAGAAGGAAATGGAAAGGAAGAAAGAGGGGAGGAAAGATAGAAATTATGGTTTTTGTGGTGGGAGTGTATCTACTAAGAAGGTTTTAGGTTGAATAGGGTATTTAGTAATCTTCATATTTTAGGGAATTGGGCTAATTGGGAGAGTATCAAATAAAGATAAAGGTGCAAACAACCAAAATTGTGTAGTTAATATTTAAGCCGTGGCGAATATTCCGCGAATGATGTCAACTGATGTATATATTAAAAATGAGTTATAGGAGAGTCAATTAACGTCGTTATTGTGTCGTGTTATGTCGACACGAAAATTATCGTGTTGTTATCGGGTCGTGTATTGTCGACACATATCCTTATCGTGTTCGTGTCAACACATATTCTTATCGAGTCGTGTCACTATCGTGTCGATATGAAACTCGACACGATAGCACAATTTGTCAGCCCTACTGTATATGACAATGTTTTTGAAGCATGATCTACCGTAGCTTGTAGGGGAGGAAATAGGCTAGGCCAGACTTTACATGAAAAAGTTTGGGCCTATTTAAATTTTTTTAGCTTAAATCTGGTCTATTATTTATGATAGATTTTTTTTTTATGGGTTTGACTCGATTTTTTTAGTAAATAGGCCAGATCTACGAGCCCTATTTAAAATTGATTTAATATGAAAAATATAAAAACGCAATTTAATATTTAAAATTACAAATAAATTAATGATCAAAATAAGTACATTACAATTATAAATTCAAATAAAAACTAAAAAAAATGATTTTTCAAGTACGAAAGCAAATTTAATTTACTTTAATTTACTACTAATGTTAATATTATATTTTAATAATTATTTTATTATAATATATATATTATACATAATTTTAAATAAACAGACCTGTCAGGCTTATATGGTCAAAACCCAGCCTAGCTACTTAATCAAATAAAGTTCTTAAAAAGCCTTAACCCAACTTACACTACAAGAAAAAATGCCTATTAATACACTAATTTTAATACATTTATTTTGAAATGTCATTGTAGCTATTCTAATAATACACTAGATTTTTACCCGTGCAATGCACGGGCTGTTGCAATATTTGTTTAAAGCATGTAAAAGAATAAGTGAATGTCCTATATATAAATATATGAAAACACTTCCGAATAAAAAGTTTGAAATCTATCTTGTTACCATTATTTTTAAAGTTTACTTATTTCGAATAGGGATCATACAAAATCCTACGCAAAACAGTATCTGGGTGTTAGAACTTGAGGTGAATAATCTATTAAGAAAAATATATCCTGAGAAAGTATCATAGTTCGCAATATGCTAAAGCATTGATAATTGGAAAACAAATAACTCCATTGATAGTGTAATTAACCAAAATCGAGGTCTAGATAATTGATGTATATACTAATGTAATAAAATAGTTATCGTAGTTGTTGCCATCTTTTATATCCACTATTGCAGATCTTTTGCATGAGGAGAAAAAACATTATTTGTAAAATCTCTTGAAGATGGCAAACCAAGTTATCCAACCATAGTCCTCTAATATTTAATTAAAGACCTACCTAAAAAGAATGCTTCAACCCATAGTAATTGGATTCAATTAGGCGATGTTTACTTTTGGTTTTAAAAATTAAGTTTTTAATTTTAAGATCCTACACTCGTTTTACTTCGAGATTTAAAAATCGATTTTCAAAACTCACTCAAAACCTACCCTGTTAAAAATATTCATTTAACATAAAGTTATAATATACTCCCCCCGTCCCACATGAATTTGCACACTTTTCATATATGGTTGTCCCATGCCAATTTGCACACTTCATAAAAGGAAATATCTTCACAACCCTCACCCTTGAAATATACTCATATTTACTCATATGTCATTACTTTTTCACACTCAATCTACTTTTTACTTTACTTTATTCATAAAAGTTTACAAAAGTACCCCTCAAAACATCAATCATTAAACATTTTCTTACACATCTTAACAATAATATAATAGATTCAATCATTACCCACTCAACTAATCATTATAATTTCACTCAACAATAATATAATAATACAATTTCATTCAATCTTACACATTGATTTAACATAAAGTTAAATCTCCCACTATTTCAAAACTCAAGACAAACACATACAGAGTACTATATTACTATTCATCAGGGTTTCGAAAAACCCAGAATTTAAAAAAACGATTTTCTAAATCACCCAAAGTCTACCCAGACTTCCATTATATATATCTTGCCTATAATTCAATACATTGGGGAAAAAAAATGATTTGTTGATATTGTGGTGAGTAATAAATATCCATTCTTCAAAATGAACATATAAAATTAGGACCCCAATTGATTCATATTGGATGATACTTTTAGATATGTTTTTAGGGTACATATGACCTTTGTAGTACACTTACACTGTAAAAACATGGTCTTCGTGCATGCAACTCTCGCGTCTTATTTCCGAACATCATAACTATAGCAATTGCAATCTTCATTTTCTTACAATAATATGATGAAGTCGTAACAATAATTTGCATGCAGGACATGAGAATATCAACTCTTGGTTTATAGTGCATGCATTTGTTAAGAAATGAAACATAGTAAACATTAGAGAAGCATGTACAAATATCGTTAAAGGAATAAATGGTTATTCCACCACAAACAAAACACATAATTCTCTGTTTTCAATTGGTAATTCAGGCTATATATAAATGCTTGGATTCTTTTGAAAAGCCTCATCAGTCTTTGGTTAAGATCGACTCCCAAACAACGGCAATGAAAAAAAGATTAATTTGTTTCACAGTTGGCTTACAGCTATGAAGTTCATCGGCTTCATTGGTTTATAAAAAAGAAGAATATTGATGATGAGGATAAGTATTTATAAAATTTAAAATGAGTAACTACTCACAAATAAACCTAGCAGCAGTGTCTTCAAATAGTTATAATTATAGTTTTTGTTTAGTTTAGTAATCTATACATGATTTTTATGTCTATCATACAACTATGTCTGCTACAATCCATACTTTCGTTCCTCGGTCTTCCATATATTCAATCAGCTTTTTGTCAGTCAATTAAAAAATTCAAGAAACAAAAATTTTCAAGCATCTAATACTTTCATTTAACCACATCCATTAAAAACTAAGAAAAAAATATTTATATTTTTTAATCTCTGTTGGGTATTATATCAAACCCTTATTAACATAACTCATTTCCTCATATCTTTTGCCCTTACAACGCAGTCGCACAATATAGAATCCAATAATTTAATTTGAACTTCAGAAAATTGTATTATTTTAAGAATTCTGTAAATCATTTATCTTTCTACGAATTCTCATGACAACACAAACACCTCATCAAAAGAATTTCAATCAATTGTATCTACTCAACCTAATTAATTCAAAAGGATAAAGTTTCAACCAAAAGATTTAGAAGTACCAATTACCTACATAAGCAATCCTGCAACACCTTGATTAAACTGTCGATCTTGCTAGACTCTCATCACAATGACTTAGAAGACAAATCAGTTGTCTTTTAGAAAAAATAAAATGTGAAACAAAAATAAATAGCAATCAATTAATACTGCAAATTAACTTAAATATTTTACCTTTTCCAAATCTCCACCTTTATCAAGATGATTGTTAATTGCTGGAGACACAATAAACGATGAGAAATTAAGTTCTAATTGATCATATAGATTACAAAAATAAATTAAAAACTAATGAAAATACTATATACAATTAGAACATGCATATTAAATCCTTTTATTAAAAAAAAAAGGTCACGTCTTTAAAGCATTTCAAATAAAAAATTACCAATTCTTTAACTTACACTAA
Organism: Galeopsis tetrahit; assembly: GCA_963675135.1. Classification (NCBI taxonomy): domain Eukaryota; kingdom Viridiplantae; phylum Streptophyta; class Magnoliopsida; order Lamiales; family Lamiaceae; genus Galeopsis; species Galeopsis tetrahit. The sequence continues at coordinate 44,797,915 of OY776131.1, forward strand.
TAAGGAAGAGATATAGACATATATTGCAACTGTTGTTGCAATCTTTCTGACAATCTACTGGCCTGTGAGAGCTTTTATTGATAATTTCAGGAGTCAACTAAATATGCAATAAACGAAAATGAAAACTATTAGATATGAACTTAATTCCAACTTAATCTACTGCTCGGAAATGCAGGAGATATATATAGTTTGTGAAGAGGTTGAAATATTAAAGTACCTGAGTTGGCCCATGAGGCAAGCAACAGAACACACATCTACCTTGGAAAAATCGGGCAAGTCCTGAAGAATCATTTGTAATGAAAAAGCTACACACTTGTGATCGATCGATCAGTTCATGTGGGGGTGATAGAATACATGAAAAGAATGATTTCAATTAATCCAAAAATTGAGTACAATATGTACTCGAACCCGAAACAATTACACATGCATGATTAATAGGGGCATAACAAAAAAAGAAATATGATCAGAAGAAAAAGAAAAAAGGAAGAGAAACTACATATCAACTTATGAGTAGAGAAGGTAGAGGATCAACCAGCCACTCCGAATTTAGACTCCCCTTAACAAAAGACATCTTGAGTTTCAATTTTAGAATCACCACAGTTTTTTTTCACTCGTGCAGTTCCATTGTTAAAGCAAACATCATTCCTTAAATTTCATAGTGTCTCTTCTGATTCTACATTCAATTCCATCGTGTCTCTTCTGATTCTACATTCAGTGGTAGACTTTTAAGATACTACATTCAATTGTATTTCTTCCTTTTATTATATAAGATAAGATAATATATATATATTAGTAGGAGAGTAGAGGGAGAGAAGATGAACGGCTGAAACTTGAAAGTAGAAACGGTTGAACATAATTATAAGCATTAAAAAGCAATATTGACACATGGCAGGAACCTCAAACGACATGTGTCGATGACGTGTCATAAACATGTCAAAACCTGAAGAGCCACGTGTCAAGCTCAGGAGAGAGTTTTCCTCCTTTTATATATATAGATTGGGTGCCAAAGTACCTACAACTACACTTTTATAATATCTATTACTACAATATTTATTAGCGGTGTTTTTACAGTATTCTTCTAATCAGAGCATATTAATTTTTTATCCTGTTACAGTACAGTTGAGCGCGAGGAAGAAAAGCCACGGACCACGGTTGAATCGATTAAGTTTTCGCACAAAATTGATTTCTTTCAATTAATTAGGGCACCAATTAATTAACTCTTTTTTTTTTCAGGGACGCGAATCGCGATATGTTGATTCTACAATTTAACAAGGTATTATATCTTTACATCTCTTTCTCTGTTTGATATGATTTATAGTCCATGTGGTTGGTTGGGTTAATGGTCGTCACTTAGAAGAGAGATTGATTAATTGTTGTTGTTAATTAGGTCATGAAATAATATGATTGTTTGTCTTGATTTGAAATTCTTAATTGTTTTCAATTATAAAAAAATTGAGATTGAATGTTGAAAATCAAGTTTCCTTTCGCTCATTGCCTCAAATTGACCTGATGAATTCGCACAGGTTGACATACATTTCCGTAGGTTTTCTTGCAATGGTTGCAGAGAAATTCAGGCTCTAAAAAACTGTCGCAATTCGTTCAGTGATGAAGCTATTGCTGCATATCTTGATGTTCAATTCGTGGAGCATCTCTGAAGGATCTGGTGCTTAATAATATTACCCAGGTTTCAAAACATACTACTCTTTCACTTTCTACAAACTGCAGAAATTTAAGGAGTCTAGATCTATCTTGGTGTCTCAATCTTAGCAATGAAGCATTGGGATTGATCGTTGGTTCATGTGTATTGCTTGAAGTTCTCAAATTATTTGGATGTACACAGGTATATGTAATTAGCTGACGTAATTGCTACTTACTGCTACTTGCTTATTTATAATAGCCGATTTACTAGTATGTATGTACATATATGTGTGGCAGTTACCTCTTAAACTTGTTAGGGTGGAATTATTTTGTTTATAGGTAGTGGGTTCTATTTAGAAACAGTTTAGTTAAGATGTAGTTTTCGATCATTAAAATATGAATGGAGTAATCGTTTTAGTGATGAAATAATTGTGATTATATTTCAGATTACAAATGTTTTGATTGATGGTCATTCAAATCCACAAGTGAAAATAGTTGGATTGAAAATGAGTCCAGTATTGAAGGATATTGATGCTCCAGATTTCCTTGTGGTTCCCCTGTGATACCCATTCTCCTACTCATGCTCTTGATTGAATTCAATTCTTCCACTTGTTAAGGTAGAAAGATTTTTTTTTTTTTTTTTTGTCCAAAATGAAATTTAAAATGGTACCATAGTGTATGTATGTATTTTCAGTTTCACAGATGTTCTTGGGGGAAAAGTTTTAGTTTTATATACTCTATACATCCTTAAAAAAAAAAATTATAATTAGGAAATCGTTTTTGTCTTTTTAATATATGGATGCCTGATTACTGCTATCCTCTTTTGTGGGCAGATCGAGATTTATTGTTGGTTATATTGTGCGAGTCTGATTATGTTCTCTTTATCTTTAATATATTCATCAGAATTTTGTTTTGCCTAATTCAAAAACAGAACTTATGTCTTATAGTAGTCTCAGTGGACTTGAATTGGAAGAATCATTAGCACTAGTCTTGGAATTCTGACTCGTTTAAGATATATGTGAGTTATACTTTTATTTTTCCCTATTGATCGATGTCTTTTTCCTGCATTTATGAACATTCTAATACCTTTTAGATACCTTTTATTCCCTTAACATCGCATTGAATGAAGATACATAAGCATTCTAGAGAATTCATAATTTATCATGGCTTCAACATCTTGAAGTTCGACTGCTTCGTGATCAATATGAAACGGTTGCATCTTTGCAGTTTTTAGAGGAGACATCAACGGTTATCTACTACCCTGCTTGTCACTGGTTTGATTTCACATTATTCGAGCATAAACTTAGCTTACACATGATTTTTTTTGTAGTCCATCTGTTGTTATCTTACTAAAGTTAAGTCATTAATCTTATATATGCACAATCATATTTTCTCTCAATTTACATTCTCCTAATTGTGTTTCTACAGTACTTTGGATTTTAATAATATGCTACATATTTTTGCAAAGGATGGGCAATACGTCTGGATATAAAAAGGTGAAGATCGACCAGTTTGTTGATCTACGGAGAAGCTTTTTACTAATGATTGGAGGATGAGAGAACTCGATCTACCTACTGTCTAGGAATAAACTTTGTATTGAGTATTTGTATTGAAGAAAAAGTTAGAAATCACAAGTGTTTAGTTTTGTTTGGAAAATTTTGGAAGACAGTGTTGTTTACTTTACTATTGTTAATGGGAAGACATTTGTTTCAATATTAGATAAATGTTTATTATTAATATTCTTATGAATTATATGATTATCATTATTATTGATCTAATAAGACATTTTTGGTGTCATTATAATAATCGAAATATACTATTATTAAATACCTATCAATACATTTTATATTGTATTATTAACAATTAGTTGATAAAGTGATTATTAATTATTAATTAATAATTAATAGTTGAAATTAAATTGGTAGTTAATTAAGTGTACTAAAAACTACTTTATCACCGCATCTAATAATGTAGTAATAGGTTAATATCTATCCTTACATTAGATTACAACACACTTTAAGAAAATGTCATATTAAATTAAATGTATTAACAAGTGGTGTGTAACTACATTTATAAATGTCAATAAAGGCTGTTTTTCTTGTAGTGTTATATTATAAATAGACTTTTAATAGTCCCTGTAGGGTGGCCTGGCCTATCTCCATCACACCAAGTCTACGGTTTGATTAACCTTTTCTTGATCGAGGGGACATTTTCATACAAATTAGTCTTATTCAATAATAGCTATGAACGTGTTTTGCAGCTGGTACAATAATATATAATTAGGAGGAGTACTAACATCATTCATCAAATTAAAGCCGGCAGCACACAACAAAACAAAACAAAACAGCAATAATATTAATAAGGAGAAATTAAGAAGATCAGGTAGATCGATCCAAGAGGTAGAGGTGCTGAACTGCTGTTAATTTCTTCTCCCCCCTGTCTCCTTAGAACTCAAGGATACAGAGGTACGAGCCTATAGAACAGATCCTGTTCAAGTAAGATCGTCTGTTAATTTCTTCTCCAAAGGTACTGTATATATATATATATATGCTCCTTCATTCCATCATCAATTCGTGTTTCAACAAATTAAGTTGAATATTATCTATATTAATTAATTGGCCGGGAACAAATGTTAGAGAGATCGAGATCTAAATATTGGTTTTGTCAACTACTGTCGATCATTCGCCTCAATCATGGCGACTTTCAATCGTTGACTTTAAAAAAAAATGTTTATATGATGAGTAAAAATGATTTTCATTATCCAAATTGAGTAGACAAGAATTTCAGAAACCGTTTGTAACCAAGAATCATGTATGCATGCATCAAAACATATGGAGATCGAAGAAACAGAAAAACCCTCGATCACCTTTTGTAATTAAAGAGAATTTATCTAATGGTTGACTTGACAAAACTCCATCTTCATCTTATACCAAATTAACTTAATTACCTAGTTTGGACAATCAAAAAAAATATAGCCCCACAACTATTTTTCAAATTAATTAAAAATATATTAAAATTTTAAGATTTTGCTCATACCTAATTTTAATAAATACTCCGTATATCACATATATATTAGGTTTTTTAATTATTTAATTTTTATTCTTTTAGATATTTATGGTTTTTAATTAATTCTAGAAAGTTTTATGTTTAAAAGCTTCATTTTTATTTTTATTATTTTAAAATTTTGCAAGAATTTAATTATTTAACATTTTAATTTAAAAAATATTAAAGTTTAAGATTTTGCAATATTTTAATTAAAACATCTTTAATTTTACTCCGTATGGTTTTACAAAATTTTATCATACCTAAATTTAATTAATAAATATATCACATTTATTAGGTTTTTTAATTACTTATTTTAAATTTAAGGTTCTTAGTTTTAGAAAATTTAATATTTACAATTTTCATTTTCATACATATATATATATATATATATATATATATATATGTGTGTGTGTGTGTATATATTTTGCAGGATTTCTATTAATTAAGATTTTGAAAGATTTTAATTAAAAATATGTTCAAATTCAAAAAAAAAAAAAAATCAAGATTTTATCATACCTAATTTTTAATAAATAGATTAGGTTTATTTTAAATTTATTCTATTTTTTGTAATAAATTATTTTAAACTATATTAGAATTTTTAAAAAATTATTTTTTAAATTTTGATGCCATATTTTTTCACATTTTAATTATAGAATTAATAAAGATACATAAATCTTACTCTGAATTACTTATATTTTTTCTTTATTCTGAATTTAGAAGTAAAAATAAGGTTTAGATAGCTAAAAAGAATATAAAAATATCAAGAGGCCACATAATACAAAAAACAACCAGTAACATCAGCATTGACCGGTTATATAATACTCCCTGATTCATAATATGCAACATTTTGAGCTTTCATTTTTTTAAAAAAATTATATGATGTTTTGCAATTTTTAATGTAAATAATTTAACTTTTTCCTAAATTATGTACCTTTAAACAAATTAATAATAATTTAGATAGTAGTAATATTTTTTAATGTATAGTGTAGAATTTTAAAGCAATTAATTAGGGGTATAATAAAAAGTCATTTTAAATAGGAGGGAGTATGTCATTATCGGTAAATTAACCGTGTTTTAAATTGGAATAAACTTATAGAACCAAAATCAAGATGTTAAAATAGTCGTACCAATTTTAAAAAACAGTCCAACATTGGACTAAAAAACACTTAACCCCTTCATTCATGCAGGGGATTGTTGAGTTGTCAAAAAAAAAAAAAAATGTAGGGGATTGTTGAAAAATATTTGTATTGAAAGCATTTTATTTAAATATTAAGTACTCTTTAACATATAATTAATTCATATATGAATTTAGTTGATTTGATTCTCAAAATTAAATTTGAGTGAATAAAAATAAATGTGAAAGTTTATCATTTAATATGTGAATAAATACATTCATCAATGTATTTATTATGTGTAACTGTAATAGATTAAAGTTAATCCGGGTTCATAACCTTTTTTTTTTTTTTAGTTCCACAACTATGTTTTGGAATGATTTAGTTCCACAATTATTTGAATTACGCGATTATAGTCCCGTTAGATACCATGTGATCGGCACACTCAATGACGGAGCGACATGGGGCCCAGGGGGGTCACTGGGCCCCCCAACAATTTTTAAGTTTTCTATTATATATATACTGTTGATTGTTTGTTAACTATTAATGGATGCGCCTGATGGTTTCTGTCATTCTATAAAATAATTTTTTCCTTTTGCCAATTCAGGGTTCAATTCCCACCATTAGCAATTGCTCTTTTTTATTTTCCTTTTTAAATTTATTTTTTGTTTTCATAAATATAATGGTTGGAAACATCATTTTCAACTAAAACTTAATTTTTTTCTTGCAAAGGAAAAATAAGATTATTAATTTATTTTTTATGATAATAATATTTTAACAATTTTTACACTATTTTTCGTCTCTTTTGAACCGAAACAATTAAAATGTTCCTTCAAAATATAATGAATTAAAAGTCAATGTATTAAATTAAATTAAATTAAAGAATGAAATTATTTTATAAGTATAATATTATTATGTTGAGTAATACTTGTATAAATCCGATTTTTTATCTACTGAAGTACGGTTTTTATAGTAATGTTAATCGGGCCCCCCGAATCAAATTTCCTGGCTCCGTCACTGGGCACACTGATCTAGAATCAACATCGTTTTGACTAATTTTTGGCCATGTGGTACCAAAATTGAGCAATTCAAATAGTTGTAGAACTAAATCATTTTAAAAAATAGTCGTGGGACTAAATAAAAAAAGGCTAAAGATTTATGAGACCAAATTAACTTTAATTTCGTTGTGGCGCGCACTTGCAACTAAGAGGAATCAGGCTTCCGGATACTATCTAAAGTGGGCATGGGGGACTTGGAAGTTGGAAGCTGATGGTATATATATATATTGTCACGTCTCAATTTTCATTATAACAGTAATTTACGAAAAACAATTAACAATATAGGAAAAAAAAAAAAAAAAAGGCATGAGCTAAAAATTACGAATTTATTTAACAATAAAATTATTATAATAATTCATTCGTTGTGGCATTTATCAAATCTATCTGCCCGTAATCTTTCCCTATTGTAACCTCCTAATTGTATTATTCTTTAAGTACCACTGATACTTAGTAATAAATGTTTTTTTCTGTACAAAAAAAAAAAAAAAAATTAACAAACGGTTGAAGGTTAAATTTTAAAAGGATGGGACCATTTTGACATTTATTGACGTTTTTTGGATCAATTAAGCACGAAAAAACTATTTTGGGACCAAAAGTAGATCGAGGTGTTGGACCAAATCCATGAGGGTAGGTGGTACCAAAACCGCCATTTTCATCGCAATTTACTTTAGCTTTTGCAAAGTTAATGATATGTATATCTTTTACTACTGCAGGTCTAGTGTGGCAAGTGCTAATATATATCTTCATTCATCACAAAAATCACCTTACATACTTAACAAGAAAAAGAGAGGCCGGTATAGTGCAGTACTACCAATGGCTGACGCTATTGTTTCAGTGGCGGCAGAGCGACTAATTGGTCTCATCGAAGAGCAGGCTCGACACCAAATCAATCTCGTCAGAGGTGCCGAGGAGAAGGTTCGCAGTCTTGCGGTAGACCTGCAGAATATCAAAAACGTGTTGGATGATGCTGAGAATCGCCGATTTAAGAACAAAAGTATCAACCAATGGTTGTCAAGGCTCGAACAAACAGCTTATGAAATGGAGGATGTTTTGGACGAATGGGACTACGCTCTTGTCAAACTTGAGATAAAAGAAGCTGTTGTTGTTCCGAAGGTATGCTCCTTCATCCCATCATCATGTTTGTGTTTCAACAAAGTTGCAGTTCGTCATAGTATTGGCAAAAAAATACTGTGTGTTAAGGCAAAACTTGATGACATCTTGAAAGAGAGAGATCAGTATGGTTTTGTGGTTTCCCAGCCCGACAGTATTGTTGATCCTTCGCCTTCATCTTGGCGAGATCAATCTACTTCCATGGTCGACATAACAAAAGTCCATGGGCGAGATACAAATAGGGATTTTCTTGTTACCAATCTTATAATGGATAATGGTGAAGGCTTCCGCATACTATCTATAGTGGGTCAGGGGGGACTTGGGAAGACCACTCTGGCTCAGCTGGTATATAACCATACTCAAGTAGAGGAATTTTTCGAATTGAGAATCTGGGTTTGTGTTTCAGACCCCTTTGATCTGGCTGCCATTGCCAAGGGGATTCTTGACAGCATAGAAAAGGGGAGTTCTCCAAATACCAACCAACTGGATGTCCTGTTTAAACATGTACGAAAGTCTATTTCAGGAAAGACGTTTCTTCTCGTCCTTGATGATGTTTGGACGGAAGACTCTGACAAATGGGAGGTCCTGAAAAACTCCCTAACAAGTACTGGTGGACCAGGTAGTAAGATTTTGGTGACATCAAGAAGTGAGAGGGTTGTGAATATGATGGGATCAAGGGAGAGTGAGATATGTCGCCCGGGACTACTCTCGGACGATGATTGTTGGTTATTATTGCGTCGTATGGCCCATTTGGAAAGGAATGGAGAGGGATTTGAAGGCATTGGAAAGAAAATAGCAAATAAATGTAAGGGCTTGCCTCTTGCTGTGAAGACCTTGGGAAGTCTTTTGCGTTTTAAGGGTAGCTTAGAACAATGGAGCAACGTATTAAACAGTGAAATATGGCAAATGGAGGAAGCAGAAGTTGGAATTTTCCCCCATTTGCTTTTAAGCTACAATGAATTGTCTCCGTCACTTAAGCGTTGCTTCTCATACTGTGCCGTTTTTCCTAAAGACGATGTTATTTTTGTGGAGAAACTAATACAAAATTGGATGGCACTTGGTTATTTGGGGTCCAATGTTGGTGACATGGAACTCAAAGGGCGAGAGTATTTTGATGCTCTAGCAATGCGTTCTCTATTTCAAGATTTTGAGAGAGGTGATATGGGTAAAATAAATGTGTGTAAGATGCATGATATAGTACATGATTTTGCTAAATTTCTAAAAAAGAGTAGTAGGACGGAGGAGGCAAAAAGAATGAAAAGGGGCACAACTTGCCGAGTTTGTGACCCTTCACACGTTTCCGTTGTGAATGAATTTTTTACCTTACATTGTTGTGGTGAAGGTCTTCTTTCAAATATTTGTGATTGCCTTGTGCGTTTGAGGGTGTTAAGGGTTGAGTGTTGTAAAATTATTCCACAAGGAATGGGAAAGTTGATTCACTTGAGAGAGTTGATGTTGTTTAAAATTGGTAAATTATCAGGTGAAGACCTTAAAGCCATTTTCCAACTGTATCACCTGCAAAGTCTCTGTTTGATTAGGTGTGGGATTGAAGAGATTCCAAAGGAAATTGGTAATTTAATTCACTTGAGATTACTTGAGTTGGGATATAATGAGTTGTTGAAAGAGTTACCAATGGAAATTGGGAATTTGATTCACTTGAGATGCCTTAGCTTGATGGGGGATAGGTCTCTGGAGGAGTTGCCAGAGAGCATATGTGATTTGCAACAACTGCAAACCTTGTGTAATGAAGGGTGTGATAGTCTTTGTAAAATTCCAGAAAGAGTTGTTGAGAAACTGACTGAATTCCCCGGGGGAATTGGTGGGATCAAGTTGGAATTATGGAAGAAGTTAAAAAAACATGTGAGTGGACCTGTAAAGTTGGGGTTCAAATTAGATGGTGATGGTGCATATCTGAATGAGGTGGTTCAGGATGCTTGGAAAGCAGAATTGAAGAATGAGATCCACGTTACTCATTTTTACATAAATTTTAATGTGAAAGAGGGGTCATCATCATTATCATGCAGCAGCAGTGTATGGATGGATTTATTGGATGCTCTTCAACCCCATCCAAACCTCACTCAACTGAAAATCGACTGTTACGGGGGCTCCAAATTTTCGCAGTGGATGGTCTCGCCTCTCAACCAGATAAGGAACCTTAGTCTCATGAATTGCAAACACCTGACGTCATTGCCTCCCTTGGGAAAACTACCGTGCCTGGAAAATATTAGACTTATTAACATGGAAGCAGTTGAAGTTGTGGGACGAGAATTCTTGGGAATAAAAAGAGGAGAAGGAGGAGGGGAAAATGTTATTGCCTTTCCCAAATTGAAGAAGCTGGACATAGGAGAGTGCCACAAGTGGAAGGAGTGGGAGGACATAGAAGAAGAATCCATAATATTAATGCCTTGTCTTACCAATCCCAAAATCCAATTCTGTATAAGCTTGAGAATGCTGCCACATCGCCTGCTGCGTAAGTTGACATCATTGAAGACATTGGATATATCTGACTCAAAGGAGCTACAACAACGCTACGAGGACAAGGATGGTTCCGACTGGAAAGCCATATCCATAAATAATCCTCGCCTTCAACTCATTTCAGAGTGATGTTAATGTCCATTAATGCTACATGCTGCACAACACAGTAAGATTTTATATTCTCGAGTATGTGTTAAGTGGAAGCAAAATATATATATATATATATAAAAGTGGGGCTACTAACACCCTAAAATATATTATACACACCCTCACTAAAATTGAAAAATCAATTTATTTTACTAAACAAACCCCAATTTATTCCATTCATGCCCTTTTTTCATGAAAAAGTTAAAACCTTATTTCTTCTTTTCTATTACTAAACATACCCCACATTTCTAGGGTTTATATAATTTATAGTGATTTTTTGAATTGTTAAATGAGTTGTAGTGATTATATTGTACACAAACCATAATAAAATACATTGGGTATGATTTTGAGTTTAATGTTTGATTTTTGTTGCTTCTGTCATGATTGTCCGGCCGAAATGACCTGATAAATATGTGTCGTTTGTAATTTATATTTTTAATGTTGATGGAGTGATGACATGCTAATCAGGTTAATTATACATATGTAATTTGTAATTTTCGTTTAGTATAAGTTATACTCCACCATTAACTATTAAAGTTGATTTTTAATAATTATGTTTGTGTGGAGGAAAATGTTGATTAAGGGTTAAATGATGGTGGAAGGGTTTAAAGAATTAGGGATAGGGTGTGGATGATATGGGGGCATGTTTATAATTTTTTGATAGATTTAAAAGGACTATTCAGTGTATTTACTTATGTCTATTTTTTGTCTTAAAAAAATTGGAAATTTGGGGTGTTAGTAGCTCCACTTGCAGTTGCATCAATTAAGCTGACTGAATTTCTCTACTGTGTTTGCAGGTGTTATTTGTGATGATGGATGTTGGGAGTCTAGTCTTGTCTTGGTGGAGGAGGAGATCATTTTTATCTTGTTATTAATTTGTAGTATGATTAATTATTAAAATGGTTTGTGTGATTAATTCATTATGATGATGTTAATTTACAAATACTATAATATTTGCAATGTGTGTGTGTGTTTTTTTTTTTTTTTGGAAATGACCAAAATTATTGATAGGGTATCAGGGATACCTTTTGCAATTTGTGCTTATTAATGTAACAGATATTCAGTACTATATGTTATATGGATCAAATTATGTTAAAGACTTTTTCTTGTATTTCTTATTCCATTCTTAAGTTGGATGCATATATATGTGTATATATATATAGAAGCCAACACATACAACTAACTCAGAATTGCAAATGCATATGTCATATTTGATTCCATATTGATATTCTCTCCAGCTGCAATTGTCCTTTTCGTGCAGGTAATTAGGGAGTTTCTCTCTATAAACACCATTTTTTTCTTGTTATTCATTGAAAACAGAGTGAAATACAATTAGAGAAAACACTCGCACCTATCTTGTTTCTTAGCTTTTAACTCAAATTTCATCACATTTAATTATAAAGACTTGGTATACTGTGTTGAGTGTGTATGATGCACACTAATTCAATTTGGAATTAGGGTCAGCATTGTGGTGAAGTCTCTTTATCAAACAGGTAGCACTTTTAAATAAAAAGAAATATATTTTCAATTAAAATACTACAGAGATCTAGCCCTTTCTAATAATTAAAAAATTAATTTTTAATAATAAATCTTGCACTTTCATTTTAGTAATAAAATTTATCATTTTTCAATAATAAAATAATTAAAAAATTAATCTTCAATAATAAATCTCCAATAAATGCCCCGAGATTACAGAAAGAGGGAAACAAACGGCCGGATTCCACGCTAGAGGTCAACCTGAATTTAATGCCAACACCACTCATGGGGAAAATAACAGTCCATATCCCATTTCAATTAAAGGAGCAATTGTGGAAAGGGGCGACACATCGGGAGGAACTCATACCAATCACTATATTCTTGGACCAAAAGTGGTATCCAACCAAGTTTTTGGAGTTAACACATTAAATAACGAGGAAGTCAATGATGATAACACCCTGTGGGCCAAAAGAAACGTAAGAGAATTATCCCATTACAAGGCGAGGCACATTCTCATGCGGAAGATTCGGCTCAGCATTTTTTATCGGCTGGCCCCGGCTCGGGGTTCAGCCGGGGATCATGAAAATCTTAAGTTGGAACTGTAGAGGCCTGGGCCATCTGACTACAGTTCCAGCACTAAGCGACCTGGTTAGAGTTCGCCGACCTGATGTAATCTTTTTATCTGAAACTTTGTCTTTTGGCGTTAAATTAGAAGCCGTGCGTGTTCGGCTTAATTTTGATTCCTGTTTTACGGTCGATTGTGTGGGTCGAAGTGGTGGTTTAGCTTTTCTTTGGAATAATAATACACAATGCACTATTTTGAATTATTCTACGAACCACATCAATGTTAATATTCTTGATAGCGATGGAGAGTGGAGGTTTACTGGTTTTTATGGATGCCCAGAGAGACACAGAAGAAGAATCTCTTGGGACTTGCTTAGAACACTCTCGGCTACAAATGATTTACCTTGGGTGTGCATGGGCGATTATAATGATTTGTTGACGAGTGCGGAGAAACGGGGTCACGTTCCACATCCGCAATACCTATTTCGAGGCTTTAGAGAAGCAGTCAGCGATTGTAGGCTAACAAATGTTGCTCTATCGGGTCACAAATACACTTGGAGACGTGGGAGGGACCCGACCACAGCGATTGAAGAACGCTTGGATCGGGCGATGGGCACCCCGGAATGGCATAATATGTTCCCCAGGGCTGAACTCAATCTAATCGCACCGATCTCAGACCACAACCCAATTCTGCTAGATACATTTCCAGTTGCAACTCGCACACGCAGACGTTCTTTTCAGTTTGAGAACCGATGGCTAGAAGAACCGGATCTGAAAGTGGTGGTTTAGAAATGTTGGGAAGGCTACAAAGACATGGAGGTACGTGAACGACTCACAGCTACTAGTGATACACTCTCAATTTGGGGAACAAAGGCAGATTCCAAATTTTATCTCTTGAAAAGAAAGCTGGAGCAAAAAATCTCTGACTTGCAAGGAGATCTGAGCAGCACCGGGCTGGAGTCAATGAGAGCATCGAGGGAAGAATTGGGTCATATCCTTCGCCAAGAGGAAACTTACTGGAGACAAAGGGCAAAAATATTCTGGCTACGAGAAGGGGATCTTAACACACGGTTCTTTCACCAATCTGCCACGGCACGCAAGAAGAAAAATAAGATCACGAAACTGATGAACGATGAAGGGACGTGGGAAGAGACGAGTGAAGGCCTATGTGAAGTAATTCAGAATTATTTTGGGGAACTATTCTCGGCTGAACAAAACCAAGCGGACGTTGCTGCTTTCCTCGAACCAGTAGCGACAGTTATATCCGCAGATCAAAACATGATGCTCACAAGAGATTTTGAAAAATGGGAGTTTACAGAGGCCATTAAACAGATGAATGGGGACAAAGCACCGGGCCCAGATGGGTTTAATCCATCGTTCTACCACCATAATTGGGACACGATCAACGACGACATCTTTCGAGAAGGCACAAAGTGGCTACAAGAGGAGCTCTTCCCACCGGGACTCAACAATACCAATGTAGCGCTTATTCCAAAAGTGGATCCCCCCCAAACAGTAAGAGATCTTCGCCCAATCTCTCTCTGTAATGTTCTTTATAAAATTGTATCGAAAGTACTGTGCAACAGGTTGAAAAAAGTCATCCCTGGTCTGATTGACAAAGCCCAATCAGCGTTTGTTTCTGGGAGAGCAATCCAGGACAATATCCTAATTGCCTTCGAAGCAATCCATGCCATGAAGAATAAAAGGAATGGCACAAGAGGAGACGTTGCTCTCAAAATTGATATCAGCAAGGCGTATGACAGAGTTGACTGGGGCTTCATGGAGGCCATCCTTATGAAACTGGGGTTTGCGGATAAATGGGTCCGTTGGATGATGCTATGTGTCAAGACGGTTAGCTACTCGATTATCGTGAACGAGAACACGGTGGGCCCAATTATCCCAGGTCGGGGACTTCGCCAAGGTGATCCTCTCTCACCTTACTTATTTATCCTTTGTACTGAAGGTCTTTCTGCTGCTCTTTCAAAGGCTAGATTGAATGGGTTGATACACGGGCACAAAGTATGTCGTCAAGCCCCCGAAATAACACACCTATTATTCGCGGATGACAGCTTGTTATTCTGTCGAGCTACTCGAGAGGAGGGAGAACAGCTAAAGGGGATTCTCAATGACTATGAGAAGTACTCGGGTCAGGCAATCAACTTCACCAAATCCGGAGTATTTTTTAGCAAGAATGTCCCGGAGGAAAGGCGTAATACTATCAAAACGGTATTGGGAGTTCAGAATCCGATCAACACAGGGAGATACTTAGGGCTTCCATCTCTTATTGGCAGCAGGAAAAAAGAGATATTCGAGTACATCAAAGAAAAATTGTGGGTCAAGCTGCAAGGATGGAGGAATAAAAAATTATCCAAAGCTGGGAAAGAAATTCTAATCAAGACAGTTGCCCAGTCAATCCCAAATTATTGCATGACTACTTTCCTACTGCCATCTACCCTCTTAGATGAGCTTCAAGTCATGATTAACAAGTTCTGGTGGGGGAACTCAACGGATGTGTCGAAAGGGGTTAATTGGATGAAATGGGACCGCTTATGTGTGGATAAGGAAGACGGCGGAAGAGGCTTCAGAAACCTGTATAAATTCAACATTACCATGCTAGGTAAAATGGGATGGAGACTTCTTACGGATCCTAATGCCCTTGTCTGACAAGTTCTTAGGGCTCGTTACTTCCCAAGGAAGGGTTTCCTAGAAGCAAAGAGAGGTTGGTCACCTAGCTTTACTTGGACCAGCATCCTGGCTAGCCAAGATTTGATCCGTGAAGGGTGTTTGTGGAAGGTGGGAACAGGAGATCATATAAATGTGTGGAAGATGCCTTGGATTAGCGGAACAGAAAACATGTACGTCCAGTCGGATTGCGTAGATGGTCTGGAAAACCTAAGTGTTGCAGCCCTGTTGGAACCGGACACCAGAACGTGGGACGCCGATTTAATTCGAGAAATACTTCCGATGGACGCTGAAAACGTGCTCGACATAGCTATTCCTCCATTGGGGGCTACCGACAAAATGGTGTGGAGACCAGCAAGGAGAGGTAAATACACAGTAAAATCAGCTTATAGCGCATTAATGAGACAGAACTCAGAGCCTAATTGGAGAGTGGACGGAGAATGGAGGGCTCTATGGAGAGTACAAGCCCCCCGAAGGTTAAGGACTTCTTATGGCGCGCTGCAAGGGACTGCTTACCCACCAAATCTAACCTGTTCTATAAACATATTGTCCAGGAGAAGGCATGTGTGTTGTGCGCGGGGGTGGAGGAAAACACATGGCATTTAGTAGCTGACTGCACTTATGCCCGCTCATGTTGGGCTGAGGCAGGCCTCTTATAAAAAATTGATGACTGCATTAACCACGTCAATGGAGTTAAGGAGTTGATTTTAACAACGATCAGCAACTCAGGACGAAACGCAAAAGTTTGGTGTAGCTCTTGTGCCACACCTACTGTGGCTATTCATAAATCAGCATGTGCCTAGCAAGAATGGAACTCAACTGCTAAGAGATGCAACAGCAGATTGGGTGACAGAAACAGACAAACTGAATGCTCAGCATGGCATGCGCCACCGACCGGTAAACACAAGCTAAATGTGGATGCTGCATTTTTCAATGACACACGTCAAACAGGGGTGAGGATGATCATTAGAGACGCAAACGGCCATATCATTCGAGGTCGTTCTATGCTGTTTAATGGGCATTATGCAGTGGAGATAGGAGAGGCGATAGGATTTTATAAGGCTCTCTCCTGGCTAAAGAGCTTGGGTCTTGGAGATTGTATGGTAGAAGGAGACGCAAAGTTGGTCGTTGACGCAATCAACTCTACGGATGATATCGATTCTTGCTATGGTGACTATGTCATGGCTTGTAAAAACCTGGTAACACAACTCACGAATGTTACGATTCATTTTGTTAACCGTAAGGGTAACACCATGGCCCACGTTGTGGCTAGAGAGGCCCGTCGTTTCGATAACAACCACACATGGATAGACCCACCGAACTTTGTGGATGGGCTACCTAATTCTTCTTGCAATTGCAATAATGGAAGCTAAGCTTGTTAAGCTTAAAAAAAAAAAAAAAAGATAAGTCTCTTATGAAATTGAGTTGACCAAATCAACAGTCAACTATTGACTTGGTCAACTTTTTCCTTTTTTTTTTTCTGTAAAAAAAAATATCGATTTTTTTTTAGAATTTTTTTTTCGGATTTTTGTTTGAGTGTTACATTTTTAATTATCATGACTTTCACTTTTAAAAATAATATTTTCAGTTATATTGACGTACATTTTTTGTTAATGTTATATTGCACCTTTTAGTTATATAAACATGCACTTTTCAGTAAAAATGTGTTGCATTTTTCAGTAAAAATGTGTTTCACTTTTCAATTATAATAACTTACACTTTTCATTAAAATATTGTGTTGCACTTTTCAAGTATATTGACATGCACTTTTTAATAATATTGTGTTGCACTTTCTAGTTATACTAACTTGCACTCTCTACTTATAATGACTTACATTTTTTATTAAAAGTTGTGTTGCACTTTTTAATTATAGTGACTTACACGTTTTAATAAAAAAATGTGTTACACTTTTTAGTAATATTGTGTTACACTTTTTAGTAATATTGACTTACATTTTTCAACACACATATTTTCGAAAAAAAATTACCAATAAAAAAAAAATGACCAAGTCAAAAATTTTATTGACAATATTCTTTCTTATAAGGAATTGATTCTAGGGTTAATTGCAAAAAAAAAATCACGACCTTTACTGTGTTTATCAATTACAACATATCCTTTTTTTCTTTGCAATTCGATACACCACCTTTTTATGTTTTGCAATTCGATGCATGTATTTATTTTTCGGCAACACAATTCATGTGTATACATTGAAGCCGCATTAAAATTCTACATAAATGTCTATATAAATGTTATGACTAATCAATAAAATGTATTTTTTTTATTTTAATTTTTTTTAAATAAAAATAATATACAAAATTTTACATTATTTTTTTGGACTGTGATTTGGAGGACGCCGATCTTATTCTTTTGAGTTTTTGGAGAATTGGAGAAATGATACTAATAATTAAATTGGTTTATGGTTTATTTTTAAACAATTTTTTAGTATTGTTTTTAGTTTAAAATAATTTTTTTAGTATTCTTTTTAGTTTAAAATTACTTTTTTAGTATTCTTTATAATTAAAAACACTTTAAAAATTAAAAAAAATAAATTATTCATCATTCGTGACATTTATGTGGCACCTCGACAATTCTGACGATCACATCATAATTGTAATTGTTGCTAGAAAATTGACAGATGTATTGAATTGCAAAACTTAAAAAGGTTGTATATCAAATTGCAAAGAAAAAAAAGATATGTTGTAATTGATAAAAACTGTAAAGGTCGTGATTTTTTTTTTTTGCAATTAACCCTTGATTCTATATAAGACGTCCTAATAAATCTTACACTTTCATTTTAGTAACAAAATTTACCATTTTTTAATAATAGTTTATTAACAATATAAGACAATTCATAAGTCTTATAATCAAAGTAAGACAAAAAAGTTTAGTAAAACAATTAAGACCAAAATACACTACAAAATTCCATTTATGCCCTAATATATACTCCCTCCGTCCCAACATTTTTTGCATGGTTTGACCATCACGGTGTTTAAGAAAATGGAATATAGTGATGTGTAAAGTAAAATAAAGGAGGGGTATTATTGGTAATTCATTGACTAAAATGGGTGGAGATTTGACTAAAGTTATAAATTGGGTTAAGTTGTGGGCCCAAGTAAAATAAAGGAGGGGTATTATTGGTAAAAATTATGTGATTTATTTCCTTTTTTGGAGTGTGCAAATAATGTTGGGACGTCCCGTTAAGGAAAGTGTGCAAATAATCACGGGACGGAGGGAGTAATATATTTCGAAATGAGTTGGATTCAAAGTCTTTCAACATTCTTTCTTCTCTCCCCCAATTTTCGGCTTCACATTTTTTTTTGAATTCAATCTAATTTTTTTTTTTTTAGGGAAAAGGTTTACAAGATCATAACAAATAAAATACATCTTCAAAGCTAAAGATCTTGATCTTCAAACCACGGATCATCAGTATCGCCGTCCACTCCAATCGTGTGAAGGGGAAAGACGAGTGTTCCCTTTGCCTTAAAAAAGTTCAGATCTCCAACCTTTAACCGAGACAACCCCACACTAAGGTGTTCTCATGTCAAGAAAAGGAAACACAATAAATAGGCAAAGTTTCACCAAAGTACCAGATCCAAGTAACACAGATTCCAAGGACTCTTGAGCCTATCTCAGAGGAGCCCCATAACCAAGAACAGAGTCTCACAACCACCATGGAGCAGCACAAGGCGCAACGAAAGCAGAAAATATAAACTAAAAGCTGGAAAAAACATAAAACCACTATCTAGAAAAACACATAAAAAACCTATAAAACAGTAAACGGGATCAACACAGAAATACCCGAACAGTCACCATGGCTCCGTTAGAATATTTTCTGTGTTGATCCCTCACAAGAAACGAAGCAAAAACTACATAAGATAAGAAACAAAAACTAGAACAACCAGGTCGCCGGTGGTCTACTGCGGAACGACGGCGACGGCCAAACAGAGGCGGCGGAGCTACGGCGGCAGCGTCCGGCCAAGAAACGCGTAGATCTGAAGATCTGCTCCTAGATCTTGCAAGAAAAACAAAAAAAAGATGAGATCGGAGACAAGGCCGACGGCGGCGGCGGATCGGCTACTGGTCGACGGCGGAACAAAGACGATGACGGAGACAGAGACGACGGAGACAAGGACGATGACGAAAACAGGGACGATGACAGCGGACCGGAGGCAGACCGACGGCGGAGAAGGGGAGGAGCAACTCTTTAGAGAGAAGCTCTCCCTTCTCTCTAAAATATGTTCGAATTCAATCTAATTTGAATTCAACTCATTTCAAATTGGAAATCGTCTAGTTGCCTCCCGTCCATCATTTTCCAAAATAGATCAAATTCAATTGCTGCAATTAATAACATACAAAAAATGCATCAATCATTTCCTACCGTTTGGTTCCTCATTCAATTTTGTGAATCTCTCAACTTCTTTCTACGAAATTCCGTTCAGATTCTTCTATCATGCATTCGAATTTATCGTAAATCAACTTCAGTTCCATCGATCATCCGTATCCATCTTTTATGAGTTATTAGGGTTTTTGTTCAGGCAGTTTTCAATTCGCGAATTCTGCAAACAATGAAGTCTTGTGTTATTTTGAAGATCGATTTCGAAGGCAGGAGTAAATTGATGACCATTACTGAAGCATCATCTTTTAACGATATTGTTGATGAGATTAATAAAAAATGGTCCGCTATATCGTCAGGTAACAATTCGATTCTATTAAGAATTGTTATTTAGATTCTGATTCCGACTTGAATGGTTTGTTCCAGTTATGTAGAATGACATCAGAAAAATTAGTGAATATATCGATTGAAATTGGTTTAGGAGTTAATCAATCTGATCATATTGAAACCTTAGGTCTTAGGTGTAATATTGATTCTCTGTATTTTTTTTTTTTTTTGAAATTATTTTTCTAACTTTTGTTCCTGTTTATTGTCGTTGAATTCTTAATAATTTAGCCTATGAAATTGGGGATATAGCCCTTGAATCTGTGAAGAAACTCATGATATTTTGTTAATTTCATTACTTTTATGGCATTTTCAAAGGTGGGCTTTTCTTAGAACTGAGTGATGGATGACAATGGCAAATTTTATTAATTTCATTACTTTTATGGCATTTTGTTAATTCTTATGATGTAGGCTGCGGAAGGGTATAAGTGATGATAAATATGAAAAATACACACTAGTTCGTTGATTCTAAGAATACCCGAAAAAGTGGCAAGAATTCAAATACGTTGATTCAATAAGAATACCGTAATT
The DNA here is from genome assembly GCA_963675135.1 of Galeopsis tetrahit. Classification (NCBI taxonomy): domain Eukaryota; kingdom Viridiplantae; phylum Streptophyta; class Magnoliopsida; order Lamiales; family Lamiaceae; genus Galeopsis; species Galeopsis tetrahit. The sequence goes on from OY776131.1 coordinate 44,818,470, forward strand.
GCAATTAAAAAGAAGCTAATCTGCTCTTTATTTTTTTATTATTCAAAAACTTCCTCCATCTACATGCCAAAACCCCCATATATATAGGAGATGACTACATAAATAAATTGCAACACAAATTGATTCCCTCGACAATCTACCAAAATAAAGAAAACGTGTAATAAGGAAAATTGGAGCAGATAAGGAAAATGCAATTAAGTATTCAATCAGAATCTTTCTTCTTAATTTCATCTTCATCACCTTGCCGCTTTGATAAATATATTCTCCCTGTTTTTTTTATTTTTGTTTTTTCTTTATTTGTTTCTCCTTTTTTCAATTTCTTTATCTGTTTCTCCTTTTTTTCAATTTCTTTATCTGATTATAATTATTGAATAAATTCAATTTAATTGAGCAGGTTGGTTCTGGAATATGCGTATCCTGTTTTTCAGTGCTTCAAAATTGTAGAGAAAAACAGAGTTGAGATTCCAGAACTCCAATTTTGGTGTCAATATTGGGTAAAGATTCCTCTTGGGTTCAATGGGTTTGTATTTGGTGGGACAATTGGTAGTGACATGCCTGCTGCAAAAATAAACAGCGCTACTGGTACTGCCCCTGCATTGAACAACACTACCCCTAACTCCAAAGGAGTTGCAAAACCGAAACACTCTGAAGGGTGTGTTCCATGTGCCCAAGTATAACGTTGTACTGTTTGTTGGGAAATTAATTCCCCCAAGGGCAGACGAAAAATAAACAAGAAATAAAATGAAGAAATAACACAATCAACAACACAAGAATTTAACGTGGAAACTCCAAAACCGGAGAAAAACCACGACCCACCAAAGAGATCACTATATGATAAATTTTTACAATCACACAGAATTCCTCTCTTTTGACACTCAACCCTCCTACACTCTTTCAAGTCTACAATGACTCTCACCTTTCTCTCACGAGACTCTATTACAAGAGAATATAAGAAAGGACTTTAAACTAGAATCAAATACAAGACTAAAGTATATTGATTGGTGCATCTGTAACAAAGACCTAAGGACTCCTTATATAGGATTAGGAAGTCCTCCCTTCTTTCCTCACATCCGATGTGGGACAAAAACACCTTTAAAAAACTCCTTTTATTTTAGCACAAGCCCAAGCCCAACACTGTTTTGCATAGTGGTCTAATAAGGGGTATAAATGAGTTGTGTCAAGTGTCAAAATTAGTTTTGACAAACTCAAGAGTTAGTTTCAACCAGCTCAAGATTGACATAGGAACCTAAATGAATTCAATCACCCAATTTATTGCATGTATTTGTATGTATAATGCATATTTCGTGTATTTTCGTATAATGTAATTTTTAGATTCAATAGTTTATTTACTTCACGAACTAGAAAAATTATAATTATTATAGCATGTATGATCAAGTGTTATATTATTATTATTATTATTATACAATGCACATATTAGATATATGCATGTCACTGAGAATATGCAACAATTTTTTATATGCCAATATATTACCCAATATATTTATAACTATATTTGACAATTTACATAGCTAAAATAAAACATGCACATATTAAAGTATATGTAATTATCGATTGCATATATAAACTAACATATGCACATTTGAAAGTATATGCACTTGTTGGTTGCATATAAATAAAAAGATGCATCTGTGCATCTTTAAAAAATATTAGACTTATTCAAAAAATATTTGTTAATACAAGTTGTACAACAAATTATTTAAACACTTTTAGAGGTGTATCGAGTAAAATAATTTTTTTAAATGTAGTAATTTTATTAAGTATTTTCTAATATAATTTATATTTTAATAAAGATATGGTATGCAAAATAATAACAATATGAATATTTAATTAAATAAAATATATTTCTGATTAATAAGAAAATTATTGAATATATAAAAATATGAATGTGGACAGACAGAAAGTATGATCTCGAATTTTAGGAAAGTTTTTTAATTACAATTAGCGCTATAATCGAGGGATAATTAAATAATTTAAAAATTCGAAATTAAATGTAAAAAAACTAGCGCTGGAATCGAGGGAAATAATCTCTGAGCTAATCCAAAATTAAGATTGTTTGACTTTGCATATTTAGAATAATGTATTTAATTAAGTTTTGAATTTCGTAATTAATTACTCCGTATAACATAAGGGCAGAAGTGTACATTTAGGTACATTTAGGTTGAATTTTGTCTTTCTTTGTATCATTAAATAAAATTAGCTTAAATCTTAAAGCCTAAGGGTGGTTTGTCTCATATTGTTTTTTCCCCTATTTAAAATTGATAAATTTACTTAAAATAATTTTATGATCTAAACATTCAATCAATTATATATAATATTAAAATTAAATTATTCAATTAAATTTGAAACTAGTCACAAATCAATGCAAACAAAATAAAAAGTATTTGGCTTGATTTTAATTTTTTTATTTTTGTATTTTCAAATTATATCCAAATTATATGGGATTAAAAATTAATTTAAATTTGGATATTATATTTGAATATACATTGTATATTTTTCAATTTGATTTTTTTTTATATTCAAATTATTTTTCAAAATTTACTTTTAAAATTGTATTTTTTTTTTTTTTTTGTATATTTCAGTTTTAATACAAGAAATCATGCAATTGTGTATTTCAGTTTTCAAAATCTAATAATTGAAATCATGCAATTGATCAATAAATACCCACTAATTTAATCAATACACTACCAAAAGAATCAAACAATCCAAATTAAACTAAAAATCAAAATTCATCATAAATCCAAACATCCAAACACCAACAAACCTAGCCAATAACTAAATTAACGAATGAAAACAAGCTTATGAAAGATAAACAATAAAACATGAATTAAGGAAAAATATCACCTCAAATTGTCTTCAAATCCTCCAACAATGCTTACATAAAATTAAATACTCAATTGAACCTATGACATTAAAGAAAATTAAAAACTAAATTAAATTAGTGGAGTGGAGTGGTGTGTGGAAACAAATGGTTTCTCCCCAAATGGTGTGCCCTCTGTTTCTGGCGGCTCTCTTCTACGCATTCCAGCTGCTTCCCCATAATTGATGAAAGGCCCTGGCTATATACCTCTCCAGCCTTGTTAGATGTACTCCCCCGATTAATGTACTCTCCCTAAAATGTCATACATTAGATGTACTCCCCTACAAAATACCTAACCTATCCTTATAAATACACTCCCCCATTAAATCATAAACCCTAATTCTTTCTTATTCTCCTCCCAACACTGCACACCTCTTCTTCTTCCTACCAACACTCCAAGCGCCGCCGCCGCCTCCAAGCACCGCCGCCCTCTTCCTCGTCGCGTGCCGCCGAAGGTGATTTTTCTTCTTCTTCCTACCAACACTTCAAGCGCCGCCGTAGGTGATTTTTTTCTTCTTATTTTCTGTTCAGGCGACGCGGCGGCGCCCCCTTGCCCAGCGCCGCCCACCGCTCTCTCTTCCCCTCGCGCACCGCTAGCTGCTCGCCGATCGTCGCCTTCCTCCCGCGCGAGGAGGTAAGTTTAGGATTTTTTTAAAAAAAAATTTATGTTGTGCGGCGACGCCGCCGCCTCCCTCCCACGACAACCTTCTCCCGAAACCTAAATCGGCCATGTAGCACTACCTCCTCCCCCTCTTTCGCTGTGCCACGCTCCCCCTCTCCACACGACAGTCCGCACAGACAAGTCCTCTTTTTTTCTTTTTTTTAACTTTCAACGAACCAGTGTCGACGGAATGCATTCTCTCCCCAATGGTGTGCCCTCTGTTTCTCGCGGCTCTCTTCTACGCATTCCAGCTGCTTCCCCATAATTGATGAAAGGCCCTGGCTATATACCTCTCCAGCCTTGTTAGATGTACTCCCCCGATTAATGTACTCTCCCTAAAATGTCATACATCAGATGTACTCCCCTACAAAATACCTAACCTATCCTTATAAATACACTCCCCCATTAAATCATAAACCCTAATTCTTTCTTATTCTCCTCCCAACACTCCACACCTCTTCTTCTTCCTACCAACACTCCAAGCGCCGCCGCCGCCTCCAAGCACCGCCGCCCTCTTCCTCGTCGCGTGCCGCCGAAGGTGATTTTTCTTCTTCTTCCTACCAACACTTCAAGCGCCGCCGTAGGTGATTTTTTTCTTCTTATTTTCTGTTCAGGCGACGCGGCGGCGCCCCCTTGCCCAGCGCCGCCCACCGCTCTCTCTTCCCCTCGCGCACCGCTAGCTGCTCGCCGATCGTCGCCTTCCTCCCGCGCGAGGAGGTAAATTTAGGATTTTTTTTAAAAAAAATTTATGTTGTGCGGCGACGCCGCCGCCTCCCTCCCACGACAACCTTCTCCCGAAACCTAAATCGGCCATGTAGCACTACCTCCTCCCCCTCTTTCGCTGTGCCACGCTCCCCCTCTCCACACGACAGTCCGCACAGACAAGTCCTCTTTTTTTCTTTTTTTTAACTTTCAACGAACCAGTGTCGACAGAATGCATTCTCTCCCCAATGGTGTGCCCTCTGTTTCTCGCGGCTCTCTTCTACGCATTCCAGCTGCTTCCCCATAATTGATGAAAGGCCCTGGCTATATACCTCTCCAGCCTTGTTAGATGTACTCCCCCGATTAATGTACTCTCCCTAAAATGTCATACATTAGATGTACTCCCCTACAAAATACCTAACCTATCCTTATAAATACACTCCCCCATTAAATCATAAACCCTAATTCTTTCTTATTCTCCTCCCAACACTCCACACCTCTTCTTCTTCCTACCAACACTCCAAGCGCCGCCGCCGCCTCCAAGCACCGCCGCCCTCTTCCTCGTCGCGTGCCGCCGAAGGTGATTTTTCTTCTTCTTCCTACCAACACTTCAAGCGCCGCCGTAGGTGATTTTTTTCTTCTTATTTTCTGTTCAGGCGACGCGGCGGCGCCCCCTTGCCCAGCGCCGCCCGCCGCTCTCTCTTCCCCTCGCGCACCGCTAGCTGCTCGCCGATCGTCGCCTTCCTCCCGCGCGAGGAGGTAAGTTTAGGATTTTTTTTAAAAAAAATTTATGTTGTGCGGCGACGCCGCCGCCTCCCTCCCACGACAACCTTCTCCCGAAACCTAAATCGGCCATGTAGTACTACCTCCTCCCCCTCTTTCGCTGTGCCACGCTCCCCCTCTCCACACGACAGTCCGCGCAGACAAGTCCTCTTTTTTTCTTTTTTTTAACTTTCAACGAACCAGTGTCGACGGAATGCATTTTCGTTGGTAAATTGTTGTCGACGGAATGCATTGTCGTTGGCAAATTGTTGTCGACGTAATGCATTGTCGTTGGCACATTGTTGTCGACGAAATGCATTGTCGTTGGCAAATTGTTGTCGACGATAATGCATTTCTTCAACACTGGTTCGTCGAAAATTTTAAGTTTTTTTTTTCAACAATCTAGTATCGACCGAATGCATTATCGTCGGTGACAATTTGTCGACGATAATGCATTACGTCGACCCTGGTTTGTCGAAAATATGTTTTTGATTTTTATGTTATGTTTTAAAATTTCTGTGTTGAAAATGAGTTGGTGTTGGTCGTCGGAGGAGGCGGCGGCGACGACAACTATTAGGGTTAGGGTTTTAAAAGTGGGGGAGTGTATTTATCATGATTATTTTAGTTTATTTTAATATAAGGGTAGTTTAGGTATTTTACATTAATATTAAATTAATAAATGTAGAGGGGGAGTATACTTAACAGAGCTGGAGGGTATATAGCCAACGCCTTGATGAAATTGAGCCCAAAAAGATATTGTAAGTGGGTTGGCCTCAGTTAAGCCAAATGGAATGGGCCCAACTAAATTGCATAAGTGGTCCGCTGAGTGTTGTTGTGTATGTCCCCAAAATTGTGTTCTCACGGAAATTTTGTCAAAATGGGCTTTTATTGGGCTTATCAACTTTTACCGCTTGGAAATCGAAGGATCAGAAGATCCTTGCCCTTCTTCTTCCTCTCTCACTGAAGAGACCTTGGCTGAGGTCATTCAATATGACACGGCCCGTGAAACATGGCTTGCTCTAGAGGATGCCTCCAGCGACTCTTCTCAGTCGTGCATCAAGCAGCTTCGTGAGGAACTCCTCCTCCTCAAACGTGACTCCCTCTATGTTGCCGACTACGGTCATCGCTTTAAGGTCTTGTGCGACCAACTTGCCGCGATCGGCAAACCCGTGGACAACTCTGACATGTCACATTGGTTTCGGAGGGGCCTCGGTCCCAAATTCAGCAGATTTACAGACACCAGAATGACTTTCTCGCCCGTTCCCCCCTTTTGCAACCTGTTGTATCAGGTTGTTGCCTTCGAGATTATGAACAAGCCTGAATCAGCTGAATCCTCCCCGGCTGCCTTTTGTCCTCGTGGTTAACCATCTGCTCGCCCACAGCCACGCGACCATTCTGGTGGTCGCCCCTCTAACTCTTCTCGTGATGGCCGCCTTGACTTCTCTGGTGGTCGTGGGGGGCCGGAAGCCCTACGTCCCTCGTTGTCAAATTTGTTGTGGCGAGCATTATGCCAACAAGTGTCCTCAGAGATTTGTTCGTGGACCAGATCCTCACCAGTCTGTTCGCACCACTGCCCACCCGTCCGAGGACTCATCCGCCAACCTTGCTCAGGCCTTCCATTCGGCCTGCACTGTCTCCTCGCTGGCCTCCTCGGACTGGTATGTGGACTCAGGGGCCTCGGCTCATATGACCTCCAATGCCTCACATTTGGACTCCTCGGCCCCCTATATCGGTAATGGTCAAGTTGTTGTCGGTAATGGTAATTCCTTAAAGATCTCTCGTTTTGGGTTCCATTCACTCTATAAGGATATTGAACTTTTGGATGTTCTTGTTGTCCCTCATATCACCAATAACCTATTTTCTATTAGCAAACTCACGTCCGATTTTCTAGTTAATGTCTGCTTTCCTGAAAAATTGTTTATTATTCAGAATCGGGTTACCAAGTAAGTGGTGGCTCAGGGTCGGTGTGAACAGGGTTTGTACGTGTTGGAGAGGGCACTACCTGCTTTGGTTGCTGCCTTGAAGCCTGGTGTTGCAAAAGCCTCCTTTGATTTATGGCATTCCCGTTTGGGTCATGTATCTTTTGATATTATTAAAGACTTAAATAAATTAGGGCATCTTTTTGTTAGTTTGCCACCTCTTGCTAGTTGGCTAAGAGTAAACAATTATCATTTACTATCAATGAAAAACGTGTTTCTGCAATTCTTGATTTAGTACATTGCGACCTTTGGGGTCCTGCTCCTGTTACTGCTTCATCTGGTTTTCGTTATTATGTTGTGTTCGACGATGACCATTCTTGCATTTCGTGGTAATATCCTCTCCGTGCCAAATCTGACTTTTTTGCCACTTTGGTCGCCTTCCACAAATTTGTGTGCAACCAGTTCTCATCAACTATCAAGGTTTTTCAAAGTGATGGTGGTACTGATTTCGTCAACAGGGTTGTTCACACCTTCATGGCCGAGCATGGCATATCGCATCGTGTGTCATGCCCCTACAGACCTCAGCAGAATGGTCGCGCTGAGTGCAAACACCGTCACATCATTGAGACTGACCTTTCTATGCTTTTTCATGCTCGTGCTCCATCGGAATTTTGGTTCGATGCTTTTGCCACTGCCATCCACCTCATCGACCGCCTCCCGTCCTCGGTCTTGGGCGGTCTATCTCCCTTTCAGGTTCTGTTCGGCACTATGCCCCTTTATGGCAACCTCAAGCCTTTTGGCTGCCGAGTGTTCCCAACCTACGAGACTACGCCTTGAACAAGCTGTCTCCTCGCAGTCGGCAATGCATCTTCTTGGGATACAGCAACCCCCACAAGGGTTTTCGGTGTCTCGATCCTGGCTCCTCCAAAATCTTTATTACTCGTCATGCTATATTTGATGAAGAGTGCTTTCCCTTTCAGGTTCTGCTCGACCTATGCCGACCAGTTCAGTGGTCTCGTCCTTTTTGGATGCCGGCTCGGACTCCTCGCCCGACTCCTCACCTAGGCGTCCCACTTCGACCTCGCCCTGCTCGGCCTGCACCTCTGCTCCCGGCGAGGATCCTCCTCCTTTGCCTGCCCCTATAACGAAGCCTTCTTGTCACGCCCCATATCTAAAAATAATGACCTTTTAAAAAGTAGTTAAAATTAAGACATTCATAAAGGGACGCAACGACTATTATATTTAAAATCACATTAGGTATTGCAGCGGAAACTGTTAAATAAAATTAAGACATTCATAAATAATTCATCAAGCAATTATTCATAAGAATAACCATAATTAAATTAAATAAACATGCTTGAAAATAGTCATTTAATCTTAAATAAATAGTCGTCTCCCATCACCACTCCTTGCCATCCAACTCTTCAACCTGAAATTGTAAATTGTTGGGGGTGAGCATGCAAGCACACTCAGTGGGATTAAGTCATTCAATAGTTAATGCTAAAAATAAATAATCAAGTAATTGCAACTTAGCAAATAACATTCACATTGCCACATATACTTTGTCATTGATACTTTGCCAACTTTGCCAATAGAGTTTGTGGACCTTCCCAAAGCCAAATAAATGACTAAGGTATTCCCACACGTAGTGAGCACGGCGGGTCGCACCCGAAGACCCGTCGGTCCCGGACCCCATTTGGAGCCCCTGGCTATTAGATAACTTTGCCACAAACTTTGCCAATATATAATGTACTTTGCCACAAACTTTGTCAATATAATAATAACTTTGCCAATGAAATAATAACTTTGTCAATAGAATAATAACTTTGCCAATAGAATAATAATAGAAATGAATTCACATAGTAAACAATTAACTCAAACATTTATCTAAAATATTAAATAATGAATAACAAATGCATAGAGCTCTACAAACCACCGTAGAGAATAAAGCAATTAAAACCCACTTCGATATATAAACGTGGAAGTGATACGTGAATGCTCCGTATGAATAGTTCTTGTAATTATCATTGCCTTGTCTTGATACATAGAATTGTATTCTCTTTTAAAGTATATTGAATTCTAAAACAATACTAATATAATAATTGAAAGACTTGCAATTGCATTAGGTGTCCATTTCGGCTCATACATATATATAGCATTGATATTTAATGTGAGGGAGGCAAAAATATAAATATGAATAGACGTATGTTACAAAACTTACATAAATTAACTTAAATACTAGAAACGCATGAGGGAGTCCAAACAATATGTAACGTATAAGGATATTATAATATTAAAACCTATATGTTATATGTAAATCAGTTAATACAATTATTTGTAAAATATATACACGCATATATCTATATCTATATATTATATATTATAATTTTCACATAATACATTATACATTTATTTTGTATTATTATTATTATTAAATTCTGGGGTATTAGGCTCGTTGCCGACCATTGACCCTCTGGTGCAGCGACCATTGTCCAGTCACCTGATGGTCACGCATGGAAAATTTGGGATCTTCAAACCCATGTATCTGCTGAACTTGGCCTCCATTGCTTTGCTTAGTGCTTTCACCGCCTCTTCGGAACCCTATGATTTTAAGTCTGCTGCCAAGTTACCTGATTGGTTGGTTGCCATGCAGGAGGAAATCGACGCATTGGGCGTCAACAACACCTGGGATTTTGTTCCTCGCCCTCGAGATGCGAACATTGTTGGTTCCAAATGGGTTTTTCAAACCAAGTACAAATCTGATGGTTCCATTGAGCGGCACAAGGCCCGATTGGTCGCTCAAGGCTTCATCCAAATCCCTTGCACAGACTTCTCCCATACCTTCAGTCCAGTTGTTAAGGCGTCCACAGTCCGTGTTATTTTGGCCCTGTTTGTTCGCAACAACTGGCCACTACATCAGCTGGATGTTAAAAATGTTTTTCTTAACGGTTACCTCCAGAAGCCGGTCTTTATGGCTGAACCCCCTGGTTTTGTCAATTCTCGGCTACCAGACCATGTTTGCAGATTGAAGAAGGCCCTATATGGTCTTCGCCAGACTCCCTTGGCCTGGTTCCAGCAGTTCAGTTCCTTCCTACTCGGCCTTGGCTTTAAGGAGTGCAAGTCTGGCTCCTCGATATTTTACCTCTTTCAGGGTTTCTCGGTAGTCTACCTCTTATTGTATGTGGATGATATCATTGTCACTGGACACGATCCCTCCACACTTGCTCCCTTCATTGCTCAGGCGAACAAGGAGTTCGCTCTTAAGAACCTCGGCCGCCTCAACTACATCTTGGGCTTGGAAATCTCTTACACCTCGACATGCTTATTTGTTGTGCAGTCCAAATATGCTCGCGAGATCTTTGACCGAGCAGATCTTCGAGACTCCAGACCTATTGCCACTCCTTTGGCCGCGGGCGTGACGCTACTCAACGGTGGCGGACCATTCTCAGACACTACTCTATATCGTTCTTTGGTAGGGGCCCTCCAGTATCTCACCATTACTCGCCATGATCTCTCCTTCTCGGTAAATCATGTCAGCCAGTTTCACCATTCGCCGACCATAGACCACTTCTCGGCAGTGAAGAGGATTCTTCGCTACGTCAAACACACTATCAACTACAGACTTTCCTCCACTCGCCGACCAGACTCTTCCGTGGTCGTCTATTCCGATGCTGACTGGGCTCGCTGTGTGGAAACTCGTCTATCCACATATGGTTATTCTATCTTCCTGGGTGGAAATCTGGTGTCTTGGAGTGCCAAGAAACAACCCAATGTTGCTCGCTCCAGTTGTGAATCGGAGTATCATGCCTTAGCCAACGCAGTTGCCGAGGTCGTTTGGCTAACCACTCTACTCCGCGAGCTCTGTGTTCCGTTACCTGCTCGCCCAGTTCTTCTCTCGGACAACAATAGTGCCCTTTTTCTCAGTCAGAATCCAGTGGCTTACAAATGAGCTAAACACATCGACATCGATTGTCACTTTGTTCGCGAGCTGGCAAGCTGTCCACCCAGTTTGTCCCCACACATCTTCAACTGGACGACATATTCACGAAGAGCCTTTCTCGCCCGGCGTTTGAGTTCCTTTGTTCCAAGCTTTGCGTTTTTCCTCATCCCACGCATCGTTTGACGGGGGATATATTAAGAAATGAGTCAACCATTCCTTATATATAGGGATTGCACATTTATTGTATATATCTTTTACCTTAAATCATGTAATTATGTTACCTTGTAAATCACCTCTATATATACAAGACATAACACACTCACCAAAGTTAACGGTGTTCATATCTCATTGTTCATACTTATATGTTAATTTTCAAATACTAGTATAATATTTGCAATTGTGTTTATTGTAATATGGATCAAATTGTGTTGGTGAACAACACGTGTATTTTTCTTGTATTTCTTATTCCATTCTTAAGTTTTTTTTTTTTTTTGGGGAGGGGAATTCCATTCTTAAGTTGGATGTATATATATTCCAAGACATACAACTAACAGCTCAGAATTGCAAATACATCCAGCATCAATTAATTATTTTGTCCTTTTCGTGCAGGTAATTAGGGACAATAAAGGCTGTTAAATAAAAGGAAAAAAAAAAAATCAAAAGACATAAGTTTACAAGTCGAATAAGAGGTCGGGGAGCCATCGAAATTCAGCCCGAGGACCACCAAAGGGCCAAAAGAGCTCTCTTCTTGAGTCAAAACTCAGTCAGTCACAAGCGAGCAAAGCACATTGACATAGACTATCACTTCGTCCGGGAACTAGTAGTCGCTGATCGTCTATCAACTCAATTTATCCCTTCTACACTTCAAATGTCGGATATCTTTACAAACAGTCTTCCTCGCCCGCTTTTCGAATTCTTCCGTTTCAAGCTTCGCATCTGTCCCCATTCGTCTAGCTTGAGGGAGGTGTCAACATATCATAGTTAGTTAATTAACTAATCAAGATTAGTTACATTTTGTATAAATATACCTTTGTTCATTCTTATATAGTTCAAATTAATCAATTTGTAAAAATTAATTTGAAAGTAATGATGATGCGATCTAGACTCTTTTATTATATAGTTCAAACTATAAATTAATCAAATTGTAAAAATGAATTCAACTTATTACAAATCCATATCAACTTTGTCGTAGATATACAATTTATTTCAGATTCTTCAATCTAAATAGAACGAGGTAAATGGATGATTGACCTAAGAACTCCATTAAAAAAAATGAAAAGATTATAGAACAAGAAAAATGGCAAAGGCCAGCAGAGGCGCCAAATACTCGTCTTTGTATGTTCCTATTTTTCGTACTATTTAGTATCTCCACTCTCGACGCATCACATTTTATTTTTTTCAACAAACAAAAACACAAATCTATCACCCCCTTTACAGATTCTTCCTCTTCTGTTCTGTTTTCTCTCATTTGTGCCATCAAAGATTGAGTTTTTCCCATTTTTTGTTTCTTATACGACACCCCTTTAATGTTATGTTCTTGGATGAATGAATATATTGGGTTTCTTGATCGACCCCAATTAAATTTGTGTAATGGCGATTTTCCTGTTAATTCATTTTGGCTTCATTTTTTTCTGAATGCTGACTGGTCCCTTGGTGATTCACTTCGAATATTGATTCTATCAGTCTTTTCATGCGTTTTCCTCAGAAGTTCTCTTACACTTCATATGAGAGCAAAGTTTCTCATGTTGCATGGGGCTTTTGGACAACAGTAATTATGTGGGCTCTTTGATTTCATTTAATTTGTGTAATAATATTGATGCATTATGTTGATTTTATGAAGTTTGAAAATCATGGGTGCAAAACTTGTAAATTCTTGAAATGGGGTCATTAGATTTCAATGCACTTAATTTTTAGGAAGAATTAAGAGCTGTAATTAATTAGCCCACACTCTGTTTAGTTGTGTATCTTAATACATGTCCCAACATTGAATGGTTTTAACTCTTGCATGGAGAAAATGTAAACCTAATATGCATAGGCAATTTAATTTCTGGTTGATTTTATATTCTTTAATGGTTACCAAACTGGTTGGTCAGATGCCCTATGTTTGTCAAGGAGACGATTGTCGCATCTCGTTGTCGTTTTACTCTAGCAACTTGAAGCAATTCTTGCATCGAACTGATTTAATCGTTCTACTTTTGCAGGTACCTAGCTAATTGTAATTTCATGATGATGGATTGATTCAATGTCAGCATGCTATGTGTTGTACGTGCTTTTGAGAGGATGATCTGGATGTGGGCTTTCGTAAGCACTAAACAAACATATATTATGATCGGGGTTTATTACGTGTTTAAACGGGATTAATATGAAGATCTATGAAGATAATATGAAGAACAATAAGAACACAAAGGTGTAGCTTCTTGGAGAAGCTAAAAGCTTGAGAGCTTTGGGAGTGTTTATTGCTTTGGGGTGTGGTGATTTGTGGGATATGAAACTTGTGTCTTACAAATGAGCCTTTTAGGCATTATATAGTGGTTTTTAGGGGCTGCCCGCTGTCACGCCCCAATTTTCATAAATATAAATTTGGTAAAAAGACAGGCTAAATCGAAGTAAAAGGGCATGAACTAAAAAATTTAGCTAAAGAAATTAAGCTTTCAAACTTATTTGACCATAAAAGAACTTGATTAAAAGCAAAAGACTCAAAAGAATTTAAAATATCAACGATAAGTCTCACAATCTTATAAAAAAGGTTTAATACATAAAATTAAATACTCAATTACGTTACTAAACATTAATAGATTTGCCATCCACCACTCCTCCTCACCACCAGCTCTTCAACCTGAAATTGTTAAATGTTGGGATGAGTATGCAAGCACACTCAATGGGGCATAATTATTCTAAATTAAATACTAAAAATAAACAAACAAGGTGTTGATGCTAATTGAATAACAATCCCATTTTCTCATTTGCAACATAGACCTTGTCATACATACTTTGCCACACTTTGCCCTTGTAACTTTGCCAATATAGTTTTGTGAACCTTCCCAAAGCCAAATTAATGACTAAGGTATTCTCACACGTAGACTTCGCATGTTTGTGGACCTTCCCAAAGCCAAATTAATGACTAAGGTATTCCCACACGTAGTGAGCACGGCGGGTTATACCCGAAGACCCGTCGGCCCCGGACTCCATTTGGAGCCCCTGACTATTAGATAACTTTGTCATTTGAATACCATAGGAACAACTCACATAGCAGACAACTCGAAATTTATTGAAAGCATTTAATAAAGAATAAACATGCAATAAATCACTACCAAACCACTGTAGGAATTAAAGCAATTAAACCCCACCTTAAAGCTGAGGAAATAAATTCGATGAATGAATTGTAGCTTTAGTCCTCTTCGAGATTACCATTACATTAAAATCCATAACACTGCATACTAATCAAATTCCAAAATCAAACATCCAGAATATGCAATACACATCTACTGCATTATATTTTTACATAAGCTTTTAGTTGATTTAGATTCAATTAACCTACAATCATCATATCAAACAAAATCCATTTCATAATTAGGATATTAAGTTTGAGTATTACCAATAGTAAAGCTATACAATATGAGTAATATGTTCTCAATAAGTATAAATCAAGAATTTAACTAATTAATCTAATTAAAATGAACAAACATACATATAAAGCTCTCGTCAATAAGTACTCTAAATTGGACAAACTTCATTTTAAAACCAAATCAATATAACCAACCCTTAATCTTCTTATTTATATATTAGTCTTAATATTATGACTAAAAGTAACAGTTATCATAACATAACAATGTAAAGAACTGAAACAATTTAAATAAAATCCACGAATTTACTAATTTAATTAAATTAGTAACTAGACAATCAATTTATATCCCATTTGCATAAATACCTAAAACCAATAAAAATATGACAAGAATAATTAAACATTGCTAAGAACCTAATCTACGTTCTTGAAAATTTTGAATGTTTTTAAATCTTTGATCCAATATAATAATATGGCTTGCAAAAGTAATCCAGCAAAATTGTAAAGAACAAGGAATTGAAATTATTAGAGAAGAATGAAAGTACCGCGTGCTTTTCTTGAAAAAGAATTCTGATCTGGGATTTAAGTTTGTGTTATGAAAAAAATAGGTCAAGATCTATTATATATATTAATTAGAATCGGGCTTGGGCTTAAAATAGGGTTAGGGTTTAAAATATTATGGGCCTAAATTTAGATGAGTTTTAAATATTTATCTCAAATGAATAATTAAATATATGCTCATAATATATTGATATTAAAAAATTACGGATATTACACCCGCCCTTTACACGTGGCATGCCCTTACTGGACCTATCTTCTGCCCGAAAAGGTGATTGGACAGTGCATTTAATGCTAAACCGCCCCTGGTGGTCGTCCTCGGCGAGATGCCGATGAGCTGAGCTACGGTGGTCGCCGGGGAAGATGGTCGCCCAGACCTTCGAGGAAGGTGGTCGCCATGCTCCAAGTTGTCTCCCAAGGCTTCAACACTTAGACTTCTCTAGCTAAAATAGACATGTGCTCGCCAACATATTTGGGCGAGCAACTAACTAAAACATGTGCTCGCCAACATCTTTGGGCGAGCACTTAACTATATTAAATACATACTTCTATTACATTTCCTTCATCTTGTTGACTAGTCGTCGCACGACTTCGTTGACTGGTCCTCGCCACGCAAGCTGGTGACTAGGATTGACTTGTCAAAGATTGACTTCTTTGACTAGGTATAACATTTGCCCCCTGATCGCCTTTCTTCGTATTCGTAGAATAGTAAGGCGAGCAGTATGGTCGTCTTCTTGGAAAGCGAAATTGTTTCCGACAAACAAATCAATTTTGAAATCTTGATGACGTAAGATGGAGGTGGTCGCCTCGTTTCCTGCACCGAGCACGACTTTCGAAGCACCTTTTAATGATGGCGGATCTGACACGTGTCAGGTGCGTGATCGGCGCCCGTAATTTGAATTGCGCGCGTGGGGCGCGTGCCGACCTCAAAGGTCGCACGTGGGGGTCACTTTCCAACCTTGATTTCGGAAATGACCCCAAATTTTGGGGAAATTGCGATTTTGACCCCGTTTTTTGCACATTGGTCCCTGATAACATTTGCTTATAAATAGGGCCTTCTTCATCTTCAAAACACTTTTCACTCTCTGCAAATTTTGGATTTCTCGAGCTTCCTTCCAAGCTTTCTTCTTCAAGCTTTTCCGGCGACTCTTGGGTGGTTTTCGATCGGCAAAAAGGTAAAAGCAACATATTTTCTTCTTAAAAACTCTTATTTCCCCCATTTCTTAAGAAAAAATGGTTGTTAGTGGTGGCTCCGGTGGTGGTCCGCCGCCGTTGGACGGTGGCGCCGCAAGTTCCGGCGAGGTTGATCGATTAGCCTTAGCCTTAGTGGAGAGGACAGCCTCTTCGGACTCTAGGATCCACTCCCCTGATCCCCTCAATGTTGGAGTCCGCAATGTTAGAATGGCGGCGGTCGTTGACCTAGATGAGGTCGACAAATCTGAAAGGGAAGATGCCAGCAATGGTGCCGAGGAGGATGGTGACGAGACCGACTCAGATCTGCGCGACCAAGGTTTGGACAAAGGGGTGGGCGAACAGATCGACCTTGCTCGAGTCGAGGAGACTTTGACGAGCAGCCTCCGCGAGGATTATGAGGAAGTTGTTCGCTATGCGGCGAGCATAAAAGATGTTTTGAGTGGGCGAGACAACCTGGATGGCGATGAGCTCTCGAGGGAGGCCTATTACAAATACTTCTGCGATTATCTGCCTAGGGAGGTTCCTCGCCCATATCGAGTAGCATATGAATCGAGGTATGAAGCCAGCAAGCACGCGAGCCCTGTTTCCTCGGCCCAACTGGAAAATTCCCGGAAGAAATATCAATTGTCGGCCGACGTCTGCTTCTTTGTTCCTCGCCAAGATGAGAGGGCCGACCAGCCGCCAAAAGGGATGGTCGCCGTCAACATTGGCATGATGGAGGCAGGGCTGAGGTTCCCCCTGCACCCCGGAATTTCAAACTTCTTACATTTTCTAGGGGTGGCACCCTCTCAAATATTGCCGAATGGGTGGTCGAACCTAATTGGGCTCCTCACGGTGTTCGGCCTGGTGGCGGTCGAGAACGGTTGTCTGAACACTTGGCTTAGCCCGAAAGAGATCAACTATCTCCTTCAAGCGGCGGAGGCTGGCAAGAAGGTGGGCAATGGTTTTTACTACGTAAAAAGCCGCGATAACATCAAGTTAGTCAAAGGGGTCCCCAACAAGATTCGAGATTGGAAGACCAATTGGTGGTGGGTAGTCGGGGACTGGAAAAGTGCATTGAGGCCAGATGGATCCTCTGCTCGCATTCCCATCGCGACCGACTACCAGAGAATGCGTGGTAAGGATTTTTATTTCTGCTCGTTCTTGTCTATACTGAATAACTCCTCGCTTTTGTAGGTGAATCTGTTCGCACGAAGACTGTCGAGCACCGTCTCTCGCCCATCTTCCAATATCACATCTGCTGCGCGCTTAAACGTCGCTACTTGGAGAGGTCCTGTCGCTTTCTGAACAGGGAGTGTATGCGAGAGCGAGCAGGCCTTAGAGTACCTCCTCATCACTCCACTCGAGAGTTCCCTCCAGGTATCGAAATATTTCTAAGTTTTTTGTGAAATTTCTTTTCGTAACACTGACTCCTTGTTTTTCTTTTTTAGTAGTGGTTCCTGAAAAAGTCATCACTTATCTTCCTCCAACCATCGAACTCGATCGAATCATGTCGAGCAGAATGATTCAACAAGCGAGAGCGCTCCGCGAGCGCCAGATCATCGACGGCTCAAACAAAGGCAAAAGGAAAGGGACGGAGACCTCGGGGGCTCCTCCGAAGAAAATTTTGAAACCAACCCGAGGGGGTTCTTCTCGCCCAACTGCTACCGAGCAGAGGGCCGAGCAAGGGGTCGAAAAGAGGGTCTCTCCGAGGAGATCTCCAGCGAGGGATAACTCGCCTCCCCCCACACAGATCGTATCCCCTCCTCGCAGAACCACTCGTTCGCGAGATGCTGCTACGAGCTCGTTGGCCGAGCAGAGGGCCCTTGGGGATAACACACTTCTCGGTTGGGACGCCGCAAGGGTTGCCAAGTAAGCTCACTGAAAACAAATGCCTTTGAATATTTTCTAGATGTACCTTTTCTAATTTTCTCTTCTTTATTAGGCTTGCCGAACACCCGGTGGTCGAGCCTTTCAACAAAAACCTCGTCAGCTACTACCGCTCGCAGGATCCGGCCGACCAAGAGGTACTGGACCCGGTCACACTTAGGGCCATGAAGAACTTGCCCCGATCGTTAACGACAACACTGGTCGACGAGGTGAACAACCAGAACTCTTTGGAAAATGCGAGACTGGTCGCCATTGAGCTCAGTCGCGCAGCTTTCACTGTCGAGAAGCTTGCCGGCCAGATCTATGAAAACCGCAAAATCAGCGAGGATAGGAGCGTGAAGCTCGTCCACATGGCTAGGGATAAAGCTAGCCTTGAGAAGGATCTGGCCGCTTCTGGGGAGAAGGTTGCCGACCTTGAGGCAAAGCTGGCCGATTCTGAGGCCCAACTTGAGGATGTTCGAAAGAAAGATCAGGAAGATCTTCAAGAGATCGAAAATCTCCGTGCTCGCCTCAAAACTGCCGAGGACGAGCTAAAAGTGAAATCTGCCGAGGTAAACACTCTTCAAAATAAATTTACAACTGCTGAGGAAGACTTGGCCACTCTTCGGCGAGAGCTGGTCGTCGTGACGGATGAGCGAGATGAAAGCAATGACATCGCTGAAACCGCGGCCATTTTGTCGGTGGCGCTCACTGCCCACGAGCTCGTTCATAAACTTAGAGAAGTTCATCCGGACATGGACGTAACTTCGCTCGGCGGGTTTATAGACGACCTTCTCATGGGGGAAAATCCTAAACCGGAATCAGAACTCCCCCTGCTTCCTCTGATGAAATTGGGACTTATGTTCCCTCGTCTCTTGGGTGTTCCGGTACTTTTCGGGGATCCTCCACAAGACCCCCCAACTCAATAGGGCGAACAGAGTGCTCCTGTCGAGGAGGTGGCCGTGGGCGAGGAGGAGGCTGTGGGTGAGCAAGATGCTCTTGCCGAGGGGAATGCTGCAGAGGATGCTCAATCATAAATCCGCCCAACTTTACTCTTTTTATTGTTTTATTTTGTTTATGACTGTTCGGCCACTAGGGCCTTGTTTGTAATTTAAGCCTTTAAGGCTTTTTAATGAATGAAACTTTTTTGCTTATGATGTGTTCGTTTATTTTGAGTGATCGCCCTCGTCACTGCTTTTCAATTTATGTTATGATTATTCTTTGCAAGCATCTTTCAATGAGTACTTGTCTTTTGAATTTCTTTTATTGCGAGCATCTTTAAGAAAGAGTGCTCGTCTTTTACCTTGCGAGCATCTTGAAGAAAGAGTGCTCGTCTTTTAGAGTTGCGAGCATCTTGAAGAAAGAGTGCTCGTCTTTTAGAGTTGCGAGCATCTTGAAGAAAGAGTGCTCGTCTTTTAGAGTTAACCATTCGTCGGTTGAACTCTTTTGTTTCTTAGATAGTGATCGTCGTCGCCACTACCTTGCGAGCATCTTTGAGAAAGAGTGCTCGTCTTTTAGAGTTAACCATTCGTCGGTTGAACTCTTTTGTTAGTTGGCTACGCAGAGCCTTATATAAACTTTCTAAAACTTATCTAACACTTGATGAAATTTAAAATTTGACATGTATTGAAACGATCACTAGATACAAACTATACAAATGTAAAGAATTTAAAAACTTACTGATAAAACTTCTTCAGCTTGACCGCATTCCATGGGTACTTGCTCGGCTTGCCCTCGAGATCTTCTAGCTTGTACGATCCGTTCAGGAGTGTGCGCGTTATTCGGTACGGACCCTCCCAAGTCGGGCCAAGTATGCCAATGGACTGTTCCGTCGCCCGTCGAAGTACGAGCTGGCCGACAGTGAATTGGCGAGCACGTACTTTGGTGTTGTAGTAACGCTCTGACCTTTGCTTGTAGACCACATTCTTCTCGTCCGCTGTTAGACTTCGCTCTTCTAGGAAGTCTAAGTCGGTGAGCTGTGCATCGTTATTCAACTGCTCGTCATAGTTTGCCACTCGGAAAGTGGCGACCTGCCCCTCTGCTGGTATGACAGCTTCGGTTCCGAACGCGAGCACGAACGGGGTCTCACCTGTAGAATTCCTCGTGGTCGTCCGATATGCCCACAGAACCATGTGCAACTCGTTCGCCCATTCGCCCTTCAATCCATCTAGCTTAGCTTTCAAAGTGTGCTTGATGATTTTGTTGATCGCCTCTACCTGACCATTTGATTGTGGATGATAGGGTGTTGAAAAAAGTTTCTTGATATTCCACTTTGAGCAGAATTCCAGCATGTCTTGACTCGTGAATTGACGTCCGTTATCGGTCACCATCGCTCGTGGTAGGCCGAACCTGCAAATTATATTTTTCCATATGAAGCTTATCATCTGGGCCGTTGTGATGGTCTTCAATGCCTTCGCTTCGGTCCACTTGGTGAAGTAATCGACTGCTACGACTACGAAAGTTACCACCCCGACGCCAGGCGGGAAAGGTCCGATGATGTCGATGCCCCACTTCGCGAAGGGACAAGAGCTATAGACGGAGATGAGCTCGTCTGCAGGTGAGTGAATAGCGGGAGCAAAAGCTTGACATCTCTTGCACGTTTGGGCGTAATGAATTGCGTCTTTCTTCAGTGTTGGCCAAAAGTAGCCTTGCCTCATGATCTTTAAAGTGAGCGCTTGCCCCCCTGTATGATTTCCACACACTCCATCGTGGATTTCGTGCATGACGATCTTCGCTTCGTCTTCTCCGAGGCATTTCAATAAAGGCATTGAAAAACCCCGTTTGTACAGCTGGTCGCCAATAATAGTGTACCTTGCGGTCCTGAGCTGCAACCTGGTCGCCTTTACCTTGCCATCCGGGAGCTCACCGGTCTTGATGTATTTGGTGATCGGCGACCTCCAGTCCTCGTCGCTGGTCGCTTCAACCTGCAAAATTTGACCTCTGTTCACCGATGGGGAAGAAATTTTAGTGATGGTCGCTTCTGAAAATATTGCCTCCCCCTCTGAAGTGGCCAGCCGAGCTAACGCATCTGCTTGCGTATTCTCCTCTCTAGGGATTTGCTCGATGTGGATTTGATCAAATTGCTCGAGTAATCCTTTCACTAGGTCTTGATACTTTATCATTTGGTCGCCGCGAGCCTCGTACTCGCCCGTTATTTGACAGACAACCAGTTGAGAGTCAGAAAAAAATTTCAGTTTTCTGGCGCCCACGGCCATAGCCATCTTGATTCCAGCGACCAAAGCCTCGTACTCTGCCTCGTTGTTGGTCGCCCGATACTCGAACTCGATCGCTGAAGCAAAAGTGTGTCCAGTTGGACTGGTGAGGACGATTCCTGCCCCTGCTTTGGTGCTCGTCGAAGAGCCATCGACGAACAGTACCCAAGGAAGTTCGATTTCCTTGTCAAGTTTATCCGGGAAAGTGAGCTCCACTATGAATTCTGCCAACACTTGTCCCTTGATTGCCGTTCTGGGTACGTAGGTGAGCCCAAATTGCCCGATTTCCACTGACCACTTCAGAAGTCTTCCAGTGGTATCCGGACGATGTAGTGCTCGCCGAAGAGGAAATGTCGTGAGGACGACCACCTCGTGGTCGAACAGGTATTGCCTTAGTTTTCTGACGCTCATGACCAACGCGTACGCCAATTTTTCCATTGGAGTGTATCTCAACTCCGCATCTCTCAGTGATTGACTTACGTAGTAGATTGGCAGATGTGTGCTCCCCTCAGCTCGGACGAGCACTGAACTGATCGCACAGTCAGTGGCCGCCAAGTATAGATACAAAATTTCGCCGGGGACTGGCTTAGATAGGACCTTCGGATCTGATAGATATTCCTTTAGCTTTCCGAAAGCTTTCTCACACTCATCGGTCCATTCAAACCTCCCTTTTTTCAAAGCATCGAAAAAAGGTTTGCAACGATCGCGCGTTCGTGCAATAAATCTGTTCAGCGATGCAAGGCATCCTGTCAACCTCTGTACTTCTTTAACGTTCCTTGGGCTTTGCATGTCGATGACTGCTTGAATTTTGCTTGGATTCGCCTCGATGCCCCACTGGCTAACCAAGTGCCCCAGAAATTTCCCGGAGCTAACTCCAAAACTGCACTTCTTTGGATTTAACTTCATGTTATATTCTTTCAGAATATCGAAAGTCATGGCAAGGTGGTGTAGGTGATCCTCTTTCCGCAAGCTTTTGACAACGATGTCGTCGATATAGACCTCCACCATCTCGCCGATGTGTTTTTCAAACATTTTATTTACCAGTCTTTGGTACGTTGCCCCCGCGTTTTTCAAACCGAAAGACATTCTCTTCCAGCTGTACATCTCGGTCGCCGTCATGAAGGCCGTATGTCGCTGGTCGTCGGGATGCATCGCAATCTGATGGTATCCTGCGAAAGCATCCATGAAAGTTAACATCTCGTGCCCTGCTGTATTGTCTACTAGATGATCGATGTGGGGCATCGAAAAGTGATCTTTCGGACAGGCATCGTTTAAATCTGTGAAGTCTATACACAATCTCCACGACCCGGTCGTCTTTTTGACGAGCACTGGATTTGCCAACCACTCGGGATCAGTTCCAGTTTTCTCGATTAGTTTGTTGTCGATCAATTTCTTGACTTCGACCGCCATAGCCGCATATTTATCAAGCCCAAATTTTCTTCGTTTTTGGGTGATGTGTCTCCTTGTTGGATCAATATTCAATCTGTGGCATGCATGGTTCGTGCTAATGCCCACCATATCCTCATGTGACCAGGCGAATGCTCCGATGTTTTCTTTCAAAAATGCGACTATATCTGATCGCAATTGCACTGGTAAATTTGAACCTATGAATACCTCAAGTTCTGGACGAGCTTCGTCTAAATAGATGGTTCAAGTTCCTCTGCTAGAGTTGCCCGCTCTTTAGGCTCCCGATTCACGTGTTATGCAACACTAAAATAAACAACCGCAAGTGTACGGTGTCTATCGTAGCGTGATAAGCACGAGGTCGATCCCACAAGGAGGTTAAGCGTAAAAGGGTAGTTTGTTAATCGAGTTCTAAGTAGACGTGATCGATAACTTGAAAGTGTTGATTTACCCTAAATTATCTACCAAAATTGTCACTAGTAAACAATAAAAAGAGTAAATACAAAGTCGATCAAATACCATGCAAATCAATAAAACGAAAGTAAAGTGGGTGAAGATGCAAAGAAAGAAAGTGGGTTCCAAGGCGATTGTAATACATAGATGTCCGTTTATGAATGTTATCTCGTTTAAATGGCCATTAAGGTTATCTCATATAGGGTAATCACACAAGAAGAACTAATCGATCTCTCGATACAAATTAATTCAAAGGCGCAATGCAACATAGGCTCGTATCTCTACCTCACAAACGTTACACCGCCTAAAATAGCTCCTAAGATCATTCAAGTCCCTCTCCGATAATTAATCCTCTCTCGAGATCATAATAATACCGGGTTGCATGCTTGCATACGATTAAATGGAATAAATCTCTCGATCTTACCCCAATTAACAATGAATTAAGCAAATCATCATGGCCAATAACAACATGCTTTACAATGGATAATTAAACATGCAAATAAGAGATAAACACCAATTAAAACAAGAAATTCATCATAAACATCAATCCAAGTATCTACAATGCCTTAGAACCACAAAGTGTTTAGCTAACTATTAACATAATCAAACTACAAATTCCAAATGAAATAACTAAATAAAAAGGAAAAGAAAGAGAAATCTTAGTCTAGAGTGTGGTAGGGAATGGAATTTGGGAGCTATTGCATCCTTTCTTCCTTGATTTGGTGAAGAATTGAGAGAGAAATGGCCAAAACACCTCCAAGTATGTGTAACTATGTGTGGATTTGGGGGAGAATGCTTGGATTTCAAGAAAGGGGGTTTAAATAGTGTTTGGGTAGGGTTTGGATGGCAAAATTGCAAGTTGGTCCCTAAAAATGGCCAAAATGTGGAAAAAGCACCGAAAATGGGGTTGGCACGGCCGTGCAAAAATGGACATTGGCTTGGCAGGTGCTCGGCCGAGCTGGGAGCTCGGCCGTGCTGCAGCGGATAGGAAAATGGAGGGTGCTCGGCCGTGGCTGTTTCTCGGCCGTGGCGCGCGGATGCAGGGGAGAAGGCGAGCTCGGCCGAGGCGTGTAGCGACCAAAAGTTCTCGGTCTCGAGCATGCCGTCGTCGAGAGGGGTGCTCGGCCGTGCCCATGAATTTTTGTCTAGGCAGCTGCTCGGCCGAGCAGGGTGCTCGGCCGTGCCCTCTCTCGGCCAGAAATCCTTCGGTTTCGATGTGCACTTGCTCGAGCACTCGTCTCGGGCGTGCTCTCGCTTGGTTGACTTCGGCCCTTTCTCGTTTCGTGCATATCTTTCGCCTCGGGTGTCGGATTGACTCGATTCCTTCGGCTAATCCACTCCGTTTTTCGAGACGAATCCAACCGTGCACTCCGCTTCCTGATCCAATAAAGTATGGTTGCTGTTTTGCTCCAAATTCCATCGTATTTCCTATAAAATCGACAAAACACAACCTTTCTCTCATTTTGGTTAAAACAATCATATTCAATGCATAAATCAATGAAATCCACATCAAAACACGCTTCACATGTGCCTCTAAAATGTGTAAATTCCACCCGAATCAAACTCCCCCAAACTTAAAATGTTGTTTGTCCTCAAACAACTAAGCACTTAAAGCAATGAGGGTGGAATGATCACCATGGAATATTCAATGTAATTCACACATGCAAAGTAAGATGTAATGATATCTCTTTCTCAAAGTGCATTTCTCAATGAAGGTTATAGGCTCATTATTGCAATTCACATCCATGAATCAAAGAATGCATAAACACACAACACATTGTGAATGGAAAGCATAATCCAAATGTTCAAGTCCTCTACTCACATGACAAAGTGTTTCTCTCAAACACACAAACAAATTGAGGATATTAATGCACTCATCAACCAAGTTATGCTATGCAATCACCATATGCTTGCCCAACTTCTACTTTCAATAACACTCAAATGCTCAACAAAGTGATCAATAGGACTTAATCAAGGATGTAACATTGGCTCTTTGGACAAGGTAGGATGAATTTGGGAATTGTGACTCTTCTAGTGGAGGGCAAAGCTTGTTGTTTTACAATGT
This sequence comes from Galeopsis tetrahit, assembly GCA_963675135.1. Taxonomy (NCBI): domain Eukaryota; kingdom Viridiplantae; phylum Streptophyta; class Magnoliopsida; order Lamiales; family Lamiaceae; genus Galeopsis; species Galeopsis tetrahit. Next base: position 44,843,628 of record OY776131.1, read on the forward strand.
GTGCTTTCACTTTCAAAGCTTACAAACTTCATCCTCACTTTTCTTTTTCCATTCTTTTTCAAGCATTCATCACCTCATCTTTTGAACCATTTTTCTTTTCAAGCTTTTGGGGCTCTTTGTCCCTCTTTTCTTTTCCTTGATTTTCTTTTCATCTTTCTCTTTTTCTTCTTTCAACTTTTCCAACTTTTCTTTTCACCAAAGATATTCATTCAAGCACATGTTTTCCACTTTGTCTTTTATCCCCCACTAGATATAGGTATCAAAGGCTCAAAAAAAACTAAGTGGTTCACATTGTAGTTTGCCAAGAAAATGAGGAATTAAGCTCAAGGGGCTAACTACGGAAGATCACTTCGGTTTTGGAAAATTTTGGCTAAGTGACTCTTTTAGAACAAGATGGCCTATATCACATCACATCATCTCACACAATCATTCTTTCAAACAAGAACTTAGGCAAGTTCTAGGATTACTAGCAATAACATAGTCCACTCTCAAATGAACTAAACCGGATTACATGTTCGATTCAAGGCTCAATTCTCACCGGTTTATTCAATAGAACTCTCACATTCATCAAATGTCCCCAAACAACAACACATCATGCATCCATGCTATCAAAGCTCACAAATATGAACACAACATGATACCATATTCCAACACCAATCATGCAAACATTCAAAGCAAATAGACATCATCACAACTACTCAACAATGGATCCCAATGACTATTCATGCTCACATTTCACCAAAGATCCACTACCCAATCATGTGATCAAAACCAACTTAATCAATATAATCATGTGAAAGCCAAGTGTGCGCCGGTGCAAAATGTGACACAAGTAGAATGACGAACCGGTGCAAGGGTAACAACTAGTAGAAAAATAAAAGAAAAATAACTCCCCCAAACTTAGAATTTTACTATGTATAAATTCTAAGTTTGGGGCTACAAGTTGTTACCTCCCTCCTTGCACATCCAATGCTTCTTCAAAGATCACCATTGCAACACTTGCTTCCCCTCTCCAAAGTTGGTTTTGCTTTCTTCTCCATTCTTCAAGATGTGCTATCCATAGTACTCTTCATCCATACCTACAAAATAAACCAAGCTATCAAAACTACTAAAGTAATAAAAACATGAAAGCAATAAAACCTTGGGTTGCCTCCCAAGAAGCGCTATTTTTAACGTCCTATGCCGGACGGTTCTTCCTTGAGGGGAATATCAAGTCACCCCATCATCCTCCTTGTTCTTAACCTTCTTGGCCCATACGACCTTCTTGAACCCATTGAAGCATCCACTAGCTACTCCATCCGGCTCTTCAATCATGTCATATGAGGTTGATGCCTCATTCATCCCCAAGTTCGTATAAGTAACTTTTCTTGATTTGGGGGAGTTTTCTTCAAAAACTCCCCCAAACTTGGCCTTCTTGCCCATCTTCAACTCATTGTCTTCCACTTTGGGGTTCTCCTCCACAATACTTATCTTGGGTTCTTCTTCCACCTTCTCTTCCATGGGCTTTGAATAAGGATCTCTCTTGGAATACACATACTCTTCCTCCTCATCCTCATCATCACGGAATCTAACGACCTTGTAGATGTTGAATGAGACTTTCTCCTCACCAACATGTAATTCAAGCTCTCCGTTTCGTACGTTGATGATGGCTCCACCCGTTGCTAGGAACGGTCTTCCCAAGATCAAGGGGATTGCCCTATCTTCCTCCATATCAAGTACCACAAAATCAACCGGGAATATGAATTTCCCAACTTTGACAAGCACATCCTCAACCGTTCCCAAGGGATAAACTATGGAGCGATCCGCCAATTGAAGATTCATGGTAGTAGGTGTCAATTTTCCCAAGCCAAGTGATTTGAAAAGTGATAATGGCATGAGGTTTATGCTTGCTCCAAGATCACACAAAGCACGATAAGTTCCCTCTTTGCCAATCACACAAGGCAATGTAAATGAACCGGGATCCCTAAGCTTTGGAGGTAGCTTAGCTTGGATGATGGCACTACACTCTTCGGTGAGGTTCACGGTTTCAAATTCTACCATCCTTCTCTTGTTGGACATAATCTCCTTCAAAAACTTGGCATAATGAGGCATTTGCTCAAGGGCCTCCGCAAATGGGATGTTGATGTGTATCTTTTTGAACATCTCCAAGAATTTGATGAACTTTGCATCCAAACTCGTCTTCTTGAGTCGTTGAGGGTATGGGATTGGAGGCTTGTGTGGAGATGGAGGCTTATATGCATCATTCTCTTTCTCACTTGTTTTCTCCTTCTCAACATCTTTCTCTTCAACCTTCCTTCTTTGTTGTTCCTCTTCACCATCTTTCTTTGGCATCATGGGGCCTTCATATCTTGTGCCACTCCTCAACTTAATTGATTTGCATTGCTCCTTGGGGTTCAATTCCGTGGTTGAGGGGAATCGACCCGGCTTGTGTTGATTTCCAACCATATTAGCAATTTGGCCCACTTGAATCTCAATGGTTTTCACATCATTCTTGATTCCCATCACTTCATTTGCCAATTGACCATTTTCTCATCTTGACTCTCAAACTTTTGCCAAGTCTTTGTCATAAAACTCTTCATCTCTCCCATGAACTTCTTAGTCTCTCCCATGAATGTTATAAACATTTCTTCCATAGTGAGCTTTGACGAAGACTCTTCTCTCACACCATCTCGTGCATTGAAGTTCGACGGTGGTTGAATGGCATTGTGTGGGTTAGCATATGAGAAATTTTCATGGTTTCTCAAGCCGGGATGGTATTGGTTCGGATTAGAGGGGTGATAGTTCCCATGGGTTTGTCTTTCTCCCCAACCTCTTTCTCGAAAATGACGATCCCTTTGATTGTTCATATAATGGGCCTCTTCATATTGATCGTCACTAGGTCCCATTAATGACTTGGCCGCCATCATCGAAGTCAATTTGTCCACCTTGTTGGATAGGGTAGCAAAATCATCCGACTCTCTCGTAGAAGCAATTTTCCGGGTTTGCCTTCTCTCGGATGGCCATTGGTTTCCGTTCTTTGCCATCTCCTCTAGGAGCACATAACCCTCTTCCGTTGTCTTGCCCAACAAAAGAACCTCCACCGGCCGAGGCATCCACCATCCCTCTCGTACGATGGTCCATCCCGTTGTAGAAATAACAAATCAATTGGTCTCTTGAAAACCCGTGTTGAGGACAACTCCTTATGAGATCTTTAAAACGTTCCCAAGCCTCGGCTAATGACTCATCGTCGTCTTGCATGAAGGAAGAAATCTCTCCTCTTATCTTGATGGTCTTGCTTGGAGGAAAGTACTTCATAAGGAAGGCATCTACAAGGTCGGCCCAATTTTCTATTGTCCTTAGATCAAGAGACATGTGCCATTGCTTTGCACGATCACGAAGTGAGAAGGGGAAGAGTTGCAAGCGGATGTAGTCTTGGGGTACACGGTTGATCTTAACCGTTCCACTTATCTCTGGGAATTGAGATAAATGGAGGTTAGGATCCTCCTTCGACAACCCTCTGAATTGGTTGTTTTGGACCATCATAATCAATGCCGATTTGAGCTCAAAGTTATGAGCGTCTACGGGTTCCCTACCCGCTCCTCCATAGGGCCTTGGAATAGGATGGAAGTGGTCTCTCAAGACTCTTTGTGGTTCCTCATCCTCCCTTCGTCTACCATCTCTTTCCATACCAATGTTCTCTTCAACTCTCCGACGAAAGTTGTCCCTTAGCACTCCTTGAGGTTGGTTACCTCCATTCCCGTTTGGTTCCTCAACTCCTTCCACTCCTTGATTCTCAAATTCCTCTTCAACTTCTTCTACAATCGGATTTTCCCTTCGATTCATGGCTTCTAGTTCAATCCTTCTTCTTTCGGCGTTTTGTCTTCGACAACTAGCTTCAATTTCCGGGTCTAGAGGTAGCACTTCTTGTTGGTTCCTCCTAGATCGGGTGATCATATGCCATGTCTAGACAAGAATTCAAAAGAAAGTAAGAATCACAAGTGGAATCAAAGTAAAACAAACACAAATATTTTTGGATTTTTGAGAAATAAAGAAAGCAAGTAAAATGTCTAAACTAAAACTCTCTTAACCTACACTCTAGAGCTATAAAACCTCCCCAGCAACGGCGCCATAAACTTGATTCACGTGTTATGCAACACTAAAATAAACAACCGCAAGTGTACGGTGTCTATCGTAGCGTGATAAGCACGAGGTCGATCCCACAAGGAGGTTAAGCGTAAAAGGGTAGTTTGTTAATCGAGTTCTAAGTAGACGTGATCGATAACTTGAAAGTGTTGATTTACCCTAAATTATCTACCAAAATTGTCACTAGTAAACAATAAAAAGAGTAAATACAAAGTCGATCAAATACCATGCAAATCAATAAAACGAAAGTAAAGTGGGTGAAGATGCAAAGAAAGAAAGTGGGTTCCAAGGCGATTGTAATACATAGATGTCCGTTTATGAATGTTATCTCGTTTAAATGGCCATTAAGGTTATCTCATATAGGGTAATCACACAAGAAGAACTAGTCGATCTTTCGATACAAATTAATTCAAAGGCGCAATGCAACATAGGCTCGTATCTCTACCTCACAAACGTTACACCGCCTAAAATAGCTCCTAAGATCATTCAAGTCCCTCTCCGATAATTAATCCTCTCTCGAGATCATTAAATTATACCGGGTTGCATGCTTGCATACGATTAAATGGAATAAATCTCTCGATCTTACCCCAATTAACAATGAATTAAGCAAATCATCATGGCCAATAACAACATGCTTTACAATGGATAATTAAATATGCAAATAAGAGATAAACACCAATTAAAGCAAGAAATTCATCATAAACATCAATCCAAGTATCTACAATGCCTTAGAACCACAAAGTGTTTAGCTAACTATTAACATAATCAAACTACAAATTCCAAATGAAATAACTAAATAAAAAGGAAAAGAAAGAGAAATCTTAGTCTAGAGTGTGGTAGGGAATAGAATTTGGGAGCTATTGCATCCTTTCTTCCTTGATTTGGTGAAGAATTGAGAGAGAAATGGCCAAAACACCTCCAAGTATGTGTAACTATGTGTGGATTTGGGGGAGAATGCTTGGATTTCAAGAAAGGGGGTTTAAATAGTGTTTGGGTAGGGTTTGGATGGCAAAATTGCAAGTTGGTCCCTCAAAAATGGCCAAAATGTAGAAAAAGCACCGAAAATGGGGTTGGCACGGCCGTGCACGGAGCACGGCCGTGCAAAAATGGACATTGGCTTGGCAGGTGCTCGGCCGAGCTGGGAGCTCGGCCGTGCTGCAGCGGACAGGAAAATGGAGGGTGCTCGGCCGTGGCTGTTTCTCGGCCGTGGCGCGCGGATGCAGGGGAGAAGGCGAGCTCGGCCGTGCCTTGAGCTCGGCCGAGGCGTGTGGCGACCAAAAGTTCTCGGTCTCGAGCATGCCGTCGTCGAGAGGGGTGCTCGGCCGTGCCCATGAATTTTTGTCTAGGCAGCAGCTCGGCTGAGCAGGGTGCTCGGCCGTGCCCTCTCTCGGCCAGAAATACTTCGGTTTCGATGTGCACTTGCTCGAGCACTCGTCTCGGGCGTGCTCTCGCTTGGTCGACTTCAGCCCTTTCTCGTTTCGTGCATATCTTTCGCCTCGGGTGTCGGATTGACTCGATTCCTTCGGCTAATCCACTCCGTTTTTCGAGACGAATCCAACTGTGCACTCCGCTTCCTGATCCATTAAAGTATGGTTGCTGTTTTGCTCCAAATTCCATCGTATTTCCTATAAAATCGACAAAACACAACCTTTCTCTCATTTTGGTTAAAACAATCATATTCAATGCATAAATCAATGAAATCCACATCAAAACACGCTTCACATGTGCCTCTAAAATGTGTAAATCATCTGGGCCCACATTTTGGTGAAGTAATCGACTGCTACGACTACGAAAGTTACCCCCCCGACGCCAGGCGGGAAAGGTCCGATGATGTCGATGCCCCACTTCGCGAAGGGCCAAGAGCTATAGATGGAGATGAGCTCGTCTGCATGTGAGTGAATAGCGGGAGCAAAAGCTTGACATCTCTTGCACGTCTGGGCGTAATAAATTGCGTCTTTCTTCAGTGTTGGCCAAAAGTAGCCTTGCCTCATGATCTTTAAAGCGAGCGCTTGCCCCCCTGTATGATTTCCACACACTCCATCGTGGATTTCGTGTATGACGATCTTCGCTTCGTCTTCTCCGAGGCATTTCAATAAAGGCATTGAAAAACCCCGTTTGTACAGCTGGTCGCCAATAATAGTGTACCTTGCGGTCCTGAGCTACAACCTGGTCGCCTTTACCTTGTCATTCGGGAGCTCACCGGTCTTGATGTATTTGGTGATCGGCGACCTCCAGTCCTCGTCGCTGGTCGCTTCAACCTGCAAAATTTGACCTCTGTTCACCGATGGGGAAGAAATTTTAGTGATGGTCGCTTCTGAAAATATTGTCTCCCCCTCTGAAGTGGCCAGCCGAGCTAACGCATCTGCTTGCGTATTCTCCTCCCTAGGGATTTGCTCGATGTGGATTTGATCAAATTGCTCGAGTAATCCTTTCACTAGGTCTTGATACTTTATCATTTGGTCGACGCGAGCCTCGTACTCGCCCGTTATTTGACAGACAACCAGTTGAGAGTCAGAAAAAAATTTCAGTTTTCTGGCGCCCACGGCCATAGCCATCTTGATTCCAGCGACCAAAGCCTCGTACTCTGCCTCGTTGTTGGTCGCCCGATACTCGAACTCGATCGCTGAAGCAAAAGTGTGTCCGGTTGGACTGGTGAGTACGATTCATGCCCCCGCTTTGGTGCTCGTCGAAGAGCCATCGACGAACAGTACCCAAGGAAGTTCGATTTCCTTGTCAAGTTTATCCGGGAAAGTGAGCTCCACTATGAATTCTGCCAACACTTGTCCCTTGATTGCCGTTCTGGGTACGTAGGTGAGCCCAAATTGCCCGATTTCCACTGACCACTTCAGAAGTCTTCCAGTGGTATCCGGACGATGCAGTGCTCGCCGAAGAGGAAATGTCGTGAGGACGACCACCTCGTGGTCGAACAGGTATTGCCTTAGTTTTCTGACGCTCATGACCAACGCGTACGCCAATTTTTCCATTGGAGTGTATCTCAACTCCGCATCTCTCAGTGATTGACTTACGTAGTAGATTGGCAGATGTGTGCTCCCCTCAGCTCGGACGAGCACCGAACTGATCGCACAGTCAGTGGCCGCCAAGTATAGATACAAAATTTCGCCGGGGACTGGCTTAGATAGGACCTTCGGATCTGATAGATATTCCTTTAGCTTTCCGAAAGCTTTCTCACACTCATCGGTCCATTCGAACCTCCCTTTTTTCAAAGCATCGAAAAAAGGTTTGCAACGATCGCCCGTTCGTGCAATAAATCTGTTCAGCGATGCAAGGCATCCTGTCAACCTCTGTACTTCTTTAACGTTCCTTGGGCTTTGCATGTCGATGACTGCTTGAATTTTGCTTGGATTCGTCTCGATGCCCCGCTGGCTAACCAAGTGCCCCAGAAATTTCCCGGAGCTAACTCCAAAACTGCACTTCTTTGGATTTAACTTCATGTTATATTCTTTCAGAATATCGAAAGGCATGGCAAGGTGGTGTAGGTGATCCTCTTTCCGCAAGCTTTTGACAACGATGTCGTCGATATAGACCTCCACCATCTCGCCGATGTGTTTTTCAAACATTTTATTTACCAGTCTTTGGTACGTTGCCCCCGCGTTTTTCAAACCGAAAGACATTCTCTTCCAGCTGTACATCTCGGTCGCCGTCATGAAGGCCGTATGTCGCTGGTCGTCGGGATGCATCGCAATCTGATGCTATCCTGCGAAAGCATCCATGAAAGTTAACATCTCGTGCCCTGCTGTATTGTCTACTAGATGATCGATGTGGGGCATCGGAAAGTGATCTTTCGGACAGGCATCGTTAAAATCTGTGAAGTCTATACACAATCTCCACGACCCGGTCGTCTTTCTGACGAGCACTGGATTTGCCAACCACTCGGGATCAGTTCCAGTTTTCTCGATTAGTTTGTTGTCGATCAATTTCTTGACTTCGACCGCCATAGCCGCATATTTATCAAGCCCAAATTTTCTTCATTTTTGGGTGATGTGTCTCCTTGTTGGATTAATATTCAATCTGTGGCAGGCATGGTTCGTGCTAATGCCCACCATATCCTCGTGCGACCAGGCGAATGCTCCGATGTTTTCTTTCAAAAATGCGACTATATCTGATCGCAATTGCACTGGTAAATTTGAACCTATGAATACCTCAAGTTCTGGACGAGCTTCGTCTAAATAGATGGTTTCAAGTTCCTCTGCTGGAGTTGCCCGCTCTTTAGGCTCCTGATTCACATGTTATGCAACACTAAAATAAACAATCGCAAGTGTACGGTGTCTATCGTAGCGTGATAAGCACGAGGTCGATCCCACAAGAAGGTTAAGCGTAAAAGGGTAGTTTGTTAATCGAGTTCTAAGTAGACGCGATCGATAACTTGAAAGTGTTTATTTACCCTAAATTATCTACCAAAATTGTCACTAGTAAACAATAAAAGGAGTAAATACAAAGTCGATCAAATACCATGCAAATCAATAAAACGAAAGTAAAGTGGGTGAAGATGCAAAGAAAGAAAGTGGGTTCCAAGGCGATTGTAATACATAGATGTCCGTTTATGAATGTTATCTCGTTTAAATGGCCATTAAGGTTATCTCATATAGGGTAATCACACAAGAAGAACTAATCGATCTCTCGATACAAATTAATTCAAAGGCGCAATGCAACATAGGCTCGTATCTCTACCTCAAAAACGTTACACCGCCTAAAATAGCTCCTAAGATCATTCAAGTCCCTCTCCAATAATTAATCCTCTCTCGAGATCATAATAATACCGGGTTGCATGCTTGCATACGATTAAATGGAATAAATCTCTCGATCTTACCCCAATTAACAATGAATTAAGCAAATCATCATGGCCAATAACAACATGCTTTACAATGGATAATTAAACATGCAAATAAGAGATAAACACCAATTAAAGCAATAAATTCATCATAAACATCAATCCAAGTATCTACAATGCCTTAGAACCACAAAGTGTTTAGCTAACTATTAACATAATCAAACTACAAATTCCAAATGAAATAACTAAATGAAAAGGAAAAGAAAGAGAAATCTTAGTCTAGGGTGTGGTAGGGAATGAAATTTGGGAGCTATTGCATCCTTTCTTCCTTGATTTGGTGAAGAATTGAGAGAGAAATGGTCAAAACACCTCCAAGTATGTGTAACTATGTGTGGATTTGGGGGAGAATGCTTGGATTTCAAGAAAGGGGGTTTAAATAGTGTTTTGGTAGGGTTTGGATGGCAAATTTGCAAGTTGGTCCCTCAAAAATGGCCAAAATGTGGAAAAAGCACCGAAAATGGGGTTGGCACGGCCGTGCACGGAGCACGGCCGTGCAAAAATGGACATTGGCTTGGCAGGTGCTTGGCCGAGCTGGGAGCTCGGCCGTGCTGCAGCGGACAGGAAAATGGAGGGTGCTCGGTCGTGGCTGTTTCTCGGCCGTGGCGCGCGGATGCAGGGGAGAAGGCGAGCTCGGCCGTGCCTTGAGCTCGGCCGAGGCGTGTGGCGACCAAAAGTTCTCGGTCTCGAGCATGCCGTCGTCGAGAGGGGTGCTCGGCCGTGCCCATGAATTTTTGTCTAGGCAGCAGCTCGGCCGAGCAGGGTGCTCGGCCGTGCCCTCTCTCGGCCAGAAATCCTTCGGTTTCGATGTGCACTTGCTCGAGCACTCGTCTCGGGCGTGCTCTCGCTTGGTCGACTTCGGCCCTTTCTCGTTTCGTGCATATCTTTCGCCTCGGGTGTCGGATTGACTCGATTCCTTCAGCTAATCCACTCTGTGTATCGAGACGAATCCAACCGCGCACTCCGTTTCCTGATCCAATAAAGTATGGTTGCTGTTTTGCTCCAAATTCCATCGTATTTTCTATAAAATCGACAAAACACAACCTCTCTCTCATTTTGGTTAAAACAATCATATTCAATGCATAAATCAATGAAATCCACATCAAAACACGCTTCACATGTGCCTCTAAAATGTGTAAATTCCACCCGAATCAGCTCCCTCCAACGTGGATCCTCGATTCCGAATTCTGGCTCAAAGCCTAACCTAGGCTCCAGATCTGGAATGTTTTCTGGAACCTGGTCGTCGGGGATCTGGGCGCCCGACTCTGCCTGCTCGTCGATTTCCATTGGGGTGTGGTCGTCCACTTCCATGGAGACGTGCTCGTTCGCCTCCACTTGGTGGTCGTCGAAACGCCGACTGCACTCCCCAACTTCGAACTTTTGATACTTGCTAGGAAAACCCTCCAAGTAGTTCATTTGTTGTTTTTGTTCTTGACACTCAATATACTGGCCAATCATAGGAGTTTCTTTAGAATGGGGCTTAGCAAAACGGACGAGACACTCTCTCGCCCGCATCTGGTCGCCCTTGACGGTTATAACTCCCGTCGGGGTCGGAAACTTTACACAGTAAAAATAAGTAGAAACGGCCGCCTTGAACTCGTTGAAGAAAGGTCGGCCGAGGAACACGTTGTAGGAGGATGGCATGTCCACGATCATAAAGTCGAGCTGCCGAGTGTGGTGCATTGTTGGCTCTTTCGACGATGCCAGCTCCAAAGAGAGTCTGATTTTTCCAATGGGAAGGTTGCGTGTGTCCCCGAACCCTACGATTATATCATCGCAAGGCTCGATATATTCAGCGTATCCACCGAGGGCATCCAAAGTATGCTTGAAGAGGATGTTGGTGTATGCCCTGGTATCGACCATCATGCGATGGACAATGGTCCCCATAATTTTTCCAGTGATGACCAAAGCATCATTGTTTGGTTGCACCACGCCGTTCAGGTCGTCGTCCGTGAAAAGGACTTGATGGGATAGAGGCTTCTCGGCAGCCGGAGCGACGCACACCTGGTGGACATTGTTGAGTGCTCGCTGTTCACTCTGAGCTCAGCGAACAGACAGAGCGGTCCCGGACTGAGTGCCCCCCAAGGGACCTTCCAAAACCATACAACCCCCGCCCACATTGTCGATGTCGCCTCCTTGATTGGTTGGCATGGGAGGAGTTGTTTTCTGGCGGTTGATCTGTTGGCGCAGGTCATCGTTGTCGTCGCGACGTTTATTTCCCCTGTTGTCGCCATTTCCAAGGGGCTTGATGAATTGGGCGAGCTTGCCCTCATTGTACAGTTTGAAAAGATTTCTCACCAAGTCCCTACACCCATTGGTGTGGTGGCCGATGGAGTTGTGGTAGTTGCAGAATTTACTACCATCCAAGTTGTCCTCGTTGGTGTGCATTGGCTTGGCTTGGGGGAGCAGATTCTTTCCCCTTACTGCATCAAAAATTCCCTTAGGATCAAGAGAGAGAGTTTCTCTGAACTGAATGATCTCTAGGGACTCCTCGAAAGGTCTGAAGTTCGTTGGGCAAGCACTGCCAGCTTGAATGGTCGCCTTCTTTGGCTGGGATGATTCCCCAGTGTTGGTGTTTTTCTTGGGCCAGACCCTCTTGGCCGCTTCAGGCTGCTCGTTAGCCTTGGCGGCATCCATGATTTCCTCCATCTGAATGAAGTTCCCTGCCCTCGTGCGGAAGTCCGCATAAGAAACTGGGAAAACAATATGCATAGATTCCCAGAGCTTGGAACCTATCCTTAGACCGGAAACAATCGAGATTAGCTTTGTCTCATCGTTTACGGCCTCCCCATCGATCACCAGCCTGTCGAAGCGCTCGATGAAGTCCTTGCCAGATTCAGTCAGTGACTGGCGAACGTTTGTCAAACGTTGCTTTGAGGCTGGGCGAGCAGCAATAGACCCGAAGTAGGTCAAGAAATGTTGCCCTAGCTCAAGGAATGAGGTGATAGATCTGGCACCCAAAGTTGTGTACCAACGATGAGCCCGGTCTCCCAAAGTTAGGGAGAACTTTCTGCACTGGGTGGCGTCCATTGCCCCGATTGAGGCCATGTAGTTTGAGTACTTGGACAAGTGTACTCTGGGGTCGGACATCCCATCGTATGCCGCCATGGAAGGCATCTGGATCTTCCTTTGGATGGGGACGGTAAGTATCGCAACACTTAGTGGAGGAGCGGGCAGAGTGATTGGTAGGGTGGTCCCTTGCTTTGAGGCGGCCACCTCTGCTCGCAAGGCCTCCATCTCTAGCTTCATCAACTTCTGGGTTTCTAGGAACTGGGCGATTTTCCCCTCCTCGGCAGTCTGCGGTCGGGGGACGACAACCTCGTCGCGTTGGCTCCCTTGGAGAATGTCTATCCGAATGGTGGCTGCGATAACTCTTCGTCGGAGCTCGCGAGCCCTGCCTTGGTCCCACTCGATCGAGGGCTGAGACTCTGTCTCCCTGACCTCTCTTGTCAGCGCGATCCCTGTGGTCGGACTTTTCTGGTCGGCCATCCAGGTTGAAAGGCACTCGGCGAGGAGCCCTCCCGTCTTTATCATTCATGCGATTAAAAACTGAATTTCGGCCTCGCGAGTCTCCCGTGTGGCTATTGAGGGAGTGCTCGGCAGCTTTTTCTTTCCCCCTGGCCTGGGGACGAACAGAATTGGAGTGATAGGAACGGTCGTCCTCATCAATCTCGTTGGCTTTGGCCTTCTCTTTGCGAGCTTGTCGAAGGCCTGATCCTTGGCCTTCTCAATCTCTTCTTTCTCGTTCTGCCTCCTCTTCTCCAGGAGGTAGTCAGAAAGGTCTTTTAAATGCTGGGGATCTTTCAAAATGTCCCCCATATTCAGATTTGCAAAAGGATTTGTCGGCGGCAGAGGGGGTTCGTTCCCTCCGGGAGGTATGATTCCGTCTTGAGGAGTATGCTGAGACATCGTTTAAAGAGTGTCTGCTAGCAAAAGTTTACAAAGATATGACTGTTCTTAAGCTTTCGACGCTTAAAAATGAAAGATTTGAGTTCTTACGCAGAAGAACGTGTTATTACAACTACTTTCTAAGCAAAAGTAACAACAAAAGAAACTCAAAAACAAAGTTACAAGGAGATCAAACTCCAAAATATGTCTCGAATACCGCAAATATTCAAGAACACGAAAATAAATCAAATACGTAAATAAAGCTTTAAAACGGTGGAACTACCGATTAAAACCTGAAAAACGGAGTTTGCAAACCGATCGCTCGATGATCGGTCGAAACTGAGAAGATGAACACGTAAAAGGACCCCTCCTTCTAGCGCCAAATGTTGTACGTGCTTTTGAGAGGATGATCTAGATGTGGGCTTTCGTAAGCACTAAACAAACATATATTATGATCGGGGTTTATTACGTGTTTAAACGGGATTAATATGAAGATCTATGAAGATAATATGAAGAACAATAAGAACACAAAGGTGTAGCTTCTTGGAGAAGCTAAAAGCTTGAGAGCTTTGGGAGTGTTTATTGCTTTGGGGTGTGGTGATTTGTGGGATATGAAACTTGTGTCTTACAAATGAGTCTTTTAGGCATTATATAGTGGTTTTTAGGGGCTGCCCGGCCTTTACACGTGGCATGCCCTTACTGGACCTATCTTCTGCCCGAAAAGGTGATTGGACAGTGCATTTAATGCTAAACCGCCCCTGGTGGTCGTCCTCGGCGAGATGCCGATGAGCTGAGCTACGGTGGTCGCCGGGGAAGATGGTCGCCCAGACCTTCGAGGAAGGTGGTCGCCATGCTCCAAGTTGTCTCCCAAGGCTTCAACACTTAGACTTCAACATATTTGGGCGAGCAGCTAACTAAAACATGTGCTCGCCAACATCTTTGGGCGAGCACTTAACTATATTAAATACATACTTCTATTACATTTCCTTCATCTTGTTGACTAGTCGTCGCACGACTTCGTTGACTGGTCCTCGCCACGCAAGCTGGTGACTAGGATTGACTTGTCAAAGATTGACTTCTTTGACTAGGTATAACACTATGTGCTATACTTTTTCATATGTTAAAATGTTAGGGAGGAAAAACATGAGGAAGACATTACCCTTTTTGTTGGTACTCTTGTGTATTGGTGTTTTCGTCTTGACATATAACTTTGTAACAATGATCGTGCATTACCAACAAGGCGGTCCTATAAAATTGTTGTCGAGTGAAAACTCGAATCAACTAGTGATTGATCCTTTGGTTGAGGTTCCGGAGCATGTGAAGAAGCTGAAGAATGAAAGACCGCCTTTTCATGTTGCTCTTACGGCCACTAATTCCTCCTACAGCAAATGGCAGTGTCGGATTATGTACTATTGGTATAAGAAGGTGAAGGATTTGGATGGATCGAACATGGGAAGCTTCACTAGGATATTCTTCATTCAGGAAGTATAGGAGAATGAATGAATTAATGTTGTGAGTTGGTATGACAAACATGCATGGCACGTTTTAGTACCAAGTCTACAGTTTGATACTTGGAAGCATAAAACAATTGTGAGGGGACATATTTTTTCATACAAGTTGAGGACAAATTAGTCTTATTCATAGCTATATATGTACGTGTTTTGCAGCTGGTACAATAATATATAATTAGGAGTAACATCATATCCTCCATCGATCATTCATCAATAATATACATACACATAAGGAGATCGAAATTAAGAAGAGGCAGCTGGCTCGGTTGTGGTAATATCGAATCGCACATTCGAGGAGGCGTACGTACGTGGGATTATGCGCGCGCCCTTCTCGATCAAATTTGAAGAAGTTAAGGGATCTGAAGAAGCTGTTGTTGCTCCAAAGGTATACATGCTCCTTCATCTCAAAATTATTCCTGTTTGTCTTTCAATTCATTTTATTAATTGGCAACAAATTAATACTAAGTGCATATTAGAGTCTTATTAGAGAGAAAGATCGATGAATATGGTTTTGTCAATTAATTGTCCCCTCTATCGAATCATGGCGACTTCAATGGTTGACTTTTTTTTTAAATCAGTAAGATTCCCTTACCCAAATATTGAGTATTAAGGGTATTCAACCCATAACCACTGTTGTATCAAATCATATACTGTACATAGAGAAACAGATCCAAAAACCCATTTTAGTATCCATGCCTGCCTGCGCCTCAACTCGATCAGCTATATATGGGTTGGTCTGCTATGGACTCGAGGGCATGTTGTGCACTCTAGTCCATGTTGCACTTTTTGGTGAAATAGTGTTGCATTTTCAATTATTATACTGAATAATAATATTTTTATTTATAGTGACTTACACTTTTTAGAAATATTGTGTTGCACTTTTCAGTTTAATAACTTACACTTTTCATTAAAAATTGTGATACTAACTTACACTTTTTAATAATATTGTGTTGCACTTTTCAGTAAAAAAAATGGTTAAAAAAATTAAATAAAAAGAAACAAAAAAAAAAACAAAAAATGAAATAAAATAAGAAAAAAAATGAAATAAAAAGAGTTATTTTATAGGTCATGTAGTTATAATAATAATAATAATAATAAATTGGACTAGGGCATACACTCAAGTGTATGCTAAACTAAACCGATATATATTTACTAGATTTCACCTTTTGTAATTTAAGAGACTCCACCGCCCTAGCCCCATTTTTCTAATGGTTCACTTAATTAGTTTGGACAATCAAAAAAGCTTTTATTTTTAATTTTTTTGAAATGATTTACTCCCACAACTATTTAAATTAAAAATATATTAGAATTTTGTGATTTTGCTCATACATAATTTTAATAAATATATCACATTTATAAGTTTTTTTAATTATTTTTTTTTCTTTTTAATTTTAGAAAGTTTTTAGGTTTAAAAGCTTCATTTTTATTTAATTATATAAGATTCTAATAAAATGATGTTTCTCCCTCCATCTTTCACAAGTGGTGGACACACCTAATAATAAGTAGAATTTTGAGGGGTAATTTTATAAATTTTTACGTATAAGTAAATAAATGAGTTGACTTGTGTGCATGTGTGGACAAAAAAAAAATGACATTTTGTGTAAAATTATAGATATTGTAAGGGTAGAGTTTATAAATAATTTTTCTTTTTAAGAGTACTGTGAAAAATATTGTAGAACATTTCGAAAAAAATGTGTGAAAGATTGGAATGGAGGGAGTAAAATTTAAGATTTTGCCACATTTTCGTTAAAAATATCGTAAATTTTATGATTTTACAAGATCTTGTCTTACCTGATTTTAATAAATATATCACATTTATTAGGTTTTTTAATTATTAATTTTTTAATTTTAGAAATATTAATATTTAAAAAGTTTCATATTTTAATTTTTTTAGGATTTCAATTATTTAAGAGTATGAAAGATTTTAATTAAAAATATATTAATTTTTTTTAATAATTAGATTTTATCACATACTTTTAATGAATATTTTAAATTTATTTTTCAATTAAAAAGATTTTAAATTTGTTCTAAATAAGTTTTGGTAATAAATTATTGAGTGAATCTTGCGTGGACATCTAGTAACCAGGTCAGGAGCGAAAATATAGAATTAAAACGCGGAATTTAGATATAGTTAAGACTGTAGTTGAAATAACAGTGCATTAGTGTTCACGTATTTATCAACACTAAAATACACAGTCGAAAACGTACAGTGTCTATCGTAACGTGGTACGTATGAGTCAATCCCACAGGAAAGAGTTAGTGTAAAAGTGTTATTTGTTGACACAATTCTATGTAGACACGATTGATTTTCTAGGAAGGTTTTAAAAATTAATACTAATTTCAGTAAATCTAAATCAACAACAAGCTAATGAAATGAAAATAACAACAATAATCAAGGAAAAGTGTAGTTCCAAGACATATGCAATATTTAGAAATTCATTTATGACTAATGATTTATTCAAATGGCAATTAAGTTTGTACACTTATAGAGTTGATCCCTAAATAATAAATTAAAAGATTTTTCAATCCAATTAATTCAAATGAAATATCACACAAGCATGTATCTCTACCAAGTAGGGCTGACAAATCGTGCTATCGTGTCGACACGATAGTGACACGACACGACACGATAAGACTAAACACGAACACGACACGATAAGGATATGTGTCGACACAACACGAACACGATAATTTTCGTGTCGACACGACACGATAAAAATACGATAATTTTCGTGTCGACGTGACACGACACGATAACGACACGTAACACGATAACGACACGATAAGAAAATAAATCAATTTAAAATTGTATTAAATATATAAAAAATAATATATTTATATAAATATAAAAAATTATCGTGTCGTGTCATATCAGGTAAATAACAGGTTAACGGGTTGTTAACAGGTTAATGGGTTACTTGTTAATTTTATCGTGCTTAACGGGTTGACACGAACCCGATAAGGCCAAACACTAACCCACAATTTTCGTGTCGGATTCGTATCGTGCTATCGTGTCGTGTTAAAAATTGTCACCCCTACTACCAAGCATGCATCATATAACCCTAAATTGCTCCTAAGATCATCAATACACTCTCAATAGCTAATCCTCTTTTGAGCTCATAATAAATTGAGTCGTATGCTTATGTTCAATTAATGAAATAAAATTTTCAATCTTAACTCGATTAACAATAGATAAAAACACATTATAATGGTCAATAATAACATGATTTCAAATAAGAATTAAACATATAAATAAGAATCAAACATCATTTAAAATAACACATTAATTCATAAACTTTCATCCAAATATTTACAAGCCTTTAAACTAAAATAAATAAAAGAAAAGGAGAAAGCCTAGACTAACGTAGATGATAGTGTCTGAAAATTTTAAGCTAATAACCATTTGAAGTTCCAAGAAACATCTTTAATTAGGTGTGAGTGTGTTTTTTGCGCAGCTGTTGTTCCCCAATCTGCTTGCGGCTTGCCTTGTTTTCTCCCGACACTTTTACTAATCAAATGGGACTTGTGTGTTGAGAAAATGGGCGTCAGTTTGCTGATTGGGCTGCGAAAATTAATTGCTGTAAGTGATCTAATGGGCTTTTATTTGGGCCGAAAATTAACCCTTCAAATGGCTATTAATTCATGAATTAAATTGGTCCGTTTTACTTTCGATCGACTTCACAAAAAATTAAACACTTATTTTACTTCTAAAAATGCTCAATTTACCTATCAAAAATAGCAAAACACTACATTTCTCATAATCAAGTGTAATTAGTAAAAAAATGAGTAAAAATAACATGAAATTCTATTAAATTAAGATAGAAATCCTCAAGAAAATCATGCAATTTTCAGCCGAATCAATTAGTTACTTTACTTTGAGGTCATCAAGGGTTGTCTTTTTTGTTATAATGACTTACACTTTCTATTAATATTCTTTTCAGTTATAATGATTTACACTTTTTAATAATATCATGTTTCACTTTTAAGTTATAATAATGAATTACACTTTCTAGTAATAATTTTGTATATATTGCAATTTTTAATTATAATAAGTTACACTTTTCAATAATATTATGTTGTACATTTTAGTTATATGGACTTACACTTTTAGTAGCTTATATTTTTTAGTGATATTGTGTTGCACTTTTTAGTTATAGTAACTTATATTTTTTTTTAGTGATATTGTGTTGCACTTTTCAAATATAGTGACTTGCACTTTTCATAAATATATTGTGTTGCACTTTTAAGTTATACCAACTCGTATTTTTTAGTAATATTGTGTTGCACTTTTCAGTTATATTGATTTGCACGTTTTAGTAATATTATGTTGCACTTTGTACTTAATAAAACTTTTCACTTAAAAATTTAACATATTTTTACTTAAAAAGTTTTAGTCACTATAATTGAAAAATGTAATTGAATATAACTTAAAAGTGTAAAATATTTTCTCTTAAAAAATTGAATAGTGGAATTTAATATTTTTTATGAATTGTTTATTATTTTATTATATATATTTAAAAAATTATTTATTTAACGAGTATGCAAATATTCTAAATGGGAAATGTGTATATTTGTAAGTACGAGTTAAGTGGTTCAAACCTCTTTTTTTTTTCCATTTTATTATACTAATATATATAAAAGAAAGTCAACATTTCATTGAATATGAATCATATGATATTAGTTTAGATGATATGATATTAGCTTAGATGGTAAGTGTAAGATCTTTCCAACCATGAAATACATGGTTCAAACCTCGTATGTCATTATTTTTTAATTAAGTCCACCATACACTCAATCTAATTACTTTATTTATTTTCTATATAAAAGTTTATAAAATTACTCATAAACACTTTAATATTACATTTTTTTCTTAAACCCTTCAGAGATGGAGGGAGTATGATATTATCTTTAAATAATTGGCCGTTTTTAAAATTTGAACAAATTTATAAGATCAAAATTAAAATATCGGAAGAGTTTGTACCATTTTAAAAAAATCTAAATTATTGGACTAAAAAATATTTAACCGGCCCCTTTAATTCATGTAGGAATTTTTTAAAAAATGTTGGTATTGAAAGCATTTTATTTAAGTATTAAGTAACAAATAACTAACTAGATGAATTTAGGTGAATGAAAAATAAATGTGAAAGTTTGTTATTTTATGTGTGAATGAATATATTGACAAATGTATTTATTCATTATGGGTAATTGAGATTAAAGTGAATTCAATCTCATAACTTATTAATTTTTATTTATTTAGTTTCACAACTATTTTTTGGAAAGATTAATTAGTTTCACAATTATTTGAATTTGGTCTCAAATGTGCTGGTGTTGGACAAAATCCGTGAGGGTAGGTGGTACCAAAACCGCCAATTTCTCCTTTTGAAATGTATGGCCCACGTTTACATCTGAGCAATATACGTTAGCTTTATCAGGAATGAAGGAACTAATAAATAGATTGCAAAGTTAATGATATACTTACTATATCTTTTACTACTGCAGGTCTTGTGTGGCAAGTAGTAATATATATCTTCATTCATCAAAGGCAGCACAAAAATCACCATACTTATATACATAACAAGAAACAAAGAGAGGTACAGTGTAGTGATCAATGGTTGACGCTATCATTTCAGTGGCGGCAGAGCGACTGATTGGTCTCATTGAAGAGCAGGCTCGACACCATATCAATCTCGTCAGAGGCACCGAGGAGAAGGCTCGTAGTCTTGCGGTAGACCTGCAGAGTATTAGAAATGTGTTGGATGATGCTGAGAATCGCCGATTTAAGGACAAAAGTATCAATCAATGGTTGACGCTATCATTTCAGTGGCGGCAGAGCGACTGATTGGTCTCATTGAAGAGCAGGCTCGACACCATATCATTCTCGTCAGAGGCACCAAGGAGAAGGCCCGTAGTCTCTGCAGAGTATTAGAAATGTGTTGGATGATGCTGAGAATCGCCGATTTAAGGACAAAAGTATCAACCAATGGTTGTCGAGGCTCGAACAAACTGCGTATGAGATGGAGGATGTTTTGGACGAATGGGACTACGCTCTTGTCAAACTTGAGATAAAAGAAGCTGTTGTTGCTTCAAAGGTATGGTCCTTCATACCATCGTCATCTTCGTTTTTGTTTTTCAACAAAAATGCAGTTCGTCACAATATTGGCAAAAAAATACTTTGTGTTAAGGCAAATCTTGATGAGATCTTGAAAGAGAGAGATCAGTATGGTTTTGTGGTTTCCCAGCCCGACAGTATTGTTGATCCTTCGCCTGCATCTTGGCGAGACCAATCTACTTGCATGGTCAACATAACAAATGTCCATGGACGAGATACAGATACGGATTTTCTTGTTACCAAACTTATAATGAATAATGGTGAAGGCTTCAACATACTATCTATTGTGGGTCAGGGGGGACTTGGGAAGACCACTCTGGCTCAGCTGGTATATAACCATACTCAAGTTGGGCAATTTTTCGAATTTAGAATCTGGCTTTTTGTTTCAGATCCCTTTGATCTTGCTGCCGTTGCCAAAGGGATTCTTGAGAGCATAGAAAACGGGAGTTCTCCAAATACCAACCAATTGGATGTCCTGTTTAAACATGTACGCAAGTCTATTTCAGGAAAGAAGTTTCTTCTTGTCCTTGATGATGTTTGGACACAAGACTCTGACAAATGGGAGGTCCTGCAAAACTCCCTAAGAAGTGGTGCCTCAGGTAGTAAGATTTTGGTGACATCAAGAAGTGAGAGGGTTGTGAAAATGATGGGATCAAGGGAGGGTGAGATATGTCGCCCTGGACTACTCTCGGGTGATGATTGTTGGTTATTATTGCGTCGTATGGCCCATTTGGAAAGGAATGGAGAGGAATTTGAAGACATTGGAAAGAAAATAGCAAATAAATGTAAGGGTTTGCCTCTTGCTGTGAATACTTTGGGAAGTCTTTTGCGTTTTAAGAGTAGCTTAGAACAGTGGAGCAACGTATTAAACAGTGAAATATGGCAAATGGAGGAAGCTGAAGTTAAAATTTTCCCCCATTTGCTTTTGAGTTACAATGAATTGTCTCCATCACTTAAGCATTGCTTCTCCTACTGTGCGGTTTTTCCTAAAGATCATAAGATTTATGTTGAGAGCCTAATACGAAGTTGGATGGCACTTGGTTATTTGGGGTCCAATGTTGGTGACATGGAACTCAAAGGGCGAGAGTATTTTGATGCTCTAGCAATGCGTTCTCTATTTCAAGATTTTGAGAGAGGTGATATGGGTGAAATAAATGTGTGTAAGATGCATGATATAGTACATGATTTTGCTCAATTTCTAAAAAAGAGAAGTAGGACGGAGCCAAAAAGAATGAAAAGGGGCACAACTTGCCGAGTTTGTGACCCTTCACACGTTTCCGTTGTGAATGAATTTTTTACCTTACATTGTCGTGGTGAAGGTCCTCTTTCAAATATTTGTGATTGCCTCATGCGTTTGAGGGTGTTAAGGCTTGAGTGGTTTAAAATTATTCCACAAGGAATGGAAAAGTTGATTCACTTGAGAGAGTTGATGTTGTTTAAAATTGGTAAATTATCAGGTGAAGACCTTAAAGCCATTTTCCAACTGTATCACCTGCAAAGTCTTTCTTTGTGTTGGTGTGGGATTGAAGAGATTCCAAAGGAAATTAGTAATCTAAATCACTTGAGATTCCTTAACTTGAGAGGTAATGAGTTGTTGAAAGAGTTACCAATGGAAATTGGGAACTTGATGCAGTTGAGACACCTTGACTTATCGTGGGATAAGTCTCTGGAGGAGTTGCCAGAGAGCATATGTGATTTGCAACATCTGCAGACTTTGAATAATGAATGGTGCGATGGTCTTTGTAAAATTCCAAAAAGAGTTGTTGACAAACTGACTGAATTTCCGGGGGGAATTGGTGGGATCAACTTGGAACTATGGAAGAAGTTAAAAAAACATCTGAGTGGACGTGTAAAGTTGGGGTTCAAATTAGATGGTGATCTGAATGAGGTTGTTGAGGATGCTTGGAAAGCAGAATTGAAGAATGAGATCCACATTACCAATTTTCATATATATTTTAAGGTGAAAGAGGGGTCATCATCATTATCATGCAGCAGCAGGGTATGGATGGATTTATTGGATGCTCTTCAACCCCATCCAAACCTCATTCAACTGGTAATCGAGAACTACGGGGGCTCCAAAGTTTCGCAGTGGATAGTCTCGCCTCTCAACCAGATAAGGAAACTTTTTCTCTCGAATTGCATAAACCTGACGTCATTGCCACCCTTAGAAAAACTACCGTGCCTGGAAGAGATTAAACTTTTTAAAATGGAAGCAGTTGAAGTTGTGGGACGAGAATTCTTGGGAATAAAAAGAGGAGAAGGAAGGGATGTTATTGCCTTTCCCAAATTGAAGACGCTGCACATAAGATGGTGCTTCAAGTGGAAGGAGTGGGAGGATATAGAAGAAGAAGAATCAGCTAATTCCATAATAATGCCTTGTCTTACCAATCTCAAAATCCAATTTTGTCTAAGCTTGAGAATGCTGCCACATCGCCTGCTGCGTAAGTTGACATCGTTGAAGACATTGGATATATCTCTCTCAACGGAGCTACAACAACGGTACGGGGACAAGGATGGTTCCGACTGGAAAGCCATATCCAGAAATAATCCTCGCCTTCAACTCATTTCAGAGTGATGTTAATGCTACCGGCTGCACAACAGTTTATATTCTTGCAGTTGCATCAATATCTAAGCTGACTGGATTTCTTGTGTAGGATGTTTGCAGGTGTTAGTTGTGATGATGATGGATGTTGTCACGGGAGTCTAGTCTTATCCTGGTGGAGGTGGAGATCATGTTCATCTTCTTAATTTGTAGTATGATTAATTAATTATGGCCATTCTTAAAACACACAATGTGATTTCATTACGATCATGTTAATTTACAAATACTACTGTATAATATTTGCAATTCTGCTTATTGTAAGTTGTAACAGATATTCAGTACTACTATGTTTATATGGATCAAATTATGTTGGTGAACAGCATGTGCATTTTTCTTGTATTTCATTCTTAAGTTGGATGCAAATACATGCAACTAACAGCTCAGAATTGCAAATACATCCAGCTGCAATTAATTATGTTGTCCTTTTCGTGCAGGTAATTAGGGAGCTCCTCTCTATAAACACCATTTTTTTCTTGTTATTCATTAAAAACATAGTCATGAAATATATTGATGGATAAATTTCAACACATATAAATCAACTGATTAAAAACACTTCCTCCCCAAGCTCCTTAAACACTTAGGTTGTGTTTGGATGGAGGGATTTAAGTGTGGATTTTAAATCCATAATCTAAATCCACTCCACCTGTTTGGATTAAATGAATGAATTTCAAATATTTAGTACCTCTTTTTAGTTAAAATTGAGAGGATTTTAAATCCTCACTAAAACCATGTCATTTGAAATCCATCAATTTTTAAATCATTCCATTTGAAATCCATCCATTTCAGATTCTTCAATGTAAATACAACAAAGTAAATGGATGATTGACCTAAAAACTCCATTAAAAAATAAATGAAAAGATTACAGAACAAGAAAAATGGCAAAGGTCAGCAGAGGCGCCAAATACGTCTTTATATGTTTGGTGTGCTGTCGCTGGCACCCAAAAATAAATACCTTAAACACTCACTATGTAGTAGGGAAGTAAGGGTCGATCCCACATAGAGTAGCAAATTTTATTAGCATTTCGTGTCAATAAAAGCAATTAAAGGGGGGTTTGGAATTGTTGTTTCTAACTCTACTAAAAAGCAATAAAAATAACACGTAAATAAATAAAAGAAAATTCTAGTTCTCGGAATTGCTTCCCCTTGAATAATTTTCATACACAATTAAAATTCACAAATATTTCAACTCTTCTTTAAATCTTGCCCCTAAACCAGTGGTACGACCAAACTAGTTCGAATTATTTCTTAAGTTTAATTAATTAAAAGGTACGACCTCTAATTAACATATTCTAATGAATAACCCCAAAACATGTATTCGAGATTCAACTCATAGAATGCATTAACGAACCAAAATAATAGAGCAAACTAGACTATGAATACGAGACGCTCGTTTCATACAACCTAGACTTCGCTATCGGGTGTTCTGCCCTATTTGCTACTCCAATTACACAATTATAACAATTACGGATTATAACATGCAATATAGCTAGAAATAAATATTTAATCATGTAAGGTGATCAAACTCACAAAATCAATAAATATCACATGCATAGCATAAAATAAATAACGAAGAAATCAAATTAAGTTAATCAAATTTAGCTTGAAGAATTTTAAATTCAAGGTTTTTTCTCTTTTGAGTAAACAGTTGCTCATCAAACTGCCTTTGTTGGTCAACTATCCTGAGAGATGCTTCATTAAGCTCTAGCTCTCACGAGTTGTTGATACAACTCAGTAGATTTGATATCAACTGTAGATTCAACTTGAGAAGGTTTTGCAAGTTCAATACTCAGTATTTCATTTTCTCTCACACAGTTATCATGAAGTTCTTGTAACCTAGTGAAATCTTCCATTAACTTTCCAAGAGAAAGTTTTAGGTTTACATCACTAGTGTTCAGTGATTGAATTGATGGTGAGCTAGAAGTAGAAGATACCTCGTCATCTTCAATGGCCATGTTGCAGACATCATCATCATCAAAAGAGTTGAAGCTCTCATCACTTTGAGACTCATCACCAGCCATCATGGCTTTTCTGTTGGTGAATCTTTTGTCTCTTTTAGCTTGCCTCTCCTTTCTCTCATTTGAGCTGAGTTCAGGGCAGTCATATTGAAAGTGACCCTTCCCTTTGGCAGTTGTAGCACATGTCTTCATCATCATCTTTCTTTGAGTCATCTATTCTTCTAGATGATGAAGGTTCAGCTTTGTTGGACTTTCTCCTATCAGAGTACTTGTCCTCTGATTTTCTTTCTTCAGGCCTTTTGTCCTCAGTCTTGGCTTCAGGAGAGTTGTACCTTCTCCTTGCCTTGTTGTCTTGGTAGAATTTCTTGTATCTACCAAACCTTGAGTTGAGTTTGTCAAACCTTCTAGCCATGAGGGCTAGCTCTTCCTTCATTTCAGCCTTAGAGACTGACTTTGATGATCTTGGAGTGGACTGCATTTTTGGTTCAGCAGTTTTGGCTTTGAATGCCACTCTTTTTGTTGGTAGAGAAGATTCCTCAATTGGCTTTCTTCTGTTGAGGTCAAACTCATAAGCTTTGAGTTCAGAGAAGACTTGCTGCATGGGCATGGTGGAGAGATCTTTAGTATTCTGCATCATTACAGAATATACATCCCACTTTGGAGTGAGACTTCTTAGAATCTTGAGTGCAATTTCTCTCTTGGAGTACACCTTGCCCAATGAGTTGATCTCATTCAGTATGTCAGTGAATCTACCAGCAAATTTGTCAATGGACTCTTCAGACTCCATTGTGAATTGTTCAAACTTCTTCACAGCAACTTGGAGCTTATTCTCCTTGATTTTGTCAGTGCCCTCACACATTTCAGCAAGGGTGTCCCAAATTTCTTTGGCTGTTGTGCAGTGGTAGACTCTCCCCATTACTGCATCTGAAATTGTTTGATAGAGGGTGTTCATTGCTAGATAATTGAGATTATGTCTCCTTCTCTCTTCAGTGGTGAGATTATCTTCATCTTTGGGGATCTCCTGCCTTGTATCAGCTCTTTGAGCTTCAGTAATTCTGGGATTAGCCTGGGTAAATGTGAATGGACCCCTAGTGATGACTCTTAGCATCTCATTATGTAAGCATGCAAAATGAACTTTCATTCTGATTTTCCAGAAATCATAGTTCTCAATTGAGAACATGGGCATCTTATGGTGAGATATGTGATTGACAGGATCTGGAGCCATATTGTTGATGGTTTCCACAGCATCATGAGGAACAACAACATTATTGTTGTTGTTGTTGTTGTTGTTGTTGTGGTTGTTGTGGTTGTTCCTTGCCATATCTCATATAAGATGGGTTAGATAACAATTGTGTTAAGAATTCAAAGAGATCAGTTCAGTGACCACATTTAAGATATGTTTTTGAAAATCAAAATGAATTTTCAGAAGCAGTGGTCTTTGAACCCCTGCTCTGATACCACTTGTATGGGGGGGGGGGGGAGAATACACTTATATGCAAATCTTTTTCAATTTTAAGCAAAACAGACTTTCAGTAAGGTTGTCCTGGACAACTCTTCTGATATGTATAACTTTCAGAAGATAATTAAACTACTAAGCACTATAGAGTACTTAGTTGAATAACTATCTAAATAAGTTATAAGTGCAGAATTATGGTTGGCCCTTATGTTTAAACTCCTTTTAATTCTGAAATCTTTATCTTAACACTTAAACTGCTTTTTAGGGGACTTGTCCCAAACCAGTTTTGCACAACTTGAATGTATATCTTTTGAAGATTAGTTTGTGTGCAGTGTATGAATGTGTGTTTGAATGAAATAACTTGTAAGTAAACAATACAAGAGTTTATAGTGGTTCAGAGACTCAAGCTCCTACATCCACTTTCCCTGATTTAACAGGATAATTCCTTCACTCTTGGAATTAACTTGTTTTATAGTGCCAAGGTGCATTTGATCAACCACACCACTCTTTGGTGCCTTGATCCCTAGGAGTTCAGAGTCCTAGTACTCTCTCTCAACTCAGAACTGAACTGTTCTTCTCTTGACAGTCAGTTCCTTACACTTCTACTACAACAATCCTCTAATCTTTCCTTGAAAGGTTTAAGGGTTGATGTTGGTTCCAACTAGGTGAGATATCCTTTACAATTGAACACTGTGTATAGGATATGATATCTCTCTAAGCTTTGAATGTTTTACCATAAGGTTCAACTTAGAAGAAGTGTTTGGAAACTAAGGATGTTCTTAGAAAGCTTGAAGGCTTATGAGCTTGTAGTTTCCTTTGAATTCCAGGATAGTTGGATGCCTTCAAATGGTTTCCAC
Organism: Galeopsis tetrahit; assembly: GCA_963675135.1. Lineage (NCBI taxonomy): Eukaryota > Viridiplantae > Streptophyta > Magnoliopsida > Lamiales > Lamiaceae > Galeopsis > Galeopsis tetrahit. Next base: position 44,870,974 of record OY776131.1, read on the forward strand.
ACTTCTATATTTATAGAGCAAATTGAGGTTATGTCCGTTGGAGAGACAGCCTCAAAATGCCTATATATGTCTTTCTTGAACTTTGCAACTGGAAGACAGGTTCTTGAAAGTGACATGTCCTTAATTTGGGAAGTAAACGACTGTGAGCTTCTTGTCTTCACTTTGATGCACTCTTCACAATGTCTAACTTGAAGATTCACTTGATCAAACATGGACATCACTTCTGATCATTGGTTCTATGATAAGGACAACTTTCCTTATTATCTGGACAAGTCTGCTTATCACTTTCAGCAAACTTGACTTATCAGCAGTGTTGACATAACTCTTTCAGATGACTTGGCTCTTTAACTTCATTGATCATCACTTGATGGTTCTTGAGCTTTTATGCTTCCACATCAGTGATTTTGACCCCATCAGCACAGTTGGCCTTTGCCTTAGAATAATTCAGGTTCAAGTGTGCTTTGGTCAATCCTGCTGGACATCTCCTCTGAACTTGACATACACATCAGCAGACTTGATCTTCTTGATGTGTTCTTCTTATTTGATCATCATGGAGGTTGTCTATCTACTGAGCTGACTTGATCAGCACAGTTAGTCATTGAGCACTTTCAGCAGTCTTGAGATCAATTTGATTTTGAGCCTTGAAGGAACTTGATTCTTGTATTTTTTAAGCATGTGTTCCCCCTCAACTTGTGCATCTAAATAAACTAAGAGTTGTCTAACATACCCGCTTCTCAACTAGCCTGATCTACATGTTCATATCAATTTGACTTAACTATTTGGCATGTGTTAAGGGGTTTTGGTATCTTAATCAAAATTCTCATTTTATTCCCAACCTTTTTGAACATCATATTCATGTGAGAGGTTTTCAAATTTAGCTTGAAGAATTTTAATTTTAAAATCCTTTCTTTTCTGAGTGAGTAGTTGCTCATCAAGCTGCTTTTGTTGGTCAACTATCCTGAGAGTAGCTTCTTCAAGTTCTCTCAAGACTTGTTTATACAACTCAGTAGACTTGACATTTACTACATTCTCAGCTTGAGAAAGTTTTGTAATTTTAGCATATAACTCTCTCACAGCTTTCATGAAGTTCTTGCAATCTAGTGAAGTCTTCCATCAACTTTCCAAAGGATAGTTTCAGGTTGACATCACTAGGTTCCAGTGAGTGAATGGATGATGAACTAGATGTAGGAGATACCTCATCATCTTCAATGGCCATGTTGCACACATCATCATCATCACTGTTACAGAATAGTCCATCATCAGAAGAGTTGAAGCTTTCATCACTTTGAGACTCATCACCAGCCATCATTGCTTTTCTATTGGTGAATCTTCTGTCTCTTTTGGCTTGCCTCTCCTTTCTCTCCTTGGAGCTGAGCTCAGGGCAATCATACTGAAAGTGCCCCTTCTTTTGACAGTTGTAGCACAGGTCTTCATCATCATCTTTCTTTGAATCATCTCTTCTTCTAGATGATAAAGGTTCAACTCTGTTGGACTTTCTCCTATCAGAGTACTTGTCCTCTGATTTTCTTTCTTCAGGCCTTTTGTCCTCAACCCTGGCTTCAGGAGAGTTGTACCTTCTCCTGATCTTGTTGTCTTGGTAGAATTTCTTGTATCTACCAAACCTTGAGTTTTTTTCAAACCTTCTAGCCATGAGGGCTAGCTCTTCCTTCATTTCAGCCTTAGAGACTGACTTTGATGATCTTGGAGTGGACTGCATTTCTGGTTCAACAGCTTTGGCTTTGAATGCCACTCCTTTGGTTGGGGTTCAGATTAGATGGAGATGGTGATCTGAATGAGGTTGTTGAAGATGTTTGGAAAGCAGAATTGAAGAATGAGATCCACATTACTCATTTTCAAATATATTTTAAGGTGGATGATATGCAGCACCATGGCCAGCAGGGTGAAGAATGTAGGGTATGGATGGATATATTGGATGCTCTTCAACCCCATCCAAATCTCATTCAACTGGTAATCAAGAACTACGGGGGCTCCAAACTTTCGCAATGGATTGTCTCGCCTCTCAACCAAATAAAGGACCTTCTTCTCATAAATTGTAAACACCTGGCGTCATTGCCATCCTTGGGAAAACTGCCGTGCCTGGAAAAGATTTGTCTCTATGAAATGGAAGCAATTGAAGTTGTGGGACGAGAATTCTTGGGAATAAAAAGAGGAGAAGGAGGGGGAGATGTTATTGCCTTTCCCAAATTGAAGACGCTGCACATAAGATGGTGCTTCAAGTGGAAGGAGTGGAAGGATATAGAAGAAGAAGAAGAAGAAGAATCAGCTAATTCCATAATATTAATGCCTTGTCTTACCAATCTCAAAATCCAATTCTGTCTAAGCTTGAGAATGCTGCCACATCGCCTGTTGCGTAAGTTGACATCGTTGAAGACATTGGATATATCTGGCTCAACGGAGCTACTACAACGCTACGGGGACAAGGATGGTTCCGACTGGAACGCCATATCCCTAAATAATCCTCACCTTCAACTCATTTCAGACACCTTCGGCTTCGAGTGATGCTGCTGCTGCACCACAGTAAGATTTTATTTATTTTAGTTTGTGCAAACTTTGAATATAATTACTGTTTTCCTAACCAATAAAGAACTAAATATTTCAATGAATTATTGATTAGTAGTTGTGTTAACTGAAGCATTTCTTGCAACAAGCAGACTGGATTGCTCTACGTTTGCAGGTGTTATTTGTGATGATGGATTTTATGTCTTGTCTATTATGAACGCGGTGTTGGTTGAGATGTTTACCTTAGAGGTCGTAACTGTCATTCATTCATTCAACACTTAATGTTAATTAACATTTAACACGTGTATTTATGTAAATTTACCTTATGAAAACTACTCGTAAGTTTTGGACCCATGACAATTAAGAAAAAATATGATAAAATAAGTATATGTATTAGATGTGATGTAATTGAGATAAGAATATAATGAAATGTAGAAGAATAAATAGTTATTATTGAAACAAGGGACCTTCTACATGTAGTTAGAGTGTCGTATGGTGTCGTATGACTATTGTAGTCAATTAAATCTGAATCATTAAAAATTAAATCTAAATGGTTAAATTTGATGACCTGTTATTTTTTATACTTTGTGTTGAAAATATTCATCGTATGTGTCGTATGGTGTCATACATTGATTTTTTTATATTTAATTTAATTAATTAAAATATATAATTATAAAATTACGTTTTTATCCTAATACATTAAAATATTATATTTATTAATTTAATTAAAATATGTATTGTTAAAATTATCTATTTACCGATATATTATATTATTAATAAAATTAACAAATCAAATTAAACTAAACTAAAAATCAGAATAAATTAAAATAAAATAAACTAAAATAAAAATTCTGGTTCTTGAGATCCGTCGCCCCCTGCTGCTGCCTACGCCACCCCGCCCCGCTGTCCCGACGCTGCCTCTCCCCGCCATTAATGTTGTTATTAATTTGTAAGTCTTGTGAAACTGATTCTTGTTAATAATTCGTAAATGAATTAACATTGTGAAATTATTAAAATTGTGGTTGAGTTGTTGAGTAGTAATTATTTTTTAAACTGTCCCAAATCAAATAGAAACTTAACTGCTCAACAAGTGTTTGACAAAATGCCTCAAAGAACTAGAATGAACTTTTTACCTTATTCAATCCCTTTAAAATTACATTTTTTTTCTTTTTAAGTCATGCATCTACATAAGACCATAACTCTCAAAGTAATTCTATTCTAGTTATCTTTTGTGTCAATTCAAGTTTGTGACTTTTAAAGCTACAAACTTGTAGTGATGATGATACATGTCTTGATACAGTAGAAACAATAAATTTCTTGCCTCCCATACAAATAACATTTTACAATTCCAGCATGAAGACATATGTAGAAGATATCATGAATTTATTGTGGTGTGATTTAGTGAAAATTACTATGAAGGGTGTTGTTTTGGGTCCAAGATTTGGTTGTCTAGGCTGTTTGATGTTGAATTTTCAAGGAGGAAGTGGCTATTGACGTTTTAATTATTTTTGCACGTTTAATGGTCGTTTATGAAGTTATGTTTTTTTAACACTCACTAACTTAATAATTTTTCTTTATCAGACATCCAGAATATAAAATTGGGCGATGTCTAAATAAGAAGAGCAATATTGATCTAGAGAATGATGAAGATCTCAACAAAGATGATGATTGTAAAAACGTTAATGTTGGTCCTGAAAGGAGTATGGTACAAGTGTATGGGGGGGGGGGGGGAATACACTTGTATATGCAAATCTTTTTTCAATTTAAGCAAATCAGGCTTTCAGCAAGGTTGTCCTGGACAACTCTACTGAGTATGTATAACTTTTTTAAGATAATCAAACTACTAAGCACTATGAAGTACTTAGTTGAATAACTATATAATTAAGTTATATATGCGGAATTATGGTTGGCCCTTTATATTTAAACTCCTTTTTAATTCTGAAATTCTTTCTTAACAATTAACTGTTTTTCAGGGGACTTGTCCCAAACCAGTTTTGCACAACTTGTGATATAAGTCTTTTGAAGATCAGTTTGTGTGCAGTGTATGTATGTGTTGCTTGTATGAAAATACTTGAATGTAAACAACACAAGAGGTTTATAGTAGTTCAGAGACTCAAGCTCCTACATCCACTTTCCCTGATTTAACAGGATAATTCCTTCACTCTTGGAATTAACTTGTTTTATATTGCCAAGGTGCACTGATCAACCACACTACTCCTTAGTGCCTTGATCCCTAGGAATTCAGAGTTCTAGTGCTCTCTCTCAACTCAAAACTAAACTGTTCTTCACTTGACAGTTCTAGTTCATACTTCTACTACAACAATCCTCCTAACTTTCTTTGAAAGGTTTAAGGGTTGATGTTGGTTCCAACTAGGGTGATATATCCTTTACAATTAAGCACTTGTGTAAAGGGTAGGATATATCTCTAAACTTGAATGTTTTACAATAGGTTCAGGCTTAGATGAAGTGTAGGAAACTAAGAATATGTTCTTAGAAAGCTTGAAGGCTTGTGAGCTTGTAGTTTCCTTTGATTTGCAGGATAGTTGGATGCCCTCAAATGGTTTCCACACTTCTGTATTTATAGAACAAATTGAGGTTATGTCCGTTGGAGAGACAACCTCAAAATGTCTATATATGTCTTCCTTGAACTTTGCAACTGGAAGACAGTTTCTTGAAAGTGACATGTCCTTAATTTGGGAAGTAAACGGCTGTAAGCTTCTTATCTTGACTTTGATGCACTCTTCCCAATGTCTGACTTGAAGATTCAGTTGATCAAACATGGACATTACTTCTGATCATTGGTTCCATGATAAGGACAACTTTCCTTATCATCTGGACAAGTCTGCTTATCACTTTCAGTTGTATTGTCCTTTCAGCAGTATTGGCATATCTCATATCAGAAGACTTGGCTTCTTAACTTCACTGATCAATACTTCTAAGCATCCATACTTTCATATCAGTGGTTTTGACCTCATCAGCACAGTTGACTCTTGCCTTAGAATATTTCAGGTTCAAGTGTGCTTGGTCAATTCTGCTGGAAATCTCCTCTGAACTTGATATACACATTAGTGGACTTGCTCTTCTTGATGTTTTTCTCTTAATAGATCATTAGGGAGGTTGTCTTGCTACTGAGCTGACTTGATCAACACAGTTGGTCAGTGAGTATTTCAGCAGTATTAAGATCAATTTGATTATGAGCCTTGAGGGGACTTGATTCTTGTAATCTTCTAAGCATGTGTTCCCCCTCAACTTATGCATCTAAAATAATTATGAGCTGCTTAACATACCAGCTTCTCAACTAGCCTGATCTACATGTTCCAACATTCTTGAAACATGTTCATTCAATTTGACTTATCTATTTGGCATTTCTTAAGGGGTTTTGGTACCTTAATCAAAATCTTATTTTATTTCCAACTGTTAATTAATGTTGATCCTACCAAAACAATTAGTGTTACATTTTTTTTTTATGAATATTGATCATATGTATTTCAGGAATTTTATTGAATTGCAGTTTTTTATTTAAAAATTAATTTAATATTTCTTGTGTTGTTTAATCCACGTCATAAGATACGTTTATGCTAAAATTAAGTGTGAACAATAATCATATTGAATTGAGATGTGACAGATTAATCTTTAAAAAAAATGTTACGGATGAAATGCATTTTATACGAATATGAGAAAGTTGTTTGTATGTCGTGCATTACTACTTTATTTGTGGCTCGAGCACGTGAACAAGAAAATAACATTTTTTTGGTTTAGACGGTTTATTGAATATCGACCATGCAACCAGGCACGACTGTTGAACCGTACGTACGCAGGCACTACTAGAAAAGTACCCCTTTAGTCACGCTTACTTGGTGACCGTTTTAAGTAACCGTCACTGTATTGAATATATAAAGACGCTTCCAATTTCTAGTACTACTTAGTGACGCCCTAGTGGTTCGGGGCTCCAATGTTTGTGTATGTAAGGTCCTGGGTTCTACTCCCAGTTGTTGGGTTTTTTTTTCTTTAACTTTTTTTTCCATAATTTTTCCTTTAATTCTAATTAATTTTTCCTTTAGTCCCGCTGGTTTTCTTTCTAATTATTCTCTAAAGAGTTTTCTCCATTCTCTCATCCTGCCCTAATCCCATCATTTACCGCCGATCCAATCGCCAGAACCAGAAATTCCGGAATTCTCCCCCACCGAAATTGACGACGGCGACGACGATGATGAGAGAGGAGAAGAAGGTTAAGCTCGTTGTTCGCTTGCCTGAGTCGGAAGAGAACAATCAGAAGCACGAGCGGCATTCTCGAGACAACGATCGGCATTCTCGAGACGACGATTCGGCGTCGGAGTCGGCTTCTGATTCCGGCCCGGAGTCTGAGGATCAGCAAACGCATGCCAAGAAACGCAAGATCAATGTCGTTGATTGCGGATCTGACGATGCCGTTTCTCTTCAGGTAGAAATTTTGTGGTCTGAAACTTTGAATTTGGGAATTGAAGGAGAATTGGGTGTGGGTGCGTGTCAATTTTGGTGGAGAAATTGAATTTTTGTATGAATTGTTCAAGTTGCTCGGAAATGAATGTTTTCTATTTTGGGAATTCGGCTTTTTTAAGAAAAAATTGCAGGATATTTTCTTCGTGGATGTTATTCTCTCCCACTCACACTTCAGCCTACCCGCTGGTCTTCCTTCCTAAATTGTGGGAGGGAGTTAGCCCTAATCTATAATTTATACCAATCGAACAAATTAGTGTTTCAGAAAACACCAAGAATCGCTCAGATTTGTCAATTAATTTTTGTTTAGCGCAAAATTCCTTTGTCGTTATTCTTTCTTTCTTTTGATTTTCTACTATTTTGTTCTTCTTTTTTGTTCGGCCATGGTCGTATTTGATTTCTGTTTCAGTTTGTTTTTATTTCACGCTCTGATTTAGTGTCTTGATTTTCTGTTTCAAATCCACGAGTTACTTGTCCCTAAAACACCAAGAATCACTTAGGTTTGTCTAATCTTTCTTGTTTAGTAAAAATTAGATCCGAGTTTATTGCTGGGCATTCTTGAATCTTAATCAACTTAGATTTAGTTTCTTGATTTTCAGATCCCAATGGTTTATTGCTGTGTATCCATTTAGAAATAGTGGCGGAATTATTGAAGATTAAGGGTGTACTATTGCACCCCCAAATTCAAGTAACTTTACCTGATATCCATAGTCTAAAGGAGTTTGTTTCATTTAATTTTCTCTTGCTCTGCTTTGTTTACCAAATTCAAGAAACTTTATCCAGGGCCTTCTGGACATTCTTCTTTGAGTTTTCATTTATTACCTTGATTGTGTGTGTCTTTTTACTCAGTTTTTTTTTTTTTCTAAATATTAGACTAATCGCAATATTCTTTTCTTTCGGCATTTGTTGTTGAATTTCATACACGGATGAACAACTATGTCTGTGTGTTCGTGTATTTTTCCTCAGGTTCATCTATTGTCCTAGGAATATGTCTCTGCAAATTTCCCTCTTCCTCCAGTACGATAGTTGCAAAATTCAAATTAATTTTACATGGCTTAGTTACAGTTGCTAAGTCATAGAGAATGTCAATTAAACTAAAGTGAAATATGATTGCAAACACCTGTTTTCAGGTTTTAATAAAGTGAAAATATATGCACTAATTTTTATTATATATCATGTCACACCAAATTATTTTACTCTTTTCACCCATGTTTAATTTCCTCGATCCATTGTGTTTGATGATCATGCACACTGATTATTGCTAGTAGGTCTATGGTTAGTTCTTGGTTTATTTTTATACCAGGATTACTATTAAGCATGAAGGAAACGTGATAGGCACAGGTAAGTGTTGTTTCATGTGCTTCTTTGCACCCTTCAAATTTTTCCTTTTACCAATATATTAGTTATTTGTTGTTTCATTTGCTTCATTATACAATTATGTCATCTTTTTTGTTAGGCGGCTATTCAATTGTGATGTTTCTCATGTCATTTATTGATGAACTCCAGTTTAGCATGTGTTGATTGTTATGGATCAACGTGTTCATACTTATTTGAAGTGGCTTCAACTTTAGGTTTAATCATTATTGAATTTATTCGCATGAGCTGCTGTTAATTAGATGTTGATTACTGCCATTGCTAACCATTAATTTATACATGAAAATATTATCTATTTTTTTTAAACATCGTTATTATTGTTGTGCTTGTTAAATGGTTTAGTACTCTCTTTGATATCTATTTTGTCAAGCTCTGAATTCACATCAGGATTTCAAGCATTTCTTCTTACGAGTAATTTAATTTGGCAAATTGGCTAAAATCTATTTTCCATATTCTAATGCAGCGGGAAGATTTGGTTTTTTGTTCTTTAATGTGTCTCATTTTTTCATCTGTGATACATCAGTTGGGTTGGATGTTGTTATTCGAAAGAAAAAGTGATGGGTGTAGATATTTATTTTGCTAGCACAAAAAATATTGTTGGAAAGCAGTAACCTCTTGTCAGTCTATTGTAATAAATTCTGGGTTTATCTATTTGCAGTTTAAATCCTGAAATTCTGGGCGAACTTCTGCGATCAGGTTTGCTACTCTTTTAAATTATTTATGTAATAATCTACTTGTTTGATGCATTTATTTGTGCAACTATATTACTAGTACTAACGCCAGAGGTTGTTAAGCTAAACCAAATCATTACGTGCTCTTCTTAGGTCTTTTAAGCAATGTGCTAATATTAGGTTTTTTTTTTCTTTTTTTTTTTGTGAATCTGATTCCATTTGGGAATCATGTGAGTTTGATATTGTAAAGCTGTCATTCATTGTGTGTATGATTCAAATTGAGTGTCTTGGAAATTGGACTGATAAGTCATTTGGCATAATGCTAGATTTTTTTAACATGTTGGAGTAAAGGTTCTTTCAAAACGCACGCGTGTATGTGAATGGTGTGAAGTGAAAATTATTGTTGCCATTGAATATGAGGAACCATTAATCCGGAAATTTGGAGGTGTTAAAATTATTGGGCAAGCTATAGGACGTAGCATTGCTTTGGCCAAAGCATCTTGTAAGTTTGATATTATTTCATTTCATTTATTTTAGTTTAGTTTTTTTTTTTAAATTAAGTATTATTAATTTTCTCCTTCGTTTATTATTATAGGTTCAAGTGGAAGATGCAAGATAAAGATTGCAACATGATTTTACCACGCATAGTTTAGGTGAAATTTATCTTTGAATTGAAAATTTTGATTTTTTTTATCTGTGTCTATTGGACTTGATAGTTATGTGTTTGATATTAGGTCTAAGTTGAATTATTTTAAACTTTGATAGTTTTGTTTACAAGTAATGACAATTTATTATTATATATTTGGTTATTCTTGTTTTGGAGGTTTGATGATATTTTATTACTATAATATAAATGAATGAATGGAACTATAAAATTATTATATATGCTTTTACATTTTTTGGGTATATGTATAACCTACATTAAAAAGCGTCTCTAAATTTGGTAGTTTAGTTATAAAAGCTTTGGTGATGCGAGAAAGCGTCAATAAAACAAATTGTCGTGACGCTAGTTAGTGTCACCAAATAATGTTACTATGACGTATAAAAGCATCACTAAATGAGGTGGTTAAGTTAGTTATAAACTATTTAGTAATGTGAGAAAGCGTCTCTAAAGTACACCATCGTGATGGTGGTTAGCGTCATCAAATAATGTTACAATGATGCATAAAAGCGTCACAGTGAAAATTTAATGTGATGTTTTTTGAAGCGTCACTATACCAATCTATAAAAACGCCAAATCAGGTGACGCTTTGCCAAAACGTCACTATAGCGAAAGCGTCACAAAAATTAGTTTTTAGTGACACTTTGGAGCGTCTCTAAAGTGAGCACTTACAACACATTTTTTGGATTGCACAGTTTACTGAGTATCGACCGTACAACCGTGCAAGTGAGTACTTCTAGTACATGTTTTGATTTACACGGGTGACTGAGTATCGACCGTGCAACCGTGCACGACTGTTGGATCGTGAAAGTGAGCACTTACAACACATTGTTTAGATTACACTGTTTACTGAGTATCGACCGTGCAACCGTGCACGACTGTTGAACCGTGCAAGCGAGTACTTCCAGTACATTTTTCTATTTACACGGGTGACTGGGTATCGACTGTGCAACTGTGCACGACTGTTGGACCATGCAAGTGAGTACTTACATTACATTTTTCTATTTACACGGGTGACTGAGTATCGACCGCGCAAGTGAGTACTTACAGTACATTTTTCAATTTACACGGGTTACTGAGAATAGATAGTGCAATTGTGCACGATTGCTGGACCGTGCACAATCAAAATTTTCAAAATTATATTTATTTTTTCAAATAATTATATATATATATAAATTATTTATGATATTTTATTGTTACATCATATCTTTATCAACAAAATTAAAATTTACATCTTTAAAAATTTCTTCTTAATGGGATACACCACCAAATATAAATTTTCATATTCTACACAGTACTCGTATAAAATATCAGATGGATATAGGAGAATGGTCGGTAAGGTGTCGTTAGTGATGGTAACGACCTTCGTTCCTTTATAATGTCACACGGGTCGTTATCTCATTTTCGTGTGTCAAATATGAAACTAATTTTCCCGATGTCATCATTTTACAACTTAACATGTTTTTAAGAAGTGGATGACATGATTTTACTAAATTTAACGTGTTCGAAAATGATGCATAATTTGATTGATAAACAACACATGATTTATATAACCTAGAATATAGTGATCGAGCGAAATGGCCGATTATTAATCAGTGGTGTAATGTCTAATGAACATGGCAACCGAAAAGCAAATAATCACTCTACAACTTTATAATAATTGTATAACTTTCAGAACCCTATTTTAGACATGTTTAGAACATTTAGTGCATTTTAGATGTCATGTTCATCGGACAATACACAATTGATCAACCATAACCTCTTTCACATTGAAAAAGGCCGAAAAATAGGACAAGCGAGCAGACCCGACTGGGCGACTCGACCCGACCATGTCACTCGGCCATACTCATCGCCCACCCTTGCCCATGACTTTTGGCCGGGCGACTCAACCCGGCCGCCCCCTGCGCACGTATTTTGGCCAGGTAAGCCGACCCGTCCATGGCCGATTCACTAGTCAACTCAGTCAACTGGACCGAGTTAACTCGCCCAACTCGGCCAAATTGACTCATTTTCGGGGTTTTTTGTGAAATTTCTCCACTTTTTAAAGTTTTAATTGCAACGCAACCCCCGAAACTTACCCCTAAGACTCCAAGAGTATAATTTATAAATACCATATTTTCATATATTTTTTTGCCATTCTTTACCCTCTCCACAAGCAAAAACCCACATAGATACACACACTGCAAGGTGTTTGGCATTTTCTCCTTCATTTCTTCATTGTTTGGAGCAATACTTGGACCATTGACTTTAAAATTCTAGTCTCCTTCTCTTTCCTTTATCTTTTATTTTATTTTTGTCATTTAATTTTGTAACAGTTTAGATAATGTTGGTTTGGTTTTAGGGCTATGCTAACATTACTTTGGAAGATATTTATGAATTAATTTCTTGTTTATTTGATGTTTGTGTTGTTTATTTCTATTTGAATGCTTAATTTTCATTGCCAGACATGTTGTCAATGACAATGATAATATGTTTTATTTAATATTAATTGAAATTGGATTGAGAAAACTTTTTTATTAATCGTATTTAAGCATTCCATCCAATTTATTGTGAGCTGGCTCGAGAAATGATAAACTATTGTGAGGATATTTGATGATCTTGAGAGTCTTTTTTAGTTATAATGTGCATGTTGGGTAGAGATACTAGTTTGAATAATATATCTCTTGGATTAATTGGATTGAAAAGATTTTTACTCCCTCCGTCCCACAACTGTTTGCACACTTACCTTATTTGTCCGTCCCACAATTGTTTGCACACAAAAGAAACTCTTTTATAAACCCCACCCTCACAAAAATATTTACATATTTACACAATATGTCATTACTTTTACACTCTTTCCAATCATCATTTTCACTTTATTCATATAACTTTGCAAAATTACCCCTCAACACTCCACTAATTACATTTTTTTCTTAAAAAGTGTGTCCACTTTGTGGTGCAAACACTTATGAGACAGAGTGAGTAATTCATTATTTAGTAATCAATCATATAGGAACAAACACAACACCACTTAAATAGGCTTTTAATCACAAATTAACCCCTTAGTGTATTGTGACATATGTTTGGAACCTACCTTCTCTTAATTGACTTTTATCTATATTTATCTTATTTTTGTGATTTGAATGAATTTTCTTTTGATCGAATTTTATTTTTGCTTTTTAATTGTTTACCAAGTCCGAATACTTGCACCCCTTGCCAATTGGCTAAAAGTAAACGATTATCATTCACTATAAATGAAAAACGTGCATCTGCAGTTCTTGATTTAGTGCATTGCGACCTTTGGGGTCCTGCTCCCATTACTACTTCTTCTGGTTTTCGTTATTATGTTGTGTTCGTTGATGATTTTTCTCGCTTTTCATGGTTGTATCCTCTCCGTGCAAAGTCAGATTTCTTCGCAACCTTGGTCACCTTTCACAATTTTGTGTGCAACCAGTTCTCCTCGACCATCAAGGTTTTCCAGAGTAATGGTGGTACGGAGTTCGTCAACAAAGTTGTTCTCAGCTTTATGGCCGAGCATGGCATAGAGCATCGTATGTCATGCCCATACACCCCTCAACAGAATGGTCGCGCTAAGCGAAAACATCGCCACATCATAGAAACTGGACTCTCTATGCTCTTTCATGCTCGCGCCCCATCGGAATTTTGGTTCGATGCTTTTGCCACTGCTATTCATCTCATCAACCGAATCCCGTCCTCGGTTTTGGGCGGCCTATCTCCATTTCAGTTCTTGTTTGGTATTGTGCCCCTTTATGGAAATCTCAAGACTTTTGGTTGCCGGGTGTTTCCTTATCTGCGAGACTATGTCTTGAACAAGCTGTCTCCTCGCAGTCGACCATGTATCTTCTTGGGATATAGTAGCCAACATAAGGGTTTTCGGTGTCTTGATCCTGGTTCATCCAAAAATTTTATTACTCGTCATGCTATATTTGATGAAGAGTGCTTCCCTTTTTCAGGTTCTCCTCGGCCCATGCCGACCAGTGCAGTGGTGTCATCTTTTCTGGACGCCGAGTCTGAATCCTCGCCTGAGTCCATTCCTCCCTCTACGACCATACCTTGCTCGGCATGCACCTCTGATTCGGGCGAGGAACCCCTTCCTCTGCCAGCCCCTATTGCGGAGCCACCTGCTCCCCCTAAACCGGTCGAGCAACCCCTGCCGACTATTGACCCTCCGATGCAGCAACCACCGTCCAGACACCAAATGATCATGCAAGCAAAATATGGAATCTTCAAGCCCAAGTATCCACTAAACTTGGCCTCCACTTCTTTAATTAGTGCCCTTACAGTCTCCTCGGAACCCCGTGGTTTCAAGACTGTTGCCAAGTCCCCTAAATGGCTGGCCGCCATGCAGGAAGAAATCGATGCTTTGCGAGTTAACAACACTTGGGATCTTGTTCCTCGCCCTCGGGATGCGAACATTGTTGGTTCCAAATGGGTCTTTCGGACCAAGTACAAATCTGATGGTTCCATTGAGCGGCACAAGGCCAGATTGGTCGCTCAAGACTTCTCTAACACCGTGTTATCTTGGCTCTCTCTGTTCGCTTCAACTGACCCCTTCATCAATTGGATATCAAAAATGCCTTTCTCAATGGCTATCTTCAGAAACGGGTCTTCATAGCTCAATCTCCTGGTTTCGTAGATCCTCGGCTCCCGGATCATGTTTGCAAATTGAAAAAGGCGTTATATGGTCTCGCTAGGCTCCCTTGGCCTGGTTTCAGCGGTTCAACTCCTTTCTGCTTGGCATTGGCTTCAAGGAGTGCAAATTTGATTCATCGTTGTTTTACTTATTTCAGGGCTCCTCGGTCATCTATCTACTCTTATATGTTGACGATATCATTGTTACTGGAAATGACCCTGCTACTCTTGCTCGCTTCAATACTCGAGCGAACAAGGAGTTCGCACTCAAGGATCTTGGTCGCCTTAATTACTTTTTGGGTTTGGAAATCTCTCACACCTCTTCTGGACTATTCGTCGGGCAGTCCAAATATGCTCGCGAGATTCTCGAGCGAGCAGAACTTCAGGATTCCAATCCTATTGCCACTCCCCTGGCCGCGGGAGAGACCCTGGTCAGCACTGGTGACCCATTCTCGGATCCGACCCTTTATCACTCATTGGTGGGCGCCCTCCAATACCTCACCATCACTCGACCTGATCTCTCCTTCTCGCTAAATCATGTCAGCCAGTTTCTCCAAGCGCCGACCAGCGGCCACTTCTCAGCAGTGAAGAGAATTCTTCGCTATGTCAAGCATACCATCAACTACGACCTTTCCTTCATTCGCCGACCAGACTCCTCTGTGGTCGCCTACTGAGATGCTAACTGGGCTCGTTGTGTGGAAACTCGTCGATCCACCTATAGTTATTCGGTTTTCTTAGGTGGTAATCTGGTGTCTTGAAGTGCCAAGAAACAGCCCACTGTTGCTCGCTCCAGCTGTGAGTCGGAGTATCGTGCCTTAGCCAACGCAGTTGCCGAGGTCGTTTGGCTAACCTCTCTGCTCCGCGAGCTATGCATTCCGTTGCCTGCTCGCCCTGTTCTCCTCTCCGACAACAACAGTGCCCTTTTTCTCAGCCAAAATCCAGTGGCTCACAAACGGGCGAAGCACATTGACATCGATTGTCACTTTGTTCGCGAGCTCATCACCTCTGGCAAATTGTCCACGCAGTTTGTTGATTCACGTGTTATACAACACTAGAATAAACAACCGCAAGTGTACGGCGTCTATCGTAGCGTGATAAGCACGAGGTCGGTCCCATAGGGAGGTATAGCGTAAAAATGTAGTTTGTTAACGAAGTTCTATTTAAACGGGATCGATAGATTGAATAGTGAATTACCCCTAAGTGTGCCTACCAAATTGCCACTAGTAAACAACTACAAGAGTAATATAAAAATCGATCAAATACCATGTGTATCAAGAAAACGAGAGGTAAACGGATGAAAATTCAATTAAGAGAAGGTAGGTCCTAAAACACATGCAATACTAATGAATCCATCTATGATTAACTATCTACTCAAGTGGTGTTCATGCTTTGTCTATAAGATTGATCACATAATAATGAATTAAAAGTTCTTTCGATCCAAGTAATTCAAAGGAAATATCACACAACTTAGTATCTCTACCTAAATTGTACAATAAAACTCAATCAAGCCCCTAAGATCATCACACATCTTCCTAATCATTGATCATCTTTCAATCTCACAATAAAATTAGGTCAAATGCTTGCAATCAATCAACCAAACTAGATTTCTCAACCTAATTCAATTAACTATGATCAACACATCACCATTGTACACTAATGACATGTTTTGCAATATAAACCAAGCATCCAAATAGAATTAAGTCACACAAACACCAATTAAGCAAAACATTAATTCATAAACATCATCAAAAGTATTTACAAGGCTCTAGAACCAAAAGTGTTCTAGCCAATCAACCACATACTCAAACTACAAAGAAAACTAAGATAAAAGCAATAAAAAGTGAAGAGAAAAGAAAGCTTAGACTATGGTGTGGTGAGGAATTGAATTCCCAAGCTAATGGTGGGCTCCTTGCATGAATTGATGGAGAATTGAAGAAGTGGATGATGGAAATCTCCAAGTGTGTGTGATTGTGTGTTAAGATGCTTGAAGGAGAGGTAAGATGCTTTTGAATTTAAGAAGTGGAGTATTTATAGTGTTGGGGTAGGGTTTGGGTGTGAGAATTGCAAGTTGGTCCCTTAAAAATGGAGAAAATACAAGTTTGGCACCGAATTTGGGTTGGCCCGGCCGGACGGAGTGTTAGTCGACCAACACAAAAAACACGGGGGAGTTCGCCCGGCCGGGCCAAAGGTTCGTAAGTTGGGGGGGTCTTGGGGGCATTCAGCCGCCCGGCCGGGCGAGTGATGCCACCCGGTCGGGCCATATCTTCGTATTCAGCCCCAGATTTGGCACGCGACCGCCCGGTCAGGCGAGTGATGCCACCCGGCCGGGACAAACCTTCGACTTTGGCCATCAATAATGTGCTCGGCCGCCCGGCCGGGCCAAAGTTTCGACTTTGGCTCCGTCCTTCGTTTTCGTCCTCCAACTTCGTCCCTCCGTTTCTTGAGCTTCCGACCTCTGATAGACTTGATTCTTTTGGCTATTCCACTCCATTTTTCGAGCTGGATCCAATGGTGCACTCCTCTTTCCCGTCCGATCACTCGTGGTATGTGTTTTGCTCCCAAATTCCATCGTTTTACCTACAAAATCGACAAAACACTACCTTTCTCTCATTTTGGCTAAAACAATCATATTCAATGCATAAATCAATGAAATCCACATCAAAATACGCTTCACATGTGCTTCTAAAACGTGTAAATTTCACCCGAATCATTTGTCCCCACACATCTACAGCTCGCCGACATCTACACGAAGAGCCTTCCTCGCCTGACGTTCGAGTTCCTTCGATCCAAGCTCTGCGTTTTTCCTCATCTCAAGCATCGCTTGACGGGGAATATTAAGGAATAGTCAAACATTCCTTGTACAGTATATAAGACTTGATTGTTGTATTTATCTTTTGTATTTATCTGTTCCTAAATTTATGTAATTAGGTTACAATGTAATTACCACTATAAATACAAGTTGGTAAATACTTATGTGTACCAATTGTAACTGGACCCAATTTGCTATTTACCCTCCTTTTTTTTAATAAGTCAACACTCCTTTCTTTTAGACACTTATGTGTACAAGTTACATAAATGTAACTAAATCCAATTTTTTATATGACCCTCTTTTTTATTAACTTTACCCCCAACTTTTAAAAAAAAATACATGTAAAAAACTATACTACCATTTTATCAATTAAATTAAAATACAACTCATTAAAATTATAATTATACACCGACTATCGAGTCACCAATTAATCACCACGAAGTCAAATATTATACTATTTTTTTAACTTTTAAAAAAAATATAAAAAAAATTGAAAAAAAATATGAAACTCAAAAATAAAATTATGTAATTTCAGTTTTTTTTTTTTAAAAAAAAAAGACCAAAATTTAGGAAAAAAAAAAAATTGAAAAAAACTAAACTAAAAAAATACATTTTTTTTTCTAATTTGGGTATAAATGTATGAATATGACATGCTCACTTTCTAGCTTTTTATTTTTACAATGATATCTGTTTTGTTACAAGTTTTTTAAAGTTGTAGATTATTGTTTAAGACTAATTAATAACATAATCTAATTGAAAAATAAAATTTATATTTAGAAACTTAAATGAGGGGAGAATTGGGGAAGAAACCCGCATAATATTGCATCAGCTTTATTATTTTCTTTGTGGTCATCGTCGTGTTGATGCATTCATATGTTTATTGAGTGTGATCGTATCTATTAATTGAATTGTGTGTTCATTGTGTTCATTCTTACTTTTGTTCTTCTTACTAGCTAGTTAATATCAATCTTTTAATATTGGTGTATTAATTTGCATGGTATGCCTGTAATTATGAATGTGTTAAGTTATATATTTTTTGTTAAGTATAATATTAGTTTAAATACGATATAGTATTAGTACGCTTATGGTATAGTACTATTTAATATATTGTATAGTACTAGAAATTACAGTAGAAACTCTTTAAATTAATACTCGATAAATTAATAAACTCTTTAAGATAATATTTTTGGCCGGTCCCGACTCGGGGATAGCGTGCTAAATTAATAAACTCGCTAAAATTATAAGATAATACATTTTTTGTAATTTCTATAGACCCCAAATAAAATATAAATTAATAATTCATTATATACTACCTATTACATGAATGATTTATAAATGTTTCTTAAAAAATGACTCAATTGTCTTTTGTTGAAATCAATTTCACCTTGAATCTCGTCTATAATTTTCCTTATCATTGTAAGAACTTCTTGTGTCATTTTCCCATAGCTCAACAATAGTTACTAAGAACCCATTCTTGCAATTGTTTTTTAATGAGACTTGGATTATCCTTGTTGTGCTTGCATAACACTACAAAAAAACAGAGATTTAGAAACGAATTAGATACCATAAACATTGTATCTAAACAGGTTAGAAACGAATTTTGGAACCATTTTCTATCTGTTCCTAATCGCATGGTATCTAATGTTAGGAACGGTTTTCTAAATTCCGTTTCTAATAAGAGACGGATTTGAGACCGTTTTTTCGGTTTATAATGAGACACGGAATTTGACACCGTATATTCTCGTATCTAAACGATGAACGACCCGTTTTATATCTGGGTCAAAATTCCGTTTCAAATGTCGTTTCGTCTCTAAATCCGTATCTAAACGATAAACGACCCGTTTTACAGCCGGGTCAAAAATCCGTCTATAATTTCGTTCTTAATTAGAAACGACGTTTTGTCGTCTCTAAATCCGCAAAAATCCGTCTTCAAGAGTTAACAACCCAATCCCCATTCCAAGCCTTTAATCCTCATTCCAAGCCCGAACCCGACCCGACCATCCCACCCTACCCTGCAACCACCCCCCTCTCCAATTATTTAATCCCCATTCCAAGCCTTAATCCCAATCCCACCAAGCCCGAACCCGACCCGACCCCACACCATCCCAACCCAAACCCACACCGTCCCAGCCCGAACCAAACCCGCCATCCCACCCCACAACCACCCCCCTCTCCAACTATTTAATTGACCTTTTTTTGGTCTATATGGGAATTGAACCCAGGTGGATAAGTGTCTATTATTAAGCATTTGCCACTAGGACAGATAACTCTTTTGTTTTATCTTTTAATATTAATTGTATATGTATATTAATTTATTTCTTTTACGTGTATTCAAATTGTAACTTTTAAATTTATAAATATAATTTTTTTTTTATTAATTTCTAAAAATTGTAATTACTCACCGCCGTCAATAAGCTGTAAAATATTAAGAACAATGCATAGTTTAGACACTTTATTTTATTATAATAGTTTAACATATATAATTAATTGATTAATTTGTAACTTTAAAAATATATAAAAAAAAATTGTTATTGAATAATTTCAATTGTAAAAGTCGATCTTACTTTATAAATTAAAATAAATAAATTAAATTACGTTTAATCTTCATCTTCTTCTTCTTCTTTTTCTTCTTCATCATATTCATCTTTGCAGCCTTTAAATCTAATCAATGATTCATTCATTGTTACGTGCACTCAAGTACGCCGTGTACTTGAGTGGACCTTGACCGGTCAACTGTTGACCGTTGATCAGTCAATGGTCAAACTATGAAAAAAAAATCGATTTGTTTTTTTGAAAATGTGTATGTTAGTATATTGAAAAGTGCATCATCGTTTTTTAATGAAAAGTGTATGTTACTATATTTCAAAAATTGAGTTTTAAACTTGTGACATTATGGTAAGGCAATTCAAGGACAGCCACTAGGGCTGTGATATCGCTGGATAGGTGCAGTAGTATACTTGACACACTTGAATGACAAAATTTATATATTTGTTCCTATACCATTTATATCTTTGTTCCTAAGGGGATAAATCACATTTGAACAATAAGATATCCTAGGACATCCCGCATATTCTAAAATTAAATTAAATATAGAAAAACTGGTACTACTTAATATAGAAAAACTGGTACTCGGTGCTAAAATTAAATTAAATATAGAAAAATTGGTATTAAATTAAATTTCAAAAAATTGAGTTTTGAACTTGTGACATTATGGTAAGGACAACCACTAGGTAGTAATACCGTGTACTTGAGTACACAGTCCTACCCAGGATAGGTGCAGTAGTATACTTGACACACTTGAATGACACAATTTATATCTTTGTTCCTATACCATTTATATCTTATCCTAATATTCTACTTTAATTACTACAGTCTTTATTGGTAGTCGATCTTCTTGATGCAAACTTGGATATATGAAATTTGTATCCAACGAGTCCTGAATGAATTCTGAATTGAGTACTTTAATTACTACCGTCTTTATTGGTAGTCGATCTTTCTTTCTTGATGCAAACTCGGATATATGAAATTTGTATTCAACGAGTCCTGAATGAATTCTGAATTGAGTCAATATTATCTTGAAATTTACTCAATGTGACATTGATTCAAGGTGTTTGCCTACTTGAATTTAGTTATGTGTACGTGTATGTGTGTTCTAGACGCATGCTGATTTAGTTATGTGTATATGCGTGTATGAGCATGATAAATCTCATTTTTATACAATAATTTACTAAATTAAATGATAATTGTAATTTATAGTAGGCGAATTGATAAGTAAATTGATATATTATAATAAAGGCTTGAGATGCACAACTTACCTCGTCAATTGGTAGAAAGAAATTCAAGAATTATTATCATTAATCCATATATTATATATATTGTCATATAATATATATTTCCATATAAAAGATATAGAATATATAACATAATATTATTATAATATCTATATTTATTATATAAACTTATTTTTTAAGAATGGACAAAAATCAAAATTGACATATTATTAGATAGGATTAGGTTTAATTTCCTTTAGAATGAATTTTTCACAAATTTAGTAAAACTAAATAAAAATAATTTCTATAAAAAGATTTTCAATTTTTATTTCAAGTTCATTTTGACACAAAATAATTTTTTATTTTTATCTCGATTGATCTTATCCCTTTTACTATACTATTTAGACTATTTTACCATTAGCAATGCTTCAAGTATTTATACTTTTTTCTAAGTGGATGATAGCATTATTTTTTAATCTAAAACTTTTTATAAAATACTATACAAGTTTCTTTATAAGTCTTAATAGTAGTTTTATAAAGATTTAGAAACTTTTAAAAATTATTGAATGACTTTTTTTTTTTTTAATCTAACGTTCATACAAAATTGATATACATACTTTGATTAGAGAATCAATTCTTGGAATATTTTCATTAGTTTATACTTTTTCTAAATTGATGATAGAATTATTTTTTAATCTAAATTTTTTAAAAAAATACTATACAAATTTAAAAAATTATTAAATGACACCTCCATTTTTTTAATCTACAAAATTGATATACGAGAATCAATTCTTGGAATATTTTCATTAGAAAATCAATTGATATATATATATATATATATATATATATATATATTGGCATATGGAATTGAAGATATAATATAATAATATTATTATTATAATATCTATATCTATCCTAAAATATATCTACATAGTATTATTCTAACATTTATATTTATCCGATACATACAAGATATATTAATTGATTTTTTTATTTTTTTTACTATTTATTAATTAAATAAAAGAGTAAATAAATTAATATAACTCCGTCCATATTCTCTCATTCTGAATTCTCTATATACATAAGTTTTTGATTTATTTTTTAATTTAATTTTATCATTTGACTAATTAGATACAAATTAGAGATGGTTAGATTTCGTATCCCAAATTTCGTGTACTACCTTATCTCGTTTTATATTGGGGAGAAAAAATTGATTGTTTAGAGACGGTGGTATATGTATCTAATCCGTATCTAAAACTCTCGAAATTGAAAGTCACGTATCTAGTCCGTATCTAAAACTTTCGAAACTAAAAGTCGTATCTAATCTGTTTATAATGAGAGACGGTTTTATTTTCGGTTTCAAATCTCGATTTTTTAACAAATCCGTATCTAATCCGTATCTATTAGAGACGGATTAGGTGTCCGTCTCAAAATTTCGGTATCAAAATCAGGCTTTTTTTGTAGTGTAATATTTTTCGAATCTCGTCGGTCATTGTTATTTTTTCCACACCTGTAAGATGAGAAGTCATGTTGTGTGTATGATTTGTTTGTGTTAGCATATTTTGGTCTTATATATTTATATATAAAATATTTTTTAATGTTCATAAAGTGATACAATGAACACACGAAGTATAATAATGTGGAAGATTGAAGGATTCTTTTAAATTAGGCTCTTCATTTGATATACAATAAATAATTACAAGTGAAAGTTTGAAAGAGTGTTTCTATAAATTAATAAAATATTAATTAATATATAAATTAATAATTAATAATTATTAATTTATAGATAAATTAATAACTCTTTTAATTAATATATTTTGATGGTCCCAAGATTATTAATTTATAGAGTTTCCATGTGCACCAAAACAGGTTTGGTGCACATGCTTTTGTCGTTATCCTCCCACTCTAACTTATTATCCCTTTTTTCTCAACTTATAGTTATAATTCCATTTTTTTATATTTATTAATTAATTTATTTATAATCTATTACTTTATTAATTAATTAATTAATTTACCATTATTAATTAATTACAGTTCTCATTTTTATCGACCAATATTTACAATTATTAATTAATTTACAATTTCCATCACTTAATTAATTAATTTAAAATTATTAATTAATCTATAATTTTCATTTTTATTTTGCTTATTGCTATCATTGTTAATTTAATTAATTAAAACGGGTATATTTAATTATAAATTGTACCGTTAAAATTATTATTAAAATTGAAAAAATGTTATTCTTATTATTGAAAAGTGGTAGATTTTGTTATTGAAAAATGTAATTATTATTATTGAAAAGTGGTAGATATTTTAACTGAAAAATATAGTTTTTATTATTCAAAGTGGTAGATATTTTAACTGAAAAATGTAATTCTTATTATTGAAAAGTGGTAGATATTTGAACTGAAAAGTGTAATTCTTATTATTGAAAAATGGTAGATATTTTAACTGAAAAATGTAATTTTTATTATTGAAAAGTGATAGATATTTTTACTGAAAAGTGTAACTCTTATTATTGAAAAGTGGAAATTTTGTTACTGAAAAGTGGTAGATATTTTAACTGAAAAATGTAATTTTTATTATTGAAAAGTGGTAGATATTTTAACTGAAAAGTGTAATTCTTATTATTGAAAAGTGGAAATTTTGTTATTGAAAAGTGGTAACTATAACCACTAGAACATTTATTACTTAGTTATATTTATTTGCCTTTATAAATAAATATAGGATTGACTTGTGCATTAGTGTGCACGTGCACACTGTCCACAGGAGACCAACTCAAAAATATTATTTAATATATAAACTAATATTATACAATATGTGAATTAATACTATACTATATTTGAACTAGTAACATAGAGTATGTGAACTAATACTATACAATATGTGAACTAATACTATACTTAATTTGAACTAATACTATACAATATGTGAATTAATATTATATACTATATTTGAACTAGTACCATAAAGTATGTGAACTCAAAACTCGAAAACATTAGAATTTGTACCAATATAAACTAATATTATATTATATATGAACTAATATGTAAAGTACTGCGGAGTAGTTAATAATATACCTGATGTGCCAAAAATTGCACGGATGGATTAGATATCCTTGGGGTCAGATATCCGAATTCCCGAACGTATATGAATGATTCGGGTACACTGCTTCCTCTGGAATGATCCTCCAAGAACCTGCAAAAGATACACCGGAGGGGACTCCGGTGCGGACACTCCGACGCTCAAGTCAGTATCGGTAATTCAGTGTATGGCAAGGACTGAAGAGTCCTTTAATTATCAATGAGGTTCTCAAAGGAAATCAGAATGTTGTTTGTAAATAGCGTAGTAAATCGAGTAAAGTTAAAGATCGTAACCTAGGAATGTCCCCCTATGTTCATCTATTTATAGCAGAAATATACCTGAGGGGAAGTTGGATTTTCCCTTATCTCGGTCTTACCTTTTTTGACTTGGCCTTACTATGTTGACAAAATCTCCCACTCTATTAATCCCTAAAGAATCGCAACTATTCCCCTAGTGGAATTCAACTGCCGGGAGAAGGAAGAATGAGTATTCCTTCATTCAACCTGAGCCCATTTTGTACGGGACCTTTCCGAAATCCTCGGTTTACCAATTCTTCTCAAGGACCAGGTCTTCCTCATATCTCTCCTTAGACGGAGCCCCCTCTGGAGGGACGTCGGGGCGAGATTCTTCATTCTGAGAGTACTCTCAAAGCTCGTATCTTCTTTATTTTATCTTATCCTCTATACACGTGTCGACTTCTTATCGAATGACAATTTTAGGCCGCATCATCTACTCCCCCCTACTCTCATAAAAGGAGTATATCTTTTGTGAGAGTAAGAAATTCAAGTGAGTTTAGCATAGTGGCATCTCTGGAGAGACGTGTTTTATTTTCGCTCCGGAGAGAAATTTTGGAAGAATTCTACTTCACAAAATTTTCCCGCCCACAGTTCCGAAATCGCTTCGACTTCCGCGCCTGGGTCCCACACAGTCGCAATTTTCTCTCTCTTGTTACCTTCTCGAGGAGAAGCCTCGGTTTTAGCCCCCTTTTCTTATTCACTTCACGCATCTTCCTTTCGAATTTCATCTTCTCGAAAGTTCCCCATTATTCTCCCTTTTCTCCTTCAGGCGTCTTCTTCCCCAGGTCTCCTCGTCGCCGGTCGCCCAGTCCGACTTCGTACTTCTCCTAACAAGGTAACCTAGCTAACTTCTTTTCTTTTTTAACACTACTTTGTCAATGTCTTCTCCTTCTTCTCCACCTAAGTCCTTCGAACCAAATCCTTCCGACTCAACCCCGTTTCCGATGGGGAGCCCTGAAAATAGAATTTCAACTTCTTCCCTAATCAACGATACCCATCTAGCCAGTCTTATTCAAACCCAAGTCTTTCCGTCGGAGTACACCCTCTGAATTCCTCGCTCAGATGAACGCCCCGATTTTCCTGGGCCCCGAACCCTAGCTTTTTTCGAAGCTCAAATTAGGGCAGGTCTTCGATTTCCTGTCCACCCCTATTTGGCCTCCATATCTACTCGCATGCAAATCCCCCTCAATCAATTCACTTCGAATGCTATCCGCACTATGATAGGGTTTTATATTTTGGTGAAGGGGAATGGCAGTGATCCTTCTGCCGAATTATTTCTGAGTCAACACTCTTGCAAGTTGAACGACGGCTTTTTCTATGTTTGTGGGAGAAGGTCTCGTGCTTGTAAATTCATGACAAAACTCCATGAAGAAGAGTCATCTTGGAGGGATTATTATATTTTTGTAACTAACCCCACCGATTGTTCGTTTCCCCACGAAAGTTGGATATATCATAATCCGGGAATACCTCTTCCTCCTCTGAAAACTTACTCTGTCTCAAACCACACTGTTATGACTAATCTCAATGCTCATGTCCGCCAACACGGTTTTTTTGATGTTCTTGGTATCTGCAAAAACCCTCGCATCCTCTCCCATTTTGGATTCTGTCCTCAAGATTTCCCCTTAGAACCTCGAGATGGTAAAAAATTCCCTGTTCTTATATTTTATTTTTTGCATGTGGCTATTTCTCTGAATTCTGAAAATCTCTTGGTTATCTGTAGCAATGATTTGGTTGACTCATATTTCGTGGGATGCCCCTGCTCTTGGGATGGTGAAGGCACCTGCATTGGCTGCCCCCGAAGACCTTCCCAAAGCTCCTCAATCTCCTGCTCCGGCTCTAGAAAGCTCTGTAAAGACCCCGGCTCCAGAGAGTTCTACAAAGGCTCCTCCTCTCCCTAGCTCTTCTACCCAAGTCCCAGGCTCTGTCTCTAGGAGGACTCGCTCAGCTACCAATGCTTTCTTCTCTGACTGCGGCACTTCTAAAAAGAAGATGGGAAAGACTGCTCGGGCTCCTGCTGAGAAAGGAGTCCCCCTTTCTACCTCCTACGAACCTCTTCAGCGCCTCATCAGCCAATGTCCTCCTCCTTCCAACACCGAGCTCTCCGACAAGCCTCTCCCTGAAGATCAACTGCTTCACGGCGCTCATCTTTTCTCTGAGATATTTCCCCTTATCTTTATGGCATCTAACTTCTTTATCTCTTAAACATTGTTTCTTCTCGTCATGCAGTTCGGCCTTGTCTACACTAAAATATTTGACCAAGGTGTTGAAATGGCTGCTGAGAATGAACTCCTTCGAGCTGAGGCATCCTCTTTTCAGTCAACTCTTAAGGGTGTCACCGCGGAGAAGGACAAAGCTCAAAAGCGAGCTCAAGCTCTGGCTGAGGAATTGCCTCTTCTCCGGGCTCAAAGCAAGCAGGAGGCAGCTAAGATTAAGCATCTGGAAGAGGAAGTGGAACGGATGGGAACAGAGATGAAGCGGATGGAGCGCGAATTGCCGGATGTTGGAGTGCAAGCCTGCATCAAATCCCTGTTTACCTCTTCCTTGGGTCAAGAATTCTTGGGGACTCTCCATACTCAGTGGCTGTCCAGCTTTTTAAAGAGCTCAAGCTTCCTATGCGCCATGGGGCCACATATTCCTCATTTCATCGATCACGGCTTCAGCAATTCCGTGGCCGAGCACTCATCCCCAGGGTTCGATGGGACCTATTCTCGTGCCTTCCGTCTGGACCAGCTTGCTATCCCTCCCAAATTCTTAGGGGATCCGGCGGAGAGTGTCGATAGTCCTTGGTGGTTGCCCGGAATGAGTCAGGCCATCGCCAAATTACAGGCGACCAAGGTGGGTATGGCTGATCTAGAGCCTCTGGAGCAGTTGGTCTATCCTTATGTCTCTGCCCCCAAGACTGTAACAGAAGCAGATGGAGAAAAGGGTGCTGAGGCTACCTTAGGAGGAGGAGAGGGCCCAGAGGAAGGGGGAGGATCTAGCAGTCATGCCGCTGCTGAGGAAGCTGTTGTTGAGGAGGTTGTTGTCGAAGGGGCTGCCACTGGAAAGGCTGCTTAAAATTCGTGTTTCCCTGGTTATAACAAACATTTTATCTTTTTGTTTTGCTACACTCTTTTAATTTCTGCTCATGATACTTGCTTTTCTTATACTCTGTAGGGGACCCCACACCCCTGGATATGTGGGGGTTTTTTGTAGTAATCATGTTAGCTTCATACTACTTGTTTGTTGGCATGTCTTTTCTTTTCTGCTTACATGGGCAACCTATAAGACCAGTAAAGAATATGGTGGAGGTGTGCTCTTTTCCTTCCCCCTTATTGGTCTTGTAGGTTGCACCATTATCGTCTCTTGGTTACATAACCTTCAAAGAATTTTCTCAAGAAATCCAGGGAACCTCTCACCCTTTCAAGGGATCACCTCTAGTTTCAGGTGGCTCGAGGAGGTTTTCCTTGACTTCTAGACTTCTGTCTATCTTTTCTTTCGTCTTTTAGACTGAGTCTTGGCAAATGATTTTGGCTTGCGAAATTTTTGTTTTCTAAGTAACCATCTTGGGTCTTGGTTATGGGGAGATGCTCCCCAGTTCTCCTTGGCCTCTGGGCCTCTAAGTGTCTCTCACTTTCGTTTAAAAGATCTTGATTCATAAAATCTTTTTTTTCATCGAGTAACCCTTTTGGGTCTTAAGTATGGTGAGGGGCTCTCCGTAGCTCCTCGGCCTCTAGGCCTCTAAGTGTCTCTCACCCTCATTCTTAAAAGATTTTGATTCATAAAATCTTTCTTTTCTTTTCATTGAGTAACCCTTTTGGGTCTCAAGTATAGTGAGGGGCTCTCCGGAGCTCCTCGGCCTCTAGGCCTCTAAGTGTCTCTCACTCTCATTCTTAAAATATTTTGATTCATAAAATCTTTCTTTTCTTTTCATTGAGTAACCCTTTTGGGTCTCAAGTATAGTGAGGGCTCTCCGGAGCTCCTCGGCCTATAGGCCTCTGAGTGTCTCTCACTCTCATTCTTAAAAGATTTTGATTCATAAAATCTTTCTTTTTATTGAATAACCCTTTTGGGTCTCAAGTATGGTGAGGGGCTCTCCGGAGCTCCTCGGCCTCTAGGCCTTTGAGTGTCTCTCACTCTCATTCTTAAAAGATTTTGATTCATAAAATCTTTCTTTTCATTGAATAACCCTTTTGGGTCTTAAGTATGGTGAGGGGCTTTTCGGAGCTCCTCGACCTCTAGGCCTCTGAGTGTCTCTCACTCTCATTTTATTATATTCATACATCATATATTCTAATAAGGGAAAGATAATCAAAACGTGATAACTCTGTATAATTCTTTTTCAAAAGGAATAAAGCTTCATTGATTAATATCAGTTTTCAACATAGGCCATAGAAAACCTACGTCGGTCTCATTAAAAACCTCTTTACGAAAAAATCCCAAAGGGGAAACCCGTAAAGAGGGAAAAAGAGCTCCGGTGAAGCTACTAAATACATTAAATAGAATATGAATTAATGCAAAAATCACAAATGGTCTCAAGACCTTACATTTTCTTCAAACAAAGAACCTCTTCAAATGGCAAACATTCCAAGGTCTAGCTATATCAACTCCCTCCATGCTTTGCAACCTATAGGCTCCTCCCTTCAGTACCAGTACCTGTGTGATTTTATAAGGCCCCTCCCAATTGGGCTCCAGTTTTCCCGTATTCTTTAGAGCATCAACTTTCCTTAATACCAGATCCCCCACTCTGAAGGACTCGGGATTACTCTTCGGTCATATGCAGCTTTAATTCTTCTCTTGTATCTCTCCGCACGTACTCGAACCATCTCTCTTTCTTCTTCCATTAAATCCAGGGCCTCTCTCATCAGCCTCTCGTTTTGATGTTCTTCGAATTGGGCAATTCGGTGGGACTGCAACACGGCCTCTGGAGGTATCACCGCCGCAGCTCCGTAGACCAGCTGGAAAGGGGATTCTCCAGTTGCTGTCTTTGGGCTAGTTCTGTAGGACCATAGCACATTGTCTAACTCGTTCACCCATCCTCCACCTATTTTCGTCAGCCTCGTCCGAATACCATCTACTATCGTTCGATTAGTAACTTCCACCTGCCCATTAGCTTGAGGATGAGCTACGGAGGTAAATCTTTGTATTATGTTTAGTCTTGTGCACCATCCTCGTACATTTTCTCCATTGAACTGTGTCCCATTGTCAGAGACCAGTATCCTGGGTACTCCGAATCTGCTGCAAATCTGCCTTCCCAGGAACCTAATCACATTCTCCTCATCTATTTTAGCTAGAGGGGCAGCTTCAACCCACTTGCTGAAATAATCCACTGCTACTATCAAAAACTTCCTTCCTCCCAGGGCTGGAGGTAAAGGCCCTACCAAGTCGATTCCCCATTTGGCGAAGGGACATGGAGAGTGCATAGCTCCCATTTCCTCTGCGGGAGTCCTTATCAGGGGACCATTTTCTGGCATTTTGCACATTTCTTTACGAACTCCTTAGCATCCTTTGTCATGGAGGGCCAGTATAAACCAGCCCTCAGGGCTTTCTTCACCACTGTTTTATATCCCTCGTGACTAGCTGCGTGCCCTTCATGAATTTCTTTAAGTGTGTACGCCGCTTCCTGTGTTGATATGCACCTCAGGTATGGTTGGGTGAATGACTTCTTATATAAATGCCCTCCGATGATACAGTATTTGATCCTAAGAGCTCGAGCCTCTCGGGTGGTAGGGGCATCTGCTTCCCTGGTGAGTTCTGTCCAGATATCTTTCCTCCAATCATCCCCTTCCTCGATGGAACCAATGGGGTTTCCAAGAGTCTCTCTTTCTGCTACCACCAAGGTCACCGTTCCCTGTCCATCAAATTATGTGGAGCTGGCAAGTTTGGAGAGGCTATCAGCCTGCATGTTCTCCTCTCGAGGTACTTGAATCACCTTACAATCTTGGAACTTGCCCATCACTTCTTTAGCCCGTTCCAGGTAAGCAGCCATTCTGTTATCTTTGGCTGCATATTCTCCATTTACCTGCTGAACAACTAATTGGGAATCGGAGTATAGAATTACCTTTAGAGCTCCCAATTCAACCGCCATCTCCATTCCTCTGATCAAAGCTTCGTATTCTGCTCCATTATTTGAAGTTATGAATTGAAACCTCACTGCAAATTGTAGGTCCTCTCCTTGGGGGCTCACTAGCACTATCCCTGCTCCACACCCGTTCAAAGTCACTGAGCCATCCACATATATCTTCCATCCCTCTGCTTCTTCTGGTTTGGTAGATTCTTGGATGAAATCAGACAAAGCTTGGGCTTTTATGGCCCTCCGTGGCTCGAAGTCCACATCATATTCTTGGAGCTCTATTGCCCATCTCACCATCCTTCCCGAGAGGTCTGCTCGGCCAATAACCTGTTTCAATAAGTAATTAGTGCGGACCAATATTTTATAAGAGAGAAAATATGGGCGCAATCTCCGCGTCGTAAATACCACGGCCAGAGCAGCCTTCTCGATTTCCGAGTATCGAGATTCAGCTCCTTGAATGACCTTACTGACGTAATAGATAGGATGTTGGATAGATCCCTCTTCTTTAACTAAGGTTGTGCTCAATGAGAATTCCCCTACAGAGATATACAGAATGAGAGTATCTCCCGGAGAGGGTTTAATCAGCTTCGGCAGCTGGGACAAGTGACGTTTCAGATCCTCAAAGGCCTTCTGGCATGTTTCATTCCACTCGAACTTGGCCCCTTTCTTGAGAATTTTGAAGAAGGGGTGACTTTTCTCGGCGGACCTGGCTATGAATCTACTCAACGCTGTGATTCTCCCATTGAGCGTTTGGAGCTCTTTCACGTTCCTCGGTGGCTGCATGTCCAGTACAGCCTTCACCTTAGCTGGATTCACTTCTATCCCTCTTTGAGTAACCATGTATCCAAGGAATTTCCCCGACTTCACTCCAAAAGAGCACTTGGCCGGGTTCAATTTGATACCATTTTCTCGAATTACCTGGAAAATCTCCTCTAGGTCCTCCACATGCTGATCTGCTTTCACACCCTTGGCCAACATATCATCCACATAGATTTCCATATTTCTTCCTATTTGTCCTCGAAAGACGGCGTCAACCATTCTTTGATATGTTGCACCGGCGTTGATTAACCCGAATGGCATTCAGACATAACCAAACGTTCCACACGCTGCTATGAAGCACACTTTGGGGACATCTGAGGGGTTTAGCTGGATCTGGTGGTACCCTTGATATGCATCCATCATATTTAGTAGCTCGAAGCTAGAAGTCGCGTCCACTAACTAGTCTATCCTCGGCAGCGGATAATGGTCTTTAAGGCATGCTTTGTTGAGGTCTCTGAAGTCAATACACATTCTCCATTTCCCTCCCCCCTTAGGTACTAACACCGCATTGGAGAGCCATTCTGGGAATTGTACCTTCACCATGTGTCCTGCCTTTAATAATTTCTCAACTTCTTCTTTCACAATACTATTCTTCTCAACTCCAAAGTTTCGTAACTTTTGTTTCACCGGCTTTGCATTTGGGTCAACGTTAAGACAATGTATGGCTATCTCCGGAGGAACACCTGTCATGTCAGCTGGAGAAAATGCAAATATATCGGAATTTCGACGTAATGTAGAGATTACCTTCTCTGTCAGTTCAGGTCCCAGTTGGGTGCCTATCTTAGTGGCAAAGCCGACTTTTCCTAGGAAGAGCTCCACATTCATCAGCTCCTCATCTGTTTTAGCGTTTACCTGTTCAGGTACTACTCCTTCCACTTTCTTTTTCTTTAACTCAGGGTCGTCTCCTCTCGTCCTCTCCAGGCCCCTGGTTAAAGCTCTGTCTGCCATCTTTACGGACTCTGCATAGCACTTCCGTGCTTGATATTGATCTCCTCTCACTTCCCCCACTCCTCCAGCCGTAGGGAATTTCATTTTCATATGAAATGTGGAGATGACCGCTTGAAAGAGATTCAGGCTGGGTCTTCCCATTACTACATTGTATGATGAGGGAATATCCACAATGAGGAACTCCACTAGGTGGACCTTTCGAGCTGGAGCGTCCCCTAATCCTACCTGTAACACCACAGACCCAAATGGTTGGATGGCCCCTCCGGAGAAACCATATAGGGAAGTATCTACAGGTCGCAGCTTCACACTCAGCTCCATCCTTTTGAAGCACTCAAAAAACATAATATCAGCCGAGCTTCCTGTATCTACAAAGATTCGGGCGACGTCAAACCCAGCTATGTCTGTAGTGATCACCAAAGTGTCATTGTGATCCTCCTTAACTTCCTTTATATCCTCCGGCCCAAATTTTATATTGGGCGTCTCTGTAATGCGTCCTACTTCTCTTAGTTGACTCCCCTGTCCAGCTCTTAGAGCTCAAACACTCTGATTTCTCTTTCGGAAGGAATCTCCATCTGCGGGTCCCCCCACAATTATGTGGATTACTCCTCTTTTTGGCGGTGGAGGAGGCATATCTTCGGTTGCCTCCTTGGACTCCTTTTCTTCCGGTTTCCTTTCATGTTCCTTTCGCTTCTGCCCTCGAGGGCCCTGCCTGTCTCTAAATATAAGCTCCTTCAGGTGCCCTGCCTGGATCATCCTTTCAATTTCATCTTTAAGTGATAACATTGGTTCGTGTCATGTCCATATTCGTTGTGGAATCTGCAAAATCGATCGGACTTGGGCTTCTGCGGGCCCCGATTTCTGGAATAAGGGAATTTCAGGTCGGGATGATCTCCTGCTACCTCCAGTACCTCGGCAGGCTCTATTCTCAGGGGTGTATACTTCTCAAATCTTCCGCGAGGGCCGGAACGGGAGCCTCCAGATGGATTATTATTTCTCGTTGGACCGGAGGTCCGAGGGGCCTCTGGACTGGATCGTTTGGAGGGACCCTCTCTCCTTCTCTCTCGATCCTGTGGTCTAGCCTCCAGCCTTTTGGCTTTACGAAACTCGTCCAAGGTGAGGTATTTCTCTGCTCTGTGTAGTAACTCGTCAAAGTTCTTGACTGGCTTCTTGGCTAAGGAGGAGAAGAAATCTCCATCGCGCAGTCCGTTAGTAAGGGCATTGATTTTCACCTCCGGAGAGGCTGTAGGGACCTCCAGGGCTGCTTGATTGAACCTCCGGAGAAAGGCTCTCAAACTCTCGTTCTCCCCTTGCCTCAGATTGAAGAGGGTCAGAGTGGCGCGCGGCTGCCTCCGGGCACTTGCAAACTGATGGAGGAACAATTCACTAAACTCCTCCCAGGATCGAATGGTATTGGGTTCCAGCTGGGTGAACCACTGTTGTGCTGCTTTTGCCAATGTAGTCAGGAACACTCTGCATTTGATTCCTTCTCCATAGCGATGTAGTAATGCTACATTTTCAAATCTTACCAGATGCTCGTATGGATCCGCAGTGCCATCATACTCGAAGTTGTGGGGCTTGAAGTTGAATGGCAACTCATCCTGTAATATATTAGGAGAGAATTGACAACCAGAAACATAGGCGGACCTACCTACCCGACTAGTCATCTGTTTCCTCATATCTCTCATTTCCTTCTGTAGGGCCTGCAGCTGGTCGCTAACCGGCCCTGGGTATGTGTCATCCGTAATTTCCTCTACCTCAGGGAGCTCCACCTCTCGGGAGGCCAAGTCTGCGTTTCTTCTCATGTTCCGAGGGGGAACGCTTTTTTCTGCTCGGGAGGGCACTTTCTCGTCTCCTTCCACCCGCACTCCTGCATCCTTAGAAAACACTTGGGAGGCCCCTGGTACCTCTTCCTAGATTCTCGGAGGAGGTATTTCCGCATTCACTGGTACAACTCTTGGGGCTCGATCTCCCTGAGCCGCTAAAGCTCTCTCCACTACTTGATTAATAAGGGCATTCAATTGATCAGGAGAGACCAGGAATGGTTCCGAATTTGGAATTTCTCCATGCTGGGGACCTGAAGTTCGGGCCGCTGGAGCTTCTGCATTTTCTGCTACCTCATTTCCGACCGGTAGGGGGCGGTTATCATCGCCCAAGCCCGGGGCCAGTGTGTCAGTTGGTGTCAACGACGGATTTGATCCGGTAAGGGTATGAACTGGGTCTTTCCCTCGGCCTCCCTTCGATGTGGAATCAGATGGCAAAGAGGGATTTTCCCCTAGAAGAGTTTTCTTCCCTGAAATGGGTGTGATTGTGTTATTTCCTCCGCCCATTGCTCGAACAAATAGAAATTCGTGAGAAGATTTCTCAAATCGTTCCCACAGACGGCGCCAGTTGATGTGCCAAAAATTGCACGGATGGATTAGATATCCTTGGGGTCAGATATCCGAATTCCCGAACGTATATGAATGATTCGGGTACACTGCTTCCTCTGGAATGATCCTCCAAGAACCTACAAAAGGCACACCGGAGGGGACTCCGGTGCGGACACTCCGACGCTCAAGTCAGTATCGGTAATTCAGTGTATGGCAAGGACTGAAGAGTCCTTTAATTATCAATAAGGTTCTCAAAGGAAATCAGAATACTGTTTGTAAATAGCGTAGTAAATCGAGTAAAGTTAAAGATCGTAACCTAGGAATGTCCCTAGGTTCATCTATTTATAGCAGAAATATACTTGAGGGGAAGTGGGATTTCCCCTTATCTCGGCCTTACCTTTTTTGACTTGGCCTTACTATGTTGACAAAATCTCCCACTCTATTAATCCCTAAAGAATCGCAACTATTCCCCTAGTGGAATTCAACTGCCAGGAGAAGGAAAAATGAGTCTCCTTCATTCAACCTGAGCCCATTTTGTACGGGACCTTTCCGAAATCCTCGGTTTACCAATTCTTCTCAAGGACCAGGTCTTCCTCATATCTCTCCTTAGACGGAGCCCCCTCTGGAGGGACGTCGGGGTGAGATTCTTCATTCTGAGAGTACTCTCAAAGCTCGTATCTTCTTTATTTTATCTTATCCTCTATACACGTGTCGACTTCTTATCGAATGACAATTTTAGGCCGTATCAATACCATAATACTTATCAACTGTTATCATAACACTTATAAACTAAAAATTATATTCATAAAAAACTAAAATAAAGTGATTAAAAAATGAAAGTTCGAATGAAAAAAATAATTAAACAATGTAAAACGAAGTAAAATTTGTAAGGAATGAAGTAAAATTTTGAAAGGATAAGGTGAAAATTATACATCAATTAATTAAAGTAAAATAGTATTAATAGAATTGAACACTTACGCTAAGAGAGATGAGAGTTTTATTTTTTAAAATAAATTATTATTATATTATTTAATACTTAAAAAAATAATTAATATTATTCTTAAAATTTTCTTATTAGAGTTTAAAATTTTAGAATAATTATTTGTGGCATAAAAAGAAAGTACGTAAAAAAGAAAGTACGTAAAAAAAATTATCATTTGGAAAGAAAAATAAATTTAAAACATAATATTAAAAAGAGAAATATAAATATCAATTGAGTAAAATAAAAAAAATAAAATTTTAAATAATTAATGGAGTATTATTTTTTAATGAAAAAATTAAAAAAAAAATTAATTGAAGTAAAATAATGGCCAATAAAAATATGTTATTTGTAATGAATTAATGAATTAAATATAATAAATGAGTCATATGTAATTGGTACACAAGTGTACAACCCATAGAAGTTATTCCTCATTCACCAATTCAACGGAATCATATCACATTATTCACAAAATCACACTAGTATAATAACTTGAAGATAATTTCATGAAAGAAGAAATTTGTTTCAAACAAATAATTGATCTATACCTGCAATATACGGGCCCACGGACTGACGTACAGCTATACTACTTCAGAGAATTTAAAGGAAACTTCCCTGTTTCTTGTCACCAAAGTTATTAATTACTATATTTTTTTATTTTTTTCTCAATGCTGCTATAATTATTGTATTGGTAAGGACTTATAATATCATGATTCATCAAAGGCTTCACACAGCAAATATAAGAGAATATCCTCACGATCTGATCAATTTCCCAAAAGTTTGTACATTAGACCCAGCTTTGTTTTAATTAATTTGAATCCTTTTAGCTTTTTCCAAAACAAAAAAAAGAGAGAATTAGGAGAGGTAGAAGAGCACAGATGTATCCGTCAAAAAAAAAAGAAGAGCACAGATGTATGGAAGCTGAGCAGACTCAGAGAATATAAAAAACGTACGTGCTGATCGAGAATTGTAGATCTAAGGACAAAAACATCAAATTTCAGATCTGAAGCTGAAGCTGTTGTTACTCCAATTAGGTATATATATATATATTCTCCTTTATCCCATCATCTCAATATATATGTGTTTGTCTTTCAACAAAGTTTCAACTACTACTCATATTATTAATTGGCAACAAATTACTAAGTGCACTTTAGCTAGCTAGGGAGAGAAATAGCTACAGATCTAAATGGTTTTGTCTAAGTGTGGCCTCACTCAATCCAATGATTGACTTAACATAACTCCATGTCTACTTTGAAATTAAAAAATTGATTTTCAAAATCCAATTAAAATTTTACATAATCAACTAATCATTATAATATTATCAAACAATAATATAATAATATAAACTCATTCAATCTTACTACTTGATTTGATATAAAATTAAATCTTCTTCTAAAAAATCCTAATTTCAAAAACTTGGTTTTTAAAACCACCAAAAGCTCAAAGCCTAACAAAATATTAGGTGTCTTGCTCTAAAATCAAGTCTACTAAATAACTAGTGCAGCGGATTCAGTGGACAAAAACTGTAAATACAAATCTAAGTGCAGAATAATAGTTGATCCCTTTTTTACTTGTGAAAACCTTCTTAATTTTTTTCTTTTTTTTGAAGGGAAAACCTTCTTAATTTTTTTCTTTTTTTGAAGGGAAAACCTTCTTAACTTTAACTCACACAAAATTACAGTTTTTAACTTGGACAACTTGGGTTCAGGTGAAAAAATCTTTTTAGTTCAAAATCAACAATTTTAAAAATCAATTAAATTATAAACAAACAATAGCAAAAATGTAAATGAAAAAAATGAATAACAAACAAAGATTTATAGTGGTTAATTTAGAGACTTAAAATATCCCTACGTCCACTTTTTCTAATTGAATATGATAAGGTGATGATTTAATGTCATTCTTGTGGCTCTGTCTTTGATTTTGTGGTTCTAATTTTTACTTCTGGTAAGTAGGGAGATAATTTTACCTTGCTGTGCCTTATGTGTATATTATGTTTCATAAATAAATAAATGAAGTTATTTGCCTGATTAAAAAAAAAAAAAAAAACATGGAATTAACCTGTTTTTGAGTATCACGCTGGGTGCATTGATTAAAATTATCAACTCTTATTAATCTAATTCCTTGAAATCTGAGTCTAGTACTCAATTCTTTCTCTTGAAGCTCACACCAACTAATTAACATTGTTGTCATACTTGTATTTCTCACTCTCACTCAAAACTCTAAATATTTCTCAAGCTTAGCTTAGGGTGTTTGAGTTTGATTTGGTTTTCTAACTATTGTGGTATCCTTTACATTGAAGATTAATTAAAGGCTAGGATATCACTTATAAGCTTTTGGATACGAATCTTGCTTATAAAATAGGAAGTTACGAACTATATGAATGAACACTTGAATGCTTTTGAGTTCTTGAATGTTTGTGAATTGTGATTGAAAACTGCTTTAGTTTCTGCTCTTTTTGATAACTTTAATTAATTAGTAACCTTGAAATGATTAAGGAAATTCCTATTTATTGGCATGAAAACTTCATGTCCCGTTGTATGCAAATGGTACATGCAATTAGTATCGTTGCATTTGTCTTGTAATGTGATTTTTGAGACTTTCTATCATGTCATTTCTGTACGTACTTAGGCAACACATCATTAATTAAAAAGTTTAAATTATGTTTTTTGGTATCAATTCAAACCATTTTGCAACACCCGTTTTTCTCAACCGTTTGATACAAACACTACTTTCTAACCCCCAATATTAGAAATTAGTACAAGTTTTTCTACAAAATTACAAAACTCAATATTTCTCTTCATAAATAACCAAAACTGATCGAGCAAGAAAAGCATGAAAATGTTGTTGTCTGTTTTACACAAAAAACAGACTAGTTCAATCAAGACACCTACGTTCACTGGACAGTGAGAAATTAAATCTGATTCCATCGTACTATAGAAGGTTCAAAATTGAAAGTCAATAACAGTTCGACATGACTTTATTAGATTTGCACACATTATTTTATTCATGTAGGTGAAAAATGTTGCTATTCAAAAGCATTTTATTTAAGTATTAATTTACAATTAATTCATTCATTTTGTGTAGATGATCAATTTAGTTGATTTGATTTTGTAAACAAAATTTGGGTGAATGAAAATAAATACATTGATGAATGAATGTACTCCCTCTATAAACTTCCCCTTTCTTTTGGGTGTTTTGATTAAGAAATATGATAAAATAATAGATAAATATAAGTGATGTGATGGTGAGAGAGAAAATAATAGAGGGGTATTAGATGAAGTATGATAAAATAATAGATAAAGTAGAAGTGATGTGATTGGAAGAGAGAAAATAATTTACCAAAAATGGAATGAGAAACTTATAGTGAAACATGCAAAGTGGGAGACTTATAGTGGGACGGAGAGAGTATTTATTATGGTAATCGGGATGGATTAAAGTCAATTTGATCCATAACTTCTTTTTATTTATTTAGTTCTACAACTATTTTTTTTGGAATGGTTTAGTTTCACAATTATTTGAATTGTTCGATTTTGGTCCTACACCGGAATGCCCCAAATTTAAAGACCACGTGACCGGCAGCTAAAAAAGTTGATTAATTTTTATTTTTATTTTTTTGTAAAAATTCATGCTTATTTAATATTTATTTGACTATGTTTTTTTAATTATTTTAAAATGTGAAGGTTTAACTATTTTATATTTTATTTAGTTAGTTTCAGTTATATACTTGTGTATGCAAATTCTTTTTGTTTTCAAATAATGCTACCAGGAGAGAGGTTGACTCTTTATATTTAAACTCCTTTAAATTGTGAAAATCTTTTTTAACAATTATCTGGGGACTTGTCCCAAATTTATTTTGCACAGTTTGTGTTGACTATCTTTTGAAGATCAGTTTGTGTGTAGTGTATGAATGTG
Source organism: Galeopsis tetrahit (assembly GCA_963675135.1). Taxonomy (NCBI): domain Eukaryota; kingdom Viridiplantae; phylum Streptophyta; class Magnoliopsida; order Lamiales; family Lamiaceae; genus Galeopsis; species Galeopsis tetrahit. The sequence continues at coordinate 44,910,346 of OY776131.1, forward strand.
TTACTTGTGTGAAATGACTTGTAAGTAAATAACACAGTGTTTTATAGTGGTTCAGAGACTCAAGCTCCTACATCCACTTTCCTGATTTAACAGGATAATTCCTTCACTTGGAATTAACTTGTTTTATAGTGCCAAGGTGCACTAATCAACCACATTACTCCTTAGTGCCTTGATCCCTAGGAATTCTGAGTCCTAGTACTCACTCAACTCGAACTAAACTGTTATTCACTTGATAATTCTAGTTCTCACACTTCTACAACAACACTTCTAACTTTCCTTGAAAGGTTTAAAGGTTGAGGTTGGTTTCAACTAGGTTGAGATATTTTTTACAATGAAGTACTGTATAAGGATAGAATATCTCTTCTAAACTTTGAATGATATACAATAGGTTCAGCTTAGTTGGTAACTGGAAGTGTATGGAAACTTAAGAATGATGTATTCTTTTGAAAGCTTGTAGACTTGTGTGCTTTGAATGCTTGTAGTTTCCACACCTTGAATGGTTTCCAAACTCCAGTATTTATAGAGTAAAATGAGGTTATGTCCGTTGGAGAGACAACATCAAATTGTCTATTTTCATCTTCCTTGAACTTTGCATCTTGAGGGCAGATTCCTTGAAAGTGACATGTCTTCATCTTGGGAAGTAAACGACTAGAGCTTCTTGTCTTGACTTATTTGCACTCTTCCCAATGTCTGACTTGTAGATTCAGCAGTCAACTTGAAGACATTCTTCCTGATCATTGATCCATGATTAAGGACAACACTCCTTATCATCAAAACAGATTTGTGCTCAAGCTTATCTCATTAGCTGACTTGGCTATCAGCAGTGTTGGCTAGCTCCTTCAGTTGAGTTGGCTTTTCATCTTCACTGAATCAATCTTGATATTACTTCTAAGTGCATATCCTCCATATCAGTGAATTTGACCTCATCAGCATAGTTGTCTCTTGACTTAAACTCTTTTTGAACATTTCTGATTTAGTGTGCTGATGAACTCTGCTGATCTTCTCTTCTGATATTGATAGAGTTCTTGTCAGTAGACTTGGTACAATTGATGTGTTCTTCAAGTATTTGACTATCAGAGAGGTCGACTCTTTTGATCTTACACTTCTGAATTTACTATCATCAGTGTTGAACTCTTCTGATTTTGTCTTATCAGCAGGGTTGAACTCTTCTGATTCTGAGCCTTGAGGAACTTGATTCTTGTGATCTTCCAAACTTGTGTTCCCCATCAACTTATACATCTAAACATCTATAAGCTGCCTAACATGTCAGCTTGTTCAACTAGCCTGAACTATATGTTCCAACATTCCTAAAACATACTTAGCAAAATTTGACTTATCTAAGGGTTTAGATATCTTAATCAAAATTTCATTTTATTCCCAACAAAAATGACTAAATAACCCTTATATAAATAGAGGATAAAGTAATTAAAAAATAAATTGAAAAATCTAAAAAAATGTAATTAAAATCTGAAAAATATTTTAAAAATTAATAAAATCTTTAAAAATAATAAATTTAAAAATAAATTAAAATTAAATAAATAAGTAAAAATATTTAAATTTTTAAATATATCGTAACAAATAAATTAAAATTATGATTTCAAATAATGATAAATAAAATCTAAAAATAAAAAATCACCCAAATCTTAAGAATTAATTATAAATATTAAAAAATAATCGATTTAATTATTTTTTAAAATTTAGTTGAAATTTTTAATATTCTTAAATTTTATTTAGCTTTATTTTATTTTTTAATTTAATATTGAGTTAATTTTTCTTTCATTTTTTGTTTTATTTTGTTTAAAAAAAAATAAACCTTAATTTTTTATTTTTTTTATTTAATACTTTTCAGATATTATTTAGATTTTATTATTTTTTTCAATTTTATTTGATTTTTTATATTTTTTAATTGATTGTTTCATTTTTATATGTTTTTTAATTTTATTTTATTTTCAATATTTAAATGTTTACATAATTTTTTTTCGTATTATTGATTTTTTTGTTAATTAATTTTTAAATTTTATATATTTTTAAGATTTAGTTAATTCTTATAAAAAAATTACTGTTAATTTTGAAAAATGAAGGACAAATAGAAAAGAAATGGGGTATGTATAGTAATAAAAATTGAATTTTAAAATTTGGGGTGTTATTAGCGTCACAAAATACTTGATGGGTAACCTGCAATAGTATGAACCAATTTCAAAATTTAAATAAAATTATTGGATTGAATTTAAAAAGTGTAAAATGTCCGGACTAAAATAAAAAGTGTCCAGTTTATTGGACATTTGAACTTAAAAAACTTAATTTAGTCCCTCTCAAAAAAATATATAGTTGTGAAACTAAACAAAAGTTAAAAAGTTATAGGACCAAATTAATTTTAATCTCAGGGAAGACATGATGGTATATAACTGTCACGACCTAATTTTTATAATAACATATTTTATTAAAACAATTGACGATATAAAAATAAAATAAAATAACAATCAGCGAAATCTTGAAATTAAGTAATGTCTCAAAGTTTTGAACCATGCAAGTTCAAGATTTATTTTAAAATGGTTAGTTTTAATTAGAAAATATGGGACCAAAACTCACGTAATGTTTACTTTGGATTTTTTTGTTGTTGTTGTTTTAAAAATCAATTTTTAAAATCTTGATAAATATTACTCCCTCTTCTCAAGTTTTTTTTTATATTTTTAAAATACTAATGCAGATCTTCTTCATTCATGAAATGCAGCAGAAAAGAGAGGTAGAGACGAATGGCTGATGCTATCGTTTCAGTGGTGGCAGAGCGACTGATTGGTCTCATCGCAAAACCAGCTCGACACCATATCAATCTCGTCAGAGGCGTCGAGGAGAAAATACGAAGTCTTGCGGCAGACCTGCAGAGTATCAGAAATGTGTTGAATGATGCTGAGAATCGCCGATTTAAGGAGAAAAGTATCAACCAATGGTTGTCGAGGCTCGAACAAACGGCGAATGAAATGAAGGATGTGTTGGATCAATGGGATTACAATCTTCTCAAACATGAGATAATTGAAGAAGAAGCTGTTGTTGCTCCAAAGGTATGCTCCTTCTTCAATATCCCATCATCATCTTCGTGTTTCTCTTTCAAGAAAGCTGCAGTTCTTCATAACATTGGCAACAGAATACTGCTTGTTAAGGCAGAACTTGATGAGATCTTGGAAGAGAGAAAGCTCCATGATTTTGTGATTTCCCAGCCCAGTGTTGATCCAGCATCTTGGCGGGATCAATCTACTTCCATGGTCGACATAACAACAGTCCTTGGACGAGATACAGATACGGATTTTCTTGTTACCAAACTTACGGATAATGGTGCAGCCAGCTTCCGCATACTATCTATCGTGGGTCAGGGGGGACTTGGGAAGACCACTTTGGCTCAAGTGGTATATAACCATAGTGGAATAGAGAAATTTTTCGAATTGAGAATCTGGGTTTGTGTTTCACATCCCTTTGATCTGCCTGCCATTGCCAAAGGGATTCTTGAGAGCATAGAAAAGGGGTATTCTCCAAATACCAATGTCCAACTGGACGTCCTGTTTAAACATGTAGGAGAGTCTATTTCAGGAAAGAAGTTCCTTCTTGTCCTTGATGATGTTTGGACAGAAGACTCTGACAAATGGGAGGTCCTGAAAAACTCCCTAAGAAGTGGTGGATCAGGTAGTAAGATTTTGGTGACATCAAGAATGAGAGGGTTGTCAAAATAATGGGCTCAACTGAGAGTGAGATATGTCGCCTGGGACTGCTCTCAGACGATGATTGTTGGTTATTATTGCGTCGTATGGCTTGTCTGGAAAGGAATGCAGAAGAATTTGAGGGCATTGGAAAGAAAATAGCAAATAAATGTAAGGGCTTGCCTCTTGCTGTGAAGACTTTGGGAAGTCTTTTACGTTTTAAGAGTAGCTTAGAACAGTGGAGCAACGTATTAAATAGTGAAATATGGCAAATGGAGGATGCACAAGTTAAAATTTTCCCCCATTTGCTTTTGAGCTACAATGAATTGTCTTCGTCACTTAAGTGTTGCTTCTCATACTGTGCCGTTTTTCCTAAAGATGCTTATATTTTTGTTGAGGACCTAATACGAAATTGGATGGCACTTGGTTATTTGGGCTCCAATGTTGATGACATGGAACTCAAAGGGCGAGAGCATTTTGATTCTTTAGCAATGCGCTCTCTATTTCAAGATTTTGAGAGAGATGATTTGGGTGAAATAGAATCGTGTAAGATGCATGATATAGTACATGATTTTGCTCAATTTCTAAAAAAGAGGAGTACGGCGGAGCCAAAAAGAAGAAAAAGGGCACAACTTGCAGAGTATGTAACCCTTCACATGTTTCCATTGTGAATGATTTTTTTACCTTAACTTGTTGTGAAGAAGGCCTTCCAAAGATTTGTGATTGCCTCATGCGTTTAAGGGTGTTAACGGTTGAGTGCTGTAGAACTATTCCACAAGGAATGGAAAAGTTGATTCACTTGAGAGAGTTGGTCTTGATTGAAATTGCTAAATTATCACTTGAAGACCTTAAAGCCATTTTCCAACTGTATCACCTGCAAAGTCTTTCTTTGGTTAGATGTGGGATTGAAGGGATTCCAAAGGAAATTGGTAATTTAATCCACTTGAGATTCCTTAACTTGAGAGGTAATGAGTTATTGAAAGAGTTACCAGTGGAAATCGGGAATTTGATGCAGTTGAGACACCTTGACTTGTCGGGGAATAAGTCTCTGAAGGAGTTGCCAGAGAGCATATGTGATTTGCAACAGCTGCAAACCTTGAATAATGAATGGTGTGATAGTCTTTGTAAAATTCCTGAAAGAGTTGTTGAGAAACTGAGTGAATTCCCGGAGGGAATTGGTGGGAGCAAGTTGGAATTATGGAACACGTTAAAAAAGCATGTGAGTGGACGTGTAAGGTTGAGGATGACATTAGATTGTGTGGGTGATCTGAATGAGGTGGTTAAGGATGTTTGGAAAGCAGAATTGAAGAATGAGATCCACATTACCAATTTTGAAATATGTTTTAAGGAAGAGATGGGTGAAGAGGGGTCATCATCTTTATCACTATCATGGGTATGGATGGATTTATTGGATGGTCTAGAGAATTACGGGGGCTCCAAACTTCCGCGGTGGATGGTCTCGCCTCTCAACCAAATAAGGGAACTTCGTTTCTGGCACTGCAAACAGCTGACGTCATTGCCTCCCCTTGGAAAACTGCCGTGCCTGGAAGATATTTCACTTTATAAAATGGAAGCAGTTGAAGTCGTGGGACGAGAATTCTTGGGAGAAGAAAGAGGACAGGGAGAAGGGGATATTATTGCCTTTCCCAAACTGAAGACGATGCGCATAGGATGGTGCAACAAGTGGAAGGAGTGGGAGGACATAACGGTACAAGAAGAAGAATCAGCTTCCATAATGCCTTGTCTTACCAACCTCACTATCCACTCCTGCAAAAGCTTGAGAAGGCTGCCACCTCGCTTGATGGGTAAGGTGTCGTCATTGCAGACATTGGATATATCTCGCTCAACAGAGCTACAACAACGCTACGGGGACAAGGATGGTTCCGACTGGAAAGCCATATCCATAAATAATCCTCGCCTTCAACTCATTGACGAGTGATGTTAATGTCCATTGCTGCACAACAGTAAGATTTTATTTTAATTTGTGCAACTGTCAATATTATAATTAACTGTTAGCCTAAACCAATTAAGCTGAAGATATAGTTACCTAACTAATTTGTACATTCTCATATTTTTGTTAATTAAGTTGAAGATATAGTTGCATCAATTAAGCTGACTGAATTGCTCTACGTTTGCAGGTGTTTAATTTTGTGATGAGATGTTGGGAGTCTAGTCTTGTGTATTGCTGTTTTGTTTTGTGTGCACTACCAAAAACGCCGTACGTCTTGGTGGATATGTTTATCTTGTTATTTTGATTTGCATTCTTAAAATGTTTGTGTGATTTCATTATGATGAATGATGTTAATTTACAAATACTACTATTATAATATTTGCAATTTGTGCTTATTGTAACAGCAGATATTCAGTACTATATACATGTTATATGGATCAAATTATGTTAAGATCTTTTCTTGTATTTCTTATTCCATTCTTAAGTTGGATGCAGGTCGAAAATACCCCGACTGAATATTATACTACTATAATATTTTCTTTAACGAGGGTATTACGGCAAAATCATATTTTTAATTTTTTTTTATTGATTCTGTGTTTTATCTTGTCCTTTCGTGCAGGTAATTAGGGAGCTCCTCCCTTTAAACGCCATTTTTCTTGTTATTCATTGAAAACAGAGTGAAATACAATTAGGGAAAACACTCGCCAGCTATCTTGTTTCTTAGCTTTAACTCAAATTTCATCACATATAAATCAACTGATTAAAAACACTTCCTCCCCAAGCTCCTAAACATTTAGTTTGGTAGGCTACATAATAGATGAATAATCAGATCCAGATGAATGAGTCTAATCTAAACTAAAATCAATTTTCAATTCCACACAAATACACACTTGATTGTTTTAAGAGAGAAAATGCAGTGGGTGACCCTTTATTCATCAATGTTAACACGATGTAATATTTATGCAAGCTAGATATATTTGTGTTAGCTATATAGGTTTTGCATTTTTGTTTTATCTTGGGACAGGGGTGGACTCAAAACTGGAGGTCATAGGCTAAAAAAAAAAAAAAGAAATTACTGACTCTTTTATTTAGTTCAAATTAATCAAATTGTAAAATTAATTTGTAAGTAATGATGATGCGATTTAGACTCTTTTATTATATAGTTCAAACTACAAATTAATAAAATAGTAAAAATGAATTTAACTTATTACAAATCCATATCAACTTTATAGTAGATTTCCAATTTATTTCAGATTCTTCAATCTAAATAGAACGAGGTAAATGGATGATTGACCTAAGAACTCCATTAAAAAATATGAAAAGTTTATAGAACAAGAAAAATGGCAAAGGCCAGCAGAGGCGCCAAATACTCGTCTTTATATGTTCCTATTTTTCGTACTATGTATGTAGTATCTCGACTCTCGACGCATCACATTTTATTTTTTCAACAAACAAAAACACAAATCTATCACCCCCTTTTATTGATTCTTCTTATTCTTCTGTTCTGTTTTCTCTCATTTGTGCCATCAAAGATTGAGTTTTTCCCATTTTTTGTTTCTTATACGACACCCCTTTAATGTTATGTTCTTGGATGAATGAATATATTGGGTTTCTTGATCGACCCCAATTAAATTTGTGTAATGGCGATTTTCCTGTTAATTCATTTTGGCTTCATTTTTTTTTTTTTCTGAATGCTCTGGTCTCTTGGTGATTCAATTCGAATATTGATTCTATCAGGTATGTTCGTGTTTTTTTTCTTTTGATAATTTTGATTTTCTTGCAGTCTCTTCATGCGTTTTCCTCAGAAACTTATAGAAGTTCTCTTACACTTCATATGAGAGCAAAGTTTCTCATGTTGCATGGTGCTTTTGGACAGCAGTAATGTGGGCTCTTTGATTTCATTTAATTTGTGTAATAATATTGATGCATTATGTTGATTTTATGAAGTTTGAAAATCATGGGTGCAAAACTTGTAAATTCTTGAAATGGGGTCATTAGATTTCAATGCAGTTAATTTTTAGGAAGAATTAAGAGCTGTAATTAATTTTTTCATTAATTAGCCCACATTCTGTTTAGTTGTATCTTAATACATGGTCCCAACATTGAATGGTTTTAATTCTTGCATGTAGAAAATGTAAACCTAATATGCATAGGCAATTTAATTTCTAGTTGATTTTTTATTCTTTCATGGTTACCAAATTGGTTGGTCAGATGCCCTGTGTTTGTCAAGGAGACGATTGTCGCATCGTTTTACTCTGGCAACTTGAAGCAATTCTTGCATCGAACTGATTTAATCGTTCTACTTTTGCAGGTACCTAGCTAATTGTAATTTCATGATGATGTATTGATTCAATATCAGCATGCTATGTGCTATACTTTTTCATTAGTTTTTTCATATGTTAAAATGTTAGGGAGGAAAAACATGAGGAAGGCGTTAACCCTTTTTGTTGGTACTTATTAGTTAGATTAGTTTAGATGGATAGTTATTAGTTTGTTAAAAAAAAAAAAAACTCTCAATTGAGAGAGTCTAATCACTTTACATGGTATCAGCCTAAATCCTGGGCATCTTCTCGTCTCTCCCCCTCACTCTTGTTCTTGATCATCTTCCTTCTTTGCTTCAATGGCGGATCCTCCGGCGCCCACCACTTCTGTTTTCGATGCCACCCTCACCCTTCATGCGATGACGCATTTGGTTACAATAAAATTGAAACCCACGAACTATCCTATGTGGTACCGTCAAGTTTTTCCGCTTCTTGTTACTCAAAAATTCATGCCTTACGTCGATGGTCCTAACCCGGCGCCCCCCGCTACCATTACCACTGCCGGAGTTTCTACGCCCAACCCCCTTTATACTTCTTGGTTTTCTCGAGATCAAACAGTAAGTGTTTTCTTAACCTCTACTCTCACCGAAGAGGCCATGGCCGTCACCGTTGGCTGCTCCTCGTCCTTAGACAGTTAGACATTTGGAAGGCTCTAGCTGAAGCCTTCAATCAACCTTCCAAGGCTCGTGAATTACGCCTTAAAGATGAGCTTCAACTTATCAGAAAAGGCTCAAGATCGGTTTCAGAGTATGGAGCAGTTTTCAAGAATCTGTGCGACCAACTCTCATCAATGGGCTGCACTCTAGACGCAACTGACAAGTCTCATTGGTTCCTTCGAGGCCTAGGACCAGACTTCCATGGTTTTTCTACAGCGGAAATCAACATCTCTCCACTCCCCTCCTTCTCGGATCTTCTTGCCAAAGCCGAATCTCATGATCTGTTTACAAGATCTCTCGAAACTCCTTCTTCTTCGTCTCAGTCCCCTGCCTTCTTTGCTCATTCTTCGGCCTCCTCTGTATTAGGTCTCCCTCCTGCTCGCCAGCAAAATGGTCGTGGTCAACCTTCGTTTCGTGGTCGCGGTCAATATGGTCGTGGTCGTGGGCGAGCAAGAACAACCCCTCGATGTCAAATTTGCCGATATGATGGTCATTATGTCTCTTCTTGCCCCCAACGCTATGATTCCTCCACTTCTGGTCGACAGGCGAACACTGCTGATTCTCTCTCTAGGCGCGATTTTTCTCGTCTTTCCAATCTTTCAGATTGGTATGTTGACACGGGAGCATCCTCGCACATGGTCCCCTCCTCGACAGCTCTTGATTCCTCCTCGCCATACACTGGATCTGATAGAGTAGTTGTGGCAAATGGTAATACCCTTCCAATCACTCATACTGGTACACATCTCTATAATTCTGACCTCTCATTTGAAAATTTTCTGGTCGTCCCTTCCATTACGAAAAATCTTCTCTCTGTTAGCAAATTAACAAATGATTTTCCAGTTCGTGTTATTTTTTCTAACGACTCTTTTGAATTTCAGAATCGGATTACAGGTCCGACTCTAGCTCAAGGCAAGCTTAATCGTGGTTTATATGTCTTGGACAAATCCCACTCTGGTTTTGCTGCTTCCTTACGTGCTCGCTCAACTTGTACTTCTTTTGAAATTTGGCATAATAGACTAGGTCATGCTCACTTTTTGATGTTGTAAACTTGCTAAAAAATAAAGGATATATTTCTACTACCTCTTTGCTCCCTCGCCCTGTTATTTGTTCGCCATGTCAACAAGCTAAGAGTTCTCGTTTGTCCTTTACTTTAAACACCAAAAGTGCCTCTAATCCCCTTGACATAATTCATTGTGATCTGTGGGGGCCTTCCCCTGTTAAATCTCGTGATGGTTTCCGTTATTATGTAGTGTTCATCGATGATCACTCTCGTTCTACATGGTTTTACCCTCTTCGTCATAAATCTGATTTTGTTTCTACCTTTGTCAACTTTAAAAATATGGTCGAAAATCAATTTGATTGAAAAATAAAACGTTTTCAATCTGATGGTGGTACTGAGTTTACCAATCACAGATTGCGTAGTATTTTTCTCTCTTCGAGAATTATTCACACTATGTCCTGTCCTTATACTCCAGCCCAAAATGGTCGAGCTGAACGTAAACATCGTCACATAACTGAAATGGGCCTTACCCTTTTATTCTCTTCTTCTATTCCGACCACATTTTGGGTTGAAGCATTTGGAACGACTGTTTACCTTATCAATAGGCTCCCCACCCCTGTTCTTTGTTCTAAAACACCTTATGAAGTGCTTCACTCTAGGCCTCCTTTGTATGATAATCTTCGAGTGTTTGACTGATGTGTTTATCCTTGTCTTCGCCCTCACGCTACTAACAAATTTTCTCCTCGTAGTATTCCTTGTGTCCTTTTTAGGATACAACTCGCTCCACAAAGGATTCTGTTGTTTTGATCGCTCTACTTCTCGCACTTACATTTCTCGACATGCTCACTTTGACGAAACCATATTTCCTTTCTCTGGCGATGCTACTCGCATTTTCCCTTCAAGATTGGACATTTCTTCCTTTGACTCCTGTCCTCCTGACACCTCTCCATCCTCCACTACCCCCACTCATCCTGATGCTTCCATCACGGACCCCTGCTCGCTTTGTCTACAACTTGACATTCTGCAACAACCTCAAAATGATCCTCCTCGGCAGGATCCTCTTCCTCCCATTGCTCGCCCGGCCGTCCGGCCCATTCCTGCTCCTCGCCCGCGAGCTGCAACTCCACCTCCTCGGCCTCGTGTTTGGCCAGCATCGACCTCCACTCGCTCTCAAGATGGGATCTTCAAAATCAAACATCCTTCTAATACTTCCCTCATCACCACCAACTCTCTCCTCGCCGCGGTTCACTCTAACACAGAACCGAAGAGCTTCTCCTCGGCTGCAAAATCTCCGCATTGGCTAGCAGCAATGGATGATGAGCTTCAAGCTCTTTGAAAAAACAAGACTTGGGACCTGGTCCCTCCACCTCCGGGTGTAAATATTGTGGGATCTAAATGGGTTTTTCGAACAAAATTTCTCGCAAACGGTTCTGTTGATCGCCACAAAGACCGCCTGGTCCCTTAGGGCTTCACTCAACTTCCTGGCTTTGACTATGACCACACCTTCAGTCCCGTTGTTAAATCAGCCACCGTTCGAGTGGTTCTCTCTCTTACGGTCATGAATAATTGGTCACTTCATCAACTAGACGTTAACAATGCCTTTCTTCATGGTCTCCTTCAAAACCCTATTTACATTCGACAACCTCCTAGTTTTGTTGACCCTCTTCATCCTAATCATGTCTGCAAACTGAACAAAGCCCTCTACGGCCTCAAACAAGCTCTTAGGGCGTGGTTCCAACGCTTCTGTGATTTTCTGCTCGCCCTAGGATTCACAGAAAGCAAGTCCGACACCTCGCTTTTCATATTCACCTTAGGTCGTACTATTATTTATCTTCTCGTCTATGTAGATGATATAATTGTAACTGGAAACGATCAAAACTTCATTACTCGTCTTATTTCCAGGATCAATACAAAATTTTCTATCAAGGATCTTGGTCGTCTAACATACTTTCTAGGCCTCGAGGTCACCTATACTGCTCGCGGTCTCTTTCTCGGCCAAACCAAATATGCCACCGACATTCTTACTCGTGCCAACATGCTTGAAAGCAAACCAGTGGCAACGCCTCTCTCCTCGACTGATATTCTTCGCATCGATGGAACTCCTTTTCTAGATGCAACCCTTTTTCGCTATTTGGTCTGCGCCTTACAATACTTAACTATTACGCGACCAGATCTCTCCTTTGTCGTTAACACTATCAGCCAATTTCACAAGTAGATCATTTTCAGGCCATCAAAAGAATTCTTCGTTATGTCAAAGGCACATTGGATCTTGGCTTATCCTTCTCTTGTGGTTCAACAAACCTGCTCGCCTATTCAGATGCAGATTGGGCTCGTTGCCTTGATACTCGCCGCTTTACTTTCGACTATGCCATTTTCCTGGGTCCAAATCTGGTCTCTTGGGCAGCCAAAAAGCAACACATAGTCTCGCGATCAAGCTGTGAATCTGAATATCGAGCCATGGCGACTACTTCTTCAGAATCATGTGGTTATGCTCGCTCCTAAAAGAACTTTATGCTTTACCTAAACAACTACCAACACTTCTTTGCGACAATAAAAGTGTTATCTTCTTGTCTCAAAATCCAGTTGCTCACAAGCGAGCAAAACACATTGACATCGATTATCATTTCGTCCGAGAACTTGTTACCTCTGGGCGCCTCATCACTCAATTCGTTCCTTCCTCTTTCCAGGTTGCATCTTTACAAAGAGCCTTGCTCGACCATTGTTTGACTTTTTTAAACACAAGTTTTGCGTCACTTCACATCCGCTTCGCTTGAGGGGGAATATTAGTTAGATTGGTAGTTACTAGTTTGTTACAACTACTATTAACTACCTCTTCTCTTCTTTGTAAAACTAGTCTATATATATACATCTCAATATACATTGATCTCTCTCAATTGAGAGATCGATTCTAATCACTTTATAGTACTCTTGTGTATGTGTTTTCGTCTTGACATATAACTTTGTAACAATGATTAATGTGCATTACCAACAAGGCGGTCGTATAAAATTGTTGTCGAATCAACTAGCTAGATTTGGCTGGATCGAACATGGGAAGCTTCACTAGGATTCTTCACTCAGGAAGGTATAGGTGAATGAATGAATTAATGTTGTGAGTTGGTATGACAAACATGCATGGCACGTTTAATTTAGTACCAAGTCTACAGTTTGATTCTTGGAAGCATAAAAAAACTGTATAGGGGACTTTTTCATATATACAAGTTGAGGACAAATTAAATATTAGTCTTATTCATAGCTATATATGTAATTAGGAGGAGTAACATCATATCCTCCATATATCATTCATCAATAATATACATACATACACACAAGGAGATCGAAATTAAGAAGAGGCAGCTGAGCCGGCTCGGTTGTGGTAATATCAAATCGCACATTCGACGTGGGATTATGCGCGCGCCCTTCTCGATCAAATTTGAACAAGTTAATTGGGATCTGAAGCAGCTGTTGTGTTGTTGCTCCAAAGGTATATATATATATGCTCCTTTCATCTCAAAATTATTCCTGTTTGTCTTCCAATTCATTTTATTAATTGGCAACAAATTAATACTAAGTGCATGTAGAGTCTTATTAGAGAGAAAGATCGATCAATATGGTTTTGTCAATCAATTAATTGTCCCCTCTATGACTTCAATGGTTGACTTTTTTTTAAATCAGTAAGATTTCACTTACCCAAATTGAGTATTAAGGTACGTATTCAACCCGGCCATAACCATATATTACAGATCCAAAAACCCATTTTAGTATCCCTGCCTGCCTGCCTGCATCAACTCGATCAGATTTCACCTTTTGTAATTTAAGAGACTCCACCGCCCTGGCCTGGCCCCATTTTTCTAATGGTTCACTTAATTAGTTTGGACAATCAAAAAAGCTTTTATTTTTAATTTTTTTGAAATGATTTACTCCCACAACTATTTAAATTAAAAATATATTCGAATTTTATGATTTTGCTCATACATAATTTTAATAAATATATCACATCTATAAGTTGTTTTAATTTTTTTTTCCTTTTAAATTTATGATTTTTTATTTTAGAAAGTTTTAGGTTTTAAAGCTTCATTTTTATTTAATTATATAAGATTCTAATAAAAGAATGTTTCTCCCCCATCCCAGAATACTTTTCACAAGTAAGTGGTGGACACACCTAATAATAAGTAGAATTTTGAGGGGTAATTTTATAAATCTTCATATATAAGTAAATAAATGAGTTGACTTGTTTGTAGGTGGACGAAAAAATAATAACATTTTATATAAAATTATAAATATTGTAAGGGTGGTGTTTATAAATAATTTTTCATTTTAAGGGTACCATGAAAGGTATTGTAGAATATTTCGAGAAAAAAAAAAGGTGTGAAAGATATTGTGGAATGGGGGGAGTAAAATTTAAGATTTTGCTATGGATTTTCGTTAAAAATGTCGTAAATTTTATGATTTTACAAGATCTTATCTTACCTGATTTTAATAAATATATCACATTTATTAGGTTTTTTAATTATTTATTTTTAAATTTTAGAAATATTAATACGGAGTATTTAAAAAGTTTCATATTTTAATTTTTTTTCAGGATTTCGATTATTTAAGAGTATGAATGATTTTAATTAAAAATATATTTTTTTTTTAATAATTAGATTTTATCACATAGTTTTAATGAACATTTTAAATTTATTTTTCAATTAAAAAGATTTTAAATTTGTTCTAAATAATTTTTGGTAATAAATTATTGAGTGAGTCTTGCGTGGACATTTAGCAACTGGGTCAGGAGCGAAAATATAGAATTAAAACGCGGAATTTAGATATAGGGGGTGTTTGACAACTATATAAACAGCTTAAAAGCATTTCTCAAGAGTAAAAGTTGTGAGAGGACAGTTTTAAAAAAAGTGATTATGAAAACAGTTTGCAGAGTTTGCAAACACCCCCATAGTCTTAGATATAGTTAAGACTGTAGTCGAAATGGTAGTGCAGTAGTATTCACGTATTTATCAACACTAAAATACACAATGCAAACATACAATGTCTATCGTAGCGTGGTAAGTACGAGTCGATCCCACATAGAAGGATTAGTGTAAAAGTGTTATTTGTTGACACAATTCTATCTAAACACGATTGATTTTCTAGGAAGGTTTTAAAAATTAATATTAATTCTAATGTTATCTATAAATAATGTCACTAAGAAAGCAAATAAAACTAGTCAAATGTAAATCAATAAAATGAAAGTAACAAAAATAATCAAGGAAAAGTGTTCTATCTAAACACGATTGATTTTCTAGGAAGGTTTTAAAAATTAATATTAATTCTAATGTTATCTATAAATAATGTCACTAAGAAAGCAAATAAAACTAGTCAAATGTAAATCAATAAAATGAAAGTAACAAAAATAATCAAGGAAAAGTGTAGTTCCAAGACATATGCAATATTTAGAAATTCATTTATTACTAATGATTTATTCAAATGACAATTAAGTTTGTACACTTATATAGTTGATCAATAAATAATAAATTAAAATATTTTTCATTCCAATTAATCCAAATGAAATATCATACAAGTATCTCTACCACCAAGCATGCATCATATAAATCTGAATAGCTCCTAGATCATCAATACCCTCTCAATAGTTAATCCTATTTTGAGTTCACAATAAATTGGGTTGTATGTTTATGTTCAATTAATGAAATAAATGTGTCAATCTTATTCTAATTAACAATAGATAAAATACATTATAATGACCAATAATAACATGATTCCAAATAAGAATTAAACACATAAATAAGAGTCAAACACCATTTAAAATAAAATATTAATCAATAAACTTCCATTCAAATATTTACAAGCCTTCTGTGAGACGGGTCCTTTTAACCCATATTTCAAAATTTTGGGTAGGATAACCCATATTTTTTTTCAGATTTTATTTTGTAAAAAAAGTGATAATATTTTTAACAAAAGTGACTATTACTTTTTACTTAAACACTATCACCTTTTACTCAAACATTATCACTTTTTATATATAAAAGCCGTCTCACGGATCTCATTATGTGAGACGGTCTCACCCAAGACTAGCCCAAATAAGGCAAAAACTTGTGTGAGAATAAAAAAAATAAAAAAAGATTAGACTTAACGTAAATGATATAAAGTGTGAAAATCTCAAACTAATCCACAATTTGTAGTTCTCAAATCTGCTTGCTGCTTGCCTTGTTTTCTCCAACACTTTTACTAATCAAATGGGGCCTTGGTGTATTGAGAAAATGGGCCTCAGTTTGCTGAAAGGGCGGCCTAAGTTGGGCTGCATAAATTAATTGTGGGTGGGACTATTTACACCTCCATTTCGGTTTAGAACACTCTCCCTCAGAGTTTAATAATAAAATAATAGTGTAAAAAATCAAAAATTCCTTTTAACTTATATTACACTACTAAATGCACCCCTATTACTAAGTGCACCCTCCTCCACCTTTAAACACTAATTCTAAGTTTGATTCTCCTCCCCCTCCTCCTCCGCCGCCGCCGCCGCCGCCGCCACCACCACCACCACCACCACCACCACCACCAAAAAAACAAACAACAAACTTTCTCCCCAAACAAAAAAAATCAAGAACTTAAAAAATTTCAATTTTTTTTTAAAATTTCGACAAACCAGTGTCGACTATAGTGAATATGGTCGACACTGGTTTGTCGAAACGAATAATACAAAAAAAAACATAAAAAGTTCGACCTTCCTAAGTCGACTATATAAACTCTCGTCGACACCTGGGTGTCGACGAGAGTTTATATGGTCGACTTAGGAAGGTCGAACTTTAAAAAAAAAAAAAAACTTAAAATTGTCGACAACATATCGTCGACCATGACGATATGGTGTCGAAAATTAAAAAAAAAAATTTTAAAAAAAGGGTTTCTGCTGCAAATTGCAGAAACCCTAAAACCTAAAACTTCAAAATTGCCTCAATGCGATGTGAAATCTGCAACAGCTTTGATCAGCCACTTTGCGAAGCAAAATCAACACAGAGAAGCCACTTTGCTCCGACTGAACTTTACCAGACGGCGGCGGCGATACACTTACCTGAGGTGGGGGTGGCCGGCATCTTCGATCGGGTTGAACAAAAATTAATTTGCAGAAATGAGAGAAGGAGGGGAAGGGGATGCCGTCGCGACGACGGGAGAGAGGGGAAGGCCGTCGCGGCCGCGGCTGAGGGAGAAGGAGGCGGCCGCGGATGAGGGTGAGGGAGATGGAGGCGGCCGCGGCTGAGGCTGAGGAAGAAGGAGGCGGCCGCGACTGAGGCTGAGGGGATGGAGGCGGCCGCGACTGAGGCTGAGGGGGATGGAGGCGGCCGCGGCTGAGGGAGAAGGAGGTGGCCGGCGGAGGCGGGCGGCGGCGGCAAGAAAAAAAGAAAGAGAAGTAGGGTTTGAGGGAGGGTGTGATAAGTAAAGTTGTATTATATAGATAAAAATGAGAAAAGGGTAATTTAGACAATTTCATGGGGGTGCATCTATTCTGACCAATTTCTGGGGGGGGGGGGGTGCATCAATCGGGGGGAGTGTTCTCAACGCAAATGGAGGTGTAAATAGTCGGACCCTTAATTGTTGGAAGTGAACTAATGGGCTTTTACTTTGGGCCGAAAATTAACCTTTTAAATGGCTATTAATTCATGAATTAAATTGGCCCGTTTTACTCTCGAACACAATTTCTTTTTTTGATTGACTTCACTTAAAATTAGACACGTGTTTTACTTCTAAAAATGTTCAATTTGCTTACTAAAATAATAAAACACTACCTTTCTCATAATCAAGTCTAATTAACAAAAAATGAGTAAAAATAACATAAAATTCTATTAAATTAAGATAAAATGTTCAAGAAAATCATGCAATTTTCACCCCGAATCAATTAATTTCTTTACTTTGAGGTCATCAAGGGTTGTTTTTTCTATTATAATGACTTACGCTTTCTATTAATATTGTTTTGCACTTTCAGTTATAATAATTTACACTTTAATTTTACTAATATCATGTTTCACTTTTAAGTTATTATGAATTATACTTTCTAGTAATAATTTTGTATTGCAAATTTTAGTTATTGTAAGTTACACTTTTTAATAATATTATGTTGTACCTTTTAGTTATATGCACTTACACTTTTCAGTTATAATAACTTACATTTTTTAGTGATATTGTGTTGCACTTTTCAGTTATAGTGACTTGCACTTTTCATAAATATTGTGTTACACAAGTTATACTGACTCACACTTTTTATTAATATTGTGTTGCACTTTTCAGTTATAGTGACTTACACTTTTCAGAAATATTGTGTTGCACTTTTAAGTTATACCGGCTCGCACTTTTTAGTAATATTGTGTTGCACTTTTCAGTTATAGTGACTTACACGTTTTAGTAATATTGTGTTGCACTTTTTACTGAATAAAACTTTCCACTTAAAAATTTAACATATTTTTACTTAAAAGATTTTAGTCGCTATAATTGAAAAATGTAATTGAATATAACTGAAAAGTGTAAAATACTTTCTCTTAAAAAATTGAACAGTAGAACTTAATATTTTTTGTGAATTATTTATTATTTTATTATTTTATTATATATAATTAAAAAATTATTTATTTAACAAGTATGCAAGTATTCTAAATGGAAAATGTGTATATTAATTTGTAAGTACGAGTTAAATGGTTCAAACCTTTTTTTTTTTCCATTTTATTATACTAATATATATAAAAGAAAGTCAACATTTCATTGAATATGAATCATATGATATTAGTTTAGATGATATGATATTAGCTTAGATGGTAAGTGTAAGATCTTTCCAACCATGAAATACATGGTTCAAACCTCGTATGTCATTATTTTTTAATTAAGTCCACCATACACTCAATCTAATTACTTTATTTATTTTCTATATAAAAGTTTATAAAATTACTCATAAACACTTTAATATTACATTTTTTTCTTAAACCCTTCAGAGATGGAGGGAGTATGATATTATCTTTAAATAATTGGCCGTTTTTAAAATTTGAACAAATTTATAAGATCAAAATTAAAATATCGGAAGAGTTTGTACCATTTTAAAAAAATCTAAATTATTGGACTAAAAAATATTTAACCGGCCCCTTTAATTCATGTAGGAATTTTTTAAAAAATGTTGGTATTGAAAGCATTTTATTTAAGTATTAAGTAACAAATAACTAACTAGATGAATTTAGGTGAATGAAAAATAAATGTGAAAGTTTGTTATTTTATGTGTGAATGAATATATTGACAAATGTATTTATTCATTATGGGTAATTGAGATTAAAGTGAATTCAATCTCATAACTTATTAATTTTTATTTATTTAGTTTCACAACTATTTTTTGGAAAGATTAATTAGTTTCACAATTATTTGAATTTGGTCTCAAATGTGCTGGTGTTGGACAAAATCCGTGAGGGTAGGTGGTACCAAAACCGCCAATTTCTCCTTTTGAAATGTATGGCCCACGTTTACATCTGAGCAATATACGTTAGCTTTATCAGGAATGAAGGAACTAATAAATAGATTGCAAAGTTAATGATATACTTACTATATCTTTTACTACTGCAGGTCTTGTGTGGCAAGTAGTAATATATATCTTCATTCATCAAAGGCAGCACAAAAATCACCATACTTATATACATAACAAGAAACAAAGAGAGGTACAGTGTAGTGATCAATGGTTGACGCTATCATTTCAGTGGCGGCAGAGCGACTGATTGGTCTCATTGAAGAGCAGGCTCGACACCATATCAATCTCGTCAGAGGCACCGAGGAGAAGGCTCGTAGTCTTGCGGTAGACCTGCAGAGTATTAGAAATGTGTTGGATGATGCTGAGAATCGCCGATTTAAGGACAAAAGTATCAATCAATGGTTGTCGAGGCTCGAACAAACGGCTTATGAGATGGAGGATGTGTTGGACGAATGGGACTATGCTCTTCTCAAACTTGAGATAAAAGAAGCTGCTGTTGCTCCAAAGGTATTCTCCTTCATCCCATCATCGTCTTCGTGTTTGTGTTTCAACAAAGTTGCAGTTCGTCATAGTATTGGCAACAAAATATTGTGTGTAAAGGCAAAACTTGATGACATCTTGAAAGAGAGAGATCGGTATGGTTTTGTGGTTTCCCAGCCCAGTGTTGATTCTTTGCCTCGAGATCAAACTACTTCCATTGTCGACATAACAAAAGTCCATGGACGAGATACAGATAGGGACTTTCTTGTTACCAAACTTATAATGGATATGGTGAAGGCTTCCACATACTATCTATAGTGGGTCAGGGGGGACTTGGGAAGACTACTCTGGCTCAGGTGGTATATAACCATACTCAAGTTGAGGAATTTTTCGAATTGAGAATCTGGCTTTGTGTTTCAGATCCCTTTGATCTGGCTGCCATTGCTAGGGGGATTCTTGAGAGCATAGAAAATGAGAGCTCTCCATATACCAACCAACTGGACGTCCTGTTTAAACAAGTACGGAAGTCTATTTCAGGAAAGAAGTTTCTTCTTGTTCTAGATGATGTTTGGACGGAAGACTCTGACAAATGGGAGGTCCTGGAAAACTCCCTAAGAAGTGGTGGATCGGGTAGTAAGATTTTGGTGACATCAAGAAGTGAGAGGGTTGTGAAAAATATGGGATCAAGCGAGAGTGAGATATGTCGCCCAGGACTGCTCTCAGACGATGATTGTTGGTTATTATTGCGTCGTATGGCCCGTTTGGAAAGGGATGAAGAGGAATTTGAAGACATTGGAAAGAAAATAGCAAATAAATGTAAGGGCTTGCCTCTTGCTGTGAAGACTTTGGGAAGTCTTTTGCGTTTTAAGAGTAGCTTAGAACAGTGGAGCAACGTATTAAACTGTGAAATATGGCAAATGGAGGAAGCAGAAGTTAAAATTTTCCCCCATTTGCTTTTGAGCTACAATGAATTGTCTCCATCACTTAAGCGTTGCTTCTTATACTGTGCGGTTTTTCCTAAAGATTTTGAGATTTATGTTGAGAGACTAATAGGAAATTGGATGGCACTTGGTTATTTGGGCTCCAATGTTGGTGACATGGAACTCAAAGGGCAAGAGTATTTTGATGCTCTAGCAATACGTTCCCTATTTCAAGATTTTAAGAAAGGTGATTTGGGTGAAATAATGAAGTGTAAGATGCATGATATAGTACATGATTTTGCTCAATTTCTAAAAAAGAAGAGTACGACTACGGAGGCAAAAAGAATGAAAAAGGGCACAACTTGCCGAGTGTGTGACCTTTCACACGTTTGCATGGCCAATGAGTTTTGTACCTTAACTTGCCGTAAAGAAGGTCTTTCAAATATTTGTGATTGCCTCGTGCGATTGAAGGTTTTAAGGATTGAACGGTGTAAAATTGTTCCTCAAGGAATGGAAAAGTTGATTCACCTGAGAGAGCTGTTCTTGATGGGAATTACTAAATTATCCTGTGAAGGCCTTAAAGCGATTTTCCAACTTTATCACTTGCAAAGTCTTTCTTTGGTTAATTGTGGGATTGAAGAGATTCCAAAGGAAATTGGTAATTTAATTCACTTGCGATTACTTAACTTGAGATATAATAAGTTGTTGAAAGAGTTACCAATGGAAATTGGAAATTTGATTCAGTTGAGACATCTTGACTTGTCGTGGAATGAGTCTCTTGAGGAGTTGCCAGAGATCATATGTGATTTGCAAAAATTGCAAATCTTATATAATGAGGAGTGTGACGGTCTTTGTAAAATTCCAGAAAGAGTTGTTGAGAAACTGAGTGAATTCCCGGGGGGAATTGGTGGGAGCAAGTTGGAATTATGGAAGAAGTTAAAAAAGCATTTGAGTGGACGTGTAAGGTTGAGGTTCAAATTAAATGGTGATGGTGATCTGAATGAGGTGGTTGAGGATGTTTGGAAAGCAGAATTGAAGAATGAGATCCACATTACCAATTTTGATATATATTTTATGGATGAGTTGGGTGAAGAGGGGTCATCATCATTATCATGGGTATGGATGGATTTATTAGATGCTCTTCAACCCCATCCAAACCTCACTCAACTGGTAATCGAGAATTATGGGGGCTCCAAACTTGCGCGGTGGATGGTCTCGCCTCTCAACCAAATAAGGAACCTTATTCTCACGAACTGCAAACACTTGACATCATTGCCTCCCTTGGGAAAACTACCATGCCTGGAAGAGATTTATCTTTATAATATGGAAGCACTTGAAGTTGTGGGGCGAGAATTCTTGGGAATAAAAAGAGGGGAAGGAGGAGGAGATATTATTTCCTTTCCCAAATTGAAGACGCTAACAATAGTTCGCTGCCTCAAGTGGAATGAGTGGGAGGACATAACCGTACAAGAAGAATCAACTTCCATAATGCCTTGTCTTACCAACCTCACTATCGAATTCTGCAAAAGCTTGAGAATGCTGCCTCAACGTCTATTGTGTAAGGTGTCATCATTGAAGATATTGAAGATATATGGCTCAACGGAGCTACAACAACGCTACAAGGACAAGGACGCTTCCGACTGGATATCCATATCCATATATAATCCTCGCCTTCAACTCATTTTGAAATTATAATTTCATTTTAAGGATGTATTATACGACTATTAGTCTCTAAACCCTTGATCAATGTTTTCTAAATTTTCCGTAAGATTTATATTTGTGCAAATGTACGTGAATATAAGTGTTTGCCTAACCAATAAAGAACAAATATTTTATAATTTATTACGTATTCAATGGAGCCAGTATTTTGGCAATCTGTCAATTAATATGAGCAAATCTTGGCAATTAGCTAGATATCTTTATTTCCTAATTCTTGTATATACCTGTTTCTGATGGTTTTTCTAGAATTCTCTACTGAGATGTATAAATACTCTTGTTGTGTAATACAAAATCTTAAGCGGCATTAAACTTTTTTTAATATGGTACTGGAGCCAAATTCATGGTAACCAAAACCCACTCAAATAAAGCCTACCTGCCGCCGATCAATTTTCAGTTCCATATTATGGCCGAAAACAAGAACCATTGACATCATGTCGCCCTATCATCTATCTACATCGGATCATCCTGGACTAGTTTTTGTGGGAGAATCAATCAATGATGGGATTTACGTACGGTGATTGGGTAAATGATATGAAAGATGCGCTACTTGCAAAAAAATAAGATTGGATTTGTTGATGGTACCGTCGAAATGCCAAAATTGGAATCGTCAGAATTGCCGATGTGGAATCGCTGCAATGCAATGGTGAAAGGATGGTTAAAGAGTGCTATGAACAAAGAAATTTGCAATAGTGTGAGGTATGCGAGGAAGGCACAAGATATATGGACGAACCTCGAAGAAAGATTTAGGAAAGAGAGTGTGCCAAGGGCATACGATTCACGAAGAGCAATCACTCAAGATCACCAAGATAAGTCGTTTGTATCGACATACTACACAAAACTTAAGGGATTGTGGAAATAAATGGAATCTCAATTGCAGCCACCGAGATGCGAATGTGGTGGCTACACTTGCGACTTGGAAAAATGCATCCATTCTTCGCGAGATCGAGTTAGGTAGTATGATTTTCTAATGGGACTTGATGATGAGTATGGTTTCGTTAAAAACACAAATATTAAGCACCAAGCCGACTCCAAATTTCGGAACAACTTACCACTTGGTTGTCGAAGATGAACAAAAACGCCAGATCACGATGGCCCGGAAACCATCAACCGAGATTGCATTTCAAACCCAAATGAAGCGCGATGATGAGAGCTCAGATTGACGCGGAAAGCCAAGATGCAGCTACTGCAAGAAACCAGGTCATAGCATCGAGAGCTGCTTTGAAATTATTGGTTATCCACCAAATTGGTCGAAAGGGGCAACAGCCGCGAGCTGCAAGTGTTGGGACGGATAATCCACTGATTCCAAGTTTCATATAAGAACAGGTTGAGAAGCTTCGATAGTTTCTAAGCTCGGATGCAGATGGTGGTAAGAACTCGGATACAACAACCCCTAGCGCTAACATGGCTGGTAAGCATGTTTTTGATAAACCATGGGTGATTGATTCTGGCGCCACAGAACATTTCACATGTGACGAAACTCTTTTGGTGGAAACATTGAAAAACACCTTGCTTTACCGGTTAAAATCCCCAATGGTGATATCATATCGGTGAAGAGTGTTGGCGAGCATGTCTGCCTAATGGAATTAAATTGGGCCATGTTTTAAATATTCCCGACTTAAAGTGTAATCTGCTTTCAGTTAGTAAGTTGACACGAGACTTGAATTGTGCTCTAATATTCTTTCGGGATTATTGTGTCTTGCAGGACTTACACTCAAGGAACCTGATTGGAGTGGGTAGACATCGTCATGGTCTATATTGTCTCAGGCCTCTCAAGAATGAAGGTATGGCCATGTCTGTTAAAGTTGATCCAGAATTATGGCATAAGAGACTCGGGCACGATTCAAATGAAAAGTTGAAAAAGATTTCAATTCTGAAATTTTTTGTTAGCAACAAGTTTTGTGATTCATGTGTTAGAGCAAAGCAGACTAGACTACAATTTTCTAGTAGTTCAATAAAAACCAGACGGTGTTTTGAATTAATCCATTGCGATATTTGGGGAGCATATATAATGCTTCCTTTTCCGGAGCTCATTATTTTTTATCTATTGTCGATGACTTCAATCGTGGGGTTTAGGCTTTTCTCGTTAAAAATAAATCTAATGTGGGTGAATGTCTGATTCATTTTTGTAAAATGGTTGAAAGACAATTCGAGAAGTCGGTAAAACGTATTAGAACAAACAATGGGGTTGAGTTTCAATCTAATCGCATGCTGCAATTTTATAATGAACACGATATTTTTCTCGAGACTTCCTGCACTGATATGCCCCAACAAAATGGGGTAGTTGAACGAAAGCACAAACACATTTTAGAGGTGGCTAGAGCACTTCAATTTGAATCGGGTTTACCAATCAAATTTTAGGGTGAATGTGTTTTCATCGCTGTATACATCATCAATAGGTTGCCCTCACCAATTATTGACAACAAAACTCCGCATGAGATATTGTTGGGCAAACCACCTTTCTATAGTCAATTGCGCACTTTTGGTTGTCTAGCTTATGCGCGAGACAATCATAAGTGAGGAGATAAATTTGGTGAGAGGGGGAGGCCTCGCATTTTTATCGGATATCCTAGTGGACGGAAAGCTTATCGAGTCTATGATTTGGATTCACAAAAGATTTATTTTTCACGTGATGTTGTTTTATGTGAACATATGTTTCCATTCAAGAACCAAGACTTTGATTATTTGAGAAAAATTAGAGTGAGGCCACAGCAAGTTGAATTTGATGAAGCTGTGAGCACGACAATGGATTTTGCACTAACTAGGCAACATGAGAATCCTATCACAACACTGCCTAAGTCGAGACCTGTTGATAGCATCACCAACACAGCAACATGATGTGCATGGACATGAGGAGCTTGTTATTGAGATTAATGTACCGTATGTGCCCCAGAATGCTGAAATAAGTGTTATTGATAATGGTGTATCTGTGACTGAGTTTGGGCGAGGACAGCGCACAAGCAAACAACCAAAACATCTAGAAGATTTTGAAGTCGAATTTCCATCCTCAATAGACCATTCACGACCAACTTCTGGTCTAGTGAACTCGACGGTATATCCTTTATCTCACTTTGTTAGCTATGATAAATTTTCTCGTTCTCACAAAGTTTTTCGAGCGACCATCACGTCTCGAGATGAGCCAAAATATTTTTTTACAGGCCATTAAAGACCAGAATTGTCAAGATGCAATGCAAAAAGAAATAAGTGCCTTGGAATCAAACGGGACTTGGACATTGGTTCATTTGCCACCGGTAAAAAAGGTTGTAGGTTCCAAATGGGTGTACAAAATTAAGTACTATCCAGATGGTACTATTGAGCGTTATAAAGCACAATTGGTGGTAAAAGGGTTCACTCAAGTAGAAGGAATTGACTTTCGTGAGACATTCGCTCCCGTCGTTAAATTAGTTACGGTTCGTTGTATGCTTGCCATAGAAGCACAACACGCGTGTCTGAATTGTGTACCAATTAGATGTTAATAATGCATTCTTTCATGGAGATTTAGTGGAAGATGTTTACATGCGTGTTCCTCCTCAAGGTTTCGTCAAGGCAGGCGATACGCGAGTTTGCAAATTACACAAATCCTTGTATGGATTGCGATAGGGGTCAAGAAATTGGTATCACAAATTCACAAAGACGCTAATCTCTATTGGTTTCAGGCAATCCAAAGCAGATCATTCGTTGTTCATATTTGGAGAAGGTACGACTTTTGTTTCTGCTCTAATATATGTTGATGATGTTTTAGTGGCTGGAAATTAATGATGGCAATCGTATCCAAAAGGTTAAAGATTTTTTGGATGCACAATTTAGTATCAAGGATTTGGGACCCTTGAAATATTTTTTGGGCATTGAAGTCGCACGCTCATCCGCTGGATTTGTCTTAAGTCAACGAAAATACACTCTAGATATTTTAGAAGAAGGTGGACTTCAAGCTTAAACTTTTATTAATGTAAGGATAGAACGCAATAAGGTTTTATTTCAATGAATTCATTGAAATACGCATCGATTAGAGACCGATTTTGAGACTGTAAAGGCAGTCTCAACACACGTTAGAGACTGATTTGGGACCGATTTATGGGGGTCCTTATTTCATTGGTACCTAATATTGAGAGACCGAATTTATGACACAGTCTCAAATTAGAGACCGATTTGGGTCAGTCTCTAAATGAAAGACCGGCAATTCGGTCTTAAAACGGTCCCTAAACGTGAGTCGGCCCGACCTATTTTCGGGCCCTAAAACACAAATCGATCTCTATTCTATAATTAGGGACCGAATATTCGGTATCTAAATAATAAAATACAAACCCGACCCAGCAACCGACACACACACCCTCTTTATTTACCCATACCACTCTGACCTGACCCGATACCCGACCCAGCAACCGACACACCCACACTCTTTATTTACCCACCCCTGACCCGACCCGATACCCAACCCACACCCACACCCACTTTATTTAAATGACCATTTTATTTTGGCATTTGTGGGAATTGATCCCTGGTGGATGGGTGCCCAGTAATGGGCACCTACCACTTTGACAAGTAATTATCTTGTGTAACTTTTAAAATTAATTATATACATATATAATTAATTTATTTATTGTATATGATCGGAAAATGATATAGTGTCCACCGCCTAGTTGGCATGCCCACGTCAATAAATTATTTTTTATTTATATTTAATTTGAATTTAATGTCATATTAATATTTTATTTTATCTTTTTTAAAATTGTAAAATCTTTTTTACAATTTAATTTAATATTATTTCTATCAAATCACACACGTCATTAATTTTTTCTCATATCTTCCATTGCCATTAATTTTTTTCTCAGAATCTTTTCTCCACAAAATTAAAATTAACCACTTCTCTACAAAATAAAAATTAATCTCATTACCATATATAACATTTTAGAATATAGACTTTTGTTATCAAATGAGAATTTCATTCATCACAACCTCATTAAATATTTTGATAACTCATTCAATAAATCAACTAAATGTCGACAAAGTGAGGAAATATAAAAACTCTGCATCAAAAGAAACATAAATAATAAACAAAATTTGTTCCGGAGTGTTCAGAGACCGCTAAAATCGGTCTCTAAAAATAAACAACTTGATTTTGATAC
This sequence comes from Galeopsis tetrahit, assembly GCA_963675135.1. NCBI lineage: Eukaryota > Viridiplantae > Streptophyta > Magnoliopsida > Lamiales > Lamiaceae > Galeopsis > Galeopsis tetrahit. Next base: position 44,937,686 of record OY776131.1, read on the forward strand.
CAATTTGAGACCGCAAAAATCGGTCTCTAAACACAACCGCCTGATTTGGGACCGAAAAATCGGTCTCCACTATTTAAAATTATCTATATACACAATATTAGGAATAATATTTTAAAATTTTGTATCTTTAAATATTATTCATATCGCTTTAATCGCTAATCTGTTATGTCTCTCCCAACGATTGACAAATATTTCTCTTCTCCTAAATTCGATTCCTCTATCTCGAACAAAGTCATAGAGCCAGATTCGTTGGAAGTGGAGACGGTGGTGCCTGATTCAACTGATTTAGAGATCGTAGTGCCTAATTCAATTGATTTAGAGATCGTAGTGCCTGCTTTAGTTGATTTAGAGGATGTAGTGAAAGATTCTACGGATTTAGATAGCGTAATAAAAGATTCTTTTTCGGATGTGGATACTTTGTCCAAGATTAAAGGATTCTCTCCTGATCCCGACGTTAAGTGATCGATTCACATACGTATAAAACATTTATACCAAATAAAGACTAAATTTTTTATCTCCAATTAAAATTCAAAATCAGAATTTTAATTTCGGTTTAGAGACTGATATTCGGTGGTTAAGTGGTCTAAAAACATAATATTAAAGACCGAATTGAAAACAGTCTCTAAACGAGTGGTCAAAATTGGTAGTCAATTAAAATTTTGGGATTCAGAATTTTTTATACCAATTAAAGACTGAATTATCGGTCTCTAAACAAAATTCAAAATTTTAATTTTAATTTCGGTTTAGAGACCGAATTCAAAACTCGATTTTTTTTCGGATCGGTCTCAAATCAGTCTCAAATTGAGACTGATTTATGTCGGTCTCAAAATTTTGGTCTCTAATTGATGCATTTTTTGTAGTGGAACGATTGCATTTTTGACAATTTTATTTTTAGAAAAAAAACCTACATATGTATACATTGATTAAGGCCAATTTTAATTTTTAGAATGATTCAATCCAATTAGTTAAGATTTAATATTGGGGGTGGTAAATTGCACTTTTAATCCTGTAAGAATGAGGTCAAATTACTTTTGGTCATTTTTCATACATTTTTGGTCCTGTAGTATATTACAATTAGTTTTAATGGATGGAAATTGCATAAACCGTTAAATATTTCACTTTTGGTCCTGTAAAAATGAGATTAAATCATTTTTCATACACTTTTAGTCTCATAGTAAATTTATGTTTGTTTTAACGGATGAAAATTGTGTGAAAGTCACGCATCCCTTAAAACACACCCAGAAGCCTAAAATCAGATTAATTTTTTTTTTGGTAATATCACTAAAATTATAAAACTACCAAGTGTATTTTAACAATTTATTTAAATAATTATTTAAAATCGGTAAATTTACTTAAAATAATTTTATGGTCTAAAAATTCAATCAATTATATATAATATTAAAATTAAATTATTCAATTAAATCTAAAACTGGTCTCAAATCAATGCAAACAATATAAAAAGTATTTGGCTTGATTTTGATTTTTTTTATTTTTTGTATTTTCAAATTATATGGGGTTAAAAATTAATTGAAATTTGGATATTATATTTGAATATACATTGTATTTTTTTTCAATTTGATTTTTTTTATATTCAAATTATTTTTCAAAATTTACTTTTAAAATTGTATTTTTTTTTGTATATTTCAGTTTTAATACAAGAAATCATGCAATTGTGTATTTCAGTTTTCAAAACCTAATAATTGAAATCATGTCATTGATCAATAAATACCCACTAATTTAATCAATACACTACCCAAGAGAATCAAACAATCCAAATCAAACTAAAAATTAAAATTCATCATAAATCCAAACACCCAAACACCAACAAAACTAGTCAATAACTACATTAACAAATGAAAACAAGCTTATAAAAGATAAACAATAAAAATTGAATTAAGAAAAAATATCACCTCAAATGATCTTCAAATCCTCCAACAATGCTTACATAAAATTAAATACTCAATTGAAATCTACTTATGACATTAAAGAAAATTAAAAACTAAATTAATGAGTGGAGTGGTGTGTGGAAACAAATGATTTCTCCCCAATGGTGTGCCCTCTGTTTCTCGCGACTCTCTTTTACGCATTCCAGCTCCTTCCCCATAATTGATGAAATTGAGCCCAAGTTGAGCCAAATGGAATGGGCCCAGCTAAATTGCATAAGTGGTCCGCGGAGTGTTGCTGTATATGTCCCCCAAATTATGTTCTCACGAAAATTTTGCCAAAATAGGCTTATATTGGGCTTATCAACCTTTGTCGCTTGGAAATCGAAGGATCAGAAGGTCCTTGCCCTTCTTCTTCCTCTCTCACTAAAGAGACATTGGTCGAGGTCATTCAATGTGACACGCGTGAAACGTGGCTTGCTTTAGAGGATGCCTCCAGCCACTATTCTCAGTCGTGCATCACTCAGCTTCGTGAGGAACTCCTCCTCCTCACAAGGATGATAATATCGCGGATATATCGCAAATTTGGATATTGCGATATGGATATTGGGGTTTAATGTATTTTTTCCCGGGTATCGCGGATATATCGCTAAATATCGATGTCGATATCGTTCAACCGTAGTGTAAAATTGGACAGGAATCGGTAAATATCGCGGATATATCGCACGATATCGCAAAATCTGAAAAAATCGCAAACTAATTTAAAATTTTATTTTTATATGTATGAAATTATACTTTTTATTTTTATTTTTAATAGTGTAAGAAAATATATTCTCAATTCACCTCATATATTCAATATTTTTTTTAAACATATAAATGATATGTGTATAATTATATCTTAAATTACTTTTTTTTTTGATCGGAAAAAGGAGAATTTCATTATATCTTAAATTATATCTTAAATTACTATAATGTGATGAGTTAGTATCAATGTTGTTTGGACAAATATGTCATTTCACCTACTATATTTGAACCCTATAGCTCATCATTTTGATATTATTTGTATTTTATCATGTATATATTTAATCATTTTGTATTGTAGTGTGTTGTCAATTAGTTTCCGTCAGACAGTATTTAATCAATGTTGTTTGGACAAAGATGTCATTTCACCTACTATATTTGAACCTCATAGGTCATCATTTTGATATTAATTGTATTTTATTTTATATATTTAATCATTTTGTATTGTACTATGTTGTCAATTAATTTTCGCCAGTCAGTATTTATATGATTTTTTATCTACATATGTTTGTTTTAAACATATAATTTTATTGGTTTTTTTTAATGGAATACATGCATAATAGTATGTTATAATAATCCCTAAAATTTCATGTTAAATTTCCAAGATTTTAATAAGATTTTCGTCATTTTTTCAATTTTTTTGCGATATCGATATGCGATATTGATTCGGGTGGAATTTACACGTTTTAGAGGCACATGTGAAGCATGTTTTGATGAGGATTTCATTGATTATGATTGTTTGAGCCGAAATGAGAGAAAGGTTGTGTTTTGTCGATTTTGTAGGAAATACGATGGAATTTGGAGTAAAACACATACCAAAAGTGATCGGACCGGAAAGAGGAGTGCACGGTTAGATTCGTCTCGAAAAACGGAGTGGATTAGCCAAAGGAATCGAGTCAATCCGACACCCGAGGCGAAAGTTATGCATGAAACGAGAAGGGGAGGAGGCAACTCGGCCGAGTGAGTCAACTCGGTCGAATCTGAGACTTTGAGCTTTACTGCGCACTCGGCCGAGTGAGCCAACTCGGCCGAGTAAGGTTGAAAGTCGTAGCTCCTGGATTTGAAGACCACTCGGCCGAGTGATCCCAACTCGGCCGAGTCTCGGCTGGAAGAAATCGCAACACGCTTTTAAAGTGTTCCACTCGGCCGAGTGAACCCAACTCGGCCGAGTCACCCCATTTTCGGTGCCAAACTTGTATTTTCTCCATTTTTTAGGGATCAACTTGCAATTATGCCATTCAAACCATACCCCAACACTATATAAGCCCCCTTTCTTGAAATCCAAGAGATTCTCCCCCAAATCCACGCATAGTTACACATACTTGGAGGTGTTTTGGTCATTTCTCTCTCAATTCTTCACCAAATCAAGGAAGAAGGGATGCAATAGCTCCCAAATTCCATTCCCCACCACATTCTAGACTAAGCTTTCTCTTTCTTTTCCTTTTTATTTAGTTATTTCATTTGGATTTTGTAATTTGATTATGTTAGTAGTTAGCTAAACACTTTGTGGTTCTAAGGCATTGTGGATACTTGGATTGAAGTTTATGATTAATTTCTTGCTTTAATTGGTGTTTGTCTCTTATTTGTGTGCTTAATTCCTTATTGCAAAGCATGTTGTTATTGGTCATGATGATTTGCTTAATTCAGTGTTAATTGGGGTAAGATCGAGAGATTTATTCCGTTTAATCGTATGCAAGCATGCAACCCGGTATTATTATGATCTCGAGAGAGGATTAATTATCGGAGAGGGACTTGAATGATCTTAGGAGCTATTTTAGGCGGTGTAACGTTTGTGAGGTAGAAATACGAGCCTATGTTACATTGCGCCTTTGGTTAATTAGATCGAGAGATTAATTAATTCTTCTTGTGTGATCACCCTATATGAGATAACCTTAATGGACATTTAAACGAGATCATAAACGGATATCTATGTGTTACAATTGCTTTGGAACCCACTTTCTTTCTTTGCATCTTCACCCACTTTACTTTCGTTTTATTGATTTGTATGATATTTGATCGATTTTATTTACTCTTTCATTGTCTATTCGTGACACATTGTTAGGCAACCTTAGGGGTAATTCAACCTTCAAAATATAGATCACGTCTACTTAGAACTCGATCAACAAACTACCCTTTTACGCTTAACCTCCTTGTGGGATCGACCTCGTGCTTATCACGCTACGATAGACACCGTACACTTGCGGTTGTTTATTTAGTGTTGCATAACGCGTGTATCAGATATCGATATATCCAGCGATATATTCGTAAAATTAAGGTTGCGATATTTGTTGCGATAGCGATATTTTCATCCTTGCCTCCTCGAACGTGACTCCCTCTCTGTTACCAACTACGGTCATCGCTTTAAGGTCTTGTGCGACCAACTTGCCGCGATCGGCAAACCCGTGGACAACTCTGACATGTTGCATTGGTTTCGGAGGGGCCTCGGTCCCAAATTCAGCGGATTTGCAGACACCAGAATGACTTTCTCGCCCGTTCCCCCCTTCCGCGGCCTGTTGTATCAAGTTGTTGCCTTTGAGATTATGAACAAGCCTGAATCGGCTGAACCCTCCCCGACTGCCTTTTATGCTCGTGGTCAGCCATCTGCTCACCCACAACCTCGCGACCATTCTGGTGGTCGCCCCTCTGACTCTTCTCGTGGTGGCCACCTTGACTTCTCTGGTGGTCGCGGGGGGTGGAAGCCCTACGTCCCTCGTTGTTAAATTTGTCGTGGCGAGCATTATGCCAATAAGTGTCCTTAGAGATTTGTTCGTGGACCAGATCCTCGCCAGTCTGTTCGCACCACTGCCCGCCCGTCCGAGGACTCATCCGCCAACCTTGCTCATGCCTTCCATTCGGCCTGCACTGTCTCCTCACCGGCCTCCTCAAACTGGTATGTGGACTCAGGGGCCTCAGATCATATGACCTCCAATGCCTCACATCTGGACTCCTCGGCCCCCTATATCGTTAATGGTCAAGTTGTTGTCAGTAATGGTAATTCCTTACAGATCTCTCGTGTTGGGTTTCATTCACTCTCTAAGGATATTGGTCTTTTGGATGTTCTTGTTGTCCCTCATATCACCAAGAACCTCTTATCTATTAGCAAACTCACGTCCGATTTTCTAGTTGATGTCTGCTTTTCTGACAAATCGTTTATTATTCAGAATCGGGTTACCAAGTAAGTGGTGGCTCAGGATCGGTGTGAACAAAATTTGTACGTGTTGGAGAGGGCACTACCTGCTTTGGTTGCTGCCTTAAAGCTTGGTGTTGCAAAAGCCTCCTTTGATTTATGACATTCCCGTTTGGGTCATGTCTCTTTTGATATTATTAAATACTTAAATAAATTAGGGCATTTTTCTGTTAGTTCGTTTTGCCAAATCCCATTGTTTGCACCTCTTGCTAGTTGGCTAAGAGTAAATGATTGTCATTTAATATCAATGAAAAATGTGCTTCTGTAATTCTTGATTTAGTACATTGCGACCTTTGGGGTCCTGCTCATGTTACTGCTTCATCTGGTTTTTGTTATTTCATCTGGTTTTTGTTATTTAGTACATTGTTTGCACCTCTTGCTAGTTGGCTAAGAGTAAATGATTGTCATTTACTATCAATGAAAAATGTGCTTCTGTAATTCTTGATTTAGTACATTGCGACCTTTGGGGTCCTACTCATGTTACTGCTCATGTTACTGCTAGTATTAGTATGAAATACAATTAATATATACCTTTGGGGTCGATGACCATTCCCGTTTTTCGTGGTTGTATCCTCTCCGTGCCAAATCTGACTTTATTGCCACTTTGGTCGCCTTCCACAAATTTGTGTGCAACCAGTTCTCATCAACTATCAAGGTTTTTCAAAGTGATGGTGGTACTGAGTTCGTCAATAGGTTGTTTGCACCTTCATGGCCGAGCATGGCATATCGCATCGTGTGTCATGCCCCTACATACCTCAGCAGAATGGTCGCGCTGAGCGCAAACACCGTCACATCACTGAGACTGACCTCTCTATGCTTTTTCATGCTCGTGCTCCATCGGAATTTTGGTTCGATGCTTTTGCCACTGCCGTCCACCTCATCAACCGCCTCCCGTCTTCAGACTTGGGTGGCCTATCTCCCTTTCAGGTTTTGTTCGACACTGTGCCCCTTTATGGCAACCTCAAGCCTTTTGGCTGCAGAGTGTTCCCATACCTACGAGACTACTCCTTGAACAACCCGTCTCCTCGCAATCGGCCATGCATCTTCTTAGGATACAACAGCCTCCACAAAGGTTTTCGGTGTCTCGATCCTGGCTCCTCCAAAATCTTTATTACTCGCCATGATATATTTGATGAAGAGTGTGCTTTCCCTTTCAGGTTCTGCTCGACCTATGCTGACCAGTTCAGTGGTCTCGTCCTTTTTGGATGCCGGTTCGGACTCCACACCTAGGCGTCCCACTTCGACCTCGCCCTGCTCGGCCTGCACCTCGGCTCCTGGTGAGGATCCTCCTCCTCTGCCTGCCCCTATAACGGAGCCTCTTGCTCCTCCTAAACCGGTCGAGCACCCATTGCCGACCATTGACCCTCTGGTGCAGCGACCATTGTCCACTCACCTGATGGTCACGCATGGAAAATCTGGGATCTTCAAACCCAAGTATCCGCTGAACTTGGCCTCCACTGCCTTGCTTAGTGCTCTCACCGCCTCTTCGGAACCCCGTGGTTTTAAGTCTGCTGCCAAGTCACCTGAATGGTTGGTTGCCATGCAGGAGGAAATTGACGCATTGCGCGTCAACAACACCTGGGATTTTGTTCCTCGCCCTCGAGATGCGAACATTGTTGGTTCCAAATGGGTTTTTCGAACCAAGTACAAATCGGATGGTTCCATTGAGCGGCACAAGGCCCGATTGGTCGCTCAAGGCTTCACCCAAATCCCTAGCACAGACTTCTCCCATACCTTCAGTCCAGTTGTTAAGGCGTCCACAATCCGTGTTATTTTGGCCCTTTCTGTTTGCAACAACTGGCCACTACATTAGCTGGATGTTAAGAATGCTTTTCTTAACAGTTATCTCCAGAAGCCGGTCTTTATGGCTCAACCCCCTGGTTTTGTCAATTCTCGGCTACCAGACCATGTTTGCAGATTGAAGAAGGCCTATATGGTCTTCGCCAGGCTCCCTTGGCCTAGTTCCAGCGGTCCACTTCCTTCCAACTCGGCATTGGCTTTAAGGAGTGCATGTCTGGCTCCTCGCTATTTTACCTCTTTCAGGGTTCCTCGGTGGTCTGCCTCTTATTGTATGTGGATGATATCATTGTCATTGGACACGATCCCTCCACACTTGCTCCCTTCGTTGCTCAGGCGAACAAGGAGTTCGCTCTCAAGGACATCGGTCGCCTCAACTACATCTTGGACTTGGAAATCTCTTACACCTCGACAGGCTTATTTGTTGGGCAGTCCAAATATGCTCGTGAGATCCTTGACCGAGCGGATCTTCGAGACTCTAAACCTATTGCCACTCCTTTGGCTGCGCGCGTGACACTACCCAGCGATGGTGAACCATTCTCAGACCCTACTCTATATTGTTCTTTGGTAGGGGCCCTCCAGTATCTCACCATTACTCGCCCTGATCTCTCTTTTTCGGTAAATCATGTCAGCCAGTTACTCCATTCGCCGACCATTGACCACTTCTCGGCAGTGAAGAGGATTCTTCGCTACGTCAAACAAACTATCAACTACAGATTTTCCTTCACTCGCCGACCAGACTCTTCTGTGGTCGCCTATTCCGATGCTGACTAGGCTCGCTGTGTGGAAACTCGTCTATCCACCTGTGGTTATTCTATCTTCCTGGGTGGAAATCTAGTGTCTTGGAGTGCCAAGAAACAACCCACTGTTGCTCGCTCCAGTTGTGAATCGGAGCGTGCCTTAGCCAACGCAGCTGCCGAGGTCGTTTGGCTAACCACTCTGCTTCGCGAGCTCCGTGTTCCGTTACCTGCTCGCCCAGTTCTTCTCTCGGACAACAATAGTGTCCTTTTTCTCAGTCAGAATCCAGTGGCTCACAAACGAGCCAAACACATCGACATCGATTGTCACTTTGTTAGCGAGCTTGTCATCGCTGGCAAGCTGTCCACCCAGTTTGTCCCCACACATCTTCAACTGGACGACATATACACGAAGAGCCTTCCTCGCCCGGCGTTTGAGTTCCTTCGTTCCAAGCTTTGCATTTTTTCTCATCTCACGCATCGTTTGACGGGGAATATTAAGGAATGAGTCAACCATTCCTTATATATAGGAATTGCACATTTATTGTATATATCTTTTACCTTAAATCATGTAATTATGTTACCTTGTAAATCACCTCTATATATACAACACATAACATACTCACTAAAATTAACAATAATCATATCTCATTGTTCACAATTATGTGTTAATTTTCAAATACTAGTGTAATATTTGCAATTGTGTTTATTGTATATAGTACTACGTATGTAATATGGATCAAATTGTGTCGGCGAACAACATGTGTATTTTTCTTGTATTTCTTATTCCATTCTTAAGTTGGATGTATATATTCTTAAGTTGGATGTATATATATTCCAAGACATACAACTAACAGCTCAGAATTGCAAATACATTCGGCATCAATTAATGATTTTGTCCTTTTCGTGCAGGTAATTAGGGACAATAAAGGCTGTTAAATAAAAGGAAAAAGAAAAGTCAAAAGCCATAAGTTTACAAGTCGAATCAGAGGTTGGGGTGCCATCAAAATTCAGCCCGGAGAACCACCAAAGGGCCAAAAGCGCTCTCTTCTTAAGCCAAAACTCAGTCGCTCACAAGCGAGCAAAGCACATTGACATACACTATCACTTCGTCCGGGAACTAGTAGTCGCTGGTCGTCTATCAACTCAATTTGTCCCTTCTTCACTTCAAATAGCGGATATCTTTACAAAGAGTCTTCCTCGCCTGTTTTCGAATTCTTCCGTTCCAAATTTCGCGTATGTCCCCATTCGTCTAGATTGAGGGAGGTGTCAACATATCATAGTTAATTAATTAGTTAGTTGGTTAATTAACTAATCAAGATTACATTCTTACTTGTATAAATATGACTTTTTTCATTCTTTATATAGTTCAAATTAATCAATTTGTAAAAATTAATTTGAAAGTAATGATGATGCGATCTAGACTCTTTTATTATATAGTTCAAACTACAAATTAATCAAATTGTAAAAGGGAATTTAACTTATTACAAATCCATATCAACTTTATCGTAGATTTCCAATTTATATCAGATTCTTCAATCTAAATACAACGAAGTAAATGGATGATTGACCTAAGAACTCCGTTAAAAAAAATGAAAAGATTCAAGCAAGTTTATAGAACAAGAAAATTGGCAAAGGCCAGGAGAGGCGCCAAATACGCTTTTAATTATATGTTCCTATTTTTCGTGTGCAAGTACTAGGTAGTATCTGGACTCTCGACACATCACATTTTATTTTTCAACAAACAAAAAGACAAACCTATCACCCCTTTACAGATTCTTCTTCTTTTGTTCTGTTTTTCTCTCATTTGTCAAAGATTGAGTTTTTCCCATTTTTTGTTTCTTATACGACACCCCTTAAATGTTCTTGGATGAATATATTGGGTTTCTTGATCGACCCCAATTAAATTTGTGTAATGGCGATTTTCCTGTTAATTCATTTTGGCTTCATTTTTTTTTTTTTCTGAATGCTCTGGTCTCTTGGTGATTCAATTCGAATATTGATTCTATCAGGTATGTTCGTGTTTTTTTTCTTTTGATAATTTTGATTTTCTTGCAGTCTCTTCATGCGTTTTCCTCAGAAACTTATAGAAGTTCTCTTACACTTCATATGAGAGCAAAGTTTCTCATGTTGCATGGTGCTTTTGGACAGCAGTAATGTGGGCTCTTTGATTTCATTTAATTTGTGTAATAATATTGATGCATTATGTTGATTTTATGAAGTTTGAAAATCATGGGTGCAAAACTTGTAAATTCTTGAAATGGGGTCATTAGATTTCAATGCAGTTAATTTTTAGGAAGAATTAAGAGCTTGAATTAATTTATCTAGTCTTGCTGTAATTAATATTTTCATTAATTAGCCCACACTTTGTTTAGCTGTATCTTAATACATGGTCCCAACATTGAATGGTTTTAATTCTTGCATGTAGAAAATGTAAAACCTAATATGCATAGGCAATTTAATTTCTGGTTGATTTTATGGTCAGATGCCCTGTGTTTGTCAAGGAGACGATTGTCGCATCTCGTTGTCGTTTTACTCTGGCAACTTGAAGCAATTCTTGCATCGAGCTGATTTAATCTTTCTACTTTTGCAGGTACCTAATTGCAATTTCATGATGATGGATTGATTCAATGTCAGCATGCTATGTGCTATACTTTTTCATATGTTAAAATGTTAGGGAGGAAAAACATGAGGAAGGCATTACCCTTTTTGTTGGTACTCTTGTGTATTGGTGTTTTCGTCTTGACATATAACTTTGTAACAATGATCGTGCATTACCAACAAGGCGGTCCTATAAAATCGTTGTCGAGTGAAAACTCGAATCAACTAGTGATTGATCCCTTGGTTGAGGTTCCGGAGCATGTGAAGAAGCTGAAGAATGAAAGACCGCCTTTTCATATTGCTCTTACAGCCACTAATTCCTCGTACAGCAAATGGCAGTGTCGGATTATGTACTACTGGTATAAGAGGGTGAAGGATTTGGATGGATCGAACATGGGAAGCTTCACTAGGATTCTTCATTCAGGAAGTCCCGACAACCTTATGGACGAGATTCCTACATTTGTGGTCGATCCTCTAGCAGAAGGTTTGGACCGGGTGAGACTACATTGTTAGTATTAAGGTTCTTGAACCTTTTTTTAGCATTCTGATTGTGATATATATGGATTAAATATATCCAGGGATATATTGTGTTGAACAGACCTTGGGCGTTCGTGCAATGGCTGGAGATGTCGTCGATTGAAGAAGAGTGAGCCCACAAAAGATATAAAGTTGAGTGAGCTTGAATATCTATCTAACTTTGTCCTGCTGCTGCTGCAGATATATACTGATGGCAGAACCCGATCACATATTTTTAAGACCGCTGCCTAATTTGGTATACGGAGAATACCCCGTTGCATACCCATTTTTCTACATCACCCCTTCTGAACATGAGAAGATTGTGAGGAAGTATTATCCCGAGGAGATGGGTCCGGTATCAAACATTGATCCCATTGGAAATTCTCCGGTTATAATCAAAAGGGTGAATGAATATGATGTGCTTTGTACGTGTATATATATATTTTTTGCTACATGTATTTTGAGTGTATTATTCCGGACACTCACTCAGGATTTGCTGAAGAAAATAGCACCTACGTGGATGAACGTCTCGATGAGAATGAAAAACGACCCGGAGACGGATACTAGTTTTGGATGGGTGTTGGAAATGTGAGAAGCATTTTTGTGTTGAAACTTGGAAGCTCAATTTAGCATATTTTCTAACCTTGTTTATTTTTTTAAAAAAGGTATGGATATGCTGTGGCCTCAGCTCTTCATGGCGTGCAGCATATTCTTCGAGAAGACTTTATGTTGCAGGTTTGTTTACTGAACCTGCAGATCCTCGTCATATGTACTTTTCTCGTTTTGTTTCATTTCTTAAGTTTGAATGATTTCAGCCACCGTGGGACTTGGACACCACAAACAAGTTTATTCTTCATTATACTTATGGTTGTGACTACAACTTGAAGGTAAAGTATATATATATGTATAACTTCTTTTACTTTAGTTGTCTAATAAAAAGTCGTTCTAGTTTACGGGCTATTGCAAAAGTTACTTGGGAAATATACGTCCAGTTGCACTATTGTGGGAATGAAGATACATCGATAGATTAGGCAATTGATTTCTCAAATATCGTTGTTGTTCAGGGTGAACTGACTATTGGAAAAATTGGAGAGTGGCGTTTTGATAAACGAGATTACATTCCTAAGCCACCACCACGAAACCTTCCATTGCCGCCTCCTGGTGTTCCTGAAAGTGTGGTATGTGAGCACAATTGTCGTGTTATAAATAATTCATGATCATGTTACTTTATCTTTTTTTTTTATCAATTCTTTAATTCAAACATTTTTGGCATTCTGATGCTGATGCTGATGCTTCGACTCGATTCTCTCATTTGTTAGTCATTTGAGAGAAGATGCATTCAAGAATATAAATGAAAAGTCAGGCAGATGTCGTCGTTCCTTTAGCCTTAAGTCTAGTGATAGCATTGATAAACTTGGTCTTGAAGAGTCTTGAAATTTGCTTTTCTTTTCTCCTTTCTTTTGTTAAAGCATAGACTGATAATAACAATGGGACATAAAGACACAGAAAGTGGAAACATTTCATTTAGAAGTTAAACGTAAGGAAGGAAGGCAGACGACAATTTCTCATAATATTAGCCTCTATTAAACTAGGATAAAGAGTCCACATTGTACGTCTTCTGTCCTGTTTCCATCGTGGCATTTTCAGACATTTTGCTTAAGGTTTAAGGAAAGTGGTAGAAAAGCAGCAGGGTTGTTTAGTAGTGTTTGGATTAAGCATTTTGAACCTTAAATTTATGGGGGATTGAATGGATTATTGTGAGTCATTTTGGTCGATTCCACGGAGCCAATTTAGCAATCTAAGCAAGGCATGAGGGATTTGGCCACTATGAGAAACATAAAGGGCACATATTGAAAAAATCATCGACGAACACCTATATTAGTGATGGATCGAGTGATCTCAGAGCACAGGAGAATGCACCAATGTAAAGAACTTGGAAAGGATCATATTAGATAAATGCATAATTCTTGGTGATTTTAAGGCGTTTATGATAATGTATGTTGTATAGCATTCTCGTTATAGATGTTCGAAGTGTGCTCGTGTTTTTTATTTGCAGGTGACTCTTATAAAGAAGATCAATGAGGCTGCTGCTAATATTCCGAACTGGGAAACAGCAGAAGAAGTAGATGGTCGGAAGAAAAGAGCTCACAGAAAACTGGTTTGGGATGAAAAGAAATTAGTATATTGAATTGGATTTTAAGAATATGGTGGTATGAATATGAGGCAAATAAGTAGGTTTATCTTGAATACAGAGTCATTCTTGATAAGTTAAAGAGTAAACCAACGGCCATTCTTATTGTATAATAATAATAATGAAAATATACTTTGGCCCCTCTGATATCTTGATTAAAAATAACAATAATGAGAATGTAGCAATGCTTATTTTGATCAAAATGAATGAAATTGTTTTTCTCTAGTTATTATTTTCTTAAACAAATATCAGCACCTAACAACTTCTCTTTGGACATTAAGCATTATAGCCCATTAAATTTTGTATCTTTTACCTGTGATTTATTAGATGATTTAACATATACGGAGTAAATCTTTGAGGTTATATCCCTCTTCAAAATTTACAATAAATTTACCAAAAGAAAATTTTGATCCAACAAAACAATATTGCACTTAGAGCTCTTATTCGAGCCGAATACTTGAAGTTCGAGCTCGATTCGAACACTTATCATCTATCGAGTCGAGCTCAGCTCGATAACATCAATGAGCTAAAAAATGAGTTTGGCTCAACTCGTTAACGAGCCTATCGAGTCAAGCCGAGTCTAATGAATTAAAAAAAAAAAAAAGATTTTGAACCTAACGAGTCGAGTTCGAGCCGGATCGTTACTAAATCGAATATCTAACGAACTTGACTCGTTTAACTAACGGCCGAGCCGAGCTTACAAGGAGCTCAGTTCATTTAGTATCACTAATTGCAGTACACATGCAAATGTAAATGTCGCTCACGTGCAATAACGTGTTAACTACTCGAGAGAAAAACACTGTTATAAATAAATTAAAAGGAGTGTAAACATAACTCGTAATTTTTGAATTACCACACTTGAGAGTTGAGATACCCCGGAAACTGGAAAGTCCACTCCGAAATCTTTTGCACTTAGCCTATGTGTACCAATACAAACTTTTTTTAACCACTTCAAATCAAGATTCATAATCATAATCTAGACCCGACTAGGCAGCGTTTTGGCACTAATCCACTGTTCGTTTAGATATTTTTATTATTATTTGAATTTTTTGACATCAAAGTCCGATTCAAGCAGTGAAACACACATTTTCAAATGGAATCGACACTCTGAACAAAACATGTAGTTTTACTATGATATATAATTCTTTTTTGGTATATTATGGAGTATCATTTAAAGAATGAAAAACAACATTTTTTATATTTTTCGGGGATTTCACATAAAAGGTCTTTCCACCTAGTGTTTTTTTAAATAAGGACCTGGTTTAAAATAATTTCAAATTAAGAACAAAATGTAACATAAATTACCATCATGCCTAATAGGAATAATGATTTACTCCATAATTGATTCAGTCAAAGATCTTTAGAGATTTGTATATATTTTCCATATCTGTAATTACTGGTAGGTTACTCTGTAAACCCTAATTGTAATCTTTATATATATTGAATAGACTAAATCAAAATCCTCAATTGAGGTAAAATATACTTTCTCTTATTCTTTCATGGTATCAGCCTAACAAGGCTGAGAAACCCTAGATTTTTTTACTGAAATTCTCTTCACCATGGCCGGTGATACACCTTCTTCTTCCACCTCCGTTTTTGATTCGACCCTTACTCTACATGCTATGACTCACCTAGTCACCATTAAACTCAAACCCACAAACTATCTCATGTGGTATGGTCAAATCTATCCTCTTCTTGCCACTCAGAAATTTCTTCCCTACGTTGATGGCTCGCTGCCCGCTCCATCTACCAAGATCACCACTGATTCTGGTGATTCTTCTAATCCTGCCTACGATGAGTGGCTTGGCAAAGATCAAATAGTTAGAGTTTTTCTCTCGTCAACCCTAACTGAAGATGCCATGGCTGTTGTTGTTGGATGCTCAACGTCCGCTGCTATGTGGTCTACCTTGGCTACTGCTTTCAATCGGCCATCCAAGGCTAGAGAGCTTCGTCTCAAGGATGAATTGCAACTTATCAAGAAAGGCTCTCGTTCTGTCACGGAGTATGGTGCCACGTTCAAGAATCTGTGTGATCAACTTCTTGCCATGGGTTGTTCGATCGACGATACTGACAAATCCCATTGGTTCCTTCGCGGATTAGGTACGGATTTTCATGGCTTTTCTACTTCTCAAATTAATCTCACGCCTCTGCCCTCCTTCCCTGAGTTATTGTCCATGGCCGAGTCGCACGATATGTTTACAAAATCGCTCGACTCCGCTTCTGCTTCCTCTCAGTCACCGGCTTTCCTTGCTCAGCAACAACGATCAAATAAGAAATCTGGTAATGTTTACAAGTCTGGTTCGTTCCATCAATCTGGAAGTGGGGGAAATAATTTTCATTCTAATCGTGGCGGTAATCCTGGCCTTGGTGGTCGTTCCGGTGGCCGTGGTGGTCGTTCCGATGGTCGCTATCCCCCTAATTGCCAAATCTGCCGTGGTGAACATTATGCTCGAGTGTGCCCAGAACGTTACTCTTCTCCTCCGCAACAAGCCAATCTTGCTCATGCCTTTCAAAACGCTTGTTGGATAAATCAGAACTCTCCTGATTGGTATGTCGACACGGGTGCCTCATCACACATGGCTAATTCTACTGATGGTTTGGACTCCACATCGAACTACTCTGGTTCTGATAGGGTTGTTGTGGGAAATGGTAACACTCTTTCTATTTCTCATACTGGCTCTCATACTTTATCTCGTGATTTATCTCTACTGAATGTCCTCGTGGTTCCTCATATCACGAAGAACCTTCTTTCTGTTAGCAAACTTACGAGTGATAATCCGGTGAATGTTGTTTTTTCTAACAACTGTTTTGAAATTCAGAATCGGGTAACAGGGATTCCTATGGCACGAGGCAGACGTGAAAATGGATTATATATTTTGGAGCGTGGTCATGCGGCTTTGGTGGCAGCTTTATGGAATCGTCGTACACGTGCCTCTTTTGAATTGTGGCATAGTCGTTTAGGCCATGTTAATTTTGATACTATTAAGTTGTTGAACAAACTTGGTTTTTTGTCAGTTACTTCTGTTTTACCTAGGCCTCTTGCTTGTTCTTCTTGTCAGTTGGCTAAAAGTAAAAGACTTCCTTTTATCAATAATGAAAAACGCGCTTTGCGTTTGTTAGATGTTATTCATTGTGATTTGTGGGGTCCGTCTCCTGTGAAATCTTGTGATGGTTTTCTATACTATGTGGTTTTCGTTGATGACTTCTCTCGTTTTACGTGGTTTTATCCGCTTCGTTTGAAATCAGATTTTTATGATACGTTTGTTAAGTTCAAAACTTTGGTCGAAAATCAATTTTCCACAACTATCAAACGTTTTCAATCTGATGGGGGTACCGAATTCACAAATAACAAATTGCAAGACCTTTTCAGAAATTGTGGCATTCTACATACCATGTCTTGTCCATACACCCCTGCTCAAAATGACCGTGCAGAAAGAAAACATAGACATATTACAGAAACAGGGTTATCTATGTTATTTCATTCATCTGTCCCTATGGAATATTGGGTTGAAGCTTTTGGTGCTGCAGTTTATGTGATTAATCGTTTACCCTCTTCTGTGTTATCCGATAAATCACCGTTTCAATTGGTATTTTCCTCTCCTCCAAATTATGATAATCTTCATGCGTTTGGATGTAGGGTTTATCCATGCTTACGAGATTATGCTGCTAACAAGTTTTCTCCTCGTAGCATTCCTTGTGTTTTCTTGGGTTACAGTTCCAGGCATAAGGGTTTTTGCTGTCTCGATACAATATCGTCTCGTTTGTATATTAGCAGGCATGCTCGGTTTGATGAGGAATATTTTCCCTTTGCACCTTCCACACGGTCCTCTTCAGCCGACTCGTTGGATTTTTCGGCTTATAGGGATCTTGGTTCGGCTCCCATTTTTCCTTCGCCTCCGAGTCCAGCAGTGGTTCCGATGGATTTGGCGGCTTCGACTCCTTGTTCAGCATGTCCGGATCTCACGTCTATGGCATCTCCGGCGCGCCTGGCCTCTCCGCCACCTTCACCACCGGCCTCGCCTCCGCCTTCGCCATTGGCCCCTTTGCCGCCACCTGCTTCGGTATCAACTCATCCTATGCGAACACGTGCCAAGGATGGCATTTTCAAACCAAAGTATCCTCCTTCATCTTCTTACTTGGCTCATAGTGGTTTTCTTTCCACTCTACACTCTCCTAAGGAGCCCAAGGGTTTCAAATCAGCTGCAAAATCACCTCACTGGATTTCTGCAATGGACGACGAGCTTAAGGCTCTTCATGCCAACAACACTTGGACTTTGGTCCCTCGTCCTGCTATTGAAAATGTTATTGGTTCTAAATGGGTATTTCGTACCAAGTATTTGGCGAATGGTTCTATTGATCGCTATAAAGCTCGCTTAGTTGCTCAAGGGTTTTCTCAGCTTCCTGGTTTCGACTACGATCATACTTTCAATCCTGTAGTCAAAGCTTCCACTATTCGTATCATACTCTCTTTGGCGATTATTAATAATTGGCCATTACGTCAATTGGATGTGAACAATGCTTTTCTGCATGGTGTTCTTCAAAAGCCTGTTTACATGGAGCAACCACCTGGCTACATTGATTATGTACGTCCTTCCTTTGTTTGCAAGTTAAATAAGGCGATTTATGGTTTGAAGCAGGCTCCTCAAGCGTGGTTTCAACGCTTTTGTGCCTTCTTGGTAAGTCTTGGTTTTCTTGAAAGCAAATCTGACACTTCTTTGTTTGTCTTTCGCAAAATCGTCTTTTGCTTTATTTACTTGTCTACGTAGATGACATTATTATCACTGGGAGTGACCAGTCGCTTATTGATCGTATTATTCTTTGAATTCGACGTGAATTTGCGATTAAAGACCTAGGACGGCTGAATTATTTCCTCGGCTTGGAGGTAACTTATACGAAATCTGGTATCTTTTTGGGTCAGTCCAAGTATGCGCGAGACATCCTTCTTCGATCTGATCTTCTCGATGCCAAGCCGGTGTTTACTCCACTTTCCTCATCGGAAGTTCTTACAGTTGATGGTGATCCTCACTCCGATCCTACTGAGTTTCGTTCTTTGGTGGGTGTGTTGCAATATCTCACTATAACTAGGTCGGATTTATCATATGCTGTGAACACTGTAAGTCAGTTTCAATCAAAACCCACTGTTGCTCATTTTCAAGCCGTCAAGCGTATTCTTCGTTATGTCAAGGGCACGCTTACATTTGGTCTGGATTTCACTCGTGGACCTCTAAATCTTTTGGGTTACTCATATGCTGATTGGGCTCGTTGTCTTGACACTCGCCGCTCCACTTATGGTTATTCCATATTTTTGGGTCTGAATCTTATTTCTTGGAGTGCTAAGAAACAACCCACTGTCTCTCGTTCCAGCTGTGAGTCTGAGTATAGGGCTTTGGCTAATGCTGCCTCAGAGGTTATTTGGGTCACGTTACTCTTGCGTGAACTTCATGCCATGCCTTCATCTTCACCACAGCTCATGTGTGATAATAAGTCTGCGCTCTTTCTTAGCCAAAATCCGGTGGCTCATAAGCGTGCAAAACACAATGATATTGATTATCATTTTTTCGGGAAATGGTTGATTCAGGTCGTCTATCTACCCATTTTGTCCCCTCGAATCTTCAACTTGCTGATATATTCACCAAGAGTCTTCCGCGACCGCTATTTGAATTCTTTCGGTCCAAGCTTCGCGTCTCTCCACATCTGCTTTGCTTGAGGGGGGGTAATAGGAATAATGATTTAGTCCATAATTGATTCAGTCAAAGATCTTTAGAGATTTGTATATATTTTCTATATCTGTAATTACTTGTAGGTTACTCTGTAAACCCTAATTGTAATCTTTATATATATTGAATAGACTAAATCAAAATCCTCAATTGAGGTAAAATATATTTTCTCTTATTCTTTCATTACTATCTATTTCGGAATTAATATGGAGAAAGTCAACAAATTTTTGAAATTTAAAACCGTGTCTATCAGCTCCCCGTGAATTACGCACATAATTAACACCTTCCAAAAATTAAAACCTCTCAACAGCACCGGTCAATCAATTAAATTTTGTGCAGAAATTTGGGGTTTTTCCATTTGTGAAGAAAGGGAAACGTGAAGTAGTGAAGAAGACGAAGTGAGAAGTGAGAAGTGAGAAGGTTATTTTGCAGATTCAGTCTAGCTGGAAGGTTTATCAAGGAGCTAGAAGCGTAAATCGATCGTACTAACTGGTTGTGAGTTATAATGTTTTCATTATATTTTTGTCTATTCTGCATCTTTCTTTTTTTTAATTTTGTTGGATGGAAATCAGATGAAATTTTTGTTAACTCACAGAAAATATGGAATATTGTATGACACACTCTGTTTTTTAAGAAAAAGAATGGAGGGTTTTGTAAATTGATCTAAAACATAATCATACATTCGATTTTTTTGAACAAACCCTATAATCGTAACATGCATTTAGGAAACATGAATGTTGGGAACTTTTTGTGTTAACTGGGGTAGAATATTCTTCAGAACTTGGATTTTGATCGACATCTTTGATTTATATGCATAACAAATCTTTTATTTTACAAAAGTGTGAAAATTTATAAAAATAAAAAATATATATGATGGAAAAGCAAATATGTTTATGTTTCGACTTGAGGTGTATGTTTATTCGATTTATGCTCTGTTTTTCAACTTCCTGAAATAAGAAAATGATATTCTTCAGCTTATGATTTCCCATCGTTTCGTATATGCAGAAATGGGCAAAGATAAACAAAAAGGAATACAAATACGGGATGTGGATGAAAGACGAAAAAGAAAAAGGGAAGAAAAGAAGTACCCAAAGGTTGAGATCATGAAAACCAGAGGTAAAACATTTGAATATAGATTTTGTATGTCTATTATGTGCATTATATGGAGGTTATTAGAAAGATATGTGTTCATTGGCATGTTTTTTTAGTATAATATGCAAATCCAATATAGTGTTGTATCCTTGTTTGCAGCTTCAAGTTGCAAAAAGACGTATAAGAAGGATAAACACGGGAAACGTAAAGGTTACAAAATCTAATTTTAAAGTTAAATATTGTCTGTAATTATATTTACTTATTAATTATTCTACATATTGATAATATAGGGGAGCATATTGTAAGGTGTGTTATTATACCTTCAGATTCGGGTAAGTCATCACTGCTATATATTATTGGGTCAAAGTTATGTAAAGAATTTCATATATGACTCAGAAAGGGAAACATAAAGTATTTATTGGATTTTTGTATAGATTTTGAAAGCGATGAAGAAAGCAAGAAAAGGAAAGTTCAGATTTGTTCTTCAGATTCTGAGTGTAAGTTATTTGGTATTTTTAAGAATTAAATGTACAGTTGTTACATATTATTTAATTTAAATATATGCAGATGTGGAAAGCGAACATGATGTGGAAAGCGAAGATGATGTGAAAAGCGAAGATGATGTGAAAATGAAGCATAAGTCTACGAAGAAGTATCGATATGTGAAAATTAAGAACAAATTTGGTTAGTAACTTGTTTTGTTAATTAATATATTGCATACATTTATGTTAACATATGCAGAATGATGAACGTATTCTGACTATACGAGTTAACATTTTTTTTCTTTGTTGTCTTGAAGATAATGTGAATGTTGTTTCAAAGAATAACTATTACAGATCGAACTTGAGAACATCATTTTATGATCTGGAACAGTTTGAGTTGAGAGAAGATCACTACAAAGAGCTAAAACATACCCCTTTTTGGTTGCTGTTGGAGGCTATTCTAATAAATGGAAATAAGGAGATGATTAAGAATACATCAAAGTTTGAGGTGGACATAATAGAGATTGTAAGAAATTTTGATGAAGATTCTGAGCATTTCTTAGTTTCATCTAAAGAGTTGAGGGTGAACAAACAAGATGCAGAAATGATATTTGGTATTGTTTCTGGTGAGGAGAAAGTCGCAATGAGGGGAACTAACTATGCTCATCCTGCATGGATACAAAGGTGTTTCATAGAGGAATTAGAAGGTCTAGACCAATATGTTGGTCCTGAAAGGAGTATATAACAAGTGTATGGGGGGGGGAATACACTTGTATGCAATTCTTTTCAACTTTTGATCAAACCAGAGCTCAACAAGGTTGTCTTGGACAACTCTGCTGAAGATGATTAACTCTTCTAAGATAATCAAACTACTAAGTACTATTGAGTACTTAGTTGAATAACTATCTAGGGGAGTTATATGTGCGGAATAGTGGTTGGCCCCTTTTAGTTTAGACTCCTTTAAAGTTCTGAAATCACTTTGTCAATTCAATACAGTCCAGTTTTCAGGGAACTTGTCCAAATAGGTTTTGCACAGTCTTTGAATGTTTAGCCTTTGAAAGATCAGTTTGTGTGCAGTGTTGAATGTATGTAAGTACTTTGAAAGCAAAACAACACAAAAGTTTATAGTGGTTCAGAGACTCAAGCTCCTACATCCACTTTCCCTGATTTAACAAGATAATTCCTTCACTCTTGGAATTAACTTGTTTTATAGTGCCAAGGTACACTTGATCAATAACACCACTCCTTGGTGAATTGATCCCTAGGATGTCTAGAGTCCTAGTACCCTCTTCTCAACTCAGAACTGAACTGTTCTTCTCTCAACAGTCAGCTCCTACCACTTCTACTACTACAACCTTCTCACTTTCACTCTTGAAAGATATAAGGATTGAAGTAAGGTTCCAACTAATGAGATATCCTTTACAATGAAGATCAGTGTATAAGGATAGTATATCTCTCTAAGCTTTGTGTATGGATATACAATAGGTTCAGCTTAGATGAAGTGTTTGAAGACTAAGATAGTCTTTGAAAGCTTTGAAAGTTCTATGAGCTTTGAGCTTCAGAATAGTTGATGTAGTTGGATGCTTTCAAATGGTCTCCACACTTCTGTATTTATAGACATTTGAAGGATTTGCCCGTTGGAGAGGCAGCCTCAAAGGTCCATAAATGTCTTCTTTTAGTTCTTCAACTTTGAAGACAGAATCTTGATAGTGACATGTCCTCATTTGGGAAATAAACGGTTGTATGAGCTTTGTCTTCATTCTGCAGCTCTCTTCCCAATGTCTGACTTTCAGATTCTCTTGTTAGGACATGGACATGGCTTCTGAAGGTTGTTCCAATGATAGGACAACATTCCTCATCAACTGGACAACTCTTCTTATCACTATCAGCAGTCTTGCTTATCAGCAAGGTTGGCTTGCTCTTCTTCAGATGACTTGGCTTTTACCCTTTGCTTCACTTGAAAGTGATCTTAGCATGATTCATTGATGATCTTTAGGGTATGATTGTCTCTACTTCTTCAGCATAGTTGACCTCAAGCTTTCAGAGCACTTGGACTTGCTTAATTGTGCTAAGACAACACTCCTGGACAACTCTCCTGATCAGCATTCTTGGCCTTCCTTAGGCTTAGTGGTTGTTCCAGAATTTGAGCCTTGAGGGGACTAGTTCTTGATAAACTTCAAAGCATAGGTTCCCCCTCAAATTGTGCATCTATTCAACTAAGAGCTGCCTAACATATTAGCTTCTCAACTAGCCTTTATCCTATATGTTCTAACATCTCTATAACATATTCAACTTGACTTAGGCATGTCTCAGGGGGTTTTGGTATTTAATCAAAACATATCTCATTTTATTCCCAACAATTTCCCCCTTTTTGATGATGCCAAAACCTATACAACTTATGCAAAAGTGACTTAGCTGCACCTATTACATTTATCTTCAGAAGATATGACTTAGGTCAATTATCCTGAAAAGCAATGTGTTAGTGTATTCACTGTTCATGTTGCACATAGGTTTCAAATGTAGGCATAGAGAAATTTCTGCAATAATGTATCTTGATTCAAGGTAGTTCAACTATCATTCATATAAAAATCATTACAAGCATGTTGATAGTTGAAGATAACTTATCAGAGCATGAAATCAAGACATCATTACAAAAGTTTTAGAGCATATACTAAACATAAGATCTAGAGTATTAGAGCATGTCAACTAAACACTTAAAATTACTTAGATCTTCAAGTTTCAGAGCATCTTCTAGTATCATAGCAAACACCAAAACACTTAACAGTATTTGGATCAGAGCAATAACATCAGGTATTAGAGCACATGCTTAGATCAGAGCAACCAATGCATATCAGAGCACTTAGATTATCATTGCACACCACATCAGCAATCTTGACTAAATTTCAGCAGAGTTGATCAATCAAAAGGGTCAGAAGACTTAGCCATTTCAGAGATCATCCTCATGAGGTGGCACCATCCCATATTGTGCCCACACTCTTCTTTTCAAGGCTATGGCTTCTTGGTTTGTTCCCTTAGGTCCAAGAACCACCTTGTTCAGCTTGAGGATTTCAGTAAATTCATTCAGGATCTTTGACTGATCAATCCATCCTTCAAGCTTTGGAGGCATGTATATGATTGGCTTGGGGGCAGCGAGTTCAAATCTTGCAATATCAGCAGCTGCAAGCAGTTGTTGATAAAGCTCTCTATGGTACTCAATCATGAACTCAGCAAAAGTGGAGTTGGCATCTCTTCCATTCCATCTGTCAATGACATAGTAGTCATAGACAAACTCCCTTTTGGCTTCCTCCCATGAGTCATTCAGCTGAATTGGCACCCATTTATCCAAGTGAGGATATTTGGTGTCCATAGGGATCAGCAGCTGTGGCTTCATCTTGTTGTAAGTTGCTCTCTTTCTTCTTGGCTTCTGGAAGTCTGCTCTTCTTTTATCTCTTGCTCTTTGTGCTTCATCCATCAAATCCATCTTTTCTTGGGCCCTCATCATGGCCAGTTTCTGTTGAGTTTTAGGGTCTTTGCCATACCCTTCATGAAACAGCTTTGATGGATCATGAGCTAGGACAATTGTCTTATTCTTAGGTTCTGGTCCAAATCCTTCAGCAAATAGTTCTTCAACATCTTCAGTGGACTTGGGACCTTCAGCACTTTTGGCAGATTCAGAAGACTTGTCCTTTTCTGCAGTCTTGGGCTCTTCAGCATCTTTGTCCTTGTCAGCATTCTTGGGTTTCTTTGAGATAGGCTCATCATCATCAATTCTGAATTCAGGTGGTAGATCAAGGCTGTTGGGAAAATCAGTGAATGTCTCAGCTTGTCTTTTCTTTCCTTTTGCCCTCTTGATCTTTCCTCTAGTTTGGACACCTTCATTATCTTTGTCCAAACCAGACACCTCACCACCTGGCCTTTGCTGTAACCTCACTCTTTCCTCTTGAGCTGAGGCCATTGAGTTCTTCAAAGCAAGTGCTAACTATTCTTCTTCATCCAATTCTTCTAAGTTTAGCACTGCGGGCTCTTTCCCTTTTTCCTCAGGAGCTTTGTCCTTACCTTTGACTGGGCTTCCAATCACTAATGCACCTTTTGCTCTTGCTCTTTCCCTTTCCCCCTTTTTGGCAGCATCAAAACATTCAGGTTTGAGCTCACTCATAGTTGATGCTATCAAGGACTGGGCTTGGGTTAGAGACTTCATCTCCTCCAACAAATATACATTTTCATCATGTATATTTTGCATCCTGTCACTGCTCAAGCTAAGAAAAGCTAGAACAGGCTTCATCTTTTGTTGGACAACCTCCTCCATGGTTGCTTTAAGAGATGCATCCAGTTGGGCCTTAAGGAGCTCAGTGAGGTTGGCCACTGCACCTTCAGCAATGTTGGCCAACACTTCTTGGGAAAATTTCTCTGAAGCTGCTTTCACCATAGCAAGTCTTTGTGCCTCTGCTCTTTTCTTCTGCAAGGCTGTCTTCTTGCCAAGAGCTTGCTTAATGGTCAATCTGATATCTTGAACATTTGCATTGTGGTTATCTCTAAGCAGCTTTTGATCCTTTTTGACCTCCTTTGAAATGTTCTCCATACTGACTTTGGCTTTGTGAACTTCAGTGGAGATGGTTTGAAGACCAGATTCCACTCCTTCAATTCTTGCTTCCAATGTGGGTAACACCACATCCTCAGAGCCAGTTAGCCTCATCTCA
This sequence comes from Galeopsis tetrahit, assembly GCA_963675135.1. Taxonomy (NCBI): domain Eukaryota; kingdom Viridiplantae; phylum Streptophyta; class Magnoliopsida; order Lamiales; family Lamiaceae; genus Galeopsis; species Galeopsis tetrahit. The sequence continues at coordinate 44,963,387 of OY776131.1, forward strand.
ACAGATGCTAAAGTTCTTCCATGCTAATCTAAAGCTCCAGAAGTTTTTGCATGAGTTGTTTGGACTTGATGAGCCAGGAAGTCCAACTTCTCTGATTGCATCCCAAGCAAAGCTTGTGCTGATCCACTATCAACTTGGATGGGAGCATCTGTCAAGAGGTCATCTGCAAAGATTTGTTCAAAACTTATACCTGCAATGTCAGACAAATCAAATGAGTCAGTAAAAACACACTTATCTCCCTCAATTTCTTTTTCATAAGACTCTGATACATCAGTAGTCTTCTTCTCATTTTCAACTATTTCTTTTCTCCCTTCATTAGTAATTTCCTCACTTAAAGAAACAGGCCTCCTCTCATCAAGGGATTCTTGAAGTTCAGATTTGACTTCAAGAATAGTCTGCCCTTCCTCACTTATATCACCCTCATTTTGTGGTACACTCACTATCCTAGTGATCACCACATCTCTTTCATCTACTACTCCCTCTGGTTTTTCCACTAAATTCTCCTTTTCAACTCCATCACCTAAACCTGTATCATCTCCACCTTCAACAAGGTTCAAAGATGGCAGTTGTGGGGAGATCACAGTGCTTATCTCAGCAGCCACTGAGTCATCCTGAATGATTAAGGGCTGATCAGTGTCCAACTCATCTGACACTGAATAGGCCTTAATCAAACCAGCCTCTAGTATAGGAACCTCAACATCTTTAGGTTGTGCCTTGGGTTCAGAAGAACCTTCATTGGCAGATGTGTCTTTGGTTGTGTTACCACCCTTGGTCAACACCTCTGAAGATACAGAGCCTTTCCTATGATAGGTTCTAGGAGGGTTTGAAAGTCTGTCTGCTACAGAAGATTTGGGTTGAGTAGATTCAGGGAGGTTGGCTTGAGGGGTTTCAGGAGGGTTGGGGTTTGAAGGATCATCAGGGGAATCATCATCATTTGAGCTGCTATCAGGGTGTTTGATGCCCTTAGCTTTTCTCTCTTTCTCCTCAATGATCTTGTCATCTACTAACTTTGCAAAAACTTTCTCATCAGTGAGGAACCTTGTTTTCATCACACCAGCAAAGTGTAGCAATCTGCTCTCCTCCACTTGCCACCAGTTTGCACCCTTATCTTGGATGACTTGTGATATCTCCATAATAGTCTTGTCCTTCACATCAACAAGCATCCTCAAATCATGGAATGTCTTCTGAATTCTTGGAAATTCAGCAAGTTGTGGATACAAGTTGTCCACAGTAGCCTTGGCTCCTCCTCTGAGCATACTTTCATAAGTATACTCCTCCTCATCTCCACTAGAATGGGGACTTTGGGTTATAAGGGAGTTGGCTCTGGGTTCTCCTAAAGTGGCTTCAGGAAGGTTAAGTTCAGGGATGTTGGCTTCAGAAGGGTTGGTTGCAATTGAAGGTACTTCAGTTGCTTTTGAGAGCAGTGGATCTGAAGGGGCTTTGCTCAAGGGGGTTGGTTCAAATAGTGCATCTTCTAAAAACTTTGAATAATTGAGCATAGATGAGTCAAGGGGAGACTGCAATCTTGTCTCATCTACTGCTATATCTGCTAGCACATCTATCCCACTTCTTTGCACACTCCCTTCTGGAGAATATCTCTTTGTAAGATTGATAGGGGTGATTGGTTGATTGGTTGGGGTTATGTGGGTTTCAGGGGAGTTGGGCTCAGGGTTCTGAATTTCAGGGATGTTGGCCTCTATTGGTTGACCTTCAGGGACCCTGGATTCTGGAGTTCCAGAACCAGATGAGTTGGTCCTTGACTTGGATTTGGTTCTGCTTTCAGCTCTGCTCTCTCTAAGAGCAAGTTGGAGAGACCTTTCCTCCTGAAGCTCCAACACCTTGTCAGTAGGCTTGGCCCTTCTCTTGCTGGCCCTACTGCTCCCACTTCCTTCACCATCTTTTTCAGGGACAACTTCCCTGATCCTCTTAACACCTCTAGACTTTTGTCTAGTCTCATTATATTTCTGTCTCAACTCTTCTGAATGATCAGAAGGCACACTCACTCCCTCTTCAGCAACTTCTTCAATCTCAGTTGAAGCTCCTGAATTCTCTTCTGAGGGGATTTGAGACATTTTCCTTGTCTTCACCACTCTGGCCTTTGTCCTCTTTTTCAATTTTGGCTTCTCCTCCACTTTCTCTTCAGCAGGTTTGGCCATAAGCATCCTCCTTTGTTCAGTTTTCTTGCTGAGCTTTCTAAACAGAATCTTTTGGGCTGGGAGGGGCTTTGCAAAGGTTTGCATTTGAGAATAATGGGAAAATCTTTCAATCAACAAGCTTGCCCTGGTGCAATACTTGAGTTTCCCTTCTAGCACAACCTTGTTGTGGACTTTCACCTTAAACTTGGCATTTTCCTTCATCATCTCAGACATGATGAAGGTCCTCCAATCAAATTTGATGCCTTTGTCACTAGCATCAATAACTGCAGCCATAATTCTGATTCTTGGATGGCTGACTTGCTCCAAGCTTCCAGTATTGCTCATAAGACTCTTAGTGATTACCTCAAATAGATTAAGAGATTTTGGCTTGAGAGCCTTCTTGTTTTGTGTTGAAGAGAGAGGGCCTGGTACTAATAGCCATTCTTGAGCTATTTCATCTTCAAGTCCAGTACCCTAAACTTCTGGATTTTTTTCCCTCAGAAGGCAATCCAAAAGCTCATTCAAGATCTTCTGAAGAGAATTTCACTCTATGAAATCTCGCCACTGACTTAACAAAGATTCTCTTAGTGTTACTTACAGAAGCAACACTAAGACAAGGTGAAGATTCAAATGGATCAAAACCTAATCCACTTCTTTGAGCCATAGGTCTTTGATAACTCTGAATTTCCTCTATTGCTCTAGAGGATTTCTTCAGAACAGACATCTTTAATTTCAGGCTCTCTTCACTTGATTTAAGAATATCATATTCATGTGAGAGATTTTCAAACTTGGCATTTAGAATTTTTAGTTCAAAATCTTTTCTCTTCTGAGAGAGTAGTTGATCATCAATCTCCTTTTGTTGGTCAACTATCCTGAGATTTGCTTCCTCAAGCTCTCTCAAGACTTGTTGATACAACTCAGTAGATTTGACATCAACAACTACCTCAGAAGTTTTGGCAAGCTCAATAGCCAATCTTTCATTTTCTCTCACACAGTTATCATGGAATTCTTGTAACATAGTGAAATCTTCCATCAACTTTCCAAGGGAAAGTTTCAGGTTGACCTCACTATTGTTTTGTGAGATGAATGATGGTGAACTAGAAGTAGATGATACCTCATCATCCTCAAGAGCCATGTTGCAAACATCATCATCATCTTCACTGTTGGAGAACAATCCATCAGAAGAGTTGAGGCTTTCAGCACTATCAGATTCTTCACCAGCCATCATGGCCTTTCTATTGGTGAACTTTCTGTCTCTTTTAGCTTGTCTTTCTCTTCTCTCCTTAGAGCTCAATTCAGGGCAGTCATACTGGAAGTGCCCTTTCTTCTTGCAGTTATAGCACAGGTCTTCATCATCATCCTTCTTTGGTTCTTCTCTTCTTCTTGATGATGAAGGTTCAGCTCTAGATTGACAAAGGTGAACACAAAAGGACCTCTTGTGATCACTCTCAACATATCAGTATGTAGAGATGCAAGATGAGCCCTCATTCTGATTTTCCAGAAATCATAGTTGTCTATTGAGAACATGGGCAATTTGTGATGAGAGATGTGGTTGACTGGATTTGTGGCCATGTTGTCCAATCCTTGGACAGCAGGAGGTGGAACAGCAGCATTGTTGTTGGCCATATCTCAAGAATAACCAGTTAGTCAACAATTGATAGGATTTCAGATAGATCAGTTCAGTGACCACACCAAATATATGATTTTGAAAACCAAGATGGCTTTTCAGAAGCAGTGGTCTTTGAACCCCTGCTCTGATACCACTTGTTCGTCCTGAAAGGAGTATATAACAAGTGTATGGGGGGGGATACACTTGTATGCAATTCTTTTCAACTTTTGATCAAACCAGAGCTCAGCAATGTTGTCTTGGACAACTCTGCTGAAGATGATTAACTCTTCTAAGATAATCAAACTACTAAGTACTATTGAGTACTTAGTTGAATAACTATCTAGGGGAGTTATATGTGCGGAATAGTGGTTGGCCCCTTTTAGTTTAGACTCCTTTAAAGTTCTGAAATCACTTTGTCAATTCAATACAGTCCAGTTTTCAGGGAACTTGTCCAAATAGGTTTTGCACAATCTTTGAATGTTTAGCCTTTGAAAGATAAGTTTGTGTGCAGTGTTGAATGTATGTAAGTACTTTGAAAGCAAAACAACACAAGAGTTTATAGTGGTTCAGAGACTCAAGCTCCTACATCCACTTTCCCTGATTTAACAGGATAATTCCTTCACTCTTGGAATTAACTTGTTTTATAGTGCCAAGGTGCACTTGATCAATAACACCACTCCTTGGTGAATTGATCCCTAGGATGTCTAGAGTCCTAGTACCCTCTTCTCAACTCAGAACTGAACTGTTCTTCTCTCAACAGTCAGCTCCTACCACTTCTACTACTACAACCTTCTCACTTTCACTCTTGAAAGATATAAGGATTGAAGTAAGGTTCCAACTAATGAGATATCCTTTACAATGAAGATCAGTGTATAAGGATAGGATATCTCTCTAAGCTTTGTGTATGGATATACAATAGGTTCAGCTTAGTGTTTGAAGACTAAGATAGTCTTTGAAAGCTTTGAAAGTTCTATGAGCTTTGAGCTTCAGAATAGTTGATGTAGTTGGATGCTTTCAAATGGTCTCCACACTTCTGTATTTATAGACATTTGAAGGATTTGCCCGTTGGAGAGGCAGCCTCAAAGGTCCATAAATGTCTTCTTTTAGTTCTTCAACTTTGAAGACAGAATCTTGATAGTGACATTTCCTCATTTGGGAAATAAACGGTTGTATGAGCTTTGTCTTCATTCTGCAGCTCTCTTCCCAATGTCTGACTTTCAGATTCTCTTGTTAGGACATGGACATGGCTTCTGAAGGTTGTTCCAATGATAGGACAACATTCCTCATCAACTGGACAACTCTTCTTATCACTATCAGCAAGGTTGGCTTGCTCTTCTTAAGATGACTTGGCTTTTACCCTTTGCTTCACTTGAAAGTGATCTTAGCATGATTCATTGATGATCTTTAGGGTATGATTGTCTCTACTTCTTCAGCATAGTTGACCTCAAGCTTTCAGAGCACTTGGTCTTGCTTAATTGTGCTGAGACAACACTCCTGGACAACTCTCCTGATCAGCATTCTTGGCCTTCCTTAGGCTTAGTGGTTGTTCCAGAATTTGAGCCTTGAGGGGACTAGTTCTTGATAAACTTCAAAGCATAGGTTCCCCCTCAAATTGTGCATCTATTCAACTAAGAGCTGCCTAACATATCATCTTCTCAACTAGCCTTTATCCTATATGTTCTAACATCTCTAGAACATATTCAACTTGACTTAGACATGTCTCAGGGGGTTTTGGTATTTAATCAAAACATATCTCATTTTATTCCCAACACAATACTTTCCCCTGTACAAAAATATTGTAAAAAGGATAAATGAATTCAGCCATCGAACAAATAAGCAGTCGATTAGGATGTTGCACGTTTGTTATGCATCTACGTAATGGCTGGTATACTCTGTCCAGTCAGAAGTGGGGTCGTACCTTGGTTTCTTACGTCTTACCTTGAAGATTTCTACGAAATGTGAAATTATGATTGGAGCAGTTACATTGTTGAAGTCCTACTTATTCAGATAAAAAAGAGTAAAGCTTTGAAGGCGGGTGGATGCGCTATGCTTTTGCCGGTATATAATAATTATTTAGTATTCTGATCTTAATTAATAGATGCAATATTTATTTATTAATATATTCAAGTGTTTATGCAGTATTGGTTGTGCGAGCACACCACATGGGTTGATCCAATTGACGAGAAGGCATTCCCAAGATTCCTGAAATGGGATTTGCATGATTTAAATTATGCAATTTCTCGTGGGAAATTGCATAGGCATTCGAGGGTGCGTACTATATTTTTACCTAGCATTCTATATCCAAAATATTAATAAGTTGCATAAATATTGAGGAGATGACCATTTATTAATTATATTAATAATTATCTTCAGGTGTCAACTGGAATTTTGAAGGCTGCACATTGGGAGAAGCAGAAATTCTCTGAGCTGGCTAAATTTAGAGATGCAGAAAGGTCATTGAGAGGTGCTGCAGCAGTGAGTAATATTGATAACGGGACGAAGGTCAATGAGAAGTCTATAGCATATGGTTTATCAGTTGGAAGGTCAAAGTCTGTTGATAATCGTAACTTTGTTTTAGGGGAGTCCTCGTCAAAACACGTTGGTTCAACATCAAAGGTGACTGATGTTATGTTTGAAGATGGCCCTTCGTTTGATCTTGGTAACGATTTCACGACTATTTCTAATGGGGTATCTTATGAAGATATTGTCAAGAAAGTTTGCAGTGATCTGAAGAATACTGAACTGAATAGAGATGGAACAACATTTGAATCCCCTAACATTGACAGGGTGAATAAGGCGGTTGAGGATGTTAATGATGTTAATCCAATTCCTGGTTTTGGTGATGACATAAGGCATGGAGAGACAGTTGAAGATTTACGTCGACAAATAGTTGTTTTGAGGCTGGATAACGAGTTGAAATCCAAGAAAGTTGAAGAGTTAGTGGTTCAGCTTGACAATCTGCAGAAGGATATGGAGAAGAAACTGTCTTTTTATGAGGTTGAAAGGAAAGGAAGGAATGATATAATACAGAGGTTGGAGCTGGAGAATGAGCTTTTGACTAGAGAGGCAGCTATGATAAGAACACCGTGCAAGATCAACACTGTTTATGAAGATCAAGAGGTGTTTGATCAAATCGATGAAATTGAGAATGCAGAATTGCAGAAGTCTTCTGGTGAGAAGGTTGATGCAGAAGTTAATACGAGAAGTGCTGAAGTTGGACAGACATCCGAGAAAACTCCATCTCCTAAAGATCTTGTTGATAAAAAGAAGAAAAAAGTGGTTCACCCTAGCTCATTGATAATGTGTGTGCGAGGTAGAACTCTTGCAGGTGATCGGAAGTCTGTGTAGATGAGCCCTCAAATTCTGACCCAAGATCTGTTACATGTGCACGAGATAACTGATGTCGACGATATTGAAGATGAGAAGGCTGATACAATTCCCAAATGCAAAAATGATGTGAAATATCCATTTGACAACCGATTGCTGACTGTCAAAAATTGTCCTATTGAGTTGAAGGATCACATTTTCAGTGAGTTGAAGAAACATAGTGAAAGGTAATTTAACTTCTTTACAAACCAAATTCAATAGCTGTTATGTGTATGGAATTATCTTTGTTTTTTATAATTTTTCATATTTGTGCAATGTAGTAAAGTGATTTATATGGGGAATGGACAATTGACCAGCATTACTGTAGGGATGGTCATTAGTCTAATTAACAACAAAACTGTTGACAACGAGGTGATCTTTTTATCGAGTTTTTGTTTTCTTTTGACATATATTGGGAAAAAATATATTGCATTAAATGTTGTAAGTTCTTTTTTTGTTTTATATAAATAGGTGATAGATGCGTGGTCTGAAGTTGTACGTAAGATGTTGTATCAGCGTTGTCCATCTACTGCTCGTGTAACTGTATTTACCTCTTCTTGCTGGGTATGTAGAATTTTATGTGACTTATATTTTTTAGAACAATTATGGAATTTTATTAATGTAATTCTTCAATTGTAATCATTGATCACCAAGCGCGATATATCGAAGCAGAAATGTTTTTCGACTCTTATTGAAAAATATTTGGATGATGTTGTTGATAAAGACATTTTACTTTTCCCCGTGATCGTGAGCCAAGGTGATTCAATGTCAAGAACAAACGTTACAGGTCATTGGACACTCTTGAAGTTGGACCTCCGAAGCAGTGAATGGACATTCTATAATTCGCTTCGTCCGAGATCAAGGGGTGCGAAAGATCACTACTTAGTACACGCTAAACTACTGCCTTGTATACAGAATGCATTATGTACATCTAAATATAGAAATATGCATGATAGATTGTTTATTAATGATATATTAATATATTGTTTATGAAATATGCATTATATATTGTATATGTATCATTTTAGATTAAGTATAGTGGGTTTTCTGAAATATTTGTGAATGATTTTAGGTTAAGTACGTCGAGGCAAAGTTAACAACGATTTTCAATAAGTGTTGCCCGAAGCATCAATTTTTAAAAGGAAAGGGCAATGATCCCATTCCGTCTGAAATCATGCAATAGAGGCAGGGGACTCTCGACGGTGGTATTGTGGTGTGCAAGCTAATAGAATACTTTTTACGAGGGCAGGAGCCTCCCAATTCAGCTTTTTGTAGCGATGAAGCAATGGATATGCGAGTAACGATTGTTGGGGCTTTTGTCGATCCATTTCGATATGTTCACGTTTGAATATGAAGAAGTGGTTTTCTAAATTTCAAGAACAATTTTTTTTTATGTTTTGCAACTTTTTTTTATGTTTCATCTTAAGACAGGTGGCCTTGTGTTTTTTATATGTTGTTTTAGTGTGTTTTGAAAGTTTCATATCTTATGAATCGATGACTTTTTAGTATATCAGTTGCTTTTTTAGAACAATTATTGGTGAAATCTTCTTTTTTTTTTTTAATATTTGTATATGTCATTATAATATGAAACAATTTATCACATGTTAAATTAAATTAAGAGATGAATATAATATATTATTGGTATGATTTATGAACAAAGAAATATGTTTTATTATTTATTGCTTAAGTATATTAATTATAAAAGAAGCAAATCTGAAAAAAATTGTATTTAACATAAAAATTTGTCTTAAAATGCGGAACTTAAGTAAGTAAGTATGCAGATTTTTTTTTTCATTCCAAATATAACAAATAGTATCCAATATTAATACATCATTGCTTATTTCGATGATTATGGAATGTTCAAACTTCCCTATTAAATACAAGCTAGGGTTTGTACTGGTTATATATATTATTTATCATTCTACATAACATTCTAGGCAAAATTAAAAAAAAAAAACAGATTCAAAAAAAAAAAATTCATAATCGATTATAGACTTCATTTACACGCATATGGCGAGAATTGGTGAGTATGTCAGTAGGAATACTTTTGAAAACGTTAGATGTTATTGCAATCGGAATGCAGTAATTGTTACTGCGTGGAAGAACGAGAACGTTGGACGAAGGTTTTATGGGTGTGAAGCTTATCCGGTAAGATTTCAACTAATTATTTAACGAAATTTTGATGAAGATTAATTTTATCAATATATTTTTTATATTTACAGTTTCTGTACCTTCGATGACTATACGAAATTTCATAATAATTTTTATTTTATCAATTTAATCTTGTCTTGTTAGAGTTCGGGCTATTATCGTTTTTTCCGTTGGATTGATCCTTCTCTATGTGATCAAGCAAAAAGTATCATTCCAGGTTTACTGAGTAAATTGAATGAGGAGAAATCAAATACAGATCGTCTAGAAAAAACGGTTATGTGTTTGGAAAGAAAGGTTATGAAGATGGAAGATGAGATCGCTGGATTAAAAGCTAAGAATGCATATTTGAATGGAGATATTACAAACTACAATCACAAGAAGAAAGTGAAGAACGTTAATTCAATGAAAATATGCAACAATATGATTATATGGTTTAAGATTTCTTTAATAATATTTATTTGTTGGAATTTATTCAAATATATGTTTTAGAGATTTGAAGATGATTAGTTGATTTCATAATTGAATAAATGAGATATCGATTGTAATTTGATTATTTGTAACAAGTTGTTATTTAAGGTTATTTTAATGAATAATTATGGAAATAAAAAAAATCCAAGTGCTTTGAATCATTTATATATATATATATATATATATATATATTTTTTTTTTTTTTTTTTTTCTAAGGTAGTAGAATTACAGATAGGAGTTAAATTACATATCACTTTCCCTCACCTATCCAAACAGTAAATTCTACCAAAATATCACAAATTCCAGACTCAATCGTGAGAGGGTGGAAGGATCAACGATCAACCAGCATACCTTGAAACTCCGCGATCTAAGAAGATAGCAACGGCTGTGCTACAAACCTCCCAAACCACATAAGTACAGACCTAAGGCCTACCAGCTCCAACAGGCACAACAAAGTGCCACCATGGGAAAACCCGAAAACGGGAAGAAAACCCATCATAACAGGGAAGAAAACAAACCAGCGGGGAAAGGGAAAATACTGACAGCGGGTAAAGGGAAAATACCGAAAGCAGAAAATAACGGCATAGGAAGAAGAAAAGAAAAAACGATCCTAAAAACACCAGATCTAAACTAAGAAGCAGACTAAAATAACATGCAGAAAAGGAAAAAACGAAAATAAAATGGGATCAGACGGATGACTCACCCGATCGGTCACCGTGGCTCCGACGGGGAGATTCACCCATTGATCCCAACTAAATCCCTAAAAAAGACCCCTTCGCCCAATAGAAAAGCGGTGCAGCGGCGCTACAGGCTGCGCGGCAGGCGGCGACTCTGCAGGCGGTGCGTTGAGCGGCGGTGCTGTAAGCGGCGCGGCGGCAGGCGGCGGTGTTTCAAGCGGCGCGGTGTTTCAAGCGGCGCGGCGGCAGGCGGCGGAGTTTCAAGCGGCGCGGCGGCGCAACTTCTAACTTCTGTGCAGAATATAGGCGATTTTGTATGATTTTGTTTGGGGGTTGAAGATGGTGGAATTATATGCTGATTTTGGGAAGCAGAATTGGGGGAGAAAGTTTAGAGAGAAGCGAGAGGAAATTTAGAGAGAGAAAACCTTTTACTACTAGTCTTGGCTTATAAGATGAGTTTTAGTGTATTTATATATATATATATATGCATATCGTGTCCATAATTATAAAAGCAGCTAATCAAAATTAACCAAAATTATAAAAAAAACGAATAGATATTGTATGACACATAACGATCGATAATGAATCAAAAAAATTGAACAGTCATTTTTTCCAGTAATTTATGATTTATTGTTTTTAAGTCATGTATCAAAAGCATGGGTCTTAAATGCAGTATATATTTTTTTCTTATATAAAAGAATTATATTTATTTATTTAATTCATTCTATAAGAAAGATAAAGTAATTATATTATATAATATTATGGATAATAGAATATAATTTCAATAGATACATTGAAAGACTAATTTTAAATTATGCAATTCTACTCCATCAAGTGGTAAAAAAAAACATTTTAGTGTTCAATTGACGTTACATTAAATTTATAATTAAAATTAAAATTTCATTAATACTAAATTAAACTCGTTATGCAATTATAATTTTAAAATATATTGCATTTTTTGTAAAAATGTTATAATATAGTGAAGTTAAAATAAAAACTTCACTAATACTTATTATATTTCACACATTCTCCACTAACAAAAACATTTACACCTCAACTTTCCCACTACATGTAACTGTTGTTTTATAAATCACCAAATACTACTCCACTACCCCAACCTAAACGGTTGAGTTGTTTATTATTCTATTAAATCTGCTAATATATATACTTGAATTGCAGTACCAAGAACTACACTGCACTACACATAATTTATATTCATCGTTTCGTTTATTGTGCAGAAACAAAACAAAAAAATGATGAATTCTTAAAGAATATTAGATATAATTCCAGACGATATAGCTTCTGAAATTTTGGTGAGGGTTCCAGGAAAGAGACTAAAGCTTCTCAAAATTGTGGCAAGAGCATGGAATGAATTGATTTCTTCTCGTTCGTTTGTTAAAGAACATCTAAGGAATATGAAGTCTGGAATCTGCTATTCACTTATTCATAAGAAAAGTATTGCGTACCCGCCTGTATGTTACTTGTTCGAGCCTAATGATATTATATCATTTCAACGAGTATACAATGCAAGTTATGAGAATTACGAGATAATTGGTAGCTATAATGGGTTAGTACTATTATGTGATATTCACGACACTTATTCGTTGGCAAACCCTATTACAAAAGAGAGATTGATAATTCCTAATGCACCTACAAAACTTCCTCATCCATTTTCTGATGCATGGTTATTTTTTGGATTGGGTTACGATGAGAAAAATGATGATTATATAATTATACGATTTACTCGTTTTTTAATTCGTGGGGGTTTTCAAACAGATGTTAAGTTGTTTTCTAGGAATGTACACATTTGATATACTTTTGATTGATTTCCCTTCAAAAACCCACCATCTTGCAATGCACATTTCGTATGTGGTATTTTTCATTGGCATTTTTATAAGGGTGAGGGTATTTATGCAATTGGAACATTTGATTTGAAGGAAAAGAATTATGGTTGGATAGATTTACTGGATTTTGAGTGTGAAACTTGTTCTTTAAGAATTGATGCTTTAGATGACAACAATCTAGTTGTTTATGGGAGTCGTCTTGAAAATAGACCTGATGGGATTAGGATATATTATTTTGAGATGCATATACTATCTTACTCTAATTCAGGATCAAAGTGGAACAAGTTTACAATTTCACAAGAAGGGATAATGCCGTCTAATTATGAAGTTGTACCGATACAATTCTTGAACAACAGCAAAACTAAATTGATGTTCAGAATCGATCCAAGAGGAACATTTTCGTTGTATGATTTCGTGAAGAAGGAAATCTTCCATTTAGAAGATGTTGATAGGGTTTATCGAATTCAACATACGTATAAGCATGTTGAAAGTCTTGTTTCTTCATTTAAAAGTTAAGATGTATAAACATAAATTCTTGGATTTTTATAATAATGGTTTCAATATTTATGATTATGTGTAGCTGAATATGGCAGTGTAAACAACTTAACTTTACAATGTAAAAATAATCAAATAAGCATAATATTATTTTGTTATGCAGAAATAAATATATTGTTCTGCACAAATAATAATCTGCAGAGGGACAGACCAAAATTTTGAATATTTTTCTAATAGTGCAATCATTCTATTTGAATGGTATGGTTTCATTCATATGCAGAAAAAAAGAAGTTTCCTGCACAATACATAATAATATGAAATATGGCAAATATACATTCTGCATAATTGTGAATATGGCATTGTAAATAACTTTAATTTACAATGTAAAAATAACCAAATAAACATAATATATTTTTGTTATGCATAGATAAATATTATTGTTCTGCACACATAATTATATGCAGAGGGACAGTCTTAAATTCTGAATAATTTTCTAATAGTGCAATCATTCTATTTGTAATGATTGCACATTTATTATTTATTTTGGAATTATATTAAAAATTAATGAAAATTTAAATAAAATTTCAGAATATTGAAACGTATACTTGATAGAATAAGTTTTTTTTCAAATAATTTTTTTGTTTTTGTTGTTAATTAATACGAGAAAATAGTGATACAATACTAGCATTTTTTTGTACAGGTATGCTTTCATTCAGATGCATAAACAAGAAACTTTTCTGCACAATACATAATAATATGAAATATGACAAATATACATTCTGCATAATTGTGAATGTGCAACAAGAATGGTTGAATGCATAGAATACTTAATTAGTATCTGCATATTGTTGGTTTGTTTTGCATAATATATCTTTGCATGCAGACCACATCTGCTTTTAGACATATTGTATTTCTGTTTGTGACTTTAAGATCAAAAGAAATGATTCAGTATTTACATATAATTGTGGAATTATATTTGAAAAAAGGGATTTCAATTATTATGACATAATAAAATTCTGTAAAGATAAACAATTAAACTTAACAACGCAACTTCTGTAAATAAATGAAAACAACACAGTCGTAATTATTGAAATCAGAAGTATTACTCAATACGTGATGTCTAAAAACAGTAAAAAAAAAAAAAAAAACAGTAATAAACCTAAAATAATTCTAATGAGAAGTATTGGTCTTGTCGGTTCCAAACACAGCTGCACACGTTAAAGAATCGTGTCTGCCTTTTTTGCCACAAGTCTTACAAGTACTCGATTATGTCTTCCAAAATTCTCTATATGAAGTTATCCTCTTCTGTTTCGGTCTTCCTGGTGGGTTGTGGAGAATAGGAGGTAGAATCTTTTCTTCATCATTCATATACCTGTACTCGTATCTTTCAGTTTGTGGGACAGGTAAAAGATCAGCTGCATAACACTGCTTGTAACTAGAGGTGAAGAAGCATTCTTCAACAACATTATGAATGGATGTGCAATGCTTTTTTATAACACCTACTGCATGTGCACATGGAAAGCCTTTGATTTGCCAATCAAAACACATACATATATTATATGCAATATCAACAGTGACTGTGGGTTTTGAAGACACTTCAAATTGTCCATTTGGATAGACAGATACGGACCATGCTGCACTAATATTCCCCAAATCATTCAAAAGTTGCTCTTTGCTCGGAACTAACAAACCTGTCCACTTATTGCTATTTTCTCGCCTCTCCACAAACCATCTAGATATCTCTTTCCTTATAAAGTCAATCATATAAGTTACTGGCAGACCCCTAGCTTCACGGATCCATGAATTAAACGACTCGGCAGCGTTTGACGTCATCTCTCCATATCTCTTAAGGTGAGGTGAGTGTGCAACAGCCCATCTTTCGTAGGGCAGATCTTGAAGCCATTCCTCAGCAATTCGACCTCCAACTTTCTTAAATTCTTCAATCTTTTCATTGAAAATCCTCGTTATTGGAGCATATGCACACTGCCTAAACAAATCAGTCATATTCTCACGATGTTGTGTATTCCATCCTCCCCCATATCGACCCTTAAGGTTTGATAAAAGATGGTACAAACAGTAAAAATGGGCAGGTTCACTCCATACGTCATAAAATGCAGACATCAAACCCGTATTTCTGTCGGAGATATAGATTACATTTTTCGGGTGAGTAATGAGGTCGCGAAGTTTAGTTAGAAACCAAGCCCAATTGTTTCTGTTTTCAGCGGAAACAATTGCAAAAGCAACTGGAAACAGACCTATACAAAAAAAGCAAAGTCTCCTATTAGAAATCTGGAAAAATTACTTAATCCGTTTAATAGATAAAACACATCTCCAGGCCTGGACAAATTAAATTTACAATAACAGATAATTCATATTAGCTAGAAGCAAAATATTCTGTAGAATCGAAATCTGATAATAAAATTTAAAAATTAGCAAAATGACACAAATACTAGACTTCATAAATAAACAGTAAAGAACTGAATAATCAAAAGATATTTACCGTTGTCACCATCCTTCGTCGTGGCAGCAAGCAAGACACCTTTTGATCTGCCCTTTAAAAATGTCCCGTCAATAAAAAGCAATGGCCTACATTTTTTGAATCCTTCCTTACAAGCGTTGAACGAGATGAAGATTCGTTCAAAATGGTTAGTGACATTGTTTTTCTCCAGGTCAACTATACTACCAGGATTAGTACGTTTTACCGCATCACTATACCACCGTAATTGATCATAGGATTCGTCATAGCTGCCAAAAATTTCATCCCGTGCAGCTTCGATTCCGCGCCAAATTTTAGAATATGTAACATCAAATCCATAATTCAGCTTGATATATATCATTACTTCCTTTACAATGATAGTAGGATTGCCCCTAACACTTTGCAAGAGAATTTCCTTTAGAAGTTTCACACAAAACCTATTCTTTTTTCCAAGTAGAAGGTTGCCCACACATTTGTGTATCAGATTGGCTTTGGACAATACAAATCCAGTATTCATGGGCAATTGTTTGGCTTTTATGAACCAATCACAACTAGTTGCAGCTTTCTCAGAACACACGACATGTATATATCTAGGGGAATTCTTCAAAAATACATACTTGAAATTAATTTTAGTTGAATACTTTATCAATTCAATTCTAAACTCCGGTGCACCACCAACAAAAAGTTCGCCAATTTTCATGATGTTACCCCAATGATCAGACAAATAGGTCTTAGTTTTCTCAGTTGGACTTATATCAAACTTTAGTACGCTACCCACTCCCATAAATTCAGTTGAATTGAAATATGGAAGATCGTGGCTTGAAATACTAGATACAATATTTTTGTTTTGATTTACAGATACTCTCTGGGATTCATAGTAATTAACAATAAGATTCTCTCTTGTAAATTACTTTCTACATCTCCAGAAATCTGCAGGACACTAGATGGAAGCTTACACCGACTGTCATTATAGTCTATAGCCCTATTTTCCAAATTTTCAGAATTCTAGTGCGCAACAATGGGAACAGATGAATTTTCAACATGTAAATAAACATTAACTAGTTTTTCTGAAGAAAACTGGCAAAACTCAATTAATCCACCCAAATCATCGTCCGATGCCAAACAACAATTATTAATACTACCAACTGAATACGACATTGATATACTATTGGAAAAAAACGTTGGTCACATACCGATGATTTGATTCACAACATCTGCATACAGTGAAGAGCGACTAACACGAACCAACTTGGTCTTCCCATTGAATTCGATTTTCAGAATCACCACACGGTCCATCGATTCAAATTCTGCAGCTTAAATGAGAAAAAACATGTAGAACACGATTAACAAACGACAGGGACGAAGAATTCTGAATTAGGGTTGTTTTTGGGAAATTACGATTGGTTTAATTGAAAATTCCTATCAATCGTGTAAATTGCATACGAATAAGGAAGGTGGGATTATTATTTCCATATGAGTGATATTAAACGGAAGGAATCTTTGTGAAATGGTATGTTGTTGAATAAATGGCGAAAAATAAGGAAGATACGACTTGTTCATTTATTCAATAAATTAATAAATTAATCTTCATATTTAAATGTAAGGGCATAAATAGTTATTAACATATGTCTTTGTCCTTATTTAAAAATATTATATTAGTGGTCCTTTATTAAGAAGGTAGGTGTATGAATGACTTTTTTTATAAAAATTCTCGTCCAACAATTGTTTGCACACCCATAAAAGAAAACTTTCTCATAAACCTCACCCTCACAATATCAACATATTTACACAAAATGTCATTACTTTTACCCCCTTTTCAATCACATTTTTACTTTATTTATATAACTTTACAAAATTACCCCTCAACACTCCACTCATTACACTTTTTTTTTTAAAAGTGTACCCGTTTTGTGGTGCAAACATTTATGAGACGGAGGGAGTAATTTTTTCAGGAACCTCGTTGCATTTTTTTATTTTTTTTGTTAACTTAGAATTTTATATTTATTGCTTGAGAATTATATAGATAAAATAGTAAAAAAATATTATAGGTGACCAATTAGGCGACGCCTAGTCCTCGTCTAAATGCTAGACTGTGTCAATCCGACCAACTATTGATTTTTTACTTCTTCAACCTTAATCATAAATAAAAATTATGAAATTCTGAGGAGTGCATCATAATTCAAATCCAAACATAACTTGCCACTAAAGGTAAGTAAAGGGCTCATAAATCAAACACCACATTTCATTAAAGAAAAAGTTATGTACTTTTATTATATCTCAAGCTATAGGGTGCAAGTGAGGAGCCCGTTCTACTCATGTTTGATTCAAGAAAAGAATCAAATTAGACTTGAATGTAATTTTGTCGAGCTCGAGCTCAAAGTCTCAAGTATTCATTGAGCTTGAGTTCGAGCGGACATAATTTTATATTTTTACTTCTAATATTTTAATTATATAAATATATACTTTAATGTTAAATAAAATAAAATATTTAATTAATTAATGTTATTTAAATTATCGAGTCGAGTCGAACTCGGGTATTATACATTTTTTCTTGAATTGTGTTCAAGTTTTTTTTTAAAAATTAATCGAGTTCGAGTTTTAAATTTTCTAATTGAGTTTAATTCAAACTTAGACACTATTTAACTTGACTTGTGGAAGTTCTATAAATTGTTTCTACGTATAAATTTCGACTTGTTTAAATTAAGTGGTTATTTGTCCACACTTTAGTAAGAGCATTTCAGATTTTTAAGGAAAAAATAGGTGGTATAGAGTGGTATTAAGCGAGTTAAAAAATATATTGTTGAAAAATTAGGAATTATTAGATGTCGAGCATCATCTTAAAATATGTTAGTTCTATATTGATTGTTTATATTCTTCAAATTAATTGTATAACTATTTACTCTGATATTAGAGTTATACACCTAAGTTCAATTTCAGCCCAAGTGTAAGGGGAGTAATATAAATAATTAATTTCACTCTAAAATCAAGAGAAGACTTTGTACAACTAACTCAATAAAAAAATATCATATATATTCTCTACTTATAAAAATTAAATCATTTTATAGAAAGCTATAATAGATATGGGTTACTGCAGATGATCACATGCAAAATCTGCAGCACCACACTGTAAGTGGAAAGTCGATTATATTTATACAGTTGGCAGTGGCACTCTGACTCACAATTAATTAATTAAGAAAAAATATGAAGTTGTACAAACCAGACAAAACTGCATTTGCTTTGCTTTGCTTTGCTTTGCTTTCCCACACTATCAAATCAAAATCTTAATTAATTTCCACTTTGGAAAAAAAGAAAAAAGTGTACCACTATGGAGTATATCTTAAAAAAACTTTATATGATTAAAGACAAACATGAATATATTAAGGGAGTGTTTGAAAACTCTACAAACTGCTTTCATAATCACTTTTTTTTTTAAAAGTTGTGATTAAAAATAAGTGATTCTAGAAGCAGTTAGTGGTGTTTTAAAACACATCCTAAGATATACTCAGAATTAATTTGCAATTTCCATGTTCCATTTTAGTATAATGGAGATATTTAAGTAATTAATTCTTATTACGTATTGAAATTAATTAAAAACAGAATTACATTCTATTTGGAAGAATGATTTGTATCATATTAAGTTCATGAAAAATGGAAGTTGTTACCGGAAATATATATATTTGATACCATCACGTCTTTCTTAAATACTGGGCAACATTTGCATGATTAATTCTACTCCACCCATTTTTCTTATTAGTTTATTCCATAATTGTTTGCACATCACAAAAAATGAAACTCTTTTAAAAATTTCGTTCTCACAATATTCTCATATTTACACAAAGTTTCTTTTACACTCATTTCATCCACTCCCTTCACTTTATTCATTTTAACTTTACAAAATCATTTTTCAACACTCCACTCATTACATTTTTTTTTTTTTTAAACGTGAATAAGATGATATGTAAATTTTATAGATTTTAAATTATAATCTATTTTTAATCTTAATTATATATCATCAACCTATAACGATTGAGATGTAATCTATTCATAATCTTAGCTATCAATTACATTTGTAAGTATAAATCGAAATAACTTGGATTTAAAAAACATGAATTTAAAATATAATTTGGAGTCGGTGGATAAAATAACCGTGTTTCATCATTAAATATTAGAGTCTAATTTGAAAAAGTTACACATCTACACAGTTGGCAAGAGCTACATTTCACACACAGTTGGCAATATTTCACATCTTTAAATACCCATTCAATTGAAGCAAAATTACCACAACAAAAACATGAAGAACTACACTAGTACTCTAATTCTCATCACTCTCTTTCTCTCAATAATTCAAGGGTCTCTTTCTCAATGTGACATACCACATCATGATGATGCCTCAACCCTCCAAATCATGCATGCTAGCCATCCATGTTCCCCATTCGCTTCTAAATCAGCTCTCCCAATCGAACACACTTTGCACCAAATGCACTCCAACGACAGGATGAGGTTCCGATTCTTGCAATCGCAACGGCCCATCGCCCCCATAGCGTATGGCTCCTCCATCACTCAAAATCCGACCTACATTGTCCGGGCCAGCATTGGAACTCCTGGCCAAACGCTGCTCATGGCAATTGACACGGGCAACGACGCCGCCTGGATCCCGTGTGCAGGCTGCGTGGGCTGCTCCTCCACCACTTTTGATTCCTCCAAGTCCTCCACCTTCAAGCCCGTGCCATGCGGTTCTCCACAGTGTAATCAGGTCATTACCATTATATATAGCTACCTAAATTTATTTTGTTTTATACTACATGATATTATTAATCTTTTGTGATATTTTATCATATTGTTTTTTAAAGTTGTGTGCTTTTGCATTTTAATCTGCTTAATTGTGAATGATGATAATTTTTTTAAGTATTGATATACTCCACATGCACATATATATATATATATATCTAATAATCTACTAATCTAGGAGTCAATCTCACTATAATTGTGAGTGATGATAATTAAATTGATGCTATATATGATGAGTGTTTTTATGATATATATATATATATATATATATATATATAACTTTCGTGGGAGGTAGAGAAAAAAGAAGGTAGAAAAGACAAAAAAAAAAATGAGAATGATCAGGAGAAAAAGTAAAGAAAGTATTATAGTGGATTTTAACAAATAAAAAAATATGGAGTATAAATTTTAGATTGAGACTGATTTAAAAGGAAATTGTAAATCTTAAAAGAATGATGAAGGAAGTATATTTTTTTTAATTTGCTTGAATTACTACTATAAGTGGAATGATTAACAGATCAAGAATCGATTAAATCTAGAGATGCATTACTGATTATTTCAATTTTGTTAGGTAATCACGCATTTTTAGTCAAATGCAACTTTCGAGGATAACTTTTTTTTTTTTTTAATAGGGAGATTTATTTGAAATTAATTTTGGTCCTAGCTATGACTTTTTGAACTTATTCGTGTGGGTCAAGTTGGCATAGTTTTGGGAGATTGTCTTAAATTATTGTTAATTACGGTTTTACAATAAGGTTGGTGATTTTTATATATATAACTATATAAGCAGATGTCAACGATGTCAAGTAGCTAGGGTTCATTAACTTATTAAAAATAATATGTCTAAATCTTAATCTATAGTATTAAATTAAATAGAGAATGGATAGTAATATTATTGTTGGCACTTAGGTTATTTTCCCCATAAATTGATACCCCTATAATCATTTGACTTTCATTACAAGACTGACCAACAATATCCAATGTAGATGGTTCATTAATTAGTACATAGCTGAACATTATTTTATAGTATAAGGTTTTTATTTTTAATTATATTAATACTCATGTTAGATTCTCAATCTTCAACCATCATTATGAACAATCTTTAATTACCCCCAATAAATTAATAATTAACCTTTTCTCAATTCTTATGTGAGATAGATCAAAAGACTAATCTAAATTACACATAGTTTACCCACTAGTCAAATGACTCATTTATCTTGTCAATTATAATTTATTCATATGGTTTTTTTTTAACTACCATGGACTCTCATATGATATAGTTTTACAAGCGCGACAACTAATTAATCTGACATAAAAAAATTCAGGTACCTGCCAACCCGAGCTGCGGAGGCACTACCTGCGGCTTTAACATGTCCTACGGCGGCTCCTCCTTCTCCGCCAACGTCGTCCAAGATACGATCGCCCTCGCGGCCGACCCCATCACCGGCTACACCTTCAGCTGCATCAAGAGTGTCACCGGCACCTCCCTACCGCCACAAGGCTTGTTGGGCCTGGGCCGAGGCCCATTATCTCTGTTATCCCAAACTTCCAAGGTGTATCAGTCCACATTCTCCTACTGCCTACCCAATTTCGGATCTGCCAACTTTAGTGGATCGCTGAAATTGGGGCCCAAATACCAGCCCGTTAACATAAAATGCACCCAATTGCTTAAGAATCCAAGAAGATCATCCCTTTACTATGTGAATCTCGAAGCTATTAGAGTTGGAGGCCAGGTTGTCAATATCCCTTCAACTGCTTTTGCTTTTGATCCCAACACCGGTGGTGGCACTGTCATTGATTCTGGTAAAAAAAAAAAAATATTTTAATCAATTTTTTATTTGTTCATAAAAAGTGTACTCAGTTCAATTTTTATTTTTTTAATCGGATGTTCAATTTCTCATTTACTATATTATATGACTCGTGACCTTATAAGACTTCAACTTGATCAGGCACTATGTTCACGAGGCTCGTGAAGCCAGCGTACGTAGCGGTGCGAGACGAGCTGCGACGTCGGATGGGGAACGCGCCCGTGACGTCGTTGGGCGGCTTCGACACGTGCTACAACGTGCCGATCGTGGTCCCCACTATAACGTTCATGTACACAGGAATGAACGTGACACTGGAGCAGGAAAACTTCCTGATCCGCAGCTCCTCCAGCGGCACGTCCTGCCTGGCCATGGCGGCGTCGCCGGATAACGTGAACTCCGTTTTGAACATAATCGCCGCCTTCCAGCAGCAGAACCACCGCATCCTTATCGACGAGCCTAAATCCAGGCTGTGTGTGGCCCGTGAACCCTGCAGCTAGATCTGTCTCTTACAAAATTAGGATTCAAATAACTTCATCATTTTAAATTAGACCCATGGTACTGTTTTTGCTTTTGATTTTTCTATCAAAAATGATCTTTTGTTAAATTATTTCGTATCATTTCGTTTTTAAATATGAAATTAGTGTCAATTGTTGGTGTTATTTTTGTTTAGATTAATGTTTAGTATGAAATTAAACAAGAATTGGATTAAATTGAGGACCTTAAACTATAGTCTGGATGAGAATTTTATAAAACCAATTCGTGTTTGAACTAGAGATCTTAATTAGACAAGTACTTCCTCTACCATAAAAGTTTGGGGATCTTATACACAAAGTTTAAGAAAAAAAAATTGTAATTATTAGGGTGTTGATGAAAAAAATTTAAAACTTTTTTATATAAAGTAAAAAAAATAAAAAAATTGAAGTCAACATACTGTGAACCCTAAAATGGGCTAATTTCGTTGGATCAGTTCGATTCGCCATAAAAAATGGAGTAATAGATTGGACTCAGTTTTTTTCAACCCGCTATAAGGCAGATCTACATAGACCGCTCTGTTTGGGCCGCGGGTTTTGACGGATTGGGGGCGAGTCAGTCCGCCTTTTTTGTTTTAAATAAGAAGAAAGTAATATTATTATTCCATTATTATAATTTGTTTTAACATTATAAAAAAATAACAAAAACTAGCCACATTTTTTAGATTTATTCGGCAACTCATAATCTAGTCGTGCATTACAATTCACAACTAAAATTTAAAAATAAAAAGCAGTCAAACACTAGCATCACAAACTTACGCTGCTTGTTTCAATTCCAACGTTAGACGTGAACCTTTCAGTTATATTTTCATTGTTACATTTTAGATTAGTATAATATATTTAATAATTAGCATACGCAAATATTAAGAGACTTTTGATTTTAGAAATAAAGACTAATATGCAATTTTTTAAAAAAAAAACTTGGATTGGCCCGTCGAAATCCGCTGCCCGTCTCTTTGTGGATTGGGTTGAAGTTTTGACAGTCCACCTAACAAATGGAATGGCCCGCCCCGTCAATTGACGAGCTTTTGCGGTTTTGGCCCGTCCCGCTCCATCGACTCGTCTCGTCTGCTCTGCCTAAAAGTAATATCACAAATTGTAAATATATGCCTATTGTAAAAGTGTAAGGATTATTTTCTATTTTGGGTTACACAAACTTTTTGTAATATAGACTAAAAACAAAAGTATAAAAACTTTTTATGGGGGCGTAGGGAGTATAAAAAAAATGTTAAATACAGATCGATATTCATTCGATGATATTATTATCATAACGAATGACAATTCATTCTACATTTTTTACGGATTTTTGACTATATGGGCCTTCACCATAACCTGAATCCTAGAGATTTTTCAATATTATGTCGGTCAATATTTTTACTAAGAATTTTCATATTTTTTTTTACTATTCCAATTCGTTCAACAACAATTTTCATATATATATATTTTTTATACTACCAGTAAATGTTTAGCATAAAAGAATATTCTATATATATAGGATGAAATCTCACATATAAGCATTATACATTTATAATTAATTCGAATGGTTGGAAGTTGGAACAATCTCGATCTCCTTTTACCTTTTTGTTATCAAGTTTGTGTTACCATTTGCAGAAAGCATATATTTGATTCTACAGTACAATAAAAATGATTTATTTAATTAAAAAACTTTTCCAAACCAGCTCTTACATGTGCTCACTCCCATAAATCAATCCAAGATTTGTATAGCCCTTGTCCTTTTATTGCTTGCCATTATTCACTTAAAATCTATCTATAAATCAATATTCTTAGTTTCAATCACACACAAATTTTAAAAAAAAAAAAAAAGACAACCAATACAATTATATTTAGTCTTTATGAAAAATTAAAGCTAAACATATTTATAATATATAATTATATGGACATTTTCGATGATCTTTTAATTTATACAACAATTAAGTAAGTTTAAAGTTGAATGTTGAATGTGGTTATTTTTGATATTGCACATGCAATAGTCACAACTCACAAGACTTGCATTTTAATAGCTCGACATCCACTGTATATCATGTGTATATTTTTTGTAAGTGTATGTCAATATCATATCATATATAAAATATAATATCTCTAATCATGATTTAACTAGGCATGCTGTGCTTGCCACGAACTGAAGCATGCCATCATCATATCACAAAATGCCATATTTTAATAAATGTAATGTAAGGAGATGTGTATGTCGGTATGATACCAAAATATGGAAATATATCTTCTTTGCACGAGTTTTAAAAAATATAGTATTAAAATGTATTGTATTACGAGTAGTAAAGAAAAGAAAAGAGAAGTAAAAAAATAATAAGGTGTTGACATTTTAAAAATATGTCAATTAAATGGAAAAAAAATATATAATTATTTAATTACAAAACAACAAAGGGAGTATTATGTATACATTGTTGTAACACTTCAACACACTAATTGCATCATTAGGTATAAATTTGGCTCAATTTGGATTAAAAAAAAATCAACAAAATGGTTTTTTTAGTGAATAATAGTATAAAACAATCGAAATTAAATGTATTAATTAGTTAATGTGATGAAAAATTAAGATCTCATATGACGAAATTTTGAAAAATTAGTAGTTTTTTTTTTAAGTATTAACATTGTTAAACCTATAGCTACAAACTAATACTCCATTCGCTCTTTTCCAAAAGGTTTACACTTTTTTTTTGGTTGGTTTCACAATAAATTTAACATTTATATATATATATACCTTTTATCTTTCTTACATTTGTCTACATTTCATTTTTTCTACATTTTTACGTCAACTACGCACTATATATTTAATATTATATTTTTTTATACTAAAAGCAAGTGTAAATTTATCTAAGGGGCGGAGGGAGTAAAAAATTTCACAAAATCTTATATGAAATATTTCATACATGAATTATAGTAGTTAATTAAAATAAATTGAGACAAACATTCACATGTAAAATATTTAGAAATTATCTTAATTGAACATATTTTATGTGTAAAATATTTCATATAAGTGTTTTTTTATTTTTATTTTTATTTTTGTATATATTAACTAAATTTTGTTATTATAATTTTTAAAATTTTCTTATAAATGTTTCAAAGTTTGATTAAAATAACATTAATTGCACGACATAGTATAAACGCATAAATTTTCGGTATAGATGATGAGAAATAATTTGTCATCTCCTAAAGTTTGAGCTCGAGTTCAAAACGAATAGGTTGTTATAAGTGGTACAAACTCAAACAAAAAAAATAATTGGGTAACCGAATATCAAAAGAATCCAATTAATTCAAAGGTGTCCAAAGAACTTAAAATTACCAAAATACCCATTAAGAAAACTTATAAATACACCCAAGGACGGAGCCACATAGGGCCCAGCGGGGGCAGTGGGCCCCCCATCAATTTTTTTTTTTTTTTTATGTATATTTCTTTCGTTTTATAATTATTTGTATACTTTTTTTTATTTGAGACGTTTCAAAATTATTTGTACACTCATAATATGTAAATAATTTACAAAATTAATATTCTCACTACATCATTTTATTTTTAAAATTGTCACTCATTTGAATCTACATTCTTTCCTACATCTCGCTAAATTTTTTTAACACCCCGTTAAAATTCTTTTATACCTCACTAAATCATCAAAAATACTTCTCATTTATTTGACCCTACACCTTACTAAATTCACATTTCTTAAAAAGTGAACTTATCAACGTATTCAAGTCATTACGGGATGGAGGGAATATATTTTAAGTTATACATTTGTCTAATAATTTTAACACCATTTCACCTATTATGAGTCGAAACAATCAAAATTTATAATGAATTAAATATAATATTATTTTGTCTTTATAGTAATGTAAATCGGGCCCCCCAATCTAAAATTTCTGGCTCCGTCACTGAATACACCACTTCTTTTAGGTAAAATACAATTTTTCTCATATATTTACTTGAGTCATCTATTTCTTCTACATATATAATATGAAAACTGACTTGAGCGTCGAAGTACTCGCACCGAAATCCTCCCTGATATAATTTTTACAGGTCCATCTGATCGAGTTTGAATCGAAGTATTTGGAGATGATGATCGAAGTCACTCTGTAACGGATATTTTGATCCGCATCAATTCAATAGGTATATATGTACGTGTATGCAGTTCCGTTAGATCCTGTCGCAGATAGATTTCAACCGTTTGAAAATAAGTATGAATAGTTCTCGAACTGTTTAACCTAGCCCCAAACACAGTTGACCTAAAATCCAAAGAAATGTAGGAGGCATCATTAGTTTTTGTTTCTTTTTTTCTCTAAATGGAGCTTGCAGGTTTTATTTTCAATATATATATATATATATATATTAAATTTATAAAAAAATCAGTTAATTTTGTGTTGTTTAAAAAAATTTGCTTCCTCAGTGATATTTTTAATTACATTATCGATATTATAACATGAAATATTCGTCTTCCTAAAAATAAAAATTTTAAATTCTCCCTGCAACTTGCAGCTACGGATAATCCTTGTAGAAATGCTTTGACGCCTAATTCTATTATTAATGAGTGTTTCTAAAAAACAGAGTAAAATTTTAGAGCAAAAACACAATTTACGGATAAATAATGTTTAATTTTATCCAAAAAGTGGGTCTAAAAAATAATAGGATAAATAAATATGATAAAAAAGCCACCGTTGTAATTACTTTAAGGCCGGGTAATTGTAGTGTGGGATGAGGACAAGCATACATAAATTGTGTCGGTGAAAAATGTTAAATTAAATTTTTGTGAAGGACTGATAGAGTGATGATGCCGCTCAAATTTGAGGACGAATATAACATTAAAATTAAAAGGCAAACTACTTTCTAATATTAAATGTCTACATAAAAAATTAAAAAAATAAAACATTCTAAAATACAAAATTAAAAATCCAATGGAAGTGATCGTCTCCTTCATTTATCCTAAATATGTTAGAAATAGAAGGAAACATTTTTTACAAAGCAGCAGTTACATTTGTCGCGACGAAAATGACGAGTACGACATTGTAACCTTATTTTAAAGAAAAATTGAATTAAACAACGACAATGAATCAATGATGCTTAGGAGGCTGACCTGCCCAAAATAAAGGATACGCAAGAAATCGTATCAACCGATAACCGTCTAACGTCTAGGCCGATTTTTGCAACAGAACACAATGTAAGACAAAAATGTTGCATTTGATGTACCGTTTCACTCCAATCTTTTTTTTTTTTTCCCCGCAACAGTGCACATGTAGTGTCGTGTTTTTACAAGTACTAGATTATACAATTGGTGCACTTAACTTAAAACAGTAAGATGTAATTAGCATCTAAATCAAGAAAATCTCCAACTATAAATACCCACACTCCCCAGCTCACTAAAACCATCCCACACAACACAAAATGACCACAATAACCCTCCTCTCACTACTCGCCATCACCCTCTTCTCTGTAGCCCATGGCCTCAACTGCGGCGCCATTGACAAAGGCTCAGACCTCCAAATCCTCCACATCAACAGCCCCTGCTCCTCCTTCGCCTCCAAAACCCACCTCTCATGGCAAGATTCCGTTCTCCAAATGCAAGCCAACGACAAAACCCGCCTCCTCTACTTCTCCAGCCTCGCCGCCGGCAGGTCCATCGTTCCGGTCGCCTCCGGCAGGGCGGTGACGCAGAACCCCACCTACATTGTCCGACTCAAAATCGGTACCCCTGCTCAGCAACTCCTTGTCGCACTCGACACCAGCAACGCCGCCGCCTGGATCCCATGCACCGGCTGCGTCGGCTGCTCCTCCACCACATTTAACGCCGCTAAGTCCACCTCTTTCAAACCCGTGACTTGCGGCTCCCCGCAATGCGGTCAGGTAACTTTTTTTGTAACTCACGCGCTTACGCGCCGCCGTGGATGTTTCTTGAAAGTAGTATGGGTTGTTGTCTTTTTAATTAATGCTGAATTCAGTAGTGCTTGTCATGAGGCCAGGGTACTCTAATTATTGTTCTCTTTTTTCAATAAAATTAAAATGTGAAAGTTTTTTAGTGTCAAGCTTTTTTTCACCTATTTTTGTCCGCTTTTAGAAATTTAATAGTGTCACAGATCTCCTAGGTAAAAATTAAAACCAAATTCTACTATACACCCACTTAATTGGTTTTTAACTGTTTTAGAATTAGTAGTTTTCAAAAAAAAAAAAAGAAGAAGAATTAGGTCTTTAAGTATAGATAATTGTAGTTGATTGGCACATTAATTTAACACTTTTTTCGTGGGGTCAAGAAAATCTAAATGTAAATTGATTGTCGCAATCGATCCTTGATCAATTTCATTTAATTATTACACATAAAATAAGTAGAGAATTTAGTGCAATAATTCTCTTCGCATCAATGTCCTTTTTATCTTTTATAATAGTATTACCTAGCTAACATACCTCTTCGGTGTAAATGAAATTTTACATTAGGTACCGAACCCAAGTTGCGGAGGCGCCACCTGTGGATTCAACGTGACATACGGCAGCTCCACCATCGCCGCCACATTAGCGCAGGACAACATTACCCTCGCCGCCGATTCCGTCCACGGATACACCTTCGGGTGCGTTGCAAAAACCACCGGGTCATCCTTCCCGGCCCAGGGATTATTGGGCTTAGGGCGAGGCCCATTATCCTTAGTGTCTCAAAGTAACAGCCTCTACCAGTCCATATTCTCATACTGCCTCCCTAGCTACAAGTCCATCAACTTCAGTGGGTCGTTGAAATTGGGCCCAAAAAACCAGCCCATTAGGATCAAAACCACTCAGCTTTTGAAAAATCCAAGAAGATCATCTTTCTATTATGTAAATTTGTTGGCAATTAGAGTCGGGAGGAAAGTTGTTGACATTCCTGCTTCTGCTTTTGCTTTTGATCCCAATACTGGCGCCGGGACAGTCTTTGATTCAGGTATATTAATATGCTTTCCATTTTTTTTATCTAACATTATTTCCTATTAATTGTTTACACTATTTTAACATCGACCTTTGTTTGTAGACAAAAAAATAATAATTTATACTATACAATATTGACTGTGTAATATTAACACAAATTAAGAAAGTGACGGAAAAAATTGCTTTCAAACTTAGGTTAAAATTAAAGCATGTTAAACATATTTGTCCAAAAAACTTCATCTTGATTTATGTTACTCTAAAGTTAAATTTGTGTTATTATAAAATGTAAATATGTGTTACTATTTACTGTATAAACAATTAATATATAATATACTAATACATACGTATTTTTACCGTAACATAGACATGTGATTTAATTTTTTTTTTTTTTTTTGTATGGAGTGAATTTTGTGAGCGTTGTATTTGACCCAATTTTTAGCTGAATTTAGTGTGTAGATTTTTAACTAAATTTGTAGTGTATTCATCGTAAGTAGTAAATTTGTTTGTGTCAGCACTAAAAAAGTAAATTTGTTTGTGTGAAGTCAGGTGCACATGATTTTTTGTGATAACAAAATAATGAAATTTTCGATTAATTAATCCCCAAAATATATTTGATTTGGACTAAAAATTTGAAGTATTTTTTCTTTAATTGTAGGCACTGTTTTTACTAGCTTGGTTAAGCCGGCGTACTTGGCGGTGAGAAACGAGGTGCGACGGCGGATGCGCAACGCCACCGTGTCCTCCCTCGGCGGATTCGACACGTGCTACAACGTCCCAATCGCGGTGCCAACTATCACATTCATGTTCTCGGGCATGAACGTGACGCTCCCACAAGACAACTTCATCATCCGTAGCAGCGCAACAACCACCTCCTGCTTGGCCATGGCGGCGGCGCCGGAGGGCAGCGTCAACTCCGTCCTCAACGTCATCGCCAGCTTCCAGCAGCAGAACCACCGCATTCTCATCGACGTTGGCCAGTCTAAGCTCGGGGTGTCGCGTGAGCCATGCAGCTAAATTGCATCAGTTGCATCGTGCAATTATCTTATTTTCGTCTTTTTTTTTTTTTTGTTTAAAGTTTATTTAAGTTTAAAATATTGCTTGTAATTTTGGATTTTGAGTTGAATTGGGTGCCGACATTCAAACGAATTAAAATGTGAAAAAATGGAATTTTGCGAGAAATCAATGTAATTGGAATGTGTTGTGTTAGTATTTGTCGGTTTGTAGCATCACGGGTTGGTTTGGTTTTGGATTTACATACTGATCGATACAGTTGTGTGTTTGACTTTGGTAATTGATATGTCACGGGTCTGACGAATTTACCCCCGACATAGAATTCCTCGAAAAGTAAATCGGTGGTACCAATCCCACGGGTTTCAGTAACACCTGACTCCTAACGCCATCGGACACATGTATAAACGCCTTTAAATTCAAATTAAATATCTAGTATTGGAATACAATACATTAATGTTTTATTCGTTTGTTTTATGCATATATTAAAAAATGAAAATTATTTACAAATCTCACAATTACAATATTTGTATAATTTACACAATTTCACTGTTTTTTTTTTTTTTAATGGTGGGTTCTTGATCCAATTTCTCATTTCTTATCTTATGACATTTGGTCGGCATCTAATAATTGCATAGAGAAAGAAAGCTGCAGCTAATTTTTCCAGTTTTCCTGCCCTGGGCTGAGAGCATCCCAATGAAAATTAAATTTATTGAAAAAGTTTGTCTTTCTTCCTCCATTTTAAAAAACCACTATATATGCGCTAGAAGATGCAATATTGATCGACAATCAAAATTTTCCATACTAGTTTTTTGAAAGAAAAAAAAAAACTACAAACATTGGAGTCCTTGAAACATTTCATGATATCTAGACTTTCAAGATCCACAAAACTTTAGATGAAAAGAAATCAAAAATAGAAAATAAATATAATCTTATAAAATTCTCTCTTTTTAAACCCCCATAATTTGTCTGATAGGTCAAAATTTTCACTAATGTATTAAGATGGTCAAGATTAACTCATGTGGGAGTTGACACAGGTGCAACACAACAACACTTCATGCACAAACTTATCAGAATATTTTCCCTACTATCTTGCTATTCTTGATCTGAAATTATCAAATGAAAAAGAAAATTATATTCATCTAATGTGTTTGCTTGTAAAATGTTCATTGAGTTTTCTTTTGAATTAGCTACCAAGCAAGGCATTTGTTCATTCAACATTATACCAATATCTAAAATTGTTTGAGATTTGTATTGTTAAATTTCAAAAAAAAAAAAAAAAATCTAGAATAGTACTTATTTGTTTTAGCAGTAGAATCTAATACACAAAAAATTATATGTATATAAGTAAATAAGATAAAATGAATAAATAATTCACATGTGAAATATTGAAATTTTAAAAATTATCTCAACAAACATATAAAATATTTCCCACAAGTCTAATAATAACCATTGTACACGCTCATGATCTATGAGAGTTGGAAGAATATAGAAAAAAAAAAGGCCACGTATAAATGACCCCCCATATATATATTATGTCTTCACCCCACTCCAATT
This sequence comes from Galeopsis tetrahit, assembly GCA_963675135.1. Classification (NCBI taxonomy): domain Eukaryota; kingdom Viridiplantae; phylum Streptophyta; class Magnoliopsida; order Lamiales; family Lamiaceae; genus Galeopsis; species Galeopsis tetrahit. The sequence continues at coordinate 44,995,206 of OY776131.1, forward strand.
TATATTTTGAATTAATAGACAAAAAGACTATACTATTCCGGTGTGCTGAGTTCACCCCACTCATAAACCAAAAAAAAAATTGTTTTCTTGCATTCATTCCCCACTCAAAACATAGTATTTCTTTGTAATTGATTATTCTTCACGTTATTATTGTTTTATTTGACCGTATTGTTGCATGCATGATTGTGTAGTTGTAATGAATATATGTGTAGTGTATTTCGTTTTCAATTTTTTTTTTACAAAATTCGCGTTTTGCAAAAACTCAGCCTGGTTCGCTGAATTTTGTGTGATTTTTCGGAAAAAAGTTCCACGTTTTGAATCAAAATTCGGCCAACTTTTCCACATTTTGATTCAAATCTCGGCTAACTTTTCCACATTTTGATTCAGCATTCCACATTTTGATTCAAAACTCGGCGAACCAGTGCTGAATCAAAATGTGGAAAGGTTGGCCGAGTTTTGATTCAAAACGTGGAACTTTTTTCCGAAAAATCTCATAAAACTCAGCGAACCAGTGCTGAATCAAAATGTGGAAAGGTTGGCCGAGTTTTGATTCAAAACGTGGAACTTTTTTCCGAAAAATCACATAAAACTCAGCGAACCAGTGTTGAATCAAAATGTGGAAAGGTTGGCCGAGTTTTGATTCAAAACGTGGAACTTTTTTTCGAAAAATCTCACAAAACTCAGTGAATCAGTGTTTAGTTTTATCAAAATGCGGCTTTATTTAAAAAAAAAAAATATCGGAAACGAAATACACTACACATATATTGAATAGTGAGTGTGAAATCGAACCAAAGTGAAGAGAAATTCAAAAAAGAGGGTGAGACGGGAGGAAATTAATGTTTATGATTAAGACGAGTAATTTTATAAAATAAGAAGTTGATGAACTCATATATTGGGTGAAGACATAATAATTGACGGCCATTTATCCGTGGCAAAAAAAAGGCAGTTGAGTTTATTGGGCTCATATGGGTTGGGGTATATACCCCTCCAGCTTTGTTAGATACACTCCCCTCCCACTTTTATTAATTAAATATTCATGTAAAATACCACATTTACCCTTTTATAAAATATTAAAGATACATACACTCCCCTTTTTAAAACCCTAATTCAATTGAATTAACCCTAATTTTAGGGCAGCCACCGCCACCACTCCGGCCGCCAACTGCCGTCAACACCTCCTCTCCGGCAGCCGACCTCCGCCAACACCTCCACCACCTCCGTCAGACGCCACCAGCGTAAAAAAACTTAAAAATCTAAAAAAAATTTTTGAAATTTTCATTTTTTTTCGACAAACCAGTGTCGATCGACGCTGGTTTGTCGATCATAAAGCATCTAATCGACTATAATTTGTAGACGAAAAACATTCTCGTCGACAACATTTTACCGATTGAAATTAAAAAAAAATTCGAATCTTCGACAAGAAATTATTGACCCTAAACATTATGGTCGACAACAATTTATCGACCATAAACCTTATGATCGACAACAATTTGTCGATCATAAGGTTTATGGTCGACAATTCTCATTGTCCCGTTGAAAATGAAAAAAAAAAAACAAAAAAAACCTACCCCTGTTTCGCAAATCGCGAAGGACCGTACGTCGGGGAGGAGGGTGGATCCGTCGAGGGAAAAGGTTGGGGCATGGAGGCGGCGGCGCTGGGCGAAGGGGTCGCCGCCGCCGTCGCGTTACGCTTGTTACAAAAAAAAAAAAACAGGAAAGGAAGCGGGAGGGGGGAGCTGTCCGGGGAGAAGGGAGGGAGGGGTCGTCGGAGGAGAATATTGGGGCAAGGTGGATGGGAAAGGAAGCGGCGGCGGCGCTGGCGAGGGGGGCGGCGCCGCGCCGCTGCTTGGATAGAAATAAAAAAGGAGCGGCGGCCGACGGACGCCTCGCAGGTGGGCGGCTTGAGCGGCGGTCGACAGACGATGGGCAGTGGGCGGCGGAGCTTGGGGGAGTGACGACGGCGTGAAGAAGAAGATGAAGGAGAGTGGAATTTGGGTGAAAAATGAGGAAAATACGGTTTTATAGGGGAGGTGCATTTATCACATTGAATTTGAAGATAAAGGGTATAATAGATAATTTGGGGGGAGTGCATCTATCGTAAATGTGTTTTGAGGGTAGTAGTTGTATCGGGGGAGTGTATCTAACAAAGCTGGAGGGGTATATACCCCATCCCGGCTCATATAGCAGTTTCTTAAGCTTTAAAGTCTTGGGCCAAGCTCGTAGAGACATGGGTCTTCAAGGTTCAAATTGGTAATATAGATACCCTCATCTAAAAAATAGTCCACTTTTTTTTTTTTTTACACAAATTAATTAAATATTTTAAATTTATAAAATTTACTTTTACATTTTTATTATGTACTTATTTATTGTTAATATGATCTATTGATTATTAATCAAAACAATCATTGATATCTTAGAAAAAATGATGGAGTAAAGAAGGAGTGGAATATAATTTCGGTGGGAGTATAAATAGTTGAGTTCGATTGAACAATTACTTATAATAACAATTATAGTTGAGCTATACATCAAATAACCCACAATTTGCACCCGTGAAAATGAAAATTAATTTCATGCATAATATATTGACATTACAATAGAATCGACCTTTAATGACGAAAGTTTTGTAATTATAGTTTCACTAAAAGGATGTTTGTTTTGGAATTTTGAGAATTTCAAAATTCTATGAGATTTATATTTTGTGTTTGTTTTGTAATTTTAATAGGGTATAATTTAATTTTAATGGGTAATATTTTATTATTATATTGTGATTGTAATGATTGTATAATAATTAATGTGTTTTATTGAATATGATAAGATGTAAGATAATGTGTATTTATAGAGTTTATAGGTGTTTATAAAGTGAAATTATGAATCTAAATTTCAAACTATAACATGGGTGAAATTTCAAAATCTTAAATCCGAATTTTATATACCAAAATAAAAAAACCCTGAAAGTCTTTAATAACATGACATTAACTTTTAATTACATAACCTCTCGTTAAAGGTCAATCTACTTCTTGTTATTAAAGGTCGATTCTTGGAATTACTTAAATAAATTGACTAGCATAAACAATAGAACATACACAAAATCTATGATACACCAAGATTCAAGTTTGTCCCTAAAAATTAAATATCAGGTCTTATTTTAAATAGTCTATAATTCATTCCTTTAAAAATATATCTGATCTGGCTCATTCTCATCTCTAACAATAATTTAATTGTATTGTAAAGTCTATAATTCATCCCCTTAAAAAGAATAGAAAATTTTAATCAATACTATATAGTAAATGTAATGTAGTTTTACAAAGAAGGCAATATGAAAATCAAAGTTAAAAAGAAATAACAAATTGACTATATGCTTGAGCATGTTCAGACCCTGTTTATAATACTTTTTCACACACGATCCTTTTATTAAAATCTGTTAGCATATTCTTACAAATTCGTATATGATTAAGTTAGTAATGTATTATCAATATTATATCATATATACATTGGAGTACGTAATATAGACAAATATATGTTGAATAGCACTTATGTGCGAAACATAGGCGGGGCAAACCTGCCACCCAGTCGGCAATCGACCTAATTCCTGGTCAAAAGGTCAAGAATCTCAAGATAGGGCCTGATCAAAATTGTCCTATTAATATGTCTTCATTCATTCTACAAAATTCATGTCACGTGTTATCTTATTTTAGATTCGTTATATTTTAATTTTGTAATAAAATAAAATTACATCATTCAAATATTTCAAAAACTTGTGTGAGACAGTCTCACGGATCTTTTTCCGTGAGACAGATTTCTTTTAACCCATATTTTAAAATTTTGGGTAGGATAACCCATATTTTTTTCCCGATTTTGATTTGTAAAAAATGTGATAATGTTTAAACAAAAAGTGATAGTGTTTAAGTAAAAAGTCACGGTCACTTTTTACTTAAACACTTCCGTCACTTTTTGCTTAAACACTATCACTTTTTGTTTAAACATTACCACTTTTTATATATTAGGGTCCATCTCACGGATCTTATTCTCTAAGACGGTCTCACAAAAGGTTTATATTCTCAATTTTAACTCGTCTAATATTAATAAACTACTCTCGCATTAAAATTCGTGTATACAATAAATTATGAATAAAAAGTGAGAGGAAAAGAGCACTCTATGATATGATAATTAATGTCACATCAGGTACACGATGAGACAGAAACCCAAACTTCTAATAGTGAATAGGAGTACATTGTACCACTCTAGACTTTGAGGCTTCAGACCACGCCTAAAAGTACACCATTTGCTACTTAATTACACATATATGCAAAAAAAGTTAGCAATTCCTAATTGGAAGACCTCATACAAAAGTGACTTTTAATCCCCCACATAGATGAAAGGCCACAAAGACAAGAGGGAGAAAAAAAGTTGCAAAAAAGCATGTATAGGTACTCAATGATATCATATGCCATAGTTCTTGTGTTCTACTTTATTTGTCACATTTGAAATGAACGACACGTGGATGATGAAAAAAATAAAATTTGATCAAAATATATTTCATATCGATACGTATTAATGATTGAAAATGTGAAACACAAAATGAAATACGAAAAGTGATCAAGAAACGGGGTTGGCAACACAAATTGAGGTGATGGGTAGGTTTTCTGAATTGGGTGGGTGACAAACCCACGTGAATGACCACTACCACTACTACCACAGATGATGGGTGGATGTCATGGTTGGCTTCATATCAACGCTATATGCCAAAATCCCTAAACTCACACTCCCACAATTACACTCTACATATACTCACAAAAGATACTATCATTATCACTAAACACACAATTAAACAAGGAAAGCTAGATTAGTATCATTGCTTCATTTGACTACACCACCTAGTCTTCTTCTTTCCCCACTACCAATTATATTTGCCCTTTTGGCATAATCCCTGCCCCACACATTAATCAGCCCTTTTTTCTTTTTATTATAGATTTATGAATGCATGATGTTAGAGAATCAAACTCTTTGTGTTGATTCTTTTTCAATCTTATATGTTGAAAACTATTGAACATGAAAAATATGAATATGTTCGATCTTATTACTTTTTTGTTGTGTTATGGACCTAGCTAGTAAAATGAAACATAATGCTATAGGATCTAGCTCCCCACTTTAAAATCAGCATGACCATTCACACAATATAAAATACTATACTCAACACACACACATATGTGTGTCTGCAAATATGAATTTAATTTTCCAAGAAAATCAATGCGTATCTTATGAATTGGATGAATCATCATCATACAATAGAAAAAGAAGCAAAGCCCCATTATTATTACCAAAAAAGACAAAAAAAGATGAGTCTATAGTCATATTTTCCTCAACATATGGTGTCATATGCTACTTTATTTGCTTTTCAAATTCAACATTTTCCCCATCGCTATGTGGGGTTGGTTCGTGATCTCCTATTTTAATTCATGTACTATCATTTTGTATTTTAAATAATCATAACACGCCTCTTATATTAAATGAAAAAACTAGTTAGTTCCACATATAAAAAATTAGCAAAAACTAACTTAGTTCATGTGAACTTTTTTTTTTTTTAAAAAGTAATATAGTTGTCTACACAAAATATCTTATTATTTAAAACAATAACACTTCATATATACAACAATGACACTTTGTATGTCATACAAAAAAGAGTTCAGGTGAACCGTATATAGTACTCCTTTTTCAATCCTCGATAACTTAATTATATATTTTATGATTTTGAGTGTTTCTTGTTAATACTCTACTATCTCTCTACATTTTATACTTCCTATAACTCCCTACAATTTCTATTTGTTACATCACTTTTCTTTTTCTACTTTTTCTTAATTGTGCAAAATTAACAATAAGAATGGAGAGACTGATATCTATGAAATGCTAGTGGCTAGCTAGATTGTTTCTCTAATAATCCAATTCCACTAACACCTTTTCAATTCTCTCTCTAACTTACCCTAAATGCTAGTGGCTCTCACTTTTCTCTTTCTCTCAATTACCACTACTAGTGTTTAACCTTATTCCATGTTAGCAGCTAAAACTTAACAAATACTAAGGGGTACGTAGAATGAGAAGGAGAAGAGATGGAGAGAGACAAACAACCTAAAATCCAAGACCAAAACCCATCATCTCAAATTCCTAGAGAAATAGTGTTCACAGAATCCCCAAAAAACACATCAACAACAAATGACAGATTGAAGAGAGATGAGTGGAGCGAAGGCGCGGTTTCGTGCCTTCTAGAAGCTTACGAGGCGAAATGGACGCTCAGGAATCGAGCCAAGCTCAAGGGCCAGGATTGGGAGGACGTCGCCAAGCACGTGTCCGCCAGATCCAACGCTTCCAAATCCGCCAAAACGCAGACGCAGTGTAAGAATAAAATTGAATCGATGAAGAAAAGGTACCGATCGGAGTCGGCGGCGGCGGAGGTGTCGTCGTGGCCGCTTTTTCCTCGCCTCGATCGTCTGCTCCGTGGGAATGGCCCTCCCGCTCCTGCTTCGAATCCTCCGCCGCCGCCTGTGGTTGTGATGGAGTTACCGTCTGTTGTGGCGGTTACACCTCCGCCGCTTCCGCCACCGATCGTGTCGGTGGCGGTTGCTGCTACTCCGGCGGTTATGGAAGTAGGGAGTGTTGCGCAGAAATCATCACAGCATGGTTTGAATGAAGGTGATCGGTTGGGCAAGGTCAGTATAAATTATAACTTCATGTCATGCTGTTTGCGTGCACGCAGGGACACATGTGTAATTTCACTTGGCCAGGAATTATTGATTCTAATGAATGTTTAAGGTTTATCTTTAATAATTAATGATGGTATTTAAATTAATTTGAAATCAAGATAAAACATGATAGTAATAAAATTATATTGCCCATCTTTACTCGTCATAAATTTTTCACTTACGTATTTTGAACTAATCATCATACAAAGAGCAAAAGGAAGCTTTATAAAAAAACAAAGAGGGTATATCTGAAATCACTACTTCCCCAAAAAATACTTACTTTCTAAATATTATATGATCAACTTTAGTTCCTACTCATTTTGTTTCAATTATATAAACTGGTTTGATTTTATTTTTTTAAATAAGACAAGTGAAAATTTTATTAAAAGTCCATTAAAATTATTTAATGAATATTATACTTTTCAATTTTTAGTTAATGCATAAATTTAGAAAATATTACTCCTTACTTTATATGGAGAAAAGTTTATGAATTTAGACAATGGAGTATTAATAACTAATTCAAGAATTGAGGCCATCCTCTTGATTTATAGTGTGTTTGCAAACTATATATATATATATACTCCATATTTTAATAGATTTTAAAATTACTTAATTTCAAAAGTCACAATTTTTTTAAAATAGATTTTTTTTTTAAGAGCTAGTTTCTAAACATAATCTTATAAAAAAAAAATTGACACTTCACTACTAAGATATTTATTTATATATTATTTAATGATTTAATTTAATTGTTCAATTGATCTTACTTGTTAGAAGTATTTTGAAAATCTCATTATTTGAATTATTGATTATATTCATGTAGGAAGAGGGAGATGGCACTAACAATGGCGTCAAAGTGATTAGAAATGAAGAATCAAACAAGAATCCAATTGATGACTCTGATAGTAGCACACCTCCTCCAATTGATCATTTTGATAAGGAAAAACCAAGCACAAAGGCTCGTTTGAAGAGGAAGAGCAACATCGAGAGGAAGGATAAGTCGTCGATGAAACGAGGACGCGAAGAGTATTTGGAGATAGGAGAGAGCATGAGATGGCTAGCGGAGGTGGTGGTGAGATCGGAACAAACGAGAATGGAGGGGATGAAAGAAATCGAGCGAATGAGGGCAGAGGCGGAGGCGAAGAGGGGGGAGATGGATCTCAAACGAACGGAGATAATCGCTAATACTCAACTCCAAATAGCTAAGATCTTTGCTAAAGGATTAGTTCAAGATAATTGGAAGAAGCCAACTTGATCCAATAATAATTATATCCCTCTTAGTGCACTCGCATTATATGTGTGGGAGGAGACAATATTTATATTGTTTATAATAATTATAACTGGAGATATATATAAATGTATTTCAACTTGAAATGTTTATAGCCTCTTAAGTTGATCATTTAGGCAATATATATATAGTTGGAATAATATTTTGATGTCTTTTAGAAATGTACGAGTGTTAGACTGCAGGTTATTATATAGAATTGTGGATTATCCATTACACATCTTTGAACTGTAAAAAATTATGATAGGTGGAACATCAAATCCATGGACTTGTGGCACCAATCATTTAAATTCCTACCTAATTTATTAATTTGATCGTGTTTTAATTAATACTCTCTCTCTTTTCTATTACATCTCTTTTTTGGAGATTAAAAATGAATTAAGATTATATTTTTATTACTATTAAGAGAAAAATGGCACAGAAAAGAGAAATTGTGATCTTTTTTGCGGGGTTTTTATTTTTTTTTGGAAGAAAATGGTAGTTTGAAAAGTGTATCGGGTAAATCATAATATTTCAAAAAAGGTGAGTTAATCAGGACAGTGTATCAATCAAAGTTGGAGGTGTAAATAACTGTACCCAAGAGTAAAAGCCATTAGACGTGTGTACCGTGTACGGATCCAAGGGACTATAAAATACTCCATAAAAGGACAGTATAAGATAATTTACTCATATATTTTTATCAATAAATATAAGACTTCATATACCAACCTCTCCAATAAGTCAAATAGTAATAGAAAATACCAAGTCTACCTCAAAAAAAAAAAAAAAACATTGTTTAAGTCTAGACAATAATAAAATCTCTCTTCTTTCACGTGCATTTTTTTTTTGTATGCGGATTTAAAAAAAATTTACTAGTAGTTTATTTAAAAAGTAGATATGTAAAATAAAAAGTGAAGAATGTGTGTATCAAATGAATAAATATTTAAATTTATAAAAGTGTGCATATTAAGTGTAGACAACAAAAAAACCCGAAAAGAATGCATATTACTGTATACAAATGGAGTATTTTGTTAATACTACTCTCCCCGTCCCGCGATTATCTTCACATGTGAAGTAGCACGCGGAATAAGAAAAAAATGAATTTAGTGAGAATTTTAAAAGGTAATTTTATAAATCTTTATGTATAAAGTAAATAAATGAGTTGACTTTTAGGTATGTGTGGAGAAAAAATAATGACATATGTGTGAATTTGAGAATATTGTGAGGATGAAGTATATAAATGATTTTTCATTTTAAGTGTAAAAGTAATTATAAAACATCTTAAAAAGGAAAGTGTGAAAGTAATTACGGGACAAATGGAGTATTATGTTTCACCGAAAATTAATATCAAACTAAAGATTGTATCATATTTCACACATATATTTAATTGCATTGTTGTAAGTGCAATGAGTGCGCAAAAAATTGAGTAAAAGTTAAAAATCGATATGTCCCTTCCTTGTGCACGAATTTTAGATTTGTACACTCATCATAAAATTATATTAGTCTACACATTTTAATTATATTGACATACACGTTTCATTTCACATTTTTCAATCAATCTAGTGTTTGTGTTTCACTTATACTAGTATGCACGTTTTACTCTTGCCTCCAATTACAAGATGCAATTGGTGCACAAGAGACTGACTCTTTTCTTTTTTTCTTTTTTCTTGCTCATTTATTATTTTCTTGTATATGGAGGGAAGTTTGATATCCTCTTCTTTATATAACGGATATAAGAGTAACAGATGGGGGTGTGGTTAGTATATTTATATTTAAAATTTAAATGGGGTTCATTTAATAATTGGGGTGCGTATATAAAATTCAGGGGTGTATTTATTGACGGCCACATTTTGTTTGAGAGAGGCGCCTACTTGCCTAATTTTATTTGTTGAATGACTTATTTGTTTGATTTTAAAAGCGTGAAGACTTGTTTTTGTTTATACAGTACCAACAAAATAATTTAGACCTCAATTTGTATCGTGACAATAGTTAATAGTATAAATTGTGCCTTAAGTCATCAAGATAAAATTTCAAATACGACTCTCCAACAAGTCAAAAATAATATTCTCATTTTCCCGCAATTACCTTCCTACTCTCCCTAGAATAATTTTCACACTTTTAAAATAAAAATCAATTTATAAACTTCAGACTCATAATATCTTCAATTTTATATTCATTTTTCTTATTGTGAAAAAAATAATGGGACGCATGGAGTAGTAAAAGTTAAAATCCCAAAAAAGAGAAAAAGTAAAAACCCATAAGGAATGTGGCAAGAAAAACAATGACCAAACCCCATACCATACCCATTCCTAAAAAACATAAAGAAAAGAAAGAAACTCCAATGGCTTTTCCCAAAGTCAGCGTACATACCCAACCAACCCATTAATATTGTTTCTGCTTTCTGATCAAACCCCATTATTCTCCTCCCCAAATCAATGGATGCCGTCAAGCGAAGAACCATTAAAACCCTAGTAACGAAACTCACCTCCGTCTCCGAGCAAACCCGCACCGAATCCATTTGCGAGCTCCGTCTGCTCTCCAAAAACGACGCCGAAAGCCGCCCTCTCATCGCCGAAGCCAACGCCGTCCCCTTAATTGCAGAATCCCTCTACTCTCCGGCCCCAATTTTGCAGGAAAACGCCACCGCCACGCTCTTAAACCTCTCTATTTCGTCAAAGGATCACCTCATGTCCTCGCACGGCGTTCTCGACGCGCTTTCCCACGCCCTCCGCCACCCGGCGACGCCTTTCTCCGCTCAATGCGCCGCCGCCACCATATTCAGCCTATTGAGCGTCGATTCGTTTCGCCCAATTATAGGGCACAAAAGGGATATAATTTTCGGCCTTGTGGAAATCGTTAGAAGTCAAGGATCTGCAGCTAGGTCAATCAAAGATGCTCTGAGAGCCCTGTTTGGGATTGCGCTTTACCCATTGAACCGGGCTCAGATGGTGGAGCTCGGGGCGGTTCAGGCCCTGTTTTCCTTGGTTGTAAAGGACGGCCGAGTTGGCCTGATTGAAGACGCCACTGCTGTGATCGCCCAAGTTGCAGGGTGTGAAGAGAGCTGGGATGTGTTCAAGAGGGCCTTAGGGATTGAAGTGTTGATGGATTTGCTGGATAATGCGACGGGGTCGAGCAACAGGACGAAGGAGAATGCCGTCTCAGCTCTGTTGAATCTGGTGCAATGTGGGGGAGAAGAGGTTGCGAGCGACGTGAGAGGGAAAATCGAGTCGAGGGTGATCGAAGGGATTCTTGATATTGTGGAGAATGGGAGTGAGAAGGGGAAGAACAAGGCGTTGGATCTTCTCAAAGTTCTTGATGCTCGGGAATTCGCGCTGTCGGGGACTCTTTCGAGTCATTCTTGTTGATGATCAGAGGTTTTATTTTCGTTCCATGCTTGTAGATATACATTCTGATTGGTATTTGTGTTTGAATCATTTATTTAAGACTAATGCAGCAGCAGCAGCAGCTATTTGATATAGTGATTGATGAAAGATGAAGATTAGTTGTGTGTGCAAGAATGATAATTTAACACAATGTTCATATAATCTAGTTTAGTTTCTCACATTTGTTGTCTTATCTTGTCTTTGCTTCTTATCATGTAGTATAAGTAATGATATAATGTTACAAATTTAGATACCTGAAATTCCATTGAAAGCATCTACTTTTAACTTTTACAACAGCACAAGGTGTTTGCAAAATGACATAAAAATAAATTATGTAAATTGTTAGTACTTTTTTATTTCATTCATTTGTATTTTGTTTTTGTCTCTTCAAAGTTACAAATAACTTATGCAGTGAAACAACTTTTTTTTTCTTAAATTTTCATAAATACAGTTGGCAAATATCAGATTATGTGGGGATACAACAACTGATCATATAGTACTACCTCATTGGTTCTCACAACTTCGCAAGCAAATTTTTTTTCATTATTTGTTAAAAATAACTATTGCCAATAATACCTTAAACAACATAAAATTAACATTATCCAAATGCATTACTTGCAGAGACTGTTAATTCTTAGTCTCTCAAAATCAGAGTACTGTACGTACCATAAATATAGGTAATGCTTCGAATAATTTTGCTTACCAGCGATGACTTCATCCTATAAATCCATTTATGATACGAGTCATGCCTTTCTCCTCAAAATCAAAGCCAGAAGATACGACAAGGCTGAATCGACTGACGAGAGAGCAACAATTAGCAATGCGACGAGAGCAAGTGTCAGTGTTGCCGTCTTCAACTGCCACAAATAGAAAGAAGACCTATTTAATGCCTTGTACGATTAAAGAGGCCTTATTATCATAACCCGAACTCAAAAATTATGTAATGATCATAATTTGCAACCCTATAACGTTTGATTAATGAAAAAGTAAATCTTCAGGAAAAAGGACCAGTGACACAATTGGTATTTATGGTTAGCTCAAAATATATCATCGGAATCGAACTCTTAACAGAAAAAATTGCACACAGAGCACACCTCCTATATCATAAAATCGTGAGTCACAGTGCCACAAAAACTTAGCATTTGACATGTCACAATTAACTTGGAAAGATTGCTTAAGAAGGCCACTTCAGATTTTGATGGGACTCTTCAAAAATAATTACAATTTGCACAAGAAAATGTGGAATCAAGCACGAAATTAATTTCACATTGCTAGGAGAACATTTTATGCAGTGTTATCATAAGTAGTGTTCAATTAATTATCATATACATAAGAAATTAATTAGCTGTTGAAAGCTTAGCTTCTTTTTGTGCCAAAAGGATACACTATTCCAATGACACTATCTACTAGCAATTCCTCTTCTTAGCCACCAAAACCATCAACACCATTCAAAAGAAAAGGAATTGCTAGCTTTATCCACTGGGAGTGTGCCAAAAAAACTCATTTCAGTCATAAATCCATAAACAAGATCAACTCAAAATCTGTATCCTCGTTTCCACAAGCTGTACTTGCTAGTTTTACCCACTGGCCACATTAAGAAATGTGATATGGGTGTATTAGGGGAAAACATTACACTACAGCACATAATTTTGTAGGTTCAAAAATAGTGTTGCTAAAACATCCTTAAGTATTTTAGCAGACATAACGTCTACTACAGTATTATTTTATATTTTAAACACTGATGAGACCTCTCTAAATTCATCAATTTTTCTTTCTTTGTACCTTCTTTTTAGCTTTTTACCATAATGATATTATGCATAAACGAGAACCCTGTGATTCTTGCACGGTGGCTATGCTGATGCAGTTTCTACACATGCTTACTGGATGCGGGAGAAATGAACCAGAAAAATAAAAAATTGTTCCAAATGCAGTTTCTAATCGATTCCATAGTTTTCGTTCAATTATCACATCACCAAACAAGGTCAAAATTTCAGCACTCAGTGCATACAGGAAATTACATTTGCCACTTATGGAACTTGTGTTTTTATTTTTTTGTAGCAAAATGAGAACACTGTGTTTGGTTCATCACATGGAATCTATTAAAGAAATTGTAGAGACCAAGAGCAATATGATAAAATGAGCAAAAACATACATATATGTACATATTGAGTGTGTGTGTGTGTATTGGGTGAGTAAAGAAGACTAACAGTGCTCCGAAAGCTTGGCCACTCAATATACTTAAGCTGGCTAGGCTGTTCAGCTAAAAATAGAAACAAGCTTCGAGTGGACCTACATAACAGATAATCATCTGGTTAGTGTGTGTGTGTGTGTATATATATCTGCAGAAAATGCAATAAACGAAAAGCATTTTTTAAACCCCATATACATTTAAAAGTTCTCTTGATTTATCATTTTTGCTATTTCCAATACTGTTTTCAACTCCCCATTTCGGGTATTATATTACCGAATGGCCTCTCGAATCAAGTTTAACCAAAAAGGCTCTGTACGAGAGTCATCATCGTAATTCAGCTCATAGTTTCTTCCTGCAGATGAAATATGTGTTGTGGCAGAAGATCGATGATCCAAATACGGCTTCTGAAGATTTTGATTCTGCATATAAATAAATCAAAAAGTGTTACCCAGAGACACATTGTGCATTAAATTTGACAATGAGAAAATGCATACTTGGTTGAGCCTTCTCGACGCTGAGGCAGTTCGAAAATGAAATTTACTAAATCTGTTTGTATCATGTTTGTGAATCTGGAATGACATTCTAGAATAAACTGCACCATTTGGCAGGATTTTGCTACCTATATAATTAAAACCAAACAGAAAGTTAGCAAGTTTCAGTGAAGCATATTCATCAACAATAGGTGAGTGATCAAGAAAAGAAAGCTAGAACCTGAGAAATTCAGAACTGGCCCAGAAAGAGTTGCCATGTAATGTGAAGCTATTACAAATCTATCAACAGCAAAAAATAAAATGTTTAGAGTAAAACATTTTGCAAGTATAATCAATATTCGACAAGGAAAAGTACCCAACAAATTGAAATCATACAATTAAAAAGGTTCTGCTGCATTGCATTTGCATAAAAGTAAAGTACTAATAGATAATGATTCAGTTTTCTCCAATTTCAAATTATCTTGTGGTTATAATCGCATCATTTATCAATTATCTAAAGTTGTGACTAACACATTGTATGCATATATGCTCTATTCTTAAGCAAAACTGTTCCAACAAAGATCTGCGAATAACAAATTCCAGACACACAGGCAGCAAACACCATTCACCTAGCCGATAATTTACAACAGTCTTCCTGCTCAACCATTATAATCTATTTTAAACGAAGGATTGTTGTAAATCATTGCAGTTCTCGTAAAACCTAGATACAAGTGAGAGAATTCAAACATAAACCCCAGCCAAATTTCAATAATAGAGATTATCAATTTATCATCTTGAATTAGCAAAGAGGCGGTTAATTACATCCACACATAACTATAGATACAAGGAACAGAAAATTGCCCTCCCCCATACGCCGAAGATACTTACAAATAGATATGCATTTTGGCGAAATGAAAGAGAAGAGAGATAACCACTTACGTATAAAAGTAACGAGATTGATTGCCTCTGGAACAAGAAGGGAGATAATGAAGAGCTCGCGGCGGCGAAATATTGCGGCGGTGCTTTCAGTAATTTAAACTGACACACTTGCAAAGAATTTTGCTTCCAGAAGAAACATAAGCTTTGTTTGGGGTTCCAATAATTTTTTTGTTACAAAAGATTTCCTGCTTTAAAAACATACAGGATTGTGAATTTTTTATTTATCTTTTAGGAATATATATGTACAGACAGTTTTTTCTAAGAATGTTTGCTTTATTAATTTGTTTATTTGAATATTTTTTAAATATAGTAGTAGTATGTTATAAGTTACATAATAGTAGTACGGAGTAATTTTTATTAATATAAAAAACAGTTATTGTATATAAATATTTTATATTGAATTATATACATTCTTAAACGATTCAACTTGTTGAGTTTTATAGACTTTTGTCAAAATTTGAGTCTTTTTTGTAGGTGCATACTAATAATAATTTCAATAACTCTTTCCTTATTGAAAGTTTTTTAAACTTCTTTTTTCTTCCGTTCTAATAAATGTTTTAATTCATTTTTCAGTTTCATTATATTGTTCTTGCTAAATTATACCCTCTTCATTTTTTAATAACAGTCACTTTAACTTTTTTTTTATTGTTCAAAGGCTCAAAGCTAATGAAATAACTAAAAGATAAAGGAAAAGGGAAAATAAACGAACGAGAATTGCATAACCTAAGCAGCCAAACAGGCCCTAATGAATGTTCCTGTAAATACGTAGCAGCTTCCTTCAAATTATCCATTAAATTTTTTCTTAATTTTTTAGGATATTTCTCCTTACAAAAAGCCAATCTTCAAAACCCCAGCAAAATCCCTCTCTCTCACTCTCTTGATAAACAAGAAAATTATAATGCAAACTTCAATCTTTTCAATCAATGCTGCTGCACCTCCACTTGTTCCTCACAACTCCTCACCTTTTTCATTGAAACCCAGACAATCAAACACTCTATTCTTCACCTCTACCATTAACAACAGACCCTCTATCTTATCAACTCAAACGCTCTCAAGAAAGCTTCTATGCAAACCCCGTGCTGGAAAATATCTCGCCGATGACTATCTTGTGGTATTTTTCCGCTAAATTGCACTGTTTGTGTAAATTAGGACTCTATTTAGTTCTTTTGTGCTCCCCTATGTAAAAAATCGTTTTCAATTTAATTTACCTTGTTTTTGGTTATGGGGTTTAGCTCATTTGTGAGGTTTTTGTTTAGAAAGATGTTGGAAGGCTTTTGATATTGTCAGAATTAGATAATTGTGTGCAAAGATTCATGAAAACATTGAAATAGAGTGAAGGTTTTATGTTCCTATTTGTTCATATAGTAGTATTATTTTATTCTACTCTAAGTTGAGAATTAGATAGAAGTAAAGAATTTCTTGTAGCATTTTCATTTTAATGGTTATGATTTGGTAGTGATGTTGGATTCTTGGTTTTCATTATTGTTGTTGGATTCTTCGTTTTTATTATATCATTGTTGGATTCTTCGTTTTAATTATCGTTGGTGGATTCTTCGTTTTCATTATCGATGTTGGATTGGTTGTAGAAAAAACTATCTGCAAAAGAGATCCAGGAGTTGGTGAAGGGGGAGAGAAAAGTACCATTGATAATTGATTTCTACGCCACATGGTGTGGCCCTTGTATTTTAATGGCACAAGAACTTGAAATGGTATGTTTATCCTGTTTAATTGATTGGATATGTGCTTTATGTTGAGTATATTGTTGCTGGGGTTTTGCCTATCATATGTTTGGAATGTTCGTTTTTTTTATTCGAGTTTAAACCAATTAGCTAGAGAGTCGCTGGGGTCGGTGGGAGATTAAACCAATATTCAGTTAATAGTTTTTAAAAAATTTACTGCAATTTTTGCTGGCGACTTTCTTAACACCTAATATGAAACTATTAGTGAACTGCAGATGGTTTTGATGTTGCATTGCTGATGTACATTTTCATTATCACGTGTAGAATGTTTCTGTTCTTTAACCTACTGAATTAAAATCGGAATCACTAGAATTACTAATATCTATCCATGGAGTTCCGGACATTATTGCTATTAGGAGTTCATAAGTAATCTGTAAAACATGTCCTGGTTATGCCATAGGGGCTGCATTTCCATTTTCCTTTTTCCCTACTTTCTACCTACCGTGTGAAGCCTGAATTATTGTGCATTGACCACAGTGACCATTTTTTGTTGTTGTTGTTGAGGGGTGGTATTTATGTAAAACCTAATTATAGTTGTGCCCTTGTTAAATAGTCCACCGATTCACTTGTAACCTTAGCTCTCGAAATTTAGTGTATAATCTAGGCTTGACAACTCCCCCAGACGTAGTCAGTTCATTGACGAACTGGGTTGATAATATTGTGTATTTTATCTTGTCGCCATTAGTGCAGTTTTGTCCTAACACTTACTGGGATGCATGTTATCTACCGAATAGGGCCAGGGGCATATGCACGTTTTTTCAAGTACAGAAAACTTGTCAAATGACTTTTTTTGGTCACAACTAGACTAGGCATAGGAGAGTTCAAATTGCCAACTTAAAATACGAAAGACTTGTAAGACTGTTGGTAGGATTCGGAATGACATGAATGATGAATTGAAGCTTGACTTTTAGCATCTGCTTATGTCACAGCTTGCTGTTGAGTATGAAAACAATGCAACAATCGTGAAGGTTGACACGGATGATGAATATGAATTTGCACGCGATATGCAGGTGTTCTTCAACTTCGTCTTTGATTGATATCCGAAATTCCTAGTGATTTTAATTTATGATGTCATAAACAAACGACATTATTTTACAGGTTCGAGGATTGCCAACAGTGTATTTCATCAGTCCAGACTCGAGCAAACATGCTATACGCACAGAAGGGCTCATTCCCATTGAAATGATGCGGGATATAATCGACAACGAAATGTGAAGTGATACGGAATACGCTTAGAGCTTCAAGAAAATACTTCATTGCAGCTACAAGCCTTTTCTGCTAACTTGAGAAAACATAGGTTGTACAATTAGGCTAGATTTGTTTTGCTTGTTTTCTTACATCAAACAAGTGGCTGTTTTCCATTTAAGATTGGCCAAGTTTAGGTTTTTTGTTATCTATGAGAATTTTGGGTGGAAAGACACATTTTTATGCACTTCTTGCATTACTATATTTTACTTTGGCCTATGCACTTTATGTTAGTACAGTATTATTTTACTTTATTTTAAGTTTAGTCTCTTGTGTGGGTTAGGAATTAACATACGCACGATGACGAAAAAAAAAAATAACACGACATTTGTTTACCTAGTACGTCTTGCGACTATGTCTGGAAGTAAGGTATTGTGGAATATACCTTTTAATCCTATCCATGTTTATTGTTTATTTTTTGCCTTCATTCTCTTTGACCACTTTTAAATGCAATAAAAAAAATTAAAAATTAAAAGAAAAAAAGAACCACTTCTTCAAATCCTTTCTCTCATTGTTCTTTTAAATCTCTACACTTAAATTTCCTCATTTTTTCTCATAATGTAATTGAAAGTTGGATTGAAGGTAAAAAACATATTTCTAGTATTATTTTTTTTGTTTGATTTTGTTGGTATTTGATGTTTTATCATAGTGAATTTAGGTGGAATTTTTTTTAGGTATACACCCAAAATTCCGTTTAGTGTGCTTGTTCTTTTTTTTTTTACTAGGCCATTTTTGAAAATTCCCCCATGTCCACATTACAAAGAGAGAACATCTATTTATAATAGAAAAATGGTCCTTACACTAAGTTCATTAGAGTCAAACTTGCTCCATGCCTGAGGTCCATTAGCATCAAACTTGTACACTACAAGCCCATTAGAGTCAAACTTGCTCCACACTCCAACTTGCCCTACACTTCAAGTCCGTTAGGATCAATTCAGACTTCACGCTCCAACAGTGTGACAGTTTCAAAATGTGATAATAAAATATTTAAATATAAAAATATAGTTTTAAAACAAAATCCAATATTTTTTTTTTCAAAAGCAATTGATTGTTAAATGACGTAGCGAATCAAAAAGAAAATTTACTTACGAATAGTTTCATATCGAACACGAATATAATATTATTTAAAATTTGTTTTAAAATTTCGAATAGAATAGTATTATTATTAAAAAATAAATGAATATGAATAGTTCAATATTACCGTATTTATTTTGCTTGAATTCGTTTACAAGTCACTATGACACAAACAATTATGACAGCCAAAAATCAATATTTACCGTACATAAAATTTGAATACAGTATTATGTAAACTTAACACATATACAAAAGATTGTTGTATCAGATTACAAATGAGAATCGATTTATTATGAGCGGGATAAAATTTATACAACCTATAATTGCATTTATTTTGCAACTGCCTTTTATACACTCAATAATAATTAAACTTCTACCATATACTATAGGTTTTTTTATTTCATTTTTGGAAAAGTATATACGCGTAATTTTATTTTTAGAAAATATACTGCAGTTAATAATGAAATAAATAAAAAATTTAGATTAAAAAAAAATGTAATCTTAAAACTTGGACAAAATAAATTCCATTCTGAAAAACTTCAATTTAAAACTAAAAATCTATGAAAATCATTCTTCGATAAATTTTTTTATATATTGCAATTTTGAAATGAAATACGGTAATTATGGTAAAAACTAGATTTATTTTTAAGCGTAGTTCTCCCTACAAACCGCGACTATTTAAAGTTCTGTTTTAAAACCATGACTATGAAATTGTTTAATTTAAAATATATATATATATATATATATATATATAAATATTTTCAATTTTGTCTTTTAGTAAAGTTCCTTCTGCCAAGTGACAAGACGAGGGCCGTGTGAGTTTTTAAGAAAATTTGACTCCTATAAATTCACTGCACTGACACAAGATAACACAACTTAAATCAATTACTTATATCCAACCTCTAGAAATTACTATAACTATTTAGAAAATTCTAAATTTTTCATAAAGTCACTACTAAAGATAACACAACATAAGATTGAAAATAATCGAGGTAAATATTACAAAAATAAAAGAAAAAGGAGAAAAATACCTTGGATTAATGATTTATGTTCAATTCTCCACAAAATCTTTTTGTGTTGACTCCACTTTTAAAATCTTCAAACAAGTTAAATTAAAGAAGAATAAAAAAAAATTAAATCAAATATAATAAATTATAACTACCTAATACAAAATATGAATTAAGAAAAAGAAAAAAAATAACAAACTTGACGGTAGTTTTTTATTTATTTTTTCCAAAATTTTGGAATTTTCAGTTTGAAAAAGTTTGAAATCTTCGAAAATTTTCGATTTAAAAAATAAAGATTGAAACCTTAAATTTTATTTTTCAAATTTTTTTACCATTGAAATCTTGAATTTTCCAAATTTAAAAAAAAAAAAAAAATATATATATATATATATATTTTTTTTTTTAATTTTCGAATTTTAAAATTTTATGAAAATTTTGGAAGATAAAAGAAAATTTGTATTGTCGTGTCAATTTCTTCATGTCGACATAGTTGCACCTAGTAGAAGGAACTAGACTAAAAGACAAAATTAAAAATATTTATATATATATTTTATTTTTTAAATTAAACAATTTCATAGTCACGAAAATTAAACTTTTAAATAGTCGAGACGAGACCGTAAACAGAACTATGCTTAAATTAAATTAAAAATAAATCTAATTTTTACCATAATTACCGTATTTTATTTCAAAATTGATTCTTCAATCTATACCAAATTTTAATTGAAGAATGTTTACAAAAATAAATCCAATTTCTGCTGGCAAATCACCCTATGATTTCATTCCCAAATTCAATCGCCTTCCCTCTGTATATAAACCCTAGTAAATCAGCAAAGAATTGAAATAAATTCCTGAGAAATCCCAAAATCAAACATGGATTTCTCCGTGATTCGTCGAAAAAAACCTCCGCCTCCGCCGCCGCCTAAACCCGCGGCTCCGCCTCCGGATCCGAAACCACCCGCGCCAGCGCCAGCGCCGCCGCCTCCAGGCGGAAATCAACCTCCACCTCCTCCGCCATCACATTCACAACAGTACCCTAACTTGCCATTCCCATACCATCGCCTGAAAAGTGTGGAATACTCCAACGCCAGACACTGGAGAGTTAATTTTGGGGACCATTATCCCGATCAACATTTTAATCATTATGAGTATAATCATACTCCGATTATGGGTTATGGACACCAAAATTATGATTATCCTCACGCACCACCGCCGAATTATCACCATTCTCTTCCAGGACCGCCGCAGCGTCTAGGGTTACCTCCGCCGGATTACGGCCGTTATCTCCCAGGACCGCCGCAGCGTCTCAGCCTACCGCCCCCTGAGTATCACCAGTATGGAGCGGTGGCGCCACCGCATTCGTCCTACTATCCGCCGCATCCCTATGGTAACTACTTCAGTGATGAAAATCCCAACGGTTGCACTACTATGTAGTGGGGGTGGAGGAATTTGAAGTATTTTTTCAGTTTTATAATTTGTTGCAGCAATATTCTTATTTTTCAGATTTTCTTTCGCTTTCTTTTTGGATGCTTAATTATTTCGTTTCTATTTCATTATTAATTTTGTTGCTATTTACTACTGTCTTGGTACCCTAATGCAAATTTGTCATTTTTTTTCCCAACAATGCTTTTAATAAATACTTATCATGAATGTAGAGTATTATGTTTAGATATCTTAATTAATACTTCCTCCTTTTGATGACAAATGCTATAAACTTTTTTTTGTCTTAACACCACTATTGCCTAAACGAGATATTATTTGTTATGAAACGGAGGGAGTATTGATTTAAGTGAGTAAATAAGATTGATTGATTGTTGTGTTTACTTGTTCCACCCATCAACTAATCAGTCTCCCTTTTATTTTAAGTTTCTAGTATTTGGTTTTTAGATTATTGTTTCTCTCCTTTCCTTCTCACGTTTTGTCACAATTAGGATTAATAAAGTTTACCCATGTCTTTTCACTCCCTCACAATTAGGATGCTTAAAAATTTATGATATTTGTAATGAGTTTTTTTTTTTCAAAAAAAATAAATGAATAGAAGGGAGTAGAGGAGGGTCTAGGGCGGCCCCGTCCCCTTCCTAGTTTTGCCCAATTTGTGAGTAGTGTGAATTTCCTCTCCTTCTTTATCCTAATTTTTATTCCTAGTTTCTAGATCTCTTAGTCATTTGGTGTTAGGTGGAATTTTATTCTCCATTTAATTTTCATTGTGCATTTTTTATGTGAGAAATTTATCTTGCTTTGAGAATGGAGATTTTGTTCGAACGTTCTTGTACAAAGTTTGCATACTGTTCGATTTATATCCCTAAAGTTTGCCAGGTGTTGCTTGAAGATTTTAAATTTTTGTAACCAACTTCTTTTAAAAAAGAAATGTGATGATTAATTTAATACGAGTATATATTGTTTCTGTTAATAAATTCTACTCCAATTAACAGGCAAAAAATAGAGGGAGCGACTTAAAAGTAGCTAAATACCAAAATTGTTATGTATTGATAATCTCTTGTATTAGAACAACGTATGTACAAATCGTTAGCCTAAGAAAATATAATCCTAAGTAATTAGGTGGGGGAGAAGGCCAAGGCCATAAGGAGGGCCATTATTCCCACCGGAAAGAGCATCAACGGCATTGGAGGCGGCGGCAAAGGCGGCAACATTGGCGGCAAAACCAGGAGTGACACCGTCAGCATCGCCAACAACACCAGCCACCACCCATTTGACCGTCTTTCCGCCATTGAATATTCTTCTCTTTTCATCATCTCTCTCTCTTTTACTTTGTGTGTGTGAAAAATGTGTTTGGCAGCAATCTATTACTGTGGGTTGTACGTAGGATATAATTGAGCTGATGAAGCGTGTTGTGTATATATAGAGAGAGAGAGAATTCAATATTTTACTATAATACTGCTTTTTTGGGATGAATAATACTACTACTAAATTAATTATCTTTAAGACAGGGAAAATCTTTTGAATATATGACATCTGACACAATCGGGGATTCCCCTAATCCCAATAATACTATTTAATTAAGTGTGTGATTAGTTATCACTTTGAATCCTAACCATTGTTGTTTAGTAGAACAAGAAAGATGTACTCCGTATTTCCAAATGGGGCTCCATTTCAAACTAAATATATTGTGAAAATAAATCTTATTATATTTATTTATATTTGTTCATTCTACTAATACTATGCAGTAGGTTTAAATAGAGTTTTTGAAAGTAATAAGGATCTCATAATCTTTGCCCTAATTGCGTGAGAACAAGAAAGGAATTAACAAAATAAGGAAATAATTTAACAATGGAATAAGAGTATTGAAGTGGAAGGAAACAAATCACATAATTGAAGTAGAGTCAATCAAGACTTAGAGCAGAATCTTCAATTATACTTTCAAGCTTTCAAATAATTCAACGTCAATAGATCAACATTGACAAAGTGGGATAGCTAAGTGGGGAGGGGAAAAAGGGATGTGTATTTAACTTCCATTAAAAAAATAAAAAAAAAAATAGATCAACATTACCTAACAAACCAAATTTTGTACAAAATCATAAACTACACATGAACAAGTAATGTGCTTCACCATCTTCAACAACACTCTCCAATAACAATTTGTTATTTCGTTTTGTATTTTTTTTTTTAATGTTTTTTTATTTTTAAATAGTGACATTTTATATGATTTTATCATTGTGAGATTGGAACAACCCTTAACTTATTTCTCTCTCTTTTTTTTTAAACACTTATCTCTCAATTAATACAACCGTACATAGCATTTGTTTCAACCAAAAATGTTAAAAAGTAAAATTAGTTAAATAGACCAAACTCCTAAATAAATCAACCAAGAGAATCCCCTTTGAAGTGCTAACCACCATTGAAAAACTAGAAAAAAATAAAAAGTATCCATACCTCCAAAGGTCCTTGGGATAAGAGAAGTTAGCCCAGTGGATATATATATAAAAGTTGTGCAATGATTTATACACTATATAATATGTTTCGAATAGGATCAAATGCAATGTATCTTAGCTCAAATAAGATAAAGCATGTGTCACACAATCTGCATATTCTTGATTCTCAATATTACTCGTATTTCTCTAAAAGTTGTTTTAACTTTATTTTTTTTAGGGTAGAGAAAAAGTAGGTAGTATTTGAAAATAAAGTGTTCTGGGCCAAAATTTCAGAGGGTTAATTATAAGTAAATGTGAATAATAAATAAATTAACTTGGTATCTTTTATAAAAATTATTATTTTATTTTTGGGTTGGTCTGCTATGGACTCGAGTGCATGTTGTGCACCCTAGTCCATGTTGCACTTTTCAGTTTTACTGACTTACATTTTTTGGTAAATGGTGTTGCACTTTTCAATTATTAAACTGTATAATAATATTTTTAGTCACAGTGACTTACACTTTTTAATAATATTGTGTTGTACTTTTCAGTTTGATAACTTATAAATAATAATTCTATTAACACTCCACAATATTTACAATATCCCTACTATATTGAATTCATCTACTTTTTTTTCCTTAAAATTTGTAGGGCAAATAAAATTAATGGAGTATTAATTTGCATAAATGTATGATTCAGACAATCTTTTACTACATCACCAAGACACCAACTACTTGTGTGTGCATGTGTTGTGGGTGTAATTAAGTAGTAACAATTAAGTGATGCACTGAATCAAGACAATGGGAACCTAATTCTAACATATGACCATACCCTTTTCACGATTCTGCTCTGAAGAATTCTTGGATTTTGAAAACGAATCTTTGAACCCATATTCTATTTTTTTATTAATTAATTTTCATTTTCACATTTGGACATGTATATTAATCAATCAATCTTGGTCTTGTAAGTTATTGTTGTGTGGTTCTCCCACGAAGAAGAGATCATTGTGAGCTTTGAAGAATCACCTCACCAATTAATAAGGCGGGTCCCACCTTCTTACTATCAAAAATATCACTCCATTTGTCCATCAAACCAAAAGTGTGCTCAATTTTTCAATACAATTATGGATTATTTCATTTCCCACGCGCTACACGCTCCCGACTAGGGGCGATTTCACCAGTTAGTGTGTGCGATTTTTAGAATCGCAAAGGAGGGAGAGTTTAGGGTTCCCACGCTCAGATTTATTTCATCATTACTCCGCCGAATTCATCTGGTCGAGGCGAAGTGAATGCAGATCTTGGCGAATTCCAAAAATTTCCATCGAGTACAATCCGCCTTGAAGAAATTATGAAGGAGGGAGACATTAGGGTTCCCACGCCCAATTTAATTGCATCATTACTCCGCCGAATTCATCTGGCCGAGGCGAAGTGAATGCAGATTCTAACGAGTTCCAAAAATTCCCATCGAGTACAATCCATCTTGTAGATCCAACCTCGTTGTGATTGGAGAAGTGGTGCGGTAAGATGAGTATAAGAACCCAGCAATTGGGGCACCGATATTCACTTCATTGTGAAGCAAAGTCTCTTGTTTTTAAGTATAATTTCTTTTTCAAAACCCCCAAAGTGATAGTTATGGCAGAAAATTTGAATGCACGAATGAGCAGGGTCTCAATCGCACAAACGGATGAAAAAGAACATGGGGCCAGCGAACCTGAGTTCGGCAGTAAAGAAAATTTGGCGACTAGAGGGTGCATTGACGGTATCCCAGGTGGGAGACAGACTGTTTGTCTTTGAGTTTGGAGAGGCGGTGGAGTGTAACAAGGCACAATACAGACAGCCTTGGAATCTGACAGGCACTACGCTGGTATTGAAGCGGCTTACTGGTATGGAGTGTCCAGCTACGATGGTGTTCAATCAAGCGTCCTTTTGGGTCCAGTTCCATGGATTGCCCCTGAACTCGATGAACCCAATGATTGGACAACGTATGTGGGGCCGACTGGGAGAGGTTCTGGAGGTAGCCAAACCGGGGGGAGATGCTACATGGGGGAGGTGCTTAAGGGTGCGCATTATTATTGATATAACCAGGCCACTGGCTAGGGGAACATCAATGAAAATCCAAGGTGGTAATCAGTTAGTACTTTTTCGATATGAGAAACTAGTGGAATTCTGTGGAATTTGTGGCCGAGTTACACATGTGGACAAAGAATGCCCAACCACTTTTGTGGAAGAAGGGCAAGTCAAGGATAAGGAGAAAGAGTACCCAGTGTGGTTGAAAGCAGAGGGACAGAAGAGCCCGACTCAGGAGGACTTTGAATGGGCAAGGATGAAAGGTATAGGAAGGAAGAAACAACAACAGACAACAGTGGATGGAGATGGAGGACGAGGGAAAGGGGTGGTGGCGGAGCATTCAATGGCGCAAGCACAACAGATTCAGCAACAAGGGGAAAGCAGGGGAACTGTAGTGATGAGAGGAACAACTATGGGAGAGAACCAGAACTCTAGCTTCAATACCAATCAATTCTTAACGGAGCCGACAACTTACAATGAAGATGAAGTGTTCAGTCTGTCCAATACAATGAGGTACTACGCTTTTCTAAACTCGTATCCCCCATATGGAAATTCAGGAGCAGGCAGTGGACTAGGAGTAGGGGGACAGACAGAGTTGAGTCTAGCTGTGAATGGAAACCAAGAGGGGAGGGCAGTGGTATCCAAGAGAAGATACGATCCTTAAAATTGAAACAACCCATTACCGGAGCCGCACAGGGAGGTCAAGTGGATGGACTAGGTTTGGGGAAGAAGCTCGACTTTACCCAGGGAGCGAGTCAGCCAGCAAAAAAGAGAGTTAGAGCAACGGTTGCTGGGACCAAAGGTGAGGGGGAACGAGCAAGTGGTGAAAAAGGCGGAGGAGGGGAAGGCAAGAAGGCAAAGAAAATAAAAAGTGAAGAAGAGCAGGAGCAGTGGTTCCTGGAGGCGGCGGCTGGTTCGACTCAGCCCCGCCGTCGCCCATGATCGCCATAGTCTGGAATGCACGGGACCTGGGGGGAAACGGGCATTCCAAAACTTGCAGCGGTTAGTCGCTGAAAACTGCCCCGATCTTTTGTTTATCATTGAAACCAAAGTACCTGTTAGAACTTGTAATAGTTGGAAAAAGTCTTTAAATTTCAATTTTTGTTGTGGTAGTGTTGCTAAGGGCAATAATGGAGGATTGGTACTATTTGGTAATGAAAATTTGGATGTTTCTTTGTTGTCTTACTCAAGTGGCCATGTTGATTGTCTGATTAAATTTGGTATTTTGGTGTGGAGATTTACTGGTTTCTACGGATCACCTGTGACACATTTGCGAAGACATTCATGGGACTTATTGAGGAAAATTAAAGCCTCTCATGGAGGGACAATTGATGAATGGATAGTAGGTGGAGATTTCAATGAAGTACTATTTTCAAGTGAGAATAAAGGGGGAGAAACTACAAAGGCAAGGCATCTTCGACAAATGAGGGAGTTCCAAGAAGTATTAGATGAGCTGGGTTTGAGGGAATTGGAAGCAAAGGGGCCTGTTTTTACTTGGCTAAATAGAAGTTAGGATATTCACCAAATTAAGGAAAAGTTGGATCGATACTTTGCAACAGATCAATGGCGAGAGAAAGTTGAGAGGTGGGAAGCAAAAAATCTGAGCTTCTATGACTCGGACCACAGGCCTGTTATGATGTCAATAAAAGGGGAAAAAGCAGTAAACAGAAGCAAGTCATCACAACTTTTCAGATTCGAGAGGGCTTAGACATTGGAAGTGGATTTTAGAGATGTGGTGGAGCAGGGGTGGAAAAGAGGAGCTGGAAGACAAGAAGGGATTATGGGGCAGATTGAGGAATGTAGCAGAGCCTTAGGAAAATGGGCAACAGAAAAAGTGGGAGACATCAAAGATAAAATTAAAAGGTGCCGCAAAGAATTGGATGAAAGATTGAATGATGAAACAGGGGAGATAGATATGGACAGAGTGAGGAAGCTGGAGGCACAATTAGAGAAACTCAACACTCAGGAAAATATGAAATGGCAACAGAGGGCGAGAATATTTTGGTTGAAGGATGGGGATAGAAATACCAAAGTTTTCCATCGAAAAGCTTCACAGAGGAGATGGGTGAACACAATCAGGGGTATGGAGAATACTAATGGAGAGTGGTGTGAAAAAGAGGATGACATAGTTCATATTATCCAAGAGTACTTCAAAGACATCTTCACATCGCAAAAACCGAATGAAAGTGAGATACACCACATGCTGACCTCAACGGAAACTATAGTAACAAGACGAATGAACGATGTTTTGGAACGCCCTTACTCAGAGGAAGAAGTTAGGAAGGCAGTACATCAACTCAATCCTTTTAAAGCGCCGGGACCGGATGGACTATCAGCGGGGTTCTATCAACAAACTTGGGAGAAGGTGGGCCCAGATGTAACAAAAGCAATTCTGGACAAACTGAATAATAGGGGGGACATGTCGGAGATTAATGGAACGTGGATTACTCTCATTCCGAAGAAAAAAGAGCCGCGTAGGGTGATGGACTTCCGACCGATAAGTTTGAGCAATGTGGTATATAGGATCCTTGCACGAACGATAACAAATAGGCTCAAGCAAGTGATGGGAGATATTGTAGACGACAATCGAAGTGCTTTCACACCGGGGAGATTGATTTCGGATAATATTATTCTGGGCTATGAGTGCATGCATTGGTTAAGGAACAATAAAAGCAAGGAGGGGTATGCGGCCTTGAAGTTAGACATGAGCAAAGCGTACGACCGAGTAGAGTGGAAGTATATGGAGTGCATATTAAGAAAATTGGGCTTTTCGGACAGAGTAGTACACCTACTTATGCAGTGCATCACCACAGTACGGTATGCATTCAAAGTAAATGGTAAGATTTTGGGGGAGGTAAAACCAACAAGGTGATTGAGACAAGGGGATCCACTATCCCCTTTCCTTTTTGTAATGTGTGCACAGGGGCTGTCGGCTTTGCTCCGAAAGGAGGCAGCAGATACAGGAATAACGGGAGTAAGCATTGCAAGAGGAGCTCCACGGATTACACACTTGTTTTTCGCGGATGATAGCCTTTTGTTCTTCAAGGCATTGTCGGACGAGAGTGCAAAGGTGAAAGAGGTTCTTAATTGGTATGAGCAAGTTTCAGGGCAGAAAGTGAATTATGAAAAATTGCCTATCTCTTTTAGCCCAAATACAAGGAAACAGAATATTCAAGGAGTCCGAGATACATTGCAAATCAGAATGACGAATGGACATGAGCTTTACCTGGGTCTACCAACCTACTCTATGAAGGCAAAGAGGATCCAATTTGGTTTTCTAAGGGATAGGGTACTAAAGAAAGTAGAAGCGTGGAAGGAAAATGATTTCTCGGAAGGGGGCAGGGAAGTACTAATCAAGGCGATTGTGCAAGCAGTGCCAACATACACCATTGCCTGTTTTCGAGTACCATCGTCAATATGTCATGGAATTGAAAGGCTTATAGCGGATTTCTGGTGGGGACTTAAAAAAGAGGGGAAGAAACTTCATTGGAAAAAGTGGGCAACTCTATGTGACGGAAAGGAGTTAGGAGGTTTGGCATTCCGAGATATGACCTTGTTCAACAAAGCTCTATTGGCAAAGCAACTATGGCGAATCATTGAGCTACCAAACTCCTTACTAAGTCGAGTACTAAAAACAAGATATTTCAAGCATACGGGGATAATGGAGGCTGAGATGGGACATAACCCATCGTATATTTGGAGATCGCTATGCTGGAGCAAGGACCTCTTGGACAGTGGGCTAAGGTGGAGAATCGGAAATGGTGAGTCCATTAATCTTTTCAAAGATAGGTGGGTTGCTGGTATGGAGGAGGGACGACTTATCTCAAAGATAGCTAGTGGCTCACAGGTAAGCCGATTTATTAAACCAGAGGGAACTTGGAATAGAGAGCTAATATAACAAGCTTTTTTACCGATGGAGGAGCATGCGATTTTAAGTACGCCCATAGGAGGACCCTCAACGGAGGACTCCCAGTTCTGGAAACACGAAAAGAAAGGGAAATACTCGGTCAAAAGTGGATATTGGAAAGGGATGTGTGATTCATCAATTTACAGAAGTGAAGCATCGACGTCGACCAGAGAAGGGGAACAAGGAAGGTGGAGGCATATCTGGAGATTAATAGTCCCGCCAAAAGTGCGAATATTCTGGTGGAAGGTTAAGTGGAACATTTTGGCGACAGAGGCCAACCTTGCAAGACATCATGTACCAGTACCAGGTAAGTGCAATCTTTGTGGGTACGTTGAGGCATCCACGGCCCATGTGTTATTCTATTGTCTATGGGCGAAGCAAGGTTGGAAAAAAAGGGTCTTTGGGAAATTCTTAAAAGGCAAAGAGGGCGGATGTTGGAGGACATTATGGAGGGAATGAAATTTGATGAAGGAGGTGAAATGGAGGAGAGGTTTGTGATGATCGCGTGGGGAATTTGGAAGGAGAGATGTGAGATATTGCACGACAATGGAAAGGGGTCGAAAGGAGCTAGGGGCGACCCTCACTTCACAGACATGGAATGGGCTTTAACCTGGTTGAAAGACTTCCAAGAGTGCAAATGAAGGGTGGACGAGACGGAAACGCGGAGAAGTAACAACCAAATAGGAGACTGGGTAGAAAGTGTTGTTGTGAAAGTGGATGCAGCGTTTAGGGGGGACGAAAATAGGTATGGAGTGGGAGCCATTAAAGCAGACAGGGATAAGAGGGTGATGAGAGCGATGTGCCAGCCGATTGAAGGGCCGGGCTCTGTTCTGGGAGCGGAACTCAATGCAATTGAGCTGGGTATGAAATGGTGCATGGAAAACGAATGCACTGATGTTCGTTTGCTTTCGGATTCCTTGGAAGCAGTTCGTTTAGTACAAAAGGAAGATCGCGTTTGGGGAGCTGAAGGTTATGTCTTGGATAGAATTCTTCAACTCAAATCCAATTTCGTAATGTGCGAAATTGAGCATATATCTAGGACGGAGAATATGGCGGCAGACGCGTTGGCAAAATGGGCCGCGGAGCATCACTCTTCTCGAGATTGGGGAGCTGATTCGATACCTCTACAGTTTGTTAGCATAGCCTCATTCTAAGGTTTCATGCCTTTGATGTAATAGGTAGGTTATGTTGTCTACTGTTTCGAAAAAAAATTCAATACAAGTTTTTTTTAAATATATTTTAATTATAAAGAAGGTATGTGTAATAACAGAGTAAATTTTTTTTTTATAGATTAACAATCTTGTTAATAAAGTCACTATTTAAATAAAATAAACATATTATTTGTAAATAAAAAAAATAGAATTGGTATGAACACATTTTTAGTGGACACTGTAAGTAGTATTTTCTCAAAGAAATATTTTATTTTGCAACTACATAGTTGTTTTTATTGTGTATATATATTTATATACGTAGTATATAGTTTGGGATAAGGGTAAGGAAATATACTGAAATTTTGGAATACCGAATTTTTCGTATCGAAAAAATATCGAAATTATTGAAATTTTCGATACGACAACCGTATGAAAAATGATCATACCACGATATTTCAGTATATTTGAAAAGGTTTGATATTTGGTACGAAACGGTATACTAGTATATCGAAATACCAAAACATTAATAAAATAATAATTTTATATTATAATTTATAATTTTATATTATTTTTTAAATTAAAATAACTGATTCGGGTGGAATTTACACACTTTAGATGCACATGTGAAGCTCATTTGATGTTGATTCCATTGATTTATGTATTGATTATCATTGTTTTGGTCGAAATAAGAGAAAGGTAGTATTTTGTCGATTTTGTAGGTAAAACGATGGAATTTGGGAGCAAAACACACACCACAAGTGATTGGATCGGAAAGAGGAGTGCACCATTGGATCCGGCTCGAAAAATGTAGTGGAATAGCAAAAAGAATCGAGTCGATCGGAGGTCGGAAGCTCAAGATACGGAGGGACGAAGTTGGAGGACGAAAACGAAGGACGGAGCCAATACGAAAGTTTAGCCCGGACGGGCCACATTACCCGCCCGACCGGGCGGCCGAGCACCAGAATTTTGGTCAAATACGAAGTTTTGGCCCGGTCGGGCAATAAAATGCGAATTAGAGGCCAATTTACGAAGTATTGGCCCGCCCGGCCGGCCGAATGCTCCAAACCAAGCCACTTACGAAACTTTGGCCCGGCCGGGCCACATCACCCGCCCCGTCGGGCGACTTACCCCCTGTTTTTCTTTTGGTCGACTAACACTCCCGCCCGGCCGGGCCACTTTCCCACCCGGTCGGGCCAACCCATTTTCGGTGCCAAACTTGCATTTTCTCCATTTTCACGGGACCAATTTGCAATTCTTACACCCAAACCCTACCCCAACACTATAAATACCTCCATTCTTAAATTCAAAACCATCTTACCTCTCCCTCAAGAAGCCTTACACACAATCACACACACTTGGAGGTTTTCATCATCTACTTCTTCAATTCTTCATCAATTCATGCAAGGAGGCCACCATTAGCTTTGGAATTTGATTCCTCACCATACAATAATCTAAGATTTCTTTTCTCTTCACTTTTTATTGCTTTTATCTTAGTTTTATTTGTAGTTGGATTATGTTGTTGATTGGCTAGAACACTTTTGGTTCTAGAGCCTTGTAAATACTTTTGATGAAGTGTATGAATTAATGTTTTGCTTATTTGGTGTTTGTGTGGCTTAATTCTATTTGGATGCTTAGTTTATATTGCAAAACATGTCATTAGTGTAAAATAGTGATGTGTTGATCATAGTTAATTGAATTAGGTTGAGAAATCTAGTTTGATTGATTGATTTCAAGCATTTGACCTAATTTTATTGTGAGATTGAAAGATGATCAATGATTAGGAAGATGTGTGATGATCCTAGGAGCTTGATTGGGTTTTATGATGCAATTTAGGTAGAGATATTAAGTTGTGTGATATTTCCTTTGAATTACTTGGATTGAAAGAACTTTTAATTCATTATTATGTGATCAATCTTATAGATAAAGCATGAACACCACTTAAGTAGATAGTTAATCGTAGATGGATTCATTAGTATTGCATGTGCTTTAGGACCTACCTTCTCTTAATTGAGTTTTCATCCGTATTTTCTCTCGTTTCTTGGTTTGTATGTTCATTGATCGATTTTACATTACTCTTTTCATTGTTTACTTGTGACAACTTGGTAGATAATTTAGGGGTAATTACACCAATCCAATTTAATCGATCGCGTCTATTTAGAGTTCCGTCAACAAACTACACTTTTATACTATACCTCCTCGTGGGATCGACCTCGTACTTACTTCGCTACGATAGACACCGTATACTTGCGGTCGTTTATTCTAGTGTTGTAGAATACGTGAATCAATAATTTAAAATTTTAAAACTGAAATAAAATAACCTTAAATAATTAATTTCGATATAAAACGATGCTTCAATATTTTCAGTATGAATTGATATACTGGTATTTCGGTATGCCAATGATTAATCAATATTATTGGTATGATATTGTACTTATATCGAAATTATGGTCCGATATCGATATAAAAAAAATTGTACGATATCGGTATGAATTTTTTTAATATCGAAATTTTCAATATGGTATCGATAGGTTTCGATATGTTCGGTACCCATATTCTTGGACGAGAAGGGTAAAGAACATTGTTTTATGCAAAATTTCATTAATCGATCGAAACGCGCGACTCAATACTCAAATGAGCCTATTATTAATTTGATTCGATTGAAAATCAATTTTGATAATCTTCAAAATCTATTTTGTAAATTAGATTCAACTCAGCAATCGAACCAATGCATCTATACATGATACATGGTGGTCGTGGTCACAAGTAGAGATGTAAAGGAATTAAATCGATTCAATATTTATATTCGAATTTTGATATTGGTATTTAAAATTTTATTATTCAAATTCGTATATTTCTTTTTATTTGATTAGTAAATAAATATAAATACAAAATTATAATATTCGATTTGATATTCATAAGTATTCGAATATATTTAAAATATTTTTATTATTATCATTATCGATTTACCATCACGAAAAGACCATCTCTACATTATAGAAGTATGGAAAATATATTTTCTTGATTAATTATAAAAGAGATTTACAATGGTATTTATACAAGAGATATTTAGATCTAAAGCTAACCCTAATGGGCTTCATAAGAAAACCCATAGGAAACTAAGGTGGGCCTATACAATAAATAGAGATAAATGCATATTTAATAATATAGGTCCAATACGCCCCCTCAAGATGGAGCACCATTGGTGATTCCAATCTTGGACATGAGAAGTTGTAGTCGTGTGCTGGAGAGAGGTTTAGTGAGAGTGTCTGCAAGTTGATCGGCAGAGGAGACATGAGACACACGTAGTTGTTTCGTTTTGATGAGATCACGGACGAAGTGGAAGTCAATGGCAATGTGTTTCATTCGCGAGTGAAACACGGGATTCGAGCACAGG
Organism: Galeopsis tetrahit; assembly: GCA_963675135.1. NCBI lineage: Eukaryota > Viridiplantae > Streptophyta > Magnoliopsida > Lamiales > Lamiaceae > Galeopsis > Galeopsis tetrahit. Next base: position 45,029,633 of record OY776131.1, read on the forward strand.
TAGGTGGCGCCAATGTTGTCACAATAGAGAGCAGGTGTAGGCGAGGTGGGGAATTGGAGTTCCCGAAATAAAGATTTGAGCCATTGAACTTCAGAGGCAGCAGCAGCAATGGCCCGATATTCAACCTCAGTTGAGGAGCGAGCAACGGACTTTTGTTTCTTGGATGACCAGGAGATAGGATTAGACCCCAGAAAGACAATGTAGGCACTAGTGGAGGTTCGATCATCTGTGTCACCTGCCCAGTCAGCATCAGCGAAGCAGTGAAGTGATGAGGATGGACCAGAGGTGAGGGTGACTCCAACATTCCTTGTACCATTAAGATACCTCAACAGGCGCTTGGCAGCTCCCCAGTGGGTAGTAGTGGGTGCATGCATGAATTGCGACAGCTTGTGCACTGCAAAGGTAATGTCTGGCCTGGTGAGTTGAAGGTATTGTAGTGAACCAAGGACTTGTCGGTACTGGGTGGCATCTGCAGGCGAGGACCCATCCGAGATGGACAGGCGAGCAGAGGTAGGCAGTGGGGTGCGAACAGGTTTTGACGCAAGCATGTTGTATCGGGCGAGCAGGTCAGTGATATATTTCCGTTGGGAGAGAAAGCACGAATTTTTAGATCGAAGGACTTCTACTCCCAAAAAGTATGATAGGGGACCAAGGTCCTTGACAGAGAATTTTACACTGAGGTCGGCGGCCACACGGGCGAGCATGGGTGGGTTATTGCCCGTTAAGATAAGGTCGTCGACATAGACGAGGAAGTAGGCGACCACCCCAGTGTTGTTGTAGACAAACAGAGACTCATCAGAGTGAGTGGGGGTGAACCCAATTTCATTGAGAAATGAACGAAGAGCATAGTACCATGTGCGAGGAGCCTGTTTTAAGCCATAGATAGATTTGTGTAATTTGCAAACATAAGAGGGAAAGGTCTTATCTGCAAAACCAGGAGGTTGGGCCATGAAGACAGTATCTGAGAGTGTGCCATGGAGGAAGGCATTGTTGACATCAAACTGTTGGAGGGGCCACTGCCGAGTAACAGCTATGCTGAGAACTGCTCGCACAGTGGCCGGCTTGACGACCAGACTGAAGGTTTCAGTGAAGTCAACACCCGGGCGTTGATGAAAGCCTTTGGCAACTAGGCGAGCTTTGTACTTGTCAAGAGAGCCATCAGGTTTTCGTTTAATGCGAAAGACCCACTTGGAGCCAACCACATTCTGAGACTCAGCGGGAGGAACTAAGTCCCAAGTGCCATTCTGAAGAAGGGCATCAAACTCAGCAGACATGGCTGCTCGCCAATGCTTGTCCTTGAGTGCCTGTGATACACAGCTCGGTTCAATGTCAGAGATGACGACAGAAGAAAGCCCATACCTCGGGTTTGGTTTGAACACAGCATTCTGAGAACGAGTGACTATACGGGATGTAGGAGGTCGCAGAGGAGCATTGGCCGGCACAGAGTGGTTGGTGGGTGAGTTGGTCGGCTGAGATGTGGTCGGCACAGGGTTGTTTCTTGGTGTGGTGGTCGGCAAGGGTGTTGTTGGTACAGGATTGGGTAGGTCTACGGTGGTCGGCGTTGTGGTGGTCGGCAAGGGGTTTGTTGGGCGAGGAGTAGTGTTCAACAAGGGATCAGTCGGCAGGGGGATGATTGGCCGAGCAATGGGTGGGAACCCAAGGGGAATGGAAGGTGTAGGAAGAGGCGAAGAGTGGACAGGGGGCGACTGCGAGGAGCACGGAAAGACATGTTCAACGAAGTGAACATGTCGGGATGTGTAGAGGCGATTAGTGGCGGGGTCAAGGCATAGATAGGCACTTTGAGTGGTTGAGTACCCCATGAATATACACGGAGTGGATCGAGGATTGAGTTTGTGGGTTGTGTAAGGGCGAAGCCAAGGATAACACAGGCAACCAAAGACACGCAGTCGGGATAGGTTGGGAGTGCGACTAAGTATGGTTTGATACGAGGAAAGCATGTTAAGGTTTGTTTTAGGTAGGGGATTTATGAGATAGGTGGCTGTACTGACGGCATATGGCCAGTATGATAGTGGCATGGATGCATGATGTAGGAGGGCGAGAGCTGTGTCAATGACATGGCGATGACGACGTTCGGACATGCCATTGTGTTCGGGTGTATGGGGAGGAGTGGTAAGGTGGGAGATACCATGCGTTAGAAGGAATGGACGGAGAGCGATGAATTCTCCCCCATTGTCGGAGTAAAAGGTTTTGATTTTGTTTTGATAGTAGTTCTCAACGAGGCTTTTAAAGGAGGTGAAGGTAGGAAGAACGTCAGATTTGCGTTTTAGTGGATAAGTCCAGATGTATTTGCTGAAATGATCAACAAATAAGACATAGTACTTAAAACCGTCAGCAGATATAACAGGTGACGACCAGACATCAGAGAAAATAATATCAAGGGGTTTGGTAGAAGTAATACTTGAATCATAGAAAGGGAGTTTGTGACTCTTGATGCAATTACAAGCATTACAATAAAAAAGTTTAGATGGTACAGATGCTAAGTTAAAGGTAGACAAGGTATGGGAAAGAATGTTGATGGATGGATGGCCAAGGCGAGCATGCCATTTGGAGGTGGTGAGATGCTGGGCGACCAGGGCTGTTGGCGAGGAGTTGGCAATGTGTGCCGGCCATACGTAAAGATTATTGATACGACTCCCAACTAGGAGAATGCTCCCCGAGCGACCATCCTGCACCTGAAAGGAAGTTTCATCAAAGAAGACATTAACATTGTTATCTCGGCAAAGAGCAGAAACAGAAATGAGGTTCCTCGAGATTAGTGGCACCACTAGAACATTTAAAAATTTCAGAGATTCTAAGGCATTGAAGCTCATAGACCCAGTGTGAGAAATGCATAAGCCTTTACCATCACCAATTTCCACATTGTCTTCCCCGGTGAAGGGTGAGTGAAGAGAGAGGTCGGCCAAGCTGTTGGTGATGTGATGGGAGGCCCCCGAGTCAAGGATCCATTGACTCGATGTATGGGGTGAGGAGGCAGAATGAGCCAAGTAGGCAGGTCGACGTTCAGGCGGCTGGTTGCGGTGGAAGGTAGGGGTATAGCGACCAGATGAGGAGGAACGATGCGAGTTCAAGGGTGGATTTTGTGGTGTGGGCGAGCACGAAATTTCGGGACATGTGCGAGCAGTGTGACCAGGTTCTCGGCAATATTGACATGTGCCAAGATAGGGTCTCTGTGAAGTTGGGCGAGAACGAGCATGTGGAAGTTTGGGCCTCGGGTTCGTTCGAGCTGGGCGAGAATGTGATCGTCCGGCGACCATAGCTGATATAGGAGCGACCACTGACGGAGGGCGAGCAGTGATTTGAACTTCAGTGCTGAGGAGCTTGTCACAGAGCTCATCAAAGGGAATAGGTTGCTCGCGAGCTTGGATAGCATTGGAAATATCACGGTAGTCGTCATCAAGTCCTGTGAGAACTTTGAGGGTGACATCCTCAGTGTCAGTTTTGACACCGAGCAGGGCAAGTTCATCCACCACAGAGCGAACATCCAAAAGGTAATCGGAGACTGAGCGAGTGCCCTTGGAGAGACCAAGATATTTGTATTTCAAGGCAAGAATGCGACCACGGGAGGGTTTCCCATACATGGTTTCAAGGACGGACCAGGCCTCGCAGGAGGTTTTGGTGGATGCGACATGAGGGATAAGGGAGGGTTCCATGGACCCAACAATGGCAGACAGGATAAGGGTGTCCTGGCGAACCCAGGTGAGATAATCTGGGTTTGGTAAGGTGGGAGCAGTAGCACCTTCGGCCGGAATGAGGGGAGGAGGGCACGGATGAGTACCAGAGACAAATCCAACAGATCGTGGCCTTGGAGAAGGAGTCTCAGTTGAAATGACCAGGCTCCATAGTTGGTGGAGGTTAGTTTCGGAGGTGTTTGAGTGAGGCCTTTGAAAGAGATAAGGGAGGATTGTGGTGATGTTGATGTGGTCATGGTGAGGCACAGAGAAACGCAAGGTGTAGCAGCGGAGTGGAGGAGGGCGGAGGCTCGTCGGAGGAGACGGCGGCAGGAGCAGAAGCTAGGGTTTTGGCGGCGGCACTTTTGAAGAAAAGGCGGCGGGAGCAGAAGCTAGGGTTTTTGGCGGCGGCACTTTTGAAGAAAGGCGGCGGCTAGGGTTTGGATCAGGCGTGAGCCAATGGACTCGATGATACCATATAGAAGTATGGAAAATATATTTTCTTGATTAATTATAAAAGAGATTTACAATGGTATTTATACAAGAGATATTTAGATCTAAAGCTAACCTAATGGGCTTCATAAGAAAGCCCATAGGAAACTAAGGTGGACCTATACAATAAATAGAGATAAATGCATATTTAATAATATAGGTCCAATATACATAACTCCACTCGTTTCTTAATTTAACCTTTTTTTTTTTTTTTTTTTTTTTTTTTTTTTTTTTTTTTTTTTTTGTATATCCTGTATATTTTTCTGATTTTTAATTAAGAGGACTAATTGTACATTAGTTGATCGAAAATTATGAATTTTCTTAAACTATTTCTTTTATACTATTTTTCTCCTGGCCTTAGTTACACCCTGATTTATTTATTTCATGTTTATTTTCGATTTTTTTGGAACAATATCTTTTCAACGAAGCTTAATATAATAGTCTAGTTTCAAATTTCTATAAGAATTTGGCAGTAAATTAGTTCACTAATTCTAAACTGATTTCACGTTTTTGAAATGATTTGGAAGTCTGATGATAACTTTCTCAGTTATCTTAATTGGGGTCTTCTAAGAACAGTCCAGTGTCGTCTGGACTATTAACAGTCCAGTAATTTGAGCCATCAAATCTGAAATCTAATGGTTTATATTTGATGACCTGCTACCTGTTGCATTTGGCGTCGTATAATCCATCGCCTTGCATTGCACTTATTATCGTTTTTTGTCGCCTTATCACATTTTTAAATTAAATTTAATAATTTTAAATATATAATTATAAAATTACAAATTTATCCTCACATAATTAATAAAAAAAATAATTGATATATATAATCTTTATTTTAATGTTAAATTTTCCCGTACACTCGTATGCACCGTACACATCTAATTTAAATTTCAATTTTATAATTGACTACACTCCACTTTTGTTAACTTCACCATCACAAATTATATAAACAATTGACCACAGTTATTTACACCTCCACTTTTGTTGATTTCACCCCCACAAATTAAATAAACAATTGATTACAGTTATTTACACCCCCACTTTTGTTGACTTCACCGCCTAAATTATTATTTTAAAAAAATTATACCTAAAATTACTATAGTACCCTTCTATTAATTTATATATACAGTATAAACAATTGACCACAGTTATTTACACCCCCACTTTGGTTGACTTCACCCCCAATAATTATTATTTAAAAAAATGACATCTAAAATTACTATAATGCCCTTCTATTAATTTACATAAAATATAATACAATCAATCATAATTTATATATAAACAATTGACCACGATTATTTACACCCTGCTTTTATTGACTTCACCCCCGCCCCCAAATTATTTTTTAAAAACAATTACACCTAAAATTAATATAGTGCCCTTCTATTAATCTAAAAAAATATATAATACAATCAATCATAATTTATACAGGCAAATTTTTATATACACTCTATTGTTGATAAGAATTTACGTATTTTTTCATTTGAATCTAGGTAAATATTTTTCAATTCACTTTTAACTCTAGATGCTGCAACATATAATTGTCTATGCATGAACATGTTTCAAAAGGTACACACTACACACCTACCATGAAAAGAGACTGACCTTTAACTTTTATTTATCGCCATTGTAAAAGACAATAGAATAAAAAATTATCTTATTCGAAACTTTGTGGGAGTCGTGTCATCATATCGAAACACTTAACATTATTTTCAGAATAAAAACTTTACTACCAACATTTTTTCCAAAATAAAAATGTGTCCTCAATAATGTGATTTTCAAGTCTTGTAACAATCAATCTAGTTTCATTGTACAAATCGAACTTTAGGTCAATGTTCTTAAGCAATATTATATGGACACATATTTTTTAGAACTAATCGATGGTTTGAGCATGACGTTTTCCTATAATATTATTTTGTATTAAAATTTTAAAATATACACATGAAAAAATGGAAAATAAAGGCAGGAAAATAAAAATAAAAAGTAAAAGGAAAAAAAACGAAGAAATTAAAAGTTTGGAATAAAAACTGAAAATGGGAGAAAAAGAGGAAGGGAGAGAAAAATTAAAAAGAAAAAAAATTAAGATTTGTGGTTAATTTCGATAGTTTTTTCTTTTAAATTATGTTTTACGATTTTTTTTCTAAAAATATGGGTGACTTGATGGTGAATCGACGGTAACTCGATAATGACTCGACTACAAATTGTAAATATACAAATTAAGTTTGATTTTATTAAATTTTGTGTAAAGTAATAAAAGAATAATATAGTCTTTTAAATGTAATTATTTTTTAAAAAAATATTTTGGGGTGAACTCATAAAATGAGGGTTGCAGATAAACGTGGTAAAAAAATAATTTTGGGGTGAACTCATTAAATGAGCGGGTGCACATAACCGTGATAAAAAAATGATTTGGGGGAGAACTCATAAAATGAGCGGGTGCAGATAACCGTAGTAAAAAAATGATTTTTGGGTGAACTCATTAAATGAGTGGATGTAGATAAAATATAAATAAAAAATTAAATTTGGTGTGTACCGGTATCTTGCATGTACCCAACTATCACTCTACAAATTAGGGTTGATTTTATTATATTTTGTATAAATTAATAAAAGGATAATATAGTCTTTAAAATGTAATTACTTGAAAAAAAAATGGGGTGAACTTATAAAATGAGCAGGTACAGATAATTGTGGTAAAAAAATAATTTTGGGTGAACTTATAAAATGAGCGATTGCAGATAATCATGGTTAAAAAATGATTTGGGGTGAATTAATAAATGAGTGGGTGCAGATAACCGTAGTAAAAAAATAATTTGAAGGTGTTCTAATTAAATGAGCCGGTGTAGATAAAATATAAATAAAATAATAATCTAATTATGTTAAAAAAAAAAAAAAATTTACGTATGTATTGTTTAATTTTAATATTATTATTATTAATTTTAATTAAGGATAAGATAGTAAATAATAAAATTAAATTTAAATAATTATTTTAAAATATAAAAAAAAAAAGCAACAAGTATCAAGTTAGGGCGACACATAGCGATACAATTTAACATCTGGATTATTAATAGTCCAGGCGACTCAAAGACTATCCTAAAAAAAATCCATCTTAATTTTTTCAATTAAGTTTTATAGCTAAAAATTAAACAATTTTTTTAATCTGGAATTTATCTTTCAGTTGTATACTAATTAATGTCTACTCAATTTTATATAAGGATCTGCATTATTGAATTTGATTAATGAAAATACTTTTCGTTTTTTTTCCCTACATTATTGTGATAAATGTTTAATCCCAAATGAAAGAGTCTAGCCGAGTCCTTGAGGGGACATGAGCAAACGATTAAAATCGTCGATTTCTACGGTTATGATTTTCGGAAATGAGTAACTGGAATTGAGCCGATTACTGTTCAAATTTTTGAACCGCCATTTCAGTCAGTTTCTTTTTCGTTCTGTCTTTGCTCGTTTTTTGTTCGTTTTAATACAAATTATACAATTGAAATTTATACTAATTATTTATTTATATACAACTTACAAGAATTACAATTTAGAAATTTACAATTTACAAGTTACAAAATAGAAGAATGGTATTTATTTAACCGCCGATTTTAAAAATATATAACGGAAACCGAACCACCATTTTACGGTTCTGACGGTTTGGCCAAATCTCCGATTTCTAACCGGCCGATTCATCTTGTTAGGATTTTGGTATTGGTTTGCGCAAGTCTAATTGAGGGAAAGAGAACAATTAAATCAAAGAAGTATCCATTTATACTACGCAACATATATGTACATTTTTCCATTGATTTTATTGTGTTTAAACAAAGTTTTAAGAATTATTATAATATAGGTTGTGGTTTTGAACGATTTGAAAATATATTGACTTGATAAATTCATTTCTGATTATTTAGATTAGAACGCTATTGATTTGAAATTCATTATTTTAATTTTGAATTAATTTGCTGGTTTATTTTGATGAATTTGTTGGAACTCACTTTAATTGTTTTAAAGAAGTTTAAAATTCTCTTCGAAAATCACGTTTTCAATCTCTCGATTCAAACCACGAGGTCTCATATTCATCTTTTGAAAAAAGCCACTTTGAATTCAATGAACAAAAGTCAGCCACATGACCAATTAAGCTTACTTTGAATTCAATTAACAAAAGTCAATCAAAAAAAAAATATAAATTTGTTTGAAATCGAAATGTGTCACTAGAACCATCTATAGAAAGAAAAAAAAAAAAAAAAAATACATTTGACCTCACTTGCAACTTGATCCATCAATCTATCAATTATATATACTCCTTTTTTTCTCCCATTTAATGATTTATTTTATTACTATTTTTATGTTCTTTATTTAATAACTCATACTTAAAATAGTAAAATAATATTTTAACCATCCAATCAAAACATCTAAATATTACATTAAATGTCATCACTTTATTTACACTAGGAAACATCTTTACTACTCATAAAGTTGAATTTTTTTTATTATCCTCACTTTTATCTTCAATTCTATAATACTAATAAACAATTCATATATTAAAATTCGTGTTCAAAAGTTATGTTCTTAAGTAAGAAACGGAGGGAGTATGAATTTTATTTTATTTTACTTACAAAATAAAGCACAATTTAAGATTGCTGAGGTAGTTGTGTGACAAATGTCTAATCTTTTCTGTATTTCAAAATTTTGTTCTCTCATTAAAAAAATTAAAACAATTATGACTAATGTAATTTGACTCTCTATCATACTAAAGAGATTTATTAAACAGAAATAAAATTTATCTCATTACGCACCTTCAAATAGAAACAGTAGGTTCTCTTGTTAAAAAAATAAATAAAAATCACCAAGCTAGAGTAGCCATATATATTATGATCTTTTGGTATAGATCCAAAGAGAATCTCATTCCATGTGATTCCATAATCATTTTAATTAACTTGGTATTACATTAGGATGTACATATGTCCATTAATGAGTGTGTTTTATATGAACATATATAGTTTAATTATGATATGAAATATTATTTATATTTATGAATTCGGATCTTGAACTAATCCGTGAGATGCAAATCATGACTCATTTACATAATCCAAATAAGAATATTGAAATCAGCTTCATATTATAATTTGTAGTGTCCAATAAATTAAGAAAACAATTTGGGGTCCATCTAATAGTATGAGATATTTGAGGACATATGGGCCCTAAAATTGTATTATTATTATTATTATTATTATTATTATTATTATTATGACTCTGAGTCAATGAGTTCATTAGAATCACATAAAGTACTCTAGTCCTATTGTCATTAATTAAAATTATTGGAATTAATCATTATCAGTCAGGTGACGAACTCCATCAACTTTCACAAACGTAGATAGACTTTGCAAAAAAAAATATGCAAATTCGTACAGTTCGAAATTCATTAGTAATTATTTGAAAAAATTAAAATGACTAATTGTAAATTATAGCTCTACTTATATTCTATTTAATTTGAAGCAAGTTCGTACAAGTCGATTGTGGCCACTAATTAATCAAATTTCAATGTAACCACACAAACAGAATTATTGTATTTGGTATAAATTGATCCTAATTTTTTTGGTGCAAATAAATTCTTCAACTTTTAAAGAATAAAATATACTTGTCCCCTCGAATCGAAGATTCAATACTATAGTAGTGCATTCATAATTCATATATTTATATATATACTAATACTATAGGTTTTTTTTATTATTATTCTTATCATATATATTCGACTCTTATTGCTCGAAGACGTAGATTCATAACCCAATTTTGTATATATGCAAGGGCAAAAAGGTAAATGGCAAAATATTTATAAAGGCTGCTGCACTCCCTAGCTTTATCTAATCCACAAAATAAGGCTGAACCACACAATTTATGCTCATATAATTAAGTCATCATAGCTTCCTAACACGTCTAGTTGAGAATAATATTCCGATGCAAATTGATCTTCCATTTGGTAAGTGTACGCATTGTATGTGGGCCCCATGAACGACTCCGAAGTTGTTGGCGTGGTTCTGGTCGTGGTCGTGGTCGTTGTCGTACCATCAGAAGAAATCGATGACTGAATTGGATGGCCACTCGCTTCATTGGCTAGTAGAAATTCAGAGTCGTCGTGAAATTCATGACTAGCCGCGGCTCCATAGGCGTCCATGTATCCGGCCATGTCCGAATTCTTGCCCGTGAGTTGTTGCACTAGGGTTCGGAACCTAGTCGAGCTAGTCCTAACCTTCATGGGGGTAGAAATGTACACTACTTTTAGCGATTTTTCATCCTTCCGCTTCCCCTTCTTTTGGTCGACCTTCATCGTTGAATTTTGGTCGACCTTCATCGTTGAATTTGGAACCCTGTGATGATCTATATCCATTTTATTTTGCAACTTATGTGATAAGTTGAGTGACTAAATTTTGTGAAGATTTTGTGCAAGTGGATGAGACATATATATAGGTATATATGTTGCAAGAGCTAGGGCATGATATGATACAAAAAAACAAAGTGTGTTTCTTGGAAGGAGAGTTGGGATTTTGAATAGAAAGAAAAAAGTGGCAACTTAATATGTCTTGATTGGGGAATATGAAGGTTGGACGAAATTAAGAAAAATAGAAAATCTTGGAAGGTGCTTTTGTGACCCGCAAGCTAATAATTTCCATGTCCCTATTTTAGCCTATCCTCCTTTTTGGGAAATTAAATTAGTAATTAATTAAGTACAATTATAATAATTTACTCTTTTCGACTTATAATAACCTTTTACATGTAGGTGAACAGTGGACACATAAATAAGTTGATTTGTATGTACATGGATGTGAGTTGAAAATAATACTCATCTACCAAATGTAGTCTCATTGGGGTGTGGCATAAGTTTTAAGAAAAAGGTAGATAAAGTAAGGAACGATATTATAGGGTATCGTGGGGTCCATTGTGAATAAAATGATTGTTTGTGAATAAAGTTGATGACAAATTGAGTAATTAAGTGATGGGTTGAAGGGTGATAGTTTCCATAAAGTGTATGAGATTACATTTGTGGACAAATAATATGAGGTAAATGAAACTACATTTAATGGACGGAGGGAGTAACATTTTGTGTAAAATTAAAATTATAAATATTGTGAGAATGAAATTTATAAATAATTTCTCATTTTAAAGGTGTAAAAGTTATTGTGTAAAAGTTATTGCGAGTAAGAGACGAAACCGGGCACATCATGGGTGGCCATGGCTCCCCTTTAAGTTTTTTTTTTTTACATGTACTAAAATTAGTTGTATTAAATTAGTTCCACTAATTGTATATTAATTTCTTAATTGTGAGAGGTTGGAAATGAAAAGGGTAATATAGTAAGGAAGGAGTAGGGTTGTAAACGAATCGAAGCGAATACTGCAGTATTCGATTCGTGAAAATATTCGAATAATAAATTTGATTCGATATTCGATTCGAATGATTATTCGATACTATTCGATTCGATTCGAATTTTTTAATACATATTCTAAACATTATTTTTCAAGTATTCGATTTGAAATTGATTCGTATTCGATACTATTCGATTTAACTTGGAACTGAAAATTTATGGAGAAATTTTTTAAAATAATAATTTAAAGGGTTGGTCTACTATGGACTCGAGTGCATGTTGTGCACCCTAGTCCATGTTGCACTTTTCAGTTTTACTGACTTACACTTTATAGTAAATGGTGTTGCACTTTTCAATTATTAAACTGTATAATAATATTTTTAGTCACAGTGACTTACACTTTTTAGTAATATTGTGTTGTACTTTTCAGTTTAATAACATTCACTTTTCTTTAGACTAGGATGCACAACATGCACTCGAGTGCATACTAGACTTTACCTAATTTAAATAATATTATAGGACATGAGACAAATATACATTTAAAAATATATTTATGTATATATATTATAAATATAATCGAATACTTACGAATACCGAATCGAATATCATAATTTTGTATTTGTATTCGTTTATTAATCGAATCAAAATAAATATTTGTATTCGAATTCGAATCATAAAAATTCGAATACGAATACCGAATCGAGCAAAATTATTCGATTCATTTACAACCCTAGGAAGGAGTATAATATTTGAAAACTCGACTACGTACAACAAATAATATGATATTTTAATTTGTACGACTACAAAAAAAATTGACTTTTAGTGACAGAAATCCTGTCATTATATCTTCTCTAACTAAAAATTTTTAATGACAGGAATTAACTTTTAGTGATAGATCCTGTCATTAATTCTACATTTCGTCACTATACACTTTTAGCTAGAGAAGTAATAATGAAAGGAGTTTGTGACTAAAAAACAGTTTTTTTGTAGTGTGTTTTTCAATCGCAATTTAAAATTAATTGCAAAAGCAGATTTGACTAATTTCAATAAATTAATCTCGTATAAAGTCTTAATAACTTGAAGCGATATCCTTCTACCTGATTATGTATCTATTAACTATTTTATTCGAAATCAAATCTCTTACCAAACATTAAATATTTTTAGTATTAAAGTAAAATTTTCCACACTAATTTTTTATTTTTTTTGCAAACAAATCCTAATTGCGTTTTAGGATGATAAACCATGCCACCCAGTCTCGTTGCCATACGATGTGACATTGTTTGGAATTCATATCATGAGTGTATGACATTTTTTTATCGACACTTACAAACATTAATTCAGAGGGTGGAATACGAAATTTAGAACGGATGAAGTGGATTGAAGTATAATAAAAAGGATAGTTGGTCATGATTTAGAGAGATTTTGCACTAATGCACCAAATTGTATGAAATATACTAAAGGGCCAAAAATTGGGTCGTGTGGCTGTGGAGAGAGTATGCAATTTTGGGAAGCATATAGTAATATTTAATCACGTGCGCAGCCTCAAGTGACTGGGGTGGGGTGGGTGTTAGAGGGGTAGGGGTGTTGTGGTGAATAAGTATAGGTTAGAGTTTGGTGCATAGAATGTGGTTAAGGAACATAAATTGACACCTCCTTTCGACTCTTTTCCAACATAGTAATTCAATCAACTACCCCAACTCTGGCCACAATCATTTACACATTTTTCTTTTAAAATTATTTGTACACTTTTAATATAATTTATAAAATTAATAATTTTTTAATATTATTTTATTTTTAAAATTATCATTCAGTTTAGATTCACATTTTCCTTTACATGTTACTAAAATACTCCTTCTTTATTTGACCTCACATCCTACTAAATTCATTTTTTAAAAAAGTAAGTCGATTAAAGTGTGCAAGTCATCACGGAACGAAAAAAATATATATTATGTACGACATGTTTTGAATCAATGTTTATTTATAACTAGCTATATGTAAATTTATAATTGTATATACTCTCTCATACTCAGAATATATGATATTTTCATTTTTCTAGTCAACTAGATGACGTTTTGCACTTTTCAATGCAAATTAATTGTATTTTTATTAAAATTACACTTAAAATTAATAAATACTTCGATAAATGTGTTTTTTTTTTATAAAAAATACAAACATTAATTAAGGACAAAACAAGAAATCAATTATTTTCTTAATTCACTATTGCGAACTCATGGCCTATCAATTTAGTCATTTAATTGATCGAACTCTCTTTCACCCAGTGACGGGCCTAGGTGGTGCCCAGGGGTACCCGTGGGCCCCCCACTAATTTTGTAAATTTGTTAGGGGTATTTTGGTAATTTCACACACATTAAAATTAATACTCTGTTTTATAATTATTTGCACATTTCTGATATAAAAATAATTCATAAAATTAATATATATCTGAACATCACATCCTACTAAATCCTCCTTACACCTTATCAAATCACTCAAAATAAGCTTTCTTATTTGACTCTACACCACTAAATTCAATTGTTTTTTCAAGTGAAAATGTACAAGTTATCACGGGACAGAGGGAGTATTAACTTGTACCAAAACATAGCAAAAGTCAACTTATTCGATCAATTTAATTTAATGAAATGTGACGTGTTGACAATTTTATAATGTGAAATTTTGATGAAAATAATGAGTACATATTTTTTTTTATAATAATGTTAATCGGGGCCCCCTAACGAAAATTTCTGGGTCCGGTCACTGCTTTCACCCATTCTATTTAAGTTTTTATGGACAGTAAGTCGGGCATTGCTGTGAATGAGTCTTGCACCCAAAATACAAATCATGTTCTATTGCACGTAGCATATCATAAAATTGTGCAACATGCATATTAAAAAAATCATTTTCATCGGCATTTTCAAAATTCATGAAGTTTGAACCAGTAGCATCCATGAATATTTTGTGGTACAAACTAGATGATGTTTGGTCGTCAACTTGGTATGAAGATCAGGATTGGTCAATGTACTGTTGGGGTTATACTATCGGAGATTAAAAAAATTCTTAAACATGTAAAATTCAATTGTAATAATTGACCTTAAATTCATGTCTAATCAAATGAAATTTCACATCAACAACTTCTCAATTGTTTATTTTTTTTGCACATATTTTAAGTAATACTGTTTGTTTATGTATAAATTAGATAAAAATACTAATAGATAGAAGATAAAGTAAGTATGGTGAAAAATATTTCTAAAAAAAGAAGCACACATTTTAAATATAAGTAAAAATTAACTAATCATGCAAATACATTTTCAATATATTTTCTTGTCCTCTATTTTTGTCCTAATTAACTAATCAAATCTCAATTTATTGCATGTCGACTGACCTAACTGTTATAGTATTTGAGTCCTTTCATCATCTGATCATTATAATATTTTTTTAATTACAAAAGTAAAAGAGAGAAAGCATGCATGACCAGAAAAGTGAGGATAATGTTCCATTTTTTTAATAATTCAACTCTCAATCCTTAACTCTTTTTTGTTATAATTACAAAGCTATTTAAATGTAAACGTGAGAATCATTTTACGAAATATATTTATTAATATGATGGGGCAAAATTAAATATTTCTTTCAACAATAAAAATATCACTTTGAAGGTAAAATGATTTCTTATATTTTTCTTAATAAAAGTATTTTGGTTACTATTTTGAAAAAAGTGATTTTTTACTTTCAAGGTGAATTTTTATTTTGTTAAAATTAATATTTTTTTCATCATTCATATTAGAATTAATTAAATGGATGTACATTTTCTCCATTACATGGTAAGAATTTTTGTTTACTAGAAACAGAAGTTTCTTTTTTGCTTCAAAATACTACTAAAAAGACAATATTGATGAAAAGTGTCATGTTAATTATATTAGTCAAATAAATGTGGGAGGGGAGAAGCTTCGTTTGTCCTATCCTATCAAGGCTAGCTTCTAGATTTAACCTTTAAACGGTAATTATGCAATGAATTCATAATCTAATTAATTAAACAAATGTTTATACTTAATAGTGTCTCAATCACACCTTCATTTCAACCTCAAAAAAAAAAAAAAAATCACACCTTCATTTCATGATTAAAATAGTCATGTTTGTTCTCATTAGAATTCATATTTGTTTCTTTATATTATCAATTTAAATATTAATTTCTATTTTTTTTTAAAACTCAATATCAAGGTCTATAGTCAGTCCCAATTAAAAAGTCACCGATCATTTATATACCACAAAAATTCAATTAAATATTAAGTATGACAGCACTCTAATGAAAGTATCATTTATATACCACAAAAATTCGATTAAATATTAAATATGACAGCACTCTAATGAAAGTGTGACACTTTCTTAAGCACTAAATTCACAACTTGAATTTCATCCACATTTTTTCGCACCCTTGTTCTTTATAAGAAACAAACTGCTAGTATATATATACTACATGCATTTTTCAATAAAAATTACATGCACTTTTCAGCAAAGATTGAGGGCGACCCCCAAGATTGCCAAACAAATTAAGTGTGGCCCACAAAATTATATTGGTTTCGAGTGCATGCGTCAAGTGAGTACATTTAGAACTTTGAAAACTGTAAAATGGATTTGAACATGAAACCAAACTTCCCCAAAAATATTTGAGATTTCAAGGACAGTTTCAGAATGTGTGATATTTAATTATGAGAACTCGTGTATGATGGGTTGAAAAAATGTGTGTTGAAGAGAGTTTCGATTCGATATCTTATTTGTCCATTTTGAAGTTGGAATGAATAGAAAATGATTTTTCAATGATTTTGTAACAAAAAATTTGTGGAGAAAAAATTTAAAAAATGTTTTGTCCCACATTTAAAAATGTGGGAAGAGGAAGTTGGAATAAAGGGAGGAATCGTGAGTAGCTTGTAAAATATTTTTTGCTTTCAATTTTCTCTTGTTTCCTTGACACTCTTGATGATATTTATTCAGACAATATTAGCCATATTATAAGGCATGACATGTACATGGTATAAAATCATCGTATTTGGACTAGGTAATACCACATTCAAGCATTATTAAAGCAACCAAACAAAACAAAACATGTTCAAAAATCGGGTCAACAGAATAAAAATATGAATTTACTTTTTTTTATTAAATGCATGAGACAAAAATTTATTTTAGAATTTATATGTTATTTTAAAAATGATTCGAATATGATCATAAATTCACTGATCATATAATAATATTTGGTGAGATTTTATATATGCGTTGAAAGAATTTAAAATTTTAAAAGAATAAAGTCAATGTTTGAAACACGAGTTTTTTTATAGCTATATTGGTCTTGCTTTCAACAGGAATATCATGAAAGAATTATGTCTCATCTAAACCCTAAACCCAACTTAATTTTCATATTTACTGTTTATCCCCTTTTTAAAAAATATTATAATAAATATAATTTTATAAAAAAATAAATAAGGGGGCTGACTTGTGTATATGTGTGTATCATAAAAATAATAACATTAAATATAATATTTTAGATATTGTATAAATAGAGTTTCTAAAGGACCGAAAAAGTAGGTATGAAAGTTAAGTTGGGACAGAGGATATCTCCACCAAATTCCCTTAAATTTTAAATAAAAAAGAGGTCAATTCAAACAACAATAATTTGCTACTGTGAATTTCAAACACATTCCCAAATCCAAACGTAACCACAAAGAATGGTTAACCAATCAAGGATTTAACATCTATAGCTCAAATCTATGAATCCAAATACAGCTTGATCCCATTCTAAATAAAACAATATTTCTACTATATCGGATTATATTGAAATGAAAATAAAATCATTGTTTCATTTCAAGAGTGAATATTTTAGAAGTGATAATCATAGATCACCCTACATATAATAGGGATTAGGAATGCTGATGTGTCAGGTTAGGTTAATAAAAGGAGATCTGATGTGTAATATTATGAATACAATATTAGCACATTTAAGAAAATGACCTGATGTGTTCATATAACACATGTAGTGTATTGAAAAATGTGTTACCGGAGTATATTAAAAGGTCTTATTGTATGAAGAAAAATGTGTTGCTACATGAACAAAAACCAATACAAATGCAAAGAAAAAGTATTTGTTACTATACAAACAAGTATGTGTTCATATGATAGCACATGTAGCGTATTAGATTTAAAGAGATAGAAGAACAAAATAGGAAAACGTAAAATAAAATCAGTTTTAAGTGAAGCCTAAGATGAGAGATGCTAAAAAGAATCCAGGTGAAGAAGAATGAGCCATTGAGATGCTCGAGGAAGAAGGAAGCGGGTAGGAGGGAAGGAAGAAGAAAGCGGAAATGGGTAAGTCTGAGAAATATTGCACATATTTTGATCTGTGCAATATTGCATAGGTTTTTGCCTTTATCTGATGCAATGGTTTATGATAAATCTAGAAAAATGACATCTCAAAATATTAAAATTCTTCAAACTCCCTATTTTTAAACATATTAAAAACAAACCAATGATATCTAGCAACAAGCTCAGAATAATCACCATGAAATGAAACATATTGCAGGCAGCGGCACAATGGATGATGATCTAATCCACAAGCAAATGAAACCAGTTCAATGTTTTGTTCAATTATACCAAATACTTTTTATAACAAAAATCCAACATCTCTCAAGATAGAAAGAGGGTATTTACCCAACAATACGAACACGCAGAGTACCTTGGCGGTTTTGCATAAGACTTATTCTTGCAAAGGCAGATTAACGAAGGAACGAGGTTCAGAAATAGTTGCTTTTGTAGAAACTTTTCAGAAATTCAGATGCTTCCTTGTCCTTGGTATTGTGGTCTTGGACTATTTCTTGTCCTAAAACATATTGGCCAACAATGTGGTGCCGCTGCTTTGAATGCTCCACGACGTTGCATAATTCTTCTGTTCCCTTGAAGATGAGCATATCAACGACCTGTAGATTATTCAGTAAGAATAATGAGAAAACGACGAGTGCAATATAAATATTCATTTATTTCATCCCCAACAATGTAGAATTACCCAAAGTTCGATTACATAACACCTTTCCTCCAAAACTTACAGCTGTGAACATCATCCATTGTTTTACGTATACACAATGTTGATTTATAGCAAAAAGGGGTATTTACAAGTTGGCACCTAGTCTCCTCTTTTAGAGGAGGTCATGGTTCAAACTCTTCCCCCGCCATTACTCCCCAATGTTTATAGAGTGCTCAGACTGAAGGAGGAAAAGGGTATTTACAAGTCCAAAACATTTATCGACCTATATAAGTTAAGGAAGAAAGTTCACTATGTATGCTGGGGTTAAATCTATAGGAGAGTTTGTGAAGGTGGCCTTATAGACTTATGATTAGGAAAGTCAAGAGAGAAATAATTTGACAGTTTAACAAAGGTTAATCAGAACACACAAAACCATGACTAGCAAAGCTTATTATAGAGAACTAAGATGCCGACAGAGCCCTTGCAGCTACGTCCCATAAAAAAAATAGAAAACATACGTATAGAAATCAAGAACCTAGTTGTGACATCATTAGAAGAAAATGCATATCTCAATTGTACTCTTTGTTATCTTATCCATCCTATCTTTCACTTTTAATAATTACAGTCCAGTATCCACCATAGAAATCAAACACAGGGCTGTCCATATTTGCATTTAAGACAGATGAAATTGTTTAAGTGTAAATGATATGCAATCTACAATAATCACTAATCTTGTTCAAGTAGCAACAAGGTGATGTAAATTTAATTGCATCTTAGTACACAGCTGCTACCTGAGGATTATTCATTATTCACATGAATATTTAGTTAATAACAAAACCAAAAATCGTAGAGTTCTATATTTGTGCAAGGCATCATCAAAGGGCAATAGAACTCTTCTTCTCTACCTTCAATTTGATCAACTTTCTAAAAATGGATTCATTCAAAAATAACAGATGATAAGTTATATCAGAAGATACAAAGAACTGAGAACAAGAGCACATATTTGGTTTGCGCCTTTTCAGATAATCAGTGCACGCAAGACTATAATCATAAAGCATATTTTTTTTAATTACTCAAGCGATTCAAATAATGCTAGAACAATTATCCCTCCTATTCCAATAATGCGCTCGAGATCATCGTATGACTGTATAAGCTAGTTATCAAATGCGAATGAAAGCACATACAACTCCAGCACTGAGGTTTTCATTCCCCGATACAAAATGAAAATGCAATTACACATTAATTTTTCATTCCAGACTAAAATCATTAAATAAAATCGCCAGGAAAAAACAAAATGAAGATTCAAAAGAATTATAAAATTGGGGCAGACCTTAGGGTTAGTAACGTGAGCGTTCTTACGGATCATGGAGGAAATGGTCGTACGAAGCTGGGAAGGGGTTACGACGTCGTCGAGATTGTAAACGTCCATTATTCTGGGGATGGATCTGCAGGCCGTCTTGAAGAACTCGAACACGTGACGGCGCGCCTCCTCCATGCTCGCCGAGTTCGGAGGCACGCGCACATACCTCAACAATGACTCCATTTTTTAGGGATTTTTGAATCAATTTGGCCGGAAAGCTGCGCAGGAATGGAAGATTAGCGGAGGAGGAAGTGAAGATGGGGGCTTTGTGCGACTGTAAAACGACGTAGCTGCAGGTTTTCTTTTTTTTAGTCCCATTTTTTCTGGGTAATTTGCACTGTGCCCCCAAAAGTAGAAAAATTGTCATTTGACAACTTAGAATTTAAAAATAGCACTTTGCACCCCAGGAATCGTGATCTTTGACAACTTGGATTTGGCTAATTTAAATCAAATATTATTAATAAGGCCAAAATTCTATTAGAATAACCTTGATGTATACTCGTATTTTCCATTCTATTAGAATTGATAAGTTTAATAAATAAATACATTCAACTATTCAAGGGATTTATTATATATAAATCAAACTGATTTTTGCAATTAGGGTTCAAAAGTCAATTCTATAAATAATTATAACTTCTATAAAAGTTAACCATTTAAATATATACGAGTCATATATACTTTAAATTCTATATAAACCTTCATATAGTGTCCTATTTAAATTCCAAAATAACCACAAAATTTATACAAGTCATTAAAATTTTGAAATCATTAAATTTTAAATTTCAAAATTCTAAAAATTCCAAAACAAACATACTTTTTTTTTTAGAGATTTTTAAAAGCCAAATTGTAGCTAATGACAAACCGACTTGGAGACCGGTAGAACTCCAATTCAATTCTATTCCAATTTATGAAGAAAAAAAAAATCAAAATTGTATCTTCGTTTAGCTATATACTTTCTCTGTACACCACTTTTTTATATATATTTTTTAAAAAATTATATTTTAATTATAAAGAATATATTTATGATAATGAGTAAAGAACAATATGCTACTAAAATAGAATAAATATTCAAAAGTGAATTATTTAAATGAAATAAACATGTTTTTTTGTAAACACAAAAAAAAGAATTAGCACACATAAATTATCACACTTTAGTGAACGGAGGAGGAAGTATCATTCATAACTTTTGAACATATAAGTTAACTGATAAAATAGTAGGTGTTATAAATAAATAAAGTATTTGTAAAAAGTAGAATAGGTAATATACATGAAGATAATCAAAAAAAAAAAAAAAACAGATAATAAAGTACAATAGGTAATATATATAGTGGATTGGAGTAGGTGTGGACACGGTTTGATTTTGAGTTTTTTTCAATTGAATCAAAAATTTTAAAAATTAAATCAACACGGAACCGAAATTTGTTAGATCTGAACCGATTAAAAGTTCGGTTGGTTCGATTCAATTTAAATCGAAATTCTTGCATAAAATATTATTTTTCAACAATCAAACATTTGTCAAGGACTTTTTACACTAAACGTCAAATTCAAATTACAAGTTTAATAGTTCATCAAAATTTCAAATTACAAATCATACAAATTTTATAAAAAAAAAAAAAAAAAACTGAAAAATAATAAAGTAGCATACAATACTATGAATAAGTTTTTTTTTTTTTTTGTTGACATATTATTTTGTATTATAATTTATTAATTAAATAAGTATTTATTTTATTTATATAAAGTATTTCGATTTGATATATACGCTTAGGGGTGGGCATTCGGTTGGTTCGGTTCGGTTTTGACATTTTTTCAACCGAACCGAAATAACCGAAGTTTTAAAAAAATGAACCGAACCGAAATTATATAAAAACCGAACCGAATTACAATTCGGTTGGTTCGGTTAGAACCGAATTTAAATATATTACTTTTTTCAATTTCTTTCATATTCTCAATGCTTTCTTTAACCTCAACTGGAAAAGACCTCTTTTTTTTTTTTTTTTTTTTTTTTTTTTTTGCGAAGCCATTTTGAGCACAAATTAGACATTGCACTATTTTAGGATTTAATGAACTCCTAAATGCATCAAGCACTCGGCCTAAAGGCAGATTTTGAAGATACCGTTGAACCAAAATAGAATATTGAACTGAAGTAGGGGGAATCGGCAGAAATGGAAATGAATGTTTAATTGTTTACTGTTAAATCAGATCTAGGGTTTTATATATATATATATATATATATATATTTATTAATTAATTATATTTATGTTTATTTATAGTTCGGTCGGTTCGGTTTATTCGATTTTTAGAAAATATAAACCGAACCGAACCGAAAAAACCGAAATTTTAAAAAATTTCAACCGAACGAACAACCGAATAAACCGAATCAAATAAACCGAAATTCGTCGGTTCGGTTCGATTTTTCGATTTTTTCGGTTTTATGCCCACCCCTATATACGCTATTGTAAATCGAATCGAAAATCTAAAAAATATTTCAATCGAACAAAATAAAATAAAAATCATTGGTTCAGTTCCAAAATTCGATTTTTTCAATTTTGTACCCTCTCCTAACAGGGAGTAATTGTTTGTAAGCACCAAAATAAATAATTAAAAAATGTATAAATAGAGAAAAAGAACCCCAAGTCGCTTACTAACGGCAGTTGCAGTGAGCAGTAGAATATATTCGAATGGCTTATGCAGGCGGCGGAGCGGCGGTGGAGTGGCACCAGAGGCCTGCTAACCCTAAAAACCCAATCGTATTCTTCGACATCACCATCGGAAATATTCCTGCTGGCCGTATCAAGATGGAGCTTTTTGCTGATATTGTCCCCAAAACAGCTGAGAATTTCCGGTAACAATACCTCCACTTTATCTGATAATATTCTAATTTGTAAACCTGACTTAGGGTTAAGCTGTTTTCATTATTTTTTTCAAGCTTTTAAGATGATTTTGATGCTTATTGAACTTACAAACCCCTGGTATTTATTTTAAGCATAAGACTATGAAATATAAGGCGTTGGATGAATAAATTTAAAGTTTAATGTGTCTCCTATAGATAATAATTTTGCTTGAAGGAAAAATCTATTTGTTCAGGCAATTTGTTCAGAATGTAAGTTGATACATGTTAGTTCAACAAAATTGCTCAAGGGAATGGTACTCCTGTTTCAGCTTTCTTTGCTTTAGGTTATATTTTCTTTAATTTTTATTTCGACTAAAGCTATCCAAAATATTATCCAAGTTCTGTATATTTTCTTGTTACTTTAACTAGTATAGACTGTATAGTCTAACTCACTTATTTTTCGTATTATTTTGCAGGCAGTTGTGCACAGGCGAGTATAGGTTTGTTTTCTCTATTTTATTGTTCCAACTTCGTGTGTTGATGCTCTTGATAATTGTAATTAGAATCATTCAAGAACATTTTCAAAATATAACTTCTATTGTGCTGAATGTAGTTAGAAGTTAGTTTTGGATACTCTTAAAATCTTTTGATGTTACAAAACCTATTATGTTACTGCTTATTCAAACTGAGGCAATTATAACACATTGTATATGAAGTGAAATCATAAATGTGATACCGAAGCATGTTGCTAAGCTTAATAATGAATCAAAAATGGAAGAGTTATATTGAAAAGCAATGATATGCAACATATTTTTATCAGCTCCTGTTGGGTTCGAAAAGGTCTTTCACTAAAATCAAAGAAGGTCAGAAACAAAGTCTTTGTGCTCTAATATTCATTTGAGTTTTGGTAACGCTTCGCTATACTTAGAATGGTGCTTTATCAGCCTCTTATTCGGATATTTGGAGGTGGGTGGGTTTAATACACAATAATAGAACAACTTGCTGCTATTATTGTAGTCTTTTCTTCTGCTTCTGGGACTCAATTATCCCTACATCATATCTGATGAATATTTACATGTGGTCCTGCTTCTTTGTGTTTGTTTTGCAGGAAAGCTGGATTACCTGTTGGCTACAAGGGTTGCCAGTTCCATAGAGTAATTAAGGATTTTATGATCCAAGCTGGTGACTTTCTAAAGGTCAGTTATCCTTTTACAGATGATCTTATATTTTGATTATCATGTTTATAAACTTTTGCCCTTTTCTCCTAAAAAGTTGAATATGTAATTTAAGACTAAGATATTGGTATGTAGAATATTTAATTGTTTAAAGGGTCAACATATTTTGCTAATATCTATTTTCTTGGCAGGGCGATGGGAGTGGTTGCACATCCATATATGGAAGTAAGTTTGATGATGAAAATTTTATTGCAAAACACACTGGACCTGGTCTTCTGTCAATGGTATGCTGCCTTATCTTTATACTCTATAAGTGAAACTTGCTTGTATCATCTTTTCATGGTTAATGTAATACTACAAGTTGGGTTGTATTATTATTTTGGGTCCATTTCTAGAATCTTGATGTCCTCTAAACGAATGGCGTTCCTTCTCAGTTCTGCCAAAAGCAATGACCCTATTGGATTTCATTTGTCTTCAATATTGGGTTCAGAAGTTGGTTATGACTAATAAACATGGCATCTATAGCTTCTTATTGTTGTAATGATCAAATATTGCATTACCTTATAATGGAGACATTGTCTGTCTTGTAATTATGAGTGTGTCTTGCTTCTGAGTAAATTATTCTATTCTGTGTGGCAGGCAAACAGTGGCCCAAATTCTAACGGATGTCAGGTAAGAATATCAAATTTGTGCATGGTACTTAATTTTTTTTATTTTGGAGAAACCTGGCTATACCATGATAGGCAAACGATGTTAATACAAAAAATTAGTATAGACATTAGATTTTGGTAACCACATTATATTTCGTTTTGCTCTTTGTTAAAATAAATATATTAATTAGGTAACTATCCCCTGAATCACCCATAATTACTTATCACCTACGTGAACTAACAAGGTTACTTAAGAAATTCCTCATATCCTTTGTTGACTTTTGGATTCACTTAGCTCTGAGAAGTATCGATTTCAGTTGTAATTGTTCGGTTTGCTTCATAATGAAGTATCAATGTGCACCCCCTTAAATAGTATGTGCCGAACTTGTCGTAGGATTTAGGGAGTGTTTTCAATTAATTAACCAGCTTCTGCTTTGTAATAGCTAATATGAGTGTTATCAAATTGCATGCTTCTACTTAAATTAATAGCCTAGAATCAAAAATCTAAAAGCTGGGAATGGTATGCTTCGAGCCAATTTTGCTTTTGTCTAATATTTTCTTTAATCAAGCACTCACTCAACGTCTACTTTCTACAAATTTTGGAAACACTAACCACTCTTACTAAAAACAATTTTTTTCACAATCACTAAATTAATTCACTTTCTCAAAATCATATATTTTTGCAAGCGCCCCGTTTATGATGCCTTGCAACCTTTAACTGTCTTCTAATTGTGAAAATTTTCCATGTGGCAGTTCTTCCTCACATGTGCTAAGTGTGACTGGCTGGATAACAAACATGTCGTCTTTGGGGTACGTTTCTTGATTATCTGATCCTAAACTCAAAGAATGAGTGTCTGAATATGTTTCATTATGTGAGAGTTTCAACATTATCTTGCTAATGTTTATAACCAAGCAAAAGTAACTGAGGTAAAAATTGTGATTTTGGATGCAGAGGGTGGTTGGAGATGGGCTTTTGATTATTAGGAAGATTGAGAATGTAGCAACTGGACCAAACAACCGGCCTAAACTCGCTTGTGTTATTGCTGAGTGTGGAGAAATGTAGGGTAATTTTTCTCAGGTGGTAAATTTTCAGGCTATCCAACTAGATTTACCTCTTCAACACTTGTATTATTCTAACTCATGGGCTATTGATTTCTGTGATTTTCATGCTATGGATCGTTATGCTTACGATGAGTTTTCAATAGTTTTGAAATTAATTATTTTAGAGAATAGAATGCTTGAAAATGTAATGTTTTTGTTATAAAAAATTTTAGAAAAATGAAGTAAAGTTAAGTTTTTACAAAAAATGAGATTTTAATTGCAAGTAAAATTGAATGTACTTAATAAAGAACTAAAAACAATTTTAGGTGATCTATGGCAGCTTTATAGAAAGAGTAGCGTACGCACAACTAATATTTTATATAATTAATACTCTTTATTTCAATAAACTAATATTGATTACATTTTATTTAAGTAAATTAATATTATTTTAAAAACAGTGTACATAAATTCTTGTCATTTTGAAAATCCGATAAATTAGCTTTGCCTTTTTATTTTATTTTATTTAAAGAAGCTAGTATTAATTGCAAACACCTCCCTTAACCAGAAAAAGCTTCAACACAAATTATACTGCAGGTGATGGAGAACGTAATATTCTTGTTTGAGAATTGCGTTGAATAAAAATTTAATAAAAAAATAAGGCACTATAATTATAAATCCAATATTTTGGAAAGTTGAAAAGACTCAGTCTAGATACAAAGCAAAGTCCCATCGAACACTAAACTGCAGATTTGGGTATTTTGTAGTGCTTCTTGAGGAACTGAGAAGCTTCAGAATCACTTCTGTGGCACAAAACCCGTATCAGAGTCTTGGCATCTGCCCCCAGTTTACTCCTCCCGCCGTGCAGCTCCACCTCACTCGCTGATTTCAAGTCCTCGATCAATTCTCGAGTCTGCAATCCATCGTAAAATATAAACAATATGTTAGGCATCAACAAACGACTTAGATATTTTCACTAACTCTCTTGAAACTGTCAATTTAATGCAATGATATGGAAACATAGGCAAAATCTTCCTAAATAATGTTTGTTTAATCTTCTTGGCAGCCTCAAAATCAGATTAGAAGTTAGTATCACAAATTGGTTAAAAGTGACACTTCGTGATACAATATCGACATGTCTTATTATATTTTTTTCGAGAACCATAGCAGTTAAACACTATTAATTCACATGATGAAAAGTATCAGCTCATGTGATGAAAAGTATTAATTATATATGGCAAAGGTACTAATATAGTTCAACCTAAAGACCATTTATTTTTTTTGTATGAATTAGTAATATTTTTCTTCAAAATTTCACCTGTTGCGCAAAAGTTTTTGCCTAGGGACATTTACGCATTCAAAGAAATCAATGACTTCAACATACTAACCTCATAGCCATGCAACTTGACCACCTGACGAGCGCGTGCTACTTGGTTTTCCACAACTCCACGTGGCAGCCCGTCTCCTCCAGAGATGAAAAACTCCTAATACATCATAATAATTAATTATGATAAGTATATAAGGCAAATGATTAAAGTTAAGTAATTGCTCTTAAGATATACCTTTAGAACCTCCAAATCTTCATCTAGCAGCTTGGCATCGGATGGAGTGAACAAACGAGACGGACCTCCATCTAGTATTACGCGGATAAAGCCATCCTATGAGATAGAAGAAGAGATCATTATAGTTTTTTTTTTTTTTTTAAAAATGATGGTTTAAAACAAGCATGTATATATATATATATGATAGAGACGACACCAGAGATGCTTGAAGGAGTCCCGTTACAACACGATCCCGAAGTGGTTCCACTATGATATCACACAACTGATTGAGTACCTACATCCATTATCATGGAGGAACCAATATATTTCATCAATAAACAAACATAATCATTTCATCTTAACTTGGAAGAAAAATAAATAAATTCATACCGTATCAAGAGAATCGATCAGAGCTTCCAGCCTTGACTGAGCAACACTTGGCTTATAAAGACCATCAATGAATGCCTCTCTCAAATCCCAAAATATTATTTTTGTTCCTACAAAAAATGCCAGAGGACATATATTATGCTCGAAAGTATATTGACAGCAAACTTGAAAAGATAAAGTTTCAATGAGACGTACCAGTAAATTCACAGATTTGATCAATAGCTGCATTAATATATTTTCTACTTCCATCAAAACTATCCTTTTGGATGGATTTCCTCAAGTTATCTTCCATGGGTTTATCTGGAAACAAGGAAGAGCATCATAAACCTTGCTGATATGTACGAAATCAGTATTTTTAAAAAAAAAAAATATATATATATATATATATATATATATATATATATAAATTAAATTAACATTTACATAAATTGGTCGATGCCAAATACTAGAAAAGCACAAGTATGCATTACTTACTTATTGAGTGACCATGTTGCATCTTTGTCCAACGTTCCCAAATGCTATCTTCCAATTTATTCAGTTGGCTAATTGCATACTAAGGTTAACCAAAAGGTTGCATTAGTGTCAATCAAGATTCCTTTACATTTCAACATAATGATTTTTTTTTACGTACTTCAGGTGACATTTTTTTTTTTTTTTGCACAAATAACTAAACCAATAGAATTAACAAAGATGAAATGGCAGCCTCTCAAACAGAAAGAAGATGAAATAAGAAGACAGTGAAATTGGAACAATGGGATTTCCAGTATAAAAAGGAAACCAGATTTTTATCCTAATTCTCTTCTTTCCCCTTTTCGTCCGAGGGGATTAAAGTCCCAGACATAACAAAAATAGATAGCTGCATGTGTAAGAATTAATTGAACTCACATATAGGGTATTTAATTGAACACAAAGCGTTGGTGTCGTCAAAACGTTGGCATCACTCGACCATCTGACATCTGGCAGTTTTGGATCTGTAAATTCCTTCTTCACGAAAGCTTTGATTCCACTCTCTCTTCCGTATCGAGTAAGAGCAGGTACAGGTGGAATTATGTCTTCCTTATCAGCTGCAGGAGAATAAGAGTACACAAATGAGTTTGAGCCTCTTTTTTAAGAGTTAAAACCTAAGATTCAAAAACTATTTTTGACTGTAGAATTGGTAGGTTATATATTTTTAATTGGTAGGCAAAGAGTCTATATAACTTACGTATTATTTTAAGAATTAAATTGAGCACATATAAATATAAACTTATATTTACCAATAACCTATATATCAAGCACCAAAGTAAAAATAAAAATCGCAAAGCAAAAGGAAACAGTTAAATGTGAATCAGTGTGACCATCAATGTTTTCCTCCAATAATGCCATATAATAATCATTTCGGTGTACAAGTTAAATATAACAATTTTAAACTTATATGAGTGTTCATGCAGAACATACAGAAAATGCAACATCATTTTGGCAACAGACATGAATACATTACCTATGCTGTCAAGAACATGTTTTGTATATACTTGGAATGCATTGTCAATGCCCCTGAAAAGGCTACTGAGTTCTCCTGGCCTCATTGGCACTTTCAAAGCAAAGAATTGATCTACTGTCTGCAAAGAAAAACGGTATGTAACCTCTCATTTGAGTTTTGTGATAGTGCTATTGAATTTCTATGGTTACAAAAACTATAACAAAAATTATTCATAAAAATACAGCTTTATACAAAACTATTCTTCATGAACAGACAAATCTAGAATAAAAATATGGTTTTGAAAAAAAATCTGAAAAGAAAAAATGAAGGAGAATTCAGGATATGATAACATGCGAACCTCCTCAACAATCCTGTACACCTCGACCACTGAACTCCCATGTTTTTGCTGAGCTGACACCGAGACCCAGTTCTGGTAAAATACAAAAGAAGAGAACTTTTACAGCCTTATTTGCATACAACAAGAGGAGATAAAGAGAATTACAGAAATAAGATAAGTTCTAACTAAAAAAAAATATTAAACCATAAAGAGAACAGTAAGATTATCCGACTATCAAGCAAAAGATAGATAACAAATTTTAAAAAGGAACCGAGCACTTTAGCTGATCTTTTAGATATCCAATTTAATCAACACAATACCTATGTCTCGTCATCCAGGATAATTATGTTTTTGAAAGGGCAAATACTCACAAAATTAAACTTCAGTTTTTATATGCAGTAGATATATGCATCAACAGCATAACTCAAGATTGATACTCAAATAAGCAATTACCTCCTGTTGAATAACTCGTTCAACCCATGATGAAATTCTTGCAAGCTGAGAATTGACCCAACGCAGCACCAACGTTCCAGATATGACCTCAATCTGAATGAAACAAATAAAAATAAATTTTCCACTAAAGAACTCGTTATGATACTGATGCGCTATAATCAAAAGAAAAAATTGCATACGATAAATTTAATCTCTAATAAAGAACGAGGTTTAAGTAAAACTTGATGGAAAAGTTTGATTACAAGGTATAAAAGTAGGGTTAATCACACTTCCACTCAGAGAAGATACGGTTACTATCTATTTTCTCCTTGAAATAGCTTAATTTGCAAACTCCCACCTTTTTTCATAATCATGAAAACCCTCCAAGTTTACCACATTTACACACTACCCCTCTCCCTATGATTGATGACAAGTGATGATAACATTTAAGAAAAAATGTAGCATTGCTCCTGATCCAGCTGTCTATCATAATTTGCTGGCTAAAATGCAATCAGTAAGATTAAACACTTAAAGGAAGAAGGAGAGTACTTTCTCTAATATTATTAGATTGGAACATTAGAAAACAGGGTGTTTAATATGACATTTTACTTCTCTTTTCGATCTCTTTCTCTCAATTATCTCTTCATCTCTTACACATTATTTATCTTTTGTCCTTGAAGGTGTCAACCTGGAATTACAGTTTAATGCCACTAGTTCACAACTATGCACTCTGAATATCATTTCATCATATTACCTAATACTTCCTCCGTCCAATTTCAGTATTCCCACTTTCCTTTTGGGCTGTCCAATTTCATAATTTCCACTCCTGTTTTGAAAATAATACTATTCACACTACTTTTTCTTCACCCTCCACACAACACTTATTTACTCAAATTGTCATTCACTTTATTCATAAGCAACAAATTACCCCATAATACCCCCAACCTATCTACTTTATACATAAACTATCAATATTCATTAAAAATCGTGCCCAAAGAAATGGGCATAATTAGACGAGGGAGTAATATTATTCAGCCTTGAATTGAGGTAAACTGGAAATCTAGGTTAATATACCTTAGCTCCTGCGAAGAAAATTATAATTAACATAGTTTTCTGCAAAGGGTAGAAATAATGATAAAAGCAACACCTGACCTTGTACAAGTTTAGTTTCTTGAGGTAAGCCTCTGCAGTTCCCTCTTCACAGGTAGATTTGATGACAGAGAATAAATTTTGCTGAAGACTCTCGGCAGCCGGAAACACAGATACAACATCTTCTGTAAGGTGTTCAGCACTATCGATGAATGGTTTCTGAAGAAATTAGAATAGTTAGACTCCAGCATTACATAAAATATGGTGAAGAAATATCAAGATGCAAGCTTACTAGTTTGATGCCATAAAGCTTGTGAATAAGAGATGCTGAAACTGCACTTGCATTGCGATGCCTCAGCGTTAAAATTGGTAAATACATGGCTGTATCTTTTTTCAAAAGCTTCTTTGTCTGCTCAGCAAGTAATGCTAAGGGATGTTCGTTTGTTGTGTCAGATAATGTTTCAACATCCTGTAAAATCTGGAAAGAAGGAAATGAAGATAAAATATCGAATGAACAATCACTAGGTGCCTCTAATTATAGGATATTCAGATTTGTTAATGTATAGGCATTGATTGTAATATCGTAATACACTTTTCCTGCAGTTAAGAATTTAGAGTAAAACTCCTTTGCTTGAAGGAATCAAAGAAAAGTCATATTTTCTAGTAAAACTAAAGGATGTGAGCAACCGGTCTTTTATCATTCACCAATCAAACAATAAGAATCTTGAATTTAAAAAAAAATTAATAACAATAATTACTGGTATAATTAGATTAAACCACTTACTCTGGAAAATGCTTGCTTTATTGAAGATGACACATATAGCTCTATTTGCTCTATATCTGTCAGAGGTTCAGCCTGCATTGCCTGAAAGTAAAAGGCTGAAAGTATCATATTCATATATCACCATTTTCAACTTTCAGACAGATTTGTTTCCACACAAAATGCAGGCAATGAAAAAAATAAAGCCGTAAATTTTGTCGGGTTTGGCATTTCAAAATCGATATAGAAACAAATGAATGAAGAAAACATAAGCATTTTAAAAAATTCAGACTCGGATTTCCATATCTTTAGCAAAATCCAATTAGCCAACATTCATGTGAGGGTTGGACGAAAAAAATACTGAGAACTCTTTTAATAATAAGGAAAAAAAATATTTTAGTCCAGTAAGTTAGCTCATTTTTGGTTTCAGGACACCCCATTAATTTTGTCGTGTTAACTTTCAAAATCCAACTTTTTAGTCCTTTGACCGAACAAACTTCAAAAAAAGAATGACAAAAATGCCACGTCAACTCAAAATCGGTTTCTCACCTGTTGTAGCTGGTGAAACGACTAAAAAGGACTAAAGAGTAATATTTTGAAGGTTAACAGGAAGAAATTCAAATGGGGAAAGTGGAGTGTCATGAAACAAAAAATGGGCAAACTTACAGGACTTAAAAAAATAAGGTTTCCCTAAAATTAAATAGCTGGGTAAAGATTCCCAAAGGGCAGAAGTAGTAACAAGATTAAACAAGGAAAACGATATTACCAACTCGGGCTCTTCAAGAAGAAGCCTCCGAGAAACCATTGCGACAACTAACGCGTTCTCCATCAAGTTTGATCCCTAAAAAAAACAGGAGAAACAAATAACCTAGTTATGATCATCTTCCAAAATTTCACATGATTCATGATAAGCAATATCAAAAGTTAATAAGTAACAAAAACAGAATACACCTTAACTAGAAGTTAGACATTCTACACCAAACTGAACAATCAGGAATGTGATATGGTTCGTCTATTGAAATGGGGAAGTAAAATGCTCTATGCAACAAAAAATAAAATTCAAAATTATACATTTTGCTATGCTGTAGGTAATTTGAATTGTGAATATGTTGAATTTTTTAATAGATCAAAATGCATTACCACAGTAGAGGTTAAATGGAATATAAAAATACAATAAAATATTTTTTTGAATTTCCAAGCTCCATGGACATTGCAATCTGCTGCAACCAGAATACCAGATCAATCTCACAAAGTCTTAAAAATAACAAGAAATGTGATTATTTCAATAATATCCAGTAACCAGTTAAAGAAAAGGGATAGCCTACATTTTGAACGAAAGAACATATTGAATGAGAAGGATAAAATATCAGGCCTTTGGGTTGAGTTAAACAAAGTACATTCACTAATATATAATGTATGAGTACAGCCAAAACAAGGGGACTAGTTAATAATTTCATGTTCCGCATTCACTTTGAATTAGGATTTGAAAAAATATACACACACAGTTCAATAATAAAGTTAAATGCAACCTGAAATGAAATTTAATTTCCCATTTATTACAGCAACTTTTTAAGCTGGGAAATTAAAATGATAAAGTAGATTGCTCAAAGGTTCATAATTGAAGTGTTGCATCAAAGCTAACATTTGACTCTGGAAAATATGTAAACATCATATTGAAATGTGAAACTTGATTTATCATGCAACTGCAGGATATTAAATTAAATTATATGCATGCAATCAAAATGTGCCTGAGTGGCGTAAGAACAAAAGTAATTCGTGTCAGAATCAATCTACTTAAGAAGATATCATTTTATGAAAGAGAAAGACCTCAGGAAAATGGAGATGGTAATCAGTCAGCCGTAAATCAGCCCATTTTTGAATCGGTAATAGGAACGATTGCAAGAAAGTCAACTCCTGGGAACCCTTCTCACTCTGAACTCTGCAACTCAAGCTTTTCAAATGCAGTCTTTCCTGTGGGCCCCTCTGCTCCTTCAGAGGTATTTTCTTCAACTGGCCAATAGCATGCTTCAGGATATCTTGCTCACCAGTGATGACAAACTGAAATACATATGAAGGATTGGTGTGCGTAGAATATTACGTTGTTTATGTTATAAGGAAAGAAAAGTGGATATAGACCACTATAACCATATCAAGAATGGGGACAAGAAAGGAAATACAAAGAAAAATGAAATAAGGAGAAAAAAACAACCAAAAAATCATTTATGCATTTGATATTCAAGTTTATACAAATTCTGCCAATCGACTGCTCAACTGCAAATTCTTCAGTCTTATTCTTATACCTGGCGAAATAGCACCCAAGCATAGCATGTATAATGGATTGTTTCCGTGATTCCTAAAATACGCCAAGTTGACTTGAAGAGCTCCAGCATTTCTTCCACTTCCTGGCATAAAGAAGTCATGTTATTTCCAAGAAGGCATAAACATGATATATATATATACACATGCTCACTTAGAAGTTGATCGATGCTGCAGAAACTCCATAAGTCCGATATTAAATAAAAAAAGAAAAGCAACTGAATTCAGCATCTAAACTCTGGAAAGCAATTAGTATGTTTGTTTCTAGCTCCCCGCTCCACTTTTTTTTTCTTTTCAAATCCATATCCGTGTTTGTTTCTATGGATTTTGGTATGAGATTACAAATCCTCTAAAAATCTACTCTATAATACCTGTAATACATCTTTTTTTTTCAAACACAGTTTCCAATACACAATCAATCATCTATCACCTTTATTTTCAAAATTCTACCCTATTAAATCCTACAAAATATACACTCCCAAACAGATACAAAATCCAAATACACCTTCTACTATTAATCAAATCTACCTATTGGATTTGAAATCCACTCCAATGCATAAACAAACATACCCTGTAGTGAAGCTCAACCTTTAGTACAAAATAGTACGAGAGAAAACAGAACATCTTAGTGCAGATAAGATTCCACTAACTAACCTCTGTAAGCTTGCCTTCATCCAAAACATCAAAGACACTAAGCAATAGTTTCTCATACAATCTGACATTTAGGTGATAACCATCAGCCCAATGGCATACTTCACCAGTTAAATCACCTCTTGCAGGCCTCTCTGCAAGTGGATTAGCAATATCCCTCAGAGATCTCAAGCAGTCTGTTCGCTGAAGATCACCTGTACCTGATGGAAGTGACTGACAACAAAAACAAAAAATTTCATCCAAACAGAAGTCATAACCTCTAGTATAAGAACATGTTCAAATATCTTAGTCAAAATTTAGTAAAATTAACATGATATGAATGAAAAACTAATCCAAAAGGACCAAAACTACCTTTTAGCCGACTGGAATATAAGATCAACATGACAGCATCACACGAAGTTAACAAAAATTGAAAGAAACATGGAATGAATGAGTGAAGAAAGAAAGAGATGAACAGAGAGAATGGAGGAAAGAAACAATACAATATGTATACTGGTCAGTAAAATCACACACGAGACAAATAGGAATAATTACGAAATTCTGAAAATGTACATGCCCAACAGGAAAAAAAAATCATTTTGGAATGGAAAATATCTACAAATGTATAGGAATAACAAAGTTCATAGCATTCAAGCACACCTCAGACTCTTCAATCTTTGCCAGAAGAACTCTCAAATCACTTGCTTTTTTTCCAGATTCTCCAAATCCTACAACAGGATGATTTACAAGTCCTTCCTCCAACATATTTAACTGGGCTGACACCAAATTAAACGAGTATTAAAAAAACAAAGGTAGCTAAAGTTATGGTATATTGACAATTACAGTATTCAATATAAGCATATCTGCACATCACAGCTTCAACAAAATGAAAGATTCTAACTGATCTCTTAACAGCTTCCCAACCCTCAAAAATTCATAGCTCTTAAAAGATAACAAATGGTAAGGGAGAAAGTTAAAAAAAAAAATAGAGAAAGAAAGCTCACTTGTCTCTTCTGCCATTTTATATAAGACTTCTTGTCCGAAAATTCTGTTCGTGATATGCAACATAACAATTCCAATGGGATCAATAGAGTATCCATCCTTTTTCCAACTTTCCCAACCATCGCACTCAGTAGTGCCTTTCTCGTTCTAATGTCCATTTCCTCCGATATCTGTTCAAAATCAACCAAATTAGTGGGGATAAATGCATAATTAAAGCAATCAAAGGTAAAATTAAAGTGTAATATAACCATTATCATAAATATAAAACTGAAACTAGCACAAGTATCACTGTTGGCATTCTTCACCCAAAAAGTACAAATGACATATAGGCAAATACACTACCAAAGTTAAATTCCAGCAACAACCAGAAAAGAAATAGAATTCAGTAGAGCTAGCAAATAAGAAAGCATAGCCATATGAGGTAATACCTCTAAGGAAATATTGTACTTCCAATGCTCAACCTAAAAGCATATATATACAAATTACAAAGTAGAGGGTACCATATAATTATCATAATACCACCCACCCACCCACCCCTAAATTCCTAATATAGCATGCCTCTCAATTCAGAAAAAAAATACCATAACGAGGGATACATAACGTTGTTGAACAAGAGAAGAGGAGAATCATGCTAACCAACACAATAGTGCTATTACAGTTCAAAGTTCCTCAACGCAGCTAGTGTTTTTTACTATTAGTGTCCAAATTCAATCAGTTAAAGAAGGCAGCATTACAGCAAAGCTTAGAGCTACATAAGAGCTTCAAAGTTCTATACACTTTGTGGGATTACTATATTTTCAGTGAACAACAACACTGATAAAAATAGAATGAAGCACCAGAAAGTACCTCCATCTGAACACGCATTGTCTCCAAGAGGCCAACTAAACCATGAGAATTATGAGATTGCGATGATACTTGTTCGCTCTTACTTCGTCCTAGCTTCTTCAACAATCTAGACTTTGTGTCTTTCTTCTTTTCCTTTGATGGAACAATAAGCCCCCTGATTATGCATGCCAAAAAACATGAAATCCAGTTATTATTTAGATAACAGTAAATAAAGAGGCAAACAAAATACAAAGAAGATACCCTGAAGCTCCAGCAGCAGCAAGGAGGATTTCATATGCAGTTTCGCGGAGATCATCATCTGCAATGCCTGTAATAAAACAAAATGATAAAATCGTTGATTATAACGAGTAAATATTGATTCTTATATAATTGAGCTCCAATATATTACAGCCTGTATACATTAAAATTTGAACCTGAAACACATAAACTCGAGGTTGAGACCTTTCGTTGAATGAACTAAGGGGCCACTTGGTTCAAAATGCTTCAATTGGAATGGTAATGAGAATGAGTATGTGGTAATTGTGTTGATTAATGAGGATAAAATCATAAAAGATGATCATTTCACCTTCATCAAACTTCGTACGGAGTAGTGAAACTTAAAAAAAGTTAGTCACTACCCCACTTTGATTAACTACCTCCCCACCTATAATCATTTTTCGCCAATCCTTCCACTATTTCTCAATCGACAATCAATTTTTATCCACACTTGTTCTAAGTTTAGAGTAAAACACTAATAACGTAACCATCATTTCCATTATAATTCACTATTCAATGACTCCCATTTAACGAATTTGTACCAAGCACCCCCTAAAATTCAATCAAATCACATGAATTGGTTGCATTTAAAGAAAGCAAGCTAAAAACAACACTGTTTTATTACTGTTATGGAAAGAAAGAACATCACCAGCAAATAAATAAGTTGAACTTAAAGATTCTCGATAAACCATCATGAATTACACTTACCAGTAACAAATGAAGGCATTTCCAAAACAACATCAGAGGCATCATTTAGAACTCTTCTGGAATATCTACGACTATCAACCTCCTCCAGAAAATCATCGTCAAAATCATCAATGTCATCCACTGTTAGTTCTTTAACTTGTGAAGATTTAAGTGACTGAGATTTCGACAAGCTTTTTGATTCTTCAACTTGTTCACTTTCAAATGGCTCCGAAATCGAGAGGTTGGACAAGATCGAGGTTGGGGCCACAAGTGGGGCCGCTGGAGGTGGCCTCCGAGGAGGTGAGCCTGAAAAATCAGGATTCGTGGCTAGAAAGAATTCGCTGAACGAACCTGCATTATTCTTTATTGAAGTAATAACACAAGTTAAAGAGAGCAGCTGTATCTGGGCATAATCGTATATGCATCAATTGATATATTAACTCAAAACATGAAAACAGCATAAAGCAACACTACTTTGGAAGTCGGTAAATCTAGTCCTTACCATGCTAGGGAATAAAGTGCCATCGTGATAATCTCGAATGGCCTCTGAGAGATCAAGCATATCACCTACAGTAATCAAATCCCCAAAAAAGGGAAAGTGAGAAACAACTAATGCCAATTGAAGAGAAAAGCTCTACCCAGAAATCATCACCTTTCTTTGCACAATTTAGGACATAATCAACACTGACTTGATCCAGATCCACATCATCCAACGACACGGCGCCAGGTGGCATCACCACCTTCTTTATCAAGCTACCGGAGAGCATGAAGTCTAAGAGAACACGCCTATCCCGCCGGTATCTTTGCACAAGTTCGATCTCATTCTCCCTATTTGAGAAGACAAACAACTCACTTAATTGTATGGAAGTGTTTTTACTCATTAAAGCTCTAAATAACACATTAAACCAAATCAGGCACTGTGATTTACTTCGAATTAATTATGAACTGAGAGTCTTCAATCAAAGTTCTATGATCATTATTACTAACTGAACATTGAGAAATTGGCGAATTCGATGTAACAACACAAACAGTGAGATCAGAGTTGAATAAAACTACAGAATCACAAAAGGGGCGAAATGCATACTCATCCATGGCGCGACTTGAGTGTAGTGACTTGCAAAAAATCAGCGAGTGAATCTCTGATTAACACATCATAAACAAGACTTCATAAACAAAATATAGGGTTTTACTGCGCAATGGACTTAACAGCAGATTGGAGCAGGAAAATCGGTAGAACAGTCAAAATATTACCAGTCAAAGGCAATAATGTACAACTGTAAAACCCCAATTAAGACTAAATAGAGATAAATTTTTGAAATGGGTAGTGTAAAAGGTGGATCTTTGGAATAGGAGAGAGTGGATATAGGGATTGAATCAAATGGAACTGAACTTCAGCTCAGATTTGAACTGTTGTTGGCTTTATCTGTTCACAAATGCAGAGAGAGAGATATATTTATAATTCTTTGTTTTTTTAATTGAATTGTTTCTTGAAAATTGGATTTATTTTTTAAAAGGGGGAAATGCTCCATTCCTCACAAAATTTGGAATGAAAAGTCTTTAATTTCAGTTTGTTTTTTTAACAAAATAAAATACATATGTGTTTTTTGTTTAAATAAAAATCAAATGAATTCCTCTCAAGGAAAGTCATTTTTTTAGGAAATAGATTTCATTCCTAAAAATTTGAGTAAACCAAGCAGCATTGATATACGAGAATAATTTCCTATATTGACCAAATAATACAATTAGACTATTTTGAATAGCTCGAGTAGAGAGGTTTTTTTTTTTTTTTAACAAATAAAATAATGAGTATCCCTTAACCAATTTTTAACTACATTATTGACATTTTTTTAACAAATCGAAATTGAAAATTCTAGTTGTGAAATTATAAAGTAAATACTTTTATATATATATATTATGCATGAAAGACTTATCATGTCATTTTCATCTTACTTTTAAATCTACACTAAAAACAACATTCAACATTTAAAATATATATGTTCCATAAAAATACATAAAATGAAGGAAATAAAGAAATGCACATACATAATACTCCTACTAAAAGAGATCGTAGTGTGAATTAATACTGAAAATGATCGTAGTGTGAATATCATGTGAGTGTATCTCCTTCAAAAGCACGAAGGGTGGTGAAATGTAGTGATTGTGATGAAGGTAGGAAGCCGTTTTACATTCTTTAAAAAAAATATTAAATGAGATGGTGGGTATATATATCTACTAGTGTAAGACCCGCGTTTTACGCGGGGTTGAAATAAATTTATTAATTAAAAAATAATTTTTAAAACATGTATGGTTTGTAAATTTATTATTCTATTCAAAAATAAAAAATGAAATGTTATAGCAATATATAGATTATATGTATAAAAAAAATATACTCGAATAGAGAACATTAACCTTATCCTCAAAATACTTATTTGTACCAAAGTTATCAAATACATAAGAATAAATATTGTCAACTACAGTATACCAATTACTGGATTACGTGCATTCAAAATATGTAAAATTTAAATTATTCTTAAGAAAATCAATCATATAGCAAAATTCTCAGGGCTATCACTAAGATCACCATCTTCAACTTTTAAAATTCAACTCTCTCGTTAGAAGTGTTGTTATCGTTAGAATTTCTAGTCTGCAACATAATGTTCCTCATTAGTTTTAGTACCTTACAATGTTTTCATAAATAGAGAGATGTAATGGTAGGGTAAACTATAACTTATCGATCTAGAACCCTTAGGTATAATAGGTAGAATGTGTCTAATATCTCCACCAAGATCGACTGTCTTTCCTCCAAAAGACAAATCAGACGTCCAAACATCAAAACTTCTAATTATGTCTTTTAGACTTTGCAGATTAAAATATGTTATACATCAGCGCCTCATCCCATATTATCAGTTTTATCTTTAGTATAAGAGTTGATAAATGAGTACTAATAGGCTTCCTCCGTCCCTCAAAAATTTGCACACTTGCAATATTTTGATGTCGCATATCAATTTGTACACTAAAAAAAAAAAAAACATCGTCATAAGTCATAACTTTCACCCTCAAAATATACACACATTTACTCATTACTTTTTAAACTCAATCTACATTTTTGTTTACTGATCATAAAAGTTTATAAAACTAAAACGTATCACACTCCTCTATATATAGCTGCAAGTATTTCTTGTAGTGCACTACAATGTTCACCAGGTAAAGATAACCTATCACACTCCTCTAATATCTTTGTACGATAATACTTCATTTTTTTCATGAATGAGTGCATTATGTCGTAGAGAAATATAAAATAATAGTATTAAATTTAAATAGTTATTTATGTATTTTTATACCTGATCGGTTTATATATTTAAAAAATTCGAACAGTAAAAGATAAAATATAGAGTAACAAATACTTTATAAATAAATAAATAAATCAAAACCCAAAGCCCTTGGACAATGCAAGAAATATTCATCTTGATAGTACTGTTATATCATGCTACCCACTGTCTAGGTCTAACTAAGATATCTCTCCACAATAAATTGCACCTGCAAGTTCATTGATAGTAAGATGAGTTACTAATTACAAATCAACGTAGTAGATAGGCAAACATAAGATTTGAACTTAAAAAAAATATTGAAGAAGACAATTTAGAGGGAAAAAATGCTACTTTATGCTTTATACAATTATGTCATTTATCATCTAACTCCTCTCAATTTTAGTGTCCACATCAACTTTATACTCAACACCATTTATATTTGTTGCGCATAAGCGTAGTCAATTTTCACTTCCAGTCTTAAACATTATTAAGAGTCGAACCACATTGTATATTGAAATAAATATTTCACAAAATAAAAAATTGGATTAGAGTGTGGCCAAATTTATTAAATTACAGTAAAAAAAAAATGTCATCCCCAACAAAGGTTGAGCTAGCAAACTCACGAAATTAAATTTAAAATTAAATTTCATTTGCTAGTATTACTACATAATATTATCTGAAAGAGATGTATGTCCAACAAAAAAACTTTAGGGGAACTTGCTTCATTTTTATTTATTTATTTTACCTTTTTTCATTAAGATTAACAGAAGGAAAACCACATAATAAAAGAAGAAAACATAACAGTATGAGAATATGAACAATATTTACATCATTTCTAGAGAGCGAATATAAAAAAATCAAGCATTTACATATCTCACAAATACAATATTTACATAATTTATTACTGTCAAATTCTCTCATACAATTGAGTGTATAGATACATTTGAATTTTAATATTCAATTTATCTTTGGATCAACATTTGACCAAATTTATTGGAGTCCAATTTCAATTGTATAATCAGTTGAACTCAAATATCACTCATTATTATTTAACGTAAATTAATAAATGACATTCATGTGAAAAAGTAAAGTGTCATG
Source organism: Galeopsis tetrahit (assembly GCA_963675135.1). Taxonomy (NCBI): domain Eukaryota; kingdom Viridiplantae; phylum Streptophyta; class Magnoliopsida; order Lamiales; family Lamiaceae; genus Galeopsis; species Galeopsis tetrahit. Next base: position 45,071,366 of record OY776131.1, read on the forward strand.
AATCATGACATATTTTTCAATGACAAAAGAACTTCTATTCTTAACCACAATTTATTAATTAACATAAACTGTGGTAAACATTCTTATCCATAAATTGTGATAAATATTTATTACTTATTTAATTAATATAAAATTCGGTGGCATAATATTGGCTACATTAATTATTACTATCAATTAAAATAGGGGAACTTGCTTCATTTTTATTTATTTATTTTACCTTTTTCATTAAGATTAACAGAAGGAACACCACATAATAAAAGAAGAAAACATAACAGTATGAGAATATGAACAATATTTACATCATTTCTAGAGAGCGAATATAAAAAAATCAAGCATTTACATATCTCACGAATACAATATTTACATAATTTATTACTGTCAAATTCTCTCATAAAATTGAGTGTATAGATACATTTGAATTTTAATATTCAATTTATCTTTGGATCAACATTTGACCAAATTTATTGGAGTCCAATTTCAATTGTATAATCAATTGAACTCAAATATCACTCATTATTACTCATTATTATTTAACGTAAATTAATAAATGACATTGATGTGAAAAAGTAAAGTGTCATGAATCATGACATATTTCTCAATGACAAAAGAACTTCTATTCTTAACCACAATTTATTAATTAACATAAATTGTGGCAAACATTCTTATCCATAAATTGTGATAAATATTTATTACTTATTTAATTAATATAAAATTTGGTGGCATAATATTGACTACATTAATTATTACTATCAATTAAAATGTCATGATTAATTTAATTTCACAATTAAGTTATAGAAACCTTTACGTTATTGGATTGATATACAATCTAAATTGGGACTATATAAATTAGTGCACCGAATTTTTCCCACACTAATTAATGACAACTAATAGTACTAATTTTATATTTATCCCACAAAAATAATTAATTAGTGCCACCAAATTTTTGTTGATGGTATGTCGTATAATTCAGTTTCAAATTCTATATTAATTTTTTTATTTGACAGAAAATTCTATATTAATTAACAATTAACTTTCATCTTTTACTAATTATGTTAATTATGAGAATACTTTTATTTTATGTGATAATATTTTTTTTATTATTTTATACTTTGTAATATGTTTTTTAATATTTTAAAATCTATTTATAAATTGAAAGTCATATGAATCAATTAACATAATGACATGAAATTTATTATTTAACGTAAATTAAAGTAAATTGAAACTAAATTCATTTATTACTTATTGGGTGGCATTAACATATTTTTTTAATGACAAATAACATAAATTGTGACAAAGATTATATTCATTTATTTCATATGGAGAACTTAAATTGTGGCAAATATTTATTAATTAACGTAAATTTCGGTTGGATGTAGGAAAAAAAAATTGAATGTTGCCAAAATATATTTAATATAAAAAAATATGTAAATGTTGCCAACAAAATAAAAAAAATTACAACATAAATTAAACAAAATGGGTTGATATTCTTCATTCAAAGTATGCTATTATTACATTTGACATTATTTGTCTACAATTCTTCATCCAAATTGAATTAAATTTGATATTCTTTCATCAAATCCAATAAAATCCTTCTTTGTAGATCAATGGAGAAAACTCAAGAGAGATTGCTATTATTACATTTGACATTATTTGTCTACAATTCTTCATCCAAATTGAATTAAATTTGATATTCTTTCATCAAATCCAATAAAATCCTTCTTTGTAGATCAATGGAGAAAACTCAAGAGAGATTAAAATCCTTCTTGAAAAAATCCTTGATAAGTGATGAACGGGATAAATTACAGGAGATGACAAAATCGAGAGAATCGAGTGAGATTTAAAATGGATGGTAGAAATTTTTTCTAGGCAAACGGCCGAAAAAAATTGATCGGCGAAATTCGGAGAAGACAAAGTTGAGAGATTAAAACTTGAGTGGTTAAAATGAGAAAATGTTGAGGTTTATATAGGAGTAACGAATAAGGATGTAAGGTTGAGATTAAAAGTTAGAGTGGAGAGTTGGGATTAAAACATAAAATTGAAAATGAATGAGAGTTGAGAATTTTTAAAATTGAGAAATTTTAAGAAGTGTTTGATGTAGAAGAAGTGTGGTGGTGACATGTGGCACTTTAGAGGTTTGCAAATATATAAATATAGATTAGATAGGTTTAATTCAAATTGACATTTTAGATATTTCACAATTAAATTTAAAAAAAATAAAAAAAAATGAAAGAACTAAGTTTGAGGTGTATATAATATAATCATTCCGACCTCACAATTTGAACAAGGTGGAAGTTTACATACATCACTCACTTGACCGAATATCGACTAAAAGTGCAAGTGGGCTCTATTTTATTTACTTCTATTTTGACATTTTACATTGTTTATTTATTAAGCTTATAATAGTTATAGGGCTACTAACTCCACTTATTAATAAATTAAGTCAAGATTTTTTATTTTTTTTAAATACCCTCCTACTAACTTTCGAACTTTGATTTTTCCTCTGTAAATACAATTTTCAAAATATTCGCCTGTTGATTGCAGGAATATGATCTGCGGATCACGTTTATCTAATGTGGCAATTATTATTATTTATTTACTTTAATTCATATACATGTGACAATATAACAAGTTGTGTCAATTTTGTTTTGTGGTTCTACTAACTTTCGCATTTTGATATTGATCTTATAATTTAAAAAAAAAAAATTGTCCGAAAACCTGCTACTTCGAGTAACGTTTTCAATCATTTGCAATTGAATTATTTGATTTTGTCGTTCCAGATTCTCCACAGTTCTAATTTCTCGGCCTTTTGTTTTGTCAATCAAAGTGGGAGAATTGAAAATGTCGTTCTTCATAAATTGGGAGGATTCAATCGAATTAATGACTGACAATGATCTTTTTCACAAACATGTGAAATTCAATCGAATTAAAGATTGATGATAATGTTCTTCACAAATTTAGGGAATTCAGTCGAATTAGGGATTAAAAATTCTCAAAATTGTTTTGGATTCAAATATTGTTTGGGTTTGAATTCAACCAATATATTGATTTTGTAAAGTCTGGTATGCACTCGAGTGCATGTTATGCACCCTAGTCCATGTTGCACTTTTCAATTTTACTGACTTACACTAATAATTGAAAAGTGTAACACCATTTACCAAAAAGTGTAACACCATTTACCAAAAAGTGTAAGTCAGTAAAACTGAAAAGTGCAACATGGACTAGGGTGCATAACATGCACTCGAGTGCATGGTAGACCAACCCATTGATTTTTTGTCTAATTGTTCCTAATTTATAGGTCATTTGTTGTTCATATGTGTTCCTGTAAATGGATGGTTTGTGATTTTTTTTTTCATGTGATTTTATATGTTTTTTTGTGCAAATGTTCTTACTTTCACAAATGAATTTTTTGGATGCTTTTGTAAATTTTAGATTGGTGTGTTGTTCATGGTTGGAACCTAGGTTCAACTTGAAAGAAGTTTGAAATGATACTATGAAAAAACTTTACACACGCCTGGAGTGCACATTAGTGTCATCTAACCAAAATCGGTCCATGTAGACAATTAAGTAAAAAATAATGAAAAGATGAAATTTAGTTGCCACGTCGAATGTGATTGGAAACGTGACCCGAAGCACCAAATTGTCGAACGAAAATTTTGAAAATTTGTAAGTTATATGATCAAAATCAAAGTGCGAAAGGTAGTGGACCAAAAATAAAAATGGTGTAACTTATTATATTACCACGTGAATTCGAATTAAAGCAAAACAATTAAAAAAATAAATTAATCGCCATGTTGTATATCATGGTGAGAATGAGGACCGTAAGATTACGTACCATCGAGAGTCTGGTTGAATTCCAATGGGCTTAACGTGATAATGGAAAGGCTGCAATGTTGCTTGCAGAAACTATTATCAAGTTGGTGTGAGGTATATACCCCTCAAACTTTGTTTAATGCACTCTCCCTTCCATTTTTTAATTATATATATATATATATATGAATTACCATACTTGCCCCTTTAGTAAAATGCGATAGATACATACACTCCCCTCAAAACCATATCCCTAATTTTGTAGCAGCCGTCGCCACCCCTTTGGCCTCCTCCACATCCGATGCCAATATATTCAGAAAAAAAAAACTTAATTTGTTTCGACCAACAAGTGTCGATCGACACTGGTTTGTCAACTATAGAATATATGGTCGACTATAATTTATCGACGAAAACATCCCGGTCTGCAACATTGTACCGAAAGAAAATAAAAAATTAATTTTTGTCGACCATAATGTTTTCGATCGACATTCTTGTCAAAGAGAGAGAGAGAGAGAGAGAGAGAGAGAGAAGAACGTACCTAGGAAAAAAAGGAGGGGGGCCAGCGACGCCGCTTGTTACAAAAAATAAAAAAAAGCAGGGCGGCGGTGGCGGACGAGTCGAGGGGGAGGGAGGGGGTAGTGCAACGGCGAGGGGGGGATGGAGGAGGACTACGACGACGATGGGAGAGAGGGGGAGTGCGTTTCTACAAAAAAAAAATAGGAGGGGGAAGAGAGAGGCAGCAGAAAGAAGTTGGGAAGATGAAGAAATTAGGGTTAGAATTTTGAGGGGGTGTGTATGTATCTATAACATTTTACTAAAGGGACAAATATGATATTTCATATATATATAAAATTAATAATGAAAGGGGTGCATTAAACAAAGATGGATGGGTATATCCTATCAAGTATGGATCCTATTTTTAGTCTTCTTGTTATTTTAATTCTTTTGGGCTTCTGTATTTTACTTGCCATTTGTTTGTTGGGTCTGACTATTTATACCTCAATTTTGGTTTAGAACACTCCCCGATTAATGCACTCTTCCTCAAATTTGATTAGGATAGATGCACCCCTTTCGAATTGTCATAAATATCATTTCTACTATTTTAATACATTTTTCAAACACACTCCCCTTATTAAATGCACCCCCAAACTCTAATTTTTTTTTCTCTTTCCTCCCCTCCCTCCTCCTTCTCCCTTCCCTCCTCTCAATTCCATCGCTGCCATGCAGCAGAAGAAAAAAAAACCAACTCAACCTCCCCCCAGCTTCTGCACATCTTCCCTCCCTCCGGTTTTTTCTTCTTTTTTTCTATATTATTTCCTGACCTAAGCCCCCCTCTCTCTCTCCCTTTCTATACGTCCACGTTTGTTACAGAAAAGGTATATATTTTTTTCGACAAACCTGGGTCGACCCTTTGCATTCTCGTCGACGATAATGTACATGGTCGACCAACTATTGTTGATTTTTTTTTAAAATTTTTTTTAATTTTTTTCGACCTTTGTAGATCGACCATATACACTCTTGTTGATAAATTGTTGTCGAAGAGAATGTATTTTGGTCGACCTAAAGTTGTTGAAATATTTTAATTTTTTTTAAATTTTCGACAAACCAGTATCGACCATATTCTTGTCGAAATTTTTCTAAGTTCTTGAATTTTTGTTGTTTGTTTGTTGATGGTGGCGGCGACGATGGTTGTAGCAACGGCGGCGACGGCGGCAGCTTCTGTGGTGATGGTTAAAAATTAGATTTAAAATTTTAAAGGTGAAGGAGGGGTGCATTTAGTAGTGTAATATGACTTAAAGGGTATTTTTTATTTTTTACATTATTATTATATTATTAAACTGAAAGGGAGAGTGTTCTAAACCGAAATGGAGGTGTAAATAGTCGGACCCTTTTGTTTTGGGTCTTTCTATTACTTGGCCCACTTAATAGCCCTATTAAGGGTTGTAAATGGCATAAAAAGAGGGTAAAGAATTAGTTTGAAATATTCAAATATCAGATTTCTTACGTAAAATTAATTTTGCAACCTTCGTTCTTGTCGGCGGAAGATTCATCGGAATCATATTTTGTGGTCGTGGTTCTCTTCAGTCACTTAAAACATGACCCGTAGTAATAGGTTATCTGACGATTTTTTTATTTAAATTGTAAGTTTAAGAACTAAAATCAAAGTGTTAATAAGATTAAAATTAAAACGAGTGCAAACAAAAAAAATCAAAATTTTGCTTTTTTTTTTAAACAACACATATGTTAGGTCCAAAATTCTGGAGACCCAACAAAATGGAATGGATCCAATTCATAATTTTGATCCCATTTTCAGCGTAAAAACTGTACAGGGAAAAGGTAAGAGACAAGAAACTGTCATGCGCATGGCTAGAAAGTCGCATGTTGCTGTAAGAAGTTGCTATTTCCATTTGGCACTTTTTCACCCAAAAACCGAGAATAGTTCATCAGCTTATTCATTCTCATCTTTGGTAATTCACTAAGGGTATGTTTCTTTTTGGTTTTAAAAGCCAGGTTTTGGATTTCAAGATCCAAAACCCGTGTTACTTCGGGATTTAAAAACCGGTTTTCAAAATCCACTCAAAACCACCCCTATCAAACATATTGATTTGACATAAAGTTATATCTATATAATATTACTTCAATCATTATATTCTTTCTCAACAATAATATAATAATACTATAATAATATAATAATACAATAATATAATACATTTAATCATTACACACTTAATCAATCATTATAATCTCATCAAACAATAATATAATAATACAAACTCATTCAATCTTACAAAAGTTAAAACCTTCACTATTCCAAAACCCAAAAGAAACACCCATATTACTATTTATCGGGATTTCAAAAACCAGGATTTCAAAAATCTGGTTTTTAAAACCACCCAAATCCCAAAAGAAACACCCCCTAAAACTATCATGTATGATGTAACTTTGTCTGAATTTGTAAAAAGTCCGATAACTTTTTATTTTATCTACTCCCTCCGTTCCACAGGAATTTGCACACTTTCGGATGTCATATACCAATTTGCACCCTCCATAAAAGGAAATATCTTCATAACCCTCACCCTTAAAATATACTCATATTTACTCATATGACATTACTTTTTCACACTCAATCTACTTTTTACTTTACTTTATTCATAAAAGTTTACAAAACTACCCCTCAAAACATCACTAATTACACGTTTTCTTACACATTTCTTAAAATGTGTGTCATCCCAAGGGTGCAAGTTCCTCTGGAACGGAGGGAGTACATTTTAATCATTTTAATTTCAATTTTGGTTCTTTGGTCTCAATGTTGGTCCTTTTAGTCCTCTGCGTCCAATCAATTCAAGTATTTTACATCCAATTTTAATCCTACTCACCAGAATAGAACGTGTGTATTTCACGTGATAATTTTTTTCCAGTATTCTAATACATCCTTCGACATATAAGCTATTTGGAGGATAAAAAATAAATAAATATCAACTTAAAAATAATTTAGAATTATGAAAGAATAAATATTTAAAATTAAATTTCTAATTTTAGATGATAATTGCATATATACATATGTATTAATATGTATTTTTTTAGTATTAATACGTAATTGAATTTAATGTTTTAATTTGTTTTATTAAAATTAATTTGTCTTTTTTTGTAAAAAAAAAATCGTACTGATACACTTTTTTTGTTTAATTTATTTAATTCAAATAAACACACTAAATTATATATAAGTAAATAATATTTGGTAAAACAGAACATAAACAAAGATAAAGTTAAAATTTTGATAAAATTATGTATATTTGATTATAAATAAATATTTATTAAAATTTTATACTCCGTATTAAAATTTTCACTCTTATTTCTATTCAAATCAGTAGAATAGGCCACTTTATATGGTTCTTATGCTTTCAGCTTTTCTACATACTCTGTAATTGTTTCTTTGTTGGGCATCCCTTATGCCCACATTTAATTTATAAAAGCTTTCTCTTGACTGACAAAAAAAAAATAAAAAATTCTATTCAAATCAGTTTATGTGTTGAATGATCTGTTAAAAATGTTAAAAAAACAATTTTTATGTAAAATACTCATGTTCTATTCCGATGGGAAGAATGAAATTAGATTAAAATGATTGAAATTGAATTTAAAAGACTGAAATTGGACTCAAAGGACCAAAACTGAGACCAAAAGGACCAAATTGATCAAGTAAAAGTTACGGAACCTTTTACGAATTCAGACAAAGTTACAGGATCATTTGTGAAATTATCTCTCGCTTCTTGTTATTCCATAAAATTATTATGAAATTCTTTTGTATGTATTTATACTTTTAAGATTCAACTTAATCATTTACCTATGATTTTATTTCACTCGAATATTTACATTATCTTAGCCAAAATTATATTAAATCTAAAATATATAATATAAATACAAATTTAAGTAATTAATGAATACTCATCAGTCACCACTACTTGATTTATGTCAAATAATTAAAAATAACTAATGCTAGGGTTTTTTTTAATAGCTAGCATCAAACTAGTACATAGATGTTGGACACAAATGTAATTTAAAAATATTTTTTTAATTACATTTTTTTAGGCTAAATAGCTACTAGCTAGCATCAAACTATTTATTTTAGGCTTTTTTTTTTTAATAAAATAGCTAGCATCAAACTAGTACATAAATGTTGGACACAAATGTAATTTAAAAAAATATTTTTAAATTACATTTATGTCAAGTCTAAATAATTAGCATCAAACTATTTATGATGTAATTACATTTTTAAATTATTTAGGCTTAACATAAATGCTATATATTTTTTTATAAAATAGCTTGCATCAAGCCATCAAATTAGTACATAAATGTTGGACACAAATGTAATTTAAGAATAATTAAAATGGTGGACACAAATTAAAGTCTCATGCTATATATATCTACATGTTGAGAAACCACATTAATCTTTTTTGTTAAATTCTATGCATAATGTCAAAATGAATTTAGAGTCAATTGTAAAAAATAAAGTTTTGTTTGTTTATTATTTTTTATTTTTTTTGAGGGAATTGTAAAAATTAAGTTAAGGTGACAGAATAACTACAAGTTGCTATATATATATATAGAGAGGTTGAGTACTTATGCATGACTGGCAATTCAAGACACAATATAAATTTGATACGAAAATTGTTAATTAGTGTTTGGACTTATCGAGTTTGTGTTCGCGTTCTTATCGTGTTGATCTAATAAGGACACATAAATTTTATATTGTGTTCATGTCGTGTCAACCTTTAAGCACGATAAAATTAACGTAACAAATGACACACTAACATGTTAACAACTCGATACACATTAATTTCGTGCTTTACTTAACATATCTTATTGTGTTCAATCAAGTTTATCATATAATTTATGTTGTGCTATTTTTATTTTTAATATAATTTTTATCGTGTTCCTGTCGTGTCGACACGAAAAACGTTAAGCAGGGAATTTGGACTACTTAAAACTTAGACTATCAATTTTTTTACTCTTCATTGTAACTTCTTCAAAGTTTTTTTCTATTCTGCATTCTTAAATCAAATAAACAACATTCACATAAATAATTAAATAACACCCTCTAATCTTAATTTTTCTATCACAATCGCAGATTCATATTATAATTAAAAAAAAAATCACATAAAAATAGAAGCAACAAATGCATGTGCGGTGATGCAAACGAAGAACATGACGATGTGACCTTCTCAATATTGAGAAAAAATGTACTAAGTGAATGCAATAAAGAACACAACAACATAAGCCGGAAAAAAATTCGAAAATAAATAAATAATAAGTATGGTGCCTATGCCCATTTCTCCCAAAATGAAGAATTTGCAAGAAATTGGATTGATGAGTGACCGCCTAAGTCAATGTTTTCAATATATATATACACGGATATACCGTCTCACGGTCTTCATTAATCTGATGTAAAAAATATTAGTCACTTTTATTAAAAATATTATCATATATACAGGGACGGACCCAGGAGTTCTGGGTGAGGGGGGCCAATAAAGATACATCAATATTCATCAAATATATTAAAATACATAAATATGTCCTTATTCCATTAAAATCTAAAACGTTTGAATTGCATATACCAAAAAAATCACTTATAATTGAGACTACAATTTATTTATTTTTGGTAATTTTCTTCTCAATATACACTAATAAACAATTTGTAAGAAATTTTCTTCCATTAAATTTCTAATCTCGATTAATAATAATGAAATAATATACAATGATAAATAATTTGTACACAAAAAAACTCGCATGTCAAACTGAAAAACAACATAGAAGATTTACAATAAAATTATGTATAAATCTCTCATACCTTATAATTTTAATTATATGAAATTAAAAATAAAAAGAACAAAATAAAGAATGATAACTTAAAAGTTAAAACCTAATATATTAAAATATTTAGACTTGGAATGAGAGCATTAAAAAGTGTTGGACAGTCGAACTAATAATAGGAATTGGCTCAATTAATATACAAAATATATTAATATACTACCCATATAATGGTAAAAAATGGAGAAATTTTGGGAGGGGCCACGGCCACCCCCAAGGCGTGCGTGGTTCCGTTCCTGCATATATATATATAAATGCATGTATACAATTAAATTAATACATGCAATTGAATTTTAAGTGGTTTTGATATATTTTCAATTGTCTAATTGATTATTTGAAATTAAAACTATGGCTCAATTGCATCGTGAATAGTTGGAGAGAAAGTTTCATTTTTTGTTTTCACTTTTTCAATTTTTGTTTTAAGGTGTTCAATTTACGTTCTTTTCGATCCAATTAACATACTTATCGCAGAAGAATTGAAATTTCGATCAAATAGTCCAATTTACGTGCTTTAAATTTGAAATTTAAAAATTAAATATTTTTTAAAATCACGTTAAAATTTCAAAAAATCTCATGAAAATAAAAAATACTAAAAATTAAAAAATGTACCATTCAAAAAAATGTAAATTAAAAATTCTAAAATATCATTATAATGAATTTGAGATGGTACTTTCACGGTCAATCAAGGCGTTCCTCATGAGCTTTAGCAAAACTTTAACAGTGTCGAGTTCGAATCAAGTTAAGTTTTTAATGAAATATTAATAATTTTTATTATTCTCGATTCTTAGAATTTGTAATTTCTAATCTACATATTTAAAAAAAGGTTTTTAATGAGATTTTTAGAATTTCTTAATTTTTAAATTTCACATTTTTTCTATTTTTAGAATGGTAGAATTTTTATTTTTTAGGAATTTAAAATTTTAGAATTTTTATTTTACACATTTTTTAATTTTAGAAATTTTAAAGAAATCAAATATTTTGCTAAGGAGAATGAGAAAATGAACAGAAAAAAAAAAAAAAAAACTTAAAGCAACTTTGAAAAGCGTGGTTCAAGGCAGGCTGTCATAATCAATCAAAACACGCAATGCACCTAGAGGGATAAGAAGAGGACTAAAGATTTAAAAAAACAAATAAGAATAAAGTATGAAAAAATACTAGGAAAAAAACAAAAGAATATTGCACATGGCTTTGAGGATTATATGCTGCAGACAATAATATTTTAATCATGAAACATTTTTTCTTCTTAATTTAATACAAACAATCGACGTACACTTCTCAGTCAATTCTATAAGTCAATTCTATAAGCTTGCTTTTGTAACTCTAAATAAGGAGCAAATAAAAAGAAAAAACTTCCTCCACACTACTAAGATAGTATTTTAATGGACAAAAATGTCTCTATTTAACCCACTTAAAGATCATTTAAAACATAATTGGAATAGTAAAAGTTAAAAGTATACATTTTCTTAATCACGGTCAAAAGTTGTTCAAATGAATCTACGGAGCAAGTATAAGACATATGAAAATTCTAGTTTTGTGTTAAAAAAATTATTATAACGAAGAAACGTTCAAATATGTAGGGTATAATATGTTTTTTTTAGTGCAATTGTATTCAACATGCTAAAGATAAAACAATCATTTGGATACTACGACTTTAGAGGTGTCCAAGTTTGTTAGCTGGTACGTGCCACGATCAAAGACCACGAGTTCATAAAAGATTCTTCGATAGAGACAACAAATTCCCTTACAAAATGTGCCCAAGTTGATGTGTGACGATCAAAGCTCACGAGTTTAAAAAAGATCCTTCGATATTTCATCCATTACAAACAATTAAAAAAAGCAATCCTTTGAACGTTACACCTCTGTGATTTTCTAATCTTTTATTGGATTAATTGATTAAACTAATCATGGAACTAAAAGCTAGCAAATGAACAATTATAACCAAATTCTGCAGTGATGATATCTTGATACCAAAGCAAAGAATTGTTGTTATTTTCAAAGCTTCTTTATTTACTTACATGAAACATGTTCATCAAAAGACAATTAATCTATAGCTTCTTCAACAAAAAAGCCACACATACACATATACTATATATGATCTTACACTCCCCCTATTTCATTTCTGAGTAGATGATCACACACCATGACTTCTGTCTGCTTCCACTTGTTCTTCATGCTACAATTTCCCTTCATTTTCATGTCCTCTATGGCTCTAAAACCGGGCCTCCAGGCAAGTATAAGACGACGATTTAATTATCATATTCGCCTTTCTGTTTTTCGACTAACATATTTGCTGCCTTGCAGCCTTACATTGTTTATATGGGGAGTTCTTCGAATGCAAGACGAGGCGATGACTTAGCCCATCTGCAACTGTTGTCCTCCTTGATTCCCAGGTGATTTTAACTTTGTTTGAAAATACAGTATATTTTTTCTAGATGTTTATTGAATGTTGTTTAGCAGTGAAGAGAAAGGGAGGAATTATTTGTTGAACTCCTATGATCATGCTTTCAAGGGGTTCTCTGCTATGCTTACAGAGAGTGAAGCCTCTGCCTTATCTGGTACTATTAAACATTTTTTTAGTAAAATCATGGATCACAATAAGTTAAATAAGTACAATGTTGAATGAAAAACAGGCTATGATGAGGTTGTGTCCGTGTTTCCTGATCCGATTCTGAAGCTGCACACGACGCGTTCGTGGGATTTTCTTGAAGCTGCAGAGTCCGAATTCGAACCAAGATATCCTCACGAGCGAAAATCAGTTGATGTCATAATTGGAGTCATAGATACAGGTCCATCCCTTGTGTATATAAGTTAAGTAGTGATATCTTATCTTGTGAAACTGATGGTCGTTCGTGTCGTTTCAGGGGTATGGCCCGAGTCGCCTAGTTTCAACGACGAGCATATCGGAGAAATTCCAGCAAGATGGAAAGGAGTGTGTATGGAAGGTTCAAATTTTCACAAGTCCAATTGCAACAGGTTGTTACATCTCTTATACTCTAATTTACATGAATATATAATACAGACCAGGAGAATCACGTCCTCCTTTTATATTACTCCACTATTAGTTAGTTTAATTTGTTAGTTAGTTACTAGTCCTTTCTTTTCTTGATAACCTCTCTTAGTTAGTTGGTTATCACTTGTATATATATACTTGACCTTATGGTCACTTTCACTTAATGAGATTCTTATATTCATTCATATCACTCTAACACGTCTACTCCAGGAAGTTGATAGGAGCTCGATTCTACCCAAGTCCAAAAGCGCGTGGCTCACCAAGGGACTCCATCGGCCATGGAACTCACACTGCATCAACTGCAGGGGGATCACGCGTCCCAAATGCAAGTTACTACGGCCTTGCACGTGGCACAGCCCGCGGTGGCTTACCCTCTGCTCGAATAGCAAGCTACAAGGCGTGCACACAGGACGGCTGTTCTGGCTCCATTATTCTTAAAGCGATTGACGATGCTGTTAAAGATGGGGTTGATATAATCTCGATATCAATCGGGCTGAGCTCGATTTTCCAGTCGGATTACCTAAATGACCCTATTGCCCTTGGAGCCTTCCATGCAGAAGAAAAGGGGGTCATGGTAGTTTGTTCAGGAGGAAATGATGGACCTGATCCTTACACCATTGTCAACTCTGCTCCTTGGATATTCACTGTTGCTGCAAGCACTATCGATCGTGGTTTTCAGTCGAGTATACTCCTCGGAAACAACGAATCTTTGCAGGTACGTACTAAGACTGTGTTTACAAACTCTACTAACAGCATTTTAGTTTTGGTCTATTTAACTTTCAAAAATTGAAAATAGTCCTGTAACTTAATCATTTTTTACTTTTTATCCGCTATACCAAATAACCTAGTAGGTAAAAATGACATGATCACGTGGCAAAGTCTGATTGGTCAATTGGATGTGTGATCTCTTACAATCGGTCACCAGACTAAAATGTTAAAAATTTGAAAGTTAACAAGACCAAAATCAAACTGTGGTAATATTACTCGACAAAAACATTTTTTTCAAAACTATAATACCCCATGTAGAGTTTGCAAGCACTGCCTAAATAAAACATGAAATTTGTATAACTTTCTTGTTGAAAACAGGGCAATGCAATCAACTTCTCTCCTTTAAGGCTTGGTGAGAGATACCCTCTTGCATTTGGAGAAAAAGTTGCTGCTAGATTCACTGCAGCTTCTGATGCTAGGTGCTAAATTGGACACAAACATTGTTGAGTGAATAGAAAGGCTAATCATTTAACTTACTTTCATGCTCAAAATGTAGGAACTGCATACCAGGATCATTGGACTCAACCAAAGTAGCTGGAAAGATCGTAGTTTGCTTGAACGATGAACGAGACGTCTCGCGTAAGATAAAGAAACTCGTCGTCGAAGATGCTAAAGCAAAAGGGGTGATCATCATAGATGGAGAAGTGGAAACCTCACCATTTGATTCAGGCACCTATCCTTATGCAGAAGTTGGAGATGGAATAGGCTCAAAGATCCTTCATTACATCAACTCCACTCAGTAATCTTACTACACTTCTACCTAATTAGGACTCGAATCCCCTCCTGTGCAGGAAGATTCTATAAGCTAATGCTAAATAGCATCTGTTAAACAGGAATCCTACAGCAACTATACTTCCAGCAAAGGAAATCAAGGACTCAAAACCAGCTCCAGTTGTTGCATCTTTCTCTTCAAGAGGCCCCGGAGGCCTAACCGAAAACATTCTCAAGGTACGAATCTATACAGCAACTACGAGCATTCAGACGTCGTGATTTTTTTATTTTTAACATGAAGATGGTTGTTTTCAGCCGGATATCATGGCGCCTGGGGTGGCGATTTTAGCAGCAGTTGTCCCGGAGACTGAGTCGTTTTACGGGGCACCTGGGAACAAGTCATCACCATTTGGCATCAAATCTGGAACTTCAATGGCTTGTCCTCATGTCACTGGTGCTATGGCTTTCATCAAATCCATTCATCCTGACTGGAGCTCCTCTGTGATCAAATCAGCATTGATGACCACAGGTTCGCCCCAATTCTTGATCACTGCAGGTGCTGCGCAGTTTTCACAACACAAAACTGCGCAGCACCTGCAGTGCACAACAGACGTTGTACAGTTTTTACAACACATGGTGTAATTTGTGTTGTAAAAACTGTGCAGCACTGTTGTGCACAATAAAGGACATATAAACAAGCATTTTTAACTTCATCGTCATGTCTTGTCTTTCTTGGATCCCTTATTGTGCACAGCAGATGCTGCATAGTTTTTACAACACGTGGCATATTTTGTGTTGTAAAAGATGCGTGCATCTGCTGTGCACAGCAAATGATCAATAAATACGCATTTTCTAACATCATCATGTTTGATCATTCTTGCAGCATCCATCTCAGACAACATGGGAAAAACCATGACAAACGCCTCGAATGCTGCAGCGAATCCTCACGAAGTTGGAGTAGGAGAAATCAGGCCGATAAAAGCTCTTGATCCAGGCCTAGCATTCGAGACAAACACCATTGATCATCTCTACTTCCTCTGTTACTATGGCTACAAACAAAGAACAATAAGATCAATGTCTAGTACAAACTTCACATGCCCAAAAAGGTCGAGCGACGAGCTCATTTCGAGCATCAACTACCCCACCATTTCAATTGGAAGATTGAACCAAAATGAGGGACCAAGAAAGGTGAAAAGAGTTGTGACAAACATGGGAGCATCACCAAATGCTACATATATTTCATCAGTGAATGCTCCTCATGGTTTGATACTTAAGGTTGTTCCTAACAAGATTGTGTTTACTCAAGATTTGAGAAAAGCATCTTTCAAAGTTTTCTTTGATGGAAAGAAAGCATCTAAGGGATATAATTTTGGAGACATCACATGGTTTGATGGATCACATATTGTTCGTCTAGTATTTGCCGTCAATGTTAATTAATTTTTTGGTCATAAAAATGATTAAGATTTTTTTGTGATTCATTTATTATATGTAATGTATGTTCGCGTGTAATTCATAAAATTGAAATTTGATGTGGGGGCGTTCTTGTGTTTACTCCAAGCTAAACTTAAATTATTAGTATTATTTTTTATATTTAGAAATTGACAAAAAATAGATGGCATTCAAGTGCATTTTTATATAATACTACTTGTTTCACTAAAAAAATTAGTAATTTATTAGCAGTATTAATGCTAATGTATAATACTTTTTGTTAAATACTAATTATCATTCAAGATTTTTTTGATTATGGACTCATTTCTTGTTTTTATATTCCTTCCATTATTAACATTTATCCTGTTATCTAATTTCTTGTTCTTACTAGACGTGCACCCGCGTATATTACGCGGTGAACAAATTTTATTATATTGAAAAGAAAATAATAAAATAAGTATTAATTTTATAAAAGGTATGTCTTTCATTTTTAAGCAATTAGTAACATTAATATAATTAATTAATTAAATTATAATTAATATTGTATTATTGTGATAGTTAAATTTTCTATTAATTTAATTATAATCAATATTGTAATAATCATATATGGAAAAAAATCACACAATAATGATGACACATACAAAAATAAATCAATAAAATTATATTTAATAAATACAGAGTATATAACTCTACAAGATATTGACACATCATACAAATTAATATAAAACCGACACATTAGAATAATTAATATAATGACGATACATAAGCATTCTAAATAGGGGTGTAAGTGAGTCGAGCCTACTCGCGAGCTACTCGTGCTCGACTTGAAAAAAGATCGAAATCGACTCGAAGTTAATCGAGTCAAGTCGAGTTTCGAGCTACTCGAGTAGCTACCGAGTTCGAGTTCGAGCTCATAAATACTCGCCTTACTGTTTTGCCATTAATATAGTATAATTTATATTTATATACGAGTAATCGAGTCGAGTCGAGTTCGAGTTTATTTTAGAAAAAATATGTTTTAAAATTAATTTTGAAAATTATATAGGTAATCGAGTCGAGCCGAGCTCGATCTTCAAAATTTTAGGCTCGACCGAGTCGAGTCGAGTATCGAGCTTCAAGTATAACAATCGAGTTGAGTTTCGAGCTCAGCACTACTCGGCTCGACTCGGCTCGTTTACACCCCTAATTCTAAACCCGCTATTAGTAATATAGAGGACATTTCTTCCATTAAATGCAAATTTTGTAAGGGATATAGAAGATCAACAACATTTAAAAGCATAATTTAGATATCATCTCATTACTCACTCCGTTTTAGAATGACTTGCGTATAAAGTTTACACAATTTGAAAAAAATATATAATGGATTGTGGAGCCAAATTTTAAATAATAAATGATATTATGACGATATTAATTTTATGAATTATTTTCATATTAAAAGTGGTACGTAAGTGTATTCGATTGAGATTTTATTTGATTTTTTTTAACTTTAAAAAGTGTGTGTAAGTGTATTCGATTGAGATTTTATTTGATTTTTTTTAACTTTAAAAAGTGTGTGAATTTATAAAATTTATAGAGTTCATACACTGACTTTTTTATTAATTTAAATGGATTTTTGTAAACTTGACAAACTGGTAATTATTTTGTAATAAAATTAAATCGTTAAAGTGAACATAGGAAGTAATACAGTAACACTCCATATATAATGATTTTTTCAAAATAATATTTTGCTAATTCAAAATGAATATTTTTATTTCACCGATACGATCGACACGTTTCAGCGTGATGTTTTTTTAAGTTAATAGAATTAATCTACTTACTTAAAAAATAAAAGTCAAACTCTTTGATTTGGACTTGATAAATAAAAAAAATAAAAAAGGGGGAGGAAATGATATGAATGAAAACTTCATGTAATAAAAAGAGGTCACCGGCTCACAGCAAATTAGGGTTTGATTACTGAAACTGCACCTTGCACGCTCTCTCTCCCTCCCTCCCTCCCAGGTATCAAATACCTATCAGCTGAGACAAATTATGTAGTGGTACTGTGAATATTGAGTTGCATGATTTTATTGAGCCATTGATTTGCCTTCAAATCTGTAAAACTGATTGCTCCTTCTGCATCTTTTGTGACCTTGGCTCGATTATTTTTTACTATTTTGTTTATTTATCATTCTGAGTTCTTACACCAAGTTGACTTAATTGGGGATGATTGTATTTTGGTTTTAACTTTATGTTGAATGACATTTCTATGTGTTGTATATTGCGTTAATGGTAAATATCCTGTGAATTTGGAATTCAACTGATTTATTCTTCTGGTGTTTGGTTAGGATGTGTTGGAGATAGAGTTTAATTTGGTTGGAAAAAACGTAAGACTTTTGCTGTTGTGGAATTAGTTTCTTGGATTTGGTCATATCAATGGCGTGGTTTAGAGCTGGCTCTAATGTGGCAAAGCTTGCAATTAAGCGAACTTTGTCTCAAACTGGTTCTTATGTAGCACGTACTCGCCTTGCTCCCGCACAGAATCGATACATACACACTACAGTTTTTCGGTCTAAGGCTCAATCTGCCCCTGTTCCTCGCCCCGTTCCTCTCTCCAGATTGACTGATAGCTTTTTGGATGGCACGAGCAGTGTTTATCTCGAGGAGCTACAGAGAGCCTGGGAGCATGATCCCAGTAGTGTTGATGAATCGTGGGATAATTTCTTCAGAAACTTTGTTGGACAGGCCACCACATCTGCTGGAATATCGGGCCAAACAATTCAAGAGAGTATGCGTCTGTTGTTGCTTGTGAGGGCTTACCAAGTGTACGGTCACATGAAGGCCAAGATAGATCCATTAGGTTTAGAAGAAAGGCCTATTCCTGATGATCTAGATCCATCCCTTCATGGTTTTACAGAAGGCGATCTTGATAGAGAGTTCTTCGTTGGTGTTTGGAGAATGTCTGGGTTCTTGTCTGAGAACCGTCCTGTACAAACCTTGAGAGCAATATTGACAAGACTAGAACAAGCTTATTGTGGAAGTATAGGCTATGAGTACATGCATATTGCTGACCATGATAAGTGTAATTGGTTGAGAGACAAAATCGAGACTCCGACGCCAACTCAATATAATCGACAGCGGCGTGAGGTGATCCTTGATCGACTCATTTGGAGTACCCAATTTGAGAACTTTTTGGCTGCCAAATGGACTGCAGCCAAGAGGTTTGGGCTTGAAGGCTGTGAGACATTGATTCCTGGTATGAAGGAAATGTTCGATAGGTCAGCAGACCTTGGGGTGGAAAGCATAGTCATTGGGATGTCACACAGAGGACGACTGAATGTTCTTGGTAATGTTGTCCGGAAACCTCTGCGTCAGATATTCAGCGAGTTTAGTGGTGGTACAAAACCCGTTGATGAGGTTGGCCTTTACACTGGAACTGGTGATGTCAAATATCATCTTGGAACTTCGTATGATCGCCCAACGAGGGGGGGTAAGAGAATTCACTTGTCTTTAGTTGCAAATCCTAGTCACTTGGAAGCAGTTGACCCTGTTGTTGTTGGAAAAACTAGAGCCAAACAGTACTTCTCTAATGACATTGACAGAACAAAAAACATGGGTATTTTGATTCATGGTGATGGTAGTTTTGCTGGACAAGGCGTTGTCTATGAGACCTTGCATCTTAGTGCTCTTCCAAATTACACTACTGGTGGGACCATTCACATTGTTGTGAACAATCAAGTGGCTTTCACTACTGACCCACAATCAGGAAGATCCTCGCAGTATTGTACTGATGTTGCCAAAGCTCTGAGCGCACCTATTTTCCATGTCAATGGTGATGATGTAGAAGCAGTTGTTCATGCCTGCGAACTTGCTGCAGAGTGGCGACAGACGTTTCATACTGATGTTGTGGTTGATATTGTATGCTATCGTCGATTTGGGCACAATGAAATTGATGAGCCTTTCTTCACACAACCTAAAATGTATAAGGTATGTGATGTGATTTTTCTTTTCTACTCCATACTGTATTTTTTTTTTTTTAAATCCTTTTTTCCCTATTTTGGAGTGGATTTTTGGCCAAATTTAGTTTGTTTCAATTATGCTAGAAACTCAATTTTACTATTTTCTTCTTCCAAGTGACCTGACAAAGCTTTTTATTTCTTGATTGGTTTTAGGTTATAAAAAGTCACCCTTCTGCACTTGAGATTTACCAAAAGAAGCTTCTAGAATCTGCTGATGTCAAAACAGAAGAAATTGATCGGATAAACAAAAAAGTCAATTCAATTCTCAACGAAGAATTCCTGGCCAGCAAAGACTACATCCCTCAAAGAAGGGACTGGCTTTCAGCTTACTGGATGGGTTTCAAGTCTCCTGAACAGCTTTCACGTATTCGTAACACTGGGTAATGTTGAATTAATAACTCCATAACTCTTGTTACTGCTCAGTTAATTTATAGAGCACTAAACCTTTTTTCATATTTGCAGAGTCAAACCAGAGATTTTGAAGAATGTTGGCAAGTCTATCACAACGCTTCCAGAAACTTTTAAACCTCATAAAGGAGTTAAGAGAATTTTTGATGACCGTGCAAAAATGATTGAGACAGGAGAGGGCATTGACTGGGCAGTTGGTGAAGCACTCGCTTTTGCAACATTGCTTGTGGAAGGAAATCATGTCAGGTTGAGTGGGCAAGATGTTGAGCGTGGTACTTTTAGTCATAGGCATGCTGTTCTTCACGATCAGGAGACAGGGGAAATATACTGCCCATTGGATCATGTTATGATGAACCAAAATGAAGAGACGTTTACTGTAAGCAACAGGTATTGTTTTCACACGAATTCTCATATATGTAAACCTTTTTTTTTACCTTTTCTTTTGAGTGCTGGTTGACCTGTTTGTTTAAATTGGACTTTTAACACCGATAGGTCATCTTAAAAAACCAAAGCATTCAAAGTGATAGCGTTCAGTTTGAATGAATTGCCTGTGACCCTAGACTAAAGGAATCTATGAGAGAATTTGTTTGTAGGATGGCGTTGACGTCTTGATTTAAAAATTATTTCATTGGGCTTTCTCTGAAAGTTTTTGTTGCAGAAGGCATGGTCCAGTACTTGTTGGTTGTTTTTCACTTGGTTGAGGTTATAGAAAATTAGAAAATAAGGTTCTAGTTTTGGCTTGAAATCGTTGTACCTTTACTTTTGCATTGGCTGTCAACTTGATAAGTAGGTTTAATGATATCTACTGCTCTTAAATTGCATAGAGTTATTTACCATGTGATCTGGGAACATCACAAGGTTGAATTGTTCCTTATGTTTGACGTTGGATTGGCCAATTGCTCGGACCTATGCATCATTTATGTAATTGCCTTTTATTTTCTCAACATCCATTTTGCTTACTACTTAAATGAAGACATATACTTGTTCTGTGCACATATTAGGACTTAGTATTCTTCTAGTCCTTTTTTCCATGATTATGAATATGTTTATCTGATGATTAATACGTCCTGCCCAGCTCTCTTTCCGAGTTCGCAGTTTTGGGATTTGAATTAGGTTACTCAATGGAAAACCCCAATTCTCTGGTACTGTGGGAAGCCCAGTTCGGCGACTTTGCAAATGGAGCTCAAGTGATGTTTGACCAATTTGTGAGCAGTGGAGAGGCTAAATGGTTGCGTCAAACTGGACTGGTTCTGCTCTTACCTCATGGATATGATGGTCAAGGTCCAGAACACTCTAGTGCACGATTAGAACGCTTCCTTCAGGTGTTGCTAATATTCTCCATTATAATGCTTCTTATTCAGTCGGAGTTTATCTTGTATTTCCATTTACATACATCTGCAAAGTACAGTAGAACACTTTTAAGATTCTGTCTGTTTGACTTCCAGAAATTGCTTAGTTATATTCAAAAGTTTGGTAATTTACTCCAATTACTGATTATATTTGTTTCCAAATATTCCAATTTACTTTGTGTCTTTCCAGGAACATGAAATTGACCTTTCTTGTTCATTGCAGATGAGTGATGACAATCCCTATGTTATACCCGAGATGGACCCAACCCTCAGGAAACAGATTCAGGAATGCAACTGGCAGGTGGTGAATGTAACTACACCTGCCAATTATTTCCACGTTTTACGGCGCCAGGTAAGTGGATTTTACTAACTAAG
This sequence comes from Galeopsis tetrahit, assembly GCA_963675135.1. NCBI lineage: Eukaryota > Viridiplantae > Streptophyta > Magnoliopsida > Lamiales > Lamiaceae > Galeopsis > Galeopsis tetrahit. Next base: position 45,093,583 of record OY776131.1, read on the forward strand.
TTGTGTGTTACTAGAGAAGCGTGCAGTTTCGTAATTTCTCACATTTCATCTTTTTATGTTGCAGGTACATAGGGAATTCCGTAAACCTCTCGTTGTGATGTCACCAAAAAACTTACTCCGCCACAAGGAATGCAAATCTAATTTATCGGAGTTTGATGATGTTCAAGGTCACCCAGGTTTTGACAAACAAGGAACCAGATTTAAACGTCTTATAAAGGACCAAAATAACCACTCGGATCTCGAAGAGGGGATTAGACGTCTTGTTCTTTGCTCTGGAAAGGTGTGAAATTATTTCTCCCTTTGCTCATCTCTGCCTCATCCATTTATCTCTCTTGTTTTCTTTCTTCTCTGTTGGATCCATTTTAAAAGAAGAATATCTTAAAATGATGCGATAACTATTTTGTTTGCAGTTGTATTATGAGCTTGCTGAACAGAGGAAACAAGTGGATGGGAAGGACATTGCAATTTGTAGGGTGGAACAGCTTTGTCCCTTCCCTTATGACCTCATCCAACGTGAACTCAAGAGATATCCTAGTACGTCTAAAAAATTGACAAGTATATTTATATCGAACCAAATCATCAGTTGAAGTAATTTTGCCTTACTTTTCTTTCACGTGTTATTCTTTCAGATGCAGAGATTGTTTGGTGTCAAGAAGAGCCAATGAACATGGGAGCATTCAGCTATATCGCACCTCGTCTTGGCACTGCAATGAAATCCGTGGGTAGAGGTAATGTCGACAACATCAAATATGTTGGACGTGCTCCTTCTGCAGCCACTGCTACTGGCTTCTCTGAAGTTCACAAGAAAGAACAAAATGAAATTATACAGAAGTCCGTACAGCCTGATCCACTCCCATAAATAATAAGGTTACTTAAGCGGTTGTAATATTTGAACTGACAAGTCTTGCAAGAATAAAGCTACTGTCTGAGATCAATGTTATCATTGATGATCAAATTTTGATGACTCGCAATGTGTTTAGTTGGAATTAGAGGTTTGTTATACAACAAGTCCCCTGGTCAATGTTTTGATGTCACACGAAATACAGGCCTACGACAGGAGGAACTTATTCGTTTTTTTGTGAAAAATGTTTTTATTGCAAGACTTGGCTCTATGTTTTGGTTACAAATTGGGGTGTGCTTATGATATACTAGTAACTCTTTACTGTTGATATATGTAACTGATTCATAAATTTTATTGAAATAAGTATGTTATTTGGTATTGAAAACATAGCAATAATGTAGCAAGTATGTGTCCATGTGAAGAGTTTTACTCCAATAAATTTTGTTGGTACTGTGTTTAAAATTATATTGTTGTATCTCATTTTTATAGATATTATGCATATGCAATAAAAAAATAGTGTGTTATTATTTATTTTTACGTATATAATATGGTTGCATATCAAGTCAAAGAATTTTAATTTTGCAAGCATGATAACATTTATATATAAGTATAAATTATTTTTCAATAAACCAAAATCTCTTTTAACACAATTATTATTACAGTATTATTTTTGTATCATCTTTTGCAAGGAAAAAATAGGAAAATTTACAATGAAAATATCACATTTGTAATAAATACTCCATATTTTCTTAATATGTATAAAAGTCTACCCAAGCCAAGCCTATTTTAATGGTACGAAAAAGTGTATGTATACATTGTGTTTACACATGTTCAATAACAGAATAGATAAACATAGCCCAAATGATTTCACTCACAACACACAAATCAACAAAATTTCCCAACTCCTGTTATGCTCTACAAATCAACCTACAACATCAGAATCATTGTCAGCATCATCCACCATTCCCGTCTCTGCCTCTTCGATTTGGCCTGCTTCCAAACCCACGTCTGTGTCGGAGCTCTGCTTCTGCTGTTCGTCAGTGGTCGGAGTTCCAGACTGAGAAACATCAGTCTCCATTGGGGCTGTTGAGGCTTCCGGCTCGTTTCTGCTTTCATCAACATCAGTCTCGGGTATCTGCTGTAAATGCCAAGTCAGGACACAGTGACAAAACCGCAAATAGATCAAGAATGAGGGCTGCTAATGATAAAAATGTCAAACCACTCGTTCGGTTCAATTAAAACTCGCTTGAGCTCAACTCAATTAATTATCAAACAAACTCGGCTTTGACTATACTAGATTTCAAATCCAATGGAGTCCCTAAACAAACGCATATATGCATTCAAAAGTCTGTTTAGCTCCTTATGATTAACTTGCTGACTGAGAAGTGAGAACTAATAACTACTGATTTAATTGTTAGTCTACCATTCATACACTGAAGTGATCGACAAGTTAAACCACGAATAAAGAATATTAGCAAGGGAAGAAATGAAAAAAATGTGTGTAAACGAACAATGGCATTATTTTTCTCGAGGATTTTCTTTTTAAAAAAAATTAGGTTTCTAACTTCGAATTCATGATTCTCGCAATCCATTTTGGCAAACAAGCATTTATTTCATGTCAAACTTCAAAAAATATTTCAGATACCTGAGATTCTTCCACTTGGTGTAGAGAACCTTTTGTTTCTTCTTTCTTTGCACGCTTGGACCGATCACCTGGTTTAGCTTGATATTTGGAGCGCACGTCGGCTGGCAAAAGTTCCAGGGGGACAACACCTTCAATACCATGCTCAGTGAACTGCAAATAAATTAATTAAACAAAATATTAAATGATATTTTTATTTTGCTATACAACTTCTAATAGATACTCATATTAGGACACAAAGAGGCATACTCTAGAAAAGCCCTCCAAATCTTGCCGAGCTGAGAACCTTAAACCTTTCCAGCAATACACCTGTACCAGCATTTGCAACATGACGATAAAGTCAATGGAAGAAATTGAGTAGCACTATAGGTTATAGGCAAAATTAAAATCTCAGTTTGATAATAGTACAACTTCATAAAACTAATGCAGAAGAAGATCTAACTGAGAAAGAATCATAGTAGAAGGAAACGACAAATGTAATACTGACTCGATTATTTTTGTGATGATACTCTTCTTCTATTCCAGCAGCTTCGTCCATCTGTTATTTCCAAAGGAAAATAATTTGCTTTAGATCGCTGATTGGCGTGATTATTTACAAATTCTTTTTTCTGGCAAATTGAATCAGAAAGCAAACAAAATACAACTACACCGATCAGTACAATATAAAAAGAGGTTATGAGCTCACATCTTCAGCCAATGGCTTCCAGTAATCCATGATGGCAGGCGTGCGAACACGTTGAGGATCTGTTAAAGCATTCTGAAAAAAAAAAAAAAGAATTGAACAATTACAGAGTTTGCGAGCATAGTATGTAACAAAATTTAGCAACTGAAAGTAAGTGCCATACATGGTAAAAAGGGAATCTAAAAAAAATAAAGTTATAGGTCACTGCTAAGGATTATGTTCTGTTACTACATAACCGTAGAGTATACCTTAAAATATTGGAGAGAGTTTTTCTTATTACAGTTCAGCAGTTAAAGAAAAACATATTTCTTCATATACCATTTCAGAAAGAAATGAGGTTAAACATTATTTTCCTGAAATGTAAATGTAATTAGACTGTGTTTGGAGAACATTTTTTTCTTATTGACTTGTGGTTTTGACTGAACGATATACTAATCTTTATTGCAAGGAATACTAATCAATCAAGTCATATTCTTATGCTCATGATCCGACAACCGATCCTGCAAGATAAATGAATATAAGAGCTCTCTTGTAACTATTAGATAAATTTAAAGATATCACTTATTTTCATCTCAGTTGTGAAGTCGAAGTTTTGCACTATAAACAGCTTAGGATCTAGCGTATAAGATCTTGACTGGTAATCAATGATCATCAAATTAGACATCAATTCACCTTAAAATAGTAACAAGATGCTGGTCTATTGATCAAATATTGGTGTTGAGTATCCTTTCAAGGATGTACCGTTTGAGTTATTGAAAATGCAGCAAATAATTGAAATTATTTAAAAATATATGCAAGAGCAATTGGTGTCTAAAGGATTATCCATCTTGACTTGGCAAATAAAACAACTGGAAAAATCAATAAATATTTTTTTTTTAAAGGACAAAAGCACAAAGTGCGAGAAGTGTACCGGATTCTGATCAGACCATTTCCACAACTGAGAAAGTTCTTTATTTCCCATTCTCCATCGAGGCCGACTACCCACAAAGATAAAGAGAGAGGAAAAGGAATATATCTCAGTAACATATATGTGAAAAGGGACAACAACATTGATATGCATCAGATCCTAAAAATTACCACTTGTGTGTATATATATGTATGCATGTGTATAATTATATATATGTGTATTTATCCTTCTTATTTAGATTAAACCCCCTTGTGGTTTGTAAATGTTGAGTGAAATCCCCTCGTGGTTTAGAAATTGCACGAACCTCTCCCCCACCCCCAGGGTTTATTAAATTAAGTGAATTCTCCTTTTTTTTCAGAAACGAGTTAACGATTTTATCTATTTTTTCTATTTCACATTATAGTCTCAAAACTTCAATATTTGAGAAAAATTGATACAGGAAATAGGTAAAACTAGTAACTCATTTTTTTAAAAAGGGAAAGTTTGCTTAATTTAATAAACCATATGAGGGTTTCGTGCAATTTTCAAACCACGAGGGATTTTCCTGCAACATTTTCAACCACGAGGGGGTTTCGTGCAATTAACCGTAGATTTATGTGTGTGTATGTGTATAATTATATCACGGAGTACTATGTATGTGTTGATCTCTGTTAGTTAGACTTAAAACACCATTCATATGCATCAAATGTTAATTTTGTATATAACATCAGTTGATTACCGTTTTCTGCCACCATCTTGAACTAGCTTTTTTTCTGTTGGTGGTTTTTCAAATGGAGGGCAACCGTCACGCTTCCACCAAACCTGGAAAAGGAGGAAGATGATAAATATAAGTACAAACAAAGAGGCAAATTACACAAGTGCACAATGCACACAAAGAAAGATGCAACATTTTATACTTACCCAATTCCTCTCACGCTCCAATATATGCTCAATGCTACGGAGAAATTCTTTTCCTCTAGGAGGGGTCATCTCTAAAAGCTTCTTCACCCGTTCTTCACAAGATTTTATCTCTTCCTTCTAGATTTCACAAATGGTAAAGAAATTATTCCGAATTCAGGGCACAAAATAAAAGCATTCTAATAGTAAGAAAAACTATGCATTATATTTCAGGCTGCAAGAAGTAAAACTCTTTGTGTTTTGACATCTTCAACTGACAAATGAAACAGCAAAAAAAACACTAACGCATTATTTTTTTCATTTATTATTAGTTACAGTATTTTTTTCTAAGATGAATATATTTCCACCTTGGACTTTGCGGAAAAATCAAAATGTGTCTAGATTAGTGAATACTGACGTTGTCTGTTGACAACATAATGTTGTGTTTGACCATTCATTTCCAAAGGGCATTTCCCCATTTTGTACTATTTGAAGTCCTAAAATTGCATCCCCCCACCCCCCAAATTGCTATTAAGTGGAAGTGTAAAATGACCTTTTTTTCAAAAAAACTGAGTGTAACAGCTTTTGAAAAACAAAACAAAAAGTGTTTCTACACAATTCAATCGAATTTGTAAACAACCCCTGAGTGAATTCAGAATCTCCACCCATTTGAGTCTAATTCCTAGGATACAGTTCTTTAAACAGCATTTTGTTTTGAAGCTACACAATCTTAAGTTTCTTCCATTTAAATGTGTTGGTGAATTTTGAACCTCAAAATCTGTAGATAAGGAAATCTAAACACTGGCAAGAAAGGGGCAGAAAACTTAGAAGGGAAATTAGAACAAGGCTCAAAATATAAAACTAACCATTGTATCTGACGGCAAGTCTTTGTCATTTTTCCCAGGTGACTGCCGGAATAATTAAGATATTAAAGTATTTTGTGAAAATAAAAATATTGTACATAAAGAAAAATTAGAAATTAACTGAAAACAGAAAAGGATGCTTTCACTGATACAGTAACTAGTTCAATATATCATCAAATAAATGAGCATATAACCAAATAGAAAAGGAAAAGATAGGAGTACCTTTAAATAATCGAACAATATAAGGCACTGAACATAAATATGTCGTCGGAAGCTTGGATCTTTTAACTGTGACAAGTTGACAAAAAAAGAGAGAAAAAACTCGGAATCAAGATGAATTAAGCCTGTTGTTATACCAAAAGAAGTTATTTTCCAACATTCCTACCTCCAGACCCATTAAATTGCTGCTTGTAAGATATTTAATACTGAAGTTCGATGCCTCGTCCTCAAGGTTTATAGCATTACCCCCTTCATCACTCAAAGGCTGAGCCTCAAATGTATTCAGAACTACCTAAATACCCAATCAGTGAAGAATGATGATTGTGTCCCTGGATGTCCACAAAAAACTCAAGAAGCGAAACTTTACCGTCAAGTTGGAAGTAAATTTATGCCACTTAGTAAGAGCGGGAGTTAGTGAAGCAGGATTGGAAAAGGATTCCTGAATATCAAACAAAAGCCAGATATCAACAGACCAACACCACAAATAATTCATATTGTTTACTTTTTAATCATTTTAACTTTGTATAAACATTATCTCCTTATGTGCAAGAGCACAATAGGTCCATTATTAACCACTATTTGTGTAAACTAATAATCAAGTGTGTTCTTTCCCCTCAATTTGCCATTTGTAAAGAATATATTCTTCATAGAAAATATAGATAAATATAAAATGATTTTTATTGTCAGACTGGGTAGAGAACTTAAAATACAGTGATAAAATTATTTTTATTGTCGGATTTCCTCACTGCTACCAACCTGTAAACTCCAAAAGGTTTTGTAAAAGTTGAAATCAATAGAACTACCTGAAAGAAAACAAGTAAATTATATAAGTTGAAAATAGAGTTAAATGAATTTGGTAATAGCACAAGGACAGAATAAGAGAGTCAAAGAAATACTATCGGAAGCTTCTCTCTCATATTTTGTCTCATTTGACGTATTAAAAACTCCTTTGATATTGACAGCTGCCAGAAAGGCACAGAAGACACGGTAAGTTCTTGTAGTGAAGATAAAAGAGAACTGGATCCCTGTCTATTGATAGAAAGTGATTACCTGAACGCTCTGATAATGGGAAAAAATGAGCAAGAAACATAATAATTCGTCCGCAAAACACGACATCATTTGCCTGCAATCCCCAAATTATAAGCACATACAAGCATTTAAAAAATTCAGTAGTTATGTAATCTAGTAGACCCTTTTTTATATATAACTCTCAATGGTCATTCTAAAGATTCGACCTTTGACAAACGACGAAGCAGCTGATTGCATGTTCTCAGCATCACAAGCTTCCCTCTGGCAAAAAGCTCTGGCTATGTAAAACATGAGAATAAAATACTTTAAATTCTGATATTGAACAGTCGACAAATCTAAAAAAAGATGTAAAATGTGTCTAAAATGCAAATGCATGAAACGGAAAACATATTAGACCAGACCAGTACAGTACTACCACAAAGAAAGAATAATGATGCATACCTTGCCAAGAATGTCTTGTTTACTCTCAATATACCCAAAGATATCTTTACAGTTTCTCATTGTGGACATTTCTGTCAAATCTTCCAAAAGCTGGAAAATCATACCACCTTCAATATGTTCTTTCTCACAGAGGTATAACACAATATCTGCCGGACAGAAAACAATAACATGGGAGAGAGAGTGGTCAAATACGTTGACTACCTTAAGGTATAAAACATTTTTAGAAGCAAAAGTTGGTATATTATGCACTCACCGAGAAGACGGGGAATTTGACCAGGACGTGTATTCCCATCATCTATCGATTGACCATACTGCATAATTTCCTCACCTGACTCAACTGCAGCGGACTGCAAAGCATGTAAAAATTTAAAATGAAATAATTATTAACACATCGGTATGTAAATTTTCCTGAACCTGAAGTAAACCAAGTAAAGTTTCCCTGACATATCAGTTAAGTTTTTAGCATTTATAGGACAACAACACTTAAGAGTTCCAACATAGAGCTCAAGATAAAATAAAGAATTGTAAACCTTCATACTGGCAGCTGTTGTTCTTGATAAGTTTTATCAACATTAATGTTTTTTTTCCACCAAAATCGACACCAAATAGTAACCCTAGTCATGTTATTTGATCACAATCACTCTCCACACTAATGTCTAGAACTACAAGTATATGATATAGATAGTAGCACAGCTTTACCACAAGCTCCTGAAGCAAAGTCCTCAGAATATTTTCCAACAACTGATTTTCATCTTGAACGAGTTTCACCTGCTTCTGCAAAAGACAAATTATAAAAATCCATTCAGAAAAGGCCACAAAAACAACTTAGCATAAATTCCTTACCTCCTCCACAAAATTAAAATTTATAAATATATACACAGCAAACCTGGGGTTTAATAGCTTGTTGCACAGTTTGAAGAGCGAAATCTTGAGGCGAGCCCGGATGCAGAATTGCTTCCCTGAATAAATCCTGGTAAGATTTACACAAATTTAAATCTAACCCAGAAAAATACATAAATTGAAGCTTTGATTAACTCAATCATCACCATTTCCTGAAGTTTATAAATCTTGAAAGCATACCATTCTCAGTAGTTATTTTTCTTGCGCTAACGAGCAGTAGAGCCGTAGAGGGAGGGGGTGTCGCCGTGTTGGGAGCGATGGGTTTATATATATATTCATGAACCTTTTATTGAAAATTTTAAACATCCTTTCAATTTTTTATTTTATTTTTTTTTTTTTGAAACAAACTCCATTTTATTTTGATATAAGTAAATTGACTAAGAATTTTTTTTTATTAAACCAATGGTGTTATTTTGCGATCATAATTGTGGTCGATGTATGTCTAAATTATTGGTGAATTTTTTTTTTTTTTTTTAAATTAAGTGTTGTTCGATCGGTTCGGCCGAAAGGTTGTATTACCTACATGAACTTCTGGCACAATTGTGTTATGCATGAACTTGCGGCCGAACGAATGTATCACAGTGCATGAATTTTCAGTCGAACGGATGTGTAGGTCATGAACTTAGCTTTGCGTACGACTGAATGAGTCGTGCACTTAGCTTTGTATATGCCCATATCTATAAGCCATAAATTTTTCAGTGCGTAAATTACTTGTTCAACATCAAAATCTCAATTTTTGTATGCAATTGAAACACAACATATTCTTCAATGGTTTGGATACCACTAAAATCGTCTTAAATGATATGAACATTACATAATTTAAACCTACACATTAGCCCTAAAAATGTAGGAATTAAAATTATCCTAAAAATGTAGGAATTAAAATTATTTAAAGGAAGGGAAGGAGAGACAATGTATTGAAGAACAACAAAAATCTAGCAAAAACCATGTAATACAAATGATTTTAAAAATTATCTTATAATTGTAACATTATACTCTTTCAATTCTACAATATTTGTCTATTATTTCACTATCTAAACAATTCGTCCCATAAAAAACAACAATTAAAAAACATACATTACATATTTAATCATATGCTCACAATAACACTTGGAATTAAAAGTGTGTTATCACATGAATAAACATGTATTGTTACATTCAAAAAAAGTGATACTGCACATTAGAACACTAGGCATTGCAAAACACATGTACACAATAACACTCAGAACTAACAAAATGAGTTAGTATTATATTACATACTCTTTGTCACTGCATGAACAATGTTGCATTGACAAGTATGTGTCACATAATAGTTAAAAAGGTGTTATAGTGTAATACATAGCGAGGTATTAAAAAAAATCACATAGTATCACTTCGAACTAAAAAATGTATTACTCCGTACTACATAAATAAAATGTGATGCTACATTAAAAAAATCGTGAGACTACATGAATAATAAAAAAGCACCACCACTAAACTAGAAAAATATATTACAATATAACCTTAACAAAATATGTGTTGTTACGTGTAAACAAATGTGATACTACTAGAGAAAAAAAAAACACATCAACACTACACTAGTGAAACGTGATTGAACATTAATGTTAAAACATAAACTTACGGAGCTTTGATATACACAAATGGATGAACGAGGCACCAAATTTACAGACCTAAAGTTATTAATAAGTGACTCGTTCCTTAAATCAACATAAATCAATCAGATTTTGACGTGAATTACTAGATCGCGAATGCAAAATGAGCGATAGAACCATCATTTCACGAATAACTGAACATCGATAAATAATAAGAAAACAAAATGTGAAATTAAAGAGATCATGGAAGAGATAAACTGAAAACTCTTTCAAAATTAAATTGTGTTACATGAACCTAAGTAATTCCATACTGTCAAATATTGTAAAGTATATTTGTTGATGTATATTTATCATATTCGAATCAACTCGATTCGAAACTCTGAGAAGAAATAATTGTCCTTGAGAGGTACTTCACTAGCACTAATCAGTATTGATATATTTTGATTTCATCTTGGTCACGTGTCAAAAATTTTCTTAAATAAATAGATTTGTTCAAAAACAATTTTCACGTCTCATTACTTTTTTACTTATCATATATTGTAAATCGTTATCGTAATTGTATCATTGCAAGTAGCTAACACAAATGGATTCGTGGCGCAATGGTAGCGCGTCTGACTCCAGATCAGAAGGTTGCGTTGTTCGATTCACGTCGAGTTCAATTTTTGTTTTCCTCTTTTTTTTTTTTCCCTCTTAACCCTCTGTGATCATTGATTTCATACAAGTCTTGTTGGTTTAACATATATCTATCAAACAAGCTTGAATATAAATTTATGTTACGGTACAGTCTTGAAGCTTGACTTGAACTCAATAAGTAAAAAAGATAAAATTAGTGTAAAAATGTCAAACTACTCGAGATCGACTCGATTAAAGCTCGTTCAAGCTCAACTCGATTAATTATCAAATAAGCTCAAACAATAATTTTAAAGTTGGGTAATATTTTAAACAAGCTTGAACTACTCTGTGTTCTGTTCGACTCATTTACAACTCTATTATTAATTATTTTTTTAACTTTATTAAAGTCATAAAGAAAATGTACAATTGTGTAAGAAAAGTAATGACATAAAAAATAAATAAGTGAAAAATTTGTTAGTGTGAAAACTAATATGAAAAAAAAAAAAGTATAAACAGATAAAGTAAATAATAACTTGAATGATTTATTAAAAGTATACACATTTTTCACTCACCCAAAATTTAAACATACTCAATAATTTAATATAATAAAGTATCAATTCATAGATCATGACCCCAAGTGCCCGGCCAACACATAAGTAATTACTGTGATTCACATTTTTTGTCAACAACACATCAATTAAAATACCATAAGCAACAAAACACAAATCTTGAAGAATGTGATTCACAATCTAATTAAGTAATAATAATACATCAATTCAAATACTATCAATAATAAAAATTCAATTGAAATATACATTTCATGCTTAATAACATGAACTTATCTAATCATCCAATTCAATTCGCACACCAAATTTACACGTCTGTTAATTTTTATATTTTTATTATTTATGAAATCGTTAATGAAATCAGAGAGGTGATGCATATTCGATGCTCCACGTGTTATTATTTAAAGTCGGCACTTTAATCCTAGCCCTGCATATTCATATTTCATCTAAACCACTAATAATAATATCACAAATATCCAAAGAATGGGGGTCCTTTTCTCACTTTGTTTCTTGGAAGTATATGTGTTACCCATGACTTTTGTTTTACAATTTTAATTTAATTGAATTGAATACTTTCATATTCAGTTCAACATAAGTCACACTTTAACCAAATTACGATAAATTAAATATTAATTTATTTTTTTATACCTACCAAATTATAGATAAAAAACTTGTACAAACATAATTTGTTGATATTTCGAAATTCGAAACGAGTACCCCATGTATATAATTTTTTTTAGTAAAAAGCCACACAAAATTTGACTAGCATATGATTTTTAGATTACTACATGAATCATGATATACAACTTAATTAATGTAATTTACAGGACATTATACGAAAACATATACTCCCTCCGTCCCACAGGAATTTGCACACTTTCCATATATGGATGTCCCATACCAATTTGCACACTCCATAAAAGGAAATATCTTCACAACCCCCACCCTTGAAATATACTCATATTTACCCATATGCCATTACTTTTCCACACTCAATCTACTTTTTACTTTACTTTATTCATAAAAGTTTACAAAACTACCCCTCAAAACATCAATCATTACACCTTTTCTTACACATTTCTTAAAATGTGTGTCGGTCAAAGGGTGCAAGTTCCTCCGGGACGGAGGGAGTATATCTTATTAAGTAAGAGAGTGTAAAATGTTGATGAGTAATTTCATAATTTTTTTATATACATTATGAAGTAAATATATTGGTTGTACCCTAAATCCTCACCGACGAACACTCATTTTTTGTTTACAGCTTATATGACATTGTCACGTCTATATTTTTTTAATATTCTTTTAATTTAATTTTAACTCTATCAAATATTAGATCATGTTTCATGTAAATAGAAATAAAATTAGATGAATTCCCGTGAATTATGCGGGATATTCGTAAAAATATTCTTTAATAATTTAAATAGTAGCATTCATATTTTTTACCATATATTAATAAAATTTGATATGAAATATATACAAAATAATCTTAGTTTATTGATTACGATGCATATTTAATTTTTAAAATTAGGTAGCTTACTAGCTTATTAAAAACTTGGTTCATATTTCCTTAAATATACTAGTATTTTTTTAGGTAAAAAGAATATTAAAGAAATATAGTTTAAATAACATTTAGTTGATCTTAATTTGATTTTGGACATAACTTTCCACTTTGATACCAATTAGTTTTTTTTTTTTTTTTTTAAGTCTCGGGTATTCGGTCTAAGGCCGACTAATTCCGGGGAACCAATCCCACCGTCCACTTGCGGGGTCCCGCTTAAAAGCCAGCCCACTTGCGGGAGTCCCGTTTAAAAGTCAGAGTTTTGCGCTCTGTATGGACATGACCCCATATAAAGTATTTACACCTTAGAAGTTTCGAACTTGAGATTTAGAGAGGACATACTTTTAAGTTCCAAATCTACACCACTAGGCCAATTCCTTAGGGTTATTCCTAACAAATAGTTAACCATTAACATACACATCAACATTTTAAAAACACTTATCCTTCCATACGACAAATCATTAAATTTAACCACGTCTTGATATATGATAAACTTAACTTCTTATTAGTACTCTCTGTTTTTTTAATATATGATATTGTCATAAAATTTATTAGAATTAAAAAAACGTATGTATTAACAAATATATCCTTAAATATTAAAGTAAAAAAGTAAACATATTCATATATATATATGATAAGTTTATATAGAGAAAAGATTTATTTTGAGAGAAGATTAATTAATAAAAATAGATTAGACATTAAGAGATTTTCTAAAGTTAAATGAAGGATATAATTGAAATAAACATTACAACAAATAATAAAACATCATTTATTTAATTATGTATAAAAGAAAAATGTTAAAACATTATTTATTAAACAATGAAAGAGAGTATATAAGAGGATGAGGATTTTTCTATTCAACAAACCCAAACAACCAGAAGCACAAAATATGAACAGATCATCATCTGACATTAATCTTTTATTCATATACCAGGATTCACTAAATAATAAATTGCGTGATCTTTACCCTATTAAATATTAGATCGTATTTTTATGTATGAGTTTAAAAAATAATGAGGTGAATTTTATGAAGATTTTTTGCGAGTTTAAAACGTCTAAATAAGGAAAACTGTTCTCTTAATAAATGATAAAAATATTGTAAATAAAATAAAGCACTCTTTTAACAAACTCAAATTAATTACTCCCTCCGTCAATGGTAAAGTTTTTCACAAACTCCACCCTTATAATACCCATTTGCCATTACTTTTTCACACCGTTAAACACACTAACTCACCATATTAAACCTAAATCAAATTATTTAATTAACCCAGCCCATTTAAATTAACCTAACCAATCCATCATTTAACCTAACCAATCCATCATTTAACCATTCCACTGTTCTAGCTAGGGGTGAGCATCATTCGGTTTTTAACCGAAAACCGGACCGAATCGAATTAATTTCGGTTCGATTTTCGGTTGTTGTTTTTTAAAAATTCGGTATTCGGTTCCGATTATAACCGAAATAAAATCGATTAACCGAAACCGACCGAATAAGGGCCCATATATAAATTGGCGTAAACCCTAATTAATTACTTTCTGTCTTTATCCTTCCCATTCGGCCACTCCAGCCCCCAAAATACCAAAAAAATCCCCCAAATTTTCAATTCCTCTCCACCAAGCCCACCTCCGCCGCTGAACGTCGGTGACCGCCGCTGACCCAAGCACACCTCCACCCCTCCTCTCCGTTTTCTCCAGTCCCCACAGCCACGAGTCCACGACACCTGCGAGGCGACCAGTCCCCGCCCCACAGCGCCTGCGACCGCGACCCCACGACGCCTGACCCCACGGCGCCGGCGACCTCAACCCACGGCGACCAGCAACCAGTTTCCATTCGTAACCCACGGCGCCGGCGACCTCACCCCACGGCGACCAGCAACCAGTTTCCATTCGTAAGTTTAGATTGTTAAATTTTTAATTGTGGGCTGATATTATGTTTATTTTCACAATTTAATAATTTTAATTTTTTTGATTCAAGTAGAGTGGATGGAAGCAGTAATTTTCGTATTTTTTTTTCTCCAGATTTTTCGGGTTTTCGGTTATAGCCGAAACCGAACCGAAAAATTCGGTTTAGGGTTAATTCTAGCCTCTCTCACTTTTTTCGGCTTCATCCCCATCAAGCATTCAAGCGTGTAATTTCACGACGTCTCTCTGTAAAAATCCTAATCGTCTCTCATTCATCCTGCTTCGAGTGGATCAATCGCCTCTCTCGAACAAGTTATTTGTTCACCTTTCCCTCTCTCTCAAAGTGGATCGATTTTCTCTGGTTCGATTTTGACGGGTTCATTTTTTGTTCAAACAAATCAATTTTTCGATGCGAGACTTAACGAAAGTACGAATTTTATGTTTCCATTTGGTGAAATAGGGGTTCGTGTTTGATTTTAGTTCGATTTTGCTTCGATTTGGTGAAATAGAGCTGCATGTTCGATTTTTGGTTCGATTTTTCTTCGTTTCGGTGAAATAGAGTGTTAATTTGTGGGTGTACACTATTGTTTGTTCGATTTGTGAATGTACACTGTTTTTGTGGGAGTTACTTTCTGAAATTTGTGGGAGTTAATTTCTGAAATTTCATAATATGATGTTTTTAGTGTTTGTATTATAAACAAATTTGATGTTCACCTGTTTTTAGTATTGCAATGTTTTTGTTAGGAAAAGGGTTTATATTTATGTTGATTTTAGTTAAAATCTCTCTTTCTGTCGATTTCTATTATGAAAAAATTTGATGTTCCCCTGTTTTTTTAGTATTGCAATACTGTTTTTGGATTGATTTGCAGTCAAGAGAGAAGTATACTATTATGATAAATGAATTGCAGCTAATTTCTGTGAACCACGGTTACTTAATCTGTGGGTAGGTTTGAATTAAACCTCAAACTAATCCATTCATTAACTTTACATGATTGTACCACAATACCCCTAGTCAATTAGTCAAAAAGTGGTTTTTCTTATTTGGTGTGCACAAAACTTGGTGCAAACAAACCTGGGACAGAGGGAGTAATTATTACACAAAGGAGGCAGAAAATGTGATTGTTGTGTTCAATTGTTAGGTGTAAGTATAATGCTTTTAGCGTGGCATGCCTCACTTTTGGAATTTGGACCTTTCCGACTTGAATGCACTCTGCAGTCTTGACTACGTTGGGAGCACTGTCATTTGCATCTGTCATGGCCAGTTGGCTATCCTAATAATTTTATATCTTTTGATTGGGTTTAATAATTTACCAATTCATTTCAGCTAGGTATAAACTATATAATTCGACTGCTCTTTTTCCAGTGTCACTGTAATGGGTTTGAGCAAAACTGAAGTAAATTTGAGAAGGTTACTGGCAACAGCTCCTCAACAACAAAATAAAGCAAAGCTTGTTCATGTATGTTCTAGTCCTCTCAAGTTAGTTGTCATTCATATTCCAATATATTATATGCTGTACGTATAATTATACATATTGTACAACAACATGACTCTTGCATCGTCTTGTAATTTTATATCCACTTGTTTTTGAGTTTCTACATGTCTGAGTAAGTTTGAATTTTTGTAGTTAGTGGATGATGAGAAATTGGTCTTTTGTATGGTAATTATTTAGTATGTTACCACTCTAAGAGAGCAACTGGAGCAACTGGCTGAAGAGAGGAGTCCTGAAGGTTTGCCCAGGTTCGTCTAATTCATGCACATTATCTTACTCCTGCACTTGCTTTTGTTACCATGTATGCAAAATTAGTGACTTAACTTGATTTTTTGTGTTCGATATATATATATTTTTTTAACATCGTATAATGTGATAAGTATCCCGTTCTTACTGCTTTTTGGTTGCATATGTTCTCCTTCAGCTAAACATTGGATCACTGCTTAGGCATGTTATGTTATGTTTTGTGAACTCCATAAAGAGCCATTTCTGAAACCTATTTCATATAGTGGTTAATATTCAAAGAAAATTTAAAAATAATAAAGAAACATTTTAATAGAAAGTTCAAAGTTGTTAGAGCTCCCATTAGTTTTATAATGAAATATCAACCTGTTACACACATTCGTTGTTTGTGAATTGTGATTATAAGAATTGAATGGCCATTTGAAATAAAGACCTTTAAGATAACATCATCTTAATGTTGTGTATTGATTTCTTTAATGAAGTGCCTAGCCCCTCGGGCCTCACAAGCAACTGGAGAAAAGTGTTTGTCTTTTATCTTTTATACTAACTTATTTCTATGAAATCCATCTGATTAGGTGGGTCGAATAACCCCCCCCCCCCCACCCACCCCCCACAAGCATGTTACACTTCCTATATAAGAGCTCATTCTCAACTTCTAATTGCTATCATGCATTCGCTTTTGTTTGCTACATTTTGCTTTTCTCCTTCTGTACTTAAATCTTAAAATATATATATAGACACAATCCACAGGTTCTAATATTACTTTCTTCCAATTATGCCACTACAGGGTTTCAAAAGCTCACTTAAATGAATATTCAGAGAAAATTGAAGCTATAGCAGCCAAATTAGATGTTGCTGAGGTGTGTTGGTAGTTTTTTTTGACTTCCTTGCTTGTTAAATTTTAGTTTGTTCCATCATTTGAATAGGGGAATACAAACAAATTTTAATACTTCTCTGTAGTATTACCTGAAATTGATAAAACTTCCACGGAAAGCAGAGCATTCACTCTGTTGTGAAAATGATCTGTAAACTTTTTAGTTAATTTGACTTCTCAGCTAGTATATTTAAATGAACATTTGGACTGGAATATGTATGTGGTCCTCAAAGCTCTTCTATATTAGAAACACAAATGGATATTATCATGGGGGCTTCTGGATGATATATTTTTGTTTCTCTCGTTTCTAGTTAACCTTCTGGTTGATATATTTATGTTTCTTACTCTTTGCTTTCTCTATCTTTTGACGTGATCAATTTGTTTCTAATGTCAAAGCTTATGCTTTGATAAATTTAAATGAATTTTTTAGTCTTTTCATAATGTCTATTGTCATTTTGTCATTGATATTACCAAATTTTCTACAAATTAGTGGTGCATAAAATGCACAAAATATTTCTGCTGCTGTGGTAGTTACATGATTGCCTCCTTGAGTTAAACACTACTACCTCCGTTCTGCAATAATTGTCTCTTTAGAGTCTAATTTTGTTTCTAATTTTTGTCCTTTTAACTATTTTCCCCTCACCTCTTCCCAATTTACCCCCACTTAAAAGAACTCTTAGTATTTCTTAATTAAGGATATTTTTATTCTTCATCTCGTACTTTTATCTTATCAATGATCTCCCCTATCTTTCATATACCATAACTTACTCTGTTCTTTAATTGATTGAGGGTAAATTGTCTAAATGTTATGTTCCTTAATTTTATTTTTAATCTGTAAAAAAGACACTAGTTGCGAAACGGGGTAGTAGTAAGTAAGCACAGGCTGAACAGGCTCCACATTTTTAACTGATCATGTTTTTTTTTTTCCAAATCTATTACATGTTAATCATCTCTCTAACATAACGTCACCTTTTTCCTTGGCAAATTCCAGTCTAGTACTCAACTTTCTGAGGAGCCTTCGTTTGAGGCTAAGATTAGGGAGTCATCCCCGTCTACATCTGAGGGAGAAAGTATTCACTCCCCTAGAGGGCTGAGAAGGAGACTTTTGTATGTCAAATGACAGTTTGGTACACTCTATTAAATATGTCACCTATAACTTTCCAAAATTGACTTCTGGTTGATGCAGGCGCCTGTCTGAAGGTAAACCCCCCAGCAATGTTGAGGATAGAGATACTACAAAGTCTGTCAAATTGGACACTGCAGCACAGGTTCATATTGAGAAACACAGGTATTGTTATTTCACTATTTCAGGATAATATCATTTTCGGGCCCTAGAGTTTACTTTTTTCCAGTTCTGGCCACCCTCTTTCACTCACTATCAAACTTGGTCCTGGAATTACACTTTAACTCCCACATTTGGTCCCATCATTAGTTGATCGCCAGAATATTTGTGGGGGTGCTAAATGTAATTATTCTTGGGATGCTAAATGTAGTAATTAATAATTTTCATATAGTTACATTTAACACCTCCAAATAATTGATTCTGTCAGTCAACGGACATTCAACTAACCGTGGGATTTAATGTGAGAGTAAAAGTATACTTCGAGTATCAAATTTCTTAGTGAGTGAAAGAGGGGTAGCAACACTGGAAAAAAGTAAACTTTAGAGGGGACCAAAAATTGATATAATCTCCACTATTTCTGTTGTTGATGGGATTTACAAGATTCAAATGTAGCTGCTGTTAAGTGATTTGGGATGAGCTTATTTTAGCTAGTTATTATTTCGTATCTTATATTTTTACTTGCATGAACTTGTATTTGATTAGAACATGAAGAAGATAAAATCCAGTTTGTAAGATGTTTTGAGTGTGTAAGATGTTGTCCCATTTAAAAAATAAGGCTTCCATGGAACTTTTGAGATGTTAGAAATTACAATTTGGTAATAGAAACTATCACAGTTAGAGGAGTACACTATCTTATGTTATAAGTTCAAAGTGAATAAATGTCCGATAGTCCATTGATTAGTTAACATATACCCCTAAGTCATTTCCTTGCTTCTTCAAAGATTATAATATCCCAACACTATATTATGGGAGTTTTTGAGCTCCTTGTTTTCCTTCCACTACTTTTTTCTTTTTGAAAAAGGCAAACATTTCAAGAGACCTTTTGAGCTTAACAATTCATAAAATGTTTTAAAGAGCTTATAAATTCTTTCAAAACACCCATCAAGTTAGATGACTCTAGAGAAATGGTACATAAATGATGAGTTATGTTAGTGTTTTGTGGCTGAAAAACAAGTGTGAAAGAGTTCTTTATTCTATAAAAGTGGTGCAAGTTAATCCTGTCTCTGGGTTTAATATGCTACCTTACTGAATTGAACATCTGATCTGCAGAAAGCTTCAAGAAGATTTGACGGATGAAATGGTTGTTTTGGCAAGGCAACTCAAAGAGAGTAGTCTTATGATGAATCAATCCATTAAAAACACTGAGAAGGTGAGTGAAATGCTGTTTGTTTAAACTTTAGGTATTGAAAATTGCTTTGGGAGATAGTGTTCATCCCCTTTCTTTGCTCGATTGAAATTCATTACCGTACACTCTGTCTATGATACAAAAATTAGTAAGGGTCTGTGGGTTCTATACCCATTTTTATAACACAATGAAAATTACCCACTTGATAAGAAAACAAAATTTTACCCATTTTTAAGTCAAGCAACACAAAGATCCTTATTAGTTTATGACAAAAATAAATAAACAATATTAACCACTTGTCTCAGAGCTAATTCACTTGTCTTGGGAGCTAATGAGCTGCGAGATAAGTTGATTTCAAACATTGTAACTCCGAGATAGTATTCAAACATCAAGAGCTTCGAGATGATATGACACTGATTCATAATTTAAATACTATCTCGGAGCTCATGGCCTCCGAGACATAATTTATAATTTGAATACTCTTGGAGCTCATGACATCTGAGATGAAGATCAAGAACTCCGAGATGAGTAATCGCTACCCATTTTATTGCAGGAAGCAGGAACAAACTAGCTAGAGCCTCACATCCATAACACAAATTCCAAAAATTGAAAAATTGGAATTGAACCCAATCCTTTGTCTCGCTATAACAGGATGTAATTGAACCCAGTTTTTCCCAATCCTTTGTCTCAAAGAATTGAACCCGATCCTTTGAAAAAGAAGGAATTGAACCCAAATTCCAAAACTAAGCATACTGAAAAGAAATGCAGAAACATTGCTTCCACAATCCTTTCTGGGATTCTTGATAGGTTTCTTCCTGTAAAAGAAACTGTCCATGGCAGCAATTCATTCATGGGGTCCTACAATTCTTGGTGATCTCTCTTTGTTTTGTCTAAAGGAATGTATTGAGTGTATTAGAGGTATTTTAGGTTTTTTTGGGTAAAAAATTAGTAGTTTTTAAAAAAGTGGGTATAAAACCTTTTTTTTCTTTGTGGAAAGTGGTATTTCTCTTACATCCACAATACGCTAATGAAGCAGAAAACTTTATTTTCAATTCTAAGAAGTCGATATGAGATTGCTCTCGTCCCATATTTGTTGTATTGTGTCGTTGCTTTTGCTTTTGCTTTGTGTTTGTTGAGATTCAGTTTATACTTTATACTCTGTATAGGCTTTTTTATGCATCCAAGCATTCTTCTTATCCCTTCATTTTTTCATACACAAGTTGTCTTGTGTGCTCCTGTTTGAATTGTGAACTTGTGATTGCAGATACTTGATTCGACTGAGAAAGCTGTTGAACACAGCTTAGCAAGCACTGGGCATGCCAACACAAGGGCAATGGGGGTCTACTCCCAGAGTTTGAAGACGATGTGCTTCACATGGCTCTTCATCTTTGCAATGACTTGTGTATTCGTCATGGTCGTGCTGCTTATACGTGTTACTTAGGTTGGACTGTAATTGCTTTCTCAATTATAAAATTTTATACATTTATATTTCTTGTACAAATGAGCATAGGTGGAAAATGAGTGATTTTTTTTTTTGAATGAAAAAGTGATATTTATTCCACAATGCTGTTTAAGTTTATTTGATTTCATTTGCTAGTTTTTTTCTGAAGAAGAAGCTGTACAATGAGTAATACCTTGAGGTTTAATTGTTGAGTTTTCATGAGGTTGGACTGTTTAAGTTACCAATTACGAAAGTCTACAAGACAATGGAAAAAACAGCAATTTCGTTTACTTAATTATTCTTTTTTGGATATTTTGGCTTCTTATTAGATTTGATTTAGTTGGCGTGTTTAGTCAGCCCATTGCTATATTTGGGCATTCCATTGAGAGAAAATCCTTCATTTTCATATGAAAAGATACATTTTAAAAAAGAATTGAGTAATTAGTAGAACGTTGAGAGGTAATTTAGTAAACATTTATGTATGAAGTAAATTAATGAGTTGAATTATGTGTATGTATAGACTCAAAAGTAATACTAACATTTTATGAGTATTGGTGGAGTTTTATGAATGAATTTTCTTTTTTAAGAGTTTATTTTGGGGGGTGAGAGAGTATTACATTAGCATATTGACTCATAATTGATAACGATTTTATATTAATTACGAAATATAATTGAAGTGTTTATATTCTATAACATTAATATTAAAAATAAATAATAAACATGATATATAAATATCAACTAAATTATTATCAAATTATTACAACACATTTTTATTAAACTATTATTCACGTCGTTGAATATATATGTTCTTAAATTCACTTACTACTATTTTAAAATTTATCAACATAATTAACACTCCCTCTGTCCACTAGGTAATTAGGCTATTGTATGAATGTATGATACATAAAAATAAAGTACTTGAAAATAAATTTAGTGAAAATAAAATATAATTAATGGAGAGAGGAATATATTTTATACTTAAATATGGTTTAAAAACTATGAATATAAAAGTATTAAATAAAAAAAATTGAGAGATTGACGAGGTCAATAGAGTATGGGTATGACATTTCAAGTTTACACTACTCTATATCTAATGAAAATTAAAAGTAATTTATGGAGTATATTTTATGAGATCAAATCACGGGAGAAAATGAGAACAAAGTCTGTTACTTTTTCCTTTTATTTTACTGTACATTTCTTGTAAATTTTAGTGAATAATATTGAGGATTATTATTATTACTCCTATATAGAAGGGGATGCAACTACTCTACTTATGACACGTGGCACTGTCTCTAACTTATGACATATGCATGTCACAATGAAAAACATTTAAAAGTAATGCTACCAAGTTTTCACTGATGGAGCTTTCATGATGATTTAAATATCTACGGGATGGGCTATGTCATTACGGATGAATATGGAAGTATCATTATGGTGGGGGTATAGGATCGATCCCCAAGGTTCCATCCTCGGAGCAGGGGTGCAGAGACAATTACAGGATTATGGGTGTTCACAGATTTTATGGATATAGTTTCAACGATCCGGAAGTAAAACACATTCTTAGGCTATGAAGCAGACTTCTTAGACAACACATATGAGCGAAGGTGGAAGAATTTGTGGCGTGCGAGGTTGTACACATTTCGAGAACTCAAAATTAAGTAGCCCATAAGATAACATCTTTGATTTATCAATTGACTTCTCCTCATGATTGGAGTGGTGACGAAATTCCGAAATGGGTAATTGGTTAAATGTTTGTGACCATTACTTTTTTTGATTACAAGTTAAATACCCATCCCTTTTCCCCTCCCCATGACTCGAACCCAGGACCTATTCCCCTAGGTAGTGGTGCTCTAACCACTTGAGCTATCCCACTTTGTCGTTTGTGACCATTACTGGTCCCCTCAAAAAAAGATATAAACAAAAATATATTTGGGAGTTTTATTATTTTAATGGTAAATTTGTATATTTAGTTAATTATTTTAAAATAACTAAATAATTTTTAATATTTATTTTGTAGTTATAGATTTTTTTAATTACATAAGCTATTTTATTTTTTAAATAATTAATTAGGTAAATTAATTTATATTTAAGAATGAATTTATTTGCTTTTTTAATTTTTTCCTCATTTTTTATTTTTCTCAATTTTTTAAATTAAGTTACAAAATGTAAAATTACAAAAGGCCTGCTGCATTGGGAAAGAAAAAAAAATAGTCTTTTGTAAAAAACAAGAATGACATTTTCCCAGGTCCAAGCATACCCTTGATTTTTTTTAATTTTTCTCCACATCATTCGAAACATTTAACCTCATTGGGAACGATAATAATTAAATAAATAATTCGATTAAAAAAAATTAGGGTTCAGGGATGAAATTCTCCGTCGGGCCTACATAAGCTTTTTCACACTTACACTAAATGTTGAAAACCAAAAATAAAAATGCATCAGCTGGGAATCGAACCCGGGTCTGTACCGTGGCAGGGTACTATTCTACCACTGATGCTTTTTTGAAATATCATTGAAATCAATGTGTCATATATTCACCATTTACATGTTCTACCATTAATAATCTTTGATTTGATTTGTTTTTTTCCTACACTTGGGCTTCAATATTTTGTATAAATTTATTTGATAAAAATTTGTGTGAAACCATCCTACACGTCCTTATTTTTTTTTTTTTTCAAATTCTATGTGTTGTAAAAAAGTGATAATGTCTAAGTAAAAAATACATCACTTTTATTAAAAATATTATCACTTTTTATGTTCCACAAATTAAAATAGTGTAAAATAGTCTCACCAAAGGACCAAGACCATCTCAAATTTTTATTTTTGACATTTTCTCTTGTTGATAGACTAATTTTTTTTTTTTCATCTGGTTGTTCCTGTGTAAACCAATTTCATCATTCACCAGTTTTACAATTAATAGTATTACCTTTTAATAAACAACTAAGTAAGTCAATTATATTTTAAGTCATTTGGATCACAATTTACCCAACTAAATATTTGACTCAACTTAACTTTCAATCTTTCTCCAAAATTTAAACTTCCAAATAAAATCTGAATTACATATAAAATAACTTATATCATCATATTTCAAAGAAAAAACAAACACACCCAAATTTAGATAAAATAAAGTTTTTAGAGGGGAGAATACAAGATGAAGAAGTTAAATTAAATCTAGTATATGTGGTTTGATCTTCCTTCAACTGAAAGCACACACCCTAAGCTTGTGAGTTGATCCAAGTCAGTTGTGGGAATAATAATGGATATGTAAAAATGTTGAAATCCAACTTAATGTGAAGCAGCTTGTGGTGTCTGCATGAAAAGGTACTGGACAACAACACACCACCCAAATCAATATATATACACACAATTAAAAACATCCAACTTAAAAAAAAAAAAAATCAATTATCAGGTAGTAGTAGTTTAATTAAAAACGAGTGCTTATGCAATATTTTAACCCCGCCCGACTTTATTTTCAGGTTAATTGCACGAAACACCCTTGTGGTTGGGACATGTTGCATAGTTTAAAAATTGCATAAAACCCCCCTGTGGTTTATTTATATTGCATAAAGGGAATAAAATATTGTGCAGTATTAAGTAGAATAAGTGATGAAGAAATAATAATTCAGAGTTCAATGCCAAAATCTGAAGCCATATTGAGATTGGAGGAGGAAGGGTTTCATATCATGAATGTTTCTTGCTTTGAAACATTTGAAGGCAGGCTTTTTTGTAATTTCCATCTTCAGGTAATTAAATTTTCATTTATTTGAAGATAATTAATAATTTTCAGAATTATTTTGAATTAATTAGGTCTGAATTGTTTCTATTATTTTATTTTTTGAACTAATGAATTATTGGTTTTGAATAAACAGGCACAAGAAGGTGGTCAAGTAATAGATGCTGAAAAGTTGAAGGAAAAAGTGTGGCCTTCAATTTAGATTATGAAAATCTTGTATATTACTACTAGTATGAGGTTTTTAAATCTCTATATTAGAAGGAGATTTAATTTCGAGCTAATTAATTAAATTAATGTAAATCAAAGTTGTGTAAGTTTAATTGTGAGCACTACTACTTGGTCCAATATGTCAGTCTTTGAAGGCAGACTTTTTTTTTTGTTTGTTTTATTAGGTTTTTATTTTTTAATTTGGTCGAAAATTTCAATTTTTATTTAAATTTTCTTTCGAAATTTGGTGACAAATCAGTGTCACGTGTCTATTGGAGTGTTTTTTTGGTCGATTCTAGTTTTTTAAAAATACTAAGAGTTTTTTTTTTTCTAATTTCTAAATTTAATTTGAGGGGGTGATATTGGCTAATGGGAGTGTTAGAATTTGTTTGTGTTGATGATGTTGACGGCGGCTACCTAATTCTAGGGTTAAGTTTTTTTTTTTTTTGGAAAGGATTCTATGGTTAAGGTTATATTTAAGTTGTAAGGGGAGTGTATGTAACATATTTAGTAAAAAGAGTAAAATTGGTATTTTGCATGAATATTGAATTAAAAAAAATGTAGGAGAGTGTAATAAACAAAGCTGGGGGTATATACCCCGACTCTAGTTTTATTCTTTATTTAGTTGGTTATTTCTTGTTTCAGCCCACATTAGGTTTATATTCAGCCCACATATCATATTAGATTTGGGCTTATCTTCTTTTTCACGGATTCAATTAAACCTCCTCTCTCAGACTCATACGCGACGGCGACGGCAACGGCGTTGTCTTCCAATCAAACCTCCCCAATAAACTCTTTTTACCTGAAGATGGAAATTACAAAAAAGCCTGCCTTCAAATGTTTCAAAGCAAGAAACATTCATGATATGAAACCCTTCCTCCTCCAATCTCAATATGGCTTCAGATTTTGGCATTGAACTCTGAATTATTATTTCTTCATCACTTATTCTACTTGCACAATATTTTATCTTTTTAAAAAGACCCAAAATTAATGACAAAATTGCATTAATACCCCAAAATCACTTCTTCTTCTTAGTAGATTCCAATCAATTCGAAGAACTCTCTGAGCTTTCTTCTCACAGGAATCTTCCTCCTCCGGAAAAACAAGGCAAGTTTTTTCATTTCTGCGCTTAATGTCTCTTCTTGGATTCTGATTTTGTGTTACAAGGGTTGATCGGATTGGGTGAAATTCTATTGGAATTCTGAATTACGAGTTTCTTTGAATATCGGATTATTTTGTAGAACTTCGACGTTGTTTGCTAATTGGGTTTCTCTGAATGCTTGATAAGATGTGTTCTTGTGGTGATCCAATTAGGAATTTTTCTAATTTTGGCCTGCAGGAAACATGACTGCGATTGTTGAATATTGGTGAAACTGAACAATCTTATGATCAGATACAAGAGACTGTAATGCAAGTAGTTTATGGATATACTAATTCATTTCGTTGAGTGCAAAACCAGGAAGAAAAGGAAAAATTGAAGTAAATAGGCTGTGACCACAAACCCTAGAGTTACTATTGAAAACTTGAAGCCAAAATTGTTGGTCTATAATCTATATTGCTCCATGATTTTGTAAAACACAGAAATTTTACAGAAAAATGAGACTTTATCAAATACCCAGAAAATCAGCACAAATGGAATGAAGGAAAATAGATCTTGTATTATGTTAGTGTACTCGATGGAGTGAATTATATTGGCTTGTCTTGTAATATGACTACTTTTGTGTTTTTGGATTTTTTTTTTAAATCTTGAATCAAGATTCTTGATTGACTTTATATAGTGGTTGATAATTCAGAAGCTATAGCCTGTGTTGCGGAAACTCTTAGTAGAAGTAACAATTTTTTTTAGATACATATAGCGTGTCTGGTAAGAGATAATCTTATCATTTTGAGATTATTGGAAACTTACAAATACAGTGAGATTGCCCAAATTAGTGAAAATCGCTAGATATCCGGCCAAGTGTTGTTAAATCAACTAACATTGAAATTGGTCACACTTGCGTACACTCGTCCCCTAATTTTAATTTTAATTTTTTATTTATATTTTACTACACCTACTAATTTAATGAGTTCCCTTAAATCATATTTTTACTACATCCACTCATTTTATGAGTTCACCCCCAAATTATTTTTTTACTACAGTTATATGCACCTGCTCATTTTATGAGTTCACCCCAAATCATATTTATACTACAATTATCTGCACTCGCTCATTTTATGAGTTCACCCCAAATCATTTCTTTTTTACAACGGTTCTCTACACCCGTTAATTTTATAAGTTCACCCCTAATTTTTTTTGCCACAATTCTCTGCACCCACTCATTTTATGAGTTCACCCCCTTTTTTTTTTAAATAATTACATTTAAAATACTATATTATCTTTTTATTAATTTACACAAAATATAATAATAAAATCAACCATAATTTATACATTTACAATATGTAGTCGAGTCATTGTTGAGTTACCGTCGATTCACCACTAAATCACCCATATTTTAGAAAAAGAAAATCGTAAAAACATAATTTAAAAAATCTATCAAAATAAGGCACAAATCTCAATTTTTTTTTCTTTTTAATTTTTCTTCCCATTTTCAGTTTTTATTCAAAATTTTTTATTTCTTCATTTTTTTCATTAGTATTTTTTAAAATTTTAATACAAAATAATATTATATGTATGATTTTATTATACTCAATAATACAATAAGTAATAATCAGTAATACACTAATACCATTAAAAATAATTAGTACTCCAATATCTTATACAATAACAAATAATTACACATATCTAATTATATTAAATAATACTAAAACCAATTATTAGTAATACCACGAACAGTAATCGGTAATACCATTAATATTAATCAATAAAATTTTATACAATAACAAATAATTCCAAACATCCAATTATATTCAATAATACCAAAAACAATTATCAGTAATACAATGAACAGTAATTAGTAATATCATGAACATTGATCAGTAATATCTTATACAATAATAAATAATTCCACAAATCTAATTATATTAAGTAATACCATAAAAAAAAAAATAAGTAATGTCTTAAACAATAATAAATAATTTCACACAATCAGTAATACCACAAACACCAGTAATACTACAATTAATAATTAATAATACCGTAATCAGTAATCATTAATTTTAATTCATTTGTATATTAATAGTAATACTACAATCAATAAATAGTAATACCAATACCAATAACTAATAATACCATAAAAAAAAAGTGGAGGGAGTGCAAATCGGGGTGTACTGAAGAAAATAGGGGGTGCACATTACCAAACCCAATTGAAGGGAACCCTAGCCCAATGGGAGGGCACCCTAGGTCAGCAGTCGTTGTTTGAGATTTCATCAGCAAGGTCACCGGCTTTGAGTGTCGGCCGGTTAGAGATCCATCAGCAACATACTCACATTCCTCCGTCCAGCTGCCGTCAGCCGGAGGAAGAGGATGCACAGTAGCATGATGAAGAAGACGGACAAAGCAATATAGCTTCGATTTAGGCAGAGATGAACGACGAGAGAGAGGCGGCGTCGATCCGAGTGTTGCAGGCGAGAGCCATTGATGCCGAACAAGCTCCTGGATCGCGAACACAAGGGAGATTGATCGAAGCAGTCGCGTCGGTGGTCGAAATGAGAAGAGAATTTCGGCCGCCATGGATCGTTGCCGAGATGGAAGATGATGTCGATTGTCATGGAAGTGAAGAATCGCGATTGCGATTCGAATATGGGTCTTGGGCTTCAGCGGTCGGGACGGAAGTGCCGCCGTCGCCGTCAAGGGAGTGGTCGGGCATGGTGGTGGTTGGGTCACCCGGCGATCGGCATGAATTTTCGGCAGGTCCTTTACTCATCAAATTAAAATTGAAATTCAAGTGCACTGCCGATCGACTATAATAAAATCATGCCTATAATATTATATTGTATTAAAATTTAAAAAATACACATGCAAAAAATGTAAAAGAAATGTAGGAAAATTTAAAATAAAAAAGGAAAAGGAAAAAAAAAAAAAAATGGAAAAAGAGTAGGGGAAAGGAAAATTAAAAAGTAAAAAATCGAGATTTATGGCTAATTTTGATTTTTTTTTATTAATTATATTTTTACAATTTTTTTAAAAAATATGGGTAACTTGGTGGTGAATCGATTTTTTAGAGTTTATTTTATTATATTTTGTGTACATTAATAAAAGGATAATATATTCTTTTAAATGTGATTATTTTTCTAAAAATATTTTGGGGTGAACTCATAAAATGTGCGAGTGCAGATAATCGTGGTAAAACAATAATTTGTGGGTGAACTCATAAAATGAGCGGGTATAGATAACTGTGGTAAAAAATAATTTGGGGGTGAACTCATAAAATGAGCGGATGTAGATAACTGTTGTAAAAATATGATTAAGAGGTGAACTCATTAAATTAGTGGGTGCAGATAAAATATAAATAAAAAATTTAAATTGAAATTAGGGGGGTGCAAATCATTATTGGGTGAACTAAAAAAATTTGTGGGTGTGAGTTTATTGAGGGTGAACTGAGTAAACAGATGGGTGTGTGACTGGAATCTGAGACCCAGTCCCAAGAAATGCCCAATGGCTGAAAACTCATAGGTAGGGGGCATGGTGCAACCAAGTGTATACAAGTATTTGCCTTTTGAAATTGGTAGAAATTGCCTTACATCGTAAAGATTACTTAATTAAACCAACAAATTAATTACAGTACTACCTTTTTTTCAAAAAAAGCAAGTGAAATTAATTACATCTATAAATAAAATAAATTAAAAAAAAAAAGAAAAAAACAATGTGGAGAGAGATATAGATTCCAAACCTAACCTTGTTTTACCTCGCAACAAAACGCTCTCTTCAGTTTCACTCCCTCTCGCAGGAGCAAGGTAACCCCACCCACCCACCCACCCCGTTTATACGTATAATTTCTGTATCTATTAGGGTTATATACACTCTCTCTATGTATTGTATTGATGCTTTGTGAACTCTAATTGTAGAGAGGGAATTGAAGAGGGAGATCTGATGTACTTGCTAGCGGATCTTAATTTTATTAAGAAACATGATGATTGCTTTAGAGCATAAAGGTATTTTCTTTCTCTTCATTTTCTATTCACAATGTGCATACAACCCTAATTCTATGTTCAATTTTTTGTTTTATTTGTTTTCCCCCCTTTTTTTATATAGAAATTAGTCAAAGTGAGAAAGATCGAAGTAGGGGATTTTAGTTAATACTCAGTAATGTTTGAAAATTTTGTACATTTATGCAATTTTGAAAGGATTCTGTGTTGAAGGACTAAGAATTCGGTGGTTTTTTTGTATGTTAATGGGTGATGGTTGTAGAGAAAGTAAAGTGACTAGATCATATTTAGGTATTATGAAAGACACGTTGATACTTGATACATTCACGCTTAAGCGTATTCCATCATTAATGTATTATGGATTTTTCTCACAGTGGGTATCTCTAACTGTGTCTAATTTATGTGATGTAGGGTTTAGGCATGATGAATACTTCTAATACTAAGAACAAAACTAAAACATGTGATGAGCTTGTATAGATCATCTGTTAGGCATATGTCTTTTTCAATGTCTCCGATGTCTGATATAAATAGACTTTTTCACCTTTTCTTATGTAGCTGGGTTAGGGGAGAGAAGCTGCAAACTATAGTCTCTCTCTCATCAAGATGCCTTTGTTTCCATCACCTGGAATTTGTTATCCAACTTTCTCTAGGATAATGACTTGTAAATATTTTAAACTCTAAGGACGATCAGATATGAAATACTGCTGACTGGATGGAGATTCACTTGTACGATTGTTTCTAGATTCTAGGTTCAGACCTATGTTTCATGTTGAGTTAATGTTTTTCCTCAAATGTTTTGAGATGCAGATACTACTCAGGGGAGTTACGAGGCAACCATTAAATTCCTCCAAAATAAGAGCCACCCCTGCCCTCTGCAATATAATTCTACATTCGTTGAAGGCTTTCAGGAGCTTCAAGATGGGCTCTATGGTCACCCAGGTGGTAATATCATAGATCCCGATTTCTTATCAAGCACTGAGCGTCAAGAATTATCAAAAGAATACACACAACAGCCCTTCTATCATCATGATTTTGGCTCGTGGTCCACCAATCCTGACTATAACAATGTTGCACTCTGCCAGCTGAATGCCTTTCAGGGGCAATTCCGTCCATTTGCAGTGAATTACAGATACCAGTATGCACCGGTAAACATGTTTACCTCGAATCCATATGATCACATATTGCAAGATTTTCAGTATTTTGTTGTGATCGATTTTGAGGCCACATGTGACAAAGAAAAAAATCCACACCCACAAGAGATAATTGAGTTCCCATCTGTAATAGTGAACAGCATTACTGGGCAGTTAGAAGCTTGTTTTCAAACTTATGTGCGGCCAACATGCAACCAAGTCCTGACTGATTTCTGTAAAGATCTGACGGGCATACAACAAATTCAGGTTTATATGCTCAACTATATAAATTATTTTATATGTGGTTGCATGTGTGATTATAGTATGTAGTTTCGGTTATTTGGTGCCAGTTCATGCTTATGCTATGATGCTATTTAGATTGAATCAAGAAACGTCCCATGCCATATGCTTATGCTGTAATGTGTAGTCAAGGGCCTGCTAATGCATACCGTTATCTTAATGTCTTGTCTAAATAATTGGTTAAAACACCCAAGAGATTTACTTATATTATGCCAATCTAAAAACAATTCTCTTCCCATGCCAAAATTGAAAATACTTTTCCGGTGAAGAAGCCATTTTGAAATGAAATGCTCTCTGTTTTTCTATCTAGTGCTTTTACTAGTGTAATTTTCAACTTGCTTCTAAAATATTGCAAAACTATTCGAGTTAGAGCTTAAATAACTTATCATGAACAGTAAAGACTAAAGAGTAGGTAAAAACATCTACGAATCTTCACATCCTAGAGCATAAAGTTCTGAGATGTGTTTTGAAGTTGTGAAAATTGATAGAGGGTATCTAGAATAACATCAATAGAATTTGATTGTTCACATTTAGAAGCCTTGGATGCTTGTGGATATTTTGAACATATTCGATAAGAAGTGTGTGATGCCCGTCTCCACTATTCTCTTGTTAATCTTTGATTTTTCTAGGTGGACAGGGGAGTTACACTAAGTGAAGCTCTTCTTAGACATGACAAATGGCTTGAAAAGAAAGGGATAAAAAACACCAACTTTGCCATTGTAACATGGTCTAACTGGGATTGCCGGGTGATGTTGGAATCTGAGTGTCGTTACAAAAAAATTAGAAAACCCCCTTATTTCAACCGGTATGCTACTGATTATCTTACCTTTTTATTTTTTTTGCCGGTTAATATCATTATTGGTCCCTAAAAGTTCTGTTTTCTAGTTTTGCCCCCCCTCTTTCACTCACTATCAAAAATTTTGATCCTGAAAGTACACTTTTACTCTCATGGTCCCACCGTTAGTTGACCATCTGCTGATTGACGAAATCAACTATTTGGGGTGGTGCTAAATGTAAGTGTTTTAAAGTTGTTTACTTAAAAATGTAATTATACAAAAATTCAAATAACTTTCAAGTACCCAAATAGTTGGTTCCGTTAGTCAACTAACTGTAGACCTTTCAAATGTGAGAGTTACAGTGTACTTTTAGGACCAAATTTTATAGTGAGTCTGGAAAAAGAAAAAATTAAGGGACCAAAAATGATTTTGTCCCTTTTTTGTGCTGTATGAAAAGTCTCCTAATTTTCAGACCACTTCCACCACACACTAACATGAAGTTGACTCTCTTTGGGCAGATGGATCAACTTGAGGGTTCCTTTTCAGGAGGTGTTTGGTGACGAAAAATGCAACTTGAAACAGGCAGTGGAGAAGGCTGGTCTGACCTGGCAAGGCCGTGCTCACTGCGGTCTGGATGATGCCAAAAACACTGCCCGCTTGCTCTCCTTGATTATGCACAAGGGCTTTAAATTCTCAATTACCAACTCACTTGCTTACTCAACTAACGATGGTTCCTTCTCATGGAAGCATACACCAGAGAAACCTCCTTTTATATCACCTCAACCTCAGAAACTTGTAGAACTCCGGCCTCCACTGTCTCAGTACCATCATCACTTTTGTTACTGTGGGGTGACAAGCAGCAAAGGAATGGTTCGAAAACCGGGCCCGAAGCAAGGGAGCTTCTTCTTTGGATGTGGAAATTGGACTGCTGCTAGAGGGGCCCGTTGCAATTACTTTGAATGGGCTTCCCCGTGACATGGTTACCGTTTGTAGAAAGTTCTATTGTGGAGGAAGAAAATATGCGGTTTGTGTAGATAGGTTTGTCTGGTGTTTTAATGAATGAGTGCTCCAACAGATTTGGATGGACAATTGTGGTAAGATTTGAACAATATATTTAAGATGTTTAATTATCTTGTGAAACATGGACACTCTTAGGGTAGGGTCCCTTCCTTGTATATTGGTGATGAGTAAGACATGAGTTGTTTGAAATTTGAATCGAAGCGTGTCATCTGCTAGTTTCAAGAAACCTCTCCCTATCATAATTTCTAGCTTTGTAAGGGTAAATTACAAATACCTATCGTTTGGTAATTTACCCAAGCCATATACAGTAGTATATGAATCGTAATTTACCCTAAATTCTGAAAGTTTGGACTTGTTTATGTCTAATCCCCAAGAAAGAGTCATGTTTTTCTGGAGTACTTTTCTCTTGGAAATAGAATGGAAGTACAGAGTCTTATGGGACATTATTTTTCATACGTCTGTCCATACAATTATTTATTGTGTAATTGATCCAATCACATATTGCTATTAAAACGTTCTTATGAGAACAACTCTCCAAAAATATGAAATATTTTTGATCTTTGAAATTTTTGTTTGAACTTGTTTGATAAGTAAATGAGTCAAGTTCGAACAAGCTTTAATTGAGCAGTACACGAGTAGCCGGAGTTTAAATTGTACAGAATATAATGTATGTTCAAACTTATTTGAAATCTATATCAATCCGAGTTTAAATAAGATTTTATCGAACAATCTTAAATCAAGTATAAAATAGTTTAATTTGATTTTCAGTTATATTGAATAATGTGTTCTTTTCAAAAATGGATTAATATTGTAGATAGATATTTATTTATCTTTCTCATAAAGAAACATGTTAACTTAAAACTGATATACTCCATAAAAGACGGTTATGTAAGGCGTCCAATAATAAGTTGCCACATCATTTAATTTCGCAATGAACGAATGCCTTTCGCAATTAAATTAATATTTTATTTTTTATTAAATAATATATAAAATTACTAAAATGCCCTCTTTTTTTTTTTAACTCATGATCTTATAAAATGCCCTTAAAAATATACAAAATTACTAAAATGCCCTTTTCCCAAATTGAAACGGTGAAACCCACCACCGCCTCCTCCTTTAAACATCTGACTGGCGGGGCACCTCCACCGCCACGGACGGAGATGGATGTAAATGAATTAAATATTAGTATATTAACGTATTAATGAGTTAAAAATCATTTACACAAAAGTCATTTGGTTTTTGTATGCACTTGCATGTACGGTGCATACTTCAATTTTAATTTTAAATTTTAATTCATCAATTAATTTTAATTTTATCTGCACCCGTTCATTTAATGAGTTCACCCCCAAATCATTTTTTATTACGGTTATCTACACTCGTTCATTTTATGAGTTCACCCCAAATCATTTTTTACCACGGTTATCTACACCCGCTTATTTTATGAGTTCACCCCCAAATTATTATTTTACCACGATTATCTGCACCCGCTCATTTTAAGAGTTCACCCCAAAATATTTTTTAAAAAATAATCACATTTAAAAAACTATATTATCATTTTATTAATTTACATAAAATATAATAAAATAAACTCTAGTTTATATATTTACAATATGCAGCCGAGTTACCGTCGATTTACCACCAACTCACCCATATTTAAAAAAAGAATCTTAAAAATATAATTAATAAAAAACTATCGAAATTAGCCACAAATCTCAATTTTTTTCTTTTTAATTTTTCTTTTCCTTTATTTCTTCCCGTTTTCAGTTTATTTTTCAATTTTTTTATTTATTCATTTTTTTTTCCTTTTACTTTTTTTATTTTATTTTGATGCCTTTCTTTTCCATTTTTTATGTGTATTTTTTAAATTTTAATACAAAATAATATTATATGTATGATTTTATTATAGTCGATCGGCGGTGCACCTGAATTTCAATTTTAATTTGATGAGTAAAGGATCTGCCGGAAATTCATGTCGTTCGGTGGGTGACCTTGCCATCACCATGCCCGACCACCCCCTCGACGGCGACGGCGGCGCTTCCGCCCCGGCCATTGAAACATGAGACCCCTCCTCGAATCGCAATGACGATTCTTCACTTCCATGACAATTGACATCATCTTCCATCTCGGCCGAAAACCTCTACTCATTTCGACCACCGACGCGACTGCTTCCATCAATCTCCCTTGTGTTCGCGATCCAGGATCTTCTCCAGCATCAATGGTGCTCGCCTACAACACTCGGATCGATGCTGTCTCGCTCTCGTCGTTCATCTCTGTCCAAATTGAAGCTACATTGCTTCGTCTTCTTCACCCTGCTCCTGCACAGCCTCTTCCTCCGGCTGACGGCGGCCCGACAGAGGACTGTGAGTATGTGGCTGATGGATCTCTGACCGGCCGGCACTCAGAGCCGGTGACCTTGCCGATGAAATCTCAGGCGTCATTGCTGACCTAGGGTGCCTTCCCATTGGGCTAAGGTTCCGTTCAATTGGGCTTGGTAATGTGCACCCCCTATTTTCTTTAGTATACCTCGATCTGTACTCCCTCCACTTTTTTATGGTATTATTGTTAGTGATATTGGTATTACTAGTTATTGATTGTGGTATTACTATTAATACACTATTGAATTAATATTAATGATTATTGATGACGTTATTATTGATTATTTATTGTGGTATTATTGGTTATTATTTGTGGTATTACTAATTATGTGGAATTATTTATTATTGTTTAAGGCATTACTGATTATTATTATTGTTTATGGTATTACATATTATTGTTTATGGTATTACTGATAATTATGTTTTGTATTACTGAATATAATTAGATTTGTGGAATTATTTGTTATTGTGTAAGATATTACTGATCAATGTTCATGGTATTACTAATTATTGTTCATGGTATTATTGATAATTGTTTTTTGTATTATTGAATATAATTAGATTTGTGGAATTATTTGTTATTGTATAAAATTTTACTGTAATTAGATGAGTGTAATTATTTGTTATTGTAAAGATATTACTAATTATTGTTAATGATATTACTGATTATTGTTTATGGTATTACTTATTGTATTACTGACTATAATAAAATAATACATATAATATTATTTTGTATTAAATTTTAAAAAAATACTAATGAAAAAAAAAATGAAAAAATAAAAAGTATGGAAGAAAAACTGAAAAATGAGAAGAAAAAAAAATCGAGATCTGTGCCTAATTTCGATAGTTTTTTTTAATTATGTTTTACGATTTTTTTTCTAAAAATATGGGTGATTTAGTGGTGAATCGACGGTAACTCGACAATGGCTCGACTGCAAGATTGTAAATGTATAAATTAGGGTTGATTTTATTATTATATTTTGTGTAAATTAATAAAAAGATAATATAATATTTTTAATGTAATTATTTTTAAAAAAACATTTGGGGGTGAACTAAAAAAATGAGCGGGTGCAGATAATTGTGGTAAAAAAATAATTTGGGGGTGAACTCATAAAATGAGCGGGTGTAGATAACCCTTGTAAAAAAGAAATGATTTGAAGGTGAACTCATAAAATGAGCAGGTGTAGATAACTGTAGTATAAATATGATTTGAGGTGAACTCATAAAATGAGCGGGTGCAAATAACTGTAGTAAAAAAATCATTTGGGGGTGAACTCATAAAATGAGCTGGTGTAGATAACCGTTGTAAAAATATGATTGGGGTGAACTCATAAAATGAGCGGGTGCAGACAACTGTAGTAAAAAATGATTTGGGGTGAACTCATAAAATGAGCAAGTGCGGATAACTGTAGTAAAAATATAATTTGGGGGTGAACTCATTAAATTAGTAGGTGCAGGTAAAATATAAATAAAAAATTAAAATTAGGAGTGGTGAAAATGTTATTTTATAATTAAATATTTTTTATTTATTTTAAATTAAAAAGGATATTTTCGTCATTATATATATATTAATTTAATTTAATAGTAGGGCGATGCAGTGCGATTGCATATTGCATAAAGCAAACGCACTAATGCGAAGTGCAATCATATAAAATAAATTTTATCCGTTAGATTAATGATCTAATAGTATTTCAAGTATTGCCTTTTATCCTGCCTTTTCATAGAAAGACCCAAGGGTTTTGATATATAATTTAATAATTTTTATTTTCAATGCACCATCTTTCATTTTGAATAGTATTACTTTTAATTCATAGAAAACTCATTTCGTTTGCGCACTAAATGAAACCATATTTTTCTTTGCGTAGTGGTGGTTATATAAATCACTCAAATTTCTCTTTAAAACAACCACTACTTTCGAAAAAGTCAATTCTAGATCTAAACATTCATAGAAGATTTTTTCTAAAATACTAGATTTGATTAAAGCTTTTGTAGATCACAAGAAAAGGTTTGGCATATCCCTCTACTTAAGCATTAAACTGCAACAATTAAACATACCAAAACCCTTTCTGAAATTCACCAATCCAGCACTAAGCATACTAACACTAATACTACAAGAAGCCTAACTAGGAAAATTCGAGCCAATGTCTCATCTTTATTGTGCTAAAATCAACTATCGCAATAATTTGCAATTTACTACTTATATTAAGTCATAAAATTGGTGTCTAGATCGAGTGAACCACATCGTTAAAACAGATGAACCTCCAGATACGATAAATAAAATTGTTTCAAACCAGTTATCTCCAAGGCCATAGATAAGAAACTTTCTTCATAGCTCTCTTTTTAGACTTTCTGCAATATGAAAGCAAAAATATGAGTTCAATGAATCACCATGTTCTATGAAATCGTAATTGTGTAATAATATTGGTCACGTGATGAAGCTTTACCTGCATGGGAAGATATAGCTTGAATTCAGGTGGGAGTTCCTCTTCTGAGTAGAGTCGATCAGAGAAATATATCCTTCTCAAACGGCAATTAGCGTGGACCTGAACTCTCAGAGTCTCAACATAGTTGGTTCCATATGCACGTCGAGTAAGATCGGAAAGGTTCAGCTGGATTTGGTTCCAGCCCTCATCGAGCTTCAAGGGCATCGTGCATATAAAAGGTTTAACTCTAGTGACAGCCTAAAATACAATGGTCAACATTATTAAGTAGAGTGTTTTAACACAAGTACTTGGATTCCTCTACAATCAAACAATTTCAAACTCATTAAAACATATAAAATGCTTATCATGAAAATTAATTGCATTTGTGTATAGGCATGCATGATTTTCTATTTATATGCCATGTATGAATGATCCTGCGACAATCAACACCCCCTCCCCCACCCCACACCCCATTAGTACAGCATAAAAGTGTGATTGCACCATATTTTATAAATACAGTCACTAGCCTTAGTTTGGTATTTCATGGTTTCATTTCAATGGAATTTATGATTTTGGTAACATGCAAGTTTAGATATAGTATCTGATCATTAAGATAATTGAATCAAACAAACAGCCTTTACCACTTCAAACAATGTAATGTCACTGAAGTTCAACAGAAAACTCACAGATACCAAGTTAATATAAAACGAGGTCCTAGAAACACATAACTATACAAAAATGAAAAAAAAAAAAAAAAAAAACTCAAACAAACAGATAAATAACTGTTGCCACTAAACACTAATAGTATTTTCTAGTGAATACATTGCCTTCCAATAGCAAATTCATATAGATACAAGCAAAAGGGAAAAATAAACCTTTTGCTTTACATACTCACTGAAATATAACTTGTCATTCAGAAGTTGTAATTCCAAGGACCAATACCTCATCAAATGTAAACTTCAATAAGATAATTATCTTGGAAATAATTGTATCTAAGAAAGAACACTTAAAATGAAGAAAACAAACAAAGCAACAGCAGCCAGTAAAGTATTAATGCGAAATCACCCATAGGGATAACTTACAGACTTGAAAATTAGAAGCCCGAAATCTTCGACGGACATTTTTATCATCCAGCACCTGAATTTCAAACGTGAAGTACTTCTTCATATTCTTAACAATCATAACTAAGAACGGCAACTTGATACCAAGTGTTGCAGCTGGATCGGCTGGACAGGTAATATAAGTAGACTGGACATTTGACCCAACTATTTCAAGAACATTAGATTGTATGTCATCATCTGGCACTCGCTTGACCTGGCCATTGACAACTGCAATGATTTTGAGAGAAAATCTTAAGACTTAAAGATAAGTGCCAGCTCAGAATCATGCATTTGTTTTGACTACAATACCACATGGCATAACACATATTATCCTTTCTTTACACTCTACTAAGCCTACTAGCAGATGTATGTTAAGGAAGCATCTGAAACACTTTGGGGGCCAAAACTTGCACCTTCCTAGGTTTTTAACATAATCCCTTCTTTTAGATGATAAATTGTGGAGTAGGAGTTATATCTTTACAGTTTACAATCAACATATTCCTGCAATTTGACACGCTTAAATAAATTCATCACACACACAACTGAAACATAGGAATAGGGTATTAAAAATGACAATCTAATACCTTCTTTATCCCATATCTGCAAGGGCTTACTCCTGGAGAATGAAAATAATCCAACAAAATAAAAAATTATTACAATTAATAGATTAAAAACGAAACCAGAATTGAAACTATAAACATAAATAATCAAGAGAATATTGAGGTATGCATCACAGCAAGACTCCAAAATAATTAAATAATAAAAATTCAACCATACCCAAGGCTATAAAGGATAGAAAGAAACCCAGACTGGAATGTGTTCTTAAACATCTTCTTCGGCTGCTTCAATATAAAAAAGGAACCCTAAAATTGAAAAATTGGTGAGATACTCCGATTGAAAAAGATTAGGCTTCAACTCCGTTCATAAAGAAAAATAAAAAAAACCAAAAACATAAATTATCCTCCATTCAGAAACATTCTTCAATTTTACGATTAAGTTTTGGGGGGAGAAAACCCTAGCGCGTAACAAGGATCATACAGAATTATAGATACACAAGACGTACGTATCGGCAGGAGCGAGAGAGATTCAGAGAGACAAGTCTAGAAATTACAGACCAAAGTGAATGCGTACTGCGCCTGTGATTCGATATTTAATTAATTAATTTACAGTGGCGACCCCTTAATTATTGGTGTATATTTGGTTTAGTCCCTTGGTTTATGCATTTTTGAACTTTACTACTAGTGCAAAACTCAGATCGTAAAAAAAAAATAGTAGAAGAAAATGAAAGAATGATAAAAAGAAAAATAAAAATTGATATTATAAATAAAATTATACTTCCTCCGTTCCCGCAATTAATTTCACACTTTTATTTTTGGATGTCTCATAATAACTTTCACATCGATTTTGATCCGATCGATTTTGTCATCGATTTTGGACAGGAACCAGGTCCGGTTCACGGATCTCACATTGCACTCAAAAAGATTTACAAGAGTGTGGGTTGATGAAAAAGATTTATAGGAGAGACCATGCCATAATATTTATAATTGTACTAATATTTATGAATTATTAATTTAGAGTTTTAATGGGAACTAATATTTATAAATGGATTTTTCAAAAAATTATTATTTTATTATCTTATCGAATTTGATGATTTTTTACAAAGCCCAAGTCGGGACCGAAAGATTTTATTATTTTAGAGAGTTTATTAATTTATAGAATATTAATTTATAGAGGTTTTACTGTATTTCTAAAACTCTCTATCCGAAAAGATTATTCCCTTAACATCATCTCCGATTAGCATCATCATCTTTGAATAGGCTGCATATAATGAAAAACCTCAATAAAAAAATATTGCTTCAGGTACTTTTTAAAAAATTAAATTTTAATGAATGTAAAGGAACATATAAAGTAGTTTTGTTCCTTTACAATGTAGATAACATCTCACGAATAATGTACTTACCAAAATCATAAAACTTGAATTGAAATAATGTACATACCAACATTATAAAACAGAAGCAAAACAGAAGGATCTCCCTTTCAAGGAAATACGAACCAAGAGATTTATTATAACACGCCAAAAAAAAAAATATATTTGATATGCTGAGGAACATTTCTATTTAAAATGATGAAGGATCCATATGAAAAAATGGTCGATATAAAATATTTTAATTAGAAAATTTTCAAATTTGATCTTATACAAAAAGTCGATATTGAGGCCTGGAATCCTAATCAATACCAATAGGAATCAAAATACTCAAATTCGTACGATACTCAAAATTCTCAAATAATTTGTAATTTTTTTTTTTTATCTTAAGATAAAGATTAGAAGCCAGACAAAGAGCAAAACATTAATAAATACGTCAGATTTACCACAATTTATATGGAAAAAAATTGAGAGAGAATGTAAAAGAAAACTGATAGAGAGAATTTGTAAAGAAATGTAAAAGAAAATGATAGAGAATTTTGAGATATATTGAAATATGTATATATAGAAAATCATAAATTGAATAAAAAAAAATATATAAATTGAAAAATAGAATGTTAACCAAACTCACCAATTTCTAAAACTCATAATGGAGAGAGGAACCGGGAGAGAATGTACAAAAAAAGAAAAGTCTCAAAAAAATTATCAGAAATAATGTACCAACATCATAAAACATTGCAAAACATTAATATATAAAAAAAAATTCAACACAATTTATATGGAAGATCTGAGAGAGAAGAGAAAGAAAAACTGAGAGAGTGTAGAGAGAAAGAAGAAGCGGAATACAAATGAGGAATATTAGGAATCTTGTTTTTTATCCAAAACTAAAGCGGTTATAAAAAAAAATCAAATATAAAAATATCATAAAAAATATAAATTAATAGAAAAAAAATGCAAAAAAAAAAGAGGTGGTTTTTAAAAAAATAACTGAGTATCTACCCTTATATACTAATTCTGAATCCATTATTTCTTACGTGTCATCTCAATTATCCTCCTTTTATGGTTTCCTAATTTTATAGAATTTTTAATTTTTTTTTCTATTTTTTTGTAACCGTTTTTTTCTTAATAATTTAAAAATTCTTATCTTTCTCCCACTCTCTCTGACAGTTTCTTTTTTATTTTTCCCTAATTTACATTTTTTTTCATTTTTTGTGTAATCGTTTTTTCTTTACTATTAACTCATCTAATTTTTATTTTATTTTATCTAACTTACAATTTAAATTTTAGTGTGATGGTGAATAACAAAAAAAATTGTTACTATTTATTATATATATATATATATATATATATATATAAATTACCATTTTGCGTAATACGCGAGT
The DNA here is from genome assembly GCA_963675135.1 of Galeopsis tetrahit. NCBI lineage: Eukaryota > Viridiplantae > Streptophyta > Magnoliopsida > Lamiales > Lamiaceae > Galeopsis > Galeopsis tetrahit. Next base: position 45,136,184 of record OY776131.1, read on the forward strand.
TTTGTACTAGTTTCAAAATAAAGAGAGGAGAAGTGAGCCTTAAAACTGAGAAATAGATGAATTAACTAGTGCACAACCTGCGTACTCCGCGGGAATAATTATTTCCTCGATCTACCTAAATGCAGAGGCACACCTGACTCAAATACATACAATTAATTGTAAGAAGAGAAAAAATCTAAGACATAAAATGAGTTGCAAATTTCATAAATTGGAAATAGCATTGATGATATGATCGAGTATTGAGGGTTGAATTGACATAACATATGAGGTTTAGAAGATCCTATAGAAATAAATGTAGAACTTTACAAAAATATGCACAAATCATGAGTAAACAAAATGAATTTAAAAATCGACACCATTTCATCATTTTTAAAGTTGTATACTGAGTTGAAATAAAAAAAGTGATGTTGAGAGAGAAAAAGAATGAACAGACCCCATAAAATAAAATGAATAGTAGAAGTTGGATTGATACCTCTACAGTTTAAAAAAATCAAAAACATAGAAAGAAAAAAAAATGTTAACACGTACCCTACAAATAAAACAAAAAATTACACTATTTAATAAAATATACAAAAAATATAAAATTACGTTATTGTTGATTAAAAAATTGTGCAAACCCATTTTCGTCGACCATTGAATCTGAGCAGCAAGTTAGATATCACATTTCGTCAACATTAATATTCCTTCGACTGGATGGATCAACAAACAAAGCATCTGATGTGATGATAACCCTCGAGACGGGCTGAGTCTTGATTAGAAATTCTGATCAGGTTTCGTGCGCGGTCGGTCACAGACTGGAAAAACTGTTATTATTGAAGAGCAATTTCTCAATGATCCAGAAATCGGGCAAACCATTAAATAAATAAAGGTACCATGAAAGAAAAAAAAATTAAAGAAAACAAACTAATAATAACAGTTTTTATCAAATCCCTACACTAACATAACCGTTTTTATCAAATCCTACACTACCCGAATGTGATGACAATCTCTCGACTTTCTTTCAACGTGTGATAAAAAAAAACATAAAAAACGTCTGATGTGATGACAATCCTCTGTAAACCACGTATTCTTAATAGAGGTCCTGTAAAAAATTTCAAATGAATGGAACAATTTTTCAATTGTCCAAGAAACTCACAATCCATGTATTCTAATTAAATAAAAGTACAGTGAAAAAAAAATTAAAAAATCTGCAACTTGAAATTAAAAAATAAATAAAAAAAACTTAAAAAATTGAGGTTGTTAATGTACCAGGAAGATAAAGACGGAAATTTGCAAAAAAAAGTTGACAGAGAAATGGTGCGTAAATGAAAGGAGAAGAAAACTAAATAAAAGATTTTAAAAAAACTGTCAAAAGTATTTTAAAATTAAAAAAAAAAAACTGTCAAAAAAAAACTGATTCACCAAAATTGAGGATTTCAAAATAGAGAAAGAAGAGAAAGCCATGTAGATAAAATGGAGACCGTAAAATATATGTATTAAAGATATCTCATTTTTCGTTGTTTAAAGTACAGAGAAAATTTAATGGGAATATAATAGAAAAAATTTAAAAGACAATTCTAATAAGAGCATATGAAAGATTATCTTATGAAAAAGAAGAATGATTTAGTAGTATGAAAATGATTACTCACATATGCATAAAAATCAATACAACTCAAGTCGCAAGTATATTAGTGAGAAAATTCAATTAGACATTTTTTAATATAAAAACAACACACAACACAGGGAAAATTTCAAAATAAGTCCTGTAATTGATTCCATTTTAAATCCTTTAAGTTTTCACTTTTTCAAAATACATCCTAAAGTGTCCAATTTACATCATTTTGTCCAATTTACGTCCTGTAACTTAGGTTGATTTCATTTTAAATCCTTTAAATTTTCACTTTTTCATAAGTTGCCCAATAACCAAATTTGCCGGAAGCCCCAATTTTAAACAAAAGTTCGAGCCGCGCATGACAGCTTTTAGAAAAAAATTAATTTTCGATAAAAAAATGATGTAAATTGGACATCTTAGGACGTATTTTGAAAAAAGTGAAAATTTAAAGGATTTAAAATGAAATGGTTCTAAGTTACAGGACGTAAATTGGACACCTTAGGACGTATTTTGAAAAAGTGAAAACATAAAGGATTTAAAATGGAATCGATCTAAGTTACAGGATGTATTTTGAAATTTTCCCCACAACACACAGAGAAGATACACATATGAGAAATCAATACAAATTAGTCAAAACTTCAAATTGGAACTCACGTTACACTGTAGAAATAGTAGCAGTTGGAATAGGAATTGAAACTCTAATAGGTTTGGCCTCTTATATTTGAAACAGGAAGAAAATGGGGAAAAAATAAAAATATTCTTCAAAAAGTATACAAAATACAAAGAACAATTTATCCAATTTCATGTGGTCTGAAAAAAAAAAAAAAAAAAAAAGCAATGTAAATAAAAGTGAGAGAAGAGAATACAAAATTGAATTTGAGCAGCAAATTATATATTGAATTTATGAAGAATTTCAATCAAGAAATAAGAAGTAGAAAACAAAGAACAATCAAGAACAATCCAAGGAATGAGACGACATAAAAATTATAAAATGAAGAAAAAAAAATTGTAACATCAATTTATCGAATTCCATGGTCTGAAATTCTATAGCAGAGTGCAAAATAGAGGCGGAGAGAAGAAAAACAAAAAACTGCAGTGTAAATAAAAGTGAGAGAAAATAAATGAGTAGTTTAAATAAACTGAGAGAAAATAAATTAGTAGTTTAAATGAAAGAGAGAAAATAAAGGGACAGTTTAAAATAAAATAACCAACTCATGAGAATGCAGTATTTTAAAATCAAGCCAATAGAGAAAGCCACGTAGGATTTTTTTAGAACTGTGAAATAGATGAATTATGGATGATGTAGTAAAAATGTAAAGTTTTACGAAAATAAGAAGAGGCTCGGGTAAAACACGCGCCTTGATTCTCTCTTCTACTCACTTTTTCCCGATTACAAACTGACGGTTACAATTTGACAAAATCGGGAATCAAAATCCAACCGGCAAACCGTCTATTATGGTTCAATTGTAAACCATAGATTAGACGGTTTTTCCCCCTTCAATTTTTACTCTTTTTTAGAAAATACATTATAATTTAATAAAAATTATATAACTTAAATTTATATATAAAAAATGGAAGAATGATGTATTTAAAATAAAAACCAATAAATCAAAAGTTTGCAATTTGTCAAAATGGAAAATTGAAATCGAACTGTCAAAATTCGATTACCGGTTTTTTCTAATGTCTTTTTTTTTTGACAATACGGTTTTGTCTAATGTCAATAACTTCTTTCTCTTCCTATTTTTTTTTCTCTTTTCTTTTTCTTTTTTTATCTCTTTCTCTCTTCTTATCCCTATTAATATAATCACAATTTTTTCCTTTCTTTTTCTAATTATCCCTATTAAATAGAATAATACTATTAATTATATTTATAGTTGTGTACTGATAGCTAGCGTAACTAGTGTAGGTCTCTATTTTAATATTATTTTTATTTTAAATTTTTAGTATTAAGATCTTAATTGTTTTGTTAATTTCCATTAAATTTGCTTTTAAAATTTTATTTGGTTTTATTAATGTTCAAATTTAATATTTTAAAGAGGAAATCGCAGTGAGACTCAAAGTTGGCTATCCTATAGCAAGTAGCAACATAGAAAATGAAAAGGTGCAACTAAACACAAATTGGGGGAGAAAATGACAAAGTTACCCTCCGTTTTGAATGAGGGAATCAAATCCCCAACTCCTATCCCAATGAATCTGTACCGCTGTAAATAAGAGGTCACATCCCCCTTCCATCAACATTTTCTTCCTATATCCCCCACCTTCCATCCCCACCTACTCATTTCCCATTTAATGTAGAATACAAATGATGAACACGCGTGAGATCTCCGGTACGAAGAATAACAACGACGGTGCGTTTTTTGAAATCCATTTGGTTCCGGCGAAGGTCCCCTCTCTTCCTCACTGAACCGTCACCGGAAAAGATAATCTTTCTCTCTCTTTCGACTTTCTGACCATCTCCGTTGAACATTCTCTGTCTGGACACTCCCTTCCCCAAACCCTTTTTTAGCGTGGAAGAGTTCTCGCCGATGGTTACGAAATTACGTAGTCAAAGAAGCTTCAAGAATCAGCTCCACATTTTCTAAACCAAATGGGGCTTAGAAATCAATTAATTAGATTGGACTTTTGGCATATGCGTTGTCGGTCGGAAGGGGGTGGGGTGGGGTTGCAACGTGGAGGAACATGGAGTGTTGGATTTGGGTAGTGGATTGTAATTAAAGGACAATCAATCCTTAAAATAATACTCCACTATAAACTCTAAATTAAATTTAAGGTACAAAATTTAAATTGAAATCATCCTTTATATACCAATATTCAAATTTAATTTTTTAGTAACATATAATATTCAAATTCAATTTAAGTTTAATACTTTATATACAATTTAAGTTCAGTAAATGTAATATTTTAATTCAATTTATATTCATTTAATATATTTAAATTTAATAAATGAATAATTTCATTTCATTTTAGTACCTTATCTAATATAAGAATTTTTGATTTTAAATTTAGGGTTTAGTACATTAGGTTAGGGTTCGGTACAATAATCGTCTCAAAAAAAATTATCTCTTCCATTACAATAATTGTCTCGTGTTCAATCTTGAAATCCTTATTGTTCAATCTTGAAACGCTTAGTGTTCAATTTTGCAATATTTAGTGTTTAATTTTTTTAGTTTTAGTAAATTATGTAATATTCAAGCTCAATTTAAGTTTAGTAACTTATGTAATATTCAAATTCAATTTAAGTTTTAGTAACTTATTTAATATTCAAATTCAGTTTATGTTTAGTAATGTATATACAATTTAAGTTTAGAAACTTATGAAATATTTAAATTCAATTGAATTTGAATGTTAAGAAGGAAGGGGACAATCAATCACAAAATTTAATTTAGAGTTTACATAAAAGTTACTAAACTCTAAATCTTAAATTGAATTTGAAAATTAGGAAGATTTAAACTCAATTTTAATCAATGTTCTAGTAGTTTATGTAACATTTAATCCTAAATCACAAAGTTTACATAAGTTACTAAACTCTAAATCCTAAATTGAATTTGAAAATTAGGAAGATTTAAACTCAATTTCAATTAATGTTCTAGTAGTTTATGTAACATTCAATTTCAATTTAAGTTTCAGTAACTTATGTAATATTCAAACTCAATTTAGATTTAAGTTTATATACTAAACAAAATAAAAAGTATGGATATGAAAAAAAAAAAGTATGTGCTAAATTTAATAACAAAATGAAAAATTAGACTACTTAATTTATCGATCTATTTTCACTTTATTGGTTGAAGTTAGGCTACTTAATTAAGAATGTTGTTGCTAATTTTTCATTTATTTATATCAAATTGTTAGTTTATTGAATAGCAAAATGTTTACTCTTGGAAAAAGTAATATATATGGTTGCTAATTGATACCATACGTTATCAATTAACTAACAATTTGTTCTAAAGAAAATTAGGGGAGGAGAAACTATCTTTTATGTACTCCCTTGATTATGAGAAACCAACGGCACGTTTTAACATACTCCGCCAATAATTGAACATATTCTGAAATAAGTTGAACTTGGTGTATAAATTTTGAATTTTATTGCAATTGTTTTTGAACATTTCACAGGACCCAATTATGAGATGCAACCAGAATGGAGGAAGACTGAAAAACAAATGAAAATTAAACTTTAAATTAAATTTGAGGTACTAAACTTAAACTTAAATTGAAATTGAGATTGAATTATTCATTAAATTAAAATATATAAATTGAACCCTAACCTAAGGTACTAAACCGTAAATCCTAGATTGAAAATTTTGAATATTAAATTAAAATTGAATTATCTATTCATTAAATTTAAATATATAAATTGATATTGTATAAATTACTAAACGGTATATAAAGTACTTAGCCCTACCCCTAATAAGATTAAATAATATAAATTTAGTTTTGATGATCAAAACTATATATGTAATCTGAGTGTTAGGATATAATTTGTAATCTAATAAATAGGTTACTTAAGTTGTTTTACAAAGTCTAGTAGATAGCATAGAATGTCTAAGTCTTAATCACGTGGAATCAACTGTATATCAGTTAATCAAGGAAACTTTGACGAGAGAACTCTATCGGCAGACCTCAAGAACATTCAAGCATTCTAAAAGCCTTTCGAGTTCTAAAGAGTACTTTTGTTGGATGGAGTGAGTACAACTTATTTCTAAATTACTGAAGGGTATATAAAGTACTTAGCCCTACCCCTAATAAGATTAAATAATATAAATTTAGTTTTGATGATCAAAACTATATCTGTAATCTTAGTGTTAGGATATAATTTGTAATCTAATAAATAGGTTACCTAAGTTGTTTTACAAAGCCTAGTAGATAGCATAGAATGTCTAAGTCTTAATCATGTGGAATCAATTGTATATCAGTTAATCACAGAAACTTTGACGAGAGAGCTCTATCGGCAGACCTCAAGAACATTCAAGCATTCTAAAAGCCTTTGGAGTTCTAAAGAGTATTTTTGTTGGATGGAGTGAGTACAATTTATTTCAATTACTGTATTTTTTATATATATTGTGTAAATTTCTTTTTAATTCAATAGTTTTAGTCTTTTAGATAATTTTAATTTTCACTTATTTTTAAATTTGTAGATTTTAAATTAATTTTTTAAATTTAAACATATTTAAGATATTCTTTTTTTTTAACTAGTAGATAAGTTTTACATTTTTATTTATTTTTTGGTATTTTAAATTAATTGATAAGAACATGTGCTAAAATTGGTAAAACAAAAAAAGTATGTGCTACATTTGAATAAAAATGAAAAGTATGGGTATAAAAAAAAAAGGGTTGTGCTAAATTTGATAACAAAATGAAAAGTTAGACTACTTAATTTATCGATCTATTTCAATTTATCGATCTATTTCACTTTATTGATAGAAGTTAGGCTACATAATTAAGAATGTTGTTGCTAGTTTTTCATTTATTTATATGAAAATTGTAAGTTTATTGAATCGCAAAATGATTACTCTTAGAAAAAGGAATATATATGGTTGCTAATTTAACTAACAATTTGTTCTAAAGAAAATTAGCAACCACGAGAAACCATCTTTTATGTCAACTGCACATCTTAACGTACTCCGCCAACAATTGAACATATTCTGAAATAAGTTGAACTTGGTGTATAAATTTTGAATTTTATTGCAATTGTTTTTGAACATATCACAGGACCCAATTATGAGATGCAAACAAATGTTTATGTATCTAATCCGTCTTTAAATCTTTTTTTTTTTTTTTTTGTAGTGATCATTGGTTATTAATTTACAAGATATATGGAGGCAAGAAGGAAAATTAAGGAGACCGTGTTCCATTTGATTGAGATTTTTTTTTGTATAAATCATTACTATTAATTTGAGTGGATCATTTCTTTGAGATTTATAATTAAAGGACAAACAACATTTATAATAATACACCTTTAAATATAATTTAGGGTTCAGTGTTTAGAGTTTACTACTTATATAAACTCCAACTTAAATTTGAATATTACACTTTTTAAGTATTAAACATTAACTTAAATAAATTACTAAACCTAAATTTGAATATTACACTATGTAAGTATTAAAGCACAAAAAAATATCTTCAAGAAGCACAAACCCAAATTAAATTAGATACCTAAAATTCTTAAAACCAGAGCCTCAAACGTGATTCAAATTCCTCTGTTCCCATAACTAAAAAAAAAAATAAAAAAAATACCACGCTTAACAGAATTGCAAGAAAATCAAATCAAAGAATTGAGCAGAAAGAGGATAAGAATCAAAATAAAAAGCAGTTGATTTTTAGACACTACTGAATAATGAAGCTGGATTGAAAAGTATATAAAAAAAAAGGCAAAATTATATATTAATTAATTACAAACATAATTTAATAAACAACACGGCGGAGTAAAACCCCTACCGGGAACGTTTTCGAGTCTGATCCAAAAGATCCAGCGAAGACTAAGAAGGGTTTACGCCTACCGACGACGCCCAAGCCGGTGAAGATCAAGGAGAAAAGAGAAGATCTAGAAGTGGGATCCTTTTTCCAGTCGACCACCGGATTAGGCGCGGCGGCGGAAGGGTGTTTGGAGGAGTCGGAGAGGGAGAGAGTGCCGCAAGGGAGAGAACGCATAGGGCGACGACCATTTTTATTGGAGGTCGACGACGGCGTTGACAAGAAAGTGAGGCGGCGACTGATTTTCTTGGAGGCCGACTGCCATTTTTCCCCAGAAAATGAGAAGGGTTTGAGGGAGGGAAGGAGGGGGAGGGGAGAGAAAGTCAACTCTGAAATGAGAGAAAATCATTAGCCCTTTTGCATTTGCATTCTCAAACACTGAATGGACTTTCCCTTTGCATTTGAGGGTAGAATGGACAATTCGCGTGAGATTTTGTGTGGGGCTGCAATACTAAAAAGGTAATGTGTGTAGTTGCTATAGTTTCAAAAACCCCGTGCCTCTATTTTAAATATGATTTGCTTATTTGTTTATTTTCATTTTCACATTGTATGTAATATATTACTCCAATACTCCCCCTCTATCCATTTTAGATTATTACTTGTAAAAAAATTGACGTCTAAATTAAATTCATAATTTTTTAATTTAGAAATAAAACAATTTTTTCATATTAAACTACATTTTTTGAAAAAAAAAAAGATGATATCTACCCTTAATTACTACTGAATCTTTTCCGTATCTTACGTGGCTTCTCAGTTTTCTTCCTTTTTAATTTTCTAATTTTCTTAAAATTTACCATTTATTTTTTCATTCTCTCTCCTCTCTCTCTCCCTTTTTTATCGGTTGTTTTCTTTTACAATTTTTTAAATTATTTTTTAGTTATCTCCTTTTATCTTTTAAAAGTTTTCTATGAATTCTTTTACTCCCTCCGTCCCACAACTGTTTGCACACTTACTTTATTTTGGGACGGAGGGAGTATATTTTTCTTAAATTATTTTTCTTTTTTGTTCTATCTCCACTCTCTCTCTCTCTCTCTCCCTCCCTTTTTTTCCGGGTTTTTACAGTTTTCATTTTACAACTTTCGTCTTTCAAATTTTGTACGTCCGTCTTATCTGTATTTCTCGGCTGCTTCTTCGACATATCATCACATTTATGGTTGAATCGTCTTCTTAATTTTCTGTCAATGTTGATTTTCCTATTTTATTGTCCTCTATTGCTAATTGGGTTTTCTCGCCTTTCTTATCCGTACTCATTATTGCTTCAATTGATTTTCTGGTCGATCTATCTTACTCATCTTCATGGTACTCATTTTCTATTCTTCATTTTTTGTATATAGGTGTCTTCCATATCGGTGCTTGCTGGAGGGCAAAGAGGTAGAAACACCACAAGAATTCGTTTTTTTTTTTTTTTTGAGAGGAGAATCATTTTCTGTTAGTTGTCACTAAAATTGCTAACTTAATGTTTCGTATGTACGTAGGTCTGTACAGTGATTTTGGTTTAAAAAAATAGTGAAAAATTGTGAGAAGCATTTTTCAATCGCAAAAACTTTTGTGCAAATATGTTATGTGTAAATAGGTGCAAATGCCCATTTAGAGGTTTAGTGCAAATATGTTATGTGTAAATAGGTGCAAATGCCCATTTAGAGGTTTAGGGTTATTTTACCCGCTCCATTTCTTATTTGGATATCCCTCAATTCACAACCTCCCTCACGATAAGAAATGGATATCTCTCAATTCACAACCTCCCTCACGATCTACCTTGCCTGCGCTTTTCACCTTCTGCTCCGTCACCGGCAGCCTCAGCGGGGGCGGTGACTTGGGCAACGTCTCCACTTCCGAAACCAGGTTTTTCGTCACCTCTTTATCTTTCTTCTCGTCCGCCATCTCTCTCTCCCTCAAACGACGGCACTTGTGCTAGCGTAAGCGATTGACGACACGGCGCAGTGTGAATTTTTGGAGCGATTATTTCACCGTCGGATTTGAGGTGTCGGCGGCGGCGGAGGGGTAGGCGGTGGTTGAGGTGTTGTTGCCCCTTTCTTCCTAATCAGGTATTCAGATTTTGATGCAGATGAACTATTGGATCAAGAAGATCTAGATTTCATCAGAATTATTATGATTTTTTTACTCTTTGTGTGTCTATTTATTGATTTATTAATGCTTTCAAATTGTTCATTATAGTAGTTGATGTGTATGATTGCTATGTCAATGTTTTAATCAATTTTCCACTGACTACTTGAGTTTAATTTATCACTCGTTTATCTTCTCTATGTAGAAGCATGGTAACCTGGAAAATGTGGGTAAACTCTAGAATATGGACCTTGGTAGTTACATATGAAGGATATGGAACAAAGCTTGTTCAGATGCTATTTGTGAACTTAAGTCTGATAAATGTATATATATTCAGACACTTATTTTGGCTTATGAGTACAGATTACATAGTTTTCTCAATTCTCAAGTAAGTTTCTTGTTGCTGTCAGCGGTACATTGTCTATCCTTTTTAATTTGCTTGGTCACTCATTACTTTGGGTAGGTGAAGCTGTGAATATTTTGGGTTAGAGTATAGATGAATTCTAGCTAGTGCACTAAGTTATAAGCAGTGATGTCTTCAACATACAAATTATGTGAGCTCTTCAATTGTGTATGCTGGCTTTCTTTAACCCAATTTGAATTGTGAGATGCTCTATTCTTTAGCCCCAGTTAGCTGCTAAAAATGTGTTTCTGTTCTGTGCCATGAGAATTAATGCTAACTAAAATTGTTGGTACATGGTACTGATATTTTGTCCACTTCAATTTCAACAGTTTATTGTAGAAAGTAGATGGTAAAGAATGAAGGACCTTTTATTGAATTGTCTTTTATTATTCCTTATTTTCTAAATTTTATTTATCTGTTGGATTTTAGCCTGATAACATATTACTTCACAGGTTCAGCAAGATCGACCTTTGTGTTATTCTCGATGCTTTGAATTGAGCTTTCTTCTTATTAGTAGACAAGATATTTGAACCCGTTAAGAGTCTGAGATGGTTTGTTGTTAAGAGTTTGGGATGGTTTCTGATTTTATTGTAGAGTTTGAGATGGTTTGTAGTTAAGAGTCTCAGATGATTTCTTTTGGATTCCTTGGTTCTTATATTGTTGAATAGTCAATGTAAAACTATATGGTTTGACATATGTACTGCCTTTGTTCCCCTTTCAGGCCTTATCTCTAGGAATATTTCCATATGTTTTGAAGCTTTTACAGACTACCACTCCAGAGCTGCGACAAATTCTTGTGTTCATCTGGACAAAGATCATTGCACTAGATAAGGTAAATATGAAATTCTTCTTTTTTATTTCACCTTCTTCTAAATAGTACTCGAATCATGTTACTTGAACCCGTTAAGAGTTTGGGATGGTTTGTTGTTAAGAGTCTCAAATGGTTTCTGAATTTCTTCTAAACAGTATCATGTTACAAGGTAAACAGTATTACATGTTGAATGTAATACTGTCAAGTGTAATAACAAAATACTGGAAAGTGTGATAGTGTAGTACTACCTCATTTGAATTGTTATACTAATATATATATTTAAGAGAGGTAGAGAGAATAATTTAAGAGCTTCTATTTTTTTTTTTTTTTTTGAACTTCTAATTTGGAGATGAATTACAGCTAGGGCTTTTGATATACATTAATGTGTGATACTGTCTTGTTTTTTGTACGATACTGTCTTATTTTTTTGTATGATGCTGCCATTAATATATTATTATGTTTTAATATGTGGTAATGTCTTTGATATTTTGTTTGTTATTTGTTCAAATTGTTATGTGTAATTGCATGATATTGTTAAGTGTAATTGCGTAATACTGTTAAGTAATGTCATTATACTGTATGCTTTTCAGGTGTGATACTAATAAAAAAAGGTTCAACCGTGATGGAAAAAAATGTGAAAGAGAAATAAGATGATGACAAAGTAGAATGTGGATAGAGAAAGAAGATAATGATGATCCGGTGACAAAACTTAGTTTTTCTCTTTGTAAAAAAAAAATGATGAAATTGAAAATATAATTAATAATACTTAAATAATTTGAAATTAAATTGGGTGAATTTTAAATTTTAAAAAAAATGAAATGCAAAGGCTGGAGTTTGAACCCAGGTATTTTGAGTAAAATACATATATTTTTCCACTGGACCAATTTCATAGAATTTCAAAGTAATTGATATTTGTACTATATATACATGTTCCCAGATACCTAATTTCGCGGGTCTTGGGATTTGGGCCCGTTTTTTTCCGGGTTACCCGAGAATATTTTATCCAGATTTTTTTTTTCCTTATTTGATGGATTTGCATATAAGTACACATAAGGTATTTTCACATAAGTCCATCCCTTTTTCAATTGATGGGAAGATATTTCAGTAATGACATGATAATTGAAATGTCATATTTTTTATCAATCGCCATTATCAGTTATGACTTATGCATATTCATGTAATCATGTATTCCAGAACAATCATAATTCTCTATGCATTTGTGAAGTACAAAATGCCATCTAGCGATCCCCGAATTTTCATCCAGTGGATTCTATTCGGCCATTATCTCGCCAATTTTGAGGTTCAATCATCAAACATTTTTTTTCCTTACAAAAAATTTCAGATTTTTACTTTTATCTCGCCAATTTTGAGTGTGTCTATACATTAGTAAATAAGTATTTTGTATTTTGACACTTTCGCGGCACGACTACTATTTACAATAGAATTTGAAATTTAATTTTCATTTTCTAATTGTTGAGGGACGATTTGAAGTAGAGGTAAATAATTGTATGCAGTAACTTGATTGAACCTAGCATAGCAGAATGAAAGAAATGGATGAAGACGTGGGGTAGATTGAGATGAGATGAGTTTGATTTGACAATTTTGATCTCTTGAAGATCTCTTGAAATAGGTTCACTCCTTTTAAATTCTTAGTGATGGAACATATTAATCCATTGCATAATGTACAAACATACAATTTGTATGTTTAATAATCTCTCTCTCCTCTCTTTAGCTCTCCCCTTTTTATAGGTATTTTCAATATTTTCTTTTACCTTTTTTTTTTCAATACAGTTTTTTTCAATTTTTCTTTATCCCCTCTCTTCCTTTTCTCTCGATCTCCTAAATTTTTTCCCCACAAAATTTGTGGGTTTTGCAGTAGTATAATGTAATTAAAAAAAATATTACATCAATTGCCATTACCTACCCTATTTGATTGAGGAATTGCAAATTTATATACACTTTAAATATTAATTTAATAAATCTACAAAAAGTTAAATTTAAAAATGTTTGAAAATATATTGATTTTGAGAAGCTCTGGAATATAGATGATCTTTACAAACAACTCACTTTCATCTAAGATTCAACTTTTAACAGAGAGTATAATTCTTCTCCACCAAGTTTATTCAGTATAAAATTGATATTCTACTCGACTACTCCTACAGCATGTTACCACCACATTAATCATCATCAGAATTCAGAAGTAGTAAGCTTCTGCCTCTTCCACTTGTATGCTGCTTCCAAAATCTTAAGGCTTGTTGTCTCTACTGTTTCTTCTGGGAACACATAATCAATATACTCCTCGTACCTGCTGCAAATTAATCAAATCGTCAGAACTGGCCACAACAGAAGATTAATTTTAATGTGTTTGAATAAGGTACACCACTTAATACAATCACAGTAAAAAGCACGCAAATAATCACTAGGAACACAAAATTTTATTTGAGGACTGAATATATTCAGATTTTGAAAAGCTGTGTAGGAATCACTAAAAATCAACCAAGAAGGAGTTTTCAGGTGTGTTAAGAGAAAGTAACTTATGGTGCACAAAATGGAAAATATGGCCACATGCACATTAACTTGCCATGGATCACAAATAAATATTTAGAAACACAAGAAACCAAATGATTTATGACTTTCTTTTAAAACAGGAGAAGAAGTTGCATACCCAAGCACTGTTTCAATATGCCTTCTCTTTTTAAGTTTCTTTGGCAGCTTAGCACGGACCAAATCAACATCCCCAAGCTCACCAAAACTGCTTTCCAACTTCAACCACTTTTCCAAAAGCATTGCTCTTTCCTCTTTCAATTCAGGAGCACAAGTTCTGAAATAGCAAAGTGCTCTTTCAAAAACAGCTGAGGAATAAGAAAAAGTATAAGTTTTAGTAATTAACATCAATAACAATTAACTAAGATACCAGTCAGTACAAGTCAAAAGACAAAGCGAAAAAAGAAAAGAAAAGTGACTTGCATATGATTTTACTTTCATACCTCTGGCATGCTGAAGGCATGAACTCTTGTCTTCCTGAGAAGCCTCAAACATGGCATAACTGATCCACACCTTCAAGTGTTTTGTGCGGTTCAAAAGCCTCTCATAAAGCTCTCTAGCTCTTTCATATTCTGATTCAGATATTTCGAAGTCAATATATGCCTGCCACCAAGTTGAAAGAAGATCAATATATGCATTTTTATTCTGTAGAATTAGAGTCGTGGAGCAGGAGAAATTTTAAAGAGATCAAATCAGTTCTTACATAAAACTAAAACACCACTACCAAAAGGTGAAACTCAAATACAAATACAGAAAAAGAGATGAAGGAGAACAGGCTTGAGTAATCAAAAAAAGTGGCCATGACATTTAAACATGAGGTTTGGCCATACATGAGTTACGCTGGCAGATACAGAAAGGAGTTATAACCATTCCTATATTCCTTGCAACAAAGTTTGAAACTAAGTATCCCAATTAAAAAGCACAAATTACATATGCAAGACAACATCACCCCAGTGCCTCGAGAGGCCAACCAAGAGGTGGGCGCAGACTCTAAACACGACAACTATAGAGAATGCAATTAAAATTGAACATACTTAGTGACGACGTACCTTCCATAACAACTCTGGCATGTCTAGTGCAGGTTGGTCAATTGCAAGCTCAAAGAGAGCCCTGGCTCGTTCAGTTTCTGCCAAGGACTTCTCCAACTCTGCATACTTGCTCCATGCATAACACTTCTCAGGTGACCACTCCAAATATTTCTGATACAGCTTCCTGCATCGTTCTATATTACCTAGCTGCAGCTCTATCTCAATGTACTTCTTAAATATCTGTTTTAGAGTACAGGACATGAAAATACAAAAATAAGAACCAAATAAAGAAACAAAGTATTTTTGGAAAAAAAAAAACTTTTGCCATACCTTATTTTTGGGAGCCATGCCAATGGCTGACCCTAAAATTCGTCGTGCTCTATCGATATTTAATTGTCTCATTTCAAACTGTGCCGCCATAATCCAAATCTTTGCAAAGGAAAACTTTTTATGAGGAATCATCTTCAGACACAAGCTGCTCAATTTCAAAGTATATCAGATAGTTAGAATCAGCTCATATGGAAAAGTGCAGTCAAATTGATACAAATCAAGCACAAAACGATACAATCTGAGACAAAATATTAACTCCACTGCATGTATAAAGCCTGAATTCCATAACCCAGAGTAGTCTTGACTACATGACATTTTTGACAAATACCAAATTTCCTATTAGATTAATAGTAACACTAGCTCTATTATCAGACTCTAACCAGTTGCTTAGATGCTATTATCATTATTCATGAAAAAAATTACAAGTGAATATCTACAGTGGTATCTTACTTGTAAACATCTCTTGTTCGGTCCACATCCTGGGCATCAAGCTCCTCATATAACACATAATTAATCCTGATAATGAAACACATTCAAGCAGTCAGCAGCAGCACTATATAATATGTGTGTGTGATGGAAACAGATCAAACATAAAGGATGAAGCATTGTATTTACCACAAGTATATATATCGGTGCCAGTATCGTTTCTCCTCGGCAGGAGGAATATTTGCTATTGCCCTCTCATAGACACCCTCAATCCTTTGCCTATCCCCACAACTCTCTTCTAACCGAATGTAATCAAACCACACATCATAATTAAGTGGATTCTCCCTCACTTCATCCTCATACTGAAACCTACTCTTTCCAACAATACCATCTTCAATTCCTTCCCTGTCACCATATTCCCTCTCATAACAACAATTCGCTATCTCTCCATTATTTTTCATCTCAAATTTAGCCCTAAACTTGGGGTGACATTGAAGAAAGCGGTCGAAAATCTTCCTTGAGGCAGCTACATTCCCCAGCATCTCCTCCATGTGAATATACTTGTACCATAAGTGATCCACTCCAGGCAATAATTGTATTGCCCTTTCCCAAACATTCCTCGCATGGTTAATAAACCTATTCTTCATCTCAAAATCTGCGTACCTCACCCACAATGTATGGTCCCTGTAATCCACCTCGAGTGCGCGCTCCCATACTGACCGCGAACGAGCGAAATCCTTCTGATATTCTTCCCACTCAGCATACTTCACCCACGATCTTTTATTCCAGCGCGCCCTCCGGATTAAACTTTCAAATTCTTCGCGTTTCCTTATTTTCTGCTTGGGCCGCCGGATTTCGGATTCTTGTCGACGTTCTCCAGCCTCCCGGAGGACCTGTTCGGCGGTGATCTGCTTCTCAGCGGGCGATTTGTTTTTGACCTCCATTACCGAATTATTGAATGTAATGTGTCAACTAGTTTTCGAATACTGATACAAACAAATATATACAGCTTCACTTCTATTCAAAATACACCGACTAAGCATATAATTATGGTAACTAATTATATTAACTGGAGTAATTATTATGGTAATAAAGATCTTATTAGTCAAAGATATGACTTGATATACTTTTGATTTTATTTTACCTATATATTTTAATCTTTATCCTACAAATACAATATCATATTAACACTTTCTTTAAAAAATATTTTCCTTATATAATCTTTATCTTATAAATACAATATCATATCAACACTTCATTAATAAATATTATTTTTTTAATTAACATTAAAATATATTTTCCTTATATATTACAACCTTTATCCTATAAATACAATATCATATCAACATTTCATTAATATTTTTTTTCTTATTAACATTAAAAAATATTTTTCTTATATATTGTAATCTTTATTCTATAAATACAATATCATATCTAACACTTCATTAATTTTATTTTTTTGGATCAACATTAAAAAATATTTTCTTTATATATTGTAATTTTTATCCTATAAATACAATCTATTTCTTCCTCATCTCAAATTTTGTGCGACACCCCTAAAGATGCTCCTCCTGTGACACAACTCAACCATATGCTTACCATCTATTTCGATGTTGTGAATTTAAAAAATGAAAAAGGATACTTTTTGAATAAAAAATACTAATATTATGAAAGTAAAAAATTTACTGAAAAATATTCATTTTCATTCATGGGTGTGTAAATTATTTAAGATCTCAAAAAAATAAAAAAATAAATAACATATATGTAGAATAACATTTAACCCCATAAACATAAATGGTTACATATACTGTATCTATTATTTAGATATTTTTCAATAGACCAAATTTTGCCGACATTTTTTTTTTTTTTTTAGAGGTTTACAAAATTAATATGAATTAACAAAATAATTGCATGCTCGTGTCTTTAAACCAACACATATCACCACATTATCGCGATTTCCTCCAATAGTGAAAAGAGGAAAAGCCACCCATCGTGAAAAACACTCCAAAAGTGATTCTATTTGAAAAAAACATCTTATAGTGTTTGAAAACACTCGCTAAATATCAAACCCATCTCAAAAGGCTCAAACATGAGAGAAAATGTCCCAAAATGGAAAATAAGCCGCACATGGTGCATGAAAAATAAAAAATCAGAAGCTAAAAAATAAACAACAAACATGAAATTAAAACTATCTAAAAAAAAGCAGTAAAATGAGACTAAAGATAACTCACCTGATGGTCATCATGGCTCCATTAGGTATAATCTATCCATTGATCTTAACTACATACTAGAAAAATCTACATAAAACGAGTCTAAGGAGAAAAAAATCGGAATGGCGACGATGACAATATCTATGGAGACAGAAACAATCGTTTCTTGACAAATCTAAGTAGATCTATTGGTTTATTCTTATAGATCTGTAACTAGAGATGATTGGAAAATGGTGGGCGGCACTGGACGACGGCAAGCACAAATATTTTTATTTGCCAAATTCTCCCGTACACTCATATGTATCGGTACACCCTTAATTTCAATTTTTTTATTTTATGATTGACCATTGTTATTTACACCTCCACTTTTGTTGACATGACCCCCAAATTATAGTATAACTGTATAAATAATTGACCACAGTTATTTACACCTCCACTTTTGTTGACTTGACCCCCAAATTATAGTATAACTGTATAAATAATTGACCACAGTTATTTACACTCCCCACTTTTGTTGACTTCGGTGCCTAAATTACTATAGTGCCGTTCTATTAATTTAAAGAAAATATAACACAATCAATCCTAATTTATATATAAATAATTGACCACAGTATTACACCGCACTTTTATTGACTTTATCCCCAAATTATTGTTTAAAAAAAATTACATCTAAAATTACTATAACCGTGGTAAAAAATAATTTAGGGTGAACTCATACCAGGGTAAAAACTAAAAAGAAATGATTTGAGAATAAACTAATAAAATTTAAAATTAGTGTATACCCACACACTGCCACACTGGTGTGTACACAAGTACTATCCATACTCAGCACATAATTTTACCGAATATAGATAGAGGTGAACATTCATCATTTGATCCCCAAACCAAATTGAAAAAGAACCAAAAATCAAAATTTCTAAAATTTGCAAAATCTAGTTGAACTAAAATTTTGGTTAAACTGAACACAAACCAAACTGTAAAAACACTTTTTTTTTAATAAATTTTTATTTTCCCTATATTTGATGATTATTTTTATTGCTTATCACGCGACAACGCATTAAAACAATTATTAGTCCATAAAACAACACAATAATACTAACATAACATTGAACTCAAATTATCCAATAATAAGTCAACAAATCAATAAATCCATAATCTAAAAATAATAACATAGTCCATAAGTTCAAAATCCAACAACTCAATAAAAGATGAGTTCATAACGATAATACTATAATCCATAAAAATAATTCATACTCCGTAATACTTAAAATTAAAATAAAAAATCTATGTGTAATTTCGATTTTCAGTTTAACCAATTTTTCCCCTTAAAAACCAAACCGAAAACGGAACATCAAATTTTTTATATTTAAGAACCAAAACAGAATTACTTAAAGCATAAAACCGAACCGTATTTAACATTCCGGTTCAAATTTTCGACTTTGGCATATATTTGCTCGCCCCTATTAACACACACACACACACACACACACACGAGTATTGACATGAAGCTCTATGTAATGAAACAATTAATGTTGTTACCTGATAACCTGTCCAGTTTTATTATTATTATCTTCTTTTCAAGTGTTCCTTTTCAAGCTAATAATTGTTTTACTTGAAAAATATGGTTTTCTCAAGCATTACAAGAAAATGAAGACCTGCAATGTTTAGGATTCACAACTGATGATGGAAAGACAAGTTTGCAGAACTACCGGAAACAACCAAAGATTATTTCCACAATCCCGTTATTCTTTAAACAACGCACCCGGAACTGAGCCTCTTCGAGTCCTGAAGAACACGACAAGAACGAAGAAGTTAACGTATCTCCAGAAATAAACTATACAGGGGACTAAAAATATATATGTAATTTACTTGAATAGTTAGAGAATGTTTACTTTATTGCTGAAGGATCTATTCCTGCTATATATAAATACCATCAAGCTGAATAAGAATGGATGCATTCTTTCAGGATATTTGATAATAAAACTTGGAGAAAATCTTGTATAAAAGTGAGAACAAAAGAATGAAAACAAATAACTGTACCGTATAATACATCATCTCAAGTAGGTATAGGCACACCAGATTCTGAGCTCAATTTGCTATAAACATTCTGCAACCTTTGAGTCACGGGTCCCACTCCACCGTCTCCAACTGTACGTCCATCGATTTTAATGACCTGGTATAGTTGAATCAAGATAATTAGCATGACATGAGCACTTGTATAACATTATTTTCAAATGTCAACTTTATATTTCTGCCTATAATTTATAAGGGTAGATCTCATGTGAACCAAGTTCACGTGAACTCTCTTCTTCAAAGTAATATTGTTCTTACTAAACAGTGATACTTTTGTATGCTAAATAGTTCGGAGTATTACTTAATAGTTTATACACTAACTTGTATTACCGAGTTTACTAATACTCTTCCATGAACCAAATTCATATAATTTTTTCAATTACATAGAACAATAATGCTTTAACACAAATTACTTACCGGACTGAGTTCTCCCATGGTTCCTGTTGTGAACACCTGCAACAAGCTTTTCCTTTTATTCAATTTGCATTAAAAATAAGAATCAAGTAGAAATATTTAGGAGGAAAAGTATGACATATAAAGAATGCTTCACAATTCCTGAAAATGAGTGAAGAAAAAGCATATATGAATATAGGGAAAATAAACTTATTAGTCTTTTAAGTTACCTTTATTTTTGTTTCAGTACTCTCCACTTTCACAAATTGAAAATAATGCTATAACTTTCAATTTTTCGACAATTTAGTCTGGTAACTGGCTATAGAAGGTGAAACATCAGGTTGATCTGTTAGACTCTACCATGTGGACAAATCAGACATTGCCACGTTAGCGTCAACCGAATGTTTCACCTCCTACAATCGGTTACTGGACTAATATATGGGACAATTGAAAGTTACCGGACTATTTTTAATTCATGAAAGTCAACAGGGCTGAAACCGAAATAGGGGTAAAACTTATGGGACTAAATAAAATATTTTCCCATAAATATATTAACAAACATAGTATATCGACCTCATCTGCTGTATGAAACTCTGATAGGCTGATACGTCTCTCCACCAAGACCAAGTTTTCCTTGACAGCAAGGTCCATGACCTGCAAAATATGGACAAATTTTTACGATAAAGCATATCACGGAGAAAAATGTTTTTGGGTGCTTTCAAGTAAGTGTAATTGTGTAACAAATGCATTTTCTTACACCTTTAATTGATCTCTGATATAGTTATTAACAAAAAGAAGTGCAGGCTCCTACATTCCCACTTTCAATCAAGATAAAAGGATAATTAAAAGATCCTTCTCACACTATAATGCGACTAATATTTCACCTATATACCAAATTAGTGTACATCCATACTAGAAAAATATTACATATATTAGGCCATGTTCACCTATATACCAAATTAATGTATACCCCACACCATAATGCAACTAATATTTCACCTATAGAGACATATTTGAAGTATTGGTCAGAAGAAGCAAGTCAATATGTTATAAACCAGCTAATAACCGAAATTCGACATGTAAGTTGGAGAGACAAGATCATCACACAAAGTATAATATAAAATTTATTAGGCCAAGTTCTCCTTTTCAAATACTTTATACTTACACGAACAATGCAAACAGGGAATCTCAAGTTATATTAATGAAGGGAGTATAAATATAGGTTGATGAAAAAGAAACAAAATATTTAGTCAGGCACAAATTTATGTGATGCAATTATAGACACCAAGATGATTTGGGGAATAATAGAATAAAATGAATCTTACAGTAGCCCGTGTTATACCGGGAAGACAGTAATCAGCATGGGGCGTTGCAAGGTGGCCTTTCTTTACCAGAAACTGAAATATCAGAGGATTAAAGCATTAAAATAATATGCATGTTTCCATGAGAATATGTAGAACAAAATAATTTTGAGCTGTCTAAGCTACAGCAATCCATACACATTGGAATATAAAACTGTATGAATGAGAGAATTCTAGAAACCAACAGATAAAATAAATAAAAAACACAGTGCAAGGTCTCTGTTCAACAATGTCAAAATCTATTCCCTTGTCTTTCCTCTCATACAAAACAATTACTATTTATAATACCAGAATGCATGAAATTGTACATTTCTGGTGTAGACCAGGAGCTTACAATGTTTGTGGCATTTGTTTCTGATACATAGCCATCTTTATCAAGCATGATAGCATCATCAGCGTGTGAATTATTCCCTTCTATCTGCACCAGTTCAGAAAATACGAAGTCAAACCTAAACAGACCAACCAAAATATGGAAATGTATTCAACAAAGGGCCTGCATAATATACTAGTAACAGTTTTTAGCAGTTGGAGATACGAGTTGATTGAGATTCGTATGGATCCTACCTTAGCAAGAATATTGTTAAGGAGGTTGTTGTGGTGAATTTTTGAATCCAAATTCTGCAAAATACAATAACTACCATTCATCAGTGGTTGACAGTGAAACTAATTAAATGTGTTGGCCATAGATGACGATTAAGTCACAACTCACAACTCTTGAGAAAACATGAACATCAAAGGTTCAATCAAACAAATGAAACCATAATATTAATGTTGAAGATATTAAATAGATTCTAAAATGATACTCCACTCTAACAACTTAAGCATTTAGATGAGTTGGTCTTCAACATAACATCATTGCCAGGCCAAATAAAAGGTCCTGTATGTAAATCTAACTTACTAGTTAATCTTGGAGATGTTTCATTGAAGGTTAAAATGATACTTCTCTTTAACATAGCATTAGCTTTCAGGTGAGGTGGTCATTCAACATAAGCTTACATTAATACCACAGTGAATTCAGCACTGAAAATCTACTGATCTATAGTTTAAGTCTTCTATACTATAATTAAGCTTTTAAATCTGTAAGGTTTAGATATCATCCTAATCTCAGCATAATCAGTCTTAGCTATCAAACAAAACCTTAGTTCATACAAACTTTCCTCTCTGATAAATCAGACAGAAATCGTACTTTTGCTGAACTCATGTACCGACTCAGATGAGCTAGTATAGCTAATTAACTAACTCAGGTGAGCCATTCAGATCAATTCACGAGTAAGTTTAGGAGCATGTCACAATAGATCCCTCTCTTTGGATGATGTTTAAAGCATGCACCAAAAGTGATTATGAAATAGTTTCACACCGATCATACTACTTGGATGATACCTTTGTGTTGAATGATATGCATAAATAATCAATGGAAGAAAAGACATGGAACTAACAAAACAAAATGACGCAATCTTCTGAATCAGCAGAAACAGTGATAAAATGTAGGGTCAATGTTTTTATATCCCTTTAACTTGCATTGATTTTGATTTTAGTCCTCTTAATTTTTTTGACTTTGAAATTTCGTTTTTTAAGTTTACCAAATTCAACTTTTTAATCCTTTTAGCTGGTTTAAAGGGCGAAAAAAGATGAAAATGTATAACCCGAGGCCTTACATTGGGTGAATTGCGGCGTGTTGTAGCAGTCACCAGAGTTATTCCTCCCGCATTGTCATATACTGGCGGCTTCCATTCAGCAAGCACTGCAGAGTACATCGAAACTAGTATAATTGCCCTGATGTGTTTTGTTCCATATAAAGCACAGCTACAGATATAAATCTAAGGTTTGTAACAAAGTGCAGAAATCCAACAACTATAATATAAGATCTTATAAGAGAACATACAACAGTAACAATTATCAAGGCAGTTTTAGTGCAGTTACAAAACTATGGAAATAAAAACGGAAAATTAAGCAATCAGAGAAAGCTTTGACAGGGAAAGAATTGCAACTAAAGAATCCCAAAAATGAATATATACTTGACCAAATTGTCTGAAGTTATTTTTGTCCAACAATTTAGGTGATCCAGCCTGTGTAGTGTAAAAGATTAAGATTTATCTTAAAGTCTTGGGCAAAACAGAATTTACATGGATCCAAAATGTATTGCAGCTGCTTCATATATAACTTCAAAGATGAGTCCTAAGAGACAAATTTTTTGAATGCTTAAGAAAGAAATCCAACTCTCTATCTTTTCACCTTGTAAATTGGCTTTTCAGGACATATTATTCCATTTATATTTGACAGTTGGGCCAAAAGTATTTTCAGCATTGCATAATCACTTGAATATCAGAATTATGTAACACCCAGAATATGAAATTTGGACTTGTTAATACATTAAAGTGTTGTTCATGTAATGAATTCATCAACATGAAACTAGTTGCCAATAGCCAAAGATCGAGAAAATAAATAAGCTGAAATAGAATATTGCATCCACGCTCACATTTTTACATTCCACAACATATTTAACATCATTCTATAGAAAACTTATCTTACCAATTAAAGTGCACCCATACTGGTTGAATGCTGGGCTCATTCCAGAAGTCACCTACGAATTAGATAACTGAATGGCTAAAAACATGGAATAAAAGTAAGAGAAACTATTGATATATTGGTGAGAAATCTCAAAAAAAACCCAAGTTATCAGGAAATATGATGATACCCTGAACTACCTCATACAACACTTATTTGTTGATCCGATCATCCAACTCAGAAAATTTAGAAGCCAACTAAGGATGTCATTGTGAGTTTCCTTGGCAAGACTTTAAACTTGCTTATAGACAAGGAAACCAGCAAATTACTGTAGCCATGTTCTTAATTTTTTTAAACCAGCACTCTTAATGTGAAGAATCTATTTTTTTTTTTTTTTTGTCAAGCTCATCATCTTAACTAAAGTTATTATGTGAAGAAACTCCCAATCAAGGGCAGCTATATAAAACTTAAAGCTTTATATTTCTTTCGAAACTCCATATTTGATAAAACCAACCAATTGTTT
The DNA here is from genome assembly GCA_963675135.1 of Galeopsis tetrahit. Taxonomy (NCBI): domain Eukaryota; kingdom Viridiplantae; phylum Streptophyta; class Magnoliopsida; order Lamiales; family Lamiaceae; genus Galeopsis; species Galeopsis tetrahit. The sequence goes on from OY776131.1 coordinate 45,160,914, forward strand.
CGAAGACAGATTTATACTAAAGCTTACTTATATACATAAACCTCTCAGCCCATCTCCTTTGATGACCCGAAAATTACCATTAATTACTTGTAATTTGGCCATAAGGTAAATAATTTCTTCACATTCTGAGTCAATGCAAATAGAAGTTCACTTATGTTGACTTTAGACACAAATGTATGCCATTTATCAATTATTTAGGGAAGCAAGTAATTAACAGCCAAAAAATATAGTTTGCTGCCTCCTTTTATACTCTAACCAAACTCCAGTATTTAAAGATTCTGCTGCTTTTAATATTTCGTAACACAATAAGCTATCATCTCTTGATGGCTAAACAAACTTCTGACTGAACTACTGAAATATATCAGTATCAGGAAATTCTAACTCCTAAAGTATCTCTCCCACGTTACAAGTAATGCAGGTCTAACTCCAAAAATTTGAAATGTTTATTCAGTTTCCTCTAATTTGCAAATCTACAATCACCATCACAAAAAGGGAAATTGGAGAAGCGAGAAAAAGATATTGTAACAAAAGGAGGATTCATTGCTGAAACAGGAATAAGTCATTCGACTGCATGACATTCTGAGCTTAAATTCAGCTACATTCATCAGTATCACTATTCATATTAATATTTTTCTCCATGCACAATAAGTTTCACTCCTCAAATATAACCAAAATAAGTGGAGAGCTAGACATACCTTTTTTCCACGAGTCAGAGTCAGTCTGATATGTACGTTACTAAACATTCCATTCCTTATCAGAGTTTTGAAAATTGCGTCCTTCACCTGCAATGTGTTGCACGCAGAGTCAAGAAATTGTAGGTGATTTCAAGGACTGTATTGTACAAAGAGACACCACCCTATATAAAATATTCAGAAATATAAAAATTGAGTAAAAGAAATTGGTTAAAGTTACTTGTTCACGAGTTGGTACATTGCTGAAAGCTAGAGCTTTTGCAGAGTCAAACAACCTGGAAAATATAACATAGATACATATAAAACAAAGGCTTATAACTTATTACTCAAACACGACTATAGGACTCTTTCTTAAATAAAATGTGAAAAATATGCCGATTTATCTTCAAATTATAGGATTAATGCTTCTGACTTATGCTTCAATCAATCAACAATCCATACTTGTAGTTTCCTGGATTTGCTTATATAATTTCTCAAGTTACTTGATTCTTGAAAGTGCAATCAACAACAATACAAGACATGCTAAGAGTATAATTATTCTTAACTTCTTTTTACTCACCTGTCTAAATGCTCCTCCAATTTAAATATCTTCCCATTATAAACTCGAAGACCCTCCCAAACTCCATCACCACCTTGAACAATTGAGTCAAAAACTGAAACCTAAAGCATTGCTCAGTTAAAAAGGGGGGAAAAGAGAAGTTCATAATCGATGCAGGACATGTGTGAGAGAAAATTTTCACCAGTCCTGTTGATCTATCTTGAATGGAAGAATTGCAGAAACAAGTAGGAAATGTGACATCACGATAGAATACCAACTCCTCTAGGAAGTTAAAAAAGAAGAAGAAAAATAATACTACAAATCATTCCTAATATCAGTAATTCTAAGATAATAATACGAGGAGATTTGATTAATAATTATCAGTCTCTTTACTAGGAAACTAACATGAAATATCGAGTTCAAGAAAGTAGAAAACCATAAAACTTAAATCACTTATATAAATAGATATGTACCATTGCACTTTCACGAGGCACAATCTGATCACCAACCCATGCAAACAACTTCTCATTGGCAGGAACTGGAAGATTAGGATTGGGGGATCCCTTAGTCTGCTTCGCATAGCGCCTAAGTAAGTTGTAGAAAGGTAAAGATTGTTCCAGCAAGTTGTACAAAGACGACGGAAATGGCTGAAAATTAATAAAGGGCCAAGAATAATGTGAGGTCCCGCATAGGAAACTGACAATCTCAAGTGTTCAATTGTCTTATTGCTAATACAAAATTGTGTAGCATATCATGTTTTTTACATTTTCCAAGAGTATAAACATTTCAAATACGATTCTAGTAAGTATATGGTAATCAACTTGGTTTAAATGCTAACACCAATTATGCTTAAAAAATAGAGGATAGACAGATTCTCTATTACTTACCGAGGGATACTTCTTTGGAGGCTCAAAACCTGTTGATTTATGCGTATTCTTGTACCAATAGGGGGCCCACAAGCCGTCAAATGGTTTCGGCCCAGGTTCCCATCTGGAAACGTAGTTCAGACAGTCATGTAACATTATATTTACATTTATTTATTTCACATGGTTCCTAAATTTTTAGCTGATTTTAGATGCCTCATGAAAACCTTGCCTTAAGAAAAGGTGAAAAACTAGGAAATGGGTTCTTTAGCGGCGTAATATGAAAATGAAGCTTCTTTAGTAGAGTTCAAGAAAAAGGTTTCAATTTTAATTACAGTAAAATACATTCACTATATTATTGCCTCACTTGAGCATTGCAGCTTGAAATGGAATACCGAGATCATCACACAGGCCACGTAAAGTACCCTACAAGAAGAAGAAGACAAGATATTTTAATAACATATGTCGGACAGGTTTCTAACATATTTTGAAGCAAAGAATCACCAAGGATGTATGAGATGGGCATTATACAAACTAGAACTCATGATATCCATGAAATGTCTGGACATAAAAGACACTGAGTGAATAATGATACCCTATATAGCCATAGCCTCTCTGAGAGTCATCATATGATGGACTTGCTTGAAAAGTAAAAACAAAAACTTGGAATTTTCCCAAATAGGATACTGAACCTGTGAACCATAATAACAGAAACTGATAATGAAGCTCTGTAAAAGTCTTCAACAATTTGATATTTGACAAAAACTTGTATGAGACGAATCTCATTTACATTATAATATGACCCATGGAACTATGGGGCTCCATCACAATCATGGTTTTAAAGGAACGTTTGACCCAAATGCAAAAATGAGCTCCATCTCATGTAGGAGACCATCTCACACAAGACTCCCTCTTGATATTTTGACCAAACAAACATGCACAGTAAAAGTAAATCAAATAAGTTACGGAAAATGACACCCTGTTTCACTAACAAAGAATAATGACTTTTGATGTCTTTGATTATAGTCTCCTTGATGCCTTGATGTCCCCCAAGCATGTGAACAACACTTAAAAGTCAGAATAGTCTATGAAAATATATACGTTGTTCAACCAGATAAGACTAGGAAAAGGTAAATAATAAACCACTTCGGAATATACAATGTAAATGTTGCAAATAACGACTATCGAGGGATCAACATGAAGTTTCATTACTAAGATGGGGGACCATCAGTCTAGCCAAATTTTATGTGTTGACAGTGTTGTGAGATCAATTATCTTCAATCTAGATTTGACTACTTTCTCACTGTACACATAGAGACAAGAAAACAAATTATCACCATAGTGGATAGTAAATTTAGAAATATCATATTGTTCAATTGAAATTCCATTCTCCACGGGAAGATAAGTATCAAATCGTAGAAATAAATTCTACTCATTTGTGTATAATAAGAATAAAAAATCAAGGAAAACTGCACTTTAAACATGGGAACTTCAGGTATTATTCTTAATTTAAGAACTGTTCTACACCTCAGGATCTTCTCGCAGCAAATCTGAATCAATGACAGGAGGGGTTTTTCCTTCATCACGCAGCTCACTGTAAATGGAGACCATGCTAGCGTACCCCAATTCAACAAATGACGGGGGAACGACTTTGTCATAGGATGTCTGATACAAGAAAGATCAAATGCAAATGTGTAAATGAGAGATCACTTTTTTTTTATAAGTAACATACACTTCCCTAGAGAAATTATATAGTGAATTATATAGTAAATGAGAGATCACTTAAATGCACATTATCAGATAAATAACATTCTCGCATCTTAGTGAAAGAATTGAACAGTTTTAATCTAGGGTATCCATAAGGATATCCTTGTAATTCTCAAATAAATCAACCCATGGGGAAATTAACACGGCGTATGTGGATGAAATAAAATTGTAAATTGATGCTATACAGTGTAGTATAGCAGGTAGTGTGAAGTATATAAGCGTGAGTGTAGATATATAAAAGTTTATTTACCAACACATCAAGGGGATTCCTCATCAATATGAAGTGCTTTCCTTTCTTCATTAACTCCTCTGCTACACCAGGCAGACGCTGGCTAGCTATATGCTGTAGAATAAAAAATGGAAAATGAAGCATAAACCCCTAAGCATGATCCCATTATAGTTCTGATCTCTGGACCAAAATTACAAATAATCTTTGAAACAAAATTTTCCACTTTATTCCCTGGAACTCCAGCCTAAACAACTCTACACATAATTAATATACATAATTGAACAACAAAACATTAAAATATAATACTCCCTCCATTCCTAATTATTCTATCCAAAATGGTGTTGTTCCTAATTATTTGTCACTTTGCTAATATCAACAAAAAATTAGTCTTTTGATATCCTAATTAATGAAAAACTGGTTTGTGTGAATGGATAAAATATTAAAATCAGATAATTAAGAACGGAAGGGTAGTTTAATTGAATACTTCAATAATGTTAGAGATGTTAAAACTTGATGATCCTCCGTCCCTTGAACAATGCAATGAGACAACAGTCTGGGAATATATCTTAAATTGGTTCACTCAATAAAATAAGCTCCTTCAGTAATTAAACATGAAAAAGAAGCAAAAAAGGTAGAGTTCCACACGACCTGTCTAGTGATCTCAAAATTCCCCTTTCACCAAAGATGTGAAAGAAAATAAAATAATCAAGAACAATCTTTGCAACAAAATATACCTCAATGATGATTATTTACCTTACAGAACCTATACTTCCTTTTTCCAGGACCGAAAATGATATCTCGCACAACCTTACTTCCATCTGATTCCTATTCATCGTAGCAAGTAATATCATGCAGGTTAAATGATAAGGGTGGGTAATGCATTTTTTGCAATAAAAAATGAATACAAACTTACCATTTTTGACAGGAGTTCTTCTCTGTAAGGCCTTTCAGATCCGGTAACACGCAAAAAGTTCGGATATAGGGGCTCATCAAGCACTTCCATATCATCTCTCTGGCTAAATCAAAGGGAATAATAAACTTTCGATCACTAATAGAACTAATTATGCAACTGTTTCATTGCGTCTTGAATACAGGGTTTCCATTATAATCTTCCATTATTGAATCAATAATCATAACCTATGTTGCCAAATTAACTTCCAAACATTTGCTATTTCATCCATATGGTCATAAGAAGAATTGCAGTCAACTGGTCAATCAAGTAAAAAAAAAAACTCGGATCCATAAATCTTTCCTCGCTAAGCATAATGATTTCTGCCCTAAACTTATTCACTACATCAATCTCATAAACATTAGTAATAACCAAAGAAATTTGAAAGGGCGCAAATCGACATGCTACTAGAATTAAACATGGAATTTTACGAATTTACAACACTAAATAAACTATTATTCAAAGAAGAATCGCCATTGTACAACAAATTTTACAGAAAAGGTACGATAATATTGCACCACAGTAGAATAACAAGGGAAATTGTACCTGCGCAAAGGAATACATGAGGCTTGTACTGACGGACCTAGGTGAAGACCATAAATGTATGACCTCTACTTCTTCTACTCTCTCCGCCATTTTCGACTCTGAAGAAAACTCACTGTGTTCAATGAAAGGGCATAAGGATGTGAATAATCTGTCCTCTCCTTGTGAACAAGTTGATGATCACAGATTCACATGCCACTTGTAAAATTTCTTAAATTAATTTTGTCTTTATTCCCGCTGAAGAAAAATACGGAGTATATTTTACTCCTACGATTTAGTTTACTTTAGCCATTGACTCGTTGATTAAGATTTTAAAATCCTGTGGGTGTGAAGTTTTAGTTTTAAATACTCAATGCCAAGGAAGGAGGTGAGAGGGGCCTTGGGAACTGAGTCTGTAAGTGGCGGATGAGGGCTGATATAGTAGACGAGCATGAGCCGATCAAAATAAGACCGTCAACATATGCGAGCACAAAGAGAGTGATTGAGCCTCGTTAGAATGTGAAGAGGGAGGAATCAGCCGGGATTGTTTAAAATCAAACGAGATAAGGCTAGAACTTAGAGCGGTGTACCAAGTCCGCGGAGTCTGACGAAGACCATAAAGAGTTCGGCGAAGAAGACATACATGGTCAGGGAATGAGCTATCTACCATATCCGGTGGCTGTGACATGTATACTAGAACATCAAGTTTGCCATGCAAGAAGGCATTTTGTTCGCCAGTGATGGTGCTCGCTCGGGCGAGCATCTGGTTGTGACTAATTTTGAGGTAGAATTGTAAGAGAGAACCGGCTGGTACTGTCTTCGTCAGATGTCGTAGGCGCAGGAGATGCACCTGGAAACTTAGTCTCATGGAATATAATATGTCTTGAGAGGTAAGTGCGACCAGACATATGTTCATAACATTTGTAAGCATTTTGAGAGGTTGAATACCCAATGAATACACAGGGTAAAGATGGTGGAGTAAGTTTACCCGATAGATACGGACACAACAACGGAAATCATAGGCACCCAAATATTCTAAGTTTTGCATAGTTAGAATGTTCCTGAAAGAGTTTCTGGGATGGGCTGCGGCCTTTGAGAGTTAGAGTATGTTGATTAAGTAAATCGTTGTTTGGATTGCATCCGACTAGTAAGACGGCGGTAAAGAAGCGTGGTGGAGTAGTGAGCGAGCAATCTCAAGGATATGGCGGTTCAAGCGTTCGATCATGCCATTTTGTTGTGGGGTGTGTGGAGCAGTTGTGAGTCAAGATATGCCATTCATAGTTAAGTAAGGGCGTAAGGCAACTCTCCTTTATTGTCAAAAAACAGGTTCTTAATCACATAGCCGAACTGTTTTTCTACAAGTGTGCGATACTGAGGAAATATTGAAGCAACCTGTGATTTAGAGCACAATGGACAGATCCAACAATAACGGGTAAACAAACCCAACAACAAGATCAAATATTTTGAACCATCTAGTGAGCACACAGGAGCTGAACCCCAAACATCGACATAAATATGAGAAATTCTCATATGCACATTGTGCACTGTTGCGCATCTAAAGAGTTTTTTCTTTGGTGGAGGTGGATTAACGGGCCTTGGAAGCTGCGCTATATTTCGAGCCTCCGTCAAGTCCCAGACCCGTTTACTGATGACCCATTTCCACGCCTTCGAGTCATTCGAATCTTGCCCTTCAATTACAGATTTTTCCGCCATGGATTCTCGGGCGGCGGCATCCAGCCTCAGGCGCTCGGCCTCGTACGTCGCCTCGTTGAAAACAACATCGTTCTGACGTGCGGTCGTGGTGTAAATTCTTAAGGATAATGGAAAGAGGGAAATTTTAGTTTGGAAAATTGAAGGGAAATCCAGGGGGTAATGATTGTTTGATTGGTAATGGATATGATGAGAAATTTGAGCAGCTGAGAATCCATAAAAATGTGGAATGAAGTCGATTATAGAAACCAACTAGTCAAGTCTTTCCTTCTTTCTTTGGTTTCTCTTGAAACCCTAGTTTTCTCTTTTTGTCAATGAAGGTTGTTGTTCTTTCTTATTGAAAAATGTAATTTTTATTATTGAAAAGTAGTAGATATTTTAACTGAAAAGTGTAATTTTTATTATTGAAAATTGGTAGATATTTTAACTGAAAAGTGTAATTTTTATTATTGCAAAGTGATAGATATTTTAACTGAAAAGTGTAATTTTTATTATTGAAAAGTGGTAGATATTTGTTACTGAAAAGTGTAATTTTTATTATTGAAAAGTGGTAGATATTTTAACTGAAAATTGTAATTTTTATTATTGAAAAGTGGTAGATATTTTTTGTTGTAACCACTGGACCAACAATTACCTTATTGTTAGTTTTTGTTTTTTCTGTGTTCATAAGTGTTGACCTGTGCGTGTACACGTGAGTGTGCACGTGCACACTATGCATAGGAGACCAACTCAAAACTAAAATATATACTCCCTCCGTCCCAATATTATTTGCACACTCTAAAAAAGGAAATAACTCACATAATTTTTATCAATATTACCCCTCTTTTATTTTACTTTGCCTATAACTTAACTCAATTTATAACTTTAGTCAAATCTCCACCCACTTTAGTCAATTAATTATTAATAATATTCCTCCTTTATTCTACCATACATATCACTATATTTCATTTTTTTTAATTTTTGTGTCGGTCAAACCATGCACAAAATCTTAGGACGGAGGGAGTATAAAAAAAATATATATAATTTCATAACCACCAACCAAGTGTGGCATAATATATGGGTTTTGCACTAATAATCAATTAGGCTGTAAACTAGTCAACTAATGTTATCTCAAACGAACAAAAAAAAAAAAAGACAGATAGAATCATGGAAATAATTATAAAACTACAGTTGGGACCAGAAAATTAATTAAAGAGACGTAACCTCTCATTTATGTGTGATTAATTAGGTAAATAAGTAAATACTACCATGTCAGCAATTTTTGGTTTCATACGCACTGACATTTTTATGATGGAAACCACGATGCAAATGCAATGCCACCAAATGGACAACTTTTAATCACACTTGGCCTATAATTACCCAAAAATTTTGCTAAATGGATTTTTTTTAAAGTATCATAGTTGTATATAAAAAACGTTGTAATTGTGAATATTTCGTATTTGTCCATATGAAATAACATCGTTCAAAAATTAAATATTTTATAGTAGTACAATAACGACCCTAAAAAAAAGAGAATTCGCGTGAACCCGAGTTCACACAAGTATTACCCATCTAGGTAAATTCTTGTATGTATACACTAATTGGACTGTGTGCAAGTATTTTTTTAGTATTTTCAATTATTAATATTAATATTAGTGGTTTTACTTAATAATATTAATTTAATTAGTTGATCAGTATTAATTGATTTTACTGAATAATATTAATTATTTATATTAAACAATATTAAATTGTAATTGATGCATACATGTATATTACTCTAATATCTATGGTTAAATATCATAAATGCACTCTTATAAATCTAGTCTATTAGTACAACTTAGAGCCGCACTCCATATTAAAGTTGAGTTTATACTGAATTTTTTATGCAAATTACTTGTAGATATACACAACACGTATTCATCAGTCATTTGTGTGTTCTTTCCATTACTAAATGGTAGGGAAGATTGAATCAAACGAAGGTAGAGAAAAATCAATCATAACAAAAATTTACAAAGAAATCTACATCATTCTACACGTGTAAGTCGAAGAATATCATTGAATCAAACACATGGTCAACTTTTTACTTCAAAAGAACTTTGCTCCATACACTGTACATGTGCAAGAACATATTTCACGTCACGGAGAGGAAGAAAAAGACTAAATGACATTTTTGGTCCCACCCACCACGGCAGTCGGGCACTAGTTTTTTTGGTTCCATAATTTTCAGTTTTAGTCCTAATGCGATAAATTTTGACAAAAGTAATCCCACCGTTAATCAGCCGTGAGTCAACTGTTAACATTTTTGGTCCCAATAACTCCTTTTCCATTTTGGCGCGGAAATTGGCGCCCATTTTGGTCCCAATAACTCAATTGGAGGGAAAATTGGTACCAAATAGGAGGGAAAATTTACTACATATATATATACACCCTCCAAACTCAATACTCTGCCTCATTTACAATCCAACCACACAAAAACAAAAAACACAAAAATCATGTCCACATCCTCCACATCCAAGATGAAAAATGTGGAATGTCATTGTGGAAAAGAGGCTCGTACATGCATTTCAAAGCAAGAAAAAAGCAGAGGTAGGTTATTTTATACTTGTTCAGATTCACTAAGTGGTGGTGGATGCTCTTTTTTTGTTTAGGCCGATGAACACGAAATCCACGGGCAAGGAATGTGTTCACACAGAATGTTTCCAGGCATGGTGAGGAGAATTAACTCACTGTTGCTTGAAAATCAAGAGCTCAACAACAAGCTAAATCATGCAAAAATTAGTTGGGGAAATGTATAAGGACACATCTGACCAACTAACATCAGAGGTAGGCTTTCAAGCTGAAAAAGTTGAAGAGCTAAAAAAAGCAGAGGAACTTTCTTATCATGGCCATAATATTTTGTGTTCTACCCTATATGTTCAAGTTCATAGGGTGAATTTAATCCTAAGTTTATGCTTCTAATATGTATTCCTAAATTTCTGCTTCTATGCATGTAATGTAACCACAACAACAACCTTACTTGAAGGCAATTTTCAATGTAAATGTTGTTTATCTATCAAATAAAGTCACACATTACATTTACAGAAACATGAAGAAACATTGAAATAACAATTCAAGTAAAAAAATAGAGTCTCTATTAATAATACTAATATGCAAATAACAAAAAACAGAGTATTCATTCCCAAAAATTCCAAACACAGTCTCACCAAATTCCACAATACAAATCATTCCAGATAACAAAACCAAAAGAACAAAGTCTCATAAAACCAAAATAAAACACAGTCTCATAAAACCACATTCGTTCACATTTAGGTTCTTCGTAAGCAAATACTACCACAATACTTCATTCGCAAGAACATACTACCAGGTAAGTTCATTCTTGAGCAAAAATCGAAATAAATGTTTGTAACCAAAATATTTCGTGTGAAATCGAAACTTACAATATGGGAGTACACCTTTCTTCATCTTACGCCTTTGTCGCAACATTTTACCGTCGATTACACACGAATTCGTTGTTTGAAAGTTGGGGATTTTGGTTTTTCGAGTTTGGGGATTTTTTGCACGATTTGGGATTTTTGTTAAGTGTTGAAGTTGGTTTGGAGTGAAAACTAACGACTAACGGCCACGTGATTGGCACATGCGCACTTCCGTTAAAACTTAACGGGGATGGGATGATTTTGTAAATTTTGCACAATACTGGAACTACTTTTGTCAAAATTTGTCGCATTGGGACTAAAATTAAAAGTCATGGGACCAAAAAAACTAGTGTCCGTGGTGGGTGGGACCAAAAATGCAATTTTCTAAGGCAAGCAATAGGTTTGGGCCTTAAATGTTAAGCGCAATGGCCAAAACACAATAAGCTCAAGTTCAACACTACCTTTCACCACCTTCCCCATCATTCTAGTTGTTGACACAAACCCTTCAGTCTCAAATGCAACCTGGGAATCAGAGCTTCCTTTAAAAACTTTTCGATCGATTTTTTTTGTGTTAAGACACATTAGTGTCTTCGTTGCCGTAGTCTGTACGTTTACAAGAGTTTTTTAGGGGTAATCTCTCAAACCAATGAATCAATCTTTTCCACGGGAGCCACGGTGGCTAATTAGATATCCATTGTGTCATTTTTATTTACTACTTTGTTGTGTGCTTTATATTCTTTAAAAAAAATAAAAAATTAGAGTTTTAGTTCTTAGCTTTGTTTTTTTATTTTTTTGTTCTTAGTTTGTTCTTTCTTCAATTCCTTGCATGTGTGGTTCCCCTTCCCTCCCCTTGTTTGTTTCACGTTTTTTCTGCTCCTACACTTTAATGAGTCTAGTGCAGTTCCCTTCCTTCCATGGAACTTGTCTAGTTTGGTGATTTTTTTTCTTCTCTTTCTAATTTTCTTGACTAATAAATATTTTAGTGTGAGTTGTCTGTATAGAGAATAGAGAGCTAGTTCGTATTTGTGACTTCTCACTTGCTCACTAGGAGGGTGTAGCATTTTTATTTGATCCGAGTCATCCAACTTGAATTGAAGATATAGCGTGTTTAGCTTTAGATTTTATTTTCAATTTTGAACATTTCACTAAAAGTTACAGAGTATTAGTTTTTTTTTTTCAACATCTACTATTTCTCTCTATTTTTACCACTTATTACACATATAATAAGTATTATATTCCTTAATTAATGAAAAAAACAATTTCATAACGGGATGGAGGTAGAGTTGCCCGGATGGTTCCAGATTGCCGGTTCCCGGTTCGAAACCGGAACCGTGGCCACACTGGAATCGAAAATCATAGTTCAATTTCGATTCCTATATTTTAAGAACCATAATCGACGGTTCCACATTTCGAACTGACAATTCCTATATATATGTTTTTTTTTTTAATTTTAAAATAATACTTATTTTTCATCTTCTATCTTCCTTGATTTGCATTCTACGGAGAAAGTATAGATATATATATATATGTATCATGTGTATGTATAATTATTTGTATATGTGTCATGTGGCTGAGAAGAAAAGCCTAAAAGGGTGCATGTTGTCCTCTCATCTTGATTCTCAAGCTTGCTTTAGTTATGGGCCCAAGCAAAATTCTGAAAGAGAAACTTAAAATATGTTTTGTGTTTTATAAAAAAAATAATAACTAGGCGATTCCAGAGCTGGATCGTTGGAATCGAAACCGTAAACCTAATTTTCACGGTCCGGTCCTAATGTAAAGTCAACGAGGCGATCGATCTAGGTCCAGAAATATTTCACTATTTTAGGGGCTCATTTTTTAAGGGGTTGGTCTGCTATGGACTCGAGTGCATGTTGTACACCCTAGTTCATGTTGCACTTTTCAGTTTTACTGACTTACACTTTTTGGTAAATGGTGTTGCACTTTTCAATTATTAAACTGTATAATAATATTTTTAGTTATAGTGACTTACACTTTTTAGTAATATTGTGTTGTACTTTTCAGTTTAATAACTTACACTTTTTTTTAGACTAGGGTGCACAGCATGCACTCGAGTGCATACTAGACTTTACCTTTTTTAAGATATTTTTTTTATATATATATAACTATATAATATAAAATATTAATATAACTATATATAAGACGCATAAAGAGTGCTAAAAAAAAAGTAAAAAGAATTAGGGAAGAAGGGAAGGAAAAACTAGGAGAAAAAAGTCTCAACAAATGTCTAATTCACTTTATATCTTTTATGTTTTCAATTTTTCAATTTACAGTTTTAGAGTGCCCAATTTACATCATTTTATTTTGTCTAATTTACATCATTTTCGTCGAAAAATTGAAATTTCAGGCAAATTGTTCAATTTACATCCTTCAAATTTTAAAATAAAAAAAATATTAATATTAAAAATATCTAAAAATCTCATTAAATTTTCTAAAAAGTATTGGTCTTATATAGAATCAATTCCTTGTAAGGAATTGAGTTGACTTGGTCAACTTAAATCTAAAATATTCAAGAATATTGTGTACCCTAAATATTTAAGAGTATTGTGAATAAAAATTTTGACTTGGTTAATTTTTTTTTTGTAATTTTTTTTATTGATAATTTTTTTTCGAAATTGTGTGTTGAAAAGTGTAAGTTAATATTACTAAAAAGTGTAACACAATATTACTAAAAAGTGTAACACATTTTTTTATTAAAAAGTGTAAGTCACTATAATTGAAAAGTGCAACACAACTTTTAATGAAAAGTATAAGTCATTATAACTAGAAAATGCAAGTTAGTATAACTAGAAAATGCAAGTTAGTATAACTAGAAAGTGCAACACAATATTATTAAAAAGTGCATGTCAATATACTTGAAAAGTGCAACACAATATTTTAATGAAAAGTGTAAGTTATTATAACTGAAAAGTGTAACAAAATACGAGTAAAAAGTGTAACATAACATTACTAAAAAGTGTAAGTCACTATAACTGAACATATTGTTGAAAATTGTAAGTCACTACAACTGAAAAGTGCAACAAAATATGACTAAAAGGTGTAGCATAACATTACTAAAAAGTGTAAGTCAATATAACTAAAAAATATTGTTGAAAATAGTAAAGTCACTACAACTGAAAAGTGCAATAAAATATGTGTAACATAACATCACTAACAAGTGTATGTCATTATAAGTGAAATTATTATTGCAAAATAATGCTAAAAAATTGTAAATTGAAAGTGTAAGAGTTGAACACTAGACCTCAACATATAAAAAGACTATTTTCAACCATTTAAGCTACGTAAATTATCATAAATATTTTTCCCGTATTTTATATTTATTATCCATCCTACCAATTTTTTAAAATTTACTCAATTCCCTATAAGGAATTGAGTTTACAAGAGACCTACCCTTCTAAAAATTATATAATTACATTAAAAATCTGAAAAATCTCTTAAAATTAAATAACTTAAAATCATAAAAAAAATCTATTAATTAAAAATTCTAAATTCTAAAATTTGTAAAAAAAAAAAAATCTATATTATTAGTCCTCTAAAAATTATTTTACATTATATTTTATAAGTTCGTATAAAATAAAAAATATGAAGGGACGGGACCTTTTTTACAAAGTTCAATTCAGGCTCAAAATTTCCTAGGACCGGCCCTGATCCGGTTCACCCCTTCTCTAACCGCTAATTTAATTATGATTTATGAACCGTTGGCAAGACTAGATGGAGGATTATTTGCTATGTGTATGTTAATTAATTGTTGAGGGTAGGTAACTCGAAAATTGGAAATGATTATTTTTTACTGCGAATTTCAAATTATTCCTTTTTTTTTTGTTAAACTATTATCGTATTTGTTGTATTATTACTGGGAGATGCGAATATATACCCAAGTGAAATAAAAGAAAATCAAGGTAACCGGAAATTAGCTCAACCTTAACAATCTATCGTGATTCGTGACCACAAATTATAAAATTTGAACACGCCTCTGCATGTACGTAGTATATATGTATGCATGATATGCATAGCAAGAAAAAAAGATTGAAATAATAATATGATAATAATTAAAGCCGATAAAATATATATACTCAAGTTTATCAAATTTATTAGAGATTATAAAATTTCTATCCATAAGAAAAAACACACTCGATTGTATTATTTGTATACATATTAAATGACCGAAAAACACATAATTTATGATTAATTAAATTTAAATCAATTGAGATATTCATAAATGATTATAAACATCTCAACATATCTACCAAACGAGATCTAAATAGTTTAAACGAAAACAAATTAAGACTGACAATATATCGTCTCAACTTAACTCAATCACATCTACATGCATCTTTAGTAAGACGCTTGAAAAAAACGTGTTTACATTATCACATGTGAAGGTAGGTCGATCCCCCAAACTCTCACGAGAGTTGTTTATTTTGGATATGTAAATTATATCCACTAAAAAACGTGTTTTTACTTAAAAGGATGCGTTCAGCACTTTCAGCAATGGATGATTATTTTGGACATGCTAATTGTATCCACAAAACGTGTTTTAACCTAAAGAAGGCATTCAGCGCTTTCAACAAAAAAGGGTAGCACATGGGGAGCGCTTTTAGGGAAGCACTCACCGTCACATGCGCAGCACATGCATGCAGGGAGGGGTATATTCGAAATGTAAAGAGGAAATGACACGTGGCCCAATCAGCGAGCAGTTTCAGATGCGTAATTGAGGACCGCTATTTTCTCTTCTCCCTTTCTTCTCATTCCTCCTCAGCCACAAACATAAAAGTTAAAAATACGCCCTCTGGATTACTGATTTCCCCAAATTGCCCCCCACTCTATCGGCTTTGATTCTCATCCAGGAGATTAGTCAACACAAGGGCAATTACGTCCATTTCCGCAAAACAGAAAACCATAAAGCCTGCTTTTCGTCTCTGTTCCAATTTCAAAGTTCACAATTGAGGTTTTTCGCCATCCATAACAGTTACTCCGAGCTCAATATTTCGCTTCAAGGTTTTCTTCATTCTTCAAAATCAAGAGGAATCTTCCGCTGGTAACTCATCTTCTCTTGAAGTTACTTAATTGTCTGATTTTTTTTTCAAGTTTGAACTGTTTGAGCTTTTCTTATCCACGGCGCTTGATTGATTTCTGATTATTTGTTTGATATTGGATCTTGGCTTCTAATGATCCTAAGAGAAAATATTTACCTTTAATTTGATCAAACTCTGTTATGTTCGGTGTTTTCATGGTTGAATCACCGACTTGGATGTGTTTTCGTAAGTGAAGTTTGCAATTTCCATGATAAATTTTTTTCGCTATATAATTCTTTGGAATTCTATGTGGTGATTGTATGTCCTAATTCGGTTCGGAATCTGAGAGTAGCTAATGTTTTTATGGTGTTATGACCATAAAATTATTCATGTTATATGTGAGCTTTATTGATTCAGGATTGTAAGCTCATGTGTATGATCAACAAGAGTATCAAGTTGGAAAAAGCTTACAAATTCCTCTTGAGACTCTATTTTAGTGTAGAAAAATCGAAACTGAGGTGGTGTTCTGATTTGCTCAAATTGATCAAACTCTATTGGTAGGTTAGAAAATAAATTTTGATTTTTGGATAATAAAGTGAGATGCATATTTTTACTTTAACAAATCACAGCAAGAAGATTCACGGGGACTCTCTAAAAGAAATTTCATGCTTTCATTCACCTTTTTTCTTTTTTCTAACACCTTCCTTGACATGTAATTAGGTCAATCTCATGGAGTGGTACTTTGAGAATCATACTGAAGATCTTTCCGTGCCAGAAGATAAGGAGATATATGACAGGCTTCCATCACCTAATAGTTGGTCTTCATGGGGTAACAGGATTGGAAACTTAAACTCCACTGAGAAACTTAATGTAGTAGAGATGGAAGAACTTCTCCTAAGTGGAGAGAAACATATTCCCTCAAGTATTTGCCAAGGTTCAAGGCGTACGTTTCGTCAACGTAGTGCTTGTCCTCATGAATATTCAGATGATGAACTCAATGATCTTCCCATGATCGATGTGGCGGATGACATTTTCTTGTACTAGCGTACCTTCTGGGCTTAAGATACTTGTTTTCATGCATGTGTATGAATACTTTTACCTCGTTAGGTGTACATCTCTCTCTTCTGATTGTAATGTTTAGCTTCACAGATCTCCCAGTGCGCTATAACTGGACTTAGCTCTGTCCAGTCTCCCTGCCTTGAGGTAGGGAGCTATTCTCCTGTGCACTTGGTTTCTCCTGAATATTTTGTAGTCCAATATTTTTAGAATCCACTGACTAAATGAAGAAATTAACTAAAAAGTAGTCATGCCTTGGGTTATTGCAATTATATTTTATAACATACATTGTATGAAAGAATTTTTTGTTAGAACCATTGTGTTCAAATCATTGCTATTGACATTGACCATAGATTCCTCAGCATGAGAATTATCTAGCTTAGCCAAGTAGTTTGTCATTTAGTTTCATGACGTGCTGAATTCATTTAACCTTTAATTATATCATCATCATCATCTTGTGGAGTGTGGATAAATTATTTCCCCAAGCTAAAATTTTCTGAACTATATGTGCAGTGATTCAATATTCAAAGTAGATGCCAGAGCATTGGAGAAAGCTGAATCTTCAGCTAATTGTACAGAAACTTCTAGCAAGGATGATCTGATGGCAACTGGGGATCTTTCAGGAGGGTGGAATCATATTCAAGACTGTATGGAATTTGACGAAAATGTCCGTAATTTTCTATCAGAAAAGGTGAGCATTCTCTTAAGGCACAGTGAGCATCAAGCTAGTTCTTAAAACTGTGATGACTCGGTTACAGTTTACCACAATTTTCACTACTTTTAGGCATTAGCAATGGTTCCAAGTTGCTTAAGCCTTAAGCTCATATTGACCACAAAAGAGTTTGGCTTTATAAAACAGTGCTACTTCTCCCACGACTAAATGTTGGACGCTGAGTAGTTATGATATGAGACCTCAACATTTTTTTAAAACCAACCACTGCTTCAGTAACACTTTTGGAGACTCCATTGACAAACACACTATGAAGTTTTTACTTAACGTCAGAATGATTTACCTTCATGTTTTGCTAGCCTCTGTTTTCCTTCAGATGCCCCCATTCATTTACTGTTAATTTATCACCTGTAATTCACAACTATTATCAGAAATATATTTAGCCTCTTATCTGGATCCTGATTCTGATATCCATTTCAGATGAAACAACTCATTATATTTTGGAACATATATTATGGCTCTTCGTCCTGTTAGTCATAAAATTAGTTTAGCTGGTGTTACTGATTGATTACGGTAGCTGATCTTGGAAATCAATTTTTCAGGAACTGGACTCTGAAATTTCTGTATCAGAAGAGCAAACTAATACGTGTGAAGATTTTGGTGAGGAGTACGTCTCCATGGAAGAACCTGTGTTACTGGAGCTACAGAGATTGACTATGCAGGTACCCAATCTAAATCCCCGTGAAAAAGTTGTATACCACACTTATTGTCTAAAGATGCTTATCATTATCATTTCCTTTATTGTAGTTGGCGGAGAAAACCAGAATTTGCTTCCGGGATTCTTTGTACCGTCTAGCAGAAAACTCCAGGAATCAGACTAAATATAGTTGGAACGGAGAAGATGACCTGGAAAACTGCAAACCGAGCACTAGTGATGGACCTTCTAGGTAAAGATTTATATGGTTAATTATTTATCTATTTTCACCAGTTTCTTTCATGTAGTTCTTTGCAAAAAATTGTAGAAATGGAGAAGAAAATTGATTGTGTTAATCTTTCTTGAAATCTTGACATTTGTGATATATTCTAGGAGCATAAATTGAAAAAAATGTCATGTAACTTTAAAAAATTGGTAAAAATGTCCATTGGCCGGTTGTATCAAGTTATTGGGAATTTTTGTCAAGTATTTTGTCTGATGTAGCTTGTTCTTAAATTGTCATGTCAGCCTCTCCCGGTTGAGAAATTGAGAACAGCCGTTAGCAGGAAATTTAAAGTTACAAGACATTTTCATACAATTAAAGAGTTTCAGTGCATTTTCATAATATCATCAAAGTTACGGGACACTTTTCAATTTTGTAAATCAATATTTCCTATCATAGAGATTTCACTTATCCTAGACTCCTAGTTGTTGTTTACACAGGTAAATCTGAGATAATATCACAGGTCATTCTTTAACTTTGCCGCTTCCAATTTTAGTCATGAATGTTTAAAATTTTCAATTTTGATCTTTTTTTGTCCAATTTTAGTTTTGTAGTAATGTTTTAACTTTTTTCAATTTTCATCATTTTGAATCAAAACTGACATCAAAAGGATCGAAATTGAAAAGGTAAAAACATACTCCCTTCGTTCTAAATTAGATTCATCATTTTTTAATTTGACAATAAAACACTTTTTCACGTTAAACTACACTCTTCAAAAATCTCAAAATTGTTACTCACAATATTTTATTACTCAAAAGACTTTCATACCCTCTACTTTATTTCATTTAATACTAATAAATAACTCTCGTATTATACTACACGTCAACGGTAAATGATGAAACAAACTTGGGACGAGGGAGTACAAGATTATAATTGGACACATCCAAAGTGATATTATCTTAGTAACTCTTACAATTAGATGATTTTATACAGGTTCATCATAACTATAATTGACCAAAGTACCCTTGTATTCTTCCAGGTTAAAAAAATCCAAAGCTAAAAATTCAGAGACAAATGCCATCGACAGAACAGTTGCTACCCTCTTGTTCGATACATCAGGCCTGGATGCAGAGATGTTTTGTCAGGACAATTATATTTCATCATCTCCTTGCAATCGAGGAGGAGGTGGTGATGCAGAAGTCCCAACATTTGGTCTCACAAATTAGCCCTTGCTTACAAGACGTACGTGCTCTTGAGCAAAATGAGTTTTTACGTGCTACTTCTCGTACACGTTTCTTGAATATAATCGGAAATTAAACGCTTTGTTGTTATATGTTTTCTGCATTTTTGGAGGTCTTAGAAGATGAATAGGTAGTAATCTTTTCTTCTTCAGTGTTGTTTGTGTGACTCTGTATTTATATTACATGTTACGTACAACTTCAAAAAAAAGATTAGGTGAAAGGAACTCGAGGATTTTGAGGGTAGGAACTTCATTTGTTTGTGGCTCATGTATTTAAACGGTCCGTTTGGCCTAATGAATGTATGAATTTATTGTTTTGTGCATTTGAAATTTTGGTAAATGCTTCTATGCGATTTGGTGCATACCTTGAATTTAATTTTAAGTAATTTAAATATATTTTAAATTGTTCAGTTGTATTTTTAACTAATTACATTAAAATCAAATTAACATTGTCACTCATCCTCTTGAATTTTGTTATGTTAAATTATCCGATGTGTGAGGCTAAAGTCAATTCATATTATTCTATAATTAATTCAAGATAGATAATCAGAACTCATATGCATATCTCATTTAAAAAAAAAAAAAAAAACAGACAATGTTAAACAGAGTAAGTTTGTGTATGAATCAATTGATTTTTTTATTTTTTTTTACAATTTGATTCAATTGCAAATTAAACCCGCTCAAATATAAAATTTGAAAGCTGGGAACTTCTTACTGCTTTTTGAAGTTGAATTGTCGGGGTATGCAAAATCTAATATAAATAAATTTTAACTTTGGTGTATTTTTAAACAATATTATTTATGTTAATGAAATATATTAGTTTCAGTTTATTAATATTAATTATTTCATTAAAAAATATTTTTACTATTAGACAGCTCACTCGACCACCCGACCTCGTTTCGCTTGATGGTAGGCGCATGCTATGGACAATTCATTTCTTTCAAAAATAAATAGAAAAAAATATTTGTTGTTAAACAAATAAATGTAAATTAACTCATTTGTCCACTCTTTCGTTCCGAGGTTGATTTCGCTAAGGAGCAGCACATTGTGGTACACCTTTTTCTAAGGTCTATATTGAAATCGAATATGAATACTTATTCTTTTGAAATGGTATTAGCATCTTCGAACACAGATAGGTGGAACATTAATCAACAACGGTTGGATTCAAATCCGTTGGAGATAGATTCAAGATCGTTTCTTGCATCATGTTTATGTTCGTCAGTCGAAGGCATAGCACCTAACTTCCAACCCCAAAATCTGTCTCGAGTAAATCTATTTAATCTACAAGCAACTTTCCAAACGTAAAAGCAGTAGTTCAAGTAACAAATTATTTGGACGGTAAAAATTGTTTTACATAAAACCAACGCGTTTGAGTATGACAATTGACAAATGTAGAGGGAAATCGAATTTAATTCATAAATCAACAACTCAGAATCTAGCTACATTTAAAAAAACAAAACAAAAATATATATCCATCAAAACAAGAACATAAGAAGGACCAACATTCCAATTGTGCAAATCACCTTCCCACTAATTACGAAGGCAGAATTCCCGCCGCCTTGACTTGGCGGCGGCTGTGACGGCGGAGTTGGTGGCCCCGTTGGGGTTGTGTCATTACCATTAGACCCTCCTAAAACATCGATAGAAAACCGCATGCCCCCAAGACAATGGTCATCTTTGTCACAAACAAAATTGTATTTTCTTGCTTCAACGAGTTTAATTTCGTCGTTCCCACTTAGGTAAGTTGCAATTACTCCGCTCCTAGTATTGCACGATCGAAATGTCGCATCCGATACTTCTTTCACATTGTGTTGAATTGTCGAGTACTTAAACACTACACAACACGAAAAAACGCTATAAACATTTTTTTTTTTTTTTTTTTTTACAATTGTCATGTATTGAAGTAATTTAAAAACAATACATGAAATTAAAGATTCATACCAAGAACGTCGCCGACCGTGAAATTGTATTTCTCCGACCAGGTAAGATAATTTGTTCCGGTGCCGGAGTTCCATCCACTATCATCACCAACTCTGTAGACATCAGAAACAACAAACTCAAGAAATGAAATATAAATTAAAAAGATTAAACATTTGGAAAACTTAATCATATCCAATAGCTAGCTAGCTAGCTAGCTAAATGTAGAATAGAAGATTAAAATTGATTAGGGTTGTGAGATGAGAGAAAAAGGAGCATATATATTTTGTCTGAACTACAAATCATGTTGGTATAATGCCATTAATTTCTCCATAAACTTCTTGAGAACTAATTAATTAAGTACTCTATATTAATTTAATTTTAAGTTTAGTTTGAACATTTCATATTTTATTAGTTATTTATTAATGCTCAACTTGATGGTCGAATATTATATGGCTGGATAATTTTGTTGGCCACTTCTACTTAAATTATTGCACATACGTTTACTTGGAATACTTCGCATTGAGGAGATGTGCACGTATTTACAACTTATGTTTGACTTGCATTTTAAATTTTAATCTCTCCATCCAACAATGTTATTTCCATAGAAATCAAAATGGTAAAGAGATTTAAGAAAATAAATAAAGTAGATAAAATAAAAATAAATAAAGTAGATAAAATAAGTGTATTAGAATAAATTTGATGGAAAAACTAATAAGTTAAGAGAGTATAAGATACGTTATTATAAAATATATCTAATTTTTTTGAGAACTTATGATATTCTATTTTATTAATACAAATTAATCTTGTACAAATTGGCCATAGAGTTGAATGTATTATTTTGTGATTATTAATTAATAATCTCTCACGCTTAATTTAAATGAGGTTTTGACTAGAGATGTCTATCGGGCTGGCCCTAGCTCTATAGGGCCAGCCCTACAGGGCTACGGGCAAAACGGGTTAGGGCCTTAACCGGTTCATATTTAACGGGCCTACAATTATTGGGACCGAACCCTAACCCTAGCGGGCCACTAACGGGCTACAATATTTTTTTTTCTTTTAAAATTAAATGTCCCAATTGGCACGTCCAACAAGCAAATAAAATAGAAAAATACATAATTAGTTAATGATCAGTAAATGAGAAAAAAAAAGTATAATTTAAACACAATTTTAGAACTCATTGGTCCTTAATATGACCAAATAAAGCTAAACAAATATCATAATCTAATAAAAAATAGTAATAATGACTAATAGATGTTAATGGGCTTCTTAATGCTTATAATTATGGTTATTGGTCAAATGACCCAAAATTTATTCTTAGGTTATTTATTAAAAATAAATAAATAAAGGTAACAACTCGGGCTAGCGGGCTGGCCCTGTAGTCCTGCGGGCTGGCCCGGTTTAGCCCACGGACTAATCGGTCCGGGTCAAAAATGCCCGATTTTAAACGGGTCTATTATTCATGAACCCTAACCCTGTATTTTTCAGGGTTAAACGGGCCAGCCCGATTAGCCCTGTCCGGATAAACATCTCTAATTTTGACTATACACTTTATTTATAATTTAATTATTGTTTTAAACTTTTCAGTGTTAATTAATTATGTTGGTCCTTAATTTACCCTGGCGACTCATTAAAAATAACTTAGACATGAAAGATCCAAATCATCAATATGCTTGGCTCACATGTATGGGGTTGTGCATTCTTGAAATACTATATAGGGTTGGGGTATATACCCCTCCAGCTTTGTTTAATACACGCCTCCGATACACGCACTCCCCTCAAAACACATTTGAGATATATGCATTCCCCCTAAATTACCTTATATACCCTTTTCAATTAAAATTCTACTTGAGTATATGACGCCAAAAATCTAATTTTCTTCATCTTCTCCAAGCTGCTTCTTCCTCTCATTATTTTTTTCCTTTCTCCAACATTCACCACAGCTGCCGCCCACCGCCGCTCGCCGCCCCAGCCACCTGCCCACCGCCCGTCGCCCAATTTTTTTTCTACCTCCTCCCCCTCCCCCGTCGCCGCCCCCACCCTCCCTCCGTCACCCGACTCTCCCCCTCCCTCCCAAGGCGTCGCTGCTCCTCCTCCCCCAGCGATAACGCCGCTCCCATTTTCTTCTTTTTTTCCCTCTCTACAACAGGCGGCGCCGCCTCCTTTGTCGAGCGTCGCCGTCGGCTCTTACTCCCCCAGCCAGCCACACTCCCGCCGTCGGCCGCCGCTTCCGCTTCCAGTTTTTTTTTTTTTTTTTTTTTTATTTCGACAAAAAAATGGTCGATCAAAAATACTTTCATCGATAATAAAGGGTCGATCAGAGTATTCATGGTCAATCTTTATTGTCAAAATTTTTAATTTTTTAATATAATTTTTTTTCGACAAACCAGTGTCGACGGAGAAGTGTTTAGTCGACGAACCAGATTCGACGGAGAGGTGTTTGGTCGATGAACCAGTGTCGACGGTGAAGTGTTTGGTCGACGAATTGATACACTTGATTTTGCTGTTTTATTTGACATAGCATTTGTGGTAGCTAATTCATTTTCTTTTATCCAAATGTACGCTCATGTTTCTTGAATGTTTCTTGATTTTGATGTTTTGTTCACTCACTGTCATAAGAACATACGCTTGATTGTGTTGTTTTTGTGGTTGTCCTGTTTTGTGGTGGTGGCAATGGTGGAATTCTAGAATTAGGGTTAGAGTTATTTTTAAATTGGAGGGGGAGTGGATGTATCTTAATATATTTTAATAAAAGGACAAAATTGATATTTTACATGAATATTTAATTAATAAAAATGAAGGGGGAGTGTATTAAACAAAGCTGGAGGGGTATATACCCCAACCCTACTATATATTATCACAAAGCACCCAAAAATATGTGACCCGGCCATGATCTCAAAATTTAATTTATTGTTTGGGCCTTTATTTATTATTTTGACCCCTAAGCTCTTTTGGACCTGGCGTGGGTTATATGCCCCTCCAATAATGTTAGATGCACTCCCCCGATATATATACTCCCCCAAAATAGGTATAAATCTATCATATGATAGATGTACTCCCCCAAATTACATATATTACCCTTTACTCTTTAAAATGCTACTCCCTCCGTCCCTCTATAAGTTTCCCACTTTTCTTTTATGGATGTCCCACAATAAGTTTCCCATTTCATATTTTTCCATTTTTGGCATATGATTTTTTCTCTCTCAATCACATCACTTACCATTTATCTATTATTTTATCATACTTCATCTCACAATCATCTATTATTTTCTCTCTCACCATCACATCACTTGTACTACATCTATTATTTAATCATATTTCTTAATCAAAACAATCAAAAGAAAGGGGAAACTTATACCGGGACGGAGGGAGTATTTGATAAATACACCCCATTAAAATCCTAATTTCCCTTCTTTCACATTCTTTCTCATTACTCACAAACAGCCGCCCCTCCAACTCTCCCTTCGTTGCTCGACTCGCCCCCCTCCACCCACGCCGCTCGCACAGCGCCGACCATCTATCGCCCAGCGCCGCAACAGTCAGCGCTCTTTTTTTTTTTCTCTTCTGTATATCCTCTGTCGTCGCCCCCCTCCCCCCCACGGCGTAGCGACGCCGCTGCCCCATTTTTTTTTCTCTTTGCAATAAGCGGAGTCGCCCCCTTCGTCCAGCGACGTCGCCACCTCCTCCGTCCAGCGTCGCCGCCGCCGCCCCTTCCTCCCTAGTTAGCAACGCTTCTGTTGCCTCCCTCCCACTTCCGCTTCCGTCTAGGTATGCTTTCTTTCCTTTTTTTTTTTTTTTAATTTCGACAATAAAGACTCGACCATAAACACTCTCATCGATAAATTGTTGTCGATGAGAATGTTTATGGTCGAGCCTTTATTGTCGAAAATTTCAAAAATTTTATTTTTTAAAATTTTTATCGACGAGAGTATTTTTTATCGGCAAACCAGAGTCGACGAGAGTGTGTTTGATCGACAAATCAGTGTCGACTTGAGTGTTTTTGGTCGACTCTGATTTGTCTAAAATAAGTTTTTTTTTTAACTTCTAAATTATTTTGGGGCATTAGTGGCTACCGGAGGTGGGACGACGGCGACGGCTACCTCTCTAATTAGTATTAGGGTTTAGTTTGAATTTCAGAAGAGTGTATTTATCTTTTGTATTTTATTAAAAGGACAAAATAAATATTTTGTATGAATATTTAATTAATAAAAGTGGAAGAGTCATATAACCCACGCCTTTGGGCATTTACCACTTTCTGGATATCTCAGCCCAAGATATATGGTCACCACTCACCATGCACCCACACTATACATGAAACATTGATATAATTGATTAGTCAATTTTTCTTAAACCGAAAGTGCAATATCATTGAGATTTATCAACTACTTATCTCATGTCATGTGTGGAAACAGAAAACAAAGCATATACATACATGGCAGTGGCACTCCCACATTTTTTTATTAGAAAAATAGGGACGAGAGAGGTATTACAAAGTGAGATTTTAGTACCAAGGCAATTCCTAATTACATTAAACCCCTAACAGCTATCATAAAAACCCAAACCGACTAATACACAACCGGGATAATTTTTTATACTCCCTAAAACTTAGTTGGTGAATAACACATAAATTCGTGTAATAAATTAACAAATTCAAAGACTCTTCTCTAAATTTTAACCATGTGACAATGTGACATAAATGGGCAGATAGTTTTTATTATTATTAAACTTATTTGCCAACATCTTTTTATTAAAATACGAATTTTGCAACATAATATATATATATATATATATAATATATATATACAAGCGATTGTCTCACAATTGATTAGAAATACAATTTTAGTAATGCACTAAAGTCATCACTAATAATAAATTTACTCATAAAATAATAAATGCAATTTAACTCCTAATCCTTGAGTAGATTGTCAAATGTTCAACCACCTTTATCACTTTCAAATTGTGTAGTGCACAATAGAGTAGCTAGCATGAACGACAAAAAAGGAGAGTAACGTGACTTTTATATTTGTAATTTTCCGTACTAGAGAGGTGTAATTTGTAGTTTTGAGTGATAATTCTATAATCATTATTCTTTATTCTTGTTTGGTGAATGTCTCAGATTTTCAAATGCAAATATTAGCAATGGCTTCAAATGAATAATATTAATTAGATTTATGTTTTTAAGTAATTTAAAGTATCCTAATAAGTGTGTTAAAATAGCATCTAACCAGTCAAACCATAAAATTTATAGTACTCCATTTTTTTTAGCATGTGATTCGATCTTGTTTGTACAAACTTTTATTAAATTAAAAGACGAATAAGACTTCCTGCGGAGGACGGCCAATGGTACAATTAAGGATGTCTCTACTTTCTTATGCAAGTCATATGATATTTAAATATACTACTCCATCACTTTTTTCAAAAAGAAATAGTACTATCACTTTATGTTGAAAAAATGATACCTATTTTCCTCCATGGAGCAAATTACACAAAAACTTATGACACTGTCTCACCAAATATTTCTTGCATGACGAAAAAAAAAATTTACTTTTATATTTTTACTTTATTCTACTTTATCACCACTCTCAAATTTTTAACTTTTACTTTTTCATGCATGAATAATCATTTTTTCTTAAAATATGTGACAAACTCAAATGAAAATTATAATATGGTCCTGGAGGTGGAGGGTGTTCGCCCTCCCAGACAACAATAAACCTATAAAAAAGTGACACATTGTCTATCTTTATCATAATGCGATCTAACTTTATCCTGTGATGAAGTAATTAATTTTCTAAAAAATTTATAAAAAACAAATCACAAAAATATTCTTATAATATTTCTTTTAGAAAAACTCAAATTTCACATATTTATAAATGAAATTATTTCACTTACGTCTCGTAACTTAGACTTAATTTAGTTTAAATCATAATTAGAATGGTCAAAGAGGACAGGCCAGCACCAACACATCGGGTCATCTATTTTTATGGGTTGGACCAACCTAGTACCGTTTCACCAGACCAAAATTACCCGATTTTTTTATAATTTAAAAATAAAATAAACAAATGTTACTTTATAATTAAATATTTGTATTTATGTAAATAAAAAAAAATATTTTTATCATATTATATTTATTAATTTAATTTGTATGAGGAAATGCAATTTCACATTGCATAGGACAAATACACTATTATAATTATAAATAAACAATTTTATTTTATTAGTTGGATAATGACCCAATAATTTTTAATGAATTTTTTATTATAAAAAATGACAAAAGTCTTCCTAAACAAAAAAAAAATACCACTAAAAAAAACGCATCAAATGAGACTTTCTCACACCAAATACACGTTTCTTTATAAGAAAATGCCCTAATAGCCCTCTTTTGGACCACATAACAAATCTAGAATACCAAATGAATGTAATAATATACTCCATTTGCTTCAATTATATAGACTTGCCCAATTGATATAGACTCGTTGATATTTTTCAAGTTCTAACATAACCCTAAGTATTAATTACTTTAAAAAGTATTAACATTCATTGTTATAAAAAAAATTACTTGTCTAATGTGTATTTTCAATAATATTTTTTTTTTTTTTTTTGTAAATAGTCAAATTAGCTTATATAATTGAAATGGAGTAAACAATTACTTCTTGCTCACACAATTTATTATATTCTTTTTTTTTAGACAACAATTTATTATATTCAATGATACCTGTTACACGTATTAAATGTCATGACTAATGAATCATGATGAAACTCGACTATAATTTTTGTAAATAATCAAATCAGCTTATATAATTGAAATAGAATAAATAATTACTTTTAGCTCACACAATTTATTATATTCGTGATACCTGCCGCACCTATTAAATGGCATGACTAATGAATCACGACGAAACACGACTATAAATCCTCACTGCATTTGGACAACTTAGATGCACAAAATCAGCAAGGTGAGAGAAAAATGGACATCACCAAAGTGGGAGAAAAAGAAAACAAATCCCATGAGGAACTAAGCCTTGAATGCAAAGAATTACTTGCTTCACTTCCAAAAGAGAGAGGTTGGAGAACGCCATATCTCTATCTATTTCAGGGATTTTGGTGCCAACCAAAAGAAATTCAATCCATACTTTCCATCCAAAAACACTACACAGCAGAAGACACTGATATCATCATCGCCACCATCCCGAAATCAGGAACCACGTGGTTAAAAGCACTTGCTTTCGCCATAGTGAATAGGCAACACTTTGCTCATAACCATTCCAACCACCCTTTGCTCATTTCTAACCCTCATCAACTCGTCCCTTTCCTCGAGTATAAACTATTTGCAAATAACGACATCCCTGACATGACACATCTCCCAAGGCCTCGTCTCATGGGCACACACATGCCCATGACTGCCCTGCCAGACTCTGTTAGGGACTCGAAATGCAAACTTGCTTACATAGTAAGGAACCCGTTTGATACCTTTGTTTCCATATGGCATTTCATTTGCAAACTAAGGCCGGAATCTCTTGGACCCTTCACGTTTGATGAGGCGTTCGATATGTACTGCAGGTATGGATGTAAATTAATCGAAGCAAAATATTGCATTATTCGATTCGCTATTTGAATACACATCTTCGATTAAATTCGAATTTTAAACATAATTCGTATTCAATTCAAACTATTTGATAATATTTTATTCTTTTACATCTCTAACTGTAGGGGAGCCATAGGATTCGGTCCGTATTGGGAGCATATGTTAGGGTATTGGGATGAGAGCTTGAGAAACCCTGACAAGGTGTTGTTCTTGAAGTACGAGGAGATGAAGGAGAACACGAGCTTTCACTTGAAGAAAATCGCGGAGTTCTTGGGGCTCCCGTTTAGTTCGGAAGAAGAGGAAGAGGGAGTGGTTGACGGAATAGCAAAGCTGTGTAGCTTTGAGCATATGAAAGAGCTGGAGGTGAACAAAAATGGAAAGGGTGCCATTGTTGATTTTGATAACAAGAATCTATTTAGGAAAGGCTTGGTGGGAGATTGGGTAAACCATTTTACCCCAATGATGGTAGAGAGATTGAGCAATATCATGGATGAAAAATTAGGTGGTACTGGTTTGTCATTCAAGATGTAATGGGTTTGAATTAGGTAAGTTTCATCCTGTCATTAAATAAATATGATGTACTGTATCAGTATTTCTTTACTATAACTACTACTCCATATACTGAATGATTATGATGTAACCAAAAGTAATTTCGGCGATTTTATATGAGAACTATTTATTGTGTTGTCATCGTTTTTTTTTTTTAATCAAACTTTCATAATCCTATACACGTATAATTTATATCTATTTGAGCAAGTTTGGTATGGACAGTCCCATACACTGATACTTTTGCAAACTTTTGTAATATTCAAAATTTAAAAGTATTATAAAATCTTGCAAAAAGTATCACTATCTCGTGTATGAGACCGTATCACACGCTGATACAAGTTTGTATTTATTAACCAAGATCGATTTCTGACTCCTCTAATTTCAGCCTTAACTTTTCTTATTTGATTTTGGATGAATTACATCAAGTTACACTTGTATGACATCTAATTCAATACTCCGTATTATACAAGGATCTGAAATTGAATATTACTCTGTTTAAAGATAAATTAATAATTAAATATATGGAATATAGCAGGCAGCATATTTTTTGTTCAAATTTTGCCCAAACTCAATTTCCCAACATAGTCCTCAAGTGGTCTATGAATAGCAATATAATAACACAGGTGTAAAAGCCAAGAAGAATGCTTACGCAGTTGCAGCATAATTTTTTCCAGGCCCCTTCCTTTTTCAGATCTAGGTTTGGCCCTTCCATCTATCTCATGTCTGCAGACCATTAAATTTAAATGAAATGAAATTTTGGAGAATTTTCTTGGACTTTGAATTAATACAACAGGACTAAAAAGATTGACAAGATATAAATACAAGCTATATTTTCCACAAATGAATTTTATCTTCTTACCAACTTTCAGACGAAAGGTTTCTGTTTTGCGTTCCATATTCACTGGGCCAGCCTCATCGGAGATTTTGCTGAGCTTCAGCTGTTTTTCTTACTTCAAGAAATCTAATTGATGCTCGTCTTCGAGCTATAAATAGAACTTCAAGGATGAAATACTCCTTCACGCTTCAACTACAGCTATCCAGAAAATCAATTGCTAATATGAATGAGCAGTTCCAAGTTCCAAGTGCCAACTATGTTGCACCTATAACAAAAGGCACACTAGATCATTACATCTTCTGATGTTATCAAACATGCCCTATTATCTGGAAAATCTTAAAGCTTGAAATATGCGTGTATCTGGCAATTACAAAGTTAGAAAAATATAGACATCTCGTTCTTAAGTAATCAAGAAATAGAATGATCAAAAGATGGGAGAAAAATCCAAATAATAAATAAAAATATAAAATAATTTTCAGTTATCTGGAACAAAACAGTGGCTTTACCAAAGGCTCATCAGTGATCATCGTAATTTGTAATATAACATAATTCAGCTTTACGAAATCTTTTCCTGGTATTATTGATGGAACCATGTAAACTACAATTATGACTTAACTTTTTATGTGTAGCTTGATATCAAGTACTTACAAGGCTAATCATGGAGAGATCATATTTCTTGACTTAATTCCAATGAATCCTGGTGTGTTTGAAGCTTAATAACAGGCAGGCGCCGAGAAATCTTTTTCTCCTTTAAGGGAATAAGCTGTCCAGCATATAAGCACTTTATGATCCAGTAAACTGACTGCATCATTTACATTCAGTAGTCATGAGTCAGATTACAGTGATAAATGATAATGGAGATATTTCTAACCATTATTATGAAAAAAATGATTCACTTTTTTAAAAGCAATGGGGAAATTGACTATAGCTTGAGAATGATAACATCAAAAACTACCGTAGTGGTTATATTCTGCTCCAAGGCACAGTGCTTCAGGTGACGAGAAGTACCACTCTCCTCATCGGCAACAAGTACTCCAATCGAAACTCTTCCAGTTTCAAGAGTTTGGACCAATTTTTGCAGAGTTTTAAAAACTTGCCCACCACCATGCTGAGCAGGACAAAAGATCAAACAAAGGGTAAGACCGTGATTTCACATCATAAGTGAAATAAATACTCAACAAAATGCATGATGTTTCTTACGAAGAAAGAATTAACAGGAGAATTCAATCTCAATGGCAAGCACATCATTTTCTAAGTTAACAGCAGGTAAGTGTACACAGTATTACCTTGATAATGGTTGTAATATTTGCAAAATGTTTGGTTTTTCCATGAAGCATGACGCCCAGATTTTTAAAAACAAGACAATTAGTGTTATACTTCACAGCAGTATAAACTTGGTCGTGCATTCTGCTTATATTTCTGGATAGGATCATATACCTGACAAGATTAACAAAATTACATCACAATGTGCAAAAATGAGAAACAAAAGGGAATATTCGGAGCTGAATGCCAAAGAACAAGAATAAAAATAGAACTTATTTTTTGGAACCTTAAAGTTAAAGGATTGGCTGAATCTATATAACTCGTAGAATATGAGGCATGAAGTCACCATTGTAGAGAACGCGACGAAAAAACACATTAGTCACAAAACAAAGAGAAACTAGCTCCATACAAAAAGCTGGATTTCTTAGACACGTCTATGACATTTTTAAACAACATATGCACTGCAGGGCCTGTTAAAACTAATTCAAAGACATGTTCACTATGACAAATTGATAATTTGCTATTTAAGTAGGTTTTGTGTGAATTTAATGAACAAACTCCATCGATCATCAGCCAATTATAACTAATTGTCAAGGCAAAATAGCTTTCCAGAATTTAACACATAAATGCAGCAGCCATGTCAAACATTAACTTTTTGGTTCTGCCCAAGGAATAACTAGAAAAACATGAAACAATATCGGTCAAGACAAGAGATAAACAAGATGTAAGCATGTCAGATATACCTTTTTTGTGGCAAAACAACACCTGCTGCAATCGAATCCATTAGCCAGTTAACTCTGAGAACATATGCATTCACTGCACATCCATACAAGAACTTGAATGATTGTATCTGAGTAAAAACAGAACAAGAATTAGACATTTCCACCATGCAACATACAAGATTGGTATATAGCAAGCCTCTAGGTGGACCAAGGCCAAGTCTGTCAAGTTTCTAACACTTTTTGATCTAAAAATAACTCAATGTTCTTAAAACGAAAGTGCAATATCATTGACATTTATCAACTGCATATCTGATGTGTGGAAACAGGAAACAAAGCACATACATGGCACTCCCACATTTTTTTGTTAGAAACAGGGAATTTTATTGCAAAAACAGGGGCGAGAGATTCATAGAGAAATTACAAAGTTGGATTTCACAGCAACGGCATAGTACCAATTCCTAATTACATCAGAGAGAAGCAAACCCCTAAAAGCATTTTGACTAACAGACCATAGAGCCACTTTATATTTAATAGAACGCCAAATATCATCTACGGATTCACAGCTATCATAAAAAAATCCTCTTATTCCTCTCTAACCAAACTGACCAACGCACAACCGTGATATTTTTTACTCACTAAAACTTAGTCAGTGAATAACATAGAAATTGTTGTAATAAATTTCGTGGAGAAATGATAAATTAACAAATTCAAAGACTGTTCTCTAAATTTTATCTTCTATCTAATTGGCAGCCAACTGATTTAACTACATGACATAAATGAGCAGAGAAATTTAAAAAAAAAAAAAACAACTTAAAATATAAAACTGAATATTGAAAGTACATATAAAATGGCACCTGACCTTCTTCAAACATAAAACAACTGGAAGGACTTGAGACTTCAATCTAGAACTTCTCTTTCCATTCAAGTTTGTGGATGGAACTTGAGAGAGGACTACGCCACCGTATTTTCGGATTAGACCCTCAATTTCCTTTTCCTTTTGTGGAGAAAATCCAGTAAGCAAAAATTCCATGTTTTGAAATATCAACCTTTTCTTCTCCTTATCCAGGTTAGTTTTTAGATGTCTGTCCAGGTGACAAGCAGTGGATTCTAGGTGAGCACTGGATTTAGTTGATCTTTTAGCAGCTCTAGTATAATCTGCAAATTTTTTTGCAAAGCAATTATTGTATAACAATCAAATCATTCAAATGTATCTTATAATGTATGTTATATGAAGATTCAGGATATCCCTTACAAGGTTTTGATGTAGGTTGTGCCTTCCGGCTTTTTTTGTTGTCTGGAATGTTAGTTTCCTTTTCAGAAAAGCGAACACGTTTTATGGTTCGTAACTTTTCAGCACCTTGATTTGTGCATTGTGACAGATCCCACTGCATGTTCTCGCGGGGTAGAAATTTTACTGATGTTTCCGGTTTTGCTGTCCCAAATGGATTCTTCTCAAGGATATTGTCCATGGAACTAACAGAAGCCTGGAGATGGCATTGTGTCTGATGTTTCGGGACAACAGAGACACAAGGGTTATTTTCTTTATTTGAAACTGGTAGTTCAGCTCCAGTCTTCAAAGTCTCCTCCCTATTACCATGATTTGTCTCCTGGAAAGTCAACTCAGCAATCCTTTCTATAAAGGATGATCTTTTCTGATGATCGTCTTTTTCGGAAAATTTCGTATGGCTAGGTAGCGTGCTATAACTTTTAAGGGAAGTGAACTGCCTAGAAACTTTATTTCGTGAGTCACTAATATCAGCTGTTTGCCTGGCCATTCTTTCCTCTTCAGCTGGCATATTGTCTAAGGGAGAGGTCACTAGCGCACTGTCTTTCTTATGTTCGATAATATTTGAATGTCTTGGAAGGGCTGGATCTTCATGGTTTGTAGCTCGTGTGGAACATATATCCTCGGAAATACTACATGGTACAAAAGAGCAAAGAGGGTCTACCAAAGATGCACTTGAAGATTGTACATCTTGAGAGAGCAGCACCCCATCATTCGCTCTGTTAGAGCAATTTTCACTGGGTATGCTTTTTTGAGAAGATATCATGGTCTCTTTATCACGATTCTGCACAAAGGAGTTTTCATCTGGAGCAGTATCAGCAGATTCTGAGAAGAAGCTTGTCTCACCAACAAAAGGTTTTGGGATGCTATGTTTCACAGTAGCATACTTCACTTCATTCTGTTGAAACAGAAGTACATTAGAAAAGCAAGAGATGAAGTCCAGTGATAAAGTTAGAGAGAGAAAAAAAAAAGCACAGATTCTTGAGAAATAAACTTTCATTACACAGAAAACATACAGATTGACTCATCATTCTCTATTCTATGCCTCTTATTATTTTTCAGCTGTCACGGTGTTACTAAAAAATAGTACCTACAATTAGCAGCAAGATATTCTTGTGCCAAGTGCAGGATAATCACCAACCCCAATTCACAAATACGGTTTTTCGAAAGTACAAAACTCGATATATCTTTCTAGTTTTTTTTTTTTAAAGACCAGTTAGAAGAAATTAAATGCCTGGATCATTCTGCACTATTAAAAGGTTCCTTTCAGGTCATGCCAACGTATTTTTAATCTATTCAGTTTAACCAGTAAAACACATAACATGGTACTAAGTGAACACCTTACAAAGTGCATTTCATCAGTAGAAAAACAGGATAGGATCCTAAGTGAACAACAAAAGAGAAATTCTCATGGCACTTGCATAAATTACATCTACTAAAACTAATTAGTTCAAAGGTAACTTTGTGATTGTCAGCATGGACTTCTAAGTCTACTCAGTTTTATATAAAAGGATACTGTTATTAGTTGCCTCTGATAAAGATTAGATTAGAGACTCCTTCGAATGGATATTTAGAATCAGAAACAATATTTGATTGTAGCAAAAGATTGAAAGAGGTGTAATGATACTTTCCTTCATCTTTTCAACTGAAATAACTAACACAAGGAAAACATTTCTCAAGAGACCATGTTTCATGAAAGAAAATGTGCGATAGTACAAAATTGCAACTTCAAGTAGCACTTACATTGCTTATCCAACCACCAAACCAGCGGCTTTGGAACTGCTCTTGGACTTTATTTGGTATTCTATAATCTTTTTCAGCCAAAAAATAAATAAAAAATTACTTGCCTTGATCCTATTATTATTTTCTCAGACATGAAAAAGATGACTACGAAATATAATATACAGATAGCTTTACCCTCATCTTGACAACTCATAATTGGGGAAGACCTCACATTAGTTTCGTCTGGATTATTTTCTGCTGTAGGTGTATTGATTTTCTGCAGGTTGGAGGAAACATAGATCAGTCATTTGTGCAAAAAACTATAAAAGGTGAAACTCTGCATGATCCCTGTGATAGTTAAATCACTAAAATAGGGGAACTTCTATCTGCAGATTATTTAATAGAAAAGAGATGACAAATTGTAAACAAAAAGTTTGAAACAAGTTTAATTTTCCACCTCTGCTGAAACTGAATGTTGAAGCTCTGTCGAAGCATCAACAGTCCCCAGGAAATCATTTTGGAACCCAACATCAGTGCGGAAATCACACACTGGATTACAAATTATCTTCTTTTGTGCATCACCGCCACAATCTGCCGCCAAATCCTTTCTTGATTGTATGTTATTGTCTATAAGTCTTTCCTTTTTATATCCATAATTAGAATCACAAGATTTATCAGGTACCAAGGCAGAATCACCAGTCTTATTATGTTCTAATTCTTCATCATATTCAGATTCCAAAGTATCCTTCACTTGAGATACACTTAATTCATTTCCAGGCAACTCATTGAAGTGAACTCCAGCATCTTTGTATGCACTTTCCATAATTATATCATCCAAGTCAGATAAATTATCAATATCACTTGTTACAGATAGTGAGTCACCATAGGTGTTTTTCCAGAAGTCCAGACGTGCTTGTTTCACCTGAAGAGAAGCTTCAAGTATAGCTGAAGCAGAAGAAGATTTATCTAATAAATCGTCCTCGATCAATTCATTGATTACCAAGGCTTCAGATGCACCTATACACAGTTCTACTGCATCAGCAGCAGCTTCAGACAAATTCACATTCCCATCATGGTTCAGGAATTCATTGTCTGCATATCTCTCCAACTCCACTGTTTGAGAACAATTTACTGAACCAACATTACAAAATGTACTTAATTTAACATCTGCCTGGTCCAAAATTCCTAAAGTTTCAAGAGGTTGATTGGCAATAGGATAATTGGGTTCTGTTTCGCCTGCATCAGTAGTTAGACTTGCATCCTCTGTATTGTCATCTAATGACAGACAAAGATGAAGATGTACCACCTTCCAAGAAGAAAACATAATAGACGTTAGATATTTGTAGATAATGTGGCTTCAAAGGGTAAAAAAAAAAAGCACTACAAAGCAGATAGATGACAGATCTCTACAGTGATGATAAACCAAAGCCCTAGAATACAGGATTAAAGTGATCCAACACAATATGCCCCTTTATCATGAACACAGCCATATCCGACTTTGTCTAACCATGATTTCAGTGAGACTGATAATTCAAGCTGAAACTGATGGAAGAAGGATGCATACATGACTTATTAGACCAAACCTTCTTGAAATTATTTCTCACTACAAACAGAATCATTAGCAGAAACAAAACTTAGATCTCTTTTTTTTTTAAATCTGCAAAAAGCAGCATAAAATAATATATCTACCAAGCCAATAGTAAGCGAATATCATTTCTGATATATGGCATAATTGAGATATAGAGGAGACAGGAAGATTACTTATTTCAATGCATGGTCATAGTTTGTCAATAGATGTATAGAAGGTGTACCACTTTGCCACTCTTAAATAAATTTTGACAAAAGCTTGGTCATTTAAAAACTCAATGTCATTGGCAATTAAAGGATATCAAACCATGTATCATACTAGTTATTTAGTAGAGAAGGCAGAGGCACGGAAAAAAATTGTTTTACAGGCAGCAACTCACATTGTCAAGAGATTGAGCGTAACTAAATGGTGAACTTTCGGTCCCGGATATGAATAACTGACCAATGTTACATCCACTTTCTCCCCACGATGATTCTCCATTAGTGATGCCCTTCTGAAGAGATAGTAATTCCTATCAAAATACCAATGAGAATTTTAGTTTTGCAAGAGATGGATTTTCAAGTAGAACATCGATGAGTTAAACCGTGTAGAATGTGAATCTTGCAAGACATAGACATGATTGGCAATTTGGCTTTGAATTACATAGAATGTGGAAAATACTTCTATAAAATAATTAAGGTTAGATGAAGCACCAAAACTTTATCACTTCACGTGATACCCCTTCACCTACCAAACTTCTATTGTGCATAATTTACACTCAGCACTCAACAAATAGTATTGACTTTACTACATATAAGTTATAACCATAACATCAACATTTTAAAATCTGGATATCCACCGACCTCAACTCGCTGGTTGAATGTGATGTGATGTTCCTCAATGGCCTCCACATCCCATCGCTCTCCATTGGATTGCTGAAGCCATGCTGGCAACCACGCATCATCCTGCTAGACGCTCAAGAATAAAATACAAGTTCGAATAATCATTACAAAAAGATAATTGCCTGTTTCAAATCCATGGCGTTAGGTACAAGGAAAAAAAAAAGCAGTTGATACAACGCTGATACAACTCTTAAACGTGAATAGTCATCGTTAACCACATTCCTTGGCCTGAACTGTTCCTCAACTGGGGAAGTTCAAAGTAGACAATCGCAATAATTTAAAAAAATACATTCATAACAGCAATTATAAATTTATAATGATGAACAAGGATTGATTCTGATTATATTGCGTGATTGAAAAACTGAAAATTCTTTTACCTCTGAGAATTGAGGAGGTCGGAATCCAGCCAAGATGCCCATTCAGTGCGATTCCGCGGCGGTGGGGCGGAGGGTTTATGAGTCGGCGATATTTGGCGCCAAAACGGATTTTACCGGGAAATATAATAAATAGTAGCGGTAGTGTGATTTTGTTTGCAGTTATATATAAATAAGAACGGGCCCAGCCCAATTACCTATTTATTGGGCCTATGATGGCAGGCGTTGGTTATATATCCCTCCAAGTATGTTAGATACACCGCTCTTCCATTTATTAATTTAATAAGTATATAAAATATTCAAATTTTCATTTTAGTAAAATGAGCCTATTAAGTAGTAAATACGCTACCTCTATAACATTTAAATTCTAATCTTAATTGCATTTATCGCCACAATTTATCGACAATAGTATATATTTTTTTATCAACATTGTCAAAACTTTAAAAAAAAAAATTAAACTTGTTTGCATTTTTCGACGAAGAAGGGGTAGAATGGAGGGAGGGGACAGTCGGCTTGGGTAGGGTGGGGCAGTTACAAAAGGGGAAAAAAGGAAGAATGGAAAAGGAGGGCCGGGAAGCAACCGATTTGAGTGGGTGGTTACAAAAAGGGAAAATGGAGATTTGGGTGGTTACTACTAATTCTACAGAAACTGGTGAAATCTTCTCTTAATATATGATGATTATTTTAAAACTATTGAACTGCAACTATTTTTTACTCTATGAAAATTATTGTTTAAATACCAGAATAAAACACTTTGATTATAAAATAATATTTATTTATTTTACTGTATGAATAATATTATGTTACTATATGAAGAAATTTGTTTTACTACATGTATATTTATGGTTTACTGATAAATTCATGCACAATTATCATGACAAAAATCCAATAATTATATGAACATATATTATTTAACTACATGAAAAAGTATGAATTACTACATGAATATATATAATTCACTACATAAAGTTTATTGTGTTAATGATAAAAACAGGTACACTACTACTTGAATCTGCTACTGTAGCAATTGAAAAAGAGACTGGAACAGAAACAATAGAAGAGGAGATTGACTATAGTGATTATGGTGATTCACTAATGGGAATAAGAAGAGAAAAAGAATGTGAAATGTTTGACATTGAAGAGCCTGACTTTTTTTACAGAATACAAATGGATGATGAGGGAAGAATGAGTAATGTTTTTTGGAGAGATTCCAAGACACCAAATCCTCATTTATTTTAGATTACTTTTTTAAGTACTGCTAAGAGATTACTTTTAATAGACAATACAGATGTTGCAGAATGATTACCTTTTGTGCAAAAAAGTGCTAGAGTGTTAAATTTTTTAATATTACAGTTTATTAATTG
Source organism: Galeopsis tetrahit (assembly GCA_963675135.1). Classification (NCBI taxonomy): domain Eukaryota; kingdom Viridiplantae; phylum Streptophyta; class Magnoliopsida; order Lamiales; family Lamiaceae; genus Galeopsis; species Galeopsis tetrahit. The sequence goes on from OY776131.1 coordinate 45,200,574, forward strand.
ATAGATTATTATTATTACTACATGTATTAACTCATTCTACTACATTAAACAATATGTCTTACTATATCAAAAAAAGTTTGTTATTATATAGAACAATACTTTTTAATATAAACAATATGTCTTACTACTGTATATATTAATACACTTTTATTAATTGACATATTATTTTTATTACTACATGTATTAACTCATGCTACTACATGAAACAATATATCTTACTATATCAAAAAAAGTTTGTTATAATATAGAATAATACTTTTTAATATAAATATATAAATTATACTATTTTATATTATATATTATATAAGTTACTTTAATGTTGTTTTGAAATTACTTCAACAGGAAATATTTTTTACTACATTAAAGAAAGTATGTTACTACATGAAATATTATATTTTCTCAATATATACCTAAAAAATTGTCTATATTATAACTTACTAAAAGTTTATTTAATGGAATAATATATTAAATAAATATACTACATAAACAAAGTATATTACTACATTACATAAATCGTATTACTATATACACAAAATTAAAATTCTTCGCCAACCACTGAAGCATATCATGATAAAACAATTTGGTCATCTTTAATTGCAGAAGTCCTCCAAAGCCAATATCCTTAACATCTTGAAACTGCTTGGGGTTCAGATTTTTTATCACTTCAACGATCCCAGATGGTTTGCCATGAGGAATAAAGGTTCTGACACGCTTAATAAACTCCACCGAATCATCATCGGACTCTACATGCTTTGTCTTCTTCCTTTTATGTTCTTTACGTTCTCATTTCACCTTTCTTCTTCTCTTCATGCCAGAAGGAGGATCCCCCAACATCAACATCGAAAGTAAGCGTCCTTTAAGATCAGCTTCCATTGTACACTGCATATATAAAATGTATAGAAATGTAAATACTACAACAGTACATGTCAACTACTACATAAACAGAAAATAGTCACTACATATATGAAAATGTGCTACTAAATGAGAATATATATAAACTAATAGAACAGAAGAATAAACTTAATACTACATGAATACAAATTTCTTAAAACTACATATATATAAAAAATAAAAAACAGATACTACATAAGAAAATTTTGGCTACTACATAAGAGATGCACGGTACTACATTAAAAAAAAATATATATGAACATGCAGAAAACAAAAAACACAAATAAACACAATATACATTAAAATAACAACTAAATAAATCATTCTAAAACATGTTGTAACATGAAAAACAAAAGAAACAGTAAACATCGAATATTGAAAACCCTAATATCAACAACACATTTAAATATAAACAAATAGAAATGGAAAACCCTAAAATCAACAACACATTACATAAAAACCCAGTAAAATAGAAAACCTAAACCTAAAACTAACTAAGCTTTACAGAAAAACAGTAAAATAGAAGAATAAACACTAAAATCAACTAAAGTTTAAACAAATCAGTACACAAAAGGAAAAATAAAAAAACTAAAATCAACTTTCGTGAACTAAAAATTAAATAAACTTCACAAAAACACTCAAACATTACAGAAAAAGCAAAATAACACAAAAAACAGAGAAATAAACTCACGATTGAAGGGGAAAAAGATAACAAACTTCGCTCGAACAAAAAAGAAACCGATTATATTGAAAAAACGTACATACCTTCAACTTTTATACAAAAAACTACTCGAAAACCGTCGGAACCGTCTGCTAAATTTGAATCTTCAAAGACAGAGAAAAGAAAGAGAGAGAAAGACGGAGAGAGAGGGAAACTGTCTCCAAAAGTGAGGAAGTGTGTTCGAGAAGGAAAGTGAAGCGTTAAAATCAATGAGCTGAAAAATTAAAATTCAAAATCTGGGGCGGGTCATAATACAACGGGTTTAATGTTGAAACGGATCGGATAATTAAACAGTAAAAAATTAAAGAGGCCCAGTAAAAAAAAAAAGGCCCAAAGCTATGTTGCAGCCCACCTACTATAATTGACAATATTTCATATATGAAATATTGCATCTAAGTTTTTGCGTAAATGAATGGGTTAAAGAAATAACCATCTCGAAACTGTCTCGCACAAGTTTTTATTGTTGTCGAAATATATATTCGATTTTTATCTAATTTCGATATACAATAATCGAAATCAAGTGATGATGTATCTACCGTTTTTTTATACATACCTTCCACCAAACATATTTATTTTCATCTAACATTGGTCATATATATATTGTTCAAAATTTTATGGAGGTGTGTCTAACAATGTTGTGAAAAAAAACTTATGCGCAGCTGATGTTGAAAAATCGGATATAATTCGACAAGATAATTTCGACAATATTATGTCGACATATCAATTTACAGAAGATCGCCAAACATAAATAATTCATTACCAGTATATTCATACACACGAGATCACCATATGTAAAAAACATAACAGAATGTATAGAACATCACCAAATTTACAAAATATCGGCAAACATAACTAATTTGTTATCATATATTGGTACACAAAAGATCACCAAATCTAAAAAAGATCACAAAGTGTACAAAATATGATCAGGATACGAAACATAGTTTGTTCGTTTGCATGTGAATATATATGACTATTTTGGTCAGTAAATGTAAAATTCATGATAAAAAATTGACTAGTCTACGTTAATAAACTATCTATTTCGACTAGCTTTGTACGCTTCCACGAAGGTGGAATACTTGTAACAACAAAATTATTACATAAAAGGTTTCGCATGTTATAGATTTTCCAAACGTGACGTGAGTAGAAATACTTGGATGAAGTGGTTCATATTCACGTGGGCTATACAAGTTGATTTCAGCCTTTACATCACAACTATTCTCAAAGCCAAGTAAGTAATTGAGATATCCTCTTCCATTGCAATAAATGACACATTGTACATCGATGTAACCAAGTGGAATTAGTTGCGAACGGTACACTATTAATAAAACTATTTAGTGCATTCAAATTTTCATCAACCCAAAAGCTCATTGGTACAAGTGGATGTAGTGACTCAACTCAACCATCATATTTTAATTGGCAAATGTTAACCAACTATAGTAATGAAAATGGAATTTTGGTCAGCAATTTGTTGGAATTTCAAAAAATAGTTTCACATCATTTTGCAAAAAATAAGTATATCTTTCAACGCACTACCAAGATGAAAAGCCAGAAGCACCACCTTCAAAATGTTTATTTCAACAATTTTTTTGTTGAATTTTATACACATGTACGACATATTCCTTTCAAAAACTTGTGCAAATTTCAGTAATTCAATGTTCAAATTTGAATTGTAGAAATTTTCTTGTTGTCAAGTTTTCAAAAAGTAAAACGTGCGGAAAACTTATCACATGTTTTTCATGTAAGTTTTTGGCTTAAACTACCATACAACCTACCCAAAACAGTAATAATGATAATTAAAAAAAGGGTTAATTGCAAAAAAAAATCACGAGCTTTAGTAGATTTATCAATTACAACATGTTTTTTTCTTTGCAATTCGATACGCAATCTTTTTCAGTTTTACAATTTAATGCACCGATAAATTTTTCGATCAATTTTAATACGATGTGGCGCCGGAAACATCAAAATCGCCACACGGGCGCCAAATAGATTGCCAACTAATTAATTATTCTTTAAAAAAACAATTTAAAACTAAAAAACATACAAAATTAATTAATCCAGCCCTAATTATCTACCCAAAATCCTAAACGCGCACACACACAAGAAGAGGCAATTCTTTCAACTCAAAATTCTCACCCATCCCTTCATGGTTGTTCCTATAATCCTTACTTAGTCAATGGCATAAGTTCATGGTTTTAAATGTAATTACATATTTTTTTCTTATTATGGATTTTTTATGTTCTTCTTTTCTTATTATGGATTTATTCTGTTCTTGGTGTAATTTATTATCGATCGTTTTGTTCCATTGAACGAGCTTCTTGATGGACTTAAATTAAGGGATGAGGAAGATGATGAAAGCATGAGTGAATAAATCATGTTTATATTTATATTTTAATCCATGTGCTCTACTAAAGTGGTAATGAATTTATTTGTAAAGTTCCATTAATGACTCTTCTAGGGTTTATCAATAAATGTAGTTTGTGTAATTGTTGTGCGATTATGAGAAAAATAAGGCAATAGAGGAAAATGGCATGTAGTTGTTGTATCTTTTCTGAAGGATGTAAATGACATGTAATTGTACTAAGACCAGCCTACTTATTACATTACTTTCTAAAAGCTTTGGATATACCAAAGTATCTTACCAGTACTCTGCCTCATGTGATGTTGTTGCATATACCCTTATTACATTATGAAATTGTGTCATTGTAGGAAGTTGATTACAGAAATACAAGATTTATACACTGTTTTTCATTATTTGTTGCAGATGAATACATCTTTTTCAATATATTTTCACCATGGTGGAAGGTTTATTGATATTGGTGAAGATACATTGTATCAAGGTGACAAAATTACTCCAAATCATGGATTAGACGCAGATAAGATAGGTTATCTAGATTTAGTTGATGATGTAGAGAAAATGAGTTATAAATTGAAGAAAATGTGTTACAAAGCTTCAGGTATGAATATAAGTAAAGCAATGTCGGAGATCAAGGATGATCAACAAGTTCTTCAAATGATTGAACATTTGCCAAAATAAAACAACTTGATAATGGTATATGTAGAAGGGGTAGAATCGCAGCATGAGAATGATGAGGTTGATGGTGAAGCTGATGTAGGAAAAGAATTGGTGGATTATTATTCTGAAGAACATGGTGATGAATAATTTTCAGAAGATGATAGTAAAATAGAGGAAAGTGATACAGAGGATGATCTTGAAGATGATGAGCTATCAAATGATGAAGAATATGTTGATGCAAGAAAGTATAAACTAGAATATATAAATCAGAGGAAGGCACAAAAGTTGGTTGTTTCAAGAAAATCTGCTACTGCTCAAAATAAATCACATCAAGGCAATGTGATTGAAAGAGTTCATGATGAAGACATTAGTCTTGGGAGTGATTATGCTACTTCAGATGGTGATGTTAATTCTTTGTGTACTAGTGAGGAGGAAGACATGGAGATTGTAGATATGAGTAAAAGAAATAAAAAGAGTAAAGATAAAGTGGTTTATCAATGTAAATCAGGTGTGCAAAGACATTTCATTTTGAATGGAAGAAATATTCAAACATTGAGATGTAGCAAGCATCACCTGGAGGTTAGATGTGTGGAAGGGTGTTCATTCAGATTGTATGGAAGCATGATTCGTTCTAAGGGGACATTTGCAATTAAAAGCCTGAAAAATGAGCATATATGTGCGATGAAAATGAGAAATGGGCAAGCAACATCCAAGTGGCTTGCAAAAGAGTATATGAATACTTTTAAATTGAACCCAGATTTTAAGGCAAAGGACCTGGCACTTGATTGTATGACCACTTATGTAGTTGAAGTTGGTCAGGCCAAGTGTTATAGGGCAAAAAACAAAAGCTCTTAAAATGCTTAGGGGCTCAGTTTATGAGCATTATGCCTTATTGAGGTCATATGCAACTGAGCCGGTGAGGGTTGATAGGGAGGAAAGGTTTGAGTTTTTGCTAGATGATTCAGGACAATTACAAGGGGTTTTTATTGGGTTCAGTGCTTTGAAGCATGGATTTTTGAGTGGATGCAAGCCTATCATTGAATTTGATAGATGTTTTCTAAAAACTTTTTTGGGTGGGGCTTTTCTAACTGCAATTGGAAAGGATGACAATGATTAAATGTTCCCCTTTTTTTGGGCTGTAGTTTCGACAAATAATGAATTCTACTAGAGATGGTTTCTTAAAATTGTTATGGAAGAGCTTGCCATATCTGATGGTCTTGGGTGGACATTCAACAGTGACCAGCAGAAGGGATTAAGTCATTAGTAACCTAGCACCCTTTGCAAAGCATAGGAATTGCGTTAGACATGTTTATTGCAATTGGAAAAAAATACAAAGGTAAAGAACTGAAAAGATGTTTTTGGAAAGTAGTTAGAAGTACAACCGAGGCAGCCCTGCATCAAGCACTCAATGAGATGAAACAGGTAGATCTGAAAGCATACATGGACTTTTCATCAAAAGATCTTCACAGATTCTGTAAAGCCTATATTTCTGATTGGCCAAGATGTGACATGATTGACAATAATGTAAGTGAAACATTTAATTGGTACATAGTTATGATGAGAAGTAAACATATAATTGATATGTTAGAGGACATTAGGTGTGCTTTGATGAAGATAATGCATCAGAAATATGAGCATGTTTGTGGTTTGGATGATATTATCTGCCCTAGGATTAAACAAAAGCTTAAGATGCAATTCCGTCAGCATTTTGGCGATTTTTTTTATTTTTTTTTTAAATAATTCAATTTTTTCTATATACTTACTAAATTACCAAAATATTTTTTTAAAAAATCACGAAATTCATTTCTTCCACATATATTAATAAATATATTGGTTGTGGCTTATATTTATAGTAAATTTAATTTTTATAATTTGTACCTAAATGATAAATAATTAATTAACTTTTATAAAATAAGAAATAAATACATTACATTAATTGAATTAATTTTCATCTTCATCGTCTTCATCCTCCTCTTCGTCCTTATCCTCCTCCTCCTCATCATCATCTTCCTCATCCTCATCCTCATCCTCATCCTCCTCCTCATCCTCATCTTCTTCATCCTCATCTTCATTCTCCTCTTCATCCTCTTCTTCATCCCCCTCCTCTTCACCTTCAATTTCGATTAATTGGGGATTTGCAGCCGTCAAGGTTACAGAAAGATTGAAATTTCCCGTAAAGACTTCAGTTGGAGTCTCTATTTGTTCTGTTTGAAATGGAGATTCATCTTCAGTATTTCTGTCCTTTTTAGGGACTTCTACCATTGACCTTGCCTTTACTTTGCAAACAGCGTGCCGTTCATAACCACGTGGAGCTCCCGGATATGTGCAGTAGTATACTTGAGATACTTGATGGGCAAATACAAATGGATCATCCGCAACATACGTCCTTTTCGAACTAACATCAACGAGCTTGTACTCCGGGTGAATTCTTGTTCCTAGATGGCCTGAATCAAACCAATGACACTTGAACAACACTACAGTCTTTGCTGGATATCCTGGATATTCTACTTCAACGACTTCCCGTAACACCCCAAAGTAATCACTTGCATCTGCATTGTAATTCGCACTGCTAACGCAGACGCCACTGTTGGTAGTCCCCTTTGTCGATGCATACCCAGACGTATGAAATCTGTAGCCCTTCACAATATAACCGTTGTAAGTCTTTACACGACGTAGTGGTCCCTTGCTGAGATCTCGTAAGAATGGACTGTCTAGAGCGTTATCCCGTCCCTATACGGCTCAATTTAAAATTAATTAAAATAAATATTAATTTATTTACGTAAAACATAATTAATTAAATGGTACTCACATAACGTTCGAACCATCGGGAAAATTCACGTTGAATACGAGCATCTATATATGCATCTGAGATGTTTGGTTCTGCTCGTCGTAGTTCTTGAGTGTACATCCTAATTCACAACATTCAAAAACTTGGTTAATATTAAATGACATAAATGAAGTGGTATTTAAATAGACGATTTATATATGAAATACTTACTCAATGTATGGCTGAACTTCATCACAATTCAATAACACATACGTTTGTGCTATTTCCGCCTCCGAGTTCGTCTCCCAATATCGTTCAGTGGGTTTTCCTATTGGCCGTCCCTTAGACTTGAATATGGAGAGCATTCCATCGACCTCTTCACTGATATCGTCAGCGGATGTACCACCGAAGTTACGTGGAGCACTTCTTAACTTTGTGTTGACGTGGTCTTCAAAGTAATAAGAACAAAACATGCCAACCTCTTCATTCAAATAAGCATTCACAATCGATGCTTCAACGTTTGCCTTTTGTTTAGCATTACGTTTCAAGTTGTGGAGATACCTGATATACACACACACATATATATATATAAAACTTATAAGAATGCATGTGTAATTGTAATGAAATAAAAAAAAAGTAAGATTTTACCTTTCAAATGGGTACATCCACCTGTATTGCACCGGACCACAAATTCTCGCTTCATACGCTAAGTGAACGGGTAAGTGTTCCATCGAGTTAAAGAAGCTAGGTGGAAAAATTTGTTCCAACTTACACAAAATCACTGGAATGTCTTCATCTAAACGAATCATATCATCGATCGTGAACGTTGTAGCCGTTAAATCTCTAAAAAATAGACTTAATTCAGTGATAGCCCTCCACACATTGTTAGGAAGAAGATCCTTGAACGCAATCGGTATCAAGCGTTGCATAAATACATGACAATCATGACTCTTCATCCTTGCAACCTTACCCGTTGTTGTGTCTACGCATCGACTCAAGTTCGACACGTAGCCGTCCGGAAAGTTCAACTCCTTTATCCACCTACACAATCTTTGTTTTTGTGGCTTATCCACTGTGTAGCTAGCCTTTGGAAATTTACCTGTACGCTCATCCTTTTCAACTCTGGACGGCGACAAAGAGTGTCCAAATCCTCCCGAGACTTTGGAGTGTCTTTCGTCTTGCCTTCGGTGTTCATGATTGTGTGGAACACATTGTCAAACATATTCTTTTCAATGTGCATCACATCCAAATTGTGTCGTATCAATAGTGAACTCCAGTATGGTAAGTCCCAAAAAATACTCCTTTTGTTCCAACCACCCTCAATTCCTCTGTTGTGTTCCGCTGCATTTTTCTCAGTACTTTTTTTCAACCCCGTCCACTGAATCTCATATAACAACCTACGTCCTGTACGGAGAGTAAATTATAAGTGACACTAAAAGCAATAGATAAATATACGTTAAATACTCATTAAATAGATGTATAAAATACCATCTCGAAGTGGAAGGTCGATTGTTTGTGACTGCTCTGTTCTTTACGAAGTTCTTCTTATTTCTTCGAAACGGGTGACCTTGAGGTAAGAACCTACGGTGATTATCGAACCATGAAACTTTTCTACTCACCGGGAGACTGAAAGCTTCAGAATTCTCCATACAATACGGACATGCTTTCTTTCCGGCCGTACTCCACCCGGACAACATACCATATGCAGGAAAGTCGCTAATGGTCCATAAAAGAGCAGCACGCATCGTGAAGTTCTGCTTTCTAAAAACATCGTACGTTTGGACTCCATTCTCCCATAAGAAGATCAAGTCTTTTATAAGAGGTTGGAGATAAACATCCAGTTTGTCCTTTGGATTCGTTGGTCCAGGCACCAATACAGTCAGAAACATTGTTTGAGGTTTCATGCACATCCACGGAGGAAGATTATACGGAGTCAGTATCACCGGCCACAAAGAATACTGCTTCCCATGCATCCCAAACGGTGCAAAATCTTATGCGCAGCTGATGTTGAAAAATCGGATATAATTCGACAAGATAATTTCGACAATATTATGTCGACATATCAATTTACAGAAGATCGCCAAACATAAATAATTCATTACCAGTATATTCATACACACGAGATCACCATATGTAAAAAACATAACAGAATGTATAGAACATCACCAAATTTACAAAATATCGGCAAACATAACTAATTTGTTATCATATATTGGTACACAAAAGATCACCAAATCTAAAAAAGATCACAAAGTGTACAAAATATGATCAGGATACGAAACATAGTTTGTTCGTTTGCATGTGAATATATATGACTATTTTGGTCAGTAAATGTAAAATTCATGATAAAAAATTGACTAGTCTACGTTAATAAACTATCTATTTCGACTAGCTTTGTACGCTTCCACGAAGGTGGAATACTTGTAACAACAAAATTATTACATAAAAGGTTTCGCATGTTATAGATTTTCCAAACGTGACGTGAGTAGAAATACTTGGATGAAGTGGTTCATATTCACGTGGGCTATACAAGTTGATTTCAGCCTTTACATCACAACTATTCTCAAAGCCAAGTAAGTAATTGAGATATCCTCTTCCATTGCAATAAATGACACATTGTACATCGATGTAACCAAGTGGAATTAGTTGCGAACGGTACACTATTAATAAAACTATTTAGTGCATTCAAATTTTCATCAACCCAAAAGCTCATTGGTACAAGTGGATGTAGTGACTCAACTCAACCATCATATTTTAATTGGCAAATGTTAACCAACTATAGTAATGAAAATGGAATTTTGGTCAGCAATTTGTTGGAATTTCAAAAAATAGTTTCACATCATTTTGCAAAAAATAAGTATATCTTTCAACGCACTACCAAGATGAAAAGCCAGAAGCACCACCTTCAAAATGTTTATTTCAACAATTTTTTTGTTGAATTTTATACACATGTACGACATATTCCTTTCAAAAACTTGTGCAAATTTCAGTAATTCAATGTTCAAATTTGAATTGTAGAAATTTTCTTGTTGTCAAGTTTTCAAAAAGTAAAACGTGCGGAAAACTTATCACATGTTTTTCATGTAAGTTTTTGGCTTAAACTACCATACAACCTACCCAAAACAGTAATAATGATAATTAAAAAAAGGGTTAATTGCAAAAAAAAAATCACGAGCTTTAGTAGATTTATCAATTACAACATGTTTTTTTCTTTGCAATTCGATACGCAATCTTTTTAAGTTTTACAATTTAATGCACCGATAAATTTTTCGATCAATTTTAATACGATGTGGCGCCGGAAACATCAAAATCGCCACACGGGCGCCAAATAGATTGCCAACTAATTAATTATTCTTTAAAAAAACAATTTAAAACTAAAAAACATACAAAATTAATTAATCCAGCCCTAATTATCTACCCAAAATCCTAAACGCGCACACACACAAGAAGAGGCAATTCTTTCAACTCAAAATTCTCACTCATCCCTTCATGGTTGTTCCTATAATCCTTACTTAGTCAATGGCATAAGTTCATGGTTTTAAATGTAATTACATATTTTTTTCTTATTATGGATTTTTTATGTTCTTCTTTTCTTATTATGGATTTATTCTGTTCTTGGTGTAATTTATTATCGATCGTTTTGTTCCATTGAACGAGCTTCTTGATGGACTTAAATTAAGGGATGAGGAAGATGATGAAAGCATGAGTGAATAAATCATGTTTATATTTATATTTTAATCCATGTGCTCTACTAAAGTGGTAATGAATTTATTTGTAAAGTTCCATTAATGACTCTTCTAGGGTTTATCAATAAATGTAGTTTGTGTAATTGTTGTGCGATTATGAGAAAAATAAGGCAATAGAGGAAAATGGCATGTAGTTGTTGTATCTTTTCTGAAGGATGTAAATGACATGTAATTGTACTAAGACCAGCCTACTTATTACATTACTTTCTAAAAGCTTTGGATATACCAAAGTATCTTACCAGTACTCTGCCTCATGTGATGTTGTTGCATATACCCTTATTACATTATGAAATTGTGTCATTGTAGGAAGTTGATTACAGAAATACAAGATTTATACACTGTTTTTCATTATTTGTTGCAGATGAATACATCTTTTTCAATATATTTTCACCATGGTGGAAGGTTTATTGATATTGGTGAAGATACATTGTATCAAGGTGACAAAATTACTCCAAATCATGGATTAGACGCAGATAAGATAGGTTATCTAGATTTAGTTGATGATGTAGAGAAAATGAGTTATAAATTGAAGAAAATGTGTTACAAAGCTTCAGGTATGAATATAAGTAAAGCAATGTCGGAGATCAAGGATGATCAACAAGTTCTTCAAATGATTGAACATTTGCCAAAATAAAACAACTTGATAATGGTATATGTAGAAGGGGTAGAATCGCAGCATGAGAATGATGAGGTTGATGGTGAAGCTGATGTAGGAAAAGAATTGGTGGATTATTATTCTGAAGAACATGGTGATGAATAATTTTCAGAAGATGATAGTAAAATAGAGGAAAGTGATACAGAGGATGATCTTGAAGATGATGAGCTATCAAATGATGAAGAATATGTTGATGCAAGAAAGTATAAACTAGAATATATAAATCAGAGGAAGGCACAAAAGTTGGTTGTTTCAAGAAAATCTGCTACTGCTCAAAATAAATCACATCAAGGCAATGTGATTGAAAGAGTTCATGATGAAGACATTAGTCTTGGGAGTGATTATGCTACTTCAGATGGTGATGTTAATTCTTTGTGTACTAGTGAGGAGGAAGACATGGAGATTGTAGATATGAGTAAAAGAAATAAAAAGAGTAAAGATAAAGTGGTTTATCAATGTAAATCAGGTGTGCAAAGACATTTCATTTTGAATGGAAGAAATATTCAAACATTGAGATGTAGCAAGCATCACCTGGAGGTTAGATGTGTGGAAGGGTGTTCATTCAGATTGTATGGAAGCATGATTCGTTCTAAGGGGACATTTGCAATTAAAAGCCTGAAAAATGAGCATATATGTGCGATGAAAATGAGAAATGGGCAAGCAACATCCAAGTGGCTTGCAAAAGAGTATATGAATACTTTTAAATTGAACCCAGATTTTAAGGCAAAGGACCTGGCACTTGATTGTATGACCACTTATGTAGTTGAAGTTGGTCAGGCCAAGTGTTATAGGGCAAAAAACAAAAGCTCTTAAAATGCTTAGGGGCTCAGTTTATGAGCATTATGCCTTATTGAGGTCATATGCAACTGAGCCGGTGAGGGTTGATAGGGAGGAAAGGTTTGAGTTTTTGCTAGATGATTCAGGACAATTACAAGGGGTTTTTATTGGGTTCAGTGCTTTGAAGCATGGATTTTTGAGTGGATGCAAGCCTATCATTGAATTTGATAGATGTTTTCTAAAAACTTTTTTGGGTGGGGCTTTTCTAACTGCAATTGGAAAGGATGACAATGATTAAATGTTCCCCTTTTTTTGGGCTGTAGTTTCGACAAATAATGAATTCTACTAGAGATGGTTTCTTAAAATTGTTATGGAAGAGCTTGCCATATCTGATGGTCTTGGGTGGACATTCAACAGTGACCAGCAGAAGGGATTAAGTCATTAGTAACCTAGCACCCTTTGCAAAGCATAGGAATTGCGTTAGACATGTTTATTGCAATTGGAAAAAAATACAAAGGTAAAGAACTGAAAAGATGTTTTTGGAAAGTAGTTAGAAGTACAACCGAGGCAGCCCTGCATCAAGCACTCAATGAGATGAAACAGGTAGATCTGAAAGCATACATGGACTTTTCATCAAAAGATCTTCACAGATTCTGTAAAGCCTATATTTCTGATTGGCCAAGATGTGACATGATTGACAATAATGTAAGTGAAACATTTAATTGGTACATAGTTATGATGAGAAGTAAACATATAATTGATATGTTAGAGGACATTAGGTGTGCTTTGATGAAGATAATGCATCAGAAATATGAGCATGTTTGTGGTTTGGATGATATTATCTGCCCTAGGATTAAACAAAAGCTTAAGATGCAATTCCGTCAGCATTTTGGCGATTTTTTTTATTTTTTTTTTTAAATAATTCAATTTTTTCTATATACTTACTAAATTACCAAAATATTTTTTTAAAAAATCACGAAATTCATTTCTTCCACATATATTAATAAATATATTGGTTGTGGCTTATATTTATAGTAAATTTAATTTTTATAATTTGTACCTAAATGATAAATAATTAATTAACTTTTATAAAATAAGAAATAAATACATTACATTAATTGAATTAATTTTCATCTTCATCGTCTTCATCCTCCTCTTCGTCCTTATCCTCCTCCTCCTCATCATCATCTTCCTCATCCTCATCCTCCTCCTCATCCTCATCTTCTTCATCCTCATCTTCATTCTCCTCTTCATCCTCTTCTTCATCCCCCTCCTCTTCACCTTCAATTTCGATTAATTGGGGATTTGCAGCCGTCAAGGTTACAGAAAGATTGAAATTTCCCGTAAAGACTTCAGTTGGAGTCTCTATTTGTTCTGTTTGAAATGGAGATTCATCTTCAGTATTTCTGTCCTTTTTAGGGACTTCTACCATTGACCTTGCCTTTACTTTGCAAACAGCGTGCCGTTCATAACCACGTGGAGCTCCCGGATATGTGCAGTAGTATACTTGAGATACTTGATGGGCAAATACAAATGGATCATCCGCAACATACGTCCTTTTCGAACTAACATCAACGAGCTTGTACTCCGGGTGAATTCTTGTTCCTAGATGGCCTGAATCAAACCAATGACACTTGAACAACACTACAGTCTTTGCTGGATATCCTGGATATTCTACTTCAACGACTTCCCGTAACACCCCAAAGTAATCACTTGCATCTGCATTGTAATTCGCACTGCTAACGCAGACGCCACTGTTGGTAGTCCCCTTTGTCGATGCATACCCAGACGTATGAAATCTGTAGCCCTTCACAATATAACCGTTGTAAGTCTTTACACGACGTAGTGGTCCCTTGCTGAGATCTCGTAAGAATGGACTGTCTAGAGCGTTATCCCGTCCCTATACGGCTCAATTTAAAATTAATTAAAATAAATATTAATTTATTTACGTAAAACATAATTAATTAAATGGTACTCACATAACGTTCGAACCATCGGGAAAATTCACGTTGAATACGAGCATCTATATATGCATCTGAGATGTTTGGTTCTGCTCGTCGTAGTTCTTGAGTGTACATCCTAATTCACAACATTCAAAAACTTGGTTAATATTAAATGACATAAATGAAGTGGTATTTAAATAGACGATTTATATATGAAATACTTACTCAATGTATGGCTGAACTTCATCACAATTCAATAACACATACGTTTGTGCTATTTCCGCCTCCGAGTTCGTCTCCCAATATCGTTCAGTGGGTTTTCCTATTGGCCGTCCCTTAGACTTGAATATGGAGAGCATTCCATCGACCTCTTCACTGATATCGTCAGCGGATGTACCACCGAAGTTACGTGGAGCACTTCTTAACTTTGTGTTGACGTGGTCTTCAAAGTAATAAGAACAAAACATGCCAACCTCTTCATTCAAATAAGCATTCACAATCGATGCTTCAACGTTTGCCTTTTGTTTAGCATTACGTTTCAAGTTGTGGAGATACCTGATATACACACACACATATATATATATAAAACTTATAAGAATGCATGTGTAATTGTAATGAAATAAAAAAAAAGTAAGATTTTACCTTTCAAATGGGTACATCCACCTGTATTGCACCGGACCACAAATTCTCGCTTCATACGCTAAGTGAACGGGTAAGTGTTCCATCGAGTTAAAGAAGCTAGGTGGAAAAATTTGTTCCAACTTACACAAAATCACTGGAATGTCTTCATCTAAACGAATCATATCATCGATCGTGAACGTTGTAGCCGTTAAATCTCTAAAAAATAGACTTAATTCAGTGATAGCCCTCCACACATTGTTAGGAAGAAGATCCTTGAACGCAATCGGTATCAAGCGTTGCATAAATACATGACAATCATGACTCTTCATCCTTGCAACCTTACCCGTTGTTGTGTCTACGCATCGACTCAAGTTCGACACGTAGCCGTCCGGAAAGTTCAACTCCTTTATCCACCTACACAATCTTTGTTTTTGTGGCTTATCCACTGTGTAGCTAGCCTTTGGAAATTTACCTGTACGCTCATCCTTTTCAACTCTGGACGGCGACAAAGAGTGTCCAAATCCTCCCGAGACTTTGGAGTGTCTTTCGTCTTGCCTTCGGTGTTCATGATTGTGTGGAACACATTGTCAAACATATTCTTTTCAATGTGCATCACATCCAAATTGTGTCGTATCAATAGTGAACTCCAGTATGGTAAGTCCCAAAAAATACTCCTTTTGTTCCAACCACCCTCAATTCCTCTGTTGTGTTCCGCTGCATTTTTCTCAGTACTTTTTTTCAACCCCGTCCACTGAATCTCATATAACAACCTACGTCCTGTACGGAGAGTAAATTATAAGTGACACTAAAAGCAATAGATAAATATACGTTAAATACTCATTAAATAGATGTATAAAATACCATCTCGAAGTGGAAGGTCGATTGTTTGTGACTGCTCTGTTCTTTACGAAGTTCTTCTTATTTCTTCGAAACGGGTGACCTTGAGGTAAGAACCTACGGTGATTATCGAACCATGAAACTTTTCTACTCACCGGGAGACTGAAAGCTTCAGAATTCTCCATACAATACGGACATGCTTTCTTTCCGGCCGTACTCCACCCGGACAACATACCATATGCAGGAAAGTCGCTAATGGTCCATAAAAGAGCAGCACGCATCGTGAAGTTCTGCTTTCTAAAAACATCGTACGTTTGGACTCCATTCTCCCATAAGAAGATCAAGTCTTTTATAAGAGGTTGGAGATAAACATCCAGTTTGTCCTTTGGATTCGTTGGTCCAGGCACCAATACAGTCAGAAACATTGTTTGAGGTTTCATGCACATCCACGGAGGAAGATTATACGGAGTCAGTATCACCGGCCACAAAGAATACTGCTTCCCATGCATCCCAAACGGTGCAAAATCTTATGCGCAGCTGATGTTGAAAAATCGGATATAATTCGACAAGATAATTTCGACAATATTATGTCGACATATCAATTTACAGAAGATCGCCAAACATAAATAATTCATTACCAGTATATTCATACACACGAGATCACCATATGTAAAAAACATAACAGAATGTATAGAACATCACCAAATTTACAAAATATCGGCAAACATAACTAATTTGTTATCATATATTGGTACACAAAAGATCACCAAATCTAAAAAAGATCACAAAGTGTACAAAATATGATCAGGATACGAAACATAGTTTGTTCGTTTGCATGTGAATATATATGACTATTTTGGTCAGTAAATGTAAAATTCATGATAAAAAATTGACTAGTCTACGTTAATAAACTATCTATTTCGACTAGCTTTGTACGCTTCCACGAAGGTGGAATACTTGTAACAACAAAATTATTACATAAAAGGTTTCGCATGTTATAGATTTTCCAAACGTGACGTGAGTAGAAATACTTGGATGAAGTGGTTCATATTCACGTGGGCTATACAAGTTGATTTCAGCCTTTACATCACAACTATTCTCAAAGCCAAGTAAGTAATTGAGATATCCTCTTCCATTGCAATAAATGACACATTGTACATCGATGTAACCAAGTGGAATTAGTTGCGAACGGTACACTATTAATAAAACTATTTAGTGCATTCAAATTTTCATCAACCCAAAAGCTCATTGGTACAAGTGGATGTAGTGACTCAACTCAACCATCATATTTTAATTGGCAAATGTTAACCAACTATAGTAATGAAAATGGAATTTTGGTCAGCAATTTGTTGGAATTTCAAAAAATAGTTTCACATCATTTTGCAAAAAATAAGTATATCTTTCAACGCACTACCAAGATGAAAAGCCAGAAGCACCACCTTCAAAATGTTTATTTCAACAATTTTTTTGTTGAATTTTATACACATGTACGACATATTCCTTTCAAAAACTTGTGCAAATTTCAGTAATTCAATGTTCAAATTTGAATTGTAGAAATTTTCTTGTTGTCAAGTTTTCAAAAAGTAAAACGTGCGGAAAACTTATCACATGTTTTTCATGTAAGTTTTTGGCTTAAACTACCATACAACCTACCCAAAACAGTAATAATGATAATTAAAAAAAGGGTTAATTGCAAAAAAAAAATCACGAGCTTTAGTAGATTTATCAATTACAACATGTTTTTTTCTTTGCAATTCGATACGCAATCTTTTTAAGTTTTACAATTTAATGCACCGATAAATTTTTCGATCAATTTTAATACGATGTGGCGCCGGAAACATCAAAATCGCCACACGGGCGCCAAATAGATTGCCAACTAATTAATTATTCTTTAAAAAAACAATTTAAAACTAAAAAACATACAAAATTAATTAATCCAGCCCTAATTATCTACCCAAAATCCTAAACGCGCACACACACAAGAAGAGGCAATTCTTTCAACTCAAAATTCTCACTCATCCCTTCATGGTTGTTCCTATAATCCTTACTTAGTCAATGGCATAAGTTCATGGTTTTAAATGTAATTACATATTTTTTTCTTATTATGGATTTTTTATGTTCTTCTTTTCTTATTATGGATTTATTCTGTTCTTGGTGTAATTTATTATCGATCGTTTTGTTCCATTGAACGAGCTTCTTGATGGACTTAAATTAAGGGATGAGGAAGATGATGAAAGCATGAGTGAATAAATCATGTTTATATTTATATTTTAATCCATGTGCTCTACTAAAGTGGTAATGAATTTATTTGTAAAGTTCCATTAATGACTCTTCTAGGGTTTATCAATAAATGTAGTTTGTGTAATTGTTGTGCGATTATGAGAAAAATAAGGCAATAGAGGAAAATGGCATGTAGTTGTTGTATCTTTTCTGAAGGATGTAAATGACATGTAATTGTACTAAGACCAGCCTACTTATTACATTACTTTCTAAAAGCTTTGGATATACCAAAGTATCTTACCAGTACTCTGCCTCATGTGATGTTGTTGCATATACCCTTATTACATTATGAAATTGTGTCATTGTAGGAAGTTGATTACAGAAATACAAGATTTATACACTGTTTTTCATTATTTGTTGCAGATGAATACATCTTTTTCAATATATTTTCACCATGGTGGAAGGTTTATTGATATTGGTGAAGATACATTGTATCAAGGTGACAAAATTACTCCAAATCATGGATTAGACGCAGATAAGATAGGTTATCTAGATTTAGTTGATGATGTAGAGAAAATGAGTTATAAATTGAAGAAAATGTGTTACAAAGCTTCAGGTATGAATATAAGTAAAGCAATGTCGGAGATCAAGGATGATCAACAAGTTCTTCAAATGATTGAACATTTGCCAAAATAAAACAACTTGATAATGGTATATGTAGAAGGGGTAGAATCGCAGCATGAGAATGATGAGGTTGATGGTGAAGCTGATGTAGGAAAAGAATTGGTGGATTATTATTCTGAAGAACATGGTGATGAATAATTTTCAGAAGATGATAGTAAAATAGAGGAAAGTGATACAGAGGATGATCTTGAAGATGATGAGCTATCAAATGATGAAGAATATGTTGATGCAAGAAAGTATAAACTAGAATATATAAATCAGAGGAAGGCACAAAAGTTGGTTGTTTCAAGAAAATCTGCTACTGCTCAAAATAAATCACATCAAGGCAATGTGATTGAAAGAGTTCATGATGAAGACATTAGTCTTGGGAGTGATTATGCTACTTCAGATGGTGATGTTAATTCTTTGTGTACTAGTGAGGAGGAAGACATGGAGATTGTAGATATGAGTAAAAGAAATAAAAAGAGTAAAGATAAAGTGGTTTATCAATGTAAATCAGGTGTGCAAAGACATTTCATTTTGAATGGAAGAAATATTCAAACATTGAGATGTAGCAAGCATCACCTGGAGGTTAGATGTGTGGAAGGGTGTTCATTCAGATTGTATGGAAGCATGATTCGTTCTAAGGGGACATTTGCAATTAAAAGCCTGAAAAATGAGCATATATGTGCGATGAAAATGAGAAATGGGCAAGCAACATCCAAGTGGCTTGCAAAAGAGTATATGAATACTTTTAAATTGAACCCAGATTTTAAGGCAAAGGACCTGGCACTTGATTGTATGACCACTTATGTAGTTGAAGTTGGTCAGGCCAAGTGTTATAGGGCAAAAAACAAAAGCTCTTAAAATGCTTAGGGGCTCAGTTTATGAGCATTATGCCTTATTGAGGTCATATGCAACTGAGCCGGTGAGGGTTGATAGGGAGGAAAGGTTTGAGTTTTTGCTAGATGATTCAGGACAATTACAAGGGGTTTTTATTGGGTTCAGTGCTTTGAAGCATGGATTTTTGAGTGGATGCAAGCCTATCATTGAATTTGATAGATGTTTTCTAAAAACTTTTTTGGGTGGGGCTTTTCTAACTGCAATTGGAAAGGATGACAATGATTAAATGTTCCCCTTTTTTTGGGCTGTAGTTTCGACAAATAATGAATTCTACTAGAGATGGTTTCTTAAAATTGTTATGGAAGAGCTTGCCATATCTGATGGTCTTGGGTGGACATTCAACAGTGACCAGCAGAAGGGATTAAGTCATTAGTAACCTAGCACCCTTTGCAAAGCATAGGAATTGCGTTAGACATGTTTATTGCAATTGGAAAAAAATACAAAGGTAAAGAACTGAAAAGATGTTTTTGGAAAGTAGTTAGAAGTACAACCGAGGCAGCCCTGCATCAAGCACTCAATGAGATGAAACAGGTAGATCTGAAAGCATACATGGACTTTTCATCAAAAGATCTTCACAGATTCTGTAAAGCCTATATTTCTGATTGGCCAAGATGTGACATGATTGACAATAATGTAAGTGAAACATTTAATTGGTACATAGTTATGATGAGAAGTAAACATATAATTGATATGTTAGAGGACATTAGGTGTGCTTTGATGAAGATAATGCATCAGAAATATGAGCATGTTTGTGGTTTGGATGATATTATCTGCCCTAGGATTAAACAAAAGCTTAAGATGCAATTCCGTCAGCATTTTGGCGATTTTTTTTATTTTTTTTTTTAAATAATTCAATTTTTTCTATATACTTACTAAATTACCAAAATATTTTTTTAAAAAATCACGAAATTCATTTCTTCCACATATATTAATAAATATATTGGTTGTGGCTTATATTTATAGTAAATTTAATTTTTATAATTTGTACCTAAATGATAAATAATTAATTAACTTTTATAAAATAAGAAATAAATACATTACATTAATTGAATTAATTTTCATCTTCATCGTCTTCATCCTCCTCTTCGTCCTTATCCTCCTCCTCCTCATCATCATCTTCCTCATCCTCATCCTCCTCCTCATCCTCATCTTCTTCATCCTCATCTTCATTCTCCTCTTCATCCTCTTCTTCATCCCCCTCCTCTTCACCTTCAATTTCGATTAATTGGGGATTTGCAGCCGTCAAGGTTACAGAAAGATTGAAATTTCCCGTAAAGACTTCAGTTGGAGTCTCTATTTGTTCTGTTTGAAATGGAGATTCATCTTCAGTATTTCTGTCCTTTTTAGGGACTTCTACCATTGACCTTGCCTTTACTTTGCAAACAGCGTGCCGTTCATAACCACGTGGAGCTCCCGGATATGTGCAGTAGTATACTTGAGATACTTGATGGGCAAATACAAATGGATCATCCGCAACATACGTCCTTTTCGAACTAACATCAACGAGCTTGTACTCCGGGTGAATTCTTGTTCCTAGATGGCCTGAATCAAACCAATGACACTTGAACAACACTACAGTCTTTGCTGGATATCCTGGATATTCTACTTCAACGACTTCCCGTAACACCCCAAAGTAATCACTTGCATCTGCATTGTAATTCGCACTGCTAACGCAGACGCCACTGTTGGTAGTCCCCTTTGTCGATGCATACCCAGACGTATGAAATCTGTAGCCCTTCACAATATAACCGTTGTAAGTCTTTACACGACGTAGTGGTCCCTTGCTGAGATCTCGTAAGAATGGACTGTCTAGAGCGTTATCCCGTCCCTATACGGCTCAATTTAAAATTAATTAAAATAAATATTAATTTATTTACGTAAAACATAATTAATTAAATGGTACTCACATAACGTTCGAACCATCGGGAAAATTCACGTTGAATACGAGCATCTATATATGCATCTGAGATGTTTGGTTCTGCTCGTCGTAGTTCTTGAGTGTACATCCTAATTCACAACATTCAAAAACTTGGTTAATATTAAATGACATAAATGAAGTGGTATTTAAATAGACGATTTATATATGAAATACTTACTCAATGTATGGCTGAACTTCATCACAATTCAATAACACATACGTTTGTGCTATTTCCGCCTCCGAGTTCGTCTCCCAATATCGTTCAGTGGGTTTTCCTATTGGCCGTCCCTTAGACTTGAATATGGAGAGCATTCCATCGACCTCTTCACTGATATCGTCAGCGGATGTACCACCGAAGTTACGTGGAGCACTTCTTAACTTTGTGTTGACGTGGTCTTCAAAGTAATAAGAACAAAACATGCCAACCTCTTCATTCAAATAAGCATTCACAATCGATGCTTCAACGTTTGCCTTTTGTTTAGCATTACGTTTCAAGTTGTGGAGATACCTGATATACACACACACATATATATATATAAAACTTATAAGAATGCATGTGTAATTGTAATGAAATAAAAAAAAAGTAAGATTTTACCTTTCAAATGGGTACATCCACCTGTATTGCACCGGACCACAAATTCTCGCTTCATACGCTAAGTGAACGGGTAAGTGTTCCATCGAGTTAAAGAAGCTAGGTGGAAAAATTTGTTCCAACTTACACAAAATCACTGGAATGTCTTCATCTAAACGAATCATATCATCGATCGTGAACGTTGTAGCCGTTAAATCTCTAAAAAATAGACTTAATTCAGTGATAGCCCTCCACACATTGTTAGGAAGAAGATCCTTGAACGCAATCGGTATCAAGCGTTGCATAAATACATGACAATCATGACTCTTCATCCTTGCAACCTTACCCGTTGTTGTGTCTACGCATCGACTCAAGTTCGACACGTAGCCGTCCGGAAAGTTCAACTCCTTTATCCACCTACACAATCTTTGTTTTTGTGGCTTATCCACTGTGTAGCTAGCCTTTGGAAATTTACCTGTACGCTCATCCTTTTCAACTCTGGACGGCGACAAAGAGTGTCCAAATCCTCCCGAGACTTTGGAGTGTCTTTCGTCTTGCCTTCGGTGTTCATGATTGTGTGGAACACATTGTCAAACATATTCTTTTCAATGTGCATCACATCCAAATTGTGTCGTATCAATAGTGAACTCCAGTATGGTAAGTCCCAAAAAATACTCCTTTTGTTCCAACCACCCTCAATTCCTCTGTTGTGTTCCGCTGCATTTTTCTCAGTACTTTTTTTCAACCCCGTCCACTGAATCTCATATAACAACCTACGTCCTGTACGGAGAGTAAATTATAAGTGACACTAAAAGCAATAGATAAATATACGTTAAATACTCATTAAATAGATGTATAAAATACCATCTCGAAGTGGAAGGTCGATTGTTTGTGACTGCTCTGTTCTTTACGAAGTTCTTCTTATTTCTTCGAAACGGGTGACCTTGAGGTAAGAACCTACGGTGATTATCGAACCATGAAACTTTTCTACTCACCGGGAGACTGAAAGCTTCAGAATTCTCCATACAATACGGACATGCTTTCTTTCCGGCCGTACTCCACCCGGACAACATACCATATGCAGGAAAGTCGCTAATGGTCCATAAAAGAGCAGCACGCATCGTGAAGTTCTGCTTTCTAAAAACATCGTACGTTTGGACTCCATTCTCCCATAAGAAGATCAAGTCTTTTATAAGAGGTTGGAGATAAACATCCAGTTTGTCCTTTGGATTCGTTGGTCCAGGCACCAATACAGTCAGAAACATTGTTTGAGGTTTCATGCACATCCACGGAGGAAGATTATACGGAGTCAGTATCACCGGCCACAAAGAATACTGCTTCCCATGCATCCCAAACGGTGCAAAATCTTATGCGCAGCTGATGTTGAAAAATCGGATATAATTCGACAAGATAATTTCGACAATATTATGTCGACATATCAATTTACAGAAGATCGCCAAACATAAATAATTCATTACCAGTATATTCATACACACGAGATCACCATATGTAAAAAACATAACAGAATGTATAGAACATCACCAAATTTACAAAATATCGGCAAACATAACTAATTTGTTATCATATATTGGTACACAAAAGATCACCAAATCTAAAAAAGATCACAAAGTGTACAAAATATGATCAGGATACGAAACATAGTTTGTTCGTTTGCATGTGAATATATATGACTATTTTGGTCAGTAAATGTAAAATTCATGATAAAAAATTGACTAGTCTACGTTAATAAACTATCTATTTCGACTAGCTTTGTACGCTTCCACGAAGGTGGAATACTTGTAACAACAAAATTATTACATAAAAGGTTTCGCATGTTATAGATTTTCCAAACGTGACGTGAGTAGAAATACTTGGATGAAGTGGTTCATATTCACGTGGGCTATACAAGTTGATTTCAGCCTTTACATCACAACTATTCTCAAAGCCAAGTAAGTAATTGAGATATCCTCTTCCATTGCAATAAATGACACATTGTACATCGATGTAACCAAGTGGAATTAGTTGCGAACGGTACACTATTAATAAAACTATTTAGTGCATTCAAATTTTCATCAACCCAAAAGCTCATTGGTACAAGTGGATGTAGTGACTCAACTCAACCATCATATTTTAATTGGCAAATGTTAACCAACTATAGTAATGAAAATGGAATTTTGGTCAGCAATTTGTTGGAATTTCAAAAAATAGTTTCACATCATTTTGCAAAAAATAAGTATATCTTTCAACGCACTACCAAGATGAAAAGCCAGAAGCACCACCTTCAAAATGTTTATTTCAACAATTTTTTTGTTGAATTTTATACACATGTACGACATATTCCTTTCAAAAACTTGTGCAAATTTCAGTAATTCAATGTTCAAATTTGAATTGTAGAAATTTTCTTGTTGTCAAGTTTTCAAAAAGTAAAACGTGCGGAAAACTTATCACATGTTTTTCATGTAAGTTTTTGGCTTAAACTACCATACAACCTACCCAAAACAGTAATAATGATAATTAAAAAAAGGGTTAATTGCAAAAAAAAATCACGAGCTTTAGTAGATTTATCAATTACAACATGTTTTTTTCTTTGCAATTCGATACGCAATCTTTTTAAGTTTTACAATTTAATGCACCGATAAATTTTTCGATCAATTTTAATACGATGTGGCGCCGGAAACATCAAAATCGCCACACGGGCGCCAAATAGATTGCCAACTAATTAATTATTCTTTAAAAAAACAATTTAAAACTAAAAAACATACAAAATTAATTAATCCAGCCCTAATTATCTACCCAAAATCCTAAACGCGCACACACACAAGAAGAGGCAATTCTTTCAACTCAAAATTCTCACTCATCCCTTCATGGTTGTTCCTATAATCCTTACTTAGTCAATGGCATAAGTTCATGGTTTTAAATGTAATTACATATTTTTTTCTTATTATGGATTTTTTATGTTCTTCTTTTCTTATTATGGATTTATTCTGTTCTTGGTGTAATTTATTATCGATCGTTTTGTTCCATTGAACGAGCTTCTTGATGGACTTAAATTAAGGGATGAGGAAGATGATGAAAGCATGAGTGAATAAATCATGTTTATATTTATATTTTAATCCATGTGCTCTACTAAAGTGGTAATGAATTTATTTGTAAAGTTCCATTAATGACTCTTCTAGGGTTTATCAATAAATGTAGTTTGTGTAATTGTTGTGCGATTATGAGAAAAATAAGGCAATAGAGGAAAATGACATGTAGTTGTTGTATCTTTTCTGAAGGATGTAAATGACATGTAATTGTACTAAGACCAGCCTACTTATTACATTACTTTCTAAAAGCTTTGGATATACCAAAGTATCTTACCAGTACTCTGCCTCATGTGATGTTGTTGCATATACCCTTATTACATTATGAAATTGTGTCATTGTAGGAAGTTGATTACAGAAATACAAGATTTATACACTGTTTTTCATTATTTGTTGCAGATGAATACATCTTTTTCAATATATTTTCACCATGGTGGAAGGTTTATTGATATTGGTGAAGATACATTGTATCAAGGTGACAAAATTACTCCAAATCATGGATTAGACGCAGATAAGATAGGTTATCTAGATTTAGTTGATGATGTAGAGAAAATGAGTTATAAATTGAAGAAAATGTGTTACAAAGCTTCAGGTATGAATATAAGTAAAGCAATGTCGGAGATCAAGGATGATCAACAAGTTCTTCAAATGATTGAACATTTGCCAAAATAAAACAACTTGATAATGGTATATGTAGAAGGGGTAGAATCGCAGCATGAGAATGATGAGGTTGATGGTGAAGCTGATGTAGGAAAAGAATTGGTGGATTATTATTCTGAAGAACATGGTGATGAATAATTTTCAGAAGATGATAGTAAAATAGAGGAAAGTGATACAGAGGATGATCTTGAAGATGATGAGCTATCAAATGATGAAGAATATGTTGATGCAAGAAAGTATAAACTAGAATATATAAATCAGAGGAAGGCACAAAAGTTGGTTGTTTCAAGAAAATCTGCTACTGCTCAAAATAAATCACATCAAGGCAATGTGATTGAAAGAGTTCATGATGAAGACATTAGTCTTGGGAGTGATTATGCTACTTCAGATGGTGATGTTAATTCTTTGTGTACTAGTGAGGAGGAAGACATGGAGATTGTAGATATGAGTAAAAGAAATAAAAAGAGTAAAGATAAAGTGGTTTATCAATGTAAATCAGGTGTGCAAAGACATTTCATTTTGAATGGAAGAAATATTCAAACATTGAGATGTAGCAAGCATCACCTGGAGGTTAGATGTGTGGAAGGGTGTTCATTCAGATTGTATGGAAGCATGATTCGTTCTAAGGGGACATTTGCAATTAAAAGCCTGAAAAATGAGCATATATGTGCGATGAAAATGAGAAATGGGCAAGCAACATCCAAGTGGCTTGCAAAAGAGTATATGAATACTTTTAAATTGAACCCAGATTTTAAGGCAAAGGACCTGGCACTTGATTGTATGACCACTTATGTAGTTGAAGTTGGTCAGGCCAAGTGTTATAGGGCAAAAAACAAAAGCTCTTAAAATGCTTAGGGGCTCAGTTTATGAGCATTATGCCTTATTGAGGTCATATGCAACTGAGCCGGTGAGGGTTGATAGGGAGGAAAGGTTTGAGTTTTTGCTAGATGATTCAGGACAATTACAAGGGGTTTTTATTGGGTTCAGTGCTTTGAAGCATGGATTTTTGAGTGGATGCAAGCCTATCATTGATTTTGATAGATGTTTTCTAAAAACTTTTTTGGGTGGGGCTTTTCTAACTGCAATTGGAAAGGATGACAATGATTAAATGTTCCCCTTTTTTTGGGCTGTAGTTTCGACAAATAATGAATTCTACTAGAGATGGTTTCTTAAAATTGTTATGGAAGAGCTTGCCATATCTGATGGTCTTGGGTGGACATTCAACAGTGACCAGCAGAAGGGATTAAGTCATTAGTAACCTAGCACCCTTTGCAAAGCATAGGAATTGCGTTAGACATGTTTATTGCAATTGGAAAAAAATACAAAGGTAAAGAACTGAAAAGATGTTTTTGGAAAGTAGTTAGAAGTACAACCGAGGCAGCCCTGCATCAAGCACTCAATGAGATGAAACAGGTAGATCTGAAAGCATACATGGACTTTTCATCAAAAGATCTTCACAGATTCTGTAAAGCCTATATTTTTGATTGGCCAAGATGTGACATGATTGACAATAATGTAAGTGAAACATTTAATTGGTACATAGTTATGATGAGAAGTAAACATATAATTGATATGTTAGAGGACATTAGGTGTGCTTTGATGAAGATAATGCATCAGAAATATGAGCATGTTTGTGGTTTGGATGATATTATCTGCCCTAGGATTAAACAAAAGCTTAAGATGCAATTCCGTCAGCATTTTGGCGATTTTTTTTATTTTTTTTTTTAAATAATTCAATTTTTTCTATATACTTACTAAATTACCAAAATATTTTTTTAAAAAATCACGAAATTCATTTCTTCCACATATATTAATAAATATATTGGTTGTGGCTTATATTTATAGTAAATTTAATTTTTATAATTTGTACCTAAATGATAAATAATTAATTAACTTTTATAAAATAAGAAATAAATACATTACATTAATTGAATTAATTTTCATCTTCATCGTCTTCATCCTCCTCTTCGTCCTTATCCTCCTCCTCCTCATCATCATCTTCCTCATCCTCATCCTCCTCCTCATCCTCATCTTCTTCATCCTCATCTTCATTCTCCTCTTCATCCTCTTCTTCATCCCCCTCCTCTTCACCTTCAATTTCGATTAATTGGGGATTTGCAGCCGTCAAGGTTACAGAAAGATTGAAATTTCCCGTAAAGACTTCAGTTGGAGTCTCTATTTGTTCTGTTTGAAATGGAGATTCATCTTCAGTATTTCTGTCCTTTTTAGGGACTTCTACCATTGACCTTGCCTTTACTTTGCAAACAGCGTGCCGTTCATAACCACGTGGAGCTCCCGGATATGTGCAGTAGTATACTTGAGATACTTGATGGGCAAATACAAATGGATCATCCGCAACATACGTCCTTTTCGAACTAACATCAACGAGCTTGTACTCCGGGTGAATTCTTGTTCCTAGATGGCCTGAATCAAACCAATGACACTTGAACAACACTACAGTCTTTGCTGGATATCCTGGATATTCTACTTCAACGACTTCCCGTAACACCCCAAAGTAATCACTTGCATCTGCATTGTAATTCGCACTGCTAACGCAGACGCCACTGTTGGTAGTCCCCTTTGTCGATGCATACCCAGACGTATGAAATCTGTAGCCCTTCACAATATAACCGTTGTAAGTCTTTACACGACGTAGTGGTCCCTTGCTGAGATCTCGTAAGAATGGACTGTCTAGAGCGTTATCCCGTCCCTATACGACTCAATTTAAAATTAATTAAAATAAATATTAATTTATTTACGTAAAACATAATTAATTAAATGGTACTCACATAACGTTCGAACCATCGGGAAAATTCACGTTGAATACGAGCATCTATATATGCATCTGAGATGTTTGGTTCTGCTCGTCGTAGTTCTTGAGTGTACATCCTAATTCACAACATTCAAAAACTTGGTTAATATTAAATGACATAAATGAAGTGGTATTTAAATAGACGATTTATATATGAAATACTTACTCAATGTATGGCTGAACTTCATCACAATTCAATAACACATACGTTTGTGCTATTTCCGCCTCCGAGTTCGTCTCCCAATATCGTTCAGTGGGTTTTCCTATTGGCCGTCCCTTAGACTTGAATATGGAGAGCATTCCATCGACCTCTTCACTGATATCGTCAGCGGATGTACCACCGAAGTTACGTGGAGCACTTCTTAACTTTGTGTTGACGTGGTCTTCAAAGTAATAAGAACAAAACATGCCAACCTCTTCATTCAAATAAGCATTCACAATCGATGCTTCAACGTTTGCCTTTTGTTTAGCATTACGTTTCAAGTTGTGGAGATACCTGATATACACACACATATATATATATATAAAACTTATAAGAATGCATGTGTAATTGTAATGAAATAAAAAAAAAGTAAGATTTTACCTTTCAAATGGGTACATCCACCTGTATTGCACCGGACCACAAATTCTCGCTTCATACGCTAAGTGAACGGGTAAGTGTTCCATCGAGTTAAAGAAGCTAGGTGGAAAAATTTGTTCCAACTTACACAAAATCACTAGAATGTCTTCATCTAAACGAATCATATCATCGATCGTGAACGTTGTAGCCGTTAAATCTCTAAAAAATAGACTTAATTCAGTGATAGCCCTCCACACATTGTTAGGAAGAAGATCCTTGAACGCAATCGGTATCAAGCGTTGCATAAATACATGACAATCATGACTCTTCATCCTTGCAACCTTACCCGTTGTTGTGTCTACGCATCGACTCAAGTTCGACACGTAGCCGTCCGGAAAGTTCAACTCCTTTATCCACCTACACAATCTTTGTTTTTGTGGCTTATCCACTGTGTAGCTAGCCTTTGGAAATTTACCTGTACGCTCATCCTTTTCAACTCTGGACGGCGACAAAGAGTGTCCAAATCCTCCCGAGACTTTGGAGTGTCTTTCGTCTTGCCTTCGGTGTTCATGATTGTGTGGAACACATTGTCAAACATATTCTTTTCAATGTGCATCACATCCAAATTGTGTCGTATCAATAGTGAACTCCAGTATGGTAAGTCCCAAAAAATACTCCTTTTGTTCCAACCACCCTCAATTCCTCTGTTGTGTTCCGCTGCATTTTTCTCAGTACTTTTTTTCAACCCCGTCCACTGAATCTCATATAACAACCTACGTCCTGTACGGAGAGTAAATTATAAGTGACACTAAAAGCAATAGATAAATATACGTTAAATACTCATTAAATAGATGTATAAAATACCATCTCGAAGTGGAAGGTCGATTGTTTGTGACTGCTCTGTTCTTTACGAAGTTCTTCTTATTTCTTCGAAACGGGTGACCTTGAGGTAAGAACCTACGGTGATTATCGAACCATGAAACTTTTCTACTCACCGGGAGACTGAAAGCTTCAGAATTCTCCATACAATACGGACATGCTTTCTTTCCGGCCGTACTCCACCCGGACAACATACCATATGCAGGAAAGTCGCTAATGGTCCATAAAAGAGCAGCACGCATCGTGAAGTTCTGCTTTCTAAAAACATCGTACGTTTGGACTCCATTCTCCCATAAGAAGATCAAGTCTTTTATAAGAGGTTGGAGATAAACATCCAGTTTGTCCTTTGGATTCGTTGGTCCAGGCACCAATACAGTCAGAAACATTGTTTGAGGTTTCATGCACATCCACGGAGGAAGATTATACGGAGTCAGTATCACCGGCCACAAAGAATACTGCTTCCCATGCATCCCAAACGGTGCAAAATCTTATGCGCAGCTGATGTTGAAAAATCGGATATAATTCGACAAGATAATTTCGACAATATTATGTCGACATATCAATTTACAGAAGATCGCCAAACATAAATAATTCATTACCAGTATATTCATACACACGAGATCACCATATGTAAAAAACATAACAGAATGTATAGAACATCACCAAATTTACAAAATATCGGCAAACATAACTAATTTGTTATCATATATTGGTACACAAAAGATCACCAAATCTAAAAAAGATCACAAAGTGTACAAAATATGATCAGGATACGAAACATAGTTTGTTCGTTTGCATGTGAATATATATGACTATTTTGGTCAGTAAATGTAAAATTCATGATAAAAAATTGACTAGTCTACGTTAATAAACTATCTATTTCGACTAGCTTTGTACGCTTCCACGAAGGTGGAATACTTGTAACAACAAAATTATTACATAAAAGGTTTCGCATGTTATAGATTTTCCAAACGTGACGTGAGTAGAAATACTTGGATGAAGTGGTTCATATTCACGTGGGCTATACAAGTTGATTTCAGCCTTTACATCACAACTATTCTCAAAGCCAAGTAAGTAATTGAGATATCCTCTTCCATTGCAATAAATGACACATTGTACATCGATGTAACCAAGTGGAATTAGTTGCGAACGGTACACTATTAATAAAACTATTTAGTGCATTCAAATTTTCATCAACCCAAAAGCTCAATGGTACAAGTGGATGTAGTGACTCAACTCAACCATCATATTTTAATTGGCAAATGTTAACCAACTATAGTAATGAAAATGGAATTTTGGTCAGCAATTTGTTGGAATTTCAAAAAATAGTTTCACATCATTTTGCAAAAAATAAGTATATCTTTCAACGCACTACCAAGATGAAAAGCCAGAAGCACCACCTTCAAAATGTTTATTTCAACAATTTTTTTGTTGAATTTTATACACATGTACGACATATTCCTTTCAAAAACTTGTGCAAATTTCAGTAATTCAATGTTCAAATTTGAATTGTAGAAATTTTCTTGTTGTCAAGTTTTCAAAAAGTAAAACGTGCGGAAAACTTATCACATGTTTTTCATGTAAGTTTTTGGCTTAAACTACCATACAACCTACCCAAAACAGTAATAATGATAATTAAAAAAAGGGTTAATTGCAAAAAAAAATCACGAGCTTTAGTAGATTTATCAATTACAACATGTTTTTTTCTTTGCAATTCGATACGCAATCTTTTTAAGTTTTACAATTTAATGCACCGATAAATTTTTCGATCAATTTTAATACGATGTGGCGCCGGAAACATCAAAATCGCCACACGGGCGCCAAATAGATTGCCAACTAATTAATTATTCTTTAAAAAAACAATTTAAAACTAAAAAACATACAAAATTAATTAATCCAGCCCTAATTATCTACCCAAAATCCTAAACGCGCACACACACAAGAAGAGGCAATTCTTTCAACTCAAAATTCTCACTCATCCCTTCATGGTTGTTCCTATAATCCTTACTTAGTCAATGGCATAAGTTCATGGTTTTAAATGTAATTACATATTTTTTTCTTATTATGGATTTTTTATGTTCTTCTTTTCTTATTATGGATTTATTCTGTTCTTGGTGTAATTTATTATCGATCGTTTTGTTCCATTGAACGAGCTTCTTGATGGACTTAAATTAAGGGATGAGGAAGATGATGAAAGCATGAGTGAATAAATCATGTTTATATTTATATTTTAATCCATGTGCTCTACTAAAGTGGTAATGAATTTATTTGTAAAGTTCCATTAATGACTCTTCTAGGGTTTATCAATAAATGTAGTTTGTGTAATTGTTGTGCGATTATGAGAAAAATAAGGCAATAGAGGAAAATGACATGTAGTTGTTGTATCTTTTCTGAAGGATGTAAATGACATGTAATTGTACTAAGACCAGCCTACTTATTACATTACTTTCTAAAAGCTTTGGATATACCAAAGTATCTTACCAGTACTCTGCCTCATGTGATGTTGTTGCATATACCCTTATTACATTATGAAATTGTGTCATTGTAGGAAGTTGATTACAGAAATACAAGATTTATACACTGTTTTTCATTATTTGTTGCAGATGAATACATCTTTTTCAATATATTTTCACCATGGTGGAAGGTTTATTGATATTGGTGAAGATACATTGTATCAAGGTGACAAAATTACTCCAAATCATGGATTAGACGCAGATAAGATAGGTTATCTAGATTTAGTTGATGATGTAGAGAAAATGAGTTATAAATTGAAGAAAATGTGTTACAAAGCTTCAGGTATGAATATAAGTAAAGCAATGTCGGAGATCAAGGATGATCAACAAGTTCTTCAAATGATTGAACATTTGCCAAAATAAAACAACTTGATAATGGTATATGTAGAAGGGGTAGAATCGCAGCATGAGAATGATGAGGTTGATGGTGAAGCTGATGTAGGAAAAGAATTGGTGGATTATTATTCTGAAGAACATGGTGATGAATAATTTTCAGAAGATGATAGTAAAATAGAGGAAAGTGATACAGAGGATGATCTTGAAGATGATGAGCTATCAAATGATGAAGAATATGTTGATGCAAGAAAGTATAAACTAGAATATATAAATCAGAGGAAGGCACAAAAGTTGGTTGTTTCAAGAAAATCTGCTACTGCTCAAAATAAATCACATCAAGGCAATGTGATTGAAAGAGTTCATGATGAAGACATTAGTCTTGGGAGTGATTATGCTACTTCAGATGGTGATGTTAATTCTTTGTGTACTAGTGAGGAGGAAGACATGGAGATTGTAGATATGAGTAAAAGAAATAAAAAGAGTAAAGATAAAGTGGTTTATCAATGTAAATCAGGTGTGCAAAGACATTTCATTTTGAATGGAAGAAATATTCAAACATTGAGATGTAGCAAGCATCACCTGGAGGTTAGATGTGTGGAAGGGTGTTCATTCAGATTGTATGGAAGCATGATTCGTTCTAAGGGGACATTTGCAATTAAAAGCCTGAAAAATGAGCATATATGTGCGATGAAAATGAGAAATGGGCAAGCAACATCCAAGTGGCTTGCAAAAGAGTATATGAATACTTTTAAATTGAACCCAGATTTTAAGGCAAAGGACCTGGCACTTGATTGTATGACCACTTATGTAGTTGAAGTTGGTCAGGCCAAGTGTTATAGGGCAAAAAACAAAAGCTCTTAAAATGCTTAGGGGCTCAGTTTATGAGCATTATGCCTTATTGAGGTCATATGCAACTGAGCCGGTGAGGGTTGATAGGGAGGAAAGGTTTGAGTTTTTGCTAGATGATTCAGGACAATTACAAGGGGTTTTTATTGGGTTCAGTGCTTTGAAGCATGGATTTTTGAGTGGATGCAAGCCTATCATTGAATTTGATAGATGTTTTCTAAAAACTTTTTTGGGTGGGGCTTTTCTAACTGCAATTGGAAAGGATGACAATGATTAAATGTTCCCCTTTTTTTGGGCTGTAGTTTCGACAAATAATGAATTCTACTAGAGATGGTTTCTTAAAATTGTTATGGAAGAGCTTGCCATATCTGATGGTCTTGGGTGGACATTCAACAGTGACCAGCAGAAGGGATTAAGTCATTAGTAACCTAGCACCCTTTGCAAAGCATAGGAATTGCGTTAGACATGTTTATTGCAATTGGAAAAAAATACAAAGGTAAAGAACTGAAAAGATGTTTTTGGAAAGTAGTTAGAAGTACAACCGAGGCAGCCCTGCATCAAGCACTCAATGAGATGAAACAGGTAGATCTGAAAGCATACATGGACTTTTCATCAAAAGATCTTCACAGATTCTGTAAAGCCTATATTTCTGATTGGCCAAGATGTGACATGATTGACAATAATGTAAGTGAAACATTTAATTGGTACATAGTTATGATGAGAAGTAAACATATAATTGATATGTTAGAGGACATTAGGTGTGCTTTGATGAAGATAATGCATCAGAAATATGAGCATGTTTGTGGTTTGGATGATATTATCTGCCCTAGGATTAAACAAAAGCTTAAGATGCAATTCCGTCAGCATTTTGGCGATTTTTTTTATTTTTTTTTTTAAATAATTCAATTTTTTCTATATACTTACTAAATTACCAAAATATTTTTTTAAAAAATCACGAAATTCATTTCTTCCACATATATTAATAAATATATTGGTTGTGGCTTATATTTATAGTAAATTTAATTTTTATAATTTGTACCTAAATGATAAATAATTAATTAACTTTTATAAAATAAGAAATAAATACATTACATTAATTGAATTAATTTTCATCTTCATCGTCTTCATCCTCCTCTTCGTCCTTATCCTCCTCCTCCTCATCATCATCTTCCTCATCCTCATCCTCCTCCTCATCCTCATCTTCTTCATCCTCATCTTCATTCTCCTCTTCATCCTCTTCTTCATCCCCCTCCTCTTCACCTTCAATTTCGATTAATTGGGGATTTGCAGCCGTCAAGGTTACAGAAAGATTGAAATTTCCCGTAAAGACTTCAGTTGGAGTCTCTATTTGTTCTGTTTGAAATGGAGATTCATCTTCAGTATTTCTGTCCTTTTTAGGGACTTCTACCATTGACCTTGCCTTTACTTTGCAAACAGCGTGCCGTTCATAACCACGTGGAGCTCCCGGATATGTGCAGTAGTATACTTGAGATACTTGATGGGCAAATACAAATGGATCATCCGCAACATACGTCCTTTTCGAACTAACATCAACGAGCTTGTACTCCGGGTGAATTCTTGTTCCTAGATGGCCTGAATCAAACCAATGACACTTGAACAACACTACAGTCTTTGCTGGATATCCTGGATATTCTACTTCAACGACTTCCCGTAACACCCCAAAGTAATCACTTGCATCTGCATTGTAATTCGCACTGCTAACGCAGACGCCACTGTTGGTAGTCCCCTTTGTCGATGCATACCCAGACGTATGAAATCTGTAGCCCTTCACAATATAACCGTTGTAAGTCTTTACACGACGTAGTGGTCCCTTGCTGAGATCTCGTAAGAATGGACTGTCTAGAGCGTTATCCCGTCCCTATACGGCTCAATTTAAAATTAATTAAAATACATATTAATTTATTTACGTAAAACATAATTAATTAAATGGTACTCACATAACGTTCGAACCATCGGGAAAATTCACGTTGAATACGAGCATCTATATATGCATCTGAGATGTTTGGTTCTGCTCGTCGTAGTTCTTGAGTGTACATCCTAATTCACAACATTCAAAAACTTGGTTAATATTAAATGACATAAATGAAGTGGTATTTAAATAGACGATTTATATATGAAATACTTACTCAATGTATGGCTGAACTTCATCACAATTCAATAACACATACGTTTGTGCTATTTCCGCCTCCGAGTTCGTCTCCCAATATCGTTCAGTGGGTTTTCCTATTGGCCGTCCCTTAGACTTGAATATGGAGAGCATTCCATCGACCTCTTCACTGATATCGTCAGCGGATGTACCACCGAAGTTACGTGGAGCACTTCTTAACTTTGTGTTGACGTGGTCTTCAAAGTAATAAGAACAAAACATGCCAACCTCTTCATTCAAATAAGCATTCACAATCGATGCTTCAACGTTTGCCTTTTGTTTAGCATTACGTTTCAAGTTGTGGAGATACCTGATATACACACACATATATATATATATAAAACTTATAAGAATGCATGTGTAATTGTAATGAAATAAAAAAAAAGTAAGATTTTACCTTTCAAATGGGTACATCCACCTGTATTGCACCGGACCACAAATTCTCGCTTCATACGCTAAGTGAACGGGTAAGTGTTCCATCGAGTTAAAGAAGCTAGGTGGAAAAATTTGTTCCAACTTACACAAAATCACTGGAATGTCTTCATCTAAACGAATCATATCATCGATCGTGAACGTTGTAGCCGTTAAATCTCTAAAAAATAGACTTAATTCAGTGATAGCCCTCCACACATTGTTAGGAAGAAGATCCTTGAACGCAATCGGTATCAAGCGTTGCATAAATACATGACAATCATGACTCTTCATCCTTGCAACCTTACCCGTTGTTGTGTCTACGCATCGACTCAAGTTCGACACGTAGCCGTCCGGAAAGTTCAACTCCTTTATCCACCTACACAATCTTTGTTTTTGTGGCTTATCCACTGTGTAGCTAGCCTTTGGAAATTTACCTGTACGCTCATCCTTTTCAACTCTGGACGGCGACAAAGAGTGTCCAAATCCTCCCGAGACTTTGGAGTGTCTTTCGTCTTGCCTTCGGTGTTCATGATTGTGTGGAACACATTGTCAAACATATTCTTTTCAATGTGCATCACATCCAAATTGTGTCGTATCAATAGTGAACTCCAGTATGGTAAGTCCCAAAAAATACTCCTTTTGTTCCAACCACCCTCAATTCCTCTGTTGTGTTCCGCTGCATTTTTCTCAGTACTTTTTTTCAACCCCGTCCACTGAATCTCATATAACAACCTACGTCCTGTACGGAGAGTAAATTATAAGTGACACTAAAAGCAATAGATAAATATACGTTAAATACTCATTAAATAGATGTATAAAATACCATCTCGAAGTGGAAGGTCGATTGTTTGTGACTGCTCTGTTCTTTACGAAGTTCTTCTTATTTCTTCGAAACGGGTGACCTTGAGGTAAGAAC
The DNA here is from genome assembly GCA_963675135.1 of Galeopsis tetrahit. Taxonomy (NCBI): domain Eukaryota; kingdom Viridiplantae; phylum Streptophyta; class Magnoliopsida; order Lamiales; family Lamiaceae; genus Galeopsis; species Galeopsis tetrahit. The sequence goes on from OY776131.1 coordinate 45,238,008, forward strand.
CTACGGTGATTATCGAACCATGAAACTTTTCTACTCACCGGGAGACTGAAAGCTTCAGAATTCTCCATACAATACGGACATGCTTTCTTTCCGGCCGTACTCCACCCGGACAACATACCATATGCAGGAAAGTCGCTAATGGTCCATAAAAGAGCAGCACGCATCGTGAAGTTCTGCTTTCTAAAAACATCGTACGTTTGGACTCCATTCTCCCATAAGAAGATCAAGTCTTTTATAAGAGGTTGGAGATAAACATCCAGTTTGTCCTTTGGATTCGTTGGTCCAGGCACCAATACAGTCAGAAACATTGTTTGAGGTTTCATGCACATCCACGGAGGAAGATTATACGGAGTCAGTATCACCGGCCACAAAGAATACTGCTTCCCATGCATCCCAAACGGTGCAAAACCATCAGTACACAAACCTAATCTCACATTCCTCGGTTCACAAGCAAAATCTGGAAACACGTTGTCAAGATGTTTCCAGGCCTCTGAGTCTGCCGGATGTCGCATCTCCCTCGACTCAGCCGAAGAGGAATCTGTAGCATGCCACATCATGTGTTGTGCAGTGGCACTTGATTGATATAATCTCATCAAACGAGGAATGATAGGAAGGTAGTACATCTTCTTATATGGCACTTTCTTCTTTGTCTTCTTCGATTGACCACCAGGTCCCTTTCGACGTGCCTCTTTGTACCGGGGATGGCCACACAATCTACACATGTTCAGACTGCTATCTTCGTCACCCCAATATAACATGCAACCCTTCACACGACAATCAATCTTCTCAACCGGCAAACCAACATTCTTCAACATTTGTTTGCTTTGATGAAACGTCGTAGGCACCTTATTATTTTGAGGACAAATTTCACTGCATAACTGTGTCACTTGCTCATATGCCCTGTTAGAAAGCTTGTTCTCGGTCTTAATGTTCATGAGTCGTGCATTAAATGACAACTGTGAGTGAGATTCACAACCCGGATATAAATCTTCTTCGACTAATTTGAGCATCTCATAAAACCGAAATGCCTCATTCGTCGGCTCCTCTTCCATGTTTGAAAAACCAGCTTCCCTGATCATTGTTTGATACATATTCGGTTCTTCGTCCCCAAACTGTTGTTCTTCGTCCCCAAACTGTTGTTCTTCGTCCCCAAACTGTTGTTCTTCGTCCCCAAAATGTTGTTCTTCGTCCCCAAAATGTTGTTCTTCGTCCCCAAAATGTTGTTCTTCGTCCCCAAACTGTTGTTCTTCGTCCCCAAACCGTTGTTCTACCTCGTTACTAGTGCCAACATGATCGAAATTTGCTTCAAGTTGATAGATTCCAGTAGTGTAATAGTAAAACACTTCATCAAATCTATAAGGCCAACGTGTTTCGCCATGACTAGTCCAATTATAATAATTATCAACGAAACCATTCTTCACAATATGCACTAGGACCTCATCAATCTCTTTATATTGCTCATTCTGACATTTCTTAGCATTACACGGACACCTAATGCAATTTCCACTCATGTAATGTGGCTGGCTTTTTGCAAATTCAACAAATAACACGAGTTCATTATAAAATTCCACATTCACATTTCCTCTAATCATTCTAGGAGTACAATACATCCAACGACGGTCAGGCAAATCCATCTGCTAAACATTTAAGTGGAGCAACACATTACTAAACTAAACTTATAATAAATTCAAACAAAACTTATGATATATATAACACATGTAATTACATTATATTGAATTTTATATATAGAGTAAATTAAAAATGGTAGAAAATGTACCGTAATTTGATGTTTCTGAATACCCGAGCATGAGCATAAAAAAATTAGGCAGTAGAAAATTTTGGTGTAAATTTGCAATACGAAAGTGAAGTGGAAAAAAAGAAAGTTTTAGGGAAACATTTCCCGACGGAAATGCCGACGGACTTATCTTTCCGTCGGCATTTCACCCGCCCAAATTTCCGTCAGTCAAGATAAATGCCGACGGATTATCCGTCGGCATTTATCAAATGGTGAATTCCGACGGAAACTTAATTCCGTCGGCATTTCACCGCCCAAAATTTCCGTCAGTAAAGATAAATGCCGACGGATAATCCGTCGGCATTTATCAAATGGTGAATTCCGACGGAAACTTAATTCCGTCGGCATTTGGCGTGTTATTATTTTTTTTTTTTTATTAATTAATTCAATTTTTTGTATATATAGCAACAACACAAAGCTCACACACACCATATTCGATTTTTTCTATTTTGCAAAGAAATATCATGTCTTCTTCATCTTCTATTCGATTTCAGCAAGGCCTTGTTTGTTATTGTGGAAAGGCATGTCGTACATATGCTTCTAAACAACCTAGAAGTAAAGGGAGGATATTTCATAATTGTCCTGACTCCCTAAGTGATGGTTGTGGTGGTGGATGTGGTTTCTTTGTATGGGCTGATACTCTAGAAAACTGTGGTGTTGACAAGAATCAAGGATCTAATCAAAGTGACCAAGAAACTGAAGACATGAAGAAAATGACTCAAGAGATGAAGAAATTGGTTACAGAAATCAAGAATTTGGCTGAAGAAATCAAGGATTTAATCAAAGTGAACAAAATCATTTTGATTGTGCTAGTTCTCATGGTTGCATCTACCACCTTCAAGTGGTTTGGTTAAATATATGTATAATGCACTCTATATGAGGCTATTTTAATTTGTACGAAAATGTACTCTTCAAGTGGTTTAAATCTATATCTAGAATGCACTCTAAATGAGATTATTTTGTACTCAATGAAACAAATGAATGCACCCTATTTTCATCTATACACCAATAAACTACACAAATAAACTGCAATATATAGTTCAACATATTTTTCAACATAAACATAAATATATACATAAAGATAAATGAGTTCAACAGAAAATTAAATAAGTTCAACAGAAAATTAAATAAGTTCAACAAAAAAATAAATTAGTTCAACACAAAATTAAATTGTTCAAATTGTTCAACCAGGATAGTTGTCAGTGCCCGGAAAGTTAAAATATTCATCAATATCATCATTCAAGTTGACGTTGCCACCGTCGGCCTGACCTGCATCTTGACCTGCAGCTTGATCTGGAGCTGGACCTGGAGCTGGAGCTGGCGGTGGTTGCCCCATCGTCTGTTGATAGATGGCCTCGATCTGCTCAGCAAACATCCCCAACGTCCGACCCGCATTGGTACTCCATGTGCGGAAGTAGTTCTCGAACGTTGCCATGAAGTTCGGATCCGGGACGACAGTGGAGGATACGGACGGCTGCGATGCACTCCGGGCCGACCGACCACTTGGTGTCCTCACGACGCTGCTCATCCCACCAAGGCCAAGGACCCTTCCCTTGGAGGTCGGGGCAACGTCAAGGTAACACTGGTCCACGTCAAGGTAACACTGGTCCACGTCAACAGCCGGAGGGGTACCGCTGCTTCCGGATTCAGCAGTAGTCGTGGCGGTGGCTTGCGTCTCGGCCTCTTCAATCCTCTGTCGGACGCTCAACTACATAATTAAAAAATTAAAATTAATTTAATTATCTATATATATATATATAATGTAATTAATACATAAATTTAATTAAACTTACGTGGAGGTCAGTAGTACGCCCGTAGGTGGACGTCTGTGTATCGGTATTAAACGGATGAAGAAGACTCATCCGATCCAAGTGGGTGTGTGGACGTCCAGTCTCCCGCTCCTATTACGTATCAAATAAACATATACAAATTAATTTAGATAACTAATATAAAATAATTAACTATAATTATTTAATTTTTAAAAATTAATGAAAACTTACGATAGCAAGTGATTGCTCGAGGACGGACCGAGCTCCCCCCCGATGCACTGCCATCCCGCCTCCAACGTCGGTTCTGCGGTTGGCCCGAGCTTTGTCACACTTCTCTTGGTAAGCCTGGTCCATCCACTTCTCAACCAACGACTCCCACAGGTCAACACCATCCTCGTCTTTCCCCAGAACACGATTCACGTCACGATCACGCCAGGCCGTTCTCCAGTCGTACATCATGTTCGTGTACCGAGTAGAACAAAGATTGTACCACTTCTCGTAAATAGCGGCGTCCGAGTAGATCGTCGTATCCCAACGGGCCTTTTTCTATACAAATAAATATTCAACATATTTATCAAATAATATGAATAATTAGTTATTTAATAAACTTTAAATATTGTAATTATATACCTGGAACTCCTCGAAATAATCATCCTTTTTAGATTGTGGCACCTTCGACCAAGTGATAGCACCCTTAGAAATCTTGCAATCCTTAAAGGATTTTGTGCACATCCTGGACACCTCATTACCGGGCACCAACCTGTAAAATTATTAACAAATTTATAAACTAACACATTATAAATAAATAAATAAAGTTAATCGTTATTGAATCTCATCAAACATTAGAATGATTGACTTACGCTCCTGAAACGATGTCAATCTATTTCCTTTTGTCTCGAACAGGATGCTGACGAGAAGAGGATGACGAACCAACCGACATCGTAGTCGTCGGCGGCGGCGGCGACACTGCCACGGGAGGAGGAGGAGGAGCCGTCACAGGAACTGATTCATCCCGAGACCTCCTTGAACGTGACCAAAGTGACGACCTACGACGTGAACCCGAACCCTGATTCGGTACTTGTTCACTCATCTGTTTCAATCAATAAAAAATACATAATTTTACTAATTATTAATTTAATGAACATATTGCTAATTTAAAATTTTTACTAATATAGCATATTCCTAATTTAATCAACATATTCCTAATTTAAATCAAAACAATATATATATATAACCTAATTACAACGTGATACCACCGTCGAACCATCTAATTAACTAATAATTTAAACAATTGATTGAAACATGCATCACCTACATTAAAAATATTTCTAAATTAACATATTCCTAAATTAACAAATCTAAACATAATTAAAATAATACTTTTCTAATTGGAGTTTTCTAATTATCAATTTAATGAACATATTCCTAATTTAATTTTTTTACTAATATAGCATATTCCTAATTTAATTAATCAACATATTCCTAATTTAATCAACAATAACCTAATTTAATTATTATTTTTCTACCTAACTTAATCAATAATAAAAAATTGAACATATATATTCCTAAATTAACAAACCTAAAACTAATTAAAATAATAATTTTCTAATTGGGTCAATAATTATCAATTTAATGAACATATTCCTAATTTAAAATTTGTACTAATATAGCGTATTCCTAATTTAATCAACGTATTCCTAATTACAACGTGATCCAACGGTCGAACCACTATATCTAAACTAATTTAAACAATTGATTCAAACATGCACTACCTACATTAAAAATATTCTATATCAAAATTACACAATTAAATTAAACTAGTAATTAACTATATAACAATTAATTAATGTATACATATAACAATTAATTAATTAATTAACCTTAAAAAACTACTCGATCTATCAAAATTATTCTTAATCAACAAATTAAATTAACTAACGTACATACTAATATGATCATAATATTTTAACAACTAACTAAATCAATATAACATGCAAATCAACATTAAATTATTCATATTTACATATATCCATGCATAAACATATATAAGTATTAAAACTAAGTAATAGAACTAATTAAGAAAACGTACCGTATCAATGTAATCGAAGAAATTTGCTTCAATGGCCAAGTCCTCGTCTTCGTCTTCCCCACCGAATCCTCACGCACGCCCCTTTTTTTTTTCTCTAAAACGAAAACGAGGATCTGATTGATTTGAGGCCCTTATATATTAAAAAAAAAAAAGAAATACCGACGGATATTCCGTCGCCATTTCCCTCGGTAACCGCCGACTTTAAAGCCAACGGTTACCTTATTGGAAAACGAGGCGGTGCGAAATCAACATGCCATTTGTCCGTCAGCATTTCCGTCACGATACAAATTTCAAAACATCCGTCAGCATTTTCCCTCGGTAAATGCTGACGGAACGGAAATCCGTCAGCATTTCCCTCGGCACATGCTGACGGAACGGAAATCCGTCAACATTGATGTTGACTTTTCAATCCGTCAGCATTCCGTCAGCATATCCGTCGGAAATGCTGACGGACTAAAATCCGTCAGCATGTGTCCGTCCCAAAAGCGCGCGTTTTTTGTAGTGAGTACACTATCAATAAAACTATTTAGTGTATTCAAATTTCCATCAACCATTGTATCTCCCAAAAGCTCATTGGTACAAGTGGATGTAGTGACTCAACTCAACCATCATATTTTAATTGGCAAATGTTAACCAACTATAGTAATGAAAATGGAATTTTGGTCAGCAATTTGTTGGAATTTCAAAAAAAAAAGTTTCACATCATTTTGCAAAAAATAAGTACTCTCTCCGTCCACCAAAAGTGTGCTCATTTCTTTTTTTTGGGTTCACAAAAAACGTGCTTATTTTATTTAAATAGTTAACTTTTGAATATTTTTTCTACTTTATTAACAAGATTGAGTATCTACCAAATATATTTTTTACTCATTATATTAAATATATTATTTATAATTAAAATATAATTTTTTTAAAAACATATATAAAAAAAAGTGAGCTTTTCAAAAAAAAAAAAGTGAGCACACTTTTGGTGGACAGATGAGTACCAAGATGAAAAGCCAGAAGCACCACCTTCAAAATGTTTATTTCAATATTTTTTGTTGAAATTTAATTATACACATGTACAACATATTTATTCACTTATAAAACTTGTGCAAATTTCAGTAATTCAATGTCCAAATTTGAATTGTAGAAATTTTCTTGTCGTCAAGTTTTCAAAAAGTAAAACACGCGAAAAACTTATCATATGTTTTTCATGTATGTTTCAGGCTTAAACTACCATACAACCGAGTCAACCGACCCAAAACAGTAATAAAAATAATAAAAAAAAAAAACTACTTATAGGGTTTCAAATATATACATTGAAAAAATATACTCCTACATAATAAATAAAGGAGAAATTAACTTACACATCTAATACCTCAAAATATTTTCTTATCCTTATTTTATCTCTTTAATAGTATTAAATAACTTTCATATTAAACTCGCACGTACATTAAATGATGAATTTATAATGAGAGTATTATTTTGGGTGTATAAATCAAAGTTAGAGGTGAAAATAAACAAAACCCAAATAAAAATGGCACCACACAAAAATAAAGGCGTTGGCTATATACCCCTCCAGCCTTGTTAAGTATACTCCCCATCCAATTTATTAATTTAATAATAAAGTTAAATATCTATTTTACCCCTCTATTAATTTGAGGCAGATAGATACACCTCCTCTTTCTTATTACATGATCTCTACTGTTGACTTTTCTTGTATACTACAAAAAATACCAAAAAAAAAAAATACAACTCCAAAACCCCTCCTCAAAAAAAGCTCACGCTGGGTAGAACAAAAAACTCACACTCATGTTGTTGTCGTCTCTCCAAGGTCAAGGGTGGAACATAATGGTTAAAAAACGTGAAGGAAGTTATAAATACGTGAGTTCTTTTTTCTTATGTTTTATTTTTGTTTAATTTTTGAAATGTGGGCGTAAAAATCAAGGGTTTAGGGTTTTTTGTTATTATTTTTAGCTTCTTGCATGTTTTTTGGTATTTTATGACTTAGACTGAGATGAAAATGGTGTGTGGTTATTTTCGCACGTTTGGCTATGGCGCTTTTGTCCGTTCAAAATTTTCGACCCTGGTTGGTCGACGGGAAAGCTTATGGTCGACATGACGATGTTGATGAAGTTATGTTTCGTCGACCAACCTATGCTGAAAGTTTATTTACACATATAATCATATCGTGCAATTTTCATCAACTAGTAACCGACAGAAAGTCTTTTGGTCAACAAAGTGTTGTCGACCAAACCGTATTTGGTCGATTATACCCTCTCGAAAAAGTGAATAACAATTTTTTTTCCAGAATTTGTCGGAAGATTCAAACAACGATCCGGAATATGTTGAGGAAACAAATGTATTCAACGATGATACTGTTGTTGATGAGGAAATCGAAGATCCAATGTCTGGTGAAGAAAATCAAGGTAAAGAGGCTCCGGGTAATAAAATTGTGATGGACTATACAAACGTCTTCACAAATGGAAATTATTTTGCAAGTAAGAGTGGGTACGTGTTGTATCTAGAGAACACAATATGGTGATTATTGTGAAGCGTTCCGACAATGGGAAATTTTCAAAATTGCAAAATGTCTAGGACAAAATTTGGCTCAAGTGGACTTACTATCCATAATTCTAAATATGTTCATTCACCGAAGCTAAATATGGTGATTGAGTCGGCACATGGAGTTAATATTTTGGTTAAAGAGTTTGTAAGGGAGCCAACCATCCAATGGCTTTAACAAGCCTCTTGAACTTGAGATTTGTAAAATATTAAAAAGTTATGAGGAATCATTAGTCATTACCATGAATGATATTACAGGACCTGTCAAGTTGTAATCATTATCCATATATAAAAGTTTATGTTGTGTACTTCTATATAAATTTTTATAGAGATTTTTTCATGTCTTTTGGAGCAACATCATGCATGATAAAGCAATGTTGATAAATAGTGAAGGAAGTAAAAGTTATGATACTTGTATTGGAAAAAAAATTGAAAGAATGACTTCAAGTCGGGTAATGTGTGTGGTGTGTGTGTGTTTTATCTTGTTTTCACTCTTTCCATGGAATACACTCCTCTTGAATAGAAGGAGGGTTTTTTTGTGTGAGAGCCTCCACATTTCTCTTTCGATTAGAGGTCGTTGGCCTAGCTCGCTTATACTCTGCAAAAAAAAAAAAAAAAAAAAAGATGAAAACAATTTAATCGACAATAAATAATTTTGAAGGAAAATAAATAAAATTATACTATTTTCAACACATACATGCCAACAAAAGATGTTTCAGTCGACAATCATGTGTCGACGGAATTAGGTTCCACCGACATCTTGTTATTGACCAAAAAACTTTCTGTCGTTTACTAGTTGATGAAAATTGCACGATATGATTATATGTGTAAATAAACTTTCAACATAGGTTGGTCGACGAAACATAACTTCATCAACATCGTCATGTCGACCATAAGCTTTCCCGTCGACCAACCAGGGTCGAAAATTTTGAACGGACAAAAACGCCATAGCCAAACGCGCGAAAATAACAACACACCATTTTCATCTCAGTTTAAGTCATAAAATACCAAAAAACATGCAAGAACCTAAAAATATTAACAAAAAACCCTAAACCCTTGATTTTTATGCCTACATTTCAAAACTTAAACAAAAATAAAACATCATAGAAAAAAAGAACTCACGTATTTATAACTTCCTTCACATTTTTTAACCATTATGTTCCACCCTTGACCTTGGAGTGACGACAACAATATGAGTGTGAGTTTTTTGTTCTACCCAGTGTGAGGTTTTTTAGGGAAGAGTTTTGAAGTTGTATTTTATTTTATTTTGGTAATCTTTGTAGGGGGTGTATCTATCTACCTAAAACTACTAGAGGGGCAAAATAGATATTTAACTTTATTATTAAATTAATAAATTGGATGGGGGAGTATACTTAACAGGGCTGGAGGGGTATATAGCCAACGCCAAAATAAATGCAAGAAGTCCATAAGCCCATTCCTAATGCCCATCACTATTTTATTTTATTTTAATTTATTTTTTATTGGACACAGCGCAAACTCAACAGCCATTCAAAACCAACCACATAACTCAGCCCTGAACACCACAAAACTAAGATCTTCCCCTCCAAATATATAACTCAAAACGACATAAACCGTTGTCTGTGTAAATAGCATTACACATTTCTTAAATTAAGTGCATAAACAAACACACAACTATATATATGATGACGTGTGCATTATCGGGTAGCGGCTGGGCGATTTCTGCATCTCCAAGCAGTAGTAGATTGGTGTTCAACAAGTTTGAGCTCAAGAAGAGGCAAAATTTGCACTATGGTTTCAGAGTGAGAGCCTCTTCTTCTGATGATGCTGAGGATTGCAATACTGAAGAATGTGCCCCTGATAAAGAGGTTCATTTCTTCAAACTACAAATAAAGATGCAATAGATTTTTTTAGGGTATTTTTGTTATTTTTTTGTGATTTTAGATTGATAATATCTTGCTCAAGCAGAGAAATTGAAATTAGCCCTATTTTTATGAAGTGATGGAATTGTGATGATTTTCTTGGAGATTGCTAGTTTCCACATCATCATGTTTTGATTTCCATTGAAATTGTTTGATAATTAATCGAGTCAAGCTTGATTAGTTTGATATTCTTATACTTGTTTTACTTAACGAGGTGCCAAACACAAATGTATGTTCAAGCTTGTTTGATATTTATGTCGATCTGAGCTCAAACGAGTATTTAACGAACGATCTCAAATTGAGTATATTCAGCCCTACATTAGAGTTTTGGAAGTGAAATTTACTTGAATTTGTGGTGTTTGATTACATTTCTTGATATTTTACCTAGATTTTAACAACACAAAGATGATACTAATGGACAAATTTAACTGAGTTTATGCATGCTCATGCCTATCTTGGTTTACTCTTCCATGTACATTTGTGGAGGTCTCAGGATGTGATCATTTGCAATAAATCCGATAAATGGTGGTACGAACGATCAGTTTAACTAGTCGAAAGTTTATCAGCACACGAGATTCACCCTTCATTTAAGTTCTCTTATAGATTGTTAAAAACCGAAACAGGTTGGGAAAGTGAGCATGGAATGGGTTGCTACCGAAAAGACTAAAGTGGCCGGTACATTTCCACCACGAACCAGGGGCTGGACCGGGTATGTAGAGAAGGACACAGCGGGGCAGACGAACATATACTCTGTTGAGGTAAGCAAATACATCAACCTCTTATTTGGAATTGGGAACGAAGTGCAAAAGTTCATTAGCTCGTATTTTTTCTCAAGAAACATCACTGTGATTATGTTATCATCTTCATTATACAATTGTTGATATTTTGATATATGTGCCCATGGACGAAACATTTAATTGGAACTTTTATTGTTTGAACTAGGAGGGGAAGTAGATTTTTTTTAGTCCTATAAGTTTGGTTCTAGTCCTGTCGACTTCCACGACTATAACTTTCAATTTTTGATATTTTGCTATGGTAATCGGCTACAAAGGTGAAACATTTGGTTGACGCTAATGTGACAGAGTATGATTTGTCCACGTGACAAAGTCTAATTGGTTAACTGGATGTTTCACCTCTTACAGCTGGTTACTAGACCAAAATGTTGAAAAATTGAAAGTTACGTGACTATTTTCAATCCTGAAAGTCAACAGGACTAAAATCAAAATAGGGGTATACCTTCCCGAACCAGGAGAAAGATTGCATCCTGTATATTCATGTCTCCTTCGTTCAATATCTCTAGATACGAGGGGTATAAATAACTCTAATTCTTTTGGCTTCCCAGCCTGTAGTTTATATTGCAGAGAGTGCAATCAGTTCGGGAACTGCAGGTTCGTCTGCTGATGGATCAGAGAACACACTAGCTATATATGGATTCGGCGCTCTTATCTCAGTTGCTGTTGCTTCTTCAGTACTTCTCCGTGTGGGCAATACTCCACCTGCAGTGAAAACGGCAGATTACTCTGGCCCGTCTCTTAGCTACTATATCAGTAAGTTTACGCCTCCAGAGATTATCGAAGTTTCTGCCCCACCCGTGACAGAAGAATCTGCCCCGCCTGTAACTGAGGCCTCGTCACCACCTTTGCAAACGGAAACCTCAGCTCAACAAGTCTCTCAGCTTGAGGCTCAGGCGGAACCTCAACAGGAGACATCGCCAGCAGACTCTACTGTCTCTTAGGCCATTTATATCCCAATTTTCGTGTATACAACTTAGTGTATGTGGTGTATTGTAACACAATGTACTTCGATTGTATATCGTTGTTTCATTTTGTTATATTGTGATTATTGACAATCATAATTTCTATAAAACAATACATGAAACACTTTATTCTTATAAATAAAAGATGTATACATTAAAATATAAAATTTCAGTTAATTATTTTATTGATATAATAAATCAAAGCTTTTTAATAAATTTTATTTTATTGCATATTACCCACAATGGGAAGCACGGATTACTTTGAGTTGTAATGAATAAAATGAATGTCTTAAAAAAAAAGCCGAATAAAAGGGATATTATTTTGAACAGCAATTACATAAATTGCACTGTCACATTTATTAAATTAAATATTGGAATACATTTTTATATGGCCAGTCATTAATATTTTTTGAAAATGTTTATCTTAATACAATAAAAATTTAAATAAATTCAATAAAATAATAATACAAGAAAAATGAAAAAAGTCGAGGAGATTCCATTTGTCATTAATTTTATCTAAACCATTTCAATTTTAACAAAATCCGAACAAAAATTGTATTTTGAAACAATTTAATATTATATAAAATCAGAGTCTAAAAAAAAAAGAATATCAGACACGATTACACGTAAATAAAAATGGAAAGAAAACTAATGTTGATTTAAACGGTTTTTATTATTTTATTTTTTTGAGAGAGGGAGTTTTGTATATTCATTACAGAGGGTTTAGGGTTTACCGCCATCCCTCTTACAGTCGTACGAGCTCCGAACGAATTTAGAAATGGTAGTGAAAGAAGACGACTCTGCTTTGTTCAATGGTTTACAGGAAAAAGGGTATGCTTAATCAATTAATATATGTGTATATTTACATTTTTAATTGTAGTTTTAATTATGTGATCACATTTGTTTCATTTAGAGTGGAAATCGGCAAGCAAGCGAAGATTACTGCCGTCAGTAAATTTCAACTTGTCCCCGAATTCTTGAAGGTTTGATTTTTCTGTTCCTGTTTGATACTCTGTGATTGGTTTTGGATTGAAGCATTTTGTATTTAATTCTTTTGCACAATTAAATTCTGCTAATTATTTCATATATTTAAATCGGAACAGTTTTTGAGATGTTTTTCATTTAACATGGTATTGTGCATCTAGGCTCAAGAGTGATTTTTCTTATTTTATATAGGTAACCTTTGTTATTCACTAGTGGGAATGGAAGTCTTAGTGAAAATATGTCACAAAGTAATTGTTCCGGCAGTGATTTGAATGTCATGTTTATTCATAATCCATCCTTATATAAGTTCAGATTTTTTTCATATTTCCATTTTATTGCCCCATTTCACTAATTTTATCTAAATTCAGAATCAGTATAGCTCAGCATTAGAATACTGTAGAATCAGTAAGCTTGTCAATTTTGTGGTGAAAATGTTGGGTAATACCCTGTGATCTGAATTCTTTCTCAGAGAAAGGGTTTTCATTAGTATGCTAAACCTTTTTTTTTTTAATTTTTATTTGCAAATGTAGGTGAGAGGTCTTGTGAAACAACATTTGGATTCCTTCAATTACTTTGTGAAGACACAGATAAAAAAGATTGTTCAAGCCAATGATCTAATCACCTCGAGCGTTGATCCTAGAATTTATTTGAGGTGACAAATATTATTTATACTCTGTGATTTCACTTGCATTACGTTCTCAGGCATTATGGGTGCTTGTACTTCCGTTGACCAGTTTTCCCCCCACCCCCCACCCCCCCATATATTGTGTTGCAGATATAAAGATGTGTACATTGGTTCACCATCATTTTCAGCAGATGGTGTCACTGAAAAGCTTACTCCCCAAAATTGCCGCCTCTCTGATATGACGTGAGTGAAAACTGTTTTAACATTTCTGTCTTTGATGCATTAAGACTGTGTACATTTTATGCACCTATATGTTATGTTAAACTGTTAATATTTTGACATGGAATTTAAGTAGATATATAATATAATCCCTGGTTTTCAAAAGAAACATAACCACAGAGGGATTTGTTCTCATATAAAAGGTGATTGAGGAAACAAGAGGGGTTAAATGCTTTGTTAGGTGTTTCTCTAAGTTGTATCTTCTGTATTAATTTCTCATAATGCTGTGAAATAACTAGGGCTCAGTTGGGCGGCTGACTGGCAGGCAGACTAATAAATTAATTTATTTTTCCTTTTTTTTTTGGTTTTATTTTAGGAGTTAATTTTGACTTTTAAAATAATCTTGGACTAATGTAACTCTTATTATACTGTATCTAAATCAATTGATGAATTTTAAATGATAATAATGTCTGTAGGGAATTCAATTTGGAAGGCTCCTTTTAAATTCCAGGGTATAATAGTTGTGATGTATGATAGATATGAATCGATTGATGAGATATGGGATAGAACTAAGTATAAAGTGGCCTTATGGTCTCTTAGTCATAGAGCTTTTAGGGGTAATCTTATTTCTGAGGTGTCTAGGAATTGGATCTATGCCTTGTAACTGAATATGTAATCATAATTGGGACTTCTCATCCCTATGCATGCAATAAAAGTATAAGTTTCTTATCAAAAAAAAAAAATAGTTGTGATGTATGTTTTCAGCTACAATTTCAGTTACATAGTTTCTGTTAACAGGTTAGACATTTTCTTTGAGGTCTTGTTGGTTTCAGCATCATAGATCAAGTAGGCTATACAGACTGGAAATATCCAACTTGATGTTGCATTACAGATTACTTTTGCACTGTTATTTTTATTCCTTATGTATTATTTCAATAGTTGAACAAAGATATACTTTCTTTTGGTTTGGTTTTTCCTAGAAATGAAACATCAATTTACTTTAGAGTGCAACACTTCTTGAAGCCCTTTTAACTTATCCCGATATGCAATAACTTTTCAGCTATGCGGCTCCAATATACGTGAACATAGAATACGTTACAGGAAGCCAAGGTTCACACCAAATACAAATGAAGGTGATTTCAATTGAAAGTTTCTTATTTATGAAAATATCGAGAATGTGGATAAGTGTATACATATCAGTATATGCGACATAAGCACTCTTAATATTGGAGCTATGCTTTGCAGAAAGGTGTCGTTATTGGGAGAATGCCTATCATGTTAAAAAGTTGCCGTTGCATATTGCACGGGAAGGATGAAGAAGAGCTTGGAAGATATGGTACATCCATCTGCAAAATCATTTTGCAATAGAGTTGCATATGTTAGTTACAGACACACACACACACACATATATATATTTGGAAAAGTTTCTAGTGGTCATGCCATCTCTTTAACCATCCATGGTTAAGAAACATAAATTTTCTTGCTTAAAAAATTAGGGACGAGAAATCCTTACAGCATATTTGTTACAAAGCATAACACCAATTTGTAGTTACATCTGACAAAGATAGACCCTTAAAAACATGATGACTCACAGCCCATAAACAACTTTATGTTCAACTCTATCCCAAATCTCATCTATGGACTCACTATAATCCTAAAAATTCCTCTTATTCGTTTCTAACCATATAGATCATAACACAATCGAAACCACAATCCTGCACGGAGTTTTCCCTTTTTTTATTGATAAATCCCCCCAAATTACTTTGAATTAGCTCACTAATAGATTCAGGAAAAACCCGGTGGACTCCAATTTCTCCAATCGCCCGGTACCAAAGCTCCCACAAAAAAGGACAGTGTATGAATAAATGATTGAGATCCTCCGAGGAGCACCCGCACAAAACACACCAACTAGGAAGGAGAGACATGTTAGGGAGATGTCTTTGCAAAACCTCACAAGTATTCAACTTTCCCAACAAAATCAACCAAATAAAGACCTGAACTTTCTTTGGAACTGGGGCCATCCATGGTTACATTTATGTTAACCTTTAGATCAAAAGTTAATGGTTGAGCTTTTGTTATGGCGACATCTCTCTCATCCATGAATTCCCAAGCCATGATCATGTATGCCACTGACCATAGTTGCCCTGCTTCTGTGTGTTTAGTGATTTTCTTGAATTATTCTCTTGTGAAGACGATGACGAGTGAGAAAGAAGGAAGCTCTTTCAAACTCTGTCTTTCTATGCTACACAATCTGATGAGGTTGTGATTCAATTAAAAAATTGAAGTTCAGATTCCCATCGTTCAATGTTAATCATGGATGATTAGAGAGATAGAGTTCATAACCATTAAAACCTCACCCAATATATATAATATATATGTGTTATTCAGGAGCAAGCACTATTCCCATGGTCACTTATGTTTCTCGGTGCTTAATCTATTTTCACAGGTGAATGCCCGCTTGACCCTGGGGGATATTTTGTAATTAAAGGGACAGAGAAGGTGAAACTTTAATAACAACATAATTCTTTCTCTTGTTTATGATAAGTAGAAAAGTAATGGAGGTTTTGACTGTGACCTAGCATCTATAATTTTTCACAAATAATTAGGAATATAATAATTGCCCTCATTTACAATCATTTCCTTTTGGACGCCACAGTATACCTTTCCCCATATTGTCAGTTTGAAAACGTGGTGCTTATTTTCCATGTCTTTCAGGTGATTTTGATACAAGAACAACTTTCAAAGAACAGAATAATCATTGATACTGATTCGAAAGGCTGGTGAGTACGTTTCATTGTTCTTTCTTTTGAGTAAAATTAATAATCTTGTGTTTCTTAAAGCATCCATTTGAAATGTTTACTGGATTGAAAATACACATTGCACGTAAGGGTGATCAAATTAAAGCATCCCCTCCTGTGCATTTTTAATGCTTATTGCTTTCCATTAAAACACATTTCAGTAGAAGTGATTAAGCATTGAGTTTTAGATTCCCAAACAATGCACTCTATGGATAACAGTGGGGAAAGTTTGGTTGCATTATTTGGTGAAACACTGAACAGAAATTTTGTTTCAAACGTTCTGGATGTTCTATCCCACTAGATGAATTATCCTCCTGAATCACATAGGGTATGCTTATTTTGGGATTTTGAAACTTGGATTTCAAAATCTAGTGGATTTTAAAATTCTAATACTTGTAATGGTATGTGTTTGTTTTGGTATTTGAGTTGGTTAGGATTTAACTTTATGCTATAGGATTTATAGGTAGCTATATAGGGTTTGTAGGTATTTATAGGGTTGACTTTGTAGGAATTATAGGTTTTTATAGGGTTGAATGCATTGGGTTTTTAAAACCTGGATTTTAAAATTCCAAAGTAGAACTGATGTTAAATTTCAAAATTCCAAATCCGGTTTTTAAAACCTTAAATAAACATACCTATACAGAACTTGATAAGATTATGATATGCTCGATAAATTCAACCCACATTGGTTTGTTTTTCTCTATTAAGTAATACAAGAATATCTAAGTTAATATATTAATTAAAAAATTGGTGTAAAGGAATTAAGAAACAACAGCTGAGCTTTATATAACCTCCACTCCTCTCGAGTGATGATGCCAAGTTCACTTATCTTTATATAACCTCCACTCCTCTCGAGTGATGATGCCAAGTTCACTTATCTCCAGAGGTGTTGCTTTCTCTGACTGAATTTAATCTCTTTGTCCTTTTTGTCAGTGTGCAAGCATCTGTTGCAAGTAGTACAGAGTCAATAAAGAGCAAAACTGTTGTAAGAATGGAGAAAGGGAGGATTTATTTGTACCTAAATCAGTTTACAAGCAAGGTTGATATAGCTATTTAACCATCCCTGTCCCCTGTCTGCGATTTCTACATCTAAGAGCGCCTTTGACTTCTTGATCTCAATATTTCTAGGTTCCCATCATGGTTGTGCTGAAAGCTATGGGTATGGAAAGTGATCAAGAGGTTGTCCAGATGATTGGTAGAGACCCTCGGTATAATGAACTTCTATTGCCTTCAATTGAGGTACACATATGTATTAGGTTCTTGTTCTTGGAGATAGTAATTTACTTTTTTCCAAAGGTAGTCTACATATTTGTTCGGTTAATCTAGCCTTCATAGTTCAATCTGAGCTTTGTCTGTCTTGGGATGTACAACAATCTTTCGTTGAGTGTTATTGTCAGAATTTGGAAGATACAAGGAAAAGAGGTCAAGCGGTTTGGAGTTAATGTATTATCTGTATGTTGGTCTCTCTGGTTAGGAATGCGAGTGGGTTGAAAATGTTGGAATGTTAGATGTTAGAAAGACATGAGATAGTGTTTGACGATGTTGAGGAGTCCTTATAGATATAAGGTTTAAACAGGGTCAAGTTTAAAGTTGCTAGGTCGGTTTCAGTCCACGAAGAATTCAAATTTTCTTGGATATCAATCAAGACTGTTGCATTGTATTTTAGATTGTATGATTTTCTTTCCAGGATTTTCATCCCTTTCTACATCCCACAAATTCTGACTTATGAAATTTCTGTTTCGTTTGTAATAAAAAATTCTGACACAAACCTTTTCTTGATTTCAGGATTATGTGAAGGATGGTGTACATACACGACATCAAGCACTAGAGTTCCTTGAACAGAAGGTTTAGATCATAAAAAAATGTCACTTTGTCCTTTTCCAGAAAGAACTAAGAAACAATATTCTTTTTAATAGTTATGCTCTGTATAAAAATGTGGAAACATAATAGATGAATGAAGTAGTTTATAAAACAGTTAATTGTTCGGTGAACGATTTTAATCAATTTTATTTTTGTATAGCTAATTACCTGTGAGATATGCGAAGCTATTCAGATAAATCTATTTTTTTCTCCCACTTTTGCAGGTACCTATTTGATACTACAATAAGAATCAATATGCAAATTGCTTTCGCACTCTAACTTGTTCTAGCTTAGTAGCTCATTGAGCTGTATTGATCAGATTGATATTGATCTTATTGTTAATCAATGATGCCCCATTCTTTTCTTACACCGACACAGAGTGCTAATTGTGTTATTTAGATACGTAGGCATATATTGTACGAAATAGTTTAGAATTGTTAAAAAGTGACATGGTCAACCATAGAGTTTTTTTTGGTGGAATGCTCATATGTAAAATAAATTATCCATAATTATAATCCTTCCTTGTTCTTATGATGTACTTTTGCTCTGTTACTTATTACTGTTTCATGTAACAGGTTAAGAAGTTCCCATATTCTAACGCTTCCCAGAAGGTTGGCTTACTTTCTTTTTTATTTTCTTGGTCTTAATATATCTAAAAAGATATATTTTGATTTGCTATTTTTTTTGTTTATCTATCCTTTTTTGGCAATTCAGGAGGGGCGTGCTCTCAGTATTCTAAAGGATATATTTGTTGCCCACGTTCCTGTAAGTTCAGTTTATATTTGTATTAACTTAGTAGTTACTACTCATATTTTACTAATGTGCGAATCAATAATCTTTTTCTGCAGGTGCATGAAAATGATTTTCGTCCAAAATGCATATATGCTGCTGTAATGTTAAGGCGGATGATGGAAGCAATCATAAACAAGGATACGCTAGATGACAAGGTACGCAGGTCATCCCTACTCTTCCGAGCTCGGTCTTTCATCCTAACGAGCATTAATGTGGGCATTTATGGCTTAAGCTCACACGCATAAACTTTTGTATGAATAATGAATCAATGATACATCCCACTTTTCTTCAACAACAGGTGTATTCAAAGTTGCTTTATAGTACATGTGTATTGCTTGAATTATGATTGCATCTAGTTAAAAATGGATAATGATTCTAAGATCCGTATCTATGACTATGAGGTTCATAGTTTTTCTTTTCCTAATTCTATTATAATTTTTTTTTGGTGAACAGAGAGAAACAATATTTGTAGGTTTGCAAAATTTTGGTGACCCAAACAATAGTTACACTGTCATTATTTGTGTTTTTGTTTGACTGACTTGTTAAGGATAAGTACTTACTGCATGTGCCCTGGGTTTGTGTTTCAAGTGAAGAGTATTCGTAATCCTACATTCGGGTATATCCTTTGAACATTCATCCCCTTATGTATTATTCTTAGTTTATCAATTCCGGCATCTTTAGATTTTCAGTCTTGTCAATGTGGTGCTTTGGGAAGTTATATCTGGTTCAAAGTTTGGCCATTTGTACTATTGCCACTTCCTTGACAGTTGTATGATTCGATTGTTATCATGCTAATTGCAGAAACTTCATTTCAATATCCACATAATTTTAGAGACTTCCAGAAATTAAGATTTTGGTACTTGTTTACTGTTTATCAGATCCGTAATTTGTTGTTTATTGTAGGATTATGTTGGGAACAAAAGACTAGAACTATCTGGGCAACTGATAGCTCTACTTTTTGAGGTATTTTGATGCTATGTTGTTTGATATTCCACTTAACTAAGGTAATCTGTCTGGCAGAATCACCCTGTTCTTTTTAATGTAGGATTTGTTCAAGACATTGAATGATGAAGCACGCAGGAGCATAGATATGAACTTAACAAAGTCGAATCGCTCTAGTCGAATTGAAATTGCTCAGGTCTGTATTGTTCTCTCTCTAGTGTCTTCTGCATGTGTCAAACAATTAATTAGATACTTTTGTTTCAGCTTCTTTTTAATCAGAAAATTTGTTATTGTGAATGTCTTTATTATCCTTCAGTTGCACTCATATTTACTATGACAATGTTTACATGCGCCTTGTGTTTATTTCCTTTAATTTTTTCTGAGAATTTTTCTCCCTACATCTAGTATGTTGCAAATAAAGATAGGATCACCATTGGTCTAGAAAGAACTCTTTCTACTGGAAATTTTGATGTCAAAAGATTCAGGATGCACCGGAAAGGCATGACACAGGTGATTACGACATTGCCTACCTATGTTTCTGTTCCTTTTCAATTCATTTGCTGTAAGAATTTCTGTGGTTAAATTGATTTTGATATTTCTTTCCCACAGGCTGTTATTAGACTGTCATATATAGCAAGTTTAGGGCACATGACAAAAATCTCTCCTCAATTTGAAAAATCCATAAAAGTTAGTGGTCCTAGAGCTTTGCAACCCAGCCAGGTGAACTCATATACATTCTACATTCTGTATGCTATTCTTTGTTTGCTCATCACATCTCATGTAGGGATGTAAACGAACTGAATCAAGGCGGATATTACAATATTCCATTTGATAAAATATTTGAATATTCGTATTCATTTAAAATTATTATAAATAAATATCATATTGAATATTCATGAATACTGAATTGGATTCAGTGTGCTCGTTTTGTATTTGAATATCTTTTGAATAAAAAATTAATTTGTATTCGAATTCAAATTCAAGTATCCAAATCATAATATTCAAATACAAATACCGGATCGAATCAAAATTATTTGTTTCTTTTACATCCCTAATCTTATGTTTAATTTCACTAACACACTTCATCTGCAGTGGGGCATGTTGTGCCCCTGTGATACCCCAGAAGGAGAAGCATGTGGATTGGTGAAAAATCTGGCATTGATGACTCACGTGACAACTGATGAAGATGAAGGCCCTCTTATTTCTCTGGTATTCAATTCTCTCATTATAGTTTATTGACTTTTGTCTTTTGACAACTTCTGATGGCGGAATTAGTCTCTCATTATAAAAAAAAATTTGGCCATTACTTTTGCTTGTGTATAAGATTATGATACTCAAATTGCCATCTAAAGTCTAAAATTTGATTGGAGTATAAGAAATATGAGAACGGTATATCCTTTAGTGCCTCAAATTGTTAATATTTGCATTGTTTGCATGACAGTGCTACACCCTTGGAGTGGAAGACTTGAAGTTGGTCTCTGCTGAAGAACTTCACATGCCAAACTCCTATTTGATCATATTCAATGGGCTTATTCTTGGCAAGCACAGGAGGGCACAAGTACGATTCTATAAACAATAAATCTTTTCCCTTATGTTTACTTGGGCATTTGTCCTAAAACTCCCCTTTCATTACACCACTAACCTCAAAAAGAGAAATGAAGGGAAAAAGAAAAAGAACAACTTGTCACTTTTTGTCCAGCTTTTATAACTCAATTTATTTTTCAGAGATTTGCCAATTTGATGAGAAAACTGCGCCGGGCTGGTAAAATTGGCGAGTTTGTTAGCATTTTCGTGAATGATAAACAGGTGAGTCTTATTCTTTGTGCATATAAATTGATAAGCAAGAGAAGTCACTTTCCTGGCGCAGATGCAAAGTTGCTGTTTATAGCTTGCTTTTGATCCCTTGGTGAATCTTTGTTTGCCTTGTGCTGTTTTTTGTGGACGACTTCAAGAATCTTATGACACTTTAACACATGAGAAAAAAAATCCAAATGGCTATAAACTGTGGTTTCAATCTTTGGCTATTATCTGTACGAATTTTCCTTGGAGTATCAAGTAATGCATCTGTATACACTATAATTGACTCTGCTTTCTGTTTGACCTGTTTTATTGAGATATAGCCTTTACGACTGCAGAACTTAGGGCAATACACTGGATTATAAAAAATCTTTTGGGCTAATCATTTATCCTTTGCTTGTTTTCTTCTGAATCTCGATATTGATCCTCATGTTTATGATACTAATATATGTTCAGTAATTCTAAGGAACAAGTTCTTTTGCAGTGTTGTGTTTACATTGCTTCCGATGGTGGCCGCGTTTGTCGTCCACTTGTAATTGCTGACAAAGGCATATCGAGAATTAAGGAGCACCATATGAAGGAGTTGAGGGTAACTGCCTTAGATACTCGATATGTTTGTCATTTTTATTTTGATCAATCTGCTGAAATATTTGTTTGCTTGAAGGATGGTGTCCGCAACTTTCAGAGTTTTCTGAATGAAGGCCTGATAGAATATCTTGATGTCAATGAGGAGAACAATGCTTTGGTTTGCACCTCTCATACATTTAGAATTTTTCTTTTTTTTTTTGGATTAATTGCAAAAGATATCACGACCTTTTCACATTTTATAAATTAAAATATGAGCATGTTTTAAAAAATTGCATTCGATATACGACCTTTCAAATTGTTGCAATTTTATCACATGACAATTCTCTGGCAAGTCCTGCTGAAGTGGCAGTGCATGAAATTGCAAAAAATTAAAAGGTTGTGAATAAATCAAAACAATAACAAAAGATCTTGAATTTATTTGCAATTTTTTCATAGAATGGTTATATGAAAAATGGTTATATAGAATGCCACGTCACCATAAGTTACTTGAAAATGGTTATATGATACAATTGCAAAATATTAGATCATGTATTGAATTGAAAATTTTAAAAACATATGTTGTAATTGAAAAATGTGAAAAAGTCTTGATTTTAATGCAATTAACCCCTATTTTGTTATTGGAACCTCTATTTTATTCCGTCTTTATCATTGCTAGATTGCTTTATATGAAGACAATGCTAAAGAAGGAACAACCCATATTGAAATAGAACCTTTTACCATATTGGGAATCATTGCTGGGTTGATCCCGTATCCTCATCATAACCAGTCACCAAGAAATACATATCAGGTGTGATATCTGCTTTTCGATGGGGGTGGGGGTGGTTGAAGTTGGGGTTATGGCTAACTAATCAGGTTTGTTTTTCAATTTGAAGTGTGCTATGGGAAAACAAGCGATGGGCAACATTGCATATAATCAGGCAAGTTACTTTGCAATATTCCTGTAAATATAATTCTCATGTGTGCTATGGGAAAGCAAGCTATGTATTAACTAATCATGTTATTTTTCTTGTTGAGGATTGTTTTTCTTCTTCAATCCGTCTGTGAAAAATAGTTTATGTCTTTGCAGTTAACCAGGATGGATTCTTTGATCTATCTTTTATGTTATCCACAACGGCCGTTACTAACTACAAGAACTATTGAGCTGGTTAGTGGTCCTAATGCCCCTTGCAATATAAAGCTACTGGCAACCCAACTTAGTAATATTCTTTTTCAGGTCAAATATGATAAACTAGGTGCTGGACAGAATGCAACTGTTGCGGTAATGAGTTACAGTGGATATGACATAGAAGATGCTATAGTAATGAATAAATCGTCTTTGGATCGTGGTTTTGGTCGTTGCATTGTAATGAAAAAGTAATGTCTATTTCCCTTGTTAGTTTTGTATTTCTGTGGTTGACAATTTTGATAGCTGTTTCAAACGTGTTCTGGTGAACAGAATGACCGCAGTTCGCCAAAAATACGAAAATGAGACATCTGATCGCATTATTAAACCAGATAGACAAGGATATGACGCTGAAAAGATGCAGGTATTAAGGCAAATGATGCTTATTTCTGTAAACTGAATTGATGAGAGATGTAAACCTCTGAACAATTTTCTTGGGGTCACTATTCTTCTCATATTTACGGCTTACGTGATTTTAGTATCAATATCCAGTGTGCTGTAGCTCTTAATATTCTTCCATGTGCAGATTTTGGATGATGATGGAATAGCAGCTCCTGGAGAAATTATTCGACCCGATGATATATATCTCAACAGGCAATCTCCAATCGTCACTAGGTCAACAGGCTCAAAACTAGCGCCATTGGCAGATAGGTTGATTGCTATTTTCAGACATTATGCTTAATTTTCTTTAGTAAAAGCATACAAGCTTATAATGCATATTGGTAATTCAGTCAATACAAGTCAAGTAAAATGAGATATAAAGGCCCTGAAGGGGAGTCACCAGTCGTGGATAGGGTGGCACTCTGTTCAGATCGGAATCAACAGTTATGCATCAAGTTCATGATTCGTCATACTCGTAGACCAGAGGTAGTAAAATGATTTGGTTTGAGAATGATAATTTTTAAATCTACACTGTCTTCTGAAATATTCCAATGGGTAAATATTTTTGTCTTGTAGGTTGGTGACAAATTTAGTAGCCGTCATGGACAGAAAGGAGTTTGTGGCACCATTGTTCAGCAGGAAGATTTCCCGTTCTCTGAACGTGGAATATGTCCTGATTTGATCATGAATCCTCATGGATTTCCAAGGTAATCAATTTCTATGTGAATGGATTTTTTTTATTTTTTTTGATAATATACTTTTATTGCACAAATACTCAAAATAGGGATGAGAAGTCCCTAGCCTGATTACAGATTCAAATTACATTGCATTGTTCCAACTAGTATTTCTCCCGTGCGATGCACGATTTATAAATTAATAAACTTATATAAATAATGATGTTAATAAACGATTTTTTGTATACATACAATAGTGTAAGCTTTTTTTTTAGGACCATCAATTTTAATCTTTTATTTGAAAAATGAACGTCACAATAATATTGAATAAAATTAAGATTTACCATAATTATATTTATAGATACAAAGAAGTATATCTATAAAATAGATATGAAGATTTGATCAAATATAATAAAAAGATATATATGAATGATACAATATTATTATATTGCTAATAGAAAATAATGAAGAAATCCAAAGAAAAAAATTTGATTGGCATAGAGAGAGGAGAGAGAAAATGAAAATAAAGGAAGAGAGAGAAAATGAAAATAAAGGAAGTGAGAGAAAATGAAATTTAAAAGATGATATTTTATTGGTGGGTCCCACAGAAATAATATTTTACTATTATAACATTTTTGGCGGGAACTTGTCAAGGAAGCTACTATTCTGTTATTATATATATATAGATTTGTAGATACATCAGATATAGGAGTACCCCTAAAGGCATTATGACTAAGAGACCATAAAGCCACTTTATACTTAATTCTATCCCACATCTCATCAATCGATTTATCTATCATAAAAAATCCTTCTATTCCTCTCAACCCAAATATACCACATCACCACTGATACAACAATCCTACCTAATATTTTTCCTTTTTTGCTAATAGAACCGCTCAAATTGCTTAGTTGCAAGGCCGAAATTCGAATCTGGAATAATCTAATGAAGGTCCAATTCGTCGAACGCCTTGTAGCACAATTCTCGAGCAAAAGGACAATGTAAGAGTATATGATTTAGATCCTCCGAGGACTTCCAGCACAAAACACACCAACTTGGAAGAAAAGAGCAATTGAGCTACCGTTGGTTATGAATGAGATAGATTTGAATGTCTGAATTTCTAATTTTTTTGAGTAACTTGGTGAATGAAAAGAAAGGAAGGCCATTGAGCTACTGATGGTTATAGTTAGAATGACAAGTTCTAGTAGAATTCAGGTCCTGTGTGAAGTTGGACCTATTAATGTGCATTTATGTGTTTGAGTGTGCATGAGTGGTGATGTACTTGTATTGTCTACATCATAAGCTGCATTTTTCATTCTTTTTTTTTTCTCAAATGGAAAAGAAACTAACTTCACAATGGGCATTTGCACTTCTCCTATTCCAGAAGATATGCCAATATAGGAGGCTGTATATGTTTGCCCATGATTTTTAAGCTGTTGCAGTGTCTAACATGCCTTCATATTCATAGATTAACATCTGAAAAGTCTGCATTATCAGGTCATGCAACTTACATGAAACTGTAATCAAATTGTATAAGTTTTATAATTGGTCCTTATCTAGAGTACTTCCGAGTTTATTTTACGTTTTATTTATGTACTTGTAGATTTTATAGTGTGGTCTTTTATACATGTCCCTCAATTCAGTTTAAGGTTTAAGTATGTTCATCCAAAATAGTTTTCTAATGGTAACGATTTGGTCTGTTCTCGTAGTTTCGTTTATATGTTTCATTCATCATTAGCTCACATATTTATTTATTTTCAGATTAGGTGTTGGAAAAACACCAGTCCATCTTGTTAGTATTTCTTAATTGAACGTAGTATGATCTGTTCTTGTAATCTAGATATTTGTTGAATCTATATCAGTCACTTGATTTAGGTGGTGTGTTTACTAGAAAAAGCATGGAAAAAAAAGAATTGTGTACCAGTATCTCTATATATGTAATAATCTGCAATCTTATGTTATCTTCCTTCATTCCTTCAGCCGTATGACTGTTGGAAAGATGATTGAACTTCTTGGTGGCAAAGCTGGAGTTTCTTGTGGTAGGTTTCATTATGGCAGTGCCTTTGGAGAGCCCAGTGGCCATGCAGATAAAGTTGAGGATATAAGGTGTAATTGCATATCCTCGTGCATTTTCCCCTTTCCGTTTATATATGATTTGTTTTCATTACCATTTTTTTTATTTTTCAGTGAAACCCTTGTGAAGCATGGTTTTAGCTACAATGGCAAAGACTTCATCTACTCAGGTCTTTCTCTCCTTTTCCTTTTCAGCATTTAATGTAGGCGAAAGTAACAAGCCAATAAACTTTAGCTTGTCCACTAATATTTCATTTTTGGGATATGTATTCATAATTTCTTAAGAGATGCCTGAATATTTATTTTATTATGCATGTCCCCTTGATATATTCTGGTAATCATGAATATGTATGCCTCCTAGGAATATATCTCGAAACATGTTTCATCAGTGTACTGTTCATTTATTCTATATAGGAGTTGGTGCATTATTAATTTGTATTCAAACATGTTAGCATTTGATCAGATTAATGTTTCGAACTGAATATGCTTATCAAAAACATAAAGAAAAAGAAAAGAACATACTGATTATTTAAAACTCATGTAGGTAGAATATGTTATGTATTGCTTGCTCTTTGATCTGAGAGTGTATGGTCAAAGATGAACCTTTTTCCATTTTCAAATATTCATAGGTCTTGAATTAACATAATTTTTAATTATGAATAATTTCATTTCTGGATAGGGTTCCTTTCTATTTTTCTTCATTAGTTCCTGACGTTACTGTATATTTTCTCTCTTTAATCTATGTTTTGCAGGCATCACTGGTGAGCCACTTCAAGCATATATTTTCATGGGTCCCATTTATTACCAAAAGTTGAAACATATGGTAAGCACTGATTTGTTTGAGTGTCTGTTAATTTGGTTCAACTGGAACTCTTAACAGAATATCCTGCTGCTCTTCATTTATTTCCTTTTTGAGTATATTTTTCATCAGTGATAGTGAATTTGTGGCTCTGCATAATTTGGTGACATAGAATTAAGATTATCAGAGATCACAGATGCCAATAGTTTGAAGTGTGTAAAATTATTAGAAGAAATTGCAGATCATTTGCAAAAAAGGTAAAGAGGTCAAGATGATGTGTTTTACAAAATGAGAATGAAAGGACATGCTTTTACAGCCCTTTTTTTTGTTTAATTAGATAAACAAAATCTCAAATCAAAGGTTGATAAACTTCTAATTTTTCATTTTCCGTTCTTCAATATTAGGATACTTTTCCGATTTTAAATGGAACATGTGTGAAGAAGTCTCTCAACTTAAATTCCTCCTCAAAAAAAAAAAAAAAAGTCTCTCAACTTAAATTACTTTACACGAATTCAAGTGAATTATGGAAGTTTTTCTAAATACTCAGAAGAAGAGTGGGCTGGGCTATTCACACCCACACTTTTAAATTTACTCAGTTTTAATTGTACACCTCTAAAACATTGGAATTGTGGTGTTCGGTTGGTGTCGACTGAACACCTCAAATCATGTTTAATCACACATATTGATATCCTCTTTAATAAAAGTGGTCGAACATGATTTTGGTGGGAGTATTTAGAAGAAGAGTGGTCGTGAGTAGTCTTGGCAAAAAATTAAAATAGGCCAGAGAACGGATGCTGAATGTGCTTAAGGACTACATTTTTTTTTCTTCAGATTTTGGCATTTTAATAAAATTATGATTTTTTGGACTACTAAGTTGTTATCTATTAAAATGTACATTTACAATTGGTTTGTCCCATTATGTACCCCTCCTATAAGCATTCACACATGAGACACAGTTGTATGTATATGTGTGCCTTATCACAAGTGTCCATTTGATGATATATTAAGATATTTGTAACCTATTGTGTGTATATAAAATACGTAGTTATATATATATATATATGTTAGTGTTTCGTCACACATGTATTTATATCATTTCTGCTGTTTCTTCACATTCGTTTTCTGAGCTTAAATATTAGTATTGTGTTGCTCTTGCTGCCATTCCATATAAGATGGCTTTGTTGAAATGAGTGTTCTATTTAAACTGAATCAAATGTTTTCTTTTGTGTTCTAATCATAATTCTAAATTTCTTTGAATTTTAGGTCTTAGATAAAATGCATGCTCGAGGAAGTGGGCCTCGAGTGATGATTACTAGACAACCTACAGAAGGGAAGAGCAGGAATGGAGGTCTGTAATCTGATAAAACAATTTACTTCAATTCCATGGAATGCATTGTCTGAGTTTTAAAATTGAACAGGTCTGAGAGTGGGAGAAATGGAACGTGATTGTTTAATTGCGTATGGAGCTAGTATGCTGATATATGAACGTCTGATGCTCTCCAGTGATCCTTTTGAGGTTCATGTAAGTTCAATGTGCTAAAAAATTCAAATTTTGTGTACTCATCTCTCTTAAGATTCAAAGAAATATTCTGATCTAACTTGTAAGTTGCTTGTACAACAATGGGGATCTTTATAATTATATTCAGTTTAATTTGAAGTGGTGTTGCAAAAACATTTTCTTATGCCTTTGGGTGTTGCAAAAGGACATTATGTTTACGCTTCTGTAAATTAAGGACAATTCTTTTTCATTTATGTAAATGTAGGCCAAATTGGGATAATTTGGCCTATATTAAAAAGTATGGTCCTTAATTTACACGGATCAAGGCCTGATTTTTGAGCCTCGCGTTAGACTCACGTGCGATTTTAGCCGATTAATTTGCAACCCCCTAAGTTATGCACCTAATCCCCCCCCCCCCCAGACACACATTTATAACCACCACCATTCACGAGGTATGTGAAATGCAACATCCTTTTGTACTCTCTGATACTGTAAACACCATAAGAATTAATTTAAGTCATCTTTTTGTATGGATAGAAGTTTTGTTAGAACTAATCTATTGGAATTTATCTCGTTTACTAATTAAAAATAAACATAAGTGAAACCCGACTTGAAGATCTTGTGCAACACCTAACCAATGACTCAAAAATTGTTTTACCAACTGGATAGAGAAATTACTTTTTGTTTATTTCTATTTTTATGTGTTTTCTCGGAGTATTTAAAGTTTTGGTCTTATGTCGTTGGTCAAATAATTATATCTGCTTGCAGGTCTGCCGGAAGTGTGGTCTTCTGGGGTATTACAATTTCAAGTTAAAATCTGGCATTTGTTCTACATGTAAAAATGGAGAGAATATGTGTACCATGAAACTGCCCTATGCTTGCAAGCTTTTATTCCAGGTAAATGCTAATTGAATGATTCTCTTAGATGCACATGCATGTCCTATTTTCGTTAGAGTACTATGTTTTGATTTTTTGGCATCATCTGAATCCTGAAGTATACTACGAACTGTTTATTGCTTCTGGGAGTATTTATATAGTGTCGCATCCAGAAATGTTATCCCAACATGATTTGAAATTCTTAGAACCTTACTTTAGGCTTGGTTTGGTTTCTTGGACGGCGACTATTAATAAGCCTAATAATTAGCATTCTGAAATAGATATTACACCATATTATAGTGAGTTATTGTTTTACAAATCAAACATGTCGATAGATGATATATAATTGAACACTTGTGATTGGATTCAGTCACATGTTTTGATTGTTGATATGGCTTCGAGCTTCACCCTCATTTGCATTTGTTCTTTTCTCAGGAGCTTCAGGCGATGAATATTATTCCCCGTTTAACCTTAACGGGAGCTTGAACGAGATGTCCTTTTGTGCGGTGCTCAACATGTCGAAGATAAAAGGTTGAGCAATGTATTTGGAATTTAGCAGTTGCAGAATGTTGTATACCATTGGATTTTTATAGAAAAAGTGTCCTATCTTCCTTCCACTGAGGAGTAAAAGAATTCACAAGGGCAAAAGTTTTGTGTGATAATTGGTAATATTATACTATATTTTTATCACTCTCTCTACTCTAGCTCACTTTAACTTTCTTTTTAGAGGATAAATTATGATAAAGTAGTTGTCATTAATAGTATGCACAATTCAAGAGAATAAGATACGAAGGTGCAATATCCTGCACAAGTTTTGGTACTTAGCAAAACACGCCAGAGAGACTTTCGTCATGAGGAGTTTGACACTCAATTAAAAAAATTGGTGATCTCAAGATGGCTATAGAGAATACTCGATTACAAGTGAAAATGTTTTCCAAAAATGCAATGTAGTTTTGATGTATGATGTGTGAATTTTATAAATAAATTTTTGGTGGGGAAGTTAACAGAAATTTAGGGGGAAATTTCAAAAAGGAGTTAAGAGTACGAAATTTGATTTTTGGACGGTAATGATTTTTTTTTTTACTTTATTTTTTCAGAAGTGCCACTCTGGAGTATTTGGTGGAAATTGGTTTGGGTTATAAATGCGGCTGTGAATGGAAAATGTTTGTTTGAAAAAATGATTCATTAAAAATATTACTTGTACGATATAATACTCATCGATCTTATACCAATAATCTTGAGAAATTCACATTATGATCCGGTAACTTTTTGATATTAAATAGTCTATTTAGTCTCTATTACGTGACAATTTTTTCCAGCATTTTTAACACACCATTCAACATATATATATTCGGAGAAAAATAAAAGTGACATTTATGGTTACTTCTTTATTAATCTTAAAATTTTAGTAGTAAATAATTATTAAAGACAAAGTGGGATAGCTCAAGTGGTTAGAGATGAATATTTAACTTGTAATAAAAAGTAAATAATTATTAAAATTTATTAATTTAATATTGAGATCATATTTTATATATTTAGGGTTATAATTCTCTCATCAATATTCAATACACAAGAATACGACATTGCGGTTGTCTCACCTACAAGCTCTCAAATAATTAATGAGCCTAAAAATTCATAAGATCACATTCAATTATGAAAGATTAAATATTAAAATAGGCATGTTTTTAGTATTAATATATAATTTAATTTAATATTTTATTTCATTGAAATCGATTTTTTTATTAAACACATCACTTTTTTTAATATATTTAATTTTAATAAAAATATGAAATTATATATGTTATTATAAATAAATATTTGAATGGAACATAAAAAATATAAAATTAAGATTTTAATAAAATTGCTTATATTTGATTATAAATAAATATTTATTAAAATTTTGTATTAAATATATCACTCTTATTTCTATCCAAAACAACTTATATGGCGGATGATGTGTCAAAAAATGTTGAATTTTTTTATCATGTGAAACACATATGTTATATTCCAGTTGGTAGGACTGAAATTGGATTGAAATGACTAAAATTAGAATAAAAAGACTAAAATTAGACTCAAATGATCAAATTGAGACAGAAAGGACCAAAACTGAGATAAAAAAGACTAAAATTGATAAGGTAAAAAATTACAAGGCCTTTTGCGGATTCTGACAAATAAAGTGAAATGGAGAAAATAGAGTTATGTGCATCTGCATGCTCTTAATTTATAAGGAAAAAATGTTCTTTTAGTTCCGTAACTTAGATGGTGTATAAGTCATGTAATAATTTTTCGATCCTCAATTAAAGCATGCCCATGGGTAATAGACACGATTAAATCACAAAAAATGCTAAAAAAAACGAATAAAAAAAAAAAAAGGAAGAAAAGACAAAGGAGTTGAAAGTGGAGCAAAATAGGGTGGATGGAATTGATGATGGTGGGTATCAAGTAAATAAATGGCCTTCACTCGAACACGTTGATATACAGCTTGGCTTGTGCTTGTGGGTCGCTCTGAAAATAAAACTTGGACAAAAAAATTTATGATTAAACAACATTGAAATTAATATGAAATTGAATTGGGAAAAAATTGTCGTCGGACCAAAGGACGCAAAAATTTAATAAATTGGTAGCACATATACAATTGAAATTGAACTATAATAAATTGAGTTAAATATAATGTTGAATAAAAATTAAATTGAAATTCAAATGTATCTATACATTCAATTGTATAGAAGAATTTGTCATATAGTTGACGTTCCCATGGTGAAGAAATAATACTGACAAAATAATTCTCCTAATGCTCTTCTATTTTTGGTCCAATTTGTAGAGGTACTGATTCGGGTGTAATTTACACGTTTTAGAGGCACATGTGAACTGTATTTTGATGTAGATTTCATTGATTTATGCATTGATTATGATGATTTGAGCCGAAATGAGAGAAAGGTTGTGTTTTGTCGATTTTATAGGAAATACGATGGAATTTGGAGCAAAACACCGACCATACTTCACTGGATCAAGAAGAGAAGCTGACCATTGGTTTCGTCTCGAAAAACGGAGTGGAATGAAAAAAAGAATCGAGTCAATCGGAGGTTGGAAGCTCGAGATACAACGGAACGAAAAATGACATGGCCAGGTAGAAACCACATGGCCGGGTAGAAACCACATGGCCGGGTAGAATCCCACCCGGCCAGGTAGAATCCACATGGCCGGGTAGAATCCGACCCGGCCGGGTCACTTCAGCTCGGCCTAGGCCATATTTGAGGGATTTTCGTATTTCGCCCGGGTGAAACCCACCCGGCCGGGTGGATTCAACCCGGGCAAGGGCAGATTATGAGGATGTTCGTATTTGACCCGGGTGAAACCCACTCGGCCGGGTGGATTCAACCCGGGCAAGGCCAAAGAAGAGGGACTTTCGTGTTTTGGCCGGGTGGGATGCTCGGGTGGAACCCACCCGGCCGGGTGACAATATTTTCGGGGGTTTTTGGCCATTTTCTCCATTTTTGAGGGACCAACTTGCAATTTTGGCATCCAAACCCTACCCCAACACTATATAAGGTCTCATTCTTGAAACCCAAGACACTCTCCCCCAATCCACACATAGTTACACATATTTGGAGGTGTTTTAGCCATATCTTCTTCATCTCTTCACCAATTCATGCAAGGGAAGAGGCATTAGCTTGAGAATTCAATTCCCTACCACAATGTAGACTAAGTTTTCCCTTTCTTTTCCTTTTTATTTAGTTATTTCAATTGCATTTTGTAGTTTGAGTATGTATTTGGTTAGCTAAACACATTTGTGGTTCTAAGGCATTGTAGATACTTTGATTGAAGTTTATGAGTAATTTCTTGCTTTAATTGGTGTTTATCTCTTATTTGCATGTTTAATTATCCATTGCAAAGCATGTTGTTATTGACCATGATGATGTGCTTAATTCATTGTTAATTGGGGCAATATCGAGAGATTTATAATTTCAATTAATCGTATGCAAGCATGCAACCCGGTATTATTATGATCTCGAGAGAGGATTAATTATCGGAGAGGGAATTGAATGATCTTAGGGGCTATTTTAGGCGGTGCAATGTTAGTGATGTAGAGATACGAGCCTATGTTGCATTGCGCCTTTGAATTAATTTGTATCGAGAGATCAATTAGTTCTTCTTGTGTGATCACCTTATATGAGATAACCTTAATGGCCATTTAAACGAGATAACATTCATAAACGGATATCTATGTATTACAATTGCCTTGGAACCCACCTTCTTTCTTTGCATCTTCACCCACTTTACTTTCGTTTTATCGATTTGCATGGTATTTGATCGACTTTGTAGTTACTCTTTTCATTGTTTAGTAGTGACAATTTTGATAGATAATTTAGGGTAATTCAACACTTTCAAGTTATCGATCACGTCTAAATAGAACTCGATTAACAAACTATCACTTTTACGCTTAACCTTCTCGTGGGATCGACCTCGTGCTTATCACGCTACAATAGACGACGTACACTTGCGGTTGTTTATTTAGTGTTGCATATCACGTGAATCAGGTACCATTACCAAAGCAGGTTAAGATCCTGAAACATTCTATAAAGCTTTCACAACATTTTTTTTTTTTAAAAAAATCACAATGAGATGGCAAAAGGCGGCAACAACAGCAAGACTGGATCCACCATTGATGCGAATCCGACTCACGTTTTCGTCACTGACCTCCTTAGCAATGAAAACTATGGAGATTGTTAAAAAGAAATAAGCAAAAGTCTACCAAAAAAAAAAAAAAAGTTTGGCTTCGTTAATGGATCCATACTCATCATGAGCGAGGAAGGGACGGTCAAGTTTTTCCTTTATGGAAACGCTTTAACACAATGGTCGATAGCTAGTTGTGACTATGGACAAGGATATTCGAAATTGTGTAAAACATGCCAAGACAACGAGGGGAATATGGAATGATCTTGAAGAGAGATTTGGAAAATAAAGTGCTCCAAAAGCATATGAATTGAAGAGAAATCTCACTGTCCCCGGATATGTTGGATGACACCGAATGATGTGATGGTGTTATCATGGAACATTTTTAACTTGCTTACAACTTGTTTTATCATTATTTATTATTTACTTTGAACATTGATGTTTAGAGAAATGTACATTTTTCCTTGATCTCGGGTTTTGTCCCTAAGTAGGGTTTTTCAGGCAAGGTTTAAACGGCACTTCAGCTGCTGGCTCGATCTGTGAACTTATGGTTCGATTCATATATATATATTTTTTAATTTACACCTCATACCTTTTATTGTCACATCATTTGTAATATATGGGCATGTTTGCTTCATGAGTTGAGATAAGATGGATTTAGATGTGGTGGGTTGACTAGATAAACCTAATGGGAGGCTAGCTAGGTTCTCTAAACCCATGAAATCTAGTTTATAAAAATCGGGTAAAATTATAAACCCGGATCAAAGTGTTTAAAGTTATGAGAAACCAAATATGGAAGAAGATGAATTTACATATTAAACCCATCACTAAACTCCCTAAACACACCCTAAACACACTAAGCAAACATGCTCTATATATATTATTTTATTATATATTTTTATTTTTAAAAGTTGCGAAAAATTTATAAATGAACAGAGGGATCAGAAGTCAACCCAGCATGCCCAAAACTATAAGGGTGTGTTTGTTTAGGGATTGGTCCATCCGGATTTGGATGGGCCATCCCCCATCCCATCCCTCTCCATCCCTCTCCATCCAAATACCCATCCACCCCTATAATACACTTATATACCTATTTTTATACCATTACATCATCATATTTTTATATTCTCTCCTACTTTTCTTCCACACATTTATTCTCTTTCCTACTTTTCTTCCTTACACTAATTACTCTACTAACTAACAATAATAAAATAATACAACATCACTATTGATTTGACATAAAGTTCTCCATCCACATCTATTTTTCAATCTCTATCCAAACACAATTTTTATTCAATTACTATTCATGGATTACCCTCATCCACATTTTTCAAATCCCCATCCCCATCCCATCCACCACAATTCCTAAACAAACAACCCTAATAGTGTTGGCCCTACACTTATTGAAATTAAATTAACGTGAACGTGAAACATATTTCCAAAAAACATAGTACTGTATAAAGTAAAATTAAGCAAATAATTGATTATACAAATATATATCTCCTAATTTATACTTCTCCGTATCTCTCTAATTGCCACATTTTATCATTATTGTAATTTCAATTTAATTGATTTACTATTTTAATTAAATGTTAATATTTTACTATTTTTTTATTTTTTTTTATTAATTTTTATCGAGTCAATATCATTTTAATACTACATATTTTAAAACCAGTGCAAAAATATAGTAATAGAATCACACACGTATATAAATTTCTTGGAGAATTGACGAGTAACCTAACTAGTAACTACATCCCATTATATCAGATTCGCTCCGTCCCGTGATTTCTTTCACATGTGAAGAGGCACACAAAATAAGAAAAGTGAATTTAGTGGGAGATTTTGAGGGGTAATTTTGTAAACTTTTATGTATAAAGTAAAGAAATGAGTTGACTTTTGGGTATGTGTGTAGAAAAAGTAATGACATTTGTGTAAAATTGAGAATATTGTGAGGGTGGAGTTTATAAAGGGTTTTCCATTTTAAGGGTGTGAAAGTTATTATGGGACGTCCCGAAAAGGAAAGTGTGAAAGTAATTGCGGAACGGAGGGAGCATATGATACTGAATTAGTACTAAGGTGAATGTAATTATTTTTTATATTTACACTTTATTTTAGTTAATAAAATTAAGTTTTTGCAATCTAATTATTTGATCAATGGAAGTAATTTTCAGCAATTATTGATTGTTGAACCAAAATAATCCGACACCAAAAAAATGAAGGGACCCATTAGTTTCTGATTTTAATTTAGTGCTAGCTGTCGTTTCAATCCTTTTTGCGAGAAAAGATGTGGTGAACTTTAATTTCCCTTTGATGGAAACTTATCAGTATGTAAAATTATTATAACGTATGAATACTTTTTTTTTTTTTTTTAATAAAAGTGGCGAACATTAATTTTTGAGACATCCATAATCTCATATATATAGTTCAAAAGTTACTCAATTAATTGAGGTAATTAACTATATAAATTAGTTTATATACTTTTCTAGCTTCTTTTGTTATTTATCTTGTGAAATTAATTTTTATAAACTATGATGCATGATATGATTCTTCATATAATTAAACATTTGATTAAAATGTCTCATTCACCTTTTCGTTTTCAAGTTTTTGATATTATTTGATGTCTGACCTAAAAGTTCTTGTAATATAATGTTATAAATTGAAATGCATATATAATTTTCTATTTTCAAAATTATTTGTAGGTCATTATAGTATTATTTTTACTGAACAATACGATTATAGTTTACTGAAAAGTGCTAATCTTATTTAAGTTAGTAATTCTACATGCATTTTTTAAAGTACTATATTCACTTTTTAATAAAAACGTAAAAAATCACTATTAATTATCGAACACTTTTTAATAAGTAGTGCCAACACTGTTTTGTGTAATACTATTTGCATTTTTCAGTAAGTATATTCGTACTCTTTCAGGTTGATGTGCGCGACCCGTAAAAATTTCAATCGAATTGAACATGACAAGCTAGTGAAATTTATCTTTCACCGGTCAAAATGAACGCGTGGATATATATTATACTTTATAAACATAATTTTGTCGAGCAACAACTCAATAAATGTGCTACTTAATTTTTTTTTATTTTTTTTTACACAATTGGTTTGTAGATATACTTTTCAACAAAATAGTGGAGTAGTATATATTATTTTAATTTAAATATATAAAACATTTAAATATATAAAGCTCGCCTCACGAGTTGATCGAATAGTCAAAATTCGACAAACCCGACCCCATAATATTATTATTTTATCTGCATAAAGGGAAGACTTAATTATTTTATTCCTCTCTCATTAATTTTTTTTTTTTTTTCATTCGAGTGACGTGCACCTTTTTCTATTTTCATATAATACTCTACATGTGAAGCATGCTTATGTAATCGAATTGATCGATATATTATAGACCGATCCCTGCCTATTTTTGTTTTTATTTTTTACAACTACATTTTACTTATTTTTATAAATCAGGAAAAAAGTAGGTTTGCAATATATATAAGTAGATAAATCATAAATGTACACACTCACATATATATTTATAATATTTGGGATTACACATTTTGATTTCTATTCAATAAATATTTTTAATAAACTAAAAAATTTACAAATATTTTAAATCATAAAAAATTCAAAAAAAAAAAATGTCACATATTACAAAAATAAAATAAAAAAATTAGCATGTGTGTTGATCTGTTTAGTAATTTTCTATTACAGAAAAAATAACAATTTTTAAAATTTAAGCATACTTATTGAACGAAATTAAAATGTATGATTCGTCTAAATCAAATTTAAAATCAATCCATTTTATTGAATTGAAAAATCTTTAATCTCTAAATAATCCATTTTATTGAATTGAAAAATCTTTAAACTCTAAATAAAAGTATTTAATGACATAGATCGTTTCATTATAATTTTTCTAACATGTTTATCGCATAATAGAGTAATTCTAATATTCAAAATATATCCACGCAAGCTACTAATTAGGATTTTGATGATCCGACCTTCTTTATGATATGCCACATGGAAACTCCAAGGAGTTGGCCTAGTGGTGTAGGCTTGGGACTTAGGAATAGGTTCCTCTTTAGGTCTCAGTTTCGAAATCCCTAAGGTGCAAACAATTGCTATGTGGCCATGTCCATACAGAGCACAAAGCTCTGACTTTAAACGGGACCCCCGCAAGTGGGCGGTAGAATTGGTCCCCGGGATTAGTCGGCCTTAGTCCGAATACCCGAGACTTCAAAAAAAAAAATGATATGCCACGTGGAGTTTAATGCTAAGTTGACCTGCTCACGTGGGAGTATTTAAAGTTCGAGCTCGGCTCGAGGTCTTATCGTGCCTCGACTCGATAACATTGACGAGCTAAGAAATGAGCTCGACTCAACTCGTTAAAGAGTCTAACGAGCCTATTAAGCCGAGTCTAATAGAATTAAAAGAAAAAAAAATTAGATATCAAGCTCGAACGAACTCGTTAGTAAATTGAGTATCTAATGAGCTCGAACTCATTTAACAAACGAACCAAGTCGAAATCGAACCGAGCTCACGAGCAGCTCGATTCGTGTAATAACCCTATAATATAATATGTCCAGTATTATAATATACATTTAAGCGCGAGTTTTAATATATAAATTATATATTGATATTATGAAAGATAAAAATTAGGGTAGTAAATTTTTTTTAATTTAATTTATTAGTAGTGAAGATATTTTTTTTAGTATGAATAAAGTGATTAAAGTTAATGTAATATTAAAATATTTTAAGAGAATAGTTAAGGGAAAATATCAATTTTGGTCACCCAGTTTTACCTCTTTTCATATTTGGTCACCCACATTTAGTCACTATCAAAATTAGTCACCCAGTTATTATATTCTATCAAAATTGATCACTCTGTTAGTTTTGAGCGTGAAATTTCTCAAAACCGAATGTTAAAAAATTCTCATGCATCTGCCAGAACTAATGAAAAATTCTCATGCATCTCACAGAACTAATGAAACAAACGCAGAAGCAAGAATGAAACATGTGCAAAAATTACCAATATTTACATTATTTTTATAATAAGTCAGAAGGAATTCTGATGCATCTTTTACAACGTGATTCAATCAACCATGTCGTTGGTTTACTTTTTATTTTATAGATAATTAGGAAATGAGAAACTCAGGAGATAAAAATTTATTTCAATTCTGCAATAATGATCTTAATAGAAAAATATTTAGAATGAAAAATAAGTTTATGAAATTTTCTTGAATGGATAATTTTAAAAAATTCTTTACAAATTATGTATTAGGCATATATAAATATATTAAGAGATATTATATATATCTTGTATAATATATTTTATATATCTTGTAAATCTTTATTTCCTTAAATTAGAGATATATAGTAGATATGTTTTGTATCTATAAATACTCCCCTCATGTATTCTTTACATTCACTTAATGAAATTATAATTTCACAATTCATTGTTTCTCTATATGGTATCAATGAGCCTCTCGGCTCACGCCTCGATCCCACAATAATTCTTGTAATCGTTGTTCGGCATTCTTGTCGTTCAAAACTCACGATTACAACACTCCTCCCATAACTGCCGTTCGCTTGCAACTCCCGAACGAAACATCGACGGTTTCAACTCTTCACGGTATCCTCTCTGGTTAAATCACCGTGCCCAATTTTCTTTTTTTTTACAGCCGCGCATACTGCCTTTTCTCTCTCCAATCAAAACACCACTACTACATACTCAGTTGTTGTCTAATGGGCCCAATCCACTACAGCACTACTGCTTACACCCCCAAATCTGGTAAATACACCCCTCCGCATCTACGCACTCACTCCACTACTACATACACCCCACCTCGTATGCACACCCACCCTGCTGGTATATACACCACCTCCGTCCACTCTCCTATTTCAAAGATCCCCTCCATCCCTTAGATCTTGGACTCTGGGGCCTCTCATCATATCACAACTCACCCCCATAATTTATATGTTTCCTCTCCATATTCCGGCTCGGATGATGTCATTATCGGTGATGGTAACGGTTTGAAAATTTCACATATTGGTTCCTTGTCGTTTCCTCATGTTAATATGCTAACATTCTCAAACGTCCTTGTTGTCCCACAAATGGCCAAAAATCTTATCTCTGTTTCAACCTTGTGTCGAGATAATGATGTTAACATTATTTTTGGATCTACTTATTTTCAGGTACGGGATGGCAAAACGGGGACCATTCTCCTCACGGGGAGTCGCGTGGATAATCTCTACGTATGGCCGACTCGAGCATCTCTTAACCCCACAACCTCCATCTCAGAAAAACAACCATCACCCATCTGGCATGCTCGTCTAGGTCATCCATCCTCCAAAATCCTTTCCCATACCTTATCCAAGTATAGCTTACCTAACACGAACTCAAAACTGCATTATTGTGATTCTTGCAACTGTATTAAAAGTCATAAACTTCCTTTTTACGATTCAAGCATTATATCTAGTTCCCGCCTTAGGTTCTTTTTTCTGATGTTTGGTCGTCCCCTGTCCTGTAAACTGAAGGCTTCAAATACTATGTCATTTTTGTTGATCACTTTAGCAAATATATATGGATTTACCCTCTAAAACGCAAATCTGATGTCCTCCCCGCCTTTACATCCTTTAAAAGCATTGTAGAAAACTTCTACAACACCAAAATCAAAACCCTCTATACTGACAACGGGGGCGAATTCATTGCCCTACGATCCCTCCTTCAAACTCATGGTATATCTCATCTCACAACTCCTCCCCACACCCCTGAACACAATGGCATGTCTGAACGTCGTCACAGACATGTTGTTGATACTGCCTTAGCCCTTTTACATCATGCCTCTATGCCCCTTACATATTGGCCTCATGCAGTTTGTGCTGCTACCTATATTATAAACCGTCTACCAAAACCCAATCTTAACATGTTGTCCTCATATCAATTCATTCTAAAACAAACTCTCAACCTAGCTAAACTTAGAGTTTTTGGTTGCTTATGTTATCCTTGGCTCCGCCCCTACACTTCCCATAAATTAGACCCTAGATCCACTCCATGTGTCTTCATTGGATACTCTCCTACCTAAGCTGCTTATCTTTGTCTTGATTTAAAAACCAACAAAATATATACCTCTCGTCATGTTCAATTTGTTGAAAATGTCTTTCCTCTAGCCACTCCTAAAACTGCTCCTGATACACCCCCTACCTTAACAGATACACCCCCCAATCTGCCAGACACACCCACTGTTTTAATTTATCCACCCCCTGCACCCACCAATATACCCCTGGCCCCTACCCCCAATCCTACCCCACCTACAAACCTTACGAATACACCCCCTCCCCAAAATATACCATCTCTCGACGAGAATCCAGCCCCGCCACCACCCCCATTACCGGCATCCCTTGTTCCTCTTAATACACCCACCAGCCCAACGCCCAGTCCTGTTTCACCCCCCAGATTACTAAGTACACCCCCATCAACTCCAAACCCTAATTCCACTATACAAACCCTTGATCTTGAGTCGCCAGATGCTCCCTCACTGCCATCCCCACCTATACAACAACGAACTCGAATGGTCACTCGAGCCCAAAACAGTATCTTCAAACTAAATCCGAGGTATGGTCTATCTTCTACTTTATCTTCTGACACTGAACCTAGCTGCGTCTCTCAGGCATTAAAAGATGTACGATGGAGGGAGGCCATGTCATCTGAATTTAATGCCCTTCTAAAAAACGGTACTTGGGATTTAGTACCACCTGATGATTCTGCAAGCATTATTGGTTCGAAGTGGGTCTTCCGCATCAAACGGAAACCAGACGGTTCCTTAGACAAGTACAAAGCTCGACTTGTCGCCAAAGGCTTTCACCAACGCCCTGGGGTTGACTTTTCTGAAACATTTAGTCATGTGGTCAAACCAGCAACCGTTCGAGCAGTCCTGAGTATTGCAGTCACCAAAGATTGGCCACTTCGTCAGTTCGATGTGAATAATGCTTTCCTTCACGGTTCCTTAGCCGAATCTGTATTTATGGCTCAACCACCCGGGTTTGTTGACAAAACCTTCCCTACATATGTGCGCAAGTTACATAAATCCAGCTATGGCCTAAAACAGGCACCTCGAACTTGGTATTTTGCTCTTTGAACCTTCTTGGAGAGTATTGGTTTCATTCACACCAAATCTGATGAGTCTCTCTTTGTATACAACAAATCCGGTATAACTGCTTATTTTCTCGTGTATGTTGATGATCTAATCCTTACAGGAAACAACACCTCGTTCCTCACAACAGTGGCCTCAGACCTTAGTACAAAGTTCTCTGTCAAAGACTTAGGCTCACTTTCCTATTTCCTAGGTGTGCAAGTGCTCCGTACTAAGAAAACTTGCTTTCTCTCCCAACGTAAGTATATCATTGACCTACTCACCAAATATAATATGCTCACTTCCAAACCTGTCCAAACCCCTCTCTCCACCTCTACTCGTTTATCTCTTTCTGATGGAACACCGCCCACTGATATCACCCAATATCGTCAAGTTCTTGGAAGTCTCCAATACCTCCAACTTACTAGACCTGATATTGCTTTTGCTGTGCATAAATTGTCTCAATTCATGCATGCTCCCACCACAACTCATTGGGGCACTGTAAAACGCCTCCTTCGATATCTTAATGGAACTAGAGATGTTGGAATTACCCTCCGCCCCAACCCATCTGACTCACTTCACTGCTTTACGGATGCTGATTGGGCCGGAAATACTGATGATCGTACGTCAACAAGTGCATATATTGTCTTTCTTGGACCAAATCCCATCTCCTGGTCTTCCAAGAAACAAAAGTCGGTTGCTCGCTCCTCCACTGAAGCAGAATATCGGGCCATTGCATCAGTTGCCTCTGAGGTACAATGGTTAAAATCTCTCTTTCAAGAACTATGTTTTACCATCAAAACTCTCCCTGCCATCTACTGCGACAATATTGGTGCGACGTATCTTTGCTCCAACCCGGTTTTTCACTCTCGAATGAAACACATTGCCATTGACTATCACTTTGTTCGGGATTTGATCAAAACAACTCACTTACGTGTTTCACATGTGTCTTCCGAAGACCAACTAGCCGATGCTCTCACAAAGCCTCTTGCTCGTT
Organism: Galeopsis tetrahit; assembly: GCA_963675135.1. Lineage (NCBI taxonomy): Eukaryota > Viridiplantae > Streptophyta > Magnoliopsida > Lamiales > Lamiaceae > Galeopsis > Galeopsis tetrahit. The sequence goes on from OY776131.1 coordinate 45,281,734, forward strand.
CTCGTCTTCAAATGCTGATGATCAAGATTGGACCCTCCTATGGTACTCCATCTTGAGGGGGCGTATTAGGCATATATAAATATATTAAGAGATATTATATATATCTTGTATAATATATTTTATATATCTTGTAAATCTTTATTTCCAAATTAGAGATATATAGTAGATATGTTTTGTATCTATAAATACTCCCCTCATGTATTCTTTACATTCACTTAATGAAATTATAATTTCACAATTCATTGTTTCTCTATATTATGCTCCAATAATTATAAATAGGGAAATGAATTGAAATAAGTTTATATCTCCAATTAATATACAAATTCAATATGAAACCAAGAATTGAAAAACAGAATACAATTGTTAAAAAAAAAACCAGAGTACACAGTTTCATTCTATCTCTTTGAGTTTCTCATTTCCTGTAAAATAAAAAGTAAACCAACAAAAATGAATTCTTAATTGAGTTAAATAATTATTAAAAACTTACTGAATTTTTTTTTACTATCCAGGAAGTTGATTGATTCACGTTCTAGAAGATACATGAGAAAAAATTCTCATTATCTATAAAATAAAAAGTAAACCAACAACATGGTTTGATTGAATCACGTTCTAGCAGATGCATCAGAATTCCTTCTGACCTATTATAAATATAATGTAAATATTGGTAATTTTTTTTTTGCACATGTTTTATTCTTGCTGCGTGTTTGTTTCATTAGTTTTGGAAGATGCATCAGAAATTTCACCGGCTCAAAACTCTTTCTCCGTTAGACTAACAGAATGATCAATTTTGATAGAATATAATAACTGATTAATTTTGATAGAATATAATAACTGATTAATTTTGATAGAATATAATAACTGGGTGACCAATTTTGATAGTGACTAAATGTGGATGACCCAAATATGAAAAGAGGTAAAACTAGGTGACCAAAATTGATATTTTCGCTTAAGTAAAAAACAAAATAAATACTCCGTAGTAGAATGAATCATTAAAATTACCTCTAAAAAAAATCATTAAAATTAAACCGGAAACGGAGAGGGTAAGGGGTGAATATATGTCAGTATATTAAAATATTATAATTTCTTTTTAGAAAAACTCTGCCTTTTACATTTTGACACATACACATTATTTTGTTTTTGCCTAGTGGTTGCATTTTATCGATATTACTCCCTCCGTCTCATGATTATTTGTACACTTTCTTTAACGGGCGTCTCAACATTATTTATACACTCTAAAAATAGAAATAACTCACATAATTTTTATCAATATTACTCCTCCTTTATTTTATTTCGGTCAACTTAACTCAATTTATAACTTTAGTCAAATCTCCCCTCACTTTAGTCAGTGAATTACCAATAATATCTCTCATTTATTCTACTATACACATCACTATATTCAATTTTCTTAATTTTCGTGCCGATCAAACTATGCACAAAATCTTGAGACGGAGGAATTAATATTTTAACACAGAAGCGATAGACACATTATTTGTGCTAACATGTGATTATATCATTACGTACCGTCGACATAATAATAATAAATAAATATATTCGTGATCGTCTTTCAAAAGTGAAAACGACATGATGAAAACTTGTTTTTGCTTTATACTCCCTCCGTTCTACAGGAATTTGCACATTTTTTATATATAGATGTCCCATACCAATTTTCACACTCCATAAAAAGAAATATATTTATAACCCTCACCCTTAAAATATACTCATATTTACTAATATGCCATTACTTTTCCACACTCAATCTACCTTTTATTTTACTTTATTCATAAAAGTTTACAAAACTACCCCTCAAAACTTCACTCATTACACTTTTTCTTACACATTTCTTAAAATGTGTGTCGCCCCAAGGGTGCAAGTTCCTCTGGGACGGAGGGAGTAGTACTTTTACATAATAATGAATTATATACCTCACAACATTATTTTATTTTTAAAATTATCATCAACTTTTTTTTTTATATATTTCACTTTACACTCTATCAAATCAACTAAATTACTCTTCTTTTATCTTATATCATCAACCATTAATAAATTATTTTACTTTTATTAAAGAGTGTCGATCAAACTATGCAAATTATTGCATAAGGACAGGAATAGTATAAGAATTGGAGACGTAACAACAGGAACCGATGAATCACTATACATTATTGGTGAAATGAGAATACAATTATCATAAGAAAAATAAAAGTTAAAAAATAGTAGAATGGCGGAAGGAAAGAAAGTGATTGATCATGTCCCTGGGTGGATAACGTTGTTTGAAGACGGCTCGGTGGACCGGACATGGGCCGGACCGCCTGAGGCCAAGTTCCAGGTCGAGCCGGTGCCGCCACACGACCACTTCATTGACGGTGTGGCTGTGGCTGACGTCGCCGCCCACGACGGCCTTAAAGTCCGAATTTACCTGCCGGAAAGGCATGAAACCGACCCGGAAAAACTGCCCCTTCTCCTACACTTCCACGGTGGATGGTTTTGCGTCAGCGAAGCTAATTGGTTCATGTATTACGCCATTTGCACGCGCCTTGCACGTGAGACTAGATCCCTCGTAGTGTCCGTCTACCTCCGTCAGGCGCCCGAGCACCGCCTCCCCGCTGCTTGCGACGACGGTTACGCTGCCCTCCTGTGGCTTCGCTCCGTCGCCAAAGGCGACGCGCACCATCCGTGGCTGAATGATCACGCGGATTTCAACAGAGTTTTTCTCATAGGCAATGTAATTACTTGATGGCAAATACTTATTTGTAATTAGCTAGTACCATTTGATCCAATTTTTTAAATGTGTGAATGTTATTATGGTAAATATAGTATATTATTAACTTACCTATTATATAATATTAGTTCAAATACAGAGTATTAAATAGGAACAAGAGAGTTCAACCCTTACTTGATACTACAACTACAAAAAAAACACTTGGATTAAGAACCTATCGATTAGAGACCACAAAAATGGTCTCTAAACGCATTAAAGACTGTTTTAAAATCATTTTTCGACAATTATTATAATAGTATTTTGAGATCGCCTTTATGAAACGATCTCAAATTATGTGAGTGAGACATGTCTCCTCTTCAAAAAAATTATTTTAAGGATTATTATCAAAATTTAGGGCTTAAATTAAGTTTTTTTTTTTTATTTCGAGAACTTTAAAGTTAGTAAACTGTCAATGTAGAAGCTAATTTTCTTTTTTGACGATAAGTACTTAATTAAAAAATATAGAAAACTATGGCCCTTGAAAGATTGAAAATTTTAATTTACTCACACATTTTAAGTGACATCTTATAATTCTTGTTTATGTAATATTTTTTTAAATCACAATTTTTTTTTTGCGCTAGTGGAAAAATTAGAAATTATATAGTAGTAGGAATGGAATAATAATAATGTATATATAAATAAGAATATAAATTATTATGATTGTTTTGATCATTTTTCAACAGGGGACAGCTCTGGCGGCAACATAGTCCACGAGGTGGCGGCGCGTGCAGGTAAAGAAAACATAAACCCTCTTCGACTCGCCGGAGCAATCCCGATTCACACCGATTTCTGCCGCTCACGGCGGAGCAAGTCTGAGCTGGAGGAGCCGGAAACACCGTTTTTGACTCTGAACATGATGGACGAGTTCTTGACCATGGCGCTGCCGGTGGGAGCTACCAAAGACCACCCCATAACTTGCCCGATGGGGGAGGCGGCGCCGCCGCTGGAGGAGCTGACGCTGCCGCCGTATCTGTACTGCGTGGCAGATCATGACCTGATAAAGGATACTGAAATAGAGTTTTATGAAGCCATGAAAAAGGGTAATAAAGAAGTGGAGTTGTTGATGAACCATGACGTGGGCCATAGCTTTTACCTTAACAAAAATGCTGTGGATAATAACCCTAAAATTGCTGAGGAGACACGCATACTCTTCAAAGGGATCAAAGAATTCATCCACAAGCGTTGATGATTTATTTTTGGTTTTTCTAATTGTTTTTGTAATTTAATTTTGCATGGGTTTGGCGTGGATTGAAAAGTGTGTGAGAGGGAGATCAGAGAAAAATGTTTGTTGTAATATTGGATTGAAATGTGTTTTATGTTGATTAAACATGCATATTAGTACTATATATTTTATTTACTTATTAAGAGTAGTCTAAATGAGTCATATTTGGTTCTAAAATGTCATAAAATTAAAAACAATGTCATTTAATATTATTGTGTGAACCGCAATATCGAAAAGTTCAGAATAACAAATAAATAACACAAATAAGTCGAGTCAAGAGAATCCCTTTTCCCGCAGAACAGAATACGCCCAGGATAGTGCTCGACTGTTACGGCGTTCCGTTCCCAAAGGTAAAACGACTTTCACTTCTTACACAGTAGCACCACTGTATAAGAAGTCTCGGCGAACGTACTTAGTACGAACTGAACACTCTCGAATATAAATCCGGCACAAGAAAGAACAGTGTAAGGCTTTCGGGAGCTCAACACACTGCGTAGGGACGAGAGGAGAGTAGTAGGAGAGAGGGGCGAATTTCAGCGTAAGGATTTATGAGGGAAGAGTTTGATATTTATAGGCAGAAGAAACCCTAGGAGGGCTGTTGGAAAAACGCGTGGGCCAGACCCGATTCTTAGGAATATATCGCGAAAATATCGCAGCGGTTGAGATAATATCTCACACGTGGATAAGTCTTGAAGACCGAATCTTGAAGACCAAGTTTGAGACTTTCAGATAATTCTGGAACATTCTTGAAGTAATTCGAATGGGCCGAGCCCATTCCTGAGTTGGGCTTTCGGAGTTTTTGGGTCTGCAAAAAGATAGGCGGGCCCCAAAGACCAATTGCCAAATCCGAAGCCGAAGCCGAGCCGGCCGACCGGGCGCGCGTGTGGCTCTTAGAGGAGTGTACCTCTTTTACATAGTTGAACTTCCAAGTTACTTCAATACCTTTAAACATCACAATTTCCCACATTCCTCAAACTTCAAAGTTGAAACTCTTCAACTTCAACAATTAATTTCTCACTCACCTTAACTCGGTTTTGAGATATTAAATATACCACGTTCATCTACTCCGCGAGTAGATCGACTATGTCACGTTCAATTATTTCTTAATTAACATTTAGTCCATCTAATTAATTAAATTAGATAAGGGTGTCAAAACCCAATTAATCCCATTAATTCCAACAATCCCCCACATGAGTGAAAATCGTATCTATACAACATCAGACTCAGTGTTCAGTTCGAGTGAGATCTCCGTGCGTCCAGATAAGTGGTTTTTGGCCTTGAACTTTCCGTAGCCAAACACTATCGGATATACCGGCGGCTTAGTGGACGCGATGTCTTGAACTACTCCTCCATAGTGTATACCTAGTCAACAGTGTCAGCACACTTCAATCTCGTCTTCGTAATGTTCTCACGTTTTTGTCAGTTTTGGCCATGGACGTCCTTTGTATTCATAAATGTTTGGTCGAAGCGGCCCTCACTTCTCATTTATATAGGTAACTTCCTTTCGAGTATCCCGTTATACTCTAGGAATCATTAAGAGTCGAAGACTCAGCCTTTACCACATCTTACGGGTCGTTAACACTTGAGATAGTGTTGTCCGGAATAGTCGTATTTTTCAAGTGTTTTATCACTAACTTCCACAGCTTCGTTTTCCCATTGAACCAAGTTCTTGGGATCTCCAGTCATCATGGTTGGGTTACCACTGCTTTGGTTTTTCTTGTGGGTTTTAGACCCATTCCTTCTACCAGCTTGTTCAATTGATCTCGGTTTATGCTCTTCGTGAACGGATCCGCTATATTGTCCTTGGTATTGACATAATCAATGGACATTACTCCAGTGGAGATCAATTATCTAACGGAGTTGTGTCGACGACGTATGTATCTCGACTTTCCGTTGTACATGACATTCGTAGCTCTCCCAATGGCAGCTTGACTGTCACAGTGTACCGTCACCGATGGTACCGGCTTTTTCCAACATGGAATGTCTTCCAGAAAATTACGCAACCATTCTGCCTCTGCAGCGGCTAGGTCTAACGCTATAAATTCTGATTCCATTGTGGAACGAGCAATACATGTTTGTTTCTTGGACCTCCACGACACTGCTGCTCCTCCAATAGTGAATACATATCCACTAGTGGACATCGAGTCTTTTGTGTCTGATATCCAATTTGCATCACTGTATCCTTCGACTACAACTGGATGTCTTGTGTAGTGAAGCCCATAATCAAGGGTGTACTTTAAGTATCTTAATACCCTTTTCAACGCTTTCCAGTGCTCATGACTTGGATTGTTCGTGTATTGACTCAACTTGTTTACCGAACATGCAAGATCAGGGCGTGTACAGTTCGTGATGTACATCACACTTCCAATGATCCTTGCGTATTCCAGTTGAGCCACTGGTTCTCCTCTATTCTTTTTCAAGTGAACATTGAGTTCCAAAGGTGTCTTAGCAGGTGGATCGTCAAAGGCTTTAAATTGCTTTAGTACCTTCTCCACATAGTGAGATTGTGTCAAGGAAATTCCATTGGACGTTTTCTCTATCTTGATTCCAAGAATCACATCTGCTAATCCCATGTCTTTCATGTCAAAGTTTCTACTTAACATGTTCTTTGTATTAACGATGATATTGTGATTGTTACTCATGATTAACATGTCATCGACATATAAGCACACAATAACAAATCCATTAGGTGTATCTTTCACATACACACACTTATCGCATTCGTTAATTCGAAACCCATTTGACAACATTGTGTTGACAAATTTCAAATGCCACTATTTAGGAGCTTGCTTAAGTCCATACAGCGATCGAACGAGTTTGCACACCTTTTTCTCGTTTCCAGGAGCAACATATCCTTCAGGTTGATCCATGTATATTTCAGCATCCATCTCACCATTAAGAAATGTCGTCTTAACGTCCATTTGGTGTATTTCGAGATTGTGCAACGCAGCAATGGCGACTAACACCCGAATGGAGGTGATCCTTGTCACTGGTGAGTATGTATCGAAGAAATCATACCCTTCCTTTTGTTTAAACCCCTTTGCAACAAGACGAGCTTTGTACTTATCAACAGATCCATCTGCTTTGTACTTTCTTCTAAGGATCCACTTGCATCCTAAGGGCTTACAACCTTTGGGGAGGTCAACCAACTCCTATGTGTGGTTTGAGAGAATAGACTCATATTCACTCTTTTTGGCTTCTTTCCAGAGGTGTGCATCTGGTCTTGCCATAACTTCTTTGATAGTTTTAGGTTCTTCTTCCTCCAAAACATAAGTAATGAAGTCTAGACCAAAATCTTTATCAATTCTAGCTCTCTTACTGCGTCTCGGTTCTTCACTCTCTTGAGTGGAGGGACCAACAGTGTCGTCTGTTGCTTCAAGAGTTCTTTTACTCGAACTATCTTCCTCTTTTTCCTTAAGAGGAAAAACGTTTTCAAAGAATACTGCGTTCCTTGACTCAATTGTAGTGCCTTCAGTCATATCCGGTACTCCGAATTTGTGAATCAAAAATCGATAGACACTACTGTTTGAAGCATATCCTATAAAGATACAATCGACGGTTTTAGGGCCGATTTTAACTTGTTTAGGAAGCGGTACTTCAACTTTAGCCAAACACCCCACACTTTGAGGTATTGGTATGAAGGTTTTCGTTTCCTCCATATTTCATAAGGAGTTTGATCCTTAGTTTTGTGAGGAATCTTATTCAGAATGTGGTTAGCCGACAGAATGGCTTCCCCCCACAAGTTCTGAGGTAGACCAGAGCTGATTAACATTGCGTTCATCATCTCTTTTAGTGTTCGGTTTTTCCTTTCCGCAACACCATTAGACTGAGGTGAGTAAGGGGTTGTCGTTTGATGTATAATCCCTGATTCAATACATAATTGTTCAAACGGAGCTACGTACTCTCTACCTCTATCACTACGAATTGATTTAATTCGAGTGTCCAATTGATTCTCTACTTCATTTTTGTAACGTTTAAAAGCTTCTATAGCTTCGTCTTTACTTCTTAAAGGATAAACGTAGCAGAATCGTGTACAATCATCAATAAAGTACTTTTTCACTCCTCGTGTGGAGCTTTTACTCGAATGTGATTTTTCAAGATGAACAAATCCACATTACTTGTGGAAAACATTCCACTGAATTCAACCATTTTAGGTTTTTCCATATTTAGCTTTAAGGTCACACCTTAGCTACCTTTTTTATTCAAACATGTCGACGGAGACCTCTCTCCCTCACATTTGAATGTATCCATGTGAGGAGATGCATATCCCCACATTTGAGTTGCTTGCCACTTTATTTGTGAATTACTCTTACTAGTTTTTTGCCCGTGCAGTTGTAATTTAACTTTAACATTGAAGTACGCATTGTCTTTTTAATAACAATATATCATGATTTCAATTGAAAAATGAAACACATACATGAAAGATCATAATTTTTGTAACATAAACAATGTTACAGTGCTAATACATAAAAGAGAAAATATCACTTTTGGTCACCCACATTTACTCACACACTTATTCTTTTCTATTAAAATTGGTGCTGCTGTTAGTCAATCTATCTTTGACTAACGGAGAAAGGGTTCTGAGCTCGAGCGTCAAATTTTTTTTTTGCATCATTTTTCTCTTTTAATTCCTAAACCCTAAACCCCAATTTTTCTTCTTCAATTTCTACTAAATTTCTACTTCAATACTTTTCCAAAGTGTGATATCTTGATCAATAACATGTGTGAGAGCTTCAACTCACTCATTCTTCCTGCAAGAGATAAATTTTTATGAATAAAGTAAAGTAAAAAATAGATTGAGTGTGGAAAAGTAATGACACGTATGAGTAAATATGAGTATACTTTAAGGGTGAGGGTTATTAAGATATTTCATTTTATGGAGTGTGCAAATTGATATGGAACATCCATATATGAAAAGTGTGCAAATTCTTGTAGGACGGGGGGGAGTATAAAGCAAGCAGGTGAAATCATGGGACCATTCGACCAACACACAACATATCACAGAAATGTTGTACGTAGAAGATGGGATTTAGAAGGGGATTGGCCATCTGGGTAGGAATGAGCAACCAGAATCTTATGTACACCCTTTTTATAGTGTACAAGCATTTAAGGAAGCATACATACGCACATTCTATTTTAGGGATCATGAGTTCAGATTATGATGAGAGTGACAAAAGTTTCAAATTATGGTGGTCATATGCTTGTTTGATATACTATGTTTTTCAAACTTGATTTTTTTTTTTTTAACAATATTCCAATTACTGGTTTTCATATTGAGATGGTTTTCATATTGAGACCCTCGTTGGACAATTCTCTAATATTATCAATTCATATTAAGAATATTTTAGAAACTGTATTTTCTTCTCAACTACACACCAGTAATATTAATTGAAGGTAAGAAAAGAGGTCAACTTCGGTGACCAAAAGTGATATTTTCCCCACATAATACATAAAATTTTACATAGCATTTGACAAAAAATATACTCCCTCCGTCCACGAAAAGTAGTCCCATTTGACACATATTCTTTGTCCACCAAATGTAGTCCCATGCACTTTATGGAAACTATCACCCTTCAACTATCACTTAATTACTCAATTTGCCATCAACTTTATTCCTAAACAATCACTTTATTCACAATGGACCCCACAATACACTATAATACCCTTACTTTATCTACTTTATCTATCATTTTCTTAAAACTTGTGCCCCATCCCCATGTCCCTACTTTTCATGGATGGAGGGAGTATTATGAATCAGCCTTTCCAGCTGCAAGTTTCAAACAGGTGCGCGTGTTTAATCTTTGACACGGGCGCCTCTCTCACCTTTCGAGAGGCTCATCTAGTAGATAAAAAAAAAAAGCATTTACAATGTTGTATAGTATGAGATCTACGTTCATGTTCAAATTGTTCTTCAACCTCTCACTTTAAGAGTATGCTTCAAACTCCAACAATTAGAAATAATTAAATAATTAAAAGAATGGCAAAGTTTCTGAACTTTATATATAGGTACATAAATAGAAGCGGTAAAGAGAAAGGAAGAACATTATATATAGGTACATAAATAGAAGCGGTAGAAATATAAAGAGAAAGGGAGAAATCACATCAAAATTGATACCTCTAGGTGTAACTCTTTTCTGTAACTCATACATAAAACAACAAACCATGTTCATAAACTTAATTTTTCAAGCATATCATATTCTTATAACATCTCCTATTTATACCATACTTCTACCTTCTTTTAGTGCTGAAATATACTAATTTTAAATAATTTATAAGCACTCTAAATCTATCAAATATTAAATTAGGATGAACTGATGATTATAACCTGTATTTCAGTCAAATTGTTTTCATATTGAGACCCTCGTTGGACAATTCTCTAATATTATCAATTCATATTAAGAATATTTTAGAAACTGTATTTTCTTCTCAACTACACACCAGTAATATTAATTGAAGGTAAGAAAAGAGGTCAACTTCGGTGACCAAAAGTGATATTTTCCCCACATAATACATAAAATTTTACATAGCATTTGACAAAAAATATACTCCCTCCGTCCACGAAAAGTAGTCCCATTTGACACATATTCTTTGTCCACCAAATGTAGTCCCATGCACTTTATGGAAACTATCACCCTTCAACTATCACTTAATTACTCAATTTGCCATCAACTTTATTCCTAAACAATCACTTTATTCACAATGGACCCCACAATACACTATAATACCCTTACTTTATCTACTTTATCTATCATTTTCTTAAAACTTGTGCCCCATCCCCATGTCCCTACTTTTCATGGATGGAGGGAGTATTATGAATCAGCCTTTCCAGCTGCAAGTTTCAAACAGGTGCGCGTGTTTAATCTTTGACACGGGCGCCTCTCTCACCTTTCGAGAGGCTCATCTAGTAGATAAAAAAAAAAAGCATTTACAATGTTGTATAGTATGAGATCTACGTTCATGTTCAAATTGTTCTTCAACCTCTCACTTTAAGAGTATGCTTCAAACTCCAACAATTAGAAATAATTAAATAATTAAAAGAATGGCAAAGTTTCTGAACTTTATATATAGGTACATAAATAGAAGCGGTAAAGAGAAAGGAAGAACATTATATATAGGTACATAAATAGAAGCGGTAGAAATATAAAGAGAAAGGGAGAAATCACATCAAAATTGATACCTCTAGGTGTAACTCTTTTCTGTAACTCATACATAAAACAACAAACCATGTTCATAAACTTAATTTTTCAAGCATATCATATTCTTATAACATCTCCTATTTATACCATACTTCTACCTTCTTTTAGTGCTGAAATATACTAATTTTAAATAATTTATAAGCACTCTAAATCTATCAAATATTAAATTAGGATGAACTGATGATTATAACCTGTATTTCAGTCAAATTGTTTCCCTTATGAAATAACTGGAATAACAGAGGCCAAAAAAATATAAATCCTTAACTCAATCTAATTTTTAATTTAATTATACACAACTACATTACATATATATATTTCTCGATATGTAGTTATATTACATTCGTGGACAATCCTCAAATTAAAATTCATCTGGAACAAATATATATGCCTAAGCCAGTGAAAAAAAAACATATGAGTACACAACAATGGAGTAAAGAAGTGAAATGGGGATAAATAATCACCAGATTATCTCTCGAGCAACTCAATATCAAAGAAATGGAGACGGCGGATCAAGGAATAAACATCTTTGAAAGTGTTAAAAGTTCAAAAAATTCAAGAACTTAAAAAGGTGCAATCATAAATGATATTCTTCTCCTAATGAGTTATTGACTTTTTGTCCATCCTGGTAAAATTGGTGCTGAGGTAACTTATTAGTGAAATCAGGCAAAAGTATACTTGAGCATGTCATCAATAGCAAGAATGTAGCAAATGGAACATGAAAATTGATGGCGCGCAAAACATTATAATATTTTTTTAGGGTATTAAATAAACCTACTTTACAAGACTTGGGCTCAGGTTCATTCCTCCGAGCACCTCACATAAGTCGTGCATCATCCAAATCGAAGTCGTTCCCACATGGTACAATTGACTGCTTCTGAACCTGAAATCAAAGGTATCAAATCAAGGCATGACACACCTAGGACTACCTTATGAATCTTCATCGTGATTTTTTTACGTCAACTTTAAAAACCAGTCCCTTCAGCAATTCACATTTCTATTCCACCCGCATCCGAATCATAAACCTGTCCTACTATCAAACATTTGAAAAACTCAATTAATTTTGTTGTCAGTGTCCTAGTTTGGTCAGAGAAGATATACTGCATTTACTAAAAGGTCAAACTAATCTGAAACAAAAACCATTCCTCAAAAAAGATAACACAGTAAATACCAAACAATTAAAGAAATATTCATCAGCATAAGTGTTTGTTAATCTTGAAATTGAACACAAAATGAACCTACCAAGAGAAGAAAAGAAAAAAGGTTCAGTTTGACAAATATCTACCTGCTCAAGTTCCTTACCTATGCTAGATGTTTGTGCCAATGCAGAGGTATTACTCTCAACTACCAAAATGTCAAACTAAAATGAAACAAAAACATCTCACAAAAATATATCCACAGTTAATACTAAACAATTAAAGAAATGTTCATTAGCATCATTGTTTGTGTCGGTCGAAGGGTTATTCTATGAATCAAAATCTTGTCGCTCACATGTGTTCCGATTAATATCTCTACTTCAAGGGCTCTATCCTAAATGTGTTCCGGTTAAGCAGACATAAATTGCGGACCCAAAGAATCAGAGATTTTAGCCACAACTCATTTGACCCAAATCAATACTTAAGCTCAAAGTATAATCTGAATAGTAAACAACTGTGAAAAACATATGTTCAAGACTTGAGGATAACCCACAGTCAATTAAGAAGAGAAAAATGAAACAAAGACACAAAATTCTGTATAAAAGATTACCATAAACACAAGTTCTTTCTCTCTTAATTTTGCATTATCACGCAGTGTAGGTTCTGCCGCTACATTGTACAAACAAACATGATTAAATTTCCTAAAAACAATAAATACGTGCTTTGTTTTCTTAGATGCAAGTTAAAATGATATTTAGTCAAATCTTGTGCTCAAATATTTAAAATCCATTGTTTGCATAAGGGAAGCAATGTGAGCAGCCAACCTGGCAATAGCTTTTGCAAGAAGACCGTTTGCTTTCATTAATTTTTTTTAATTCCAAACATTTTTAAACTAAATAATATATTAATAAATAAAAAATTACCACGACAATCGTCAAGCTCTGCTGGAACTGAAACAAAACCGTCAAAATGCTCTTCTGACGGACTCAGAAAACAGGTGGCATGAAAACCTTGGAGATTCAGAAACCAAACCCAACAGTATTAGATAAAATTCAAACCAAATCCATTTAAATATAAATTGATTATAGAACCAAACTCGAGTAATTGCACAAAATTGTAATCAAACCCAAATCCAATAAATTGAAACACAAAAACAGAATCCAAAGCCATAATTGGAAGCCCAATTTAGAAATTGAAATATTTACCAGAACAGATGTGAATCTGACAATACTTGTTTTCCTCCTCTTCAAAGTAGAGATGTTCAATGAAATTTGTATCAACCTACAACACAGGTAGTTAAACTATCAACAAAGTTCACAACCATCATTCAGAAATCAGAATCAATTTACACACGTAAGAGCAAACACACCTTGATTCCCCGTGTATCCACAAGATCAGCCAGTCCGGTCACTCAGATGAGTCTGTCTCTCGAGTTTTAGCATTCTTTGCAGGTTCATTAAAAGGCGGCAGCACCACGTGAAGGGGCAGGTCGTGTTTGAGTTTCACAAGAATTCAATGTATCCGAGAGAGAAATCTAATTTAAATAATCACGAAAAAATTATTAATCACCATTTACTAATAAAGGACCACTGCATTTCCGTCATGCAACTTGATTAGCAAAATAAATTTCCAAGAAAATGTAACAGGTCAACATAGAATTAGGAGTTGACGGGGACAACAACAATTGTATTTTCCATACCTTAATTTTCAAGAAAAGAGCATGTTCTCCTTTGACTCTGTAGAGATAGTATACGTTCTACCTACGTAGTCATTAAGGCCACCATCTCCTGACTCCACCAACAACACCACCAAACGCTTGCTTACTTCCCTTCACATCAGACAAGTAATTCCCCATGATTGATTTTGTATATATCTGTCTCTCAAAAATATTTGTTTCTCTAATTCCAAAACCTCTCACAAAAAACCATCTGAGGTTTATAAGATTGTTGCATCAGCGGTGGGGGGTTTGCGATAGACCTTAGACGACGGCACTCTCTGTGTGGTGATTCCAAATTTCAATAGCAAAATTAATACAAATCATGCAAATAACATGAAGAAACAAATAGGATAAAAAAAATCAATTCACCAACCATAAGAGGGATGGAGGGCCCTTACCTCATATTTCTCAATTGTTGGGGGGGTTTCGATAGACCTTCGACAACGACGCTCATTGTGTGGTGTTTCCGGCTCGGCCAAGGCAAATGCGGTTCTGTGCAGCATGGGGGGTTTGCAACAGACATTCAACGACGACGCTCTTTGTACATGATGAATTTTCTGGCTACTGCCGACGGCTAACCATCTTCCATACCTCATTTGGGTCAAAGTAAGTCCGAACCAGTAGGTGTTCAAGCCGTAAATATCGCTCTGGTTTCTCTTGTTTCATGAAACCCATCACCTGGGTCTGTCTTAATATAGCCCGTGCGGTATCAGTCTCCCGAAGCTCAATCATTTCTAATACAATCTATACACAAGAAGAAGAACAAAAGAGAAAGGAAAAGAGAATAAGTACAAAACCAAACAGAATGAAGAATAGAATCCTCAAAATCTAAAGAAAACATAAATTCTTTAGTACAATATTAATTAAACAAAGTCCACTACATGCTTATGAATTGAAAGAAAATAGAAGGAGCTTTAACATGTATATTGTATAAGACTCAAAAACGATGTAAATGAAGTAGATGTTCCATTATTCTCAATTTTCCAATACTGTTTGGCAACTAATGTCACGGGGTAATAAAAAGAATGAAAAAAGGATAATGCAATTCAAGAGTGTAGATGTTCCATTATTCTCAATTTTCCAATAGTGTTTGGCAACTAATGTCACGGGGTAATAAAAAGAATGAAAAAAGGATAATGCAATTCAAGAGTGTTTGTGTTTACACATGAAAACAATGACAAAAGTTCAACAGAGATTTAAGATGAAAAAGACTACCTGCTCATAAAGATCTTCTAATTTCTTCCTGGGAAGCTTAAGCTGTGCAACTTGAGGTAAGATTGCATCCCACCTTCCACTATTAATATCAGCAACAAATGTTTCATGACTGTCCACTGTATTTAGAGAAACCTGGCACTCACTCTGTAATGTTTGAAAAGTCTGATGGAGGGAATTTTCTTTGCAGAATTGGAGTACAATCTTGATCACACTGCAAGCAAACAAACAAAAAGTTATAATTATGCAGGTAACCGAGTTTGAAGGAAGAAGAAACGCATATATGAATTAAGCAATCAATCTGAATTTTTTTTTAAAAAAGGATAGGCGTAGAAAAAGATTGGCTTGCCTGATCGGTGATATTGAGATCGCGAATCCCTGTGCGCCGCCGTCGAAGTTCTCCGCGTGCTGCCTCCCGTCCGCAACCCATCTCCGTTGCCGCCGTGGGCGCCACCGTGCGCTTCCAGATCGGCCGCCTACCGCTGCCCGTTCCCAGATCTGTGCAGTCCGTCGCCGGGATTGTTATGCACTATGCTGCACCCATCGCCGCCTCTGTGAGCGCCGCCGCCGCGTTTCCTTTGTGTGCCGACGCTGCTGCTTGCTTTGCTCTGTCGTTTGTAGGTAAGTGGGAAGGTACGGTAAATCAGTCAGTTTTATTTGTTTCCTTCTTCGTCTTGCCTACGGAATGAATGTCTCCCTAACTTCGCCACACAAAGAAGAAAGGTGAAACGGTGATGCTGAATGTCTCCCTAACTTCGCCACACAAAGAAGAAAGGGAATTAAAAAGAAAGGAAAGGTGAAACGGTGATGCTGAGACGCGAGAAGACGCACACAAAGAAGAAAGGGAATTAAATAATGATGACGGGGCATGACGTAGCGTACACATGTCAACATCTGGAGAGCCACGTGTCAAGCTCAGAAGAGAGTTTTCCTCCTTTTATATATAGAGATTCACCAAATTTTGACACAGTCCTGATACATTAAAAAATCGATCTTTGATTTTTCTTTTATTAGAATTATTTCCGACTTCAAAATTAATTTAATCTTTGGTCAACGTACCAAAATTAAATTCAATTTCAAATGTGACTTTTATTGTCACCCGTGACTCGAGCATAATTTTCGATCAAATTATACTAGTCAAAATCGTTTGAACTAAAAACAAATTTATGCCCTCGAGCACAAATGTTTAATTCCCAGAGATAATTAATAATTAAATTTGGATATTTCTAAGTAATTATCCAAAATTTAATTAATTATTAATTTATTTTATTCTGTAATTAATTGACAAAGTCAATTCTGTTCTCAGAATACATCAATTTTGCCCAAGCCCGAGATGCTCCCCACGAAGCCATGCTCTGTTCCAACGAAGCCATGCTCCATATCAAGGAAGTCATGCTCCATATCAAGGAAGTCATGCTCCAACGAAGCCATGCTCCATATCAAGGAAGCCATGCTCCAACGAACAACGAAGCCATGCTCCATATCAAATATACTTTGATACTCCTGATTAATTGATGTAATTAATCAATTTAATCCTCTCGATTAATTGATTTAATTAAATCCAATTTAATACTCTTTGATTAATTACGGTAATTAATCAATTTATCAGCACATCCTCTAATTTAATCCTATAGATTAATTGATGTGCAATTTCAATTTAATTTAATTGGATTTCCAGGCACGCCCCGCGAGTAAGCGCCTGTAGCGCACTCAATGGATAGTTCCAATTTAATTGGATCTCATAATCCTGGGAATCACGAATCTCATCTCGCGAGTAACATAGAATCACGAATCTCATCTCGCGAGTAAGCGCCTGCAGCTTAATGGATAATTCCAATTTAATTGGATCTCATAATCCTCATGAATCTCATCTCGCGAGTAAGCGCCTTCAGCTCAATGGATAATTCCAATTTAATTGGATCTCATAATCCTCAGGCGTGCTCTCAGAATTATCAATTCTGCCCAACAACGAAGCCATGCTCCATATCAACGAAGACATGCTCCAAGCCATGTTTCTTGAGAATTTTTACAAAAAGGGCCCTTCCTATAGGTATAGTTCAAATTTAGTGCAAAATTTAAAATAATTTCCAATTAGGCCAAAATATAACGTAAATAACCCATAATGCCCTTAATCTAATTTAAAATATAAAAATTCCTTAATACACGCCTAATGCCCTTAAATTCCTTAACAAACGCCTAATGCCCATAACCCATTTTAAAATATAAAAATTCCTTATCACACGCCTATTTAATATATCATCCGTTTTCAAATTATGCAAAGATTGTGGGAATTTGTTTAATTCTCTTGACTTTCAATTTTCAATTACACAAATCAAAAATTACAGAATCATTGTTAACAATGGTCAATTTTCCTCCAAAAAAACGTATTATGCAGATCGTATGATTCGAATTACCCTAAACCCTAAACCGTTTTACATAATTGCGGATTGTTCATCGCATTTGTTCTGCACTTAATCTGTGATTTTATCCCCATACGTTTCGAATTACGATTAATGGATTACTGCGTTATACTAAAGATCGAGTTCGATGGAAAGACCAAGTTGGTTCGTGTTAATCAGTCTTCACTCTTTCAAGACATTGTGAATCAGGTCAGTAGTTTGGGTGGGTTAATTGAGTTTTGCCAGATTTCTTCTGAAAAGCTAGTAAACGTTTGTATAGAATCCGCACATCACAAGGACCAAGGGAATGAGATGCAGAATTCTGATCAGAATATGTAGACAATACACTGATTAATCTCCATTACGCTTTGTTGGAATGCAGCGTTTTAGCTGGGATTAACTGCATTTCATATAGAATATTGCAATACAATAAGTTTATTTATGCAGTTTTGTACTGCATTATTTTACATAATCTGCATAACAAATTTATATATGTAGCGTATTTATTAACCTTAATTGCACTTGTACTGCGCTTATGCAATACTTTTATCCTTGTTTTCTGCATTTCATGTATTATATTGCATTTTGTACTTATTTAGTAGTTGAAATAACAAACATAAAAACTTCTATATCATCAAATACAAAGTAAATATTTTATTTAATTGTCCAAACTTTGAACCGGTGATACAAGACTCTCAACATACTTATACGTATGTTGAATTCCATATACCATATCAACTTCTTCTAAATCAAATATTTCCTTCGTCGTGAAATCATACGTCGAAAACGTACCACTTGGATCAATCCTGGATCAAAAATGTATGTTCATATTCTAGGGTTTCTTCATCACAGACCTACTCGAGGATATTTCATCACTGTTAAAACGGCCTCGAATCTTTCATAAAAAAATAGATTATATTTCAAAATATAAGCTCTTGTTGAAATTGATGCACAAGAAACAAACCATATCATCCAAAAATCATCAACTTACAAAGTATCAGTAAATCAGTATGTTATCTGCACAATCGCTGGTCTTCCTCACAATACCAAAATAAAGAGATTTAATTGACCCGATTCAATATCGGCTTGCAGAAGCCGGATTCTTAGGAATATATCGCGAAAATATCGGCTTGCAGAAGCTGAGCCGGCTTGCAGAAGCCGGATTCTTAGGAATATATCGCGAAAATATCGGCTTGCAGAAGCTGAGCCGGACAGGCGCGCGTGTGGCTCTTAGAGGAGTGTACCTCTTTTACACAGTTGAAATTCCAAGTTACTTCAATACCTTTAAACATCACAAATGTTTTGTAGGTTTCCTATGTGGGACAATTTCCCACATTCCTCAAACTTCAAAGTTGAAACTCTTCAACTTCAACAATTAATTTTTCACTCACCTTAACTCGGTTTTGAGATATTAAATATACCACGTTCATCTACTCCGCGAGTAGATCGACTATGTCACGTTCAATTATTTCTTAATTAACGTTTAGTCCATCTAATTAATTAAATTAGATAAGGGTGTCAAAACCCAATTAATTCCATTAATTCCAACATATGTAATATATATATATTGGCCCCAAAACAATCCAGTTTTTTTTTTTTTTAAATATTGGGTGGTTGAAGGGGTTGTTTTCAAACTCAAGCGAGTGGGAAGAAAAATCACTTTTTTTAAAAGCATCTTGTTCTCTCACGAGTTTCTCACATGGAGAGTGATTCTCAATATTCTCACTTGAAAATGTGTTTTATGCCGGTTGTGTAATGAAATTAAAGAGAGATTACTACTATTAATTAGAGTTTTGTGCAGTATATTTACACGCTCTTAATTTCTACGGCAAATTTGTTTTTTTTTTTTTTTTTTTTTTTTTACCCGTAACTTAGAGGGTTGTGTTTTAAATGCAATAGTTTTTTGTCCTTTAAATGTAGAATAATATTTTTTAAGATTTGTAAATATAGCGAGTTCAAATTAGTGTAAAATCGTGGATACTGCTAACGTGTTACCAAATTCAGGCTAAATTTTAAAAATGAGTTAAATTATTATTTAAATCAAATTAAAATATTAATAAAAATGGCTAGGAAGAACATCATACATTAATTGGTTTTGCAAATTTTGATGAAAATTGGATGAATTTTTGTATGGATTGGGCAGAATCGCCGATGGTGGGTATCAAACTACCGGACACGACGAGAAGAACACGTTAATATATAGCTTGGCTCGTGGCCGTGGGTCGCCATGAAATGGTCCGACGAAAAC
Source organism: Galeopsis tetrahit (assembly GCA_963675135.1). Lineage (NCBI taxonomy): Eukaryota > Viridiplantae > Streptophyta > Magnoliopsida > Lamiales > Lamiaceae > Galeopsis > Galeopsis tetrahit. Next base: position 45,301,616 of record OY776131.1, read on the forward strand.
AACAAAACTTGGACCGAAATTTTGCAATTTTGGGCCGATTTCTAAATTTATGATGAAACAACGTTGAAAATGAAATTGAATTTGGGGAAATGTTCTTGTGAGCAAGACGAACAAATTGATATATATATTGACCTCTAGGTCGCCGCAAAATTGTCAGACGGAAGCAGGGATGGATATAGCTATTTAATTTGTACCAAAATTTTATATTTTTATCTTTAGTAAAAAAATGAAATAAAAAAAATTAATGTCTAAAAAAATCTAGATGGAAAGTTTTTTTTTTTTTGCCGAATTTCAAATCAGAAATAAACGGTGTATTGCCATCTAGATTTTTTGAGACATTAATTTTTTTTTGTTTTTTTTGCCGAATTTCAAATAAAAAAAAATTAATGTCTCAAAAAATCTAGATGAAAAGTTTTTTCTCATTTGCCCTATATTTTTTGTCCACAAAATGTAGTCTCATACCTTTTTTGAAACTATCACCCTTCAACCATCACTTAATTACTCAAATTGTCATCAACTTTATTTACAAACAATCACTTTATTCACAATGGACCCCACAATACCCTACAATACCCTTATTTTATCTACCTTTTCTTAAAATATGTGTCTCACTCTAAGAGCAACCACATTGGTTGCATTTTAGTCGGTTATAACTCTAAAATAGGAGTTATTACCAATGCAATAAAATGTTACAACACCCTCTCTCCTTATTTGGTTATTGCAGAGTAACCATAAAATGAAAAGCTAAACAAAATTGAGTTATATGGAAGTGAACTACACGACACTATGGAAGATGAAGAGGTGAGCCACGCGCAAAAAAAAAAAAGAAGTGGACATGGCCGACCAATTCTGGTTGCTGCAGAGAAGCTTTTATGTTTTTTTTTTATTTATTAAACAAACTAAAAATATGTATCTCAATTTATGTATTATGTATATAGTATATTTTAACAATTCAAATTCAACTTCTGCTGACTTAAAAAATCAATCTGTTGCTATATAGCCGTTTCACTTGACCATATATATATATATATGTATTTTTTTTAATATACAATCTGTCTAATTTTTCAACGGTAAAAAAAAAAAAAAACTCTATAAATATGATACAATTTTCACTCTCCAATATCATTCTATCCATATTTTTCCCTCTATTTATTATTTTTATCCCAAAATTTTTGTGTTCTTGAAATTTTTGTTTTCATTCTCAAATGGACAAAAATAACAGGAGATTCTCTAGAAATTTGTTCAATCATCCAAATATGTCGGATGATAATTCCCTCTCTCAAAATTCTATGAATCCACAAAATTTTCAATATTCTCAATTCGGCTCGTCCACCCAATTTCCGTCAAATTACGCAACCTTTTCACATCCTCAATCATATCCTCAAAATTTTCAAGATCATGGAAATTTCGTTAACAACTCGAGCAATACAATTCCATCAAATTTTTCCATGTCGATGCCTGAATATTGGCCACACTCATCGGGTCAGCATTTCGGACAGTCTCCGCCTCAAATATTTTCTACTCCACGAGCAATCGGGATGTCGTCAAGATCTCAAAATGGCAAAGAACCTGCAACTCCATCGTTCATGCCGGAGACACAACTATCTCAACCTTCAACTCCAATTGATTTAGAAGTTTCGGATCAAGATGGATTCGGTGCTCAAAATAATACGTCTAACAAGTGGACAGTAGAAGAAAACAAGCACCTGACAAATTCTTTTGTCATGGTAAGTGATGATCCCATAGTTGGCAATGATCAAAAGGGGGCGGCATTTTGGAGTAAAGTGACAAAGTACTACAACGATAATCGTCCCGCTAGTGCTCTGAAAAGACGTACCGAACAGATAAAGCCACATTGGCATAATACAATTGGGACAAAGGTAAATCTCTTAAACTCTTGTTTCAATAGCATTTCTAGTGTGTACAGAAGTGGCACCAATGACGAAGACATAATGAGAATGTCACACGGAAAATTTACAAACTGCAAGTCTGCAACGGTCAAAAACCGTTTAATTACGAGCATGTATGGAGGATTGTAAGGGAACATCCACTATGTTCTCCACAATACAAATCGAGGACGTCTGACTCAGACACGTACGAGTAACAACTCCGCTAGATTGGATTTTGATCTAAACATCGATGACACTCGTCGATTGGGCAAAAGGCAGCCAAGAGAAAAGAAAAAGGGAAATATAAGGCTAAGTCAGGGTCTAACGGAAACAATGACTAGTATGAGAAGTGTCTTAATAAATTTACCAATTACACGATGAATAAACAAAGATAAGTTGAAGCACGTGAGAAAGAGATTGCATTGAAAGAGCGTGAAAAATATATTAATATTAATTAGATGATATATATCGTCCGAATAAAAAATTAGATGATATTTTTAATTAAGTATTAATTAATCCGCATTGTAACAAAATAAAATAATTTTAAGTATGCATTTTATTATGCATAATAATTTTAAATAAATAATTAAAATAATAGATATAATATTAATAAATATATTTATTTAAAAAAATTAGGTAGTTTTTTTTATAATTGTAAATAAAAAATATAGTAAGATAATGGATGTATATTAATAAAATTAATATAAAAGGATGGTAGGTCCCCAATAAAATGGGTTATAACTATTAAAGGGATGTGGGGGTTAGTAGGGCACGGTTATGTATGGAGAAATTGAGAGGTGTAAGAAAATGTTTTATTATAACCTTACCACCAATGTGGTTGCTCTAATGAGATTATTTTTCATGGATGGAGGGAGTAACTTTCAAGATTGAAATTGGCATGTATTGAGGGACTCTATGACCACGTTTAAAATGGGTTGTACTCAGGTGAAATCAGGATGTATGGAGGCGGATATAGGAGAGACAATGAGCTTCTACGAGGCTTTGTTTTGGATCAAGAAGTGGGGTTGGATAATATTGTTATTGAGGGGATGCAAATATAGTGGTCAACGTGATTCTACCGAGCCTTTTAATTCTATCTTCGGTGATTTTATACATGTTTGTACGTAGGGCCTTAAAGACCTTTTTTTTTTTTTAATGTTGTGATTTCTTTTGTCAAAAAAAGTGTTAATTATATGACACATGAATTTGCTAGGACTTCTCGTAACTTTGAAGGCGCGGGCTTTTGGATAGATCCTCCACACTTTGTGGAATGGAGATATGGGCAAAAACCGAACCGTAACGGGTAAACTACGGTTCAGTTTAGTTTAGTTATAAAAAATGAAAACCGGCTGTCTTTTTTTAATTATCATAGTTATGTTTACCTCAAATTGGCTGCAAATAAAAAATATATAGACTTGATAGCTGTAAAAATAGATTCAAATTAGCTCACCTGAATGGATGTGAAAGTATATAGGATAGGTGATAATGGCGGAGCCAGGAAATTGTTTTAGGATGGGCTAAAGGCCGGAAATGAATACACTTATAATTTTTTTTTTTTATATATAAATTGCGTCTTACGATTTTTTAGTCGATGGAATTTATTGATAATAGAATCATGATTAATGTTTTCAAACAACTTTCTTTCAATATAGACAACCATAGAATCTAATAGATTATCACTCTCCATTTTATTTCGAAGAACATTCTTGACATGTTTCATAATTAAAAATACGTTTTCGGTCGTGGCAATGGTAACATGATGTGTCAAAATAAGGTGAATTAATCTTGTAATCAAAAGCATACACTTTCACTTGTTTGTCTCGATTAACTTTTGAATTAGTACATAAATAGTTTACAAATTTTGAAAACTTTCTTAAAAAGACATATCAAATGAAAATTATCTTGAGGAGAAATATCAAATTTGCAATGTTTCAATTCAAGTCTAGATCATTTCTTGATTATATATATAAATAAAATTCACATTGAACAACTTGAAGTTGTTTTTGAAATTCAATGCATCACTAAGAAATTTCTCACTGTCTCATCTTTGAATCTACTATTAATTTCAACATAGACAAATTTTTTATTGAATGGTATCAAGCATACCCCATTCAAAACGAAACAACGTACAACAATTAGAAAATAAAATATAGATGCAAACACCTCTTATTATTAAAGACATCAACTCGACCCATATGAAAGTTGTCGATTTGAGTTTGATATGCTTTATTACATTGGAACTTTGAAATTGGAGATTTAATAGGGTTTGTTATTTAATTTTAAATTTTAAATTATGTAAATAATTAAATATTCATATTTTACAAATAATTTAATAAAATTGAATAAGTTTTTTGGTAAATACATTTTTTTTAAGGTACATATACAGAATTTAGCTGGTTATAATTTGATTGGCTAATGTTTTTTTTTTTTATCTAAATGTATATATAAACAAAATTTCAAAAAAATCCGGATGGACAGCCTCCATGTAGCTCCGCCCTTGTAGGTGATGGAGCCTTGTGTAGATTTGGTAGTTGATAGTGACTTGACACTTGATAGTGACAAAAGCAGAAACAGAGTAAAGGCAAGTTTGTACAAATTCAAATTTTTATTAAATTTTAATAATGTATTTTCAAATAAAAAAATTAGTTAAAACGAATAAAAAATAGAAAAAAACAGAGGAAAATAACGATAGAACCGACGGGTTTTCAGTACATTTTTTACCAAACCGTAACCGTCGATTTCTAACCGTTGCACATATTTATCTACATGTATCTCCGTACATTTACAATAAATCAATAATGGAAGCTAAACCTACTTAGTTTTGATTTTTTTTTATAAGAAAATAAATTAATTATTTGAATTTGAATTTATTATTATTATAATTTTGTGATTTGAAACTGAGATGGTACTAATGTGATTTCAGCTTGGAACGTACAATTTATTTTATGCGACTGCAATCTAAAATCTACTAAATAATAGATAAAGTATAAGTGAAGTGATGTGATGGTGAGAGAGAAAATAATAGAGGTGTATTAGATGAAGTATGATAAAATAATGGGAAAATATCATTTTTGGTCATCCAGTTTTACCTCTTTTCTTATTTGGTCACCCACATTTAGTCACTATCAAAATTGGTCACCCCAGTTATTATATTCTATCAAAATTGATCACTATGTTAGTCAACCTGTCATTGACTAACGGAGAAAGAGTTTTGAGCCGTCAAATTTCTCAAAATCGTTAAAAAATTCTCATGCATCTTCAGAACTAATGAAACAAACACAGAAGCGAGCAGAAGCAAGAATGAAACATGTGCAAAAATTATCAATATTTACATTATATTTATAATAGGTCAGAAGGAATTTTGATGCATCTTCTAGAACGTGATTCAATAATTATGCTCCAATAATTATAAATAGGGAAATGAATTGAAATAAGTTTATATCTCCAATTATTATACAAATTCAATATGAAATCAAGAATTGGAAAACAGAGTACAGTTGTTAAAAAAAAAACCAGAAACTTCATTCTATCTATTGAGTTTCTCATTTCCTGTAAAATAAAAAGTAAACCAAGAATTCATAATTATTAAAAACTTACTGAAATTTTTTGACAGCAAGTTGATTGAATTACGTTCTAGAAAATGCATGAGAAATAATTTTCATTATCTATAAAATAAAAAGTAAACCAACAACATGAACATGATTGAATCAAGTTCTAGGAAGATGTATCAAAATTCCTTCTGACCTATTATAAATATAATGTAAATATTGGTAATTTTTGGACATGTTTCATTCTTGCTTCTGCGTTTGTTTCATTATTTCTGGAAGATACATAAGAGTTTTTTAAGTTTTTTAACCGGTTTTGAGAAATTTGACGGCTCAAAACTCTTTCTCCGTTTAGTCAATGACAGATTGACTAACAGAGTGATCAATTTTGATAGAATATAATAATTTGGTAACCAATTTTAATAGTGACTAAATGTGGGTGACCAAATATGAAAAGAGGTAAAATTGGATGACCAAAATTGATATTTTCCCTAAAATAATAGATAAAGTAGAAGTGATATGACAAAGTGGGATAACTCAAGTGGTTAGAGCACCCCTACCTAGGCCTTAGGTCCTGGGTTCGAGTCATAGGTCCTGGGTTCGAGTCATGGGGAGGGAAAAAAAATGGATAGGTATTTAACTTCCATTAAAAAAAAAAAAAAAAAAAGAGGGAGTACTTTTTACCGAAAATTAATCTAGGAATACCACATACCACATAATAGAGTTGAAAATAGCAAAATGTTATTAATCCCATTTTAAATATAAGTGAAGTAAATTAAAATTAATAGTATAAACGTAGTATATATTAATGCGTACATAAAACTCTAATATATTCCATCAAACAAACAGCCATATAAATACTTATTTATTTTAAAAATTACTATTCCAGTGCTTCATCTAGTATATATTCTAAAATCACTCATTTATCGATCTTATCAAAACATTCTAACATACAAACAAGAAATCTTCCAGTTTTTGAATTTATTTTTAATTAACAAGAAACTAAAAAAAGCAGCTCCAATTATTGATCATTCGAATTCAGTGCTTGTCGATGAATTCTTTGATCCCTTGAAACAGTTTCCGGGTCTGATCCGCAGTTGTCGGATCCAAATCCACAGCAATCTTGTTAAGGTAAAAGCTATGGCCGACCCCATTGTTAATCAGAAGCTCCACTTTCTTATTAGCCTTTTTCATGGCTTCATAGAACTCCATTGCCGGATCCTTTATCAGGTCCTGATCCGCCACGCAGTACAGGTACGGCGGCAGCGCCAACTCCTCCAGTGGCGGCGCTGCTTCCCCCATCGGGCATGTTATGGGATGGTCCTTCGTGGCCCCCACGGGCAACGCCAGACTTATGAACTTATCCACCATATCTAGAGTTAGAAACGGCGTCTCCGGTTGCTCCATCTCCGACTTGCTCCGCAATGCCCGACAAAACCCGGGGTTGATCGGGATCGCCCCGCGGAGTCGTAAAGACTTTAACTCTTCCTTACCTACATGCATCGCCACATGTTTAGTCAAAATACTCTGATACTACGAAACGAAAGAATTGTCTAGCACTATTCATATAGTTTGTGTTAAATTAAATCATTTATATTCGATTTTAAAAGAAATTACTCATACATCTTACACATTAATTTATAAATATACCATTAAATTTTTTGAACATGTTTGTGACGTGACTTATTCTCCCCGGCCCCAAGGCCCCCATTTGAGAAATTAAGATTTACCTTGGGAGACAAATTTATTAAGAATTACTTACATAGGACATTTTTGTTTTTTACAAAATTTATGAGACATTTTTATAAAATCATCAAAATTGCACTGACATTTTTTTTTTTATCTTTATTGAAAAGAGTCTAGTCAACATAAAACCTCTATACTCTTTATTTAATAGGGTGTTTAAGTCTTCGTTACCTGCACGCGCCGCCACGTTGTGTACTATGTTACCGCCGGAGCTGTCACCTACGAGGAAAACCCGGCTGAAATCGGCGTGATCATTCAGCCACGGGTGGATGGATTCGCCGTCCGCGGCGGCACGGAGCAGCATGAGGGCGGCGAAACCGTCGTCACAGGGGGCCGGGAGGCGGTGCTCGGGGGCCCGGCGGAGGTAGACGGACACAACGACGGCTCGGGCCTCACGTGCGAGGCGCGTGTAGACGGCGTAGTACATGAACCAGTCAGCTTCACTGATGCAAAACCCTCCGCCGTGGAAGTGGAGGAGTACGGGGAGTTTATCCAAGTCTTTTTCTTGCTTTTCCGGTAGGTAGATACGGAGTTTGAGGCCGTCCACGGTGACGTCGGCGGTAGCAACACCGTCGATGAAGTGGTGGTGCGGCGGCACGGCGTCGGACATGAACTTGACCTCCGGTGGGCCGGTCCATGTCCGGTCGACTGAGCCGTCGTCGTACAATGTTAGCCAGCCGGAGACTTGGTCAATCACTTTCTTTTCTTGTTGTACCATTTTGATAACAAGTGGAGTAGTAGTAATTAAAATTTCAAATATATTGATTGTTTAATTAGAGTGAGAATGATGAAATGAGAGTGATATGAGCGACAATTTATAGTGGTGCCATTTCCACTAAATTAATTATGACTTTTTTTTTTTTCTTGCAAAATGCAAACAAACATTGTAGCAGCCAGCAGGTAGGTGAATGGAAAATCAATGGGATGGAGAGGTAGAAATTTCATAACAATTTCATGTAAATTTGGAATGTGTTGAAACTATTAAAAAGCTTCTACTCCTTGCCGCACAACTTCACGGAAACTCTTCTTCGGGTCCCCACATGCTTCTTCTTAAATCTATTGTTATTTAACTTCATATTTCATCTTTATTTCTATAATATATAAAAGGGAAAATTCATTTTTTTCCCAATTTTGATTTTTATACTTTAAATTTTTCGACTTTAAAATTAATTAGTCCCTTATGTTTACAAATTTTAAGATTTTAGTTCTTATTGCTAGGGGTGTGCATCAGGTGGGTTGATTAACCAAACCGATCGTAAATCGTAAACCAAAGTATAACTGTTTTTTTTTTTTTTTCAAAACCGTAAATCAAACTATATTTATAAAAGTCGTTCGATTTGAAACCATAATATTTCGATCGGTATTGACCGAACCGTAATTTTACTCATTTTTTCCCTACACAATAATTAATAAACATGTAAAACGCAATCTTAATAGAAAAAACTAAATCCTAATTATATGAAATATAATTCGAATAACAACATGATATCACAAGGTTTAAAAGCTAGTCATTGAAATTTAAACACTAAAAAACAACTAAATAACCACAAAAAGAAATTTGTTATGTCTTCTTCGAGATTTCATATTTATTGGACTCCTATGTTCTCAAGCTTCTCATACAATCAGAAAGTTTGAGAGAAAACGGAGAAGATAAAAGGTTGAAAAAAAACAAGCTGTAATTACTGGTTCTTGACTTGAAAGTTGAAATTGAAATATTGTTTATTTGTCTTATTAGTTGAAAAGTCATTAAAAAAAAATATTTCTAAATATAATATTACTATTCTAATATTTTGCGAATTTGAATAATAATAGTATTAAAATAAAATTATAAATAAAGTATATAATATATATATATATATATAATATTAGTTCGATTTGGTTCGATTTTTTAGGCCAGGTTTCCATTAGTGAAAATCATAAACCAAATTATACTATATAAAAAAAAAAATCAATTCTCAAAATCGTAAACCGAACCGTATTTAATAGTTTGGTTTGGTTTGGTTCGGTCTGAACTATACTTTGCACACCCCTACTTATTGTCCTGTCATGAAAGGTAAATATTTGTAATTACGCGCAAATCGCTGATTTTGTCGTTTACCTGCACATCAAGTCTCATTCGCATATCTCCAAATCGGGCTCTGAATTCAGTTTGTACAAATCCCCTATCCCCTTGATGTTTACCTTTGATTGTAAGTAGTAATTAAGGACTAAAGTTTTAAAATATATAAATATAAGAGACTAATTTTAAAATTAAAAAATTTAGAGTACAAAAATTAAAATTCAAACAATTTAAGAGACAAAAAAATATATTTTTCCTATATAAATATTAGTATAGTACCCGTGTACTAAGCAAAATAATGTGATCCCAAAAAATTCAACCAAATAAAATAAATTAAAATTTTGAGCACATCCAAAAAATAAAATTACCAAATAAAATAAATTAAAATTTTAAAAATCGTTTGTGTTCGACAATTTGATCATCTATCTATCTGATGAAATTGTAGAATAATAAACTGTTAGTAAAATTGAAAAAACCAATAAGTTGGAGGATTTTTTTTTGGTTGGTCTGCTATGGACTCGAGTGCATGTTGTGCACCCTAGTCCATGTTGCACTTTTCAGTTACTGACTTACACTTTTTGGTAAATAGTGTTGCACTTTTCAATTATTAAACTGTATAAGTAATAATTGAAAAGTGCAATACCATTTACCAAAAAGTGTAAGTCGTAAACTGAAAAGTGCACATGGATTAGGGTGCACAGCATGCACTCGAGTGCATACTAGACTTTACCGATTTTTTTTTATTCATCTATATTAATTAACATAGTTTTGAAAATGATAAATAATTATCAATTAGTATCGATTATTAGTTTTTTTTTAATAGCTGTTACTCGTGCACCATGCAACTTTGTCAGCATATATTCTTAAAGTCTTATGTAAATAATTTGATAAAATTTGTATGAGAAACAGTGTCATACGTACATACGACAAATTTTAATCACATATATTAAATGTTCCGTGACTTATAACCGTACTTAAATCTTATTTTGTAGTAAAATGATGTATAAATTATATATAAAATTAAGTTTCATTTAACACCAGACTTCCTCAAATAAATTTTCAATATGCATTTTTTTTTTTTTGTATTAATTATTCCATTCAAATTATAAAATAACTAATATGTTAAAATTATTTTACAAAACATTAACAATATAACCAAATTGATTATTTTATTGTAAATGATGTCGGCAACATTTTACATTTTATTTTTTGAGAATAAACATTTTACATAATTAATTTGTAAGACCATCTCCAAAGGAGAGGTTAATGAACACTTTCTATGGCAAATATGGTATAAGTCATCTCCAAGGGGAACTCTAAAGTGGTGGCTATTTGCCACAAATGAATAGTGTGTGACAAATTTGCCTCCGCACTATTTATTGTGGGAAACATATTATATACGGAGTATATTTTTTGATTTAGTTTTTAATTAGTAGTTATTAAAATTTTAAAATTAAAATTATACAATTTAATTTTAAGACAACATGAATAATTTAAATTACCAAAACATAATAGGAAATAAAATATAATTGGGTGTTTGTGTGAAATCAATTTGTGTTTTTTATTTTGTATTGAATGAATAATTTTGTTGCTTAATTTATTTAATTTAAATTTAACCGTAATAAAATTTAATATTTGATTATAAATAAATATTTGATAAAATGGAATATAAAAAAGATAAAATTAAGAATATTCAAAAATATTTCTAGTTAAAATTTGAGTTGAATGGTTGGAGATAATTTCACTGTTTCACTTAAATTTGGTGGCAAATTGATAGTTTTAGTGGCAAATTTGCCGTTGAGTTTTAGTAGCAAATTGGGAGTTTTAGTAGACTTAAAAAAATTAAAAGTTGGACCCCCACGTGCCGTTGAGTTGTGGATAGGATACGGTGGTCGGACAAAATAACCAGTGATTGTAGTGCAAATTAAAAAGAATGAAATACAAATAAAAAATACATGGAGTTCTTTCAATACATGCGTTCTTGGTAAATATTGACATATTATTGCAAAATCCGTATATTGCGCGCAGGGACGGGGAGAGGGCCCCCTTCCCATTTTCCAAATTTTTTTAAAATATTTTTAAAAAATAAAAATAAAATAATTACAATTAATTATTATGTGTATTAGTAAAATATAACAATTTTTAAGTGTATTAGTAGTACAATTATTACTTTCTCCATCTCATAATGTATATCGTTTTGTGTATAATTAATTAGGAGTACTTTTTTTTTTATAAATTTGTCATTGATTATCATGAAAGGTTGAGAGAAAAATAAAATGGAGTGTGAAATAACTTGTTTCAATTATCAAGAAAGAGAGTTGAAAAAAAATATAAAAAGAAAAAATTGTAGAAATTTACATATCTAAAATAACAATTTTTTTAAAGTAAAAATTAAAACTAATAACGTCAACTAATATGAAATGATTGAAGTATATGACAATTTAAAAAATGCTCGTATATAGCCTGTATAAATATTATTTTGTAGGTAATAAGCGCAATAAATGAAACTTTTATTGAAATATATTAAAACTTAATTTGATTCATTACTATTAATATATTATATGTTGTAAAAATACTTATATGATATTAAAACCGAAATTTAATATTCATAATTGGGCCCCCTTCTATTAAGTTCCGACTCCGTCACAGATTACGCGGGATTGTAAAAAAAAAAAAAAAATATATATATATATATATATATATATTGGATTCATTTTAAATATTTTGGAAGTTTAATGCACGAATTGAAAATTTTATTGTCCATCATTATTGTTAAATTGAAATTGTTTGTAAGTTAAGAGAAGATAAAAGATTTAAATATATATTATTTAATAAATATTAAAAATATTATTTAATTCAAATTTTAAAAAAATAATGTGAAGAGATAAAACTGAGTAGTTATTTATTAAATAGATAAGAAAGACGGTGTAGGTGAGAAAATATAAATGGAATGTAGTGAGAGAGAAAAAAAAAAGAATTGTTAGAGAATTAGAAGAGTGGAATGGAAGAAAATTATAGAAGTTTCATAAATAGATGTAGAGCTAGTTTGGTTCAATGATTAGGTTTGATTGACTTTTTATTATCGACGAATTAAATGTTTAGTTTGATTGATTGTAACCCGAGTTCAATGCAAGGCCCGTTAATTTTTTACTATTTATCATGCATTTGTGGGACTAATAGTCATAGTAATGGGTGAGTTAATTTGTTCAATGTTTTTTCATCCATCAATCTAAACTAGCCCGTAGAGGATTAGTGCAGTACGCGAGATTAACAAAAAAAAAAAAAACAGTTTATTAAATGGAATAATTGGAGTAATTTGAAATATTGCATCATTTAAAAAAGAATAGCATTTCACTAAATGTGTTTCAATTGTCCATTCATAATATCATGATTTTTTTTTAATTATTTAAATATATTAATATCGACTCTTAAAAACATATCTGTATAAGATTGCAGATTAAAATTGGTAACTTCATTGATGCAAAATCCAATTTCCAAAAGCTCAATATTATTGGTCGGGGGGGAAAGAATTACAGTACTTAAAAATAATCATACAAGAGAATTGCAGGAAACAAAATCAGAGAGGAAGAAGAGCGAAAAGAATTTGCAAGCTTATAATTTAAGAATGAAATATATTTTTATTTTATCGGTAAAGGGATAATATATTACCCAAATTAAGTTACAAAAAAAACTTCATTGCATATTTATTTTCTCTAACAACTACCTAATCACTAAAACGGATTAGCAGCCCAATCTATAATTAAATATTTTTACTAATTTTTTCATCATTTTATGGAAACTTCCATATAAGCCCCAACAATTTCTTTAAGAGAAACATTTTGTTCAATAACGACTCATCTTTATATGGTGGTTGCGTTTTGTTGTTTCTAAATTCCATTCCTTTTCTGCGAAATTTCAAAGTAAATGCAACTACCAATATTTACTTTGATTATATTATTATATGTTATCCAATTCTCCACTAATTCCAGTCAACCTCACTTATCGTTTTGACTTCTTTATAACATGAAATAATTTACGAACTTAATTCATTTTTTAACCTCTCAATTCCAATTTTTGGTAGAAACTAGTACGTGTTTTTGAGTTTATCTTCAAAGTGTACTTTTTACTTTAAAAAAGAAGGTATTATTGTATCGCACAAAACACGTCTCATAAAGCAATTTCACAAAATTTCTTGTTCATGAAATAGGATTAGTTAAATTACTATCTCCCCTATATACAAATTCTGAGAATTCTGAATCTCATTATGCTGACATGACTTCTCTGTTTCACAATCTCTTAAATTCTGTAATTTTAATTTATTTTTTAAAATATTTTTCTCTTTCCTCTCCCTTTCAGTTTTCTTAATTTTCTATCTCCTCTAACTTCTCTTTTTTATTTTTATGACTTAATTTTCTCTCTCCTTTAACTTTTTTTTTTATTTTTATAATCTCGCGTAATTATTTAAGCGAGTCTCATACTAGTATTATAATATTACTAAAATTACGGATTCTCAGTATTTATAAATTCTACAACTCTACACAATAGTTTTTAAAACAGAGTAAGATGTAAATACAAAAATAGTGTTCCTTTCACACCCAAGAGCCCCTCTAAAATATTTAAACAAGGGTGCGGTTAAATACACCCACCAATCTATTGAGCACACCCATTCGATGAGTACACACACCGTAAGATGAGGACACCCACGCATAAAACTTAAAAATACCCTTAACCTACATAAAACCCTAATTTTATACATTCATTCCAATTTTTTTGTACACCCACCTCCTCATTTCCTCCACCCCTCTCCCTCCCCTTCTTCCCCCATCCACTACATCGCGACACCCCCTCCACCCTCGCCGCAGCGTCGCCGCCGTAAGAAGGACGCGGCCGCTCGCATCCCTCCTCCCTCGCTCTCTCACAAATCTGGTCCGCCGCCGCCTCCTCTCTCGCCCTCACGCCGCCGCCGCAAGAAGGACGCGGCCGCCGTCTCCCTCCTCCTAGAGACGCGGCCGCTCGCATCCTCCTCCCCCTCTCGCAAACCTCGTCCGCCTCGGCCTCTTCTCTCGCCCTCGCGCCGCCGCCGTCTCCCTCCTCCTAGAGACGCGACCGCTCGCAAACCTCGTCCGCCGCGGCCCCCTCTCGGGTCCTCATCTCAGAGACCCCCCTTCCAGAAACGCCGCCCGTTCGCCACACAATTTCTCCCCTCGCCGTCGCTCGTTTCAGGTAAGATTAGGGTTTTTGAAAAATTTAGAAAAATTAGGATTTTTAGTAGTTCGGGAAAAAAATTCGAAAATATTGAGTTTGTTTTGGAAAAAAATTCGAACAATTAGTGTTTGTTTTGGAAAAAAATTCGTAAAATTAGGGTTTGTTTTGGAAAATATTTAGAACATTTTGTGTTTGTTTTGTAAAATATTTGGAACAAGATGTTCCATTTTTTTTTTTGGAAAAAATTTCGAACATTTTGTGTTTGTTTTGAAAACAATTTCGAGAATTTTGTGTTTGTGTTGGAAAATATTTCGAACAAGATGTTCGAAAAAAAAATTCGGAAAAATTTAAGTTGTTTAGAAATTTTTTTCGAATATATTGCGTTTGTTTATTAAAAAATTTCGGACATCTTAACTTTGTTTTGATAAAAATTTCGAACATTTTAAGAATTTTTTTAATCAAACTGTTGTTTGAGTTTTTTTTTTTCCATTTATTCTTCATGTTAAAATGGTATGTTGGTGAATTGTGATAGTGAGATTGATTTTGGCACATATGGTGGTGGTGGCGGCTTGGTGGGGACGATGTTAACTGGTGAAATGGGGTAGGTGTACTCATCCAGAGAAATTTATTTAATTTTAACTAAAGGGTTGACATTTCACATGTAACTAGTTTGTAAAAAAAATCTCGGTGGGTATACTCAATAAATCCGTGTGTGTCTTTAACCGCGCCCTTAAACAAAGTGAATCCGAACAAAATATAAATTGCTGTGGCCCAAAATAATAAGCTGGGCCATTTTGTTTCGGCTAATATTTTCATCAACCTTTGAGCCTAATTAATTTTTGGCACCCCTCTAGCTTTATTGAATACACTCCCACAATATATATATTCCCATCAAAATACATTTAAGATAGATGCACTCCCCCAAATTATCTATTATACCCTTTTATCTTAAAATTTGCTATAATAAATGCACGCCCCCTTAAAACCCTGTTTTTCATCATTTCTTTCCCACAACCCATCGTTTTCACCTCTTCTTCCTCCATCATTTCTGCCGCCGTCGATCAGCTCCGCCGCCGACCCCAACCTTCTCCCCCGACGGCCCCTCCCTCCTTCCCTACCGACGGCTACTCCATCCTCCCTCCTTTTCTGTTTTTTTTTTAAATTTATTTCTACAACAGAAAGCGGCGGCACCGCCTCCCTCTCCCAGCGCCGCCGCCTCATCCTTCCCCCACTAGCCTGTCCTAACCTTCTCCCCCGGCGGCCCCTCCCACCTTCCCCACTGACGACACTCCCTCCTCCCTCCCTCCTTTTCTGTTTTATTTTTTAATTTCTGCAACAGGAAGCGGCGGCGCCGCCTCCCTCTCCCAGCGCCGCCGCTTCGTCCTTCCCCCGCCGCCCTACCCCAACCTTCTCCCCCAACGGTTTCTACTGATGAGTCGGAATTATTGCATATCTTTGTGCTTTAATTGGATATTTTATATGGATTAATTTGATATTTTAATGTATATTTCCGGCTTATTGTTATGTGACCTTCAATTATCTTGATATTTTATTTTTTTATCTAATTCAGGTATAATTAAGATATTTTGAAGATACATGGACGAACCACTTATGAGAAGAGTCGATTATAATTTAGAAGCCCACTTATGAGGAGAGACGATTAGAATTTAGAAGCCGAACGAGTCGAAAAGAGAGCCTAATATTAATGACTCAATGTTGGGCCATGCAGATTAATTAAGGGATTAAGCCCAATTGATAGGCCCAACCATTTGTGATCTAATGTATTTGGATGCATGCAGCAAAGTCCGAAAATGTTGCATTGGACTTTTCTAATTCTTAGGCCTATCATTGGACCATAAAACTATGTTTATCGGTTAAGGACAACCAGGTTGTCCATATAAAAAAAAAGGAAAATTACATATTATTCGATGACCATGTTCGTCCCACAACCAAGAACAACCAATTTTTGGCGGGGTATTATTATTCCCAAAAAATCTAAACATGACATGTGTACATTTTTTATTCGTCAGTTATATTTTATTTAGATAATTTCTAATTTTCACTTATCTACTTTAAAAAAATAAAAATAAAAAATACCAAAATTTATAAAATTAAATTCTATATAAATAGAGATCAATCTTGATATGTTTTGGATCACAATTTCATACACGCCCTTTTCTCTTCTCCTAATTTTTTTCTCTTCTAAATTGTGTTAATTATTTTTTTATATTTTAAATTTTTTTCTATTAAATAATTGTATATATTTTCTAAATATTGTGAAAATATTATAAAAAATTAATAATAGATACAACTATTATATTATAAAAGAAATAATTTATTAATGTTGGTTGTGGTTGTGGTGGTTATGGATAAAGTGTGAAAAAAGAGTGAGAAATGAATTTTATATTTGATGACCCGGTCATGACCGGGCATGGATAAACATGGTCTAAAGGGAGTATTATATATCAGCCGCCATTGTGAGAAGCCAGCGGCCGAATTGACGGAGGAAAGAAGGAAGCGATCGGCCGTGAGCATAAGAGAAGTGGAAACAATGATTCTGGTTTCATTTTTATTTATTATTCTTTTAATTATGTTTAGTAGATAGATTGTTATTCTAGCCCGAGGATGTGAAACTTTGTGACAATTATGCCTTTTTAATTATACAACTTCTGGTTGATTTTGATTTATATCTCGATTTTGTTATTACTTGAGTAGATGCTATGCATGTTTGAATTGGGAGTTTAATAGGCTTGATCACCCAATTTTATTCCTATATCAATTTTAGCTATCCTATAAATTATAATCTGTAATTGTTATAATATTGTGGGAATTGTAGCAACTAAGGTAGAACACCTTAGGGAGTAGTAACATCTAAGTTGCATGAAACGAGCGTCTCGTATTCATGGTCTAGTTTATCCTATTGTTTTAATTCTTGAATGCATTCCACGAGTTGAACCTTAGATACATGTTTTAGGGTTATTCGTAGGGATAGATTAATTGGGGGTCGTACTTACTGATTAATTAAACGTAAGAAACAATTCGAGTTAGTTTGGTCGTACCATTGGCTTAGGGATAAGATTTGAGATTAAATTGAATTAATCGGGTTTGTTGATTGAACTGATATAATTAATCAAGGGGAAGCAATCCGAGGGCTAGATCATTTTTAATATTTGATTCCTATTTATTTTTGTTGCTTCCTATTATTTTTCATGTTTTCTAGTAGTTAGTTAGACAACACCAATCAAACTCCCTCCATTTTTACTGCTTTCGTACACAATTTATTCAATTGAATTACACCGTTCTCTGTGGGATCGACCCTTACTTCCCTAGAATCCCTACTACATAGTGGGTATTTAAGGTATTTATTTTTGGGTGCCGACGACAGCACACCATCTACCCGACGACTTCTCCCTCTTTTTTCGCGATTTCGCGAAACAGGTAAAGTTTCTGGTTTTTTTTTTCATTTTCGACAATATCTTGTCGACCATAAATCTTATGGTTGATAAATTGTTGTCGACCACAATGTTTATGGTCGACAATATTTTATTGAAAATGAAGATTTAAAAAAAAATCATTCTGTAAAATGTTGTCGACTAAAGTGATTTTCGTCGACAATCCATAGTCGACAATATAATCTATGATCGACACTGGTTTGTTGAAAAAAATGTTGTTTTTTTCTATGATTTCTAAGTTTTTTTTTCTTCAAATTTTTAGAATTATTTGGATGGCGGCAGCCGCCGGAAGTGGCAGGTTGGCCATCGAAGGCGGGGGTGTAGGTGGAGGCGGCGGCTATGGCGGTTGCTTTATTTGGAATTAGGGTTAAGGTTTAGGGGAGTGTATATATCTAACATGTTTTACTAAAAGGGCAAATATGGTATTTTACATGCATAAATAATTAATAAATGGAAGGGGGAGTGTATTAAACAAAGCTGGAGGGGTATATACCCATGCCTTAATTTTTTTAATAAAACAACCCAATTGTTTAGTAAATATTTTTTTTTGGACACCAAAACAGCTTAGCTATTATTTATGCAATGTCAGTTTATTACAGAGAGCCCATCCACAAAGGTAGGAGGGTCATCCAAACTAAAGGAGCTCCCTTGAAAGCGGGATGCCCGTGCAAATTCGTGGGCCATTGAGTTGGCTCCCCTTTTTATGAAACAAAGTGAAACATTATTGAATGAGGACAAGTACTTTCTGCATTCCTGGATGTAATCTCCAAATACCGAGTTGTATGTTGCTATCGAGTTTATAACATCTACGACACATTTCGCGTCTCCTTCTATGATTACGTCGTCCCAACCAAGTGATTTGGTCCATGTGAGTGCTTCCTAAAAACCAACAGCTTCACCAACATCCACTTCCATAAGCCTCGACAACATAATTGTTTTTGCTTTGATGAAGTTCCCATATGCATCCTTGACCACCATACTTATACCAGTTTGAAGGGAGTCATCAAAGAATCCAACATCGACATTGATTTTCAGCCGACTTGGTGGAGGGGGGTGCCATGCAGGACAAACTGCGCCTGCTCTGTTCCCCCTGCTGCTGTGTATTTGTTCCATTCCTCACAGCATACCATTCTGTCCAATAGGCCGCAGACTGTTGCACTACTTCAGTTGGCGTCTTGAAGTGGGTATCCCATAATTTGGTGTTTCTTTCTTTCCAAAGCTGCCACATCACCATGGCAAAATTGGCTGCTACATACTTGGTCGAGTTTCTCAACATGTTAAATAGAAGTTCCGTGAAGTTACCTGAGCGATGTTTCTCAACTTCTATCTTCAACCATAATCTTGTTGTCACCCAGTAGTTTGTTCCAAATTCACACTCTACAAAGGTGTGCCAAAATTCTCCGTTCCGTTATCGCATAAGACACAATTGTCGCTGGTTACAATTCTTTTGCGAAGCAGATTAGCGCGGTTCGGCAAAACATTTCTGTAAGCTCACCACATAAAATCCTTTACCCTTGGCGGAGCTACTAAACCCCATATTAGTTTCCACTCTCCTTCGCATCTGGGGGGCTGAGATTCCAGTAAAAGTGTTGCTTGTTTATAAGCGGATTTTACTGTATAATGGTCACTTCTTTCAAAGTTCCACATGATTCGATCAATTGCACCCTCCGGCGGGAGAGTGGTGTTGATTATTCTGTCTTCATCATCGGGCAGGAGCTCCCGGATTAATGGGCGATCTCATGACCTGGTTTCTGGGATTATAAAAGCTAAGACTTTTAGATCCTCAAGCCCATCAATTAATTCTGATGTGACGAAGTAATTTCGCTCGTCTTTTACCTACGACGCCTGCCAAATATTGATTGCTTCCCCAGAACCAATTTTCCAATGCGCACCTGCTCTTACAAGATTTTGGGCGGCTAAATTGCTGGACCAGGTGTAGCTTGGGTTCCAGCCAGTAGAAGCCGAGAGGAAGTCATTTTTCGGGAAGTAGCGGGCTTTGAGCACTTTGCAAACCAACGAGTCTGAATCCGTGAGTAAACGCCATCCCATTTTTCCAAGGAGGACCAAGTTAAACGAGTGTAAAATACGGAAGCCTCGACCACTATCCTCTTTGCTCATGCATAACTTGTTCCATTTCATCCAGTTCACCCCTTTCGTGACATCACTCTTGCTACCCCACCAAAATTTATTGAGCATTCCATGAAACTCATAATGTTGTGCAAAATTCCTTCATGATTTCATTGTTTAGTAAATATTTCAAATCATATTAATGACACGAAATATCTTCGTGATTTGAAAGTGTTGTGCAAAATTCCTTCATGATTTTGAAATTACACGAAACCATTAAGTAACTTAGTGAATCAAGCGAATTTTTAATGTGAAGTATATAAAGTAAATAAAATCCTTAACCTTCTATTTTAAAGAAAGGGTTAATTGCAAAAAAAATCATGACTTTTAGAGTTTTTTTCTTTGCAATTTGATACATCATCTTTTTAAGTTTTATAATTTAATACTTCTGTCAATTTTCTGACAACAATTAAAATTATGATGTGATTGTCAGAGTTGTCGAGGTGCCACATAAATGTCACGAATAGTGAATAATTTATTTTTTTTAATTTTTAAAACGTTTTTAATTAAAAAGAATACTAAAAAAGTAATTTTAAACTAAAAAGAATACTAAAAAAATTATTTTAAACTAAAAACAATACTAAAAAAAATTGTTTTAAAAAAAATCATAAACAAATTTAATTATTAGTATCATTTCTCAAAAAAATTCAAAAGAATAAGACCGCGTCCTCCAAATCGCAGTCCATAAAAAATAATGTAAAATTTGATATATTATTTTTATTTAAAAAATTATTTAAAATAAAAAAAATACATTTTATTGATCATTCATGACATTTACGTAGACATTTGTGTAGAACTTTAATGCGGCTTCAGTGTATACACATGAATTGTGTTGCCGGAAAATAAACACATGCATCGAATTGCAAAACTTAAAAAGGTGGTGTATTGAATTGCAAAGAAAAAAAGAATATGTTGTAATTGATAAACACCGTAAATGTCGTGATTTTTTTTTGCAATTAACCCTTAAAGAAACAATTAGCTCTATTTAGGGCTGTTATTCGAGCCGAGCCGAGCCGAGTATTTGAAGTTCGAGCTCGGCTCGAGCTCTTATCGAGCCGAGCTCGGCTCGGCTCGATAACATTGACGAGCTAAGAAACAAGCTCGGCTCGACTCGCTAAAGGGTCTAACGAGCCTAACGAGCCTATCGAGTCGAGCCGAGCCTAACGAGCCTAATGGAATTTAAAGAAAAATATTAGATATCGAGCCTAACAAATCGAGCTCGAGCCGGCTCGTTAGTAAATCGAGTATCTAACGAGCTCGAGCTCGGCTCATTTAACGAACGAGCTGAGCCGAACTCGAGCCTTATCGAGTCGAGCCGAGCCGAGCTCACGAGCGGCTCGGTTCGTGTAACAGCCCTAGCTCTATTTAATAATCTACAAAGAGGTTTTGTATAATTTTTAAACTAATAGGGGATTTTGCGCAATATTTTGAAACCATAGAGGTTTTGTGTAATTAAACCATTTCAAATCGTGAGATTCACTTGGTAATCTGCAATTGTAATTTATCATTTTAGGATTTGGGGGAAAACATGCTTTCTTAAATGGCCACGGTTATACGCACACACAGACCTAGCGATGACACCCACCAAACATTTTTTTCATCTTACGTGACATGGGAAATGTCCCATATATTCCGCGTGTAAATTTTAAAAAACAAAAAAACGAAGATTAGTACACCCATTTCATTTCATTCCAAAATCATCCCCACCAAAACAAACAACCAGTGACGAAGCCAGACTTTGTGGGGTGGGGAGCCCGATTAACATACTATAAAAAGGTAATAGATAAAAATAAATGTAATTCAACGTAACAATATAAGAGTTTTTATTTTTCTTTGTGCACTGTCCACATAAAATGTGTATTTTCTTTTCTTTTTTGAAAATATACTCCATCACACATTCACACTTACTTTATCTTCTCTCTATTTTATAGAATATTTTATTTTTTACTTATTAATTTTATTTATAAATAAATAATATTTCTTAAAACATGTGAAAAAAAAACACATAAAGGACGAGTAAATAATATTTAATTGAGAAGTGATGAAACAGTTTCAAAATGGTTGAAAGTAGTAATATCCAAAAACTAAGAAAAACAGTAATTAATAATCCTCTTTATTTATTTATTTTTGCAAAGGGATTATTCTATTTAAAAAAATAAAAAGGTAAAAAAAATGTGTCATTGTAAATTGCATAAATTGAAACCTGATTTTGAAGAACTAGACTAATTTAAATATTATATATAAAAATTTAAATAAACCATTTGAAATATATATTAAAAAAATTAGAAAAAAGGGGTGGGGGTGCACTGGGCCCTATGTCCCTCCGTCTTTGCAACCAACGTACTTCAATAAAAGAAATTCTTAAAAACACAAAATTTCAATAAAAAAAAAAAAATTAATGTGTCCGAAAATTTTACATGAACAAAGTTAAGATGTCTAGAAAATTTTTACGGAACAAACTCAATGTGTCCGAAAAAAATACATGAACAACTTTCATTTGTCCAGAAAAAAAGATCGAACATCTTGTTCGAAATTTTTTCTTGAACAAACTCAAGTTGTTCAAAAAAAATTCCTGAACAAACACAAATTGTTCGAAAATAATTCCTGAACAACTTCCAAAACCCAAAATTTTCTAACTTTTTAGAAACCTAAACCTACCTGAAGCGGCGGTAGCAACGAGTGGAGGGAAGAGGTTGTGAACGGCTGCGTCGCAGGGAGGAGGGCAACGACGGTCGCGTCCTTCTCCACAACAACGACGTTGTGGTTCATCTTCGATTGATGCGACCACATCGCTTGGAGGAGTGGTGACGGCGGCCGCGGCGCTGCGACGTGGGGAGCAGGGAAAGAGAAGCAGCGTGGCTGAAGGGGAAGACGGTCTGTCGTGGCTTAACGACGAGGTGGCGCATCGTCATGGCTGGTGGGGAGAGGGAGGAGGTGAGTGGTGGCCTTTGGAGGGGGAGGGAGGAGGAGGTGGGCGGCCGATTGAAGGGAGGTGGGGGTGGGCAGTGGCCTTTAGAGGAGGTGGGCGGCGGCGCTTGGGATGGAGGGAGAGGAGGTGGGTGTCTTTTGAAAATGAGGAAGAAAGGGGTTAATTAGGTTTTACGAAGCGAGGGGTATTTTAAAACTTTTTATGTGGGTGTCCTCATCCTACGGTGTGTACACGACTAGTGGGTGTCCTCAATATGTCTGTGTGTATAACCGTGGCCTTCTTAAATATGTCTAAGCCCAAATTGCTAAACATGGACTTTTGCTTTGGGTCTGACTATATGCACCTCCATTTCGGTTCAATGCACTCCCCTGATAGATGAACCCTCCATAAAATCGTTCCAAAATAGATGCACCCCCCATGAAATGTCATAAATGACCCTCTCTCATAAAAACTCTAATTTCATTTTTATCTTCATCTTCTTCATTCTCTGCCCCACCCAAACCACTCCACCACTAAGCCCCGTCGCCGCCGCCAGAACCCGCCCTCGCCCCCACCCTCGCAGCCCCCGCACCCGCCCTCGTCCCCACCCCACCCTCGCCCCCACCAGCGTTTTCTGAAAAAAAATAAAAAAAATTTGTGCCACTGCTAGCGGCCGTCGCGGCCGCCCCCGTCCCTCGAGTTCACCGGCCATCTGCCCCCGTCCCCCCAGCCTCTGCCATGGCGCCGCCGCCTAGTTCATCTGTAAAAAAAAATTGCAGCGGCCGCTGCGGCCTCCGCCACCGTCCACATCCACCTCCGTCGTGGCCGCCCCCTCGCTCCCTATCCGTTTTGTAAAAAAAAAAATAAAAATTGCTTTCAGCGCCGCGCGGCCGCCCCCTTACCTCTCTCTTCTCTCATTCTCTTCACCGGCATTGGCCCACACTGCTCCGTCCACGGCGTTAGCCCACCCCGATTCGCCCCATTAGCCCAGGTTTTTTTTTTCGACACTGTAATGTCGACCATATTTACTCTCGTCGACACCCTGGTGTCGACGAGAGTGAATATGGTCAACATTACAGTGTCGAACGACCTTGTTGGTGTCGATGAGAGTGAATATGGTCGACATTACAGTGTCGACCGACCTTGTTGGTCGATCATATATCCTCTCGTCGACAACAGGGTGTCGATGGAAGGATATATGGTCGACACTGGTTTCACGATTTTTTTTTTTAAAATGTTGAATATTGTTGATTTGTTAATGGTGTTTGTTAATGGGTTTGATAATGGTGTTTATGGATGAATAGGGTTGATTTGTTGAAATTTTTGAATTCTTGTTACCGAAAAAAATGGTGATGGTGGCCGAAAGTTTGGTTTAGGGATAAGGTGAAAGAAATGATGATAGGGGGTGCGTTCAGTGAAGGGAGTGCATCTAGTATGTTGTATTTGAATGAAAGGTATTTTTGAATTTTTACACTATTATTTTATTAATAAATTAAAAGGGGGAGTGCATCCCTCCGAAATGGAGGTGCATATAGCCAAACCCTTTTGCTTTGGGTAATTCTTAATGGGCCTGTAATTTCTTAAAGGTCACGGTTATATGCACACACAGAGTTCTTGAGAATACCCACCTAACAAAAATCAAACAAAGGGTATGTAGTCCAATATACTCTTTGCTGAAATTTTGAGTAAAAAAAAAAAAAAGAGTACCCGTTTCATTTCACGGCAAAATCGTCTTCAACATCACCGTGATACCCAGAAAAATGGTAAAGTCTAGTATGCACTCGAGTGCATGTTGTGCACCCTAGTCTAAAGAAAAGTGTAAGTTATTAAACTGAAAAGTATAACACAATATTACTAAAAAGTGTAAGTCACTATAACTAAAAATATTATTATACAGTTTAATAATTGAAAAGTGCAACACCATTTACCAAAAAGTGTAAATCACTAAAATTGAAAAGTGCAACATGAACTACTCGAGTCCATAGCAGACCAACCCCAGAAAAATAAACATAAACATTTTGATACGGAAAAATATATATATATATATATATACCCAAACACAAAATTAGAGCTAAATATCAAATAAATCATTCCAACAACACAACATAAACAAAAATTTCATTCCATACAAAATGCAAACCCATAAAATTAAAGTAAAAAATAACAATTTTCGACAAACATCTTTGAAAAAGGTTCTAAATCTCGAAAAAAAGATTTGAAAATAATACAAATTTTCGAATATACCAGAGTTTCGGGAATTTTTTTCAAATAAAAGAAAAAAAAAATCTAAAAGTGTTACAGATCCTTGATTGTTCAGATCTAAAAAAACTCAAAAACTAATTACCTAATGGAGGGGGTTGTGAACGGCTGTGCGAACGCGAAGAAGGAGGGGGCACAACCGGCTGCCTTCTTCAACAGCAGCGACCGTCTTCTTCTTCGACGTGAACGAAGGGGCACGAACGACGACGTGAACGGCAAATGAGGAGGGGCACGAACGAACAACAACCCATCTTCTTCAAGTAGGCGGCGGTGCTGCAAACGAGACAGCGATATGGGGAGGCGACGAGACGGCAGACGACAACATAGAGATGGAGGCGGCAAAAATGAACGGTGGTGTGGTGGGTGTGCTGAAATTGTGATAGGATTGAAGGATTTAGGGTTTTAATATGGAGAAGGGCATTTTTGAACTTTCAAAGTGTGTGTACTCATTGAATGGAGGGTGGGCTGAGCGAGCCTCTTTGTGTGTGTGTATAACCGTGGTCTTTCTTAAATTGTAAGCCCATATATACCTAAAAAAAAACCTTTTAATATGGGATTTGAAAAAATCACAATTTCTTAATTCGAGAAAATAAAATAATTTTCAAATAAATAAATAAGGAAAAATCATGAAATTGAAAGGGAATCTCAACTAACAGTCTAACACATCAAATCAAAATGAGTAATGGTGCAATTTTGATCAAAAATATTTCAGCCAAATAATTATTTTCTTTAATATTTTGTGGAAGCAATTTGTTATTAATAAAAATACTAACACAGTTCAATATACAACCTCATAATTTAATTTATACTCTATGAACTAGCATTCTCCATTAAAATGAGTCAAACATTGCAATAATTGTACCCAATCACAAGTTTTTTGCTGATTAAAATATTTAAATTTGCAATTTTGCAATGGGGAGATTAAGGATGTTGGTTGCGTCATGTATGCAATGCAGCAATAGAATTAATGTACTCGTTTTGTTAGTTTAATTTTGTGAATATAAGTAAAGGACAAATTTGAGAAAACACATTGGTAAAGTAAAGTGGGTTTTGATCGATTATTTAAAAAAGAAATAAAAGCTATTATTACTACTAGTATTAAAAAATATATTTGTATAGGTAAATAAACTTATGGGTTGTGAAAGTGTAGATGCATGGGTGATATTTAAGTAATAGTCATAATCACAAGTATTAAAGTCATGATAATCTCTTTCATTCTTCAATGTTAAGTAATTACACAATATGTGTACTCCACTCACTTTATACAAGGAATTGGATTCTTTATTTCAGGGAAATTAAATAAGACGACTTAGTTATTCCATTCACCAAAATGCATTACAAAAAATCTTTGAAAAATAGCATATATAAACAAATTTCAAGTATAAATTTAGTTGTAAAGTGTTTTGCTAAATTTATAAGATTTGGACTGATCTGAAAAACCTATTGTTGAATCGGTCTGCTTAGAAAAAAAATAATTTGAGAGAAAAATTTAAGATCTAGGGCTGTATTATATAACTTTTGAAAAAAAAAAAGTAAGTATATCACTCTATATAATTTACATAAATCACCTAAATAAATTTGTGAAAAAAGAGAAGAAAACATAAAGTTAACTTTGCAGGCTGAAGTGCAATTAACATTTAATAATCGTTAATCTTGTGCCACTAATTATATCGGTTTAAATATTGCAATGGTTAGTGACTAGGTACCATAAGACTCATTATAATTGGTAATTATAGAAAAAAATATTTGAAATCTTCCACTAATTAAACTTTTTTAGGGAATTACTTAGAACGATTCAATTATTGGTGTCCTTTTTTAGTCAAGGAAATTGACCGTTAAAAAGCAAAAACAATGCAATTGGTATATTTATTAATTTAAATAAAAATAAATGTCATGACGTTTTCTAGTTGTTTGCTCTTACCTTTGGGGAAAAATAAAATCTCTTTGTAAGATGTTGGAGATTTAGTTGGGTGTTGTATATGCATGGATGGAATCCATATTTACGTATAAAGTACATTAGTTAATTAAGATAAACAAATTTTGAAAAAGAACTCTTTGTTAAATCCAGCTAGGATAAAGTGTAATGTTTATACGAAAACAATAGATTAAAAGTCGACTCAAGGTAAAACATTTTTTCGCAAAACAAATACGTATTGACTAGTGCTCACAGGATTGACGTAATGTTCCCAAAGGTAAAACAGCTTAATAACTCTGAAGCAGTAGCACCACTGCAACAGAGTAACAACGTACTGAAAGTTTTCTGAAAATTGAACAAAAAGAGTACGAAAGTAAAAAATGTAAGGTAAGAAGGCTGTGAAAAAAACTTTGTGGTTAATGAATGAGAGACCTAATATATATAGGTAAATCCTGACTCGGGAGTTGAGAAAAACGTGGTTCAGCCCATGAAGATAGTGGACGAAAATCGTAGCAGTTAATAGCTTGAAGCTCAAGAAACGTTCAGGTTCGATGAACCTAGCAAACGAGTTTGAAAACCCATAATTTATAACACTCTTTCGAATTTCGAATTTCCCAGTTAACTTTAAATGTAAAAAAAAAAAAAAAAAAACAGAAAATGTCTATGATACTTTCAATCAAGTTCTTACACCAAAATTTGTGTAATATGTTTCAATTTATCGGAAACAAAATCCTATCTTCTACTCGCTCACTTCTTTTCTTCACGTTTTCAGGTTCTTTTAATTAAGCTCCTCTCATCTTACACTTCATATTAATTTTTTGTTTTTCTTTTTTTAATATTATGTAATTCGTCTATTTAAATCTAAGTTTCTATTTAATGTTTTGTATTGATTTTGTTGATCTAGTAACACATTTTTCATCTTACAGTAACATTCTGTGTTCATACACAACACAGTTTTCAATACTTACATGTATTAACATATGAATAAATATGTATTTTTATAGTAACATAATAACACATATTTGTTCATTTGGTAACATAAATTTGTGTGCATATTTTTTCTGTTTATTTTGCGTGATTTTTTTGTGGATATCTAATTGATTCGTTAAGTATTCACGAATTCTTTAATCATTCCAAATTTAACCAGGTGAAAGTTATCGTGCATGTCACGAGACAACAGCGAAACTCGTGTCAACACGTCAATAGGAGGCACGCCTAGGAGTAGTGCCTTCTCTTTCATACATATTGTACACATATATATGTATGAAACCAGCGCGCCTTAGTAATTGCGTCACTACAACAAATGCACCATGTACTCGCGCCTCTACTTGATTTTAAAACGGCTACAAACACCACCACAAATCTGTGAGCCCATTTGAAAATTAAAATACAACAATTAAATAAATTACCCTTATATACACTTATCAAGTTCTCGTCAATTTGTGAAAGTATACCAAAAAAAAATAGTATAAAATTGGTGTGCCATATTACTAAGTATCAACAACTTTGATAAATTTATTGCACCTCTCTCTATATAGTGACTATTGTCTATAATAATAACATTATTATTATTAGGTAAAGTCTAGTATGCACTCGATTGCATGCTGTGCACCCTAGTCCATGTGCACTTTTCAGTTTACTGACTTACACTTTTTGGTAAATGGTGTTGCACTTTTCAATTATTACTTATACAGTTTAATAATTAAAAAGTGCAACACCATTTACCAAAAAGTGTAAGTCAGTAACTGAAAAGTGCAACATGGACTAGGGTGCACAACATGCACTCGAGTCCATAGCAGACCAACCCTTATTATTATTATTTCAAATTATATGGGCTATTTTGGCAGTACTATTGTGATTTAAATTGTAAAGGTACCATTTTGAGTAGAAAAAAGGAAAATGAATATTCCACTATGACCCTTTTTTTCCCAGGAAACACTATTACCCTTTTTAAGCTAAGAAGATGATTCTAAAAAGGCTCAATCATGCAAAACTTTTCAAGGAAATTAAAAGTTGCTAACGCAATATTTTAGTAAATTAAATGACTTATTTCAATAAATAATAATAATAAAAAAGAACAGAGAACAATAAAAGAAACCTTCAACTTAAGAGTTTTCAAATATAAAATAATACATTTGATTGTGTTTGATCATTGCACAATGTTAGTGATATATATATATATATATATATATATATATGTTAGGTAAATATATAGTCCAATTAATAAAATACGAGATAATGTACTTATATAATTTTTGTAATACAAAAAAATCTAACTAAGATGTATATGTGAGGGCAGATAGAGTAGACTTAGAAGCACATGCACTAGAAAGGGATCATAGTAGTGATGAAACACCAAAATAAAACTAATAAATCTTGATTGTACGTAATTAAAGAGTAGTAATATTATAATTAATTGAGACTTCGGTCGCCCCTTTCTAAATCCCCTCGACCATTTTCCAATATAATCACTATTCTAAAGAAAATTATGAAAAGAAAATTAAGATGAATTATAATAAATAAAAAAAAGGAAATGAAAATGTAGATGAATTATGATCCAATATTGGCATGTTGACGCATGCAGGCATGCAATTATATACTGTATATTCCAAGAAAAATGATGGTGGTGATGTGACCCAACATATATTGTAACAAATACCGAATAATTCAATTGATTTTAATTAGTGTTTTGGATATATTCATGTCTCAATCATTGGTTTTCATGGTGGATGCTAAGGGTGCAACAATACTTCATCAATCACTATATATGTCACATATCCAAGTTCATTTTATATAAAATAATTCATACAATAATATGTGTACTATAGTCAAATAATGGAGGGTGGTGGTAACAAATCCATATCCAAATAAAAATATAAAAAAAATATGTATCCAAGTTCATTTTATATAAAATAATATATATATATATATATATATATTCTTCATATAAGATATTAACTAAAGATTCATACTATTCCAAGATATTTTCTTGTCTGATATCTTGCAATTTCTTTATATAGACTGAGCCCCTCAATAATTGTTTACATTTGAATGGGTTTTTTAAATCTAAGATACAGTATGGAGTATACTTTTAGATTTCAAACCTACTAACACTTGAGAGTGTTATAATTTCTTGTTATTTAGATCTTTTCAAAATCAATCAAAGATATTAATGTCATGTAGTATTACAATATATCAAAAATATATAAAAAATGCATGCTTTTAAATTTGTTAGTTATTTTATCGATGGATTTTATCTTTCAGACCATACATTTCTTTGAATCTCGATTCGTGTTTGGTAGATATGTTAAGGTATTTATGGTAAATTTAAATATTTCAATTTGTACTCGCAGATGATATGTCTTCTAATTTATTCATTTGATATATCAATAATCGAGTGTGTTTTTGCATGTAGGATATAAATTTTATTTTAGACTTGATTTGACATTTACCCCGAGCCCGAATCTAGTTACACATCTACTCCCACGTTTCACTTTATCTGTCACTTTTAAAATTTTACACAAATTAAGAAAGTTATTTAATAACAATGATTATTTGTATAGCATGACTATTTTATCCTCCTACAAGTAGTATTAAATGAAAAACTTTAATTTTTGTATCTTATTAAATTAACAAATAAAAAAAATAAAGAAAATACGAGAAAGACAAAGTTGGAAAAACATCATTCATATTTCTTGAAAAACTTAAAGGTGACAAATATTTTATACTCCCTCCGGATTACTTAATATGTAGATGGGCACGCATATTAAGAAAGTGTAATAATTAGTGGAGTTTTGAGGGGTAATTTTGTAAAATTTTATGTATAAAGTAAAGAAATGAGTTGACTTTTGTGTATGTGTGGAGAAAAAGTAATGATATGTGTAAAATTGAGAATATTGTGAGGGTGGAGTTTATAAAGGGTTTTCCATTTTAAGAGTGTGAAAGTTATTGTAGGACGTCCCGAAAAGAAAAGTGTGAAAATAATTGCGGTATTGAGGGAGTAATTTTTTTAGTCCCAAAGGTCGGGGCAACATTAAAATCTTGTTCAGGAATAAAACTCGTGGCGAAGGAAAAAGGTACCCCTCTAGACTAAATCAAAGCGAAAACAACTCGAAATAGCAAACAAATCCAAAATTAACTAAAAGCAAGAACAAGAAAGTAAACCACGTCCCCCTAAAGAGACATGAAACATCATGGCGGATCAAAAGCATCACCCCATCGTCTCTTATACGAGACTACAAAACGCATTTCATTGGCAAGAGGTGTCGAAGATCAACAGTTAAGGCTTCGAGGCGATAACATTCAACTTATCGATAACACTGTTTGGGATTGATGGTTGTAATGAATCCACCCCGGTCAAACAAAAGCCTCTGATGGGCTTTTTTAGGATAGAGCAGAGTGGCTTGTCGAAAATGGATGGAGGGATAACAACGAGAGTCATATATGGGGCAGGTGATTGCTTTAGGGACTTTCTAGTGGTCTGTTCCTGGATGTTGTTTGAGGACTCATCTATATATCGTCTGAGAGGTTCGAGAACAAATTGATCACTGGAACTGAAGTGAACACAATTTTTAGTTAGGATTCTCCACCCGAAGAGTGTGATCTATCGAGGTGCGCGAGTCAGAGATGGATGAGGGTCCAATGGGGTAAGCCTAGTCGAACGTCTAGTGGACCAGTTGACCCAATCGAGTCATTGTGTGGCAACACATTTCCCTTGTTGCATAGAGCGGTTATGTCTCCAACAATCTCACAGTGACGACAATATTCTGGTAGACTCATGTCATTATTCTTTGGGTCACACATACACAAGTCAACTCATTTATTTACTTTTGATTGAATTTTATTTTAACTAAAAGTCTAAACTTATAGAAAGGTGGAGAATTGAATCATTTATATTAAATCCATAATACCCCCCACCCGATGGGTCGAATTATCACATCTACTATTTAGAGAGGGACCCGTCGAGTGAACAATTTATATTGGTGAAGTTGGCTTTCAGTAGGAATTGAACACAAGACATGTATCTGAGGCTCTAATACCATGAATTTTTTTATCTCATTTAAAAGTTTGAACTTGTAGAGAGGTGGAGAATTAATTCATTTATATTAATTTCCTAATAATTTTATATATAAAAGTTTATACAATTATTCCTTAAAACCATACTCGTTATTACACCTTTTAAATATGAGTGTCCACTTACATTTAAAAGTTACTATGGAAATTTACATATTTTGACTTTACGGCTTTATGTTTATATTAAAAAAAGTTTATCTGCATTTTTTTCTCAGTTTTGGTAGGGTATATTAATTAGTCTAAGTTAGATGGATAATTAAGCTCAAGATAAGATTTAAAATAAAATTTATATTCAACACATAAAAATACACTCAATTATGTGTATATTAAATGATCGAAAATATTCAATTTTTAATTTGTTTTATGTCAGTTAAGATATTCGAACATAACCATACATATTTCTAATATATTTATCTACCAAACGGACATAAAGATATACCTCCTCCGTCCAGCTCTAAAGAAGTTTACACTTGTTTTTGACACAAAGACTAATGAATATAATGTTAAATGTATAGTGAATAGTTGAAATAGAGAAATATAGAAAAATAAAATGTAGAAAGAGATAGAAAAAAAATATAATAAATTTTACCAGATAAAAAAAAATTGTAAACTTTGTGTTAGTACTAACCAAAAATGAAAATGTAACCCTCATAAAGGAATGATGGTGAGATTATAATAAGAAGAGAGATGCTAGGCTTTAGTTTATGAAGCACTAGCTAGCTATAAGTATAATCCTTTATATATGCGCCAAACTCCATCTTCCATATATACTCTACCCTACAATAAATAGGAATATACCTTGGTGAAGATGCGTCATCATTTCAAACGAATCCTGCTAAAGATACATGTCATATTTTGCTATCAATCCAAATTAGTAACCATATATCTTATCCATTATATACACATTTATGTCATATATTTTATCCATTCTAACGAAAGCTATTCATGAGCTTTGAACATAAATGTTAAAAAATACGATAGAATAAATAGAAATTAAAGGTGATGTGATTAAAAAAGATAAAAAAAATATAATAAAATGTAAGATAGTAGTTGAATAGGTTTCATCGGGATTGAGAGTATATTCTATAATATTTTAATTGGTTCAGACCGAGTTACTTTTATCAGTTTTCATAAGAAATTTAATGCATGTAATTTATGTAAAATTGGAACATTTTTTATTATTTCATATATATATATATAAGTTTTGTTGTGTTTAAACAAAGACATTCGTGGGGGTTTTACGTGAGAAGATTTCTTGTACGAGTCTAAGCTCATTTATTTTCCTATTTACATATTAATTTGTTTCAAAATACGTACAGTTCGGACGGATAGTCATATCCATATATCATAGAAATTTTACAAGTTATGAGAATTTATTTTATGTGTAAAATCGTCACATACAAATTTATGTCTGAAATTGAAACGTACACTGTCAAAATTGAATACACATACTTATTTAGAATAGATAATCTAGCTAGGTTGGATTGATCAACAAGTTGTTATCCAAATTGTGTGTTACGTGCAAAATTTATATTATGAATTAATTTTATACCTCTTTAAAAAATATTGGACTTGTAGATAAAGATAAAATTTATTTATGGTATCAGAGAAAAATGGTGGTGCAAATGGGCTGCAAGAATGGAATGGCATGATGGAGTAGTATGCTTCGCTCAGCTCAAAACGACAGCGATTTGACGCATTTTTAGGGTTTGTGGAAGCCACTCATCATCACTCTATATGTAATATCATACAATTAATTGGAGATGATTAGACTTCCATTTTATTGGTGCTCCACTTTAACAAAAAATATTGTGTGGTGTGTCCATTTTTTTATTCTAGAAGTTTAAAACCCGGTTTTCTTTTGGTTGATACGATTCTGATTCTGATTCTCAAATAAATTTTGTTTTATTCAATATGCAAAACATGATCAGTTTCCATTAATTATTTCTTTATTTCGCCTACTATATTATTCCAACTCATGAATATTTCCATTGCATGCGCATGCATCATATTTATCTTATTCAAAAACAAGAGTTATCTAACAAATGTGCCCTAAACAAATACAAATTCATCTAAAATTCCCAAAAGTGCAAAATGAATTCATTTATATTATACTTTAAATTCATTATACTCATTTGTTTTAACACAAATTTTAATAAATATTAATTAATTTATGTATAAAATAGTTAATTGGGTTTGTGGTGTCTAAAATGATTGTTTATGATTAAAATGAATGGTTATTGGATCGATGAAACACCTTACCTAATGATTCATACCTAAAATAAGAAAAGAACAATTTAAATATCTTCTCAAAACATGATCACAATATTAATTAATTACATTACTCCCTCCGTTCCAGGATTTTATGCACACTTTCCTTAACGGGCGTTCCAAAATTTTTTACACACTCCAAAAAAGGAAACAATAATACCAATAACACCCCTCCTTTATTTTACCTTTAATCAAATCTCTTTCAATTTAATAAATGAATTACCAATAATACCCCTCATTTATTTATCTTACACATCACTTTATTCCATTTTCTTAATTTTCGTTCCGATCAAAGTGTGTATAAAATCTTGGGACGGAGGGAGTAAAAAATAACTTTAAATTACTCATAAAGTTATTACTACTCTTGCATTTATTTTTCATATATAATACTAATAAACAATTTATATGTCCAAAATTACATGTCATTAAGTGGCAGAGAATAACAATTAATTCAAAGTATGAAAAGTAAATCTAGCTACTCAAATCTTATACTCCATATTGGAACTTTTAGACCAACTAAATTCGAGCTTTAAATTCCAATTTAAATCAAGGTAGACTATATGAATCAATTATAAAAACACGTTGTGTCGAGCGTCTCAATGAAAATCGGTATATGGCTAATTAATCATGACATGGTGATCACGTGATAACGTTGTACACTCATGACTATCAAATGCTCCAACGAAAATTGATAATTGGCTGATCATGTGACAAGGTTTTACGCTCATGATTGGCACATGCCTCAACGAAAATTGATATTTGGCTAATTATGACATGGTGATCATGTGACAAAGTTTTAAGCTCATGACTGTTACATGTCTATAGCAACCCACCTCCTTTTTCTTGAGAGTACCTTATAAATACTAAATACACAACACATATATATTACAATTCAAAATTAATTTTAATTGAAAATAACTCAATATAAAGTTATACTCTCTCCGTCCTTTCAAAAGTTGTCAATTTATCTTTTTAGCACAAGTATTAAGAAATATACATTAAATGTGTCTCCAGAAAAGAAAAAAGGTAAATAGGTAGTTAGTGTTGCAAAAAATAAAATGAGTAACTTTTATTGGGAAGCTCAAAATTGCAAAATGGATAACTTTCGAGATTTTGGAGATTATTATATACATTCAAAAACATATGCATGCATAGATGTAACAGGGACATGCATGAATGTTTAATTATATATTATTCTGATGATAATGTGAATGTTGGTACGCCATGAAATGAAATGTCTCCGTTTGTTTCCTGACTCAGATGCCTGATTTTGTTTTGTTTACGTGTAATCCATCTTCTCTCTCTCTCTTCTATTTTTTTTTTTTTTAAATTGTCGTCACCTTCGATCCAAATAAAGATAAATGGATAACACATATTTTAGCCATTTATTTTAATAATATTCCATCATGTGCAGATTCCACATGAAAACATACATGCACTATAAATAGGGTCACAAACCTCATTGATTCTCAACACCTCAACAAACACATCTCAATATCTCTTCTTTGAAGCTATAAATAAAAAAAATAGTAGAAATGAAGAGTACTGAGAGTGGATCATCATCTTCAAGTATGCTGAAGAGCAGCAAACCTTATATTGCAATGATAGCATTGCAATTTGGTTATGCAGGCATGAATATAATCACCAAGATTTCTCTCAATGGTGGAATGAGTCATTACGTTTTGGTCGTTTATCGCCACGCCATTGCCACTGCAGTCATAGCTCCCTTTGCTTTCTTCTTTGAGAGGTTTATACCTACAATTATCTTTTTTTTTTAAATTATATATGGAAATTAATAGAAATATTCATGATTTAATTTTATGTGTTTAAATTAATTGCAGGAAAGGACAACCAAAGATTACTTTCCCAGTTTTCATGCAAATTTTCATTCTTGGTCTTCTAGGGTAAATATATATAAATCTTCAGCAATATTATTTCATTATATATATGTATAATAATTTCCTTTTTTATAATTTAATTTGTATATATAGGCCAGTGATTGATCAGAATTTCTACTACGCTGGATTAAAGCTGACCTCACCAACTTTTTCATGTGCCATGAGCAACATGTTACCTGCATTAACATTTATTATGGCTGTTATATTCAGGTAATTAAATTCCATAAATATATACTCCGTACGTATATTATTAGCTACTAGCTAAATTATTATTATTATTATTATTTTTAATCTAAAAATTTAGAATGACATTAATTCTTTACATATATTTTTAAAACTGATCTCAATGAAATTTTAGTTGTCATTCAGAATGTTGTACAATAAATTTTGACCTTTATTTCTTCT
Organism: Galeopsis tetrahit; assembly: GCA_963675135.1. Lineage (NCBI taxonomy): Eukaryota > Viridiplantae > Streptophyta > Magnoliopsida > Lamiales > Lamiaceae > Galeopsis > Galeopsis tetrahit. The sequence goes on from OY776131.1 coordinate 45,338,368, forward strand.
TCAATAATCAGAGATATTTTAATTGATGTATATTGAAATTATATTGTATGTAGGATGGAGAAAGTGAACATAAAGAAGGTGATATACCAAGTAAAGGTTATTGGAACAGTGATAACAGTAGCAGGGGCTATGTTGATGACCTTGTACAAGGGGCCTCTCGTGGAGTTGGTGTGGACTAAGCACAGGCAATCTCAGTCGGGCGGGGCGGGCTCCTCCTCGGAGTCGAGCGACCGCGACTGGTTCATCGGGTGCATCCTCCTGATCATCGCCACCCTTGCGTGGGCGTCTCTCTTCATCTTGCAGAAAGCTGCTCTCAAAACATACTCAAAGCATCAGCTTTCTCTCACATCAATGGTCTGCTTCATGGGAACTCTTCAAGCTATTGCCGTCACCTTTGTCATGGAACACAAGCCCGATGTTTGGAGTATTGGTTGGGACATGAATCTCCTTGCTGCTGCTTATGCTGTAAGTTCTCCCTCTCTCTCCCTTTTCCGGAGTGTAAATAATGAGTCGAGCTGGCTCACGAGTGAAATCTACTTGAATTTACCTGAGTTGGAGCTTAGTAAAACTTTGCTCCACAGGTTCACGAGCTCTAATGTCACATCAAGAGACTTTAAATTTTGTTCCGAATTATTTATTCTTTTAACTATTTTTTCTTACCTATTTACCCCAAAGATCAATCTTTAAGAAATTTTTAATTATTATTCATCTCTCATATCTTTTCTTCTATAGTTCTATGTCATAAATTTATTTCCTAACTCTTCAATTCTTCCTCAATTTTTTTCCTAAATGAGTATAAGTTGTTTGACAGTATTCGACTCGATTCATTTACACCCCTACTTTCAACTCTATGATGCAAGGGCTAACCCTAACATGTGATGAATGTTGTGCAGGGAATTGTGACATCTAGCTTATCATACTATGTTCAAGGGCTTGTGATGAAAACAAAAGGCCCCGTTTTCGCAACGGCTTTCAGCCCTTTGATGATGATCATTGTAGCAGTCTTGGGATCTTTTATCCTAGCAGAAAAAATCTATCTTGGAGGGTAATTTAATTAATTCCATCATTTAAATGTTTTTTTTTATTAAAAAAAACATAATTGATTCTTGATTTTGATCATTGAATATTGTTTACTCGAACTGCAGGGTGATCGGGTCGGCTATAATTGTTGTAGGACTCTACTCAGTTCTATGGGGGAAGTACAAGGAAGATAAAGAAAACAAGCAAAAATTATTAATCATTGAAGAAATGCCAGAAGCTATAAAGGACAATAATAATGGGCATGTAAATTGCAGCATTCAAATGATTGGAAATAATGAAGAAAATGGCGAGGCTGTTAAGTGTCCCTCAGTTGCCATTGATGTGCCAGTATTTACCCCTCCAGCAAAACCAACTCAATAAGTTTAACATCATGAAGAGGAATTAATGGCTCTTTCTTCTTCTTTTTTTGGTATTTTTATGATCTTAATTTTGGGTTTAAGATGGATCGATTTTGTCTGTATCAATGTAACTAGTATTGGATAATGCAACTATTATAAAATGATGGTTCAGAAAACTTTATTTTCTCTGACTATTATATAGTGTTTTCAATCTCTCTATACTTTATTAATTCCTATGGAACTGTATCACTAAAATCCCCCTCACTCGAGAAGGATAAAGACTTGTAAGCAAAGAAAAGAGGACAACTAGTAATGCAAAGTATTAGTCGGACATGAAGTTTGTGAATAAGTGATTGTATAATAATGAGCACGAGGGTTAGTACGGTCGGTTCATACATAACTTTGTTCTGACTTCAATTGAAAATCTCGCTACTGAACTGAATACCGAAACTTTAAAAAAAATAATGAGCAAGGATTTCACATATTTCTAATAAGGATGCATATATACACACATTGAACTCATAATTAAATTGCTCCCGGTAAGAATACAATGTGGTATTTCCCCATCAAATATTCTCCTTTTCTAGATTAGGATCTCTGTAAAAATGTAGTGTTTCAGTGTCCCTTTTCCCAGATTAAGATAAAGAAAAGTAGAGTTAAGTTTAAGCCACAATATTTTTACATGTTTGAGGAGATCGAATGAGAATATATATCATTGATGTAAATATGCAATTTACATTACATCATAAAATTCCCAAGTAATCTATTGACAAATCTGCGATTCTTATTCTTCGTTTCTACATCTTTTATTCTTTCTATCTTTATTAAGGATTCAAGGAATAGAACCAAAATGTGAATGGGATCTTTCAAAGTGGATGAGCCTATTTTAGTTACGTGCCCTAAGTCAATATTCGGCCATATCCACAATTTAATTCGAAATATACAGACTATTAAAAGTATAGGAATGGAATTATCCTAGTATTTACATTTGTGATTTGATCTAAATATTCTTTATTAAGTGCTGCACACATCATACTAAAGTAAGTATATCTTACTTAATCGACTCGAATTTTGATCAGTTATCTATTTTTCCAGTAAAAACTAATAACAAATTAACTAATACACCTTACTAAAACAATTAACTCAATTTTGAAATAAACTAGAGTTGTATGATACTCCCGGTGTATACAAATAGACTATATATATTCGACACAAAAAGCCGTACATTATACGGAAATGCTTAAGAATACATTCATGCAGAATAAGGATCTTAAAAAACTAGGAGATTACACATCGGTAGGCAATTAAAAAGACAAGAATGTAGGTATATTTTGTGTTTAAGCACTTATTACATCTCGAGGATCATTTAAAAGAGAACCAAATGGTGTTAGTGCAATCAAAGCGCAGATATACCTAGCAAAATCTATACATGAGGCACTAAGCAATAAGCCTTTTCACCTAAGCACCCCCCCTATCATCTTTTGAGAGAGCAACATAGTTTATGGGAATCACAGCACCCACCTTACCACTATCTCTCCTGCCGTTCCCACCCGAGATTCCAAGACGACCTGAAGGAGTCCCCAAACGCCGATTATTTGGGGTACCGATCATCGTGTTAGCATACGTGCTCTGACCCAATGGTTTTTTAACACTTGGCTTTGAACCAAACAGTGCTTCTTGTTCTGTAGCTAACTGATCTTGCAGCTTCTTTTGTTCCTAACAAAGTAATCAAAAGTTGATAATGATTGTTACAAAACAGCAAAAGATCATGTATTTTCACATATATTTAGAAAGCCATTTAATACTCATTATTATTTGTATAAAATGACTAATATACCCCTTTGAATGTTTAACATAGATTCTTTTTTTAGATAAATCACAAAAATTAAGATAAGGGCAAAGTTGGAAAAAAATATTTAATTTCTCTTGGAAAACCAAAGGCGACATATTTTGAAACTTTTTTTTTCTCTAAAATGACAGTTAAATAGAATGGAGAGAGTACTTATTTACGATTTAAAGGAAGCAACATACTCTTGAACGGCGTTTCTCCTCTTCTTTTGCTTGTCGAGAAATGGTGAAGTCCTCCAATGTGTGCAATAAAGGAGTCTGGATATGGATAACAAAAAGGAAAGCAAGAAAGGCATAAGATGTAATGGATATGAAAGCAGGCCAAAAAGTGACAGACATATATATACCTTATCATATAAAAACGCCATTCCTTTTTCTTGTTCCCAGGCCTTCACTTTTGTGGTTAAACTCTCAACAAGAGCTGCAATGGAGTTTTGAGAGAATCAACTTTTCCAATCTTAAAATTCAAATCAGTAAAATGAATGAACAATCTGAAGATGCCCCAAGCGATGATGTCATTGACTCGCCGTTACTATATTGGAAATGGCAACTTGTGTTGTACGACGACTTTAATAGGTAGCTTGGGAACAGGTCACATTAATACACAATTGCTGTTTCAGACTCATAAAATATGCAACGAAGGTTCATAAAAGGGCTCAAAATTGGCCATGATAAACAAATTTAAGAACAACAAGAAGCTGATAATAACAATATATATATATGTGTGTGTGTGTGCACACACAGCTGAGATTTGGTACCACATGTACGCTTCCCACTCAAACTCCAATTATGAAAAATGCATGATTTTTTTCACCGCATTACTAGATGCTGGAAAAAAATCATTAGTAACAATAAAAAGTGAAAAAGATACAATGGAGAAAACTTCATTTCTTGCCTATCCTAAGCTAAGGGATTACATGGAGATCAATATTTGGATACTGCCTTGTAATGCATGAACTAGAAAAGGCATCAAGCAAGTCGTAGAATAAATGATGAAGAAATTATTTCACAAGGCATTAGTTAATTGCTGAAGAAGAAAAGTGTTCCAATCAAAATGATTTAATTCAGAAACTCACATGGTATTTTGTTGACCAAAATTCTAGCTTTCTCAGCACGTTTCAAATTTTTGTGCACTCCTCTTCCAGCACTATAACGATTCTCATCCTGTAGGGAAAAAAAGAGATATCAATGTTTATGAAAACTCAAGAAATAATTATTTTGGATAACAGAATAGTATAAGATGTTTATTCTTAGAAAGTAAGTTCCCAACTACATAGTGTGTAAGAAAAAACTAGAAGTAGGGAAAATCACATCTCAAGCACAGGCAAAGAATCAGTTGACAAACTTCAATAACAAAGCCAACCTCAGACCCAAGTGGTAAACTCCAGACTATGAATATTAGCATGTACAATAAGCCAATAAGCAGTGATTTCAGCTTTCATTAAAACAAAATATTAGAAACGTTTTATTATACTATTATACCTCTTAACACTGATGATATGCATGGTGTAGCTGAAACATTTTCATGGAACTCAATTACATTGAACAATTTCACAGTTTCCAAAAAGTGTGTTACCATTAACAACAAAATGCATTTTCAAATATGGGTATTTGTGAAGAAGACCTTCTAGATAAGTTCTTAGCCTGTTGACAATAGATTAAAGCAGTAGGAAAAAATGTATTACTCTTTCATACTCATCAAGCCAGCTTTCCTCTTCAAATGCATGTTTCCATTTCTCCACCTTATCCAAAATATCCTTCCTGCTTTGGGCCTGATCCTTGGCTATCGCGATTTGATCATCCATACTTGATAAAAGGTCAGAAAGATCATTGGTACCTGCAGTTGTGCATCAAATTAGTTAATTTTAATGAAACATTTCAGAACAAAACCCAAGAGTAAGTGTGCACATTAATAGGGCATTTTCATTGTTTATTTTTTATAAGTTTATCATGCCGTTTTCATCATACCCACATTTAATACAAATAAAACATTTTTTATTCCAAACTCTGGACAAACAAAGATTAGCAAGGCTGATAAAATCAACGAGGAGACTCATATTCCTGACAACATATAATATTGAGGACCAAAGGTAGTTAATTTTTCATTTTCTTGCATCTAATGAGACAGAAAATAAGGATTAATTTCCTAAACCAAAATCTTTAGTGTTACCATGCTTCTTATCAACAAATAATCTTCAACTAACTACTTGCATAAGATCATTTTATCAAAATAAACACATTTGAAACAAATTGGAGGAAATGACTTTTGATAATACTAATCTTGAACGTGCTTTAGTCATAAAAATTTGAAGCCACTGCCATCCCATGATACCGGCTCCTTGAACTCTCACAGGGCATTTAATCAGCATGGCATTCCATTATATCACACTTAAGTCAATATTCATTCCTTTGATGTGAAATGTTGAAAGTGTAAAGATAAATGCACGCCAACATACATATTGTGGCCTTAACATAAGTTCATATTTTCCACACTCAACATAAAAAGAAGTTTGGAATCACTAACTGTCCTAAAACTGCCACTCAAGTAGAGTGTGACAGGGAAACCAAAAAAAAAGGTGGGGATGTCCAAACAATACACCTAGATGACTCAAATGATAGGAGGCAAGTGAGCATCAAAGAAGCACCAAAACATAAGCAAAAGCATGTATAGTATCGTATAAAAGCAATTATTAGCAAAAAAAAAAAAAAACAATTGAAGTAGAGTTACTAGACCAGATTCAACAAGACTGATGAGGAGTTGCCATGCTTTATCAGTGTCAATGTCCATATGAACGCCTTTGTATATTTCTTCTAGTTCAGACTGCCTTCTGAATATAAGCTCCTTCATCTTAGTGGCTTTCAAACCATTTAGACGTTCCACTTCAACTTCAGTCTGTAATGTTCTAAAATTGCAGCTGTAAGAATTTGTAAGATTCACAACTTCATAGAAATCAGCTAGAGGAAAAAGATGGACCTGCTCAATGACATCAACAGATAGAGATCCAGGACTCGAAACCTCATCAACAGTGCATGTGATTAAGCGAGTGACATGGTCAAATATTCTTTGCTCCTGAATAGGCATATCCATAAGACTCCAGAGTTCTATAAGAGTTCTACCAAGATCTTGTACCTGGTTGGAAATAGAGCAGTGAGCAGACCAAAAGTACAACTTGTCAAATGTTAAGCTGATGTTTTCAATTGTCGTTTAGTACAGGTCAGCATGAGTGATAGCCTTATTTGAAAAGAGAAAATTCCAGCCATCTAGACAGAAGCAATTAATTTTAACCAAGGTAAAAAAATTGTTACGTAACCTTTATGCTGCCTGATTATATCTTAAAAAAAACACAGAATCAAATTTGTTGAGAATCTCCCCATAATTTATTACTAGGAAGAACATTTCTTGATTGAACACTTCATTTAATTAATGATAATACAGCGATGCAAAATATATGTAAAAATGAAGTTTCTAAGGGATCACCTTGAGTAACCTATGAAATTTCTCTTGCTTTAGTGAGTTCATTTCACTGGTTAATCTAGCAAGTGTTTCATTGCTTATGCTCTTTGACTCACCAACAGTGTCAACAAGACTCGGATGAATTTTTGTCATTATTGTCTTAAAATCTAGAGACATGACAACTGAGAGTTGGTGGATTGCACTGACGTGGATACTCACTTTTTGCAACCGAAGATTCTGCAAAAGACCACAAGTCAAAACCCTAGTATCCATAAATGACACTTGCTAAACCTTAGTTAATTTTGAAAATTACGACTGTGAAAACATGTCCAAACCCTTTCAAACTGAAGCTCCTGGAGGTGAGACTTCAATTCTCCCAACTTCTTGGTCGTCAGGTCCACTTCATCCACCTGAATTCCATTAGGATCTGAAATCTGATCACTGCCTGCTATTTCTGCACAGATCAGAGCAATCTGGAACTCTAATTCTGAAAACTCTTTAACTCTCTCTTGTTTCTTTTGCCTCAAATACTCCACTGTGGGGCTTATAATGGATATTTGATGCTTAAGGTCGTCTTTCGTCTTCTCATACTAAGAAAACAGGATTACAAACATAAGTATGACAAAGCAGCAAAAAAGTGGCATGAGCATAAAGAGGAGAAAATAAAAGATTGGCAAAACCCGATCCTTTTAAAGTAACCAAGATGGTCACAACACATTCATGCTATAACAACGAAAGAAAGCAATAGGAGACGAACCCGAGGCACCGACACCCGTTCTCCAAGAGCAGATGTGAGTTGAGCGATTTCAGCTTCAAACTCAGCCAAACGCTGGTGTAATTCAGCTTTGTACTTTCTGTTTCTTTCGACCTTCCTACGATATATATCAAGGCATTCCTGCTCCAACTGGAGAAGCATCTTATCCCTCTCAGCGTCGGTTTCTCCAATTTCGTCCCATATTTCCTATATGACCAAATTAATTGACGCCATTTGCAAATCCTTTAAGAAATTAAATTTCAACAAAATGAAAAATAAACAAATTTTAAAATCCTGACAACAATGTGCTATATTCAACATATATAATCATACAACATCAACAAACATTTCAACATTCGTAACACGTAAAATGCATCCGAGGGAAAATCAACAATAACCGGATAAAATAGTGTGAAGTGTTCGGAATCACCTGCAGCTCATTTAGTAGAGATGCGCAAGTTGTAGTGGCGGATTTCGAGAGAGAAAGCGGCGAGGAATTGTTCGGAGCAAAAGTAGACATGGCGGTGGAGTGAAGTGTGAGAGAGAGAGAGAAAATTGAAACCCTAGATATCAGAGATGTCCTGAAATGGGGGAAAATTGATCCGAATCTTGATTTCCATATCGGAATTGAACATTTCAGTCGTAAAAATCGCTTGAACAATTATTACCTGCGATTCGAACTCCGTGTGAGAAAAAAACGGAAAGCAGAAAGAGGGGGAAGGGCTTTATGGGAAAAATTATGAAAGAGGCGGGAAGCCTTTCTTTTGTTTAAATTTTTGCAAATTCTCTGATTTCTCTATTTCATTTTGCTTCTTTATTTTTTTAGTCTAATATTAATTTGCTACTCAGTACAAAAAAAAAATTCAATTGTAACTTGTACCAATTTAAAATTAATCGATTACACTCTTATTTGATCAAAAATTAACTAAAAAATAAGATAAAGTTTAAATTGCAGTCAATTAAAATAGTGTAAGTTGCAATTAAATTTAAAAAAAAATTATATGCGTTGCAAATCGAAAAGGTAACTATAAATATAGGTTGTAAAGTTATAATAACCTGGTCAATCGTCATAAACATATAATTGTTCATTGAATGTATAAATTTATAATACTAGTATAAGTAAACGGTATCAAAGATTTTTTATTTTTTTCAACTTTTTTAGATCAAATTAACTTTTTTAACTTATTTTATTTTTCTACTTTCAGGTACACCCTAATCTCCAAATTTTTTTTATTTTTTTCAACTTTTTTAGATCAAATTAACTTTTTTAACTTATTTTATTTTTCTACTTTCAGGTACATCCTAATCTCCAAAAATTGTGTATTTATTTCTATTAATTGAAGCTCGCACTACTACAAGGTTCCAAAAATATAATCGAATCGGCTATACACTTTAAATTTAAATCTCATACTAAAATACTTTTATTTTTTTTATTTTTTTTTTAAAACATTTCTATTATTAAAATATTGTAGGATAGTACAGCTTGAATCCGAAGAATTACGTTACCTAAAATTAAACACAGATTCGGATACAAAACTACAAAAGGAAACTATATCAAGAAATCATGATCTTGTTTGTAAAATAAAACATTTCTGCCTTTGCCTTTTATTGTTCCACGATGTATTATACACATTTTAAATTGTTGATATGTGTTATTTAATAATAAAATTAATATGTGTTAATAATTCAGTATGATCAAACATTAAATGAAATACAGAAGGTGAAATAGAGAAATTGAACAATTGAGAATCATTACCAAGATATTATGGAGAAATTGAATTTATTTCAGACCATAATTAAATCAAGATCCTGTAGAATCGTATTTAATTGTGAGCTAGTTTATATAAATATACAACATACTTGTTCAAAATTGAATATTATAAAACTACAGTTTTTAAAAAAACATAGCCTGCATTATAATATTATACGTTAAAACATTCATTTTTTTTCAAGTGTTTTTTAAGTAGGGGTATTATAATCAGAAACATATGACTCGAACGAGTAGGGGCAAGGCAAGCCACTTACTATAGTCAAACGAAAAAACCAACTCATTAACTGCAATTTGTGGCATGACAAAATAAGGAAAATGCAAGACCTATTTTTTCCACAAGTCACTAGATTCATTTAGACCAAAGAGCATACTACGGAGATTTAACGAAGCCCATTTCGTACCAGCAAGGCCAAAATGTACACACTTTCCTGCACTTGTTCATTGTGTTGCTTCATATACTGCCCAAAAATAGCAACTACCTCTTCACTTATGCACAAGACTGCAAAATATAGAGCTGATCCTGCAAGGCGAAAAACACAGTACAAATTTTGACTTTTATCGTAATAAGGAAATCATTATTTTAATCTAGGTAATTTATGTCAATTCCATTTTAAATTTTCAAATACGAAACTCAACTCGATGGCCCCTAATAAAAAGAAAATAAAAATTCAACTCGACGAATTTACAAATAAAAGAAAGCAAAATTATAGAGTAAACGTACAAACGACACGATCCAACCAAATACAAGAAGATTTCTTTAAGCGTACTCTATTTTAAAGATTTGAAATATTTTAAAGATTTTATATGAAGTTCACTATTCAAAACTTTATATTTTATATCTATTATTTTATTAATATTTACAATTCTATATTCTTTCGTTAAATATAATTACAATTCTATTCTTATACAAATTTATAATATGATTTTAGTTGTGTAATTAATTTTTTTTTTTTGTGTGTGTATTATTATTACCAACAAAAAAATAACTTAAAATATAATAAAACATACATTATACAGTATACTGTATTAAATATGAAATGCATTACATATTAAAACGAACATACATGCATTACCTAGCTACATATAATAACGACATATTAAAATAAGTGAACACAAACTAAAAAGAAATACAAATAATAAAAAAAACGATACACTAGAGTAATATTTTTAACGTAATGAGTGTAAATGTGTTGTATTAGATTATACTCACATGTATCGTTTTACGTCATTATGTGTTTCGTAATTTTATATTTAAATAAAAGTAATATTTAAAAATTACAAGTTTATTTACATTTTATGATTTTGATAAAATCAATAATATTTAATTGTATAAATTAATTTAAATATGAAAATAAATATATTATGTAATGATTGTAATATATTGAAAATGAATAAAATAATAAATAGAGTAAGATATAGAATTTCATGGTCGGAGAAGGTTTTTAAAATAGAGTACGTATTTTATAGTTTAGAAATCTTCATTTTAGAGTTTGTAGCTGGAGATGATCTTTAGAATGTATTTTGAAAAAGTGAAAACTTAAGGCGGTGTTTATTTTGGGATTGGCCAATCCGGATTTGGATTGGCCCAATCTCAATCCAATCTCTCTCAATCATCTCAATCCAAATATAAATCCAAATATCAATCCACCCCTACAATACACCTATACACCTATTTTTATACCATCAAATCACTCATTCTCTTTCCTACTTTCTTCTCTCTTTTACTTTTCTTTCACACACTCATTCTATCTCTTACTTTTCTTTCACTATTAACAATAATAAAATATTATAACATCACTCTTAATGTGACATAAAGTTAAATCTAAACACAACTTACACAACAATTACTATTCATGGATTACCCAAATCACAATCCAATTCACCACAATCCAAATCCAATCCACCACAATCCCAAACCAAACACCACCTAAGTTATAGAACTTATTTTGAAATTTTCCGAGATGTAAATTGAACAAAAATGATGTAAATTGGACACCTTAAAACGTATTTTAAAAAAGTGAAAAATTAAAGAATTTAAAATAAAATCGACCTAAATTACAAAACGAATTTTACCCGACGCCCGGTCGCATGTGGGTCCACGCGCCCAAATTGCTCTCATTTTTTTTTTATGTTTGTTATCCACCCTCCCACTACCCCTCTCTCTTTTTCCCCCTTCGTCACTTTTACCAAAGGTAGAAGTGTTCCTACTTCATTTACCCTTCTCTCTCTCTCCCCACCCCCACAATCCCTTCTACTTTTGAGTAACATGTTTATACGGTTAAAATCATCGATTTTGATTAGAAATCGGCGGTTACGATTTGACCATTTTACAAACAAACCGCAATCGAACCGATTACGATTCTGAACCACCGGTTCAACCGGTTTGTGTTCTTTCATTTTTCTTTTCGCTCGTTTTTTTTTCGTATTTCCTCAATTTTTTTAGAAAATAAACTACTCCCTCCGTCCCACGATTACTTTCATATGTAGATGGGCACGCATATTAAGAAAGTGTAATAATGAGTTAAGTTTTAAGGGGTAATTTTATAAAACTTTATGTATAAAGTAAAAAAAAATAAGTTAATTTTTTTGTACGTGAGGAGAAAAAGTAATGGCGTTTGTGTAAAATTGAGAATATTGTGAGAATGAAGTTTATAAAAAGATTTTTTCCATTTTAAGGGTGTGAAAGTTATTGTGGGGTGTCCCGAAAAGGAAAGTGTTAAAGTAATTGTGGGACGGAGGGAGTAATACATAAGAGATGAGAGAGGTTGGTGTGAAAAAATGAGTTGAAATTGAGATATTTGTAGAAGAATATTAAAAAAAAAAGGGCAAAACCGCCTATCTGGTTGGTTTAACCGCGGATTTCGGATTTGAATTTTCGTAATCGAACCTTAATTTTAAGGTTACGGTTCAGTTTTTAAACCGAAATCGGCGGTTGAAAACCGATCGGTTCCGATTTTGCACATGTCTAATTTTGAGTGAGAGGTAGCAATCCATGTGAGACTTTTTAACTCTCATTGTGGATGCTCTTAGAAAGTAACAAGGACAAAGGAGGGTCTAGTCTTTTAGCCTCAAAAGCAAGCAGCTAAGAATTGACAAAAATTAAAGGCATACCAAATCTAGAGAAGGAACCTTCTTACATGTTTTTAACAGCAACTCTATCCCCCCCTTACTCATCGTGATGGATCTTCATCTGTTTCATCGAAGCTTCAATCTCTTTTCCTTGTTCCTATAAACAGTACAAGATATGTATATTCTTCAACTTCACTAAACAGCGGTACATCTTATAAGCTCTAACATCTTATAAGTTATTTCAACATAGTCTTTGATAATTTTTTGGCTAATAATCTTTGATAATAATCTTATAAGTTTTTAAATTGTTTGGCTAATAATCTTTGATAATTTGAGAGAAATGTTTGGGGATAATGGCCTTAATGGGGGTGGGTGATATAACTTTTTTTTTTTAATTAAATTTTATAAGCTGTTAAAAATCTATTTTTGCCACTTTTTGAGAGCTTATAAGCTCTTAACATCTTATAAGCTGTTTTAATGAGCTTATAAGCTCAGCCAAACAGGCTCTTAACAATGTTAATAGAGAGACTCCGACTATGAAATCTGTCGCATTCTATAAATACCTCATACAAAGCTCTCCACCACAGATCTGATTGATCTTGAAGTATACGCCATTCCATGGCCATCTCAAACTCGATCGTGTTGCTCTGAGCGTGGTGTGATGTTGCCACCGCTTTTCCCTTCAGAAAGGGGCATTTTAGTGACTTCTCTAAAAATTAGCACAAGCCGACCTGAGAAAGAAAGAGTGGATAAGTTGGAAAAAAAATTACCGTCTCCTCGTTTCGCTTCTGAAATCTGGTTCTATTCATTGAAAGATGGCCAGGGAATTTGGCGGAGGCACCTAAATTTTTAAGTATCCTTCTTCGTCCAACAATAGGCCTGTCGAGAAAGCAGCAATAGACTATTATATATATAAATCTACTCAGCAAATAGAACAAAGAGATGAACAGAGTCTGAAACAAAAAAACAAAAAAAAAAAGATGCCTTGCATATCACTGCTAAAAGCTTAGAAATGCAATCTTCATTGTTATGAGGCCTTTAGAGAGAACCAGCAAATAAAATCATGCCGTCTCAAAGTCCAAAGGAGAATGAGTACATGAAAGAACATTAATCCCTTCATAATCTTTTATTTCTCCATCAATTTTTCAACATATTAAAGGGATCCCGATTATATTGGACTGGACATACACATTTTTTGGCATTTAAATGTACCTAGGAATAAGCATATTGTCCGTACAAAAAACAGGCAATGGCACAAACTATTAAGAACCATATAGGGAAAAAAAACGTTCCTATTTTTTGAGAATTGCTTGGGTAATACAGAGTACCAAAAACAATGCTACTGGAAAAGAACAAATGATGAAGTGTCAAGTACTAGCAGCGTTGACCAAAAAGAACAGAATTGGAAACATACCTTCCATCACCTAGCACAAGACATCCGCGGATCAACTCTGATATGACCTTATTTGCTGCTTCTTTTGTTTTGAAAATTACAAGTGCTTGTCCTATCAGCACATTATTTCTCAGAAAATGTAGTCAAGCAAGAGTGTATAATTCCAGAAAAAGAAGGGAGACCATATGTTATACCAGAATGGGGGCTGGAAAAGGCAGTGTGCTGTACCATCTTCGCCTTAACCTTTTGTCCAAATACTTTCCAAATTATATCCTGATAGAGAAACAAATAGACAAATACATTCTCACTGAGCAAGATTCTACTGAAGATCAATATCATAAGTAGTCGTAGACGGATATGACTGCTCTGGGAAAAAAAACTATTCAATTAACAGACATTCTACTCAATTCAACTGCAATTAAATTACAGTACTTTAGATGTCTACATAAGCATTATACTCTGAAATTCATATGCTCCAAATTTGTCAAACCAATATATTTATTTTCACAAACATAAGTCCCACTAGAACCACCTTAAAAGGTTAACAATGTGCAAACAATGTTTAGAAAACTGAATTAGTTTTAGTGTCATACATCAATGCAGATTCAGCAGAAAGTAACTATGTGAACGTTCTCACACTACACCTCTGATAATAAATTTAACTCCTGGTATTACAAAAATTAGCCTAATTTTTGCATAGAAAAAGGTCTAATTTCCACATAAACCAAAAAAGTTAACAGCAGGTTAGAGCAAAACTCATGAATAAATTACCTCCACTTCTGCAGATGTAAATGAAGGGTCCAAGTTTTCAAATACTACAAGAGTCTCCTTTTCATTTGCTTCAGTTAACCTTTCCTCTGACCAAACCTGCACAAACGAACTGGGGATATTCATGAACAGACCACCGAATAAAGGTCTCAACGCAAATGATACGCCTCTTATGGTGTATAAGAGGCGTAAGTAAAAGACGGAGGAGTTAGTTGGCCTGTTTTGCCTTATTTTGCTGTTTTTCCTTATTTGAGTTATTTCCTTATTAAGCTATTTCCTTACTTTCCTTGCTTTCCTTGTGTTCATGAAAGCAATTGGCCCATGGGCCATGAACTTATATATGTACTGTGTTTTACCCTAAGGGGATTTATCTATTGAATATTGAGTTTATCGGCCGTAGGCTTGGGCACGGGAGTAGCTCCCGGTGTTGTGTGTGTTCTTCTTCCTTAACTCCAACAATTTGGTCCGACCTGCTCGGTTTCCATGACGACTCGTAGCGAGACTCGATTGGACGCCGTCGAAACGTCCGTGTCAGTGTTGGAGAAGGAGGTCAAGGTTTTGGGTTCGGGTTTGGCTGAAGTTCGTGCCGCGATCTCCGCGTTGACGTCCTCTATCGGGGACCTCACAAAGGGGTTCGAACGTGTGCATGGACTGCCGCGCGGCAAGTCACCCATCGACGTGGGCACATCGGCCTCGGTCGACCGTGCTGTTGATGAGCTGCCAGTGCGACGCCCTACGGGCTCGCTCAAACCATCCCTGGCCAAACTTGAACTTCCTGGTTTCACAGGGGAAAACCCTTCTGCTTGGATTGCTCGTGCGGAGCAGTTTTTTCGCATTGACAATACCCCCGAGGACATGAAGTTGGAGTATGCTCTGATTGCGATGGAAGGCACTGCACTGCACTGGCTACAGTGGCTCTTAGGGGATAACCCTACTCTGAGTTGGCGTAAGTTCACCCTGGAGCTCTTGCGCCGCTACGGGGACGACCCCCGCGCTAACCCCTGTGAGGCCTTGGGCCTGACGCGTCAAACAGGCTCTGTGGATGAGTATGTGGACCTTTTCATCACCCGTTTGGCCGCTGTTTCGTCCCTGGCGAAGCCTGATGCCTTGGGATTCTTCCTCGCGGGCCTGAAAGAGGATATCCGCATACGGATTCGTTCACGGGATGCGGAGGACATTTCGTCTGCGATGCATACGGCGCGCGAGATCGAGCAGGAGTTGAAGGGGCCGATTACTCGCCCGTCCTATTCTCCGTATCGTCCCTCTTCTGCGACTCGACCGCAAGCCTCGTCTGGTTACTCGCGTTCAACGGGGGTTTTCTCGAAGCCGAACCCTCCCAGTCAGCCCTCGTCGACGTCCCGGTCGTTGGAATCTGCCGGGTCAACGGCTGCTCCGCAGACGCGTCAATCGAAAGTGATGTCGCCTTCTGAATATCGAGATTTGCGTGCCAAGGGCCTTTGTTTTCGTTGTCGTGAGCCCTACAACCCTTTGCACGTTTGCACGAACCGTTCCTTACGGGTCATGGTGGCCATGGATGAGGACGACAATGGGGATTTTGGGGACGCGGACTTCGCTCCGATCGGGGCGGACGATTCCCCGATTGACTTACAGGCCTGCCAATTGTCGGCTGCTACTGCGTGTGGGTTCGACGGTTATCAGACGATGAAGTTGAGGGGCGTCATTAACGGACAAGATGTGGTGGTTATGATTGACAGTGGCGCGACACACTGTTTTATCTCTCCTAAGGCAGTGTCATCGCTGGGTATTTCGGTGGACTCTTCTTCGACCTTGCCCGTCAAACTTGGCGACGGTAAGGCCACTAATACGGCTAGGGTGTGCGATGAGGTATCGGTTACATTGGGGCCAGCAACTTTTGATGTTCGGGCATTCGTCTTCCCGATCAGTGGGGTGGATATCATTTTGGGGGTTTCTTGGCTGTCGACGTTGGGGGAGGTGCGCGCCAATTGGGCTTCACTTACTATGGCTTTCGTGGGTCAGCCGGTGTGTCTGCATGGGGAGCCCGGTCTTGAGTGCCGACCGATTTCGCTCGCAAGCCTTCACAAACTGGATGACATCGTTTCGGTCTGGTTGGTTTGTTCTATGGATTTGTTGACGGGTGAGGTTCATGGGGACGCGGAGTTTCCACCTGATATTCAGCGTTTACTTGACGAGTTTCCGCAGGTTCTGGAGCCCTTGCCGGGGCTTCCCCCACCTCGCGATTGCGACCATCGCATCACCTTGCAGCCCTCGGCTGGCCCCGCCGAGCCGAGACGGGGCCAGCCCAGAAGGATGAGATTGAGCGCCTTGTTCGTGAGATGCTCTCGGCCGGTATCATTCAGCCGAGCACAGGTCCGTTTTCCAGCCCGGTTTTGCTCGTCCACAAGAAGGATGGTAGTTAGCGTTTCTGTGTGGATTACCGAGAGTTGAATAAACGCACCATTCCGGATAAATACCCGATTCCGGTGATTCAGGAATTATTAGATGAACTCCACGGGGCTCACTGGTTTACTCGTTTGGATTTAAGGGCCGGTTATCATCAGATTCGGGTGGCTCCTGAGGACATTTCGAAAACGGGTTTTCGTACTCACTCGGGGCATTACGAGTTTTTGGTTATGCCGTTCGGCCTCATGAATGCCCCGTCCACATTCCAGGCTGTTATGAACGATTTATTTCGTCCCTTGTTGCGTCAGTTTGTGCTGGTTTTTTTTGACGATATCCTCATCTATAGCTCGGATTGGGACTCTCATCTAAATCACCTTCGTCAGGTTCTGTCCTTGCTCGCCTCGGCTTCGTTTGTGGTGAATCCGAAGAAATGTGCATGGGGCCGTCCGTCTATTGATTATCTGGGCCATGTGGTTTCCGCGGAGGGCGTTCGGATGGATCCCTCCAAGGTGGCAGCAGTGCTGCAATGGCCGGTTCCCAAGTCGCTTAAGGCAGTTCGCGGATTTCTCGGCCTCACCGGGTATTATCGCCGTTTCATCCAGGGCTACGGTAAACTTGCTCAGCCCCTCACGACCCTTCTCAAGAAAGAGGCCGACGGGAAGTTTGTTTGGCCGCAGGAGGCCCAGCTGGCCTTCGAATCGCTGCGGCAAGCGATCACTTCAGCCCCGGTTTTGGCTATTCCCAACTTTGCGGAGCCTTTTTGTATCGAGTGCGATGCGTCGGTGCATGGCTTGGGCGCTGTCTTAATGCAGCTTGGGCGCCCGGTCGCGTATTTCAGTAAGGCCCTCGCGGGGCGTAACCTTCTCAAGTCAACGTATGAGAAGGAGCTTATGGCCCTCGTCCTTGCAGTCCTCCATTGGCGTCCGTATCTGTTGGGCCGTCACTTCATTGTTCGTACGGACCACCACAGCCTGCGTCATCTATTGCAACAGGCTATTGCTTCCCCGGCGCAGCAGTATTGGGTGTCGAAGCTGATTGGGTTTGATTTCTCAATCGAGTTCAAGTCCGGTGCCTCGAACGTCGCGGCTGATGCTCTCTCATTGCTAAGGTTGAACTCAAGTCAACTGATTATATCTGTTGACAACCATTCCTACCCAGTTGACGTGTACCAGGAGTAGACAACAAAAGTACGAATCTGATAGAAAGCTGATGATAGCAGTACAAATGCACAGTCATACACCTACAACATGGACTTACACAAGTATGGTATTCTACCTACTCCAAGCAGATCCCAAGGACGATGATGTACCAAATATTGTAAGAGCTTGAATTTACTCTTCAATGGTAATATTCAAATGCTCACTATAGAAACAGATCAAACCCTCATAACAAGGTTGCGAAATTGAGTTATGTACCAAGTGAGTTATTGCAAGTAAAATCTTCAAGCTCCAACCTACTTACAATAGAACCAAGAGTTATACTGTTTCAAGAGTAGATTAGTAAGCTGAGTTGCACTTAGCTGAAATGTTTCTTTGTAAGAGAAGATTGAAACTCAAAAAAATATTATTGAAAGGAGAAAAGACTAATTGTCCCTTGGCACTATAAACCAAGATTTTGTGACAAGGAATTACCCTAGCTGATTTGAGAAGAGTGGATATAGACGGTTGGTTTTCGAATCACTATAGAATTTAAGAAACGGTAATTGTTGCAAGATTGAATCCTGCAAACCTTTCACATTATATTTATTATTGTTTCCTTGTTTCTCGACCCTTTTACTCCATTACAACCATTCGGTAAAACTGAATAACTACGAAGAAAAATTATCTACCAATTAAATTCCCAATAATCCCATCAT
Source organism: Galeopsis tetrahit (assembly GCA_963675135.1). NCBI lineage: Eukaryota > Viridiplantae > Streptophyta > Magnoliopsida > Lamiales > Lamiaceae > Galeopsis > Galeopsis tetrahit. The sequence continues at coordinate 45,357,041 of OY776131.1, forward strand.
AAAAACTAGATCTGACTAACTATTTTTAACCATCTACTGGGCAGAAATTAAAAGAAAACACATAATTCTTCATCAAAACTTAGCATCAGCCGCAAGGAAAAATAGAAAAAGTTATATTATTCCACTTTAAAGAAAATTACTTTCACAAGGAAAAATACTTACCTCTAGCTTCAACCATTTGCTTGAATCCTGCAAGCAAGATATACAAATATGAAAATCAAAATCGAAGTTGAAGATGCTAGGTTTCATTGCTGATGTAGATTACATATTGGTATGACAAAAAAAAAAAAATTTAAAAATACACCAATTTGTACAGATCTTACATGTACAAGAGACTCCAAGGATAAGTAATGCTTGATTCGTTTAGATAGAATATAGTATAAAAGAAAAGTGGTATACTTTAATTTTTGTGAAGTTAGTATCCAAATAACAATGATATTAGCAAATACTCCCTCCGTCCCACAAGTGTTTGCACCACAAAATGGGCACACTTTTTAAGAAAAAAGTGTAATGAGTGGAGTGTTGAGGGGTAATTTTGTAAAGTTATATGAATAAAGTAAAAAGGTGATTGGAAAGAGAGTAAAAGTAATGGCATTTTGTGTAAATATGTGAATATTGTGAGGGTGTGGTTTTTGAGAGAGTTTCCTTTTATGGGTGTGCAAACAATTGTGGGACGGACAAATAAGGTAAGTGTGCAAACAGTTGTGGGACGGAGGGAGTAGCAAAAAGCTGAATTCTTAACAATTTCATCTTTGAACTAAGAAAATAAAGTTTCCAAGAAAAATATATGCACGCAAATGAATTTATAATAGCTTACCATGCCAGGTTTTCTTGTGACTTCTATGTACTTGTAGCCTATACCTTGGCGTACATGTTGCTTGCAACCATGTTCTTTCTCAGTAAACTTGCTTGCTTTGTTATCAAAACTCTCTCGGATAAAATGATCTTTGTTCTCCCTGCAAGAATCTTTGGTAATAATATGATTCTCTTGTACAGACCCTCCAGGTGGAGCACAAGGCAACGTGTCATCTCCTGAACCTTCGTCTAGACCCAGAAAAAAATTGTTGTCACTTCAAGGCTAGGTGTCATTCTGAGAGGTGGAATAAATTAAATATACCTGAAGAGACTACAAGCTTTCTTTTCTTCAAACGACTGGTATCAGATGGATTTGCTGATTGATTAGATCTCTTTAGGTCAGCTCTGGCATATAGCCCATTTTTTGTACAACTGTTTATCTGTCTACTAGTGGAAGTACCTGTTATATTGAATCCAGCATTGCAGAACAATTAACTTGAAATCCTTACTCAAATTGTATAAGCAGAAGATTAATATGCACAATTTAGATAAGCAAAGGCCAGCCAGTTCAACCTTGAAACTGAAGACAGCACAGAACTTTAAAGAGGACAGATGAGAAATACACCGGGCAAGTGCAAAACATATAGCTTGAAGTGCCAATTTTCAATTAAAAGGCAATCACCTTTTCCATACGCAGACCAGAAAATAAATAAAATTATTCTCGCAGTTCTAAGTTCCAATTTTGTCATGGCATGTGGATAAAATGAATCTCTCCTCTAAGCTAATTGATATATATATTACATCAGGCACTCCAATTATGAAGCCATCAATCTTGGCCAATCCATGTAAAACAAGATTTTAAATAGAGTAATAGACATGTGGCAATATATCATTAAATATAAATTCCAATTTCGAACAGAAACATGCATAAGAAAATGCAAATTGAATTATGAAAAATTCAATCTAATATAAAAATGTAAATTGTTAACAATAATCAATGAATTCCTACGACAAATCTACAAATCAGTTGTATTACTTATTTTACCATTTTCTATATTCATTTATGTTCAATATCATATAATCTACACCTTCAACAAATTTATTTAAAGGTCACTCATATGCACATTGATTTGGTCTAATAATTGCTTGTATGTTGGTCCTTTGTTTCTTGGATTGTGCTAAATACTTGATGAAATGGTCGTGTATGACTGTATGTTCAATTTTGTAGGAAAACGAGGATAGTTTTAAAAGAACAAGCATGTGTCAATCAAGTAAGTAAGCCAGGTGAAGGAGTAATCCACAGACCAAGGCAAGAAGGGGAAGATTTTGAGCAAAAATGAAGTTGAAGAAAGGAGCCAGCTCGGTCCCAGCCCTAAAGAAAATTGCAAAAAGCATGTTCAACAAGGCGTGGGAAGAGGTATGAGTTGCATAACATATTTTTCCAAGAAGACATTTAATCAAGCTTGGTACCAGCTCACGAGCTTGGCTTAAATGAGGGCGAGTTCCAAGAGGTTTTCTAGGCTCAGTTAGTTTCGTCCGAGCTGACTGCCCGGCTCCAGTTGCAAGGAAGAGTTAGAAAAATAATTCAAGATTGTACCGAGCTCGGTCCCAAGCTACCTCAAAACTTACAAAAGCTTGGCACGATTTACTCCCAGCTCAGTCCAAACTGCCCAAAAAATAAGCAAATTCATCATTCTGACCTAGGGATGTGTGCCAATCTGCTCCCAAGAGTATAAATACAAAAAAAATGGATTTTGAAGCCTAACCCCTCAATTTGGTGATTCCTCTATCTACCTTTACACACACAAACACCTAGTAGATAGTTAATGATGTGTTAGAGTAATTTTTTGTAGATTTTGAAGATCAAGAAGTTGATTCAACTCGTGAAAGCACGTTTTAGGTGACTTCTTCCATTAGGCCATGTTTGGAAAGGGGTGGGCCATCCTTCATCCCATCCAATTTGGATGGGCACATTAAAATACTCCTCCACCCCTATAATACACCTACACACTTATTTTCACACAATCACATCATCACTTTTCTCTCACTCCTACTTTTCTTCCACCCTCTCATTCTCATTTATACTTTTCTTCTACCCACACATTTTGCTCTCTTACTCTTCTCCCACTAATCATTATCCTACTAACTAGCAATAATAAAATAATAAGACATCACTTTTGATTTGACATAAAGCTTCATCCACCTCTACTTCTCCATCCCTAACCAAGCACATGCATACTATTCACTAGATTACCCTCATCCACCTTTTCCTATCTCCATCCTCATCCCATCCACCAGTATCCCTAACCAAACATTACCTTAATAACTATTATAATCGGTTTAATTTCATATTTGTTGTTAGTATTAGCATTTTAGCCATGAGTTTGTAGCACAATGGGCAGAACTTATTGTGCTTTGGGTGTTGGATTCACGTATAACACTAGTGTGCTGATGAATTTATAGCTTAGTTTTTGTCTAATCTAGATGTGTATGTTTCCATTGATGATTGCCATTAGTTCATTTGATTCTATTGTTGACCTATTGATGCAAGTGTATTGCAATAAGCATTAAGTATGCATAAATTAGAAGATTGGCATGAGTTGGGATTGGTATGAGTTGGAGCAGACCTATCCCCCTAACAATCCTTTGTGCTTAAAGAGTTAATCATGTGATAGTTAATTCACGCGGTCACCTAACCCTCAAAGGGAATTGGTCGACACAATAATTGTTATTGCTCTTAACCACATCTAGAACAGGACATTAATACGTTGTAAATTGGTCAAACACTAGTGGATTGCATAAAGAAGACACCCGAGACTTCTTCTCACCCTTTCACTTCCTCTAAAAGTTGGTTTAATTGTTATTTACACTTGAAACTTCTTCTCACCCTAGCACTTTCTCCGAAAGTTAGTTTAATTGCTATTTACATTTGAAATTCATTTAAAAACAACCAAAACAGCATCTATCATTGGGGCTGCATCGCGCTCCTGAATCCCTAGGTTTGATATTTAAACATGGTCAATTGCTACGACCATCCTATACACATGCGGGGGAGTAGGAAAAACATTCTTTAAAAAGAATTTTCCAAACACATATGCTAATGAAGATTTAATATCTACATGAATTATCAAAGATTATACATTTATGAAGCATGACAATCAACAGTTATCTAATGAAACAATTCTCAACAGGTCTTATCACTGATGCAGTACTAATACATGGATTGTTGTCAGTCCCATAACCATTCCCATCACCGATAAGCTCATGTGTTACATTTAGAAAGATCATTGCATTATTCATTCACAAATTGTGGACAAAATTTAAATGAGTTAGAACCTTAGAAGACAAAGAAACAATGCTTACTGTGGCCACCTTTTTCTACTCCGGTAGACTGATCATTTTTGGTTGCTGAAACAGGCAATTCTTCATTCCTTACTTTTGGATGTGCTTCAGGTTTAGAACAAACACTAGGCTTTCTACATCTCCTCATGTTAAAGAAATTAACCACTGCGTAGTAATTTAGTTACAATGTAATTAGACCGTTTAAAATACTATGTGTGTTTGCAAGAAATTAAAACATGAGATAAGCAGTGAATCATGGCAATGGATTATTTTCCTCTATCAAATAGAGGGAACTAAGAAACATTATTATAAAGAAAAAAATTACTCAGGTTATCGATGATATTTTTCTTTGGACTTATGAACACCTCTAAGAACTTCACAAGGGGTCATCCATCCTGAAATTACCCCAAGCTAAGCACACTTAACTTGGAGTTCTTTCACAATGGGCACCAAGAAGATGCACTTTGATGATATGAGTACTAAATCAATTCATTTAACATCTTTCCAACTCTAGAGCACCATGATCAGGGGACTTTGTTTGACAGGAAGTCCCAACAATCTCCACTGGTTGTTGCTCAAGTCTTATGTATTGCTCGGTCTTATGTGAGTCCAAGCCCAAAACCTGTTGCTCAAGTCTTACAGACTGCATTACATGGCCCAAGGTGTTGCGTACTGTTTCCAAGCTACTAAGACCCCGGTAGCACCATGTGTCTTATAGTAGCCGAGTCTTATGTAGTCCATTGCCAACATTAACCATTCCACACGTGTCTTATGTGTCTTATAGTAGCCGAGTCTTATGTGTCTTATAGTAGCCGAGTCTTATATTGGGCCCCTTTCGAATTGTTTCTCATGGGAACCAGGAATTGAACCACATGATTAGAGTTCAACCATGCTTTGATATCAATTGTCGGGTGCAGTGAGACGACGTACTATTCAAGTAGATCAACACGGATCTTTCTAGTGTGCTTTGTCCTCACTCACACTCACCTAAAGAACTTCCCATGGGGGTCACCCATCCTGAAATTACTTCACGCTAAGCACACTTAACCTTAGAGTTCTTTCACAATGAGCACAAAAAAAAGATGCACCTTGTTGGTCTGGGCACTACTAATCACTTCCTTTAACATCTTTTCAACTCCAAAGCTCCATTATCTTCCAATAATCAATGAGGGCTTTGTTTGACAAAAAGTCTCAACAAAATCTTAGTTTACAGCATTTGAAAGTCTATCATTAGCATTTACTACAATCATCATAGAACATTCATCCCTTTCACCTTCGTTCTATGGCTAATTCAGAGATTTGATAACAAGACGAGAAGTTGATTATTAGGCTAAAACATTGTAGCTTCGGCAAAATTGATGACCGTCAAGTAGCATGTTGCCACCATTCACTATTAGCATTATTATAAGACATTATTGCGTATATGAAATATAAATTCTTGCATAAGCACTCATTTAAAGAAGCAAGTGGAATTAAAATTTTAAATATTCAATTATCAGCTATTCTTCGGTAAAAATCATCGTCATGTGAACATCGCCTAGAAGAAAATATTCCAACACTACGGAACGATGATATATAAATAAACAGCCCTCTAGCCACATATACTTTCGGTAACCATTAATGTATTTTGGTGTCACAGTCAGTAAAGATACGCTGCTCTCACAATTCACCAAAATATATATGTACTTTTTGCTGCACTGTTTATTGTTTATGTAAGTCACATACTATGTAATTTTCTTACAAAAGAAGAGCCACCACAACACTACTGATGGTACAAATATAAACTAACAAAAAAAAAAAGATTAGATACATTAAATATAACCTATCAGGCGTAATTTTGGAAGAAAAGCTATTTCCATTACAAGACTTTCCTAGAGGACTTAAGAAATAGAAGAAAAAACATGCAGATTCGGACTTAAGAAATAGAAGAAAAAACATGCAGATTCGGACTTAAGTAAATGTTTAGCTACAATATCATTCCAAAATAAAAGCTCTTTGATTATAACCATGTGCTTGGCAAATTCGAGAACAGATACCCAAGTTACATGTAAGGTACTTGAAACTCAAGAGTATTGGTTAAAACAAAAGGATAAAGCAAATTATCACATCCAATCATGATAAGCAACAACTATGAAGTTAACTGCATAACCATTTGCCACAAATTAGGTTGAAACGATTCCATGAACTCTATTTAGTGCCAGAAAAAATAAAATGGCATACGAAGCCTAGAATATTATGTGCATTAACAAACCTTCAACTTCACCAATTGAACTAGGAAAGTTCTCTGATATAATGTACTTCCCGACATCAAAAGTGCGACAGAATATGTAGTCAGCCTTTTTCAATTCTTCTTCAGTTGGTTGAGGATTTCTTTTGTCTTTTGACGAGCAAACTACATTGCATTTTCCAGATATTGCTTCCTATATGACCATTGGGAAACAAAGTGTGCTGTGAGGAATGAATTAAAATTGTTTTCTCAGTCCAAAACAACATTATATACCTATAACAAACTTGAGGCTTGCAATTGAGTACGAAGATATGACCATTTTGACATAAAATAGAAACAAATATGTGATACTAGTCCTACTGAAAAGCATAATCTGTAGCAACATCAAATAACAAAGGTTGAGTTAATGAGTTCCATTCAGAACCTCGAAGAGAGGACATGTGAAAAGAAACTAAATGAGAAAAAACTGTGAAAACATCTTTGTGCACAATGCATGCATGAATTTTTTTCCTGACTGTGATGAAGCTTGCAATACAGTATAAGCATACTCGCTTAGGCTCCCCTAAACACTTTGTTTGTTGTCCCATTTGTCAGTAAAATATTAATAACCCAAGTATACATGTTTTCATTACAGAAACTTCTCAAGGATGCAGATGCGCACCAATAGATCATGGTAATTGGAGATTCTGAAAATTAGAAAAGATCCATAGAAATAACAGAAGATGTGATGAACTTTTAATGAGTGATTGCTACATATAAATAGGATTGACTAATACATATGGATTAACAGCTTCTATCTTAAAAATCAAATGTATAAACAAAAGAAGCATTCAAGTGTATAAGTGATGATATTAGATAGATTAAGCATTCAAGTATGCAATGGTTCCATATGGAGTATATTATAAGAAAATTTCTTACTGTGGGAACAAATTACCAATGAGTTAAGATTTGAAAGACCCTCGCCATGACCGCAACCTAGGAAAATTTCTTTTCGGTGTGGTTTAATATCTCCCAGCCAATTGGCTATCTCTGAGGGGCGGAAAAACCACACAACTTCTACTTTTCTCTCGTGACTTTCCGTTTCCCACATTCTTACAAGTTTACCGATGTCAGGCTCAGCTTGACCCTTACGCCACAAATATACACAGTCATATAGGGAGTAGACAATACCATCAAAAGAGAATGACTGATACACTTTAACATCCCCGTTTCTGAGGCCCCAACTAAATTGGCGATCATCATCTCGTTTTGATTCTTGCAGCGGTTTTACCTTTGGTTCTTTTGGTCGAAACATAGCATATATTTGATAATGCTTTAAGCTTGCCCACTAATCTTCAAAAAACCTGAGCCAACAAAATAAAATAACTTTGTAAATATGACCTCAATGTACACACTTGAAGAGTCCATATAACAAAGGCAATTAAAAAAAACAGCCACGGAAAAGACTTTCACAAGTTTTAGCTAAAGTAGAACAATTGGAAGGTGTCTAAAGTCCATGCAATTAACAGAGACAAAATTATTATACTTATAAAAATATCAGAGGTCGCTAAAGCAGATCACATATCAACGGAACAAACAATTGTACTAAATGAACTCAGTGTTATTTCAGAAGCAAACAAGGTACCCTTCTAATTAAAAGTCTTCTCATTATCACATGATTGGATAATCTATTCTTTGTAAATGCCCAAGTATTCTCATAATATTGAACTATTTTACATACTAAAAGTCTTTGGAGTAATGTTTTCCACTCTCATCCACAATTTCATCTTTAAATACCATAAGATCACGAGTATGTAGGAAATGAGAAAAAAAAATGATAGTATATCAAAATTCCCAAAAACAAAACCCTCATTTGCAGATTTTTCTGCTTCATGGGTATCATCTATCTTTGATCCTCCAAACCAAAACACACAATACACTAAGAACTTCACTCAGTACAAATAAACCCTAAAATAGAAAGATTAAATGTAAAAAGAAGCAGAAACGCGTAAAAATGCATACAAAATCAAGGACGTAGTTGCACAATACTTACAGAAATTTCATAGATCACACTTTGCTTGCCTTCAGACTCTGGTTTCCCTTGAGAGAGAAAGTATTGAGAGAGAGAAGGTAGAGAGAGAAAGAGAAGGTGTGTGGGTTTTGATTTTGAAGAAGAAAGAGCAAAAACGTTTACTAGCAACGGGATACAAACTTTTTCCCTCCTTGTATGAATTTTTATCTACTAATAGTGATCTAGCTATGGTGCGCGGGGAATGCGAAGAGCCAGAGTGAGCCGATGGTACTAAAATGCGCAGATGGTGCAATGTAGTTATACTGCCACCCCGTGTTCGTGGAGTTTCCGAATAACCATGCAGCAGCAGAAGAGGCTTCTAAGAGAATTGCACTTTAGACGCGCTTACACAGCGCGTGGTTACAATCTCCCCAAATGTTCTATGGTAACTTGTGACACGTCACCAAACCACGGCTTATCGCACGAACCTAAACGTGTTTATTGGTCGTAATATTATCATTGTGTCCTTTTCAAGTACTTGTATGGTACATTATTCTATGTTTTATCAGTTTTCATGTTAATTTTTAGCTAAAAAAAAAAGTCTAATGTTTTCTTTTTGGTATATTTTACAATAGTTTTTACACTGAAAAAAATTATAATTCTTTATCCTTTGTCCCTCTAATTCTATAGCTCTCGTTTTAATTTGAATAATGAATATTCTATAATAAATTTTTTATTCTATTTTTAAAATATTTCTCTGAATTTTTTTTATTGAAGTACAATACTCTTATTTTAGTTTTTTTTTTCTAAAATTCGTACAAAAATCAGTAAGAAAATTAATCTAACATGAATGGAGTATTATGTATAGTATTAAATGTGTTTTATTTTATTGAACTAATGTTTAGCTGGTACGTTATTCGTGGTTTAAATCAAAAAATATATAATCGAGCATTTTTATAAATTTTCTTATAGATTTTTTTTTGAAAGTTTGTAGATATTTTAAAAGGCATGTAATCAATCAATTAATCATAAATTTAAAAGGAGTTTGACTTAATTGATTGAAGAATCAACCGAAGAAAATTTATGAGATTAATGAAGCACAAATCTAAGTTATATTTTCCATGTAACAGTCAAATCTTCCCATACTGCGAGTGTCAACGAACGTTGACTCATAATATGATTATGAGTTGTGTTTTCTTAAATAATTTCATTACAAAACTTACCGTGAAGAAACTATATGCATACCACAATGGTGTTAACTAGAGTCTATGAATGAGTGGACAAGACTTGAAGACGCCGTTGCAGGCCAGGGGCCGGAACAGGTTAGCTTCGGGGTCGGAGCCAGAAAATTGAATTTTTAATTACTCACTTCGTTCCATAGAGCTACATTTAACTTTACACACAAATTAAGAAAAATCAATAAATATAATCAAATTTAGTTAATATGTCAATTTTGCCTTTGAAATCACATTTTTCAAAATCAGCTAAGTCTTAATTACTCTTATTAGTTAGGGGTAAAATTAACAATAAAGTAAAAGAGGAAATGTAGCTATCTTCCCAAAAAAAAAATATGTAACGAATGAGTATTACGAGTATTATTTTTTTGTAATTTTTTATATATATCTCTTAAAAAAATTTTAATAATGCATTCTCAATTATTCTAAATTAAATAAAATAAAATAAAGGTTGTTTAGAACTAAATAATTGGTGAGGTATATTGCATATTTTCAAGTATATTACATATTTTAAAGTATATAATTTAAAAAAAAAAGTTAATTTACTTTTAGTGTTAAAATACTATTAATAATATTGCAAATAAAATTCATATTGGCGGAGATTTATCTCCAATAAAGAATCATATTTTTAATTTACTTACACAAATTCTTCATCATTCTTGTTGTTGTTTCCATAAATTTGAAAATATACTATAAAATGAATTTGTTTTTATGTTTCCCACGTAATACGCCTCGGTGTTTCCATCCACTTTTGGAAGGTAAATTGAAAAGTTAGGTAAGATTGAGACTAATTGAAAAATACTCCCTCCACTTTTAAATAAGTGTCATTTTAACAATTTTCAACATATTAAGATATATAATTGTGGACAATTTTACCCTTCATTAATGATAATTAATTTTAATATTAAATTTATGTTTAGTAATGAATGTGGTCAATATTGTAGATGATATTCATGTATACAATAATTAAGGTTTATGCATGATTTATGTTATAGTACTATATTCAAAAGGAAAAAAACTTAAATCAAGGTAAAGAAAATGGAGGGAGTACAATGTACAAGGGTAAAATTGTCAAACTTGAAGAAAAAAGTGTAGAATGACACTTATTTAAAAAATATTGAAAAAGACAAAGTGACATTTAATAAAAAATGGAGGGAGTATGGAGTAACTTTTTTTTTGGACATTTTTTATTTATTGATTGGGTGGAGTATATGTTTATGTAACTTACAAAATTTGATATGTTGAGGGATAAACTTTGAAACAAGTTTAGATTTGATATTATATATTTCTGGAATTTTTAATTGTAATATAAATCTAAATAAAATAAATTTACTTATTTGAATATCTTCGTCGTTATGAATATATATAATTCATAAATATATTATTTACATGAATAAATTTTATAAAGTTATGAATAAAGCAAAGAGAGTAATTGAAATAAGAGTAAAAGTAATGACATTTTGTGTAAATATGTGAATTTTGTGAGTGTGGTTTATGGAGAAGTTTCCTTTTTAAGATGTGCAAAATGCAAACAATTGTGAAACGGACAAATAAAACAATTGTGGGACGGATGAAGTATTAAAACACACCGGAGGGGCACAAGCCGTGCACTCTCAAGCAGAATTACAAGTTTTCAGGGGTAAAAGTAAAAAGCTCAAAAGTAAAAAGCTGTGAAATGACAACTTTTAAAAAAATGATTCTGAAAGCAGTTTGTAGAATTTACAAACAACCCTTTAGAATACTTCACAATCCCAACTTCCCAAACTACCAAATAACGTCATGTAGCCATTCCACACTACTAACCAATTCTTTAATATTACAAAGTTTTAGGGGATATTTGTTTTGGGATTATGTAGGATGTGAGAAATTTTGGATGGGAAAATCCTGATAAATAGTAATTGTGTGTGTTTGTTTTGGGATTTTGAGTAGGATTGGATGTAACTTTATGTTAAATCAAATTGTGTAAGAGTAGTTTGATATAAATTTAGGTGTGGATATAGTTGAATGGGAAAATTCGAATGAAAAAATCCAAAGTAGAACAAGGACGTGGGACGTTACGTTCCACGTCCGGACGGGTGAGTCCCAAAACAAACATGCCCTTAGGAATACACATAAGATTCCCACTCAAAAGATGGAACAAAAAAAACTCAATCTAGATCTAACTATCTAAGCCACCCTCAAGAAGCAAATATGATTCTTTCAAAAATTCTATCAAACTCAAGTTGTATCTTATTAAATACTCCCTCCGTCCATAAAAAATGTGCTCATTTCTCTTTTTGAGTTCACAAAAAATGTGTTTATTCTATTTAAATAGTTAACTTTTGAATATTTTTTCTACTTTACTAACAAGATTGAGTATCTACCAAATATATTTTTTACTCATTTAAAAGCATATATAAAAAAAGGGAAAATATTAATTTTGGTCACCCAGTTTTACCTCTTTTTCATATTTGGTCACCTACATTTACTCACTATCAAAATTGGTCACCCACTTATTATATTCTATCAAAATTGATCATTCTGTTAGTCAATCTGTCATTAACTGTTGAAGTATAAGCAAAGCATGAGCATGCACTCTACACAAGCATGCAAACCCTAAACCCTAGATTATGCTTAACACACACACTTGCAACACATGCTTCTCACATGTAGGTAGTTACTCTAACTAATAGTTGTTAGATGATGGAAGACTCTAGAATGTGAAGTCTACATCTATATATATTGTACATACTCCATATTGAATATTTGAGTTGAATATACACAAATATAACATGGTATCATAAGGCCTACTCCTTGATTTTGTTTCTGATTTTGCAACTACACTCGTTCTTCACATTCGTTTCTCATCTTCTTATCTTCTTCGTTTCTTCAAACTTCCATCATCCATAACTGTTTTGTTCATCAAATAACTGCTGCTTTTTCTCAGTTTTTCGATCTTCTGCACACAGATTCCTCACATCTTCAAATCTTCATCTTAATCTTCTTCACATCTTCAAATCCTCATCCTTGTAACTGCTCTGTTCATAGCATAACTGCTATGATCATCTCACTTCAGCTTCGATCCGTTTGTTTCTGCTTCCGCTTCCATCTGACTTTATGGCTACTCAATCAAATTCAGCTCCTTCTCTTCCTCGATTCACTACTTTGTCTATTAGATTGGACAATGACAATTATCCATTCTGGAGAAATCAGGTTCTAGCATCCGTTCGAGCACATTGCTTTGAGGATGTGCTTATTTGTAAGGCAGTTCCTCCTAACTCAGCTGAGTCCACATCTGAGTCTATATCTTGGCAGAGGAAAGACCAATTTCTTCTGAGCTGGTTGTTAAGCTCAGTATCTGACACAATGCTTGGTCATGTCAGTAGGTGTGAGCACTCTTATCAGCTATGGCTGGTATTTGAGTCATTGTTTCAGTCACAATCTGGTGCAAAAGCTATGATACTACGATTGCATCTTCAGACATTGCAGAAAGGAGATCTAAGCATTGATGCTTACATTCTGAAGATGAGATCCATTGCAGATGGATTGCATCATGCTGGACAGGTGGTAAGTGATACAGAATTGGTGTTGTATATTCTTGGAGGATTGGGTGCTGCTTATGATGATGTGGTGGTGAATCTGACAACAAGAGGCACAATACCTTCCATAGCAGAGGTGCAGTCTATTCTGCAGGCTTATGAAGTGAGATTGATCTCTCACACCTCACACTCAGTTCAGCTATCTGGAGGTAACATATCTACTCCATCTGCACATCTTGTATCTAGAGATAGTGGTGCCAATCCTAGACAGTCACACAAAGGCAAGGTGTTTCCAAAACCTAGAATTGTATGTCAGTTGTGTGGCAGAAAATATCATGTGGCAGCTAAGTGCTATAAGAGGTTTGATCAATCATTCACTGGCCTTGAAACTACTCAGCACAGATCACAAAACTCCAACATTCGACCTCCTCCTTTTCAGGCTCATCTTACTTATACAAATCCAAACCAATCACATGCCTACTATCCATCTGTTTCCACTCCAAATCAATCTCCTGCTTACTATCCTTCTGTGTCTCACTATCAACCTTCTACTCCATCTCCTATTGCCCTTACCAATCACATGGATTTTGGTGCCTCATCTACCAACACTTATCAACCTCAGAATTCTACATGGTGTGTTGATAGTGGTGCAACTCACCATGTGACATCTCAACTAGCTAATCTGCAAGTTAACTCTCCTTACCAAGGTATGAATGCTCTTGTTGTTGGTAATGGTGAATCCACCCCTATTGTTAGCACTGGATCTCTTTCTATACCTGTTCCTGGTGCTCCAGATTTGATCATGAATAATGTATTGCATGTTCCTGCCATTACTAAGAATCTTATGAGCATCTCACAGTTTCTTAAGGATAATGATGCAGTAATTGTTTTCCATGTTGACTGTTGCATTGTTAAGGATCTCAAGTCCAACAAGATACTCTTGAGAGGGGTGCTTAAAGATGGTCTATACACTCTGGACTTTGGAGGCTTGGATATTCATAAAGCTTCAAGATCACACTGGAATAAAGGAAACTTCTCTGCTGCTGCTGTCAATAAAACTAGGAATGTTGATGTTGTTAGTAAAAATAAGTCCATATGGAGATTATGGCATTGTAGATTGGGTCATCCTGGTGATTCAGCTCTCTCTACTGTCTTGAGGAGCTTGAATATCACTTGTAAGGAATCCCACATTGGTTTTTGTGATGAATGTAAGCTTGGCAAGTCACATATGAAACATTTTGCTTCTGTGCATCATCACACTTCTCATGCTTTTGATTTAATACATATGGATGTCTGGGGTCCTGCTTCTAGTGTTTCTATTGAGGGATACAGATATTATCTATCTTTAGTGGATGATTACACAAGATATGTTTGGGTGTTTCCACTTATGGCTAAGTCTGAGGTGGTGAATGTATTCTCACAGTTCATACACACAGTAGAGAGGTCTTTTGGGGTGTCTATCAAGGCTATTCAACATGACATGGGGACTGAATTTCTACCAGTAGCTAAGCTAGTAAAGCCTATTGGCATTCAAGTTAGGCTCTCTTGTGCTTACACACATCCTCAGAATGGATTGGTTGAGAGAAAACACCAACACATTACAGAATTTGGGCTAGCAATGCTTGCTAGATCCAGGCTTTCCATGGCATTTTGGTGGCATGCCTTCTCTACTGCAGCACACTTGATAAACATGCTTCCTTCTCCAGTGATACAACAAAACTCCCCTTTTGAGCTCCTTCACAAGAGATCTCCAGATTATCACTCCCTCAGAGTTTTTGGATGTGCATGTTTCCCTTTCCTCAGGCCATATAACTCATCCAAACTCCAATTCAGAAGCTCAAAGTGCATTTTTTTGGGATATAGCCAATCTCATAAAGGATACAAATGTCTACATGAGTCTGGAAAGATCTTCATTTCAGCATCAGTTCAGTTTAATGAAGATGAATTTCCACAGTTCTCTCAGCTCCCTCAAACACATCCATGTACTAAACCTCCTTTCAAGTTCTCAGCACAGATACCAACTAACCTTGATCATCCCTCACATCCACCATCTCCATCTCCATCTTTCCCATTCACATCATGAATCTGCTTCCCATATCTCCACACCCTCATATAACACCTCTCCACCATCTCTCAATGTCCAACCTAGCTCATCATCTACTCATCATGACTTGCCTTCAGCCCAGCTTTTCATTCGCGTACAAAACACATTGAGATAGATGTTCACTTCTTGAGGGAGAAGGTACAAAATGGCTTTCTTGATGTACGCTTTATAGCTTCTGAAGAGCAGCCCGCAGACCTCTTAACCAAGCCTATTGCACCAACTCGTTTCCTGCACTTACTTGATTGGTTTGAGCTTACATCGCGTGGTGGTCCAACTTCTTTGGGGGCATGTTGAAGTATAAGCAAAGCATGAGCATGCACTCTACACAAGCATGCAAACCCTAAACCCTAGATTATGCTTAACACACACACTTGCAACACATGCTTCTCACATGTAGGTAGTTACTCTAACTAATAGTTGTTAGATGATGGAAGACTCTAGAATGTGAAGTCTACATCTATATATATTGTACATACTCCATATTGAACATTTGAGTTGAATATACACAAATATAACATTAACTAATGGATAAAGAGTTTTGAGCTCAAAATTTTCAAAATGTTAAAAACTTCTGATGCATCTTCTAGAACTAATGAAACAAACGCAGTAGCAAAAAAAATGAAACATGTGGAACAGAGCGTAAAAAAATACTCATTAAAGAATCTTAGTCAATCACAAAAATTATACATTATTTCTTATTTCAATTTAAGTTTTAAGTTTTAAGTTTTTTTATGACAAAATTATTTTATTATATTTATCTTATAGATCATCAGAAGGAATTCTCATTATATTTATTCGTAATCGTAATAGGTCAAAAGGAATTCTCATGCATCTTTTAGAAGAAATTTTCATTATATTTATCCTTGATCAGAAAGAATTTTCATGCATCTTCTGGAACGTGATTCAATCAACTTGCTGGGTAGTCAAAAAAATTCAGTAAATTTTTAATAATTATTTAACTCAATTATGAATTCATTTGTTGTTGGTTTACTTTCTAGAACGTGATTCAATCAACTTGCGTCAAAAAATTTCAGTAAGTTTTTAATAATTATTTAACTCAATTATGTATTCATTTGTTGTTGATTTACTTTTTATTTTACAGGAAATGTGAATGTGGGTGATCAAATATGAAAAAAAGGTAAAACTGGATGACCAAAATTGATATTTTCCCATAAAAAAAAGTGAACACACTTTTTTTCCCATAAAAAAAAGTGAGCACACTTTTAGTGGACAGAGGAAGTATCATTTTCATATCTTCCACACGCATTGCCATATCAAGGATAGTACCTTTCTACTTGACTTATCTCTATCAACTTCCCCGAATTCCTTGAAATGCTCTATTGGAGAAACCGCATAGACTCGAACACACTGCAGACCATAATTGTTGTTTCTTAACGTAAAACAATACTGAATAGAATTTACATATTTTGTCCAAATTTTAGACGTCACTTTGATATTTTCAATGACTTTGACATTTAAATGAAAAAGTTAGCTAAAATCGTAATTGAAAAACTTAACTTTTTTTTAACCTTTTTAATAGTTTGAAAAGTTGTCCTTACATTTGTACGCTACACCAACCGACCAGTGTCTAGTAATTATGTATACGTTTTGGAATCGAAATCAGCCAAGCCGAAACTGAAGGCCAGGAGCTGGATAATTAAATGTACCTTATTCACTTGTACATTTACCCATTTAAAGTTTTTGTTTCTGACTAAGGGTAATACAAGATAGTACTGCTGGAACTCAAAAAATAAAATAAAAAATATTTGATAACAAGCTTCTGCAATTGGGTAAGCACACATGAACGAACAACCAATGGGACAAGAAGACTGTTATCACTTATCAATGTGATAGCCCTTTATTAACTGGTAAGAGCAGCATTGAGAGCACTGTGAACCTCTACGCCAATTTGAGCCTCAGCTTTCTCCAAATCACTCGATGCTGAGCTTTGCTTTTGCTGGAATTCCGCAAGGCCTTTCTGAACCAAACTCGGGTCTATACGGTCCAACGGTGTGGCCTCAATAGCAATTATATCAGCAATGGAGTTTGCATGGACAAAAGCAAACCCACCACTTAGAAAATACTTGGTCACATCGTTGCCTTCATGAACCGATAAAACACCGGGTTTTAACTCGGCAATTGTAGCTACATGCCCCGGCAAAACACCCATCTGGCCCGTAGTTGCTGGGACTATGACCATATCCACCTGACATAGATGATATTAAAAGGTAAAAAAGAACAGTTAATTACTCGATGTAAACCAAGACGTCCTCGAACTATTCCAGACTCGTCTTGAAAAATATTCGTCTGAGCACGTTTAATATATTTTGTCTACATAAACAAACAACCTCAAACTCAATAATATTCAATTTGTCAGCTCATGAACAAGCTCATTAGTGAGCTCACGAGCTACTCATATAAATCATATTAATAATTCGACTTTAATTTATATTTTTCACACTTATAATAAATATACAAATATGTAATTAAACTTATTTAATTAAATGAAACTATAGGATTTAATATATATATATGTGTGTGTGTGTGTGTGTGTTTGATTTTTAGAAATATACTCCCTCCGTCCCGGTATAAGTTTCCCCTTTCTTTTGGGTGTTTAGATTAAGAAATATGATAAAATAATAGATATAATAGAAGTGATGTGATGATGAGAGAGAAAATAATAGATTAGTAAGAGATGAAGTATGATAAAATAATAGATAAAGTAGAAATGATTTGATTGGGAGAGAGAAAATAATTTGCCAAAAATGGAATGAGAAACTTATAGTGGGACATCCAAAAAAGGAAAGTGGGAAACTTATAGTGGGACGGAGGGAGTATATTTTTTTGTAATTAAGTGATAAATAAACTAATTTAAGAAAAATATTTTTCACACTTATAATAATGAACAAACCAAACTCAAACACTCTAAAGTTTGGCTCAACTCGGTACGATTACATCCCTTCATTTAAAAAGTTGAGAGAACCAAGCACAGAAGTCATCATGCAATTACAGCCAGAGTGAACTGAATTTTAAGAACTCATTTGTTATTTAAGACAAGTATTTGATCTCAAATCAATGAAGCTGAGTGCCAATTTAGGTTAACTACCTAATTTACATTATTGAGGATTAGGTAGTTGTAACACCTTACAGGTATTATAGAGCCTATTTACATCTGAAATTTAAGCCACTTGAACAAGGTAAATGCTCATCAGAAACTTCTCTGTTGTCAGTATTGTATCAACAAAAAAGCTTCTATTTCAAAGGCAAATAATATTTGATTGGGCAAACAGATTACAATTAGTTTACAGATCTTCCAAGTTCCAAAAGCAGTAATACACTAAAAAGGTGATTTTCACTCACAGTACCAGTGTAACATAGTAAGTTACGCCATAAGAATCTCACTTGTAAAACGATCAAAGAACCTAGTAGGTTAGTAAACTCTAAGACCATTTTTTTTCAATAATGCTTAGCTAGTGTGGTTGATGAGAGATAAGTCGACAAGTCAATTCAACTGGTGTTGATTTTTCAGTGCACAAGTCAGACCTTAAGGTTGTGCACCTTGCGAGGCTTAAGCTTAGATCCAGAGTCACTGTGATCAAAGATGTACACCTATGTCTCTGTGTTCAGAAGATAACTCAACTAGTAGTGCAATTGAAGAATTCGGATTTCGTAGAACAACATACAAACTTCTTAGCTCTAACCTAGGGTTTATTATTATTACTACTTTGTTTGAATAAATCAGAACTTCTAGACGGAAACAACTGTTCAAGGAGTTGCATTCAGATACAAAACTAATATTCAAACACTATTTAGGGGCAACCGCAACACTAACACCCCTTCATACTAAGAAACTGAAAGAAACCTCAATAAAGGAAGAGAGGGCGGAAGACGAGGAAGAAAGCGATGTAGAACTGTAGAAGCTACCAAACTGATGCAGACTAAACAAGAACAATAGAGATCCACCAAAGAGCACCCTTCTCCTCCCTATTTTTTGAAGGGACAAAAGCCATATCTACACAGCTCTTTTCAAAGAATGAATAGACACTTCGCCAGCATACTCATTTAACTTAAATTATAACAAGATAATAATTCAACTAAATAACTAACATAATCAAACCAAACAATTGTAAGGATGTCCGTAACATTCATGTCTTGATTACAACATAAATGAATCCCTCACAGTAACTAATAATCCCTAGCATTGTAATCCAGAATAGGGCAAAACTCAATGGCATAATTCCGGATTACAATGAAAATCGACAAACCGGCTGAGAAACTGATCCATAACAATCTTTATCAAAAATCAATTCTAGTTACGCAACAACCACTTCAAAACAATGGTCGACAATCTTTCCAGAAACATCAAGAAATTTAAAATAACATACGATATATCTCTAGATATCATAATTCATAAATAAGCATATATGAGTGATGTGTATAGGTACCTCTTTGCCGGATAAAACGGAATCGTAAGGAAGAACTAGATTGACGGTGAGCTTCGAAGGAATGGTGGCCGGAGTCGGTGGACGATGAGTCATGAACGCCGATGGGGTTTTTGGTGGATCCATATTCGGCATAACTTTTTTCCAAGAGTCAATGAACTTGGAGTCTCCGGCGGTCTCGGCCGGTAGATCAGTGGAAAATTGGCGGGACCACCTCGTCGAGGCGGCAGAGGCTCGGCGGAGGAGGATTCGTGGACCCTGTCGCAACATTTTGAGGAAGCTGAGTGCGTTTCGAAAGAGAGAGAGTGAGTTTTGGGGGAAATGAAAGAGAGAAGGGAGAAACGACGCAAATGTTTGCAATTTAAGTTGGATGTATAGGGCGCGGTTATACACACACCAACCTATTGAGAACACCCACCGGACGAGTACACACACCGTCTGATTAGAACACCCACGTGAAAAGTTTAAAAATACCCCTCCCTTTCTAAAACCAAATTAATCCTTCTCCCTCATTTCATAAGACACCCACCCCACCTTCTCTTTCAAGCGCGGCCGCCGCCCACACCCACCTTCTCTCCTGTCGCCACCGCTGCTTTTAAGAAGGACGCGACCGTTCGCACCCCTCCTTCCTCGTGCCCTCTTCACCACCATCCCCCTCTCGTCGCCGCTGCTTTGAAGAAGGCCGCGGCCGTTCGCACCCCTCCTCCCCCGGGCCCTCTCCGCCACCATCCCCCTTCCGTCGCCGCAGCGCCACCGCTGCTTTGAAGAAGGCCGCGGCCGCCCTCCCCCAGCGTCGCGTCTCGCCTCCCCGATTTCGGTAAGTTTAGTGTTTTAGGTTTTAGATTTTACAGATAAAAACAAATTTTTTTAGAAATTTTACAGATTCAAATGTACATTATTTTACAGATTCAAGTGTATTAGGGTTTTTATGGGTAAAAACTGATAATGTTAATGAATTTGTGTTTGTTCATTGATTTTTTTCGGACAACTGGATGTTGTTCATGAATTATTTTCGGACAATATGTGTTTGTTCATGATAAATTTCGAACAATTTGATTTTGTTCGGGTAAAATTTTCGAACACCTTTTTTTTCGACAATGTTGATTTGTTTGAAAAAAAAAAAAAATTCCGAACAACTCTTTTTTTCGGACAATGTTGATTTGTCCAGAAAAAAATCATGAACAACTATTTTTTTTCAGACAATATTGATTTGTTGGAAAAAAAAGAGATTTGTATTTTTTTTTTTTACAGAAAGGGTATTTTTTTAAAAAATTTACAAAAATTTATCTGTGAATGTACCCAATACGTTAGTTTATTTTAAAAAAAACTAATATATATAAAATAAATAAAATAAAAATTGGTGGGGGGCCACTGGGCCCAGTGTGGCTCCGTCATTGAGTTAAATAGTAATTAGCTTAACCGAGGGAGAGTTGATTGCTTAGATCGATAACATTAGACATTAATTAAATAGAGGTCGTCTAGGAGATTAGTGAGAGGGCGAGTCGTAAACATTAGTAATCGTGTTGAAAGTGTTTACGAGTCATTATCCTAGGAGCTTATGGTACTAATTAGATTCCATAATTGCTAATAAGTGCATGTGTTCTCCTAAGTCTCACGAGGGATTTGTTTACACAAATATGTGATAACCTTTAGCATAATTCAAGACATTAGGTCTAATTGTGATTAGTTCGTTAATTCATTAGTGATCTCACATAAGGAAGACATCTGAAACAATTTTTCCACTTGCACTTTCATCGTGAGAGTTAGTATTTTTCTTATTGGTATTTGCTTAATCCTCTTGTTTAGCTTCTATAACACCATTTCGATTTATAGTTTTGAGGCTCCACATTCATTTAACTATGTCCTTGGACGATAACTACTAGGTCGTATACTTATCACACTACAATCGAACTCACTCGCTTGTGGGGATCGTATCGTTGTTTGAAAAAGTGAAAAAATACGAACCAAGTCAAGTATAACTTTTAGGCTCCAAAAAAAATTGACATGTAGTAGTACACTTTTGATTTTGGAGTGGTGACATTTTAACAATATATTGATCATGTAGAAAACAACTTGTGACTCGCAAATTTTTTGAGGGACCCGAAATTAGGTCTATGACCCACAATTTTTTAAAAATTATTTTAATTAGATATATTTTAATAAGTGTTTCTCTTCTTAACTTAATAGATGACATGCCTCAATATATTCTGAACTTGTGATATCGACGTAAACTAGTCCAGCAACATTGAATATTATCCTATTATACATAAAATTGTGTGATAATTATTTAAAGTTTATATATTATGAACTTGTGATATATACGTAAACTAGTTCAGTAGCATTGAATGTTATCCTATTATACATAAAACTGTGTGATACTCCCTCCCTACAACTGTTTGCACACTTACCTTATTTGTCCGTTCCACAATTGTTTGCACACCCATAAAAGGAAACTTATTCATAAACCCCACCCTCACAATATTCACATATTTACACAAAATGTCATTACTTTTACTCTCTTTCCAATCACCTTTTTACTTTATTCATATAACTTTACAAAATTACCCCTCAACACTCCACTTACACTTTTTTCTTAAAAATTGTGCCCACTTTGTGGTGCAAACACTTCCGGGACGGAGGGAGTAATTATTTAAAGTTATATTCTGAACTCGTGATATCTTTATTATATATCAATGATTTCAAAATCGGACCGGACCGGCCGGTTGGACCGTGAACCGGTCACGGCACTGGTCCGGAAGACGCCTAAAACCCGTTTTTCAGGTTGGACCGGTCAAAACCGGTTGAACAGGTCAAACCGGTTGAACCGGTCAAACCGGTTCCCTCTTCAAAAATAAAAAAAAACTAATTCTTAAATCTAAAATTTTAATTGTCTAATTTATGTACGTCTCGCACGCCAACTCTTCAAAATACCTTTTCTCTGAGTTTTCTTCCCCAAATTCCTTCTTCAAGAACCCTAGCCGCTCATCAACCACCCGAAAGCAGCCCCATTCTCGATGGAAAGAAAAATATACTAGTGAAAATTGTATGAAAGGGGGTAGAAAAACAGGGGTGAGACCATGTATATAAATCTTGGTATTTTCAGAATTCTAATTAACTTATGTTAAGAATCAAAGAAACAAAACATCAATATTTATATATACATCTAGGGCAAGGAAAGTAGTATGGGCCAAAATAAATAAATGACCAAAAAATAATTGAGTACAATTCTAATAACTAAATACTCCGTATTTAATACATAGTTAATCTGTTAAACATAGATAATATTAAAAAAAAAACAAATTAATTGCATATATTTTTTTAATGACACATAGATAATATTGAAAAAAAAAAAACAAATTAATTGCATATATTTTTTTAATGACACATAGATAATATTGAAAAAAAATACAAATTAAGTGTATATATATTTTTAATGACACATAGATAATATTGAAAAAAAACACATAAGAATTGTTTTTCCGGTTGGACCGCCGGTCTAACCGATCCAACCGGTTGGACCGTGAACCGCTGACCTGTCCGATTTGATCACCGGTTCAATTATGAAAACACTGTTATATATATTTGCAAAACACATGTTACCATCTTTTTAGTCTATTCAATTCTCTCTCCTCCAAATCTCTCAATTTTAAAATTTCTCAACCCTCGTTCATTTACAATTTTATCTTTTAATCTCCAACTTTCATTTTAATTTATCATCTCCACCCTTCATTCTTATTCTTACCCCTATATAAATCTCCCCCCCCCCCGAATGTAATTATTGTGAAGTGGAAATTTAAGGCACGAGCCCCTGAAATCAAGCATTCGTAGCCATACGTTTGTATAAATGTGCCGACAATCTTGGAGTTGGAACTGTCTCTAATGGAGTCGTCATACTCGTCACCAAGCCCGGGCTTGGATCCATGTTGATCTCTTCGGGCCTTGTCCCGTTCGGAACATCCCAACTGAATTGGTGCAGAAGGTGTGCGATCATAGACGTAACCAAGTTGCGCCCCCGGACACACTCTTCTTCCAGCACCAAACGGAAGGAGCCGAAAATCGGCTCCTTTCATATCAACGTCGTCCTCGAGGAACTAATGGAATTGTTGTAGTTTGGATAAAGAAAAGAAAACAGATAAGAAAGTGACAATACAATAATGAATTCCATTGTTTAATGCTTGTTTGATTCAATGAAGATAAAGCTTCATGTTTGTATTCTATTTATAGAATACAAGACTACAATAGATGCATGACACTTGACAATGATCTACCCACTCTCATATGTAGACAAAATGTAACAAACTTGTACAAAGGACAATGAGGACCACCCTTTCGGTTACAACATATCAGATGGGATATTCTTTGGCATATTGGATATTCCTTGGTATCTTGACTTGGGTGTCCTCATGCTGATTTGGATGTTGAATCTGATGTGGATGCCACATGGATGGTTTGTTGACTTCCTCTATTATGCCCCCGCAATTTGATGGTAGTTGAGGGAGAACCTGAAGTTTATTCCTCAAACGACAGAAAAATTGATTTGAGAGAGGCTTCGTAAATACGTCGGCAATTTGCTCAATGCTGGGTACGTGTTGAACACGAATAAGCTTTTTCTCAACCTTTTCTCGAACAAAATGAAGGTCGACCTCAAGGTGCTTTGTTCGAGAATGAAAAACAGGGTTAGCTGAAAGGGATATGGCACTTTGATTATCAATACAAATGACTGGTGGCGTTTGGCAAGGATGAAGAAGTTCCTTAAGGAGAGATTGAATCCAAACAATCTCACAAGTGACAGCGGCTAGACTACGATATTCTGCTTCCGTGCTTGATCTCAAGACAATCGGTTGTTTCTTGGCGCTCCAAGAGATAATATTACCACCATAAAAAACACAATGACCTGAAGTGGATCGACGATCATCTAAGCCCGTAGCCCAATCAGCATCGGCAAAAGCCATTAAATTGAGGGAACTAGATTTTTTGTAGGTGAGACCAAAAGTGATAGTTCCAGCAAGATAACGTAAGATCCTTTTCACGGCTTTCCAGTGAGAATCAAGCGGGTTCTGCATAAATTGGCTCACTTTATTGACGGCAAAGGAAATATCAGGGCGAGACACAGTGGCATATTGTAATCCTCCAACAATGCTTCGATAAATATGAGGATTTGAGATTGGGCTGCCATCGAACTTAGATAAATGATTTCCAGAGACCATGGGTGTATTGAGGCCTTTAGCGTCGACCATTTCAGCACGTTGGAGAAGTTCTTTGATATATTTCTGCTGATTGAGAACTAGTCCGTGAGAAGTGCGGGAAATCTCAACTCCGAGAAAGTAATTTAGTTCTCCAAGATATTTCAGCGAGAAGAATGTATGGAGAGAATCAATGACAACTTTGATTTGAGTGGAATTAGAACCTGTGACCACAATATCATCAACATATGCCATGATCAGGATCAAAGAACCCTCTTGGTGCCTGAAATACAGCGAGTTATCTGCGTGAGACGCTCGAAATCCAAGAGTATGTAATGCCGATGCAAACTTAGACGTCCAAGCTCTAGAGGCCTGTCGCAGCCCATATAAGGATTTCTTCAGTTTGCAAACGAGCCCTTTATGCTGACCAAACTCGAAACCCGGAGGTTGCACCATATAAAGATCTTTGTCAAGCTCACCATTTAAGAAGGCATTGTCAACGTCGAGTTGATGTAAGGGCCATGAATAGTGTAATGCCAAGGATAAGATGATCCTAATGGTGACAGGTTTCACCACAGGCGAAAAGGTATCCGTGAAGTCCAAGCCTGGAACTTGTGTGTACCCTTTAGCAACTAATCGTGCCTTGTGCCTTGATATACTTCCATCGGGATTTCTCTTCAACTTGAACACCCATTTACATCCAATTAGAGATTGATTGTCCGGCAAAGCACAAAGTTCCCAAGTGCCATTCTTAATAAGAGCAGAATACTCTTTCTCCATTGCGCACTTCCAACTTTTGTTCTGCATAGCTTCTTTGTAAGAGACAGGTTCACGATCATCTGTAGCTGTCATTGTAAACACTTTAGGTTTGAAAATACCCGCCTTAGATCGTGTTGTCATAGGGTGAGAATGACGTGTCGTGGGTGGAGTACCTGAAACTTCAAGAGATGCATCAGAATAATCATGCAAATTAGTGCTATCCTCAGGTAGTGGAAGGTCTACGTGTAATTGCCCCGGTGAAGAAGGTGGTGATTGACTGAAGGAATGGGGAGAAGGAGTAGGAGGAAGAGAATTGGCAGGAGGAACATGATCATGAGGAGGAGTAGGGGGAAGAGAATTGGCCGGTGGGACATGATTATGAATGTGATCGATCGGTATAAGAGGTGTATGGGAAGAAGGTGAAAGATGTGGTGATGGAGAAGGGGTTTGGGTCTCATGAAAAGGGAACACAGATTCATCAAAAACAATATGTCGAGTGATGATGACCTTGTTATTTGGAAGGAGAACCTTGTACCCTTTGTAGTGAGGGTTGTATCCTAAGAAAACACATTTATCTGATCTGAATTGGAGCTTATGTGTATTGTACGGTCTGAGGTGGGGAAAACATAAACAACCGAATACTCGAAGATATGAATAATCTGGTGGTTTCCCGGTAAGCACTTGTAGCGGAATTTGGTAATTGAGCTGTTTTGAAGGGAGTCTATTTATTAAATGAGTGGCAGAGACAAAAGCATCATCCCAAAATCTCATGGGAACTTTAGAATGAGCTAAAAGAGCAAGACCTTTTTCAACAATATCCCGATGTTTTCTTTCAGCAAGGCCATTTTGTTGTGGGGTATATGGACAAGAAATTTGATGAAAAATACCAAATTCAGTGAATAGAGGAATTAGAGATTTAAACTCAGTCCCTCCATCACTTTGAAATCGCTTGATTTTGGCATTGTGTTGGTTTTCAACCAGATTTTTAAAGTGAATAAAGGCAGCCTTGACATCACTTTTGAGTTTTAAGAGATATAACCAAGTGAACCTAGAAGCTGCATCAATGAAGCTGATATAATATTGGTATCCATTTGTGGAGGAGATGGGGGCTGGACCCCAAAGATCGGAGTGTATTAACTCAAAGGTAGTAGAAGTAACAGAAGTTGATTCATTAAAAGGGAGTCGATGACTCTTAGCTTGCATACAAGAGGAACATATAGAACTACCAACATCGTTGAGATAAGAAATATGGCTAACATCTAAAGCCTTCTTGGTAATCTTAAAGGAGGCATGACCCAGTCTAGCATGCCAAGTGCTTATGGGGAGTTTTCTTGAAACTTCAGTGGAATGAACAGCTGGAGACTTTGAAATGACATTGAGATGGTTGGTATGGGGGGAATCAGGATGATGAGTGGCAAGCTTGAACTTGTAGAGCCCTTGCTCAAGAGCTCCTTGCAGTAGGATCTTTTGTGTTGCTTGATCCTTCACAAGGCAAAAATCAGGATGAAATTCAAAAAACACATTGTTATCCTTAGCAAATTGTGAAACGCTAAGAAGGTTCTTTTTAATATTAGGAACATGGAGTAGGTCAGTGAGTAAGAAATGATGAGTATTAGAAATGGAATTAGGGTCAGAGGCAATTAAAGTAGAATATCCACTATGAGAAATAGACAAACCTGCACCATTACCCATTTGCACTCTTTCAGAACCTTGATACTCAGACCCAGTGTTGAGATTGTTCAGGTCAAAGGTCACATGATTTGTTGCGCCAGAATCCGGATACCATGAGCAATCTCCAGGTCCATCATTTTGAGAGTAGCTTGCCACATTTGCAGATGGTTGATAACCACCATTTCCAGATGGAGTTGATAGTCGATTCTGTGGTATAGGGAGAGGAGTGTAGTTCAAATCAGCCCGAAAATAGCATGCTTCGGCCGTGTGGTTGTTTCGATGGCAGATTTGGCATCTTGGGCCACTGCCTCGCCCACCTCTTCCACGAGCAAAAACTCGTGATGAAAAACCTCCTCGTGTTGGACCTCGTCCTCCTCGATTTCCAGCTCCGTTGAATGGTTTTCCACGCCCAAAATTTCCATTGTTCCCTTGTGCGACGTAGTTCACGGACGGATTCGAGCCTCCAGTGCTGAATGAAGCTTTTGAAACCATGTTCTCCAACCTAGACTCAAAGCTTAACAATAGTGAGCTAACATCGCCCACAGAGACCGGATCCACTTTGGAACTCACATTGACCATCACTGGATTATATTCTGGTCCTAATCCACCCATGATATACAGAAGATGATCCTCCTCATTGATTCGATGCCCAATGGCATTCAAGGTGTCACAACATGATTTAATTTTGCTTAAGTAATCTCGCATGCTCATATTTTCTTTCTTCATGTTGTGTAGCTCCTGCTTATGTTGCATGACTTTAGCCAGTGATTGAGTGGCATAGCTGACTTCAAGAGCCTTCCAAATCTCATGAGAAGTGTTTAAACCCACAGTGAGCATCAATATATCCTCTGTGAGAGAGGAAAGGAGCCAAGACACTATTAGTTGATCTTGCTTCATCCAGGTTACGTACTCGGGATTGGTAGTACGTTTTTCTTTTTCTTCAAGCATCATAGTGGGACATTTCTTATCTCCGGTCAGAAAACCCTCAAGACCGTAACCTCGAGCTGCTGCTGTAACTTGCTGTTTCCATATTAAGTAGTTGTTTTCTGTTAACTTGACCGACACAAGCTGATGAAAAGGGAGTCCAACATTGGAAGAAAAGAAGGGAAAAGTTGGGGCTGTATTGGATGTATTTGGTGAATCCATCGGGAGTGATTTTGTGAAGGGAGTTGGGCTGTATAAGTGATAATGGCACAGGAGACACTAGGAAGGACCTAGTGCTCTGATACCATAATGGAATTGTTGTAGTTTGGATAAAGAAAAGAAAACAGATAAGAAAGTGACAATACAATAATGAATTCCATTGTTTAATGCTTGTTTGATTCAATGAAGATAAAGCTTCATGTTTGTATTCTATTTATAGAATACAAGACTACAATAGATGCATGACACTTGGCAATGATCTACCCACTCTCATATGTAGACAAAATGTAACAAACTTGTACAAAGGACAATGAGGACCACCCTTTCGGTTACAACATATCAGATGGGATATTCTTTGGCATATTGGATATTCCTTGGTATCTTGACTTGGGTGTCCTCATGCTGATTTGGATGTTGAATCTGATGTGGATGCCACATGGATGGTTTGTTGACTTCCTCTATTAGGAACCTCTCCGGACGAAATTCCAAGGGATTCTTCCACACATTTGGGTCACGTCCAATAGCCCAAACATTCACGAACACGATTGAGTTCTTTGGAATGTCGTAGCCGCCGATCTTGACGTCGGTACTAGCTCGGTGAGGGAGCATGAGAGGGGTTGGTGGGTGTAATCTGAGGGATTCTTTGGCTACAGCTTGTAGGTAGGGTAGGTTTGGGAAGTCGTGTTCGATGATGACACGATCCAGCTCCTGTTGAGCCTTTTGCTGGACCCTTGGATTCTTGATTATCTCTACCATCGCCCACTCAACAGATACAGCAGTAGTGTCCGCTCCTGCGTCCATCATGTTCTGTAATTATATATGAAAACATCATCAATTCAGTTACTATTTATAAATTCTCAATATTCATTTTATTCTTGTTATGAAATTTCACATTCATAGATTTCAAACATATTACAAGGTAAAATATTCAAATTTAGTTCCATATTCAAGTTAATTCGTCAAGGACATCATCAATCAATTTTAATTAATTGACTCTGTCATGTTTTAAAGATAATGAAAAACAAAATGAAATAGTGATCTAAATTGGTCAAAATTTGAGTACCAATGACTTCCCTAATTTAAATTTGGAAAACTAGTTCTCCATTTCGTTTTGCACGAATTAAAAACATTACTGTAACTTTCAATTCATCCGGGCTCTAAGAAAAATTAATGTCAAACAGTTTAAACAAATATGGATAGAACTGAAAGCAAAATAGAATACTCCATTCATAAAGAAAAGTGTGAAAGTTATTATGAAATTGAAGGTAGTATTAAATACTAGTCACTCACCCAAAGAAGGCCAGTGAAAGTTTCCTCAGTGAGATGATGGTGCTCTCGAAGTGTCAACAATGCATCCAAAAAGTGTTGTTTAGCTCCTGCTCCGCGCATGTGCTCCTCCATTATGTTTTGTGTGAGACGGTCTTTGCGAGCTATGCGTTGTTTGAAGGCCGCTTCGTCTACTGGGAAGAAGCGACGGAGCCAAGGGATATGCTCAGCCAGGGCAGTAGATGCTCCATTCCTTACCGCATTTGTAATAATGGACTTCAACTCTTTCCCCTGCAGCTTGTCTGAATTTTCAAGTCGTTTCCCAAAAGCTATTCTTGTGATATGGTTGAACGCCACTGCTCCTAGATATTTCTTTACTACCACACTCTTCCCTGCTTTATCTGAGTAAATTAACATGTTAATTGATAGGATAACGAGTTTGATTTCTTTATTCCACTTTGTGTGTTCCACTAGTATTCACACTACTGGATTTGTAACAGTGTAGGTCCCAATATTATAGAACGTTGATTCACTACAAAAAAAGGGCATGTATACTAACAGAATTACTGATAAATTTTCCGTCGAAAACAGTGCTTACTGGTGGATTTATTGACGGAAAAAAATTCGTCGAAGACGTCTTCGTCGGTAAGTTTTACCGACGGATTACATACGTACGCTCGTCATTTGTATTACCGACTGAATTTTTTTAATTAAAATTTAAATTAAATTGTATTACCGACGAAATATTATTTTTTATTTTTTCTATTTAAAATTTAAATTTTAAAAAAAAGGGTATGAACCCAAGCCCAACAAAACGGCCTTGGCCAGACCCGGCCCAAACCCTCGAGGTGGCCGGTGCTTAATTGGTCGAATTTTGGATCTTTTTGGGACTCGAACTCGGGTGTGTGGGCGCCTAATGAAAGGACCTACCACTTAGACAAATCCATTTTTCGTTTATAATTGTAATATTAATTGTTTATGTATTAATTTTTTACCCATTTTTTTAAAAGAAATTCACAAAATTAATTCATTTTCGTTATATCAATAACTAAAATTTTGATTTATAACTATTCTAAATTTAATTTTTTAAATTTCTATATTGTAAATCTATTTTTTTTTATTAAAATTCTAAAATATCCATATATATAATTTTTTACTCTTTTTTTTTTAACAAACCAATTTAATAATTGAACATTCTTTCACTTATATTAAACACCAAATTTGTAAAGTATAATTATTGTAAATTTAATTTTTTTAATTTCTATATTGTAAATATAATTTTTTTTTTGTTGCTCTGATTAAAATTCTAAAATATTCATATGTATATATTTTTACTTTTAAAATAAAAAAAATCATTTAATAATTAAACATTCTTTCACTTATATTAATCACAAAATATTTTACTTTTAATTATTGTAAAATTAATTTTTTAAATTTATAAATTGTAAATGTAATTTTTTTTATTAAAATTCTAAAATGTCCATATATATAAACATTTTTACTTAAAATAAATTCATTTAATAATTGAACATTCTTTCACTTATATTAATCAGATTTGTGATTTATAATTATTGTAAAAATAATTTTTTAATTTGTAAATTGTAAATATAATTTTTTTTTATTAAAATTCTAAAATGTTCATATCTATACATTTTTCACTCAATTTCTTTTAAAAATAAATTCATTTAATAATTGAACATTCTTTCACTTATATTAATCACTAAACCTTTTAATTATAATTATTGTAAAATTAATTTTTTAAATTTATAAATTTAATCAAAATTAATTATTGTATAAATATTTTTTTTATTTAAATAACAATTTCCTAATATAAATAACAATTTCCTTATTTAATAAATAAAATTTTAATTTAATCAATAATTTCCTAACTAACTTAATCTGCAAAATTTATAATTTAATCAACAATTTCTAATTTAATCAACAAATTTCCTAATCTAATCTATAATTTAATTTTTGTGATTACTGACGAAAATTTCCGTAATTACTTCCGCATATATTTTTTTTTTTGATTACTAATGGAATTTTTTGCTGGTATTCACACATTTTTTTTTTTTGATCACCCACAAAAATTTCCGTCGTAATCACACATATTTAATTTTTTTTAAAAAAAATTTGTGATTACCCACAGAAATTTTCGCCGGTAATCAAAATTTGAATAGCGACGAAAGAAATCCGTAGGTAATCACTGACGGGATAACAAATTTTGTCGGTAAATCGGTGGATTTTGTTAATCCGTCGATATTTCACAAATTTTTTTTGTAGTGATTATTTTTTAAAATAACACATGTCAACCATCCATATAGTAGAATAAGTTGTGAAACACCAACGGTTGATAATATATAAATAGGATGCATGCATACCAGGGGCAATGCAGTCTTTATAGATGGATTGTACCATAGCCGTTACCTCGTCTTCTCTAATTGGCCTCAAAGCTTCAAGTCTCTTAGGCGAAAATAGCTCAATCGTACAAACTTTTCTCACCTTCACGTAGTGGGGCCCATAGTCGGCCGAAATCATGTCGGCGATTGGCCAGCTGATGGTCATTGTCCTTGAGGACCTCTTTAGCCAAGTCTGAGCTCGAAACGACGACGTTCAGCCTATTAGACATATATAAATATATTAAGAGATATTATAATATCTCTTAATATATTTATATATGTCTAATACAGCCTAGATCCGAACCAGACAGATATGATGGGTCCGTAGGTTTGGGCCCACTCTGCAAAGCAGGTGAACTGAACGGGTTTGATGTCGTAGAGGTTTCCGACTATCGGCCACGGCCCGGTGGAAGTCGGAAACGGAGACGGTGGTGGTGGTGGAGGAAGAGGAAGGGGAGGAGGAGGAGGAAGACGATAGAGAAAGGTGACATGATGATGGTGGTGTGAAGTTTACATTAAATTATTACATAGATATAGCTTGAGAATGATGCATGATATAGTACGTATATACGTTGTGTCGGTACGTATAGAAGATAGACGACATTAATCATGTGCATGCATGTGGTGCAACTATATATGACACGTGTTTTTAATGTTGTATATAGAACATGCAATTTGGTGTGAGATTAATGGTGTAATATAGCTCGATCATTTTGCAAAATGCTACATTAATATTTATAGGCATCCTCTCACACGTGGGACGATAAAGCTTATTAATGTAGATGCTGTTGTCTTAAAGATCGATGAACTAATTCACTTGAGAAAAGAGTGTTAGAAATTGGACCACATAGTGTTTATCTCTTGGCGATTACCATTCCCAGTTACTTCAAGATATATGAACGGGGAGAAGTTATGGGGGTCCATGAGCCCCCTCTTGATTGTGTTTGTGTTTTTTTTTTTTTTTTTAATGGCCCAATGAGAGAGACTGTTCTATTTTTCATTTAGAATTACATGACGTGAAATGTGGTGGGTGTACTTGTCACGAGAATTTTTTAAAATTTTAGCTAAGAGTAGAATTGACGTTTTATAAAATTGATGGACATCGTGTGTGCGTCCCTTACATGATACTCCCCATCCCATTTTATTTTTTAAGTGTAAACGTACAGTAAATTGTGAACTTAAAATTGAGCGGGGAGTACTAGGAAAGCCATGAACTCCATTTTAAATTTGAGGTATCAAAAATAATAAATAAATGACAAATTGTGCAATTAGTACCACTAAAATTTGTTAAATGTAAAATGTACTATCAGTTATTAATTTTTTACATTAATATGATACATCTTACATATAATATTTTTTTAAATTAACGAATTTTACCTTTAAACTGAAAATATTTCTATTGAAAAGTGAGAGTAGAGTTGTTTACTAATTTGTAGATATTGCAAATAAAGTTGATGAGAAAGTTTACAGTAAAGTACACTTTTTTTTTTTTTTTTCCTTTTAGGTTGAATCAGTTTTGAAAATATAGAGGACTATTTAAAATAAAATAAAAGATAAAAATCAAAATTGACACTTCTTCATTCAAAACTTATTTGAACATTTGTAGAAATACATGTCTCATACTTAAAACACTTCATACTCTTTTAAATGTCTCTTTTAAACATCTCTTAATTAAACTGCCACTACAAAAATGCGCGGATATGCCGACGGAAGTATACCGACGGATTACCTTTCCATCAACTATACCGACGAATTACCGACGGAATTGAAAGTCAGAAGACTCTGCCGACGGAATTCAATTTCCGTCGGCTTTACCGACGGAATACCGACGGAAATGCCGACGGACACACAGAACTCTCTACACGGTGTCGTTTTTTGGTCACCGGCCGACGGATATTTTCAGTCGGCATTGTGAATTAGGGTTACCGACGAATATTTTCCGTCGGTAACCGCGCCATATTATTGGGCCCTCCCATGAACCACTAAACGGGCGCATAATTTTTTAAATTCGCCCTTACCGACGGAAAATTTCCGTCGGTAAAGGCAATATTTTTTTTGTATATAAACTGAAGACAGATTACTCTTTCTCTTTCGAGAGAAAGAAAAAATCTCCCTCCCTCCCTGTTTCTATCGTTCGAAAAAAGCTCCCTCTCTGTTTCTATCGTTTGTCTTCATCGCGTGAAGAGGCTCTGCCGAGGTGATCTCTCGATTAGAAAATCTATACGGTACGCTTTCTTAATTTGTTAGTAATTAATTTTTAAGTTATATTGTATTGCCTATAATTATGAATTAAATTGAATGTGTTAATTTAATTTGTTATATAGATTAATATGAAATTGTTTGTAGTTGATGTATATAGTTAATTAGTTTGAATGTATGTAGTTGATATATCTAATTAATTAGTTGATATTGTACGTGGATAATTGCCTATATATAGTTGATGTATATAGTTATTTATAATAAATTGATGTGATTTGTTAAGATCGATATTGCATGTTTTGCATAATTGATGTTATATATATAGTGGATATTACTGTTTAATTTGCTTATACGTTGGAGTGGGGTTAATTGCATAATTAAATTATGATATTGTACGTTATAATTAACTAGATTAATATTGTTGATTTACTAATTATGAAATTATTGATTAAATTAGGGGCTTTGTTAATTATATTAGGAAATTGTTATTTTAAAGTTAGAAAAAATTGTTACTAAATTTATTAGGTTATAGATTGTTAATTAAAATAGAAAATTGTTAATTAAAATTGGAAATTATTGAATAAATTAGTTATTGTTGAATAAAATAGGAAATTATTTATTAAAATAAGTTATTATTGATTAAATTAGGTATTGTTGATTGAATAAAAAATTATTTATTAAAATAGGTTATTATTGATTAAAATAGGTTATTATTGATTAGACAAAGTGAGATAGCTCAAGTGGTTAGAGCACAACTACCTAGGGCCTTATTATTTAGGGATTAAATTTTAATTTATTAGATTATTGTTTTTTATAAAATTAAGAAATTTATTATTAATTAATTAGTATTATATATATAATTTATTAATTTAAATGTTTAAATTAAATAGATGACTGGAGATGGTGCTGGTGGCTCTGGTGGCTCGGGATCTCACGGGGCCTCCGGGTCACATAGCCGATCAAGGAAGAGCCGATCCAAACTTAGACCCGAGGCGCCGCCTATACTGCCATGAGCACCATTGTCGTCGCCTCCGCCACCCATTCCACACCCGTCGCCTCAGCCGTCGTCTCAGTCGTCTGTCCGGGACCATCCTGCTGTTCCTGCTCGGGATGGCCGGGAGCGCGTTTGGGTTGGAAGAGGAGTGTAAGTAATTAAATACTTTTATTGTTTAATAATTAATAATTAATTTCGCATTCGTTTTAATTTATAATGTGTTTTGTTTGTTAATTAATGTCACATATTGTTAC
Source organism: Galeopsis tetrahit (assembly GCA_963675135.1). NCBI lineage: Eukaryota > Viridiplantae > Streptophyta > Magnoliopsida > Lamiales > Lamiaceae > Galeopsis > Galeopsis tetrahit. Next base: position 45,392,562 of record OY776131.1, read on the forward strand.
CTGGTAACGAGGTCTCCAGGGCATGCACGATTGCTTTTGGCTCTTTACCGATCTCTGCGGGTGCAATTACCTGGTCGAAGGTCCCAAAACAAAAAAAGTGGGCGTACTTCGAGGAATTTCAGGTAGTAATTAATTACTTAATTATTTAATTAATGTTTGTTAATTTGTTCAATAATAAACAATTTATTATATGTGCAGAAACAAGCCACTTGGGATCGGGATATGTACTCAGACCAGGCTATGTTCAAGTATTTCAGTAAATCGGCGCAAGAGCGGTATAAGGATTTAATGTACGAATGGAGAATGGCATGGCGGAGCGATGGGACGACGCAGAGCTTGGGTAAGGATGATAATGATGTTGTGTTGTGGGATTCATTGACGAGGGAGTGGCTGGATCCTGAGTACATCAGGAAGTGTGAGATTGCTAAGGCCAACCGGAGATCCGACGTTGGGGGTGGGATGTCCAGGCATCGGACTGGAGCCCGATCTATCCTTGAGCAGTCGATGGTCATTGTAAGTGTTTATTAATTTTTTAATTAATTTCAATAAATTTAATTATATATTTAGTATATATAATACATAAATTTAATTATTAGGAACGGGAGACGGGACGTGTACCCACTCACTTGGAGCGGATGAGCATTGCTCATCCGTTTAATGCTGATACACAGCAATCCACATACGGGCGCACAACTAACCTCCACGTAAGTAATAAAATTGTTTAATTAAATACATTTTTTATAATTTATTCTATTAATTTAAAATTATTAATTATGTAGTTGGAGATGAACCGGAGGATGGCCGAGATCGGAACTCAAGTCGACCCTACTCAAGCCGGAACCAGCAGTGCCCCTACAGTCGAGGAGGTGGACCGGACTTATTTGGAAGTTGCCCCCACCACCCGCGGACGAGTTCTGGGCCTTGGTCGTATGAGCGCTGATGTCAGGTCCGGCGCTGGTCCGTCCCAAACGGCATCGCAGGGTTCCGTATCTTCCACCCCAACTCCTGATATGACGACGGCACATTTCAACCATTACATGCATGTGATGCATGTGAATATGGGTCGAGAGTTGGGGTGGTCGGACGAGAGGATCGAGGAGGTTTATCAGAGAACCATGCAAGCTCCTCCACCGACGGCCAATGTGAACGTGTCTGTTCCCCCAGCCCCCTCAGCCCCCCCCCCCCCCCAGCCTCCTCAGCCTATGTCCCGACCATGCGTGATGACGATATCATAGTTCAGCAATTCGGTGGTGGCGCCGACGATGATCTTGATTTGTGGAACTTTGGTGATTGAGTGTCTCTGAACAATTTATTTTTTATTTCTGTTGAACAATTTTATTTTTATGTCTCGTAGAACTATTTACTTTTATGTCTCGTAGAACTATTTATTTTTATCTGCATTATTGTTGAACTATTTACTTTTATGTTTAAGTATTAGTTGTTTAATTTTAGTTATGTGTGTTTTATGTGTTAAGAATGTGTATATTAATTTTAGTTATGTTTTATGTGTGATTTTGGATGTTATCTGTATTGGATCTCCATTTATGTTTGAATGTACTCTGTTTTTTCATGTTTGTGTTTATGTGAATGTGAATGTGAATGTGATGGGAGACTCTATGTGATAGATAAACAACATTTTCATTGAAAATTGCCTTGAAGAAAGGTTGTTGTTGTGGTTACATTACATGCATACACTTAGCATTATATAAATTTAGCAATACATATTAGAGGCATAAATTTAGCAATACATATTAGAGACATAAACTTAGGACATCCGGCCTATAAATTTGAACATATAGGGTAGAACACATAATATTATGGCCATGATAAGAAAGTTCCTCTGCTTCTTTAGCTCTTGAACTTGTCCAGCTTGAAATTCTACTTCTGATGTTAGGTGGTCAGATGAATCCTTATAGATTTCTCCAACTACTTTTGCATTATTCAGCTTGTTGTTGAGCTCTTGATTTTCAAGCAAAAGTGAGTCAATTCTCCTCACCATGCCCGGAAACATTCCGTGTGAACACGTTCCTTGTCCGTGGATTTCGTGTTCATCGGCTCAAATAAAAAAGGAGCATCCAAGATCACTTAGTGAATTTGGGCAAGTATAAAATAGTCTACCTCTGCTTTTTTCTTGCTTCGAAATGCACACACGAGCTTCTTTTACACAATGGCATACCACAATTTTCATGGATGTGGAAGAAGAAGACATGAGTTTCTGTATTTTTTTGTTTTTTGATGTTTGTTAAGAAGTAGGTTGTTTTGAGTGTATATATTTTTCTGTAATTTTTATTTTTTTTTATACGCGTCTTTTACCGACGGAAAGTGATTTTGTCGGTATAGACACATGTTCAATGCCGACGGATAATTTCCGTCGGCAATGTAAATACCGACTGAAAATTGGTCAACGGAATCTGACTGATTTGACATACATTTGAAATCGGTGTTACCGACTGAAATTATCCGTCGGTATTGACAATACCGACGGAATTTAGGCGCGCGATATACCGACGGACTGACATTTCCGTCGGCATGTAGTATTGAAAATTGTTCCCGAACCTCAAAACACGCGAAAATTTTGGAGTGGAGCAAAAAATTAAGGGAAAAATTTGGATTTGAGCGAAAATTTAAGGTATGTTTTTCTATTAATTAAGTGTACATAGTTTTACTGCAATTAATTTTTATGAAATGTAATTTTAATTTGGTGTTTAATTTTTAGTGTGTAATTTTAATTTGGTGTTTAATTTTTTAGTGTGTAATTTTACTACATAGTTTTTACTTTTAGTGTTTAATTTTTAGTGTGTAATTTTAATTTGTTCAAATTGTTTAACAGATGGAATTGCCGGATCGTCGGTGGATGTATTGTACTCCTAGGCTCATTTTAGGAAATGTGAATGTTGAATTTTATGATAAACTCGTGTCATTTGTTGAATTTGCAAAGCTACACCCACATTACATGTCTGAGGATTGTATTAGGTGTCCGTGTAATGCTGAGAAATGTCAGAATAGATCATTTAAAAGCATTGATGAAGTCTTATGCCACGTTGTTATGAATGGGTTCGTTGATAATTACTATAATTGGACAACTCATGACGAACAACGGTGGCCTTATAATTTTGATCAAGTCTTGTACTATTACACTGCTGCAATTTATGAACAACCAGTACACGTTGAGCATGTCGGCACCAGTAACGATCAAGAGTTTGGAGTGGAAGAACTCGATATGTATCAAACAATGGTGATGGAAGCCGGTATGTCAAATATAGAGGAGGAACCAACAGATGAAGCATTTCAGTTTTATGAGATGCTCAAATTAGTCGATCAAGATTTGTATCTAGGGTGTGATTCTCATTCTTAGTTGTCATTTAATGCTCGACTTATGGCTATCAAGACGGAGAACAAGCTATCTAACAGGGCATATGAGCAAATGACACAATTATGCAGTGAGATTTGTCTTGTCGATAATAAAGTACCTACGACGTTTCATAAGAGCAAACAACTGATGAAGAATATGGGTTTGCCGGTTGAGAAGATTGATTGTTGTGTGAATGGTTGCATGTTATACTGGGGTGATGACGATAGCGATCTTCTTATGTGTAGAATGTGTGGCCATCCCCGGTACAAAGAGCCACGACGGAAGGGACCAGGTGGTCAATCGAGCAAGACAAAAAAGAAAGTGTCACATAAGAGGATGTATTATCTTCCTATCATTCCTCGTTTAATGAGATTGTTTCAATCTAGTGCTACAGCTCAACACATGACGTGGCATGCAAGAAATTCTGAAGATACTGAGGCTGAGGATATGAGACATTCGTCCGACTCTGAAGCCTGAAAACACCTTGATAACGTGTTTCCAGGATTTGCTTGTGAACCGAGGAATGTGAGATTAGGCTTGAGTACTGATGGTTTTGCACCGTTTGGGAGTTATGGAAAGAAGTATTCTTTGTGGCCGGTGATACTGACTCCGTATAATCTACCTCCATGGATGTGCATGAAACCTCAAACAATGTTTTTGACTGTATTGGTGCCTGGTCCGTCGAATCCAAAGCATAAACTTGATGTTTATCTCCTGCCTCTTATTAAAGACTTGATCTTCCTATGGGATAACGGAGTCCAAACGTATGATGTTTCTAGGAAACAAAACTTCACGATGCGTGTTGCTTTATTGTGGACCATTAGCGACTTTCCTGCATATGATATGTTGTCCGGGTGGAGTACAGCCGGAAAGCAAGCTTGTCCGTATTGTATGGAACATTCTGAAGCTTTCAGTCTCCCGATGAGTAGAAAAGTTTCATGGTTCGATAATCACCGAAGGTTTTTACCTCGAGATCATCCATTTCGAAGGAATAAGGTGGACTTCACGAAGAATAGAACAGTCACAAACAATCGACCGCCCCTTCGAAATGGTATTTTATACATTTATTTTAACATGTTTTTTTGGGTTACATTTATTCTAACATTTATTAATCGTACAGGACAAATGCTGTTACATGAGATTGAGTGGACGGGTTTGAAAAAAACTACGGTGGAAAATGCAGAAGAACACAACAAAGGAATCCCAAGTAACTGGAAGAAAAAGAGTATTTTTTGGGACTTGCCATATTGGAGTTCACTATTGATCCGACACAATTTGGATGTCATGCACATTGAGAAGAATGTGTTTGACAATGTGTTTCACACAATCATGAACACAGAAGGCAAGACGAAAGATACTCCAAAGTCCAGGGAAGAGTTGAACACTATCTGTCGCCGTGATGAGTTGGAACAGGATACCCGTACATGTAAATATCCAAAGGCTTGCTACACACTAGATAAGGCACAAAAATAGGAATTGTGTAGGTGGATTAAAGAGTTAAGATTTCCAGACGGCTACGTGTCAAACATGAGTCGATGCGTAGACACAACAAAAGGCAAAGTTGCAGGGATGAAGAGTCATGATTGTCATGTTTTTATGCAGCGCTTGATACCTATTGCGTTTCGAGAATTTCTTCCTCTGAATGTGTGGAGGGTTGTCATTGAATTAAGTCTATTTTTTAGAGATTTAACGTCTACAACAATCAAGGTTGATGATATGAATCGTTTGGAACGAGACATTCCAGTTATTTTGTGTAAGTGAACGTTTTTTCCCACCTAGCTTCTTTGACTCGATGGAACACTTACCTGTTCACTTAGCGTATGAAGCTAGGATTGGTGGTCCAGTGCAGTACAGGTGGATGTACCCATTTGAGAGGTGAAAAATTTTATTTCTCTCATTTAATTAGTTTTTAGTATAAGAAGCCTTATTTTAATTTGTTAACTATTATAATTTTAGGTATCTCCACAACTTGAAGCGCAATGCTAAACAAAAGGCAAACGTCGAAGCATCGATTGTTAATGCATATTTGAATGAAGAGGTTGGCATGTTTTGTTCATATTATTTTGAAGACCATGTCAACACGAGGATCAGGAATGAACCACGTAACTTCGATGGTAGAGGTACGCAACAAGAAGTCGATGGCATGCTCTCTGTATTCAAGTCGAAGGGGCGACCTATAGGAAAAGCCACTGAACGATATTGGTCAACAAACACAGAGGCTGAAATAGCACAAACGTACGTGTTATTGAATTGTGATGAAGTTCAGCCTTACATTGAGTAAGTATTTCATATATTTATCATCTAATTAAATAGCACTAAACGTACGTCATTTATCATCTAATTATGTTGTGAATTATTAGGATGTATACACAAGAACTACGACATGCAGATCAAAACATCTCAGATAGAGACATAAATACTAGTCTTCAACGTCAATTTGCCCGATGGTTCCAACGTTATGTGAGTATCATTAATTGAATTTTACGTGAACAAATAATTGTTTTGATTAATGTTAATTTTAACTGTACGTATAGGGACAATCGCACGATTTTCAGAGCCGGTTCTTACAGGATCTCAGCAAAGGACCAGTACGGCGTGTGAGGACTTACAACAGCTATATTGTGAAAGGCTACAGGTTTCATACATCAGAGTATGCATCAACAAGAACGACTAACAACAGTGGTGTTTCTGTTAGGGGTGCGAATTACAATGCAGATGCAAGTGATTACTTTGGGGTGTTGCACGAATTCGTTGAAATTGAATATCCGGGATATCTAGTGAAAACCGTAATGTTGTTCAAGTGCCATTGGTTTAACACATCCCCTTTAGGAACCAAAATTCATCCGGAGTACAAGCTTGTGGATGTTAATTCGAAAAGGAAGTATAGCGGGGATGATCCATTTGTATTTGCCTCTCAGGTATCTCAAGTCTACTACTACACGTATCCAGGAGCTGGAAAACGTAATAGAGAATGGCACGTTGTTTGCAAAGTGAAGGCAACGTCAATGGTGGAGGCCCCCCAAAAGGAAAACAACGATGAAGATGAACCTCCGTTTCAAATGGAACAAATAGAGAATCAAACTGAAGTGTTTGCGGGAGATTTTAATCTTTCGGTAGACTTGACGGCTGCAAATCCACAATTGATTGTTATTGAAAACGATAGTGGACATGAGGAGGAGGATGAACATGACGAGAGGGGGATGAAGAAGATGAAGAGGAAGATGTGGCAAATAATGAAAATGAAGACGAAGATGAAGATGAATATTAAATTAATGTAACCTAGCTATTTTATTTTGTACAATTTATAAGATTTCATTATTTATCATTTGGTTATAACTTATAATTTAATTATTTATCATTTGGTTATGTTATAACTTATAATTTAATTATTTATCATTTGGTTATAAAAATCCAATGGCGACGGAACATATCCGTCGCCATTTCCGTCGCTAACGGCAACGAGCCAAAGCCGACCGAAATATCCGTCGCCATTTCCGTCGCTAACGGCAACGAGCCAAAGCCGACCGAAATATCTGTCGCCATTTCCGTCGCCATTTCCGAATATAAATGTAACTTTCGCTCATTTCACGCGTATTTTCCCTCCCTCTCTCTATGTCTCTCCCTCTCCCCCACTCCACGCATCCCCTTCCGACCGTCTCACGCTGCCCCTTGCCCACGTTCGCAGCGGCGCCACCTCCTTCTCCGGCCGTTCGTGCTCCTTCTCGCTGCGACCGTTCGCACACCCTCCTCCATACCAGCAGTCTCCGCCTATCCCCTCCTTGCCGTGGCCGCGGCCGCCGCCCATCCTCCCTACCTGCAGTCGTCGCCCATCCTCTCTCCAAGAAAGCCGTCGCCCACCACCTCCTCTGCCGTCGCCGTCTTCGTTTGAAAGGTACGTTTTTACATATCTAAAAAAAAATAGGGTTTTGGATTTTTTTTGTATTTGTTCGAAAATTTTCTTGTGTCCGATTTCTTTTCTAACATTTAATCTGTTTTTCATGTTTTTTTTCGAACGTTTAATCTATGTTCAATGTTTTTTTTTCGAACATATAATCTGTTTTCATTTTTTTTCGAACAATAGTGTTTTTTTTTTGTGTGTTTCTTAAGAGTTTTGAAGATGATGGTTGTTTTGATGTTATGGGAGTTGTTTTGAATCTTTTGATGGTGGAAGTGAGATAATTCGGGCATAAAATAGTATCGGTGGGTGTCCTCGTCTGCGTTTAAAAAAAAAATGAAATCTGCGTTTTAAAAAATATGAAAAAAATGAAGATGAAAAAAATGTCGGGTGGATTAATTAACTAGTCTCTGTGTGTGTTGTGTAGTTTGTATATACTGATACGATTGCATATGAGTGGTACCTTTAATTTTGTGATACTTTTGGATTTTTTTATTGAAAATATAATTTCGGTTCTGTTTTGAGTTTTTTACTGTAAGTGATGATTTTCGTTTAAGAAGATGTAGGAATACATTTGTTTTATGTTGTACTTTAGGTTTTGTATTGTAGTTTTTCTGATTTTCGTTTAAGAATATGTAGTTTTTAATTGTGTTTTATACTCTGAAATTTTGTGGGTGGTTTTGGCGCGCTAATTATTTGTAGGAGTAGTAACATTTATTTATTGTACTCTAAATCTCTTATCTTTGAACTACCAGCATATCGAATATTTGCTGAGACCGATCGAAACTATGCGAGCCTAATGAAGTTACTTGATCTCGTAGTATTGTTGAGGTATGTTCAATTTTTATGATAATTTAATTTATGTTTAAATATATAAAATGACAATTGAATCTTGATTCTTTGGAATTGATTTTGAAATGGCAGGGATGGAGTCGACGAAGGACAGTTTAATCAAGTTCTTCTCTTTCCTGGTAATTAAACTGATCTAATTCTTACTCTGTGAATAAATGGAAAATAAGATTCCTACCCTCTTGTAATTCTTTTTTAAACGATTTATCTTATAATCATCTTGTAATTTTATATATTAATTAATTTCCTTATTTGAAAAATAGGTTGTGGAGCTGTCTTTAATTTCTCAAACTCCGCTGTCTGATCTCCTACTCAATACTACAACACACACAAAGATTGCTAGATTAATAAAATCTGAAGCAACGCCTAAAAGTCAAAATGATGATATTGAAAGCAATGTTTCAAAAATCAACCAACAAGTTGTTGTTTGCTCAAGCAAAGGACGACGATTTTGTTTATTCTGTTGGATCTAATGTAGATTTATGTCACCCAACTGAGTTCGATTTTGTTTATTCTGTTGGATCTAATGTAGATTTGTGTATTGAATTATTTAAGCAATTTAGATCGGGTCGGATCCCGATCACAAATAATTTTTTTTAAAAATTTTTTGGTACTTACCGACGGAATATTCCGTCGGTTTAGCGTCGGTAATGCCGACGGACAGGCCGACGGAATATAATTTTTTTTAAAAATGTTTGGTACTTACCGACGGAAATTCCGTCGGTTTAGCGTCGGTAATGCCGACGGGCGAGCCGACGGAATATCATTTTTTAAAAAAAAATTTGGTACTTACCGACGGAACTTGACCCGGTTTGAAAACGGGTTGGCTTGACTGCCGACGGAATTGAATCCGTCGGTACGGGCGACCCGGTTTAAAAACGGGTTGGTTTGAATCCGTCAGGAAACCCATACCAACCAATTCATCGACGACGGATGAAATCCGTCGGCAAGAGCCAATACCGACTGAATATCCGTCGGCATATCCGTCGGTAAAACACCTCTTTTTTGTAGTGTGTATGTACTTTTTTTTTTTTTTTTTTAAGTGAACTTAATAAAAAAAAATTACCGAAAGTTTATTTAATGATTGTGGGTCTTAAATACTGAGATATTACAAATGAAATCGCCAGTGCGCGTTTACGTAAAGGGATTAGACAGACATTATGATTTATGACTTCAAACACTCGACTCGAAACAAAATTTTCAAAATTAGAGCAAAATTATAAATGGAGTACAAAGTCTAATAAATTAATTATTGCATGTAAATTGGAAATTTGAAGGCAGGAGCCCCCTAAATCAAGCATTCGAAGCCATACGCTTGTATAAATGTGCCGGCAATCTTGGAGTTGGAACTGTCTCTAATGAGGTCGTCATACTTGTCACCATACCCGGGCTTGGATCCATGTTGATCTCTTCGGGCCTCGTCCCGTTCGGAACATCCCAACTGAAGTGGTGCAGAAGGTGAGCGATCATAGACGTAACCAAGTTGATACCTAGTTGCGCCCCCGGACACACTCTTCTTCCAGCACCAAACGGAAGGAGCCGAAAATCGGCTCCTTTCATATCAATGTCTTCCTCCAGGAACCTCTCCGGACGAAATTCCAAGGCGTTCTTCCACACCTTTGGGTCACGTCCAATAGCCCAAACATTCACGTGCACAATTGAGTTCTTTGGAATGTCGTAGCCGCCAATCTTGACGTCGGTACTAGCTCGGTGAGGGAGCATGAGAGGGGTTGGTGGGTGTAATCTGAGGGATTCTTTGGCTACAGCTTGTAGGTAGGGTAGGTTTGGGAAGTCGTGTTCGATGATGACACGATCGTGTCCGATGACACGATCCAACTCCTCCTGAGCCTTTTGTTGGACCCTTGGATTCTTGATTAGCTCTGCCATGGCCCACTCGACAGATATAGCAGTAGTGTCCGCCCCCGCGGCCATCATGTTCTGCAAATATTTTGTACTATATTAGACTTCAAACATACTATAAGGTATTAAAATATTAAACAATTTAAACAAAAATCAGCAGAACTGAAACCAAAATAGAATAATTCACAAAACTAAAGAAAAACCAAATTGCCTTTAAATTTTGTGAAAACTGATTGAATCAACAAATAAGGATATAAATACTACTCACCCAAAGAAGGCCAATGACGGTTTCCTCACTGAGGTCATATTGCTCTCGAAGTGTCAACAATGCATCGAAAAAGTGTTGTTTAGCTCCTCCGCTTTCTTCACGAGCACGCAAGTGCTCCTCCATTATCTCTCGTGTAAGACGGTCCGTACGAGATATGTGTCGTTTGAAGGCCTCTTCGTCTACTGGGAAGAAGCGACGGAGCCAGGGGATATGCTCAGCCAGGGCACTAGAAGCACCCTTCCTTATTGCATTTGTAATAATCGACATGAACTCTTTCCCCTGCTCGTCCAATACTCCCTCTGCATTTTCAAATCGTTTCCCAAAAGCTATTCTTGTGATATTGTTGAATGCCACTGCTCCCAGATATTTCTTTACTACCACACTCTTCCCCACTTTATCTGTGTAAATTGCATTCCTTTATCATATCTTTAAAACAGAGTTAAAATAGCAGAATGGAAATAAATGTGTTAAATAAGAGTACATCCTTAACGCAAAAACATGTATAAGACCATCTCATATACATTTACATTGGATAATCCGTGAACTTATATACGAGATCGTCTCGTACAAGACTCACTCATTTCACTATTAAGAGTGTCACTATTCCCAACAGTGTTATGTAACCTAACAATGCTTCTTTTGTTTAATTAAATGCAACTACAATTCTGTCATTTAAATAATTTATTTAGCCTTTCTAATTATCTCCTTCAAAACATGTAAAATTACACCAACTAAATGTCATTATTTTTTCACATAAAAACATCTTTCTTTGTATAATTTTCTTCAAATTGATTAATATACCCTCGACCAAAAATTATTTTATCCCTTAAGTAGACAATCAAACTAGAAACAGAGGAGTACTCCCTCCGTAGCACACTTTCCTTATTCGACGTCATAAAATTAACTCTTAATATGTAAATATCATACAAAATAACCCCACATCATTTTATTTTCAAAATTGTCACTCATTTTTTCCATACATTTCAATTTACACCAATATCATTCATTTATCTTACATCATCAACCACTAAATTACATTTTCTATGCACTCTGTCCCGTTAGCAACTCTAGCAAAAAACATTGGTCACAAAATACAGTCCGGCCGTGTAACAAGAACGAAATAATACAATTTTGCAATATTTAACATACTGCATCTAAAATTAACGGGTTTAATAAGAGCATATTATTAATTGATAAAGCAACAACTATTGATAATTAATCATTAAAAAAAGAATTTACATACCAGGGGCAATGCAGTCTTTATAGATGGATTCCACCATAGCTGTTATCTCATCTTCTCTAATGGGCCTCAAACCTTCAAGTCTCTTAGGCGAAAACAGCTCAATCGTACAAAATTTTCTGACCTTGACGTAGTGGGGCCCATAGTCGGCGGAGATCAAGTCCTTCCCGCCTCCGCCACGGTTACGGCGGCGATTGGCCAACTGATGGTCGTTGTCCTTGAGGACCTCTTTTGCCAATTCTGAGCTGCAAACGATGACGTTGAGGTTAGATCCGAACCAGACAGATAGGATGGGTCCGTAGGTTTGGGCCCACTCAGCGAAGCAGGTGAACTGGACGGGTTTGATGTCGTAGAGGTTTCCGACCACCGGCCATGGCCGTGGGCCCGGCGGAAGGCGGACACGGAGACGGTGGTAGAGGCGGTGGAGGATGAAGAGGATGGGGAGAGAGAGGAGGAGGAGAGAGAAAGTTGACATGATGATGGTGGTGTGAAATGCAGTAAAGTGGAGTTTAGAAATAGAAATAGAAATAGAAATAGAGAAAGATATAGTTGAATCAAAGTGTTGGGCACGTGAATGTTGAAGTCGTTGAACATGAAGGGGGTAGATTGGTAGGTAGGGTCTGCTTTGCTTATATGTTAGCATCAATTTAATCAAATAGAAGTAATAAATTTTAGATACACCTAGATTTTATTGTTCATTTTAATATTTAATCAATATTTTATTTAATTTAATGGAGCTCAATTCTAATTATGTAGATGTAATCAATTGCACATACTCTAAAAATATTACTCTTTTTGAGTCCGTGATGACTTGTATACTTAACAAGATTATATTTTAATAAACGAAGATATTAATTTTATGAATTATTATTATATCAAAGAGTAATTTAAGAACATACTAATAAAGAAAATGCAAGTAAACACTGGATGATGAGAGTATTAAAATTCTTTTAAAATTGATCTAATGCCTTTTAAAGTTAACGCAAAACTAAAAATATGATGTAATGCTTTTTAAAGTTGGGGGAAAGTTTTGCATCACAAATTTGTTAAGACAGTAAAAAAGTTTTCATCACTTGTCTTTCCTTTGAGTCATGAATGCGGGAAATTAAAGCTTAGTCTGCAGTGTCCCACCATGGGGGGATGCATCTCATTGACTATTCCGAGATATCGATGTTATTGTTTCGACTTATAGTTAACATAGGACATCGACCATGGATGATTTGTCTATATCGTGTTCTCAACTGGGTAGGTGTCTTTTTTTGACACGAAACTTATCCACTCTAACTTTAGTACGTTTTCGTTCTCTTGACAACAACCAAATGAATTTTCAAGGTAAGGCCTATCTTCCTTGTTATTGTTGGAAAACACTTTCTAAAGATCACAAAGAGGACCCGGTGAACGTTGGTCATCCATTTCAAAATGAACACCTAAAATCTCGATTTTCTAGAGTAAGTGATGAATTGGTGTATTTATTGAATCTGTTGGGGTCGATAGGGCTCGAATCCCTAGATTCCACCTTAACGGGATAATACTTTGACCGATTGAACTACAATCCTAAGGAAAAATAGGTGTATAGTTCTAGAGTTCATGTTGCTAAAAATTCATCTTAGTGGGAGTTTTCCAAAGAAATAGCTTAACAACGACATTAGCCATGCTTTGGATGCTTTCAGGTGCAACCTAATTTGTTTGTTATTTTAGTATATTTTACTAAAATTAATAAACTTATTAAATAACAATAAATATATGTGTAATATATTAATTTTACTCTTATTTTTTTATTTAATTATTTAATGCATTATTATTACAAAATTGAATATAAAAAATTGAAATAGGCATCCATTACTTTAGATTAGTATAAGTAAAACGATTATTCAAGGATAAAAATTCATGTCTTGAGAGATAAATAAAATATAAAAGATGGAAGTAATGATTTTCTATGGAAAAAGTACTAGTATTGGTTTGCACTACTGTACGAAATATCTCACATAGTCCCACGTGCTTAATACAAATTTAAATGCTTAAGGAACGTATATTTTCAGTATCAATTTAATCAAGATCTTTATGATTATTGTTAAAAACCCATCGGCTTGTCGGAGCTTGCCACGTCAGATTTTCCATAATTCATTTTTTAAATAAAAATAAAACTTTATGAAAATAAAAATAAAACTCCCGCTTCTTCTGCGTCTTCTCAAACTCAGAGTTTTCTGCGTCTTTCTCACTTCTCAAACTCAATCAAACAAATTCTTCTCTTCTTCTAACTCTAAAAAATTTAAAAAATCAAAATCATAAGGATAGAACACTAAAAATCCTATAAAAAGAAAAAAAAAACTCAAATAAGGTTCTTATGCGTCTTTCTCACTTCTCAAACTCAATCAATCAAATTCTTCTCTTATAACTCTAAAAATCAAAATCATAAGAGATAAAATTAACCCTAAAAATCCCAAAAAAAAGAAAAAAAAATTGTCAAGAGTTTGTCATTCCTTATATATTTTTTTATTTTTGTAGATGGAAGACTATTTTTCTATATATTAGTTGGAAAGTTAGCAAATGGAGCAGAAGTTAGTGGAGTGGGTCTATATATATTATGACCAACACCTCTACTCAAAAGAAAGAGATTGTGTTTTCTATTCAAAAGAAAGAGATTGCAAACGCAAAAAAAATGACAAAATAAGGCATGAGTGTATTGGGAGGGGTGATAGAGATTGTATTTTCTATTCAAAAGAAAGAGATTGCAAACGCAAAAAAAATGACAAAATAAGGCATGAGTGTATTGGGAGGGGTGATAGTGGAAGTGATGGTGTTGTTAGTACTCAAGAGAGTCGTGCTAATGAAACATGAAACAAGTTGATGATCTGTTATTTTTGTAACATGAAACTTGAATACTTATAGCCTAGAATATTTTTCTCTCTTCATAAAGCATATAAATTGATAAAATTATTTAATAATTGAAGAATTCCTGAAGAAATAAACCAATAATTAATTTTGGTCCACTGTGGAGGTTAGAAGAGAAGAACTTGATTGAGTTTTTTTGAATGATTTTTAGGCGGATTTTGATTTTTAGGGTTAGAAGAGAAGAACTTGATTGAATTTGAAAAGTGAAGAAGACGCAGAGAAGAATTTTATTGAGTTGAAGGGAAGAAGAAAAACTTGATTGAGTTTGAGAAGAAGAAGAACTTGATTGAGTTTCAGAGACGCAGAAGAAGAAGCGGTAGTTTTATTTTTATTTTTATAAAGTTTTATTTTTATTTCTATAAAGTGTAATATGATGCGGAAAATAAAATAAATAAAAATTAATCTGTGTAATCTGACGTGGCAAGCTCCGACAAGCCACATAATTGCAACACGATGAAAGGTTGTGATTTTTTACAATAATCATAAAGTTCGTGATTAAATTGATATTGAGACTAAAGATCGTGTATTTATTTAGAATTATAAAAAATGATAAAATCATACTAATTTTTTAAAGAAAAAATCATAATCCTTTTTGTATGTATTATATCCATCAATGGGACCAGACCATGGGTGGGTAGGTAATTGTAAAAGATGCTAGATGGGTAAGAGAGATACGGAATAATAAAACCTAACCAATTTTGTTTAGACAGATATATTATTTTAAAAAACAAAATACTACGAGTTTGAATAATTAATGTAGTGATTAGTTGACTTGAGAAAGTTTAATCTAATTTCGCAAATACTCTTATTGAGGGTTATTTAATCGATTATATACAAACTGAAATTAGATTAAAATCGATGCCTAATATTCTAGCTATCAAAACGGGTTTAGCTAGAGGTGCCCAAACGGTTTCGAATCATCAGTTTTCGATTCTGATTTTGAATCAGAACTGTCTGTTGGATTTTTATTTTTTTTTCTTTTGTTTGGTTTTACGATTGTTGGATTTTATACTAGCAACAATGGCTTACAAAATGGACGGAAAATAAAGAATTACAATGTCTTCAAAATCTTCTAATTTCCAAAAGGCCAGCTTTCTTCTTTTAGGCAGTTTCTTGAAATGGCAGGTACGAAAAACAGGTCCAAACTCGTTGAATAGCAACACTGAAAAATAGAAAATTGTTAGGGAAAAGCCGAGTCAAGGTTATACCTTTTCCCGTAAAACAAACACGTCCCGGCTAGTGTTTACGGTTTGACGAGATGTTTCGAAAGGTAAAACGGCTTCGTCTTTGCACGAGCAACACCGCAGCGTACAAAGCTCCGACGAACTGAATACACGTTAGAACTGGACTGCACCATGCACTCCCGAAATGGTAACTTCCATTCTTGTAACCTCCAGCACATTAATATTGCAGTTTCAGGAATGGTAACTTCCATTCTGAAACCTCCACGCATTAAGACAGTTTTTAGAAGTCAACTAATCAGCTTGACTTCCACAGACTTGGGCTGCACTCTAAATTCGTGTGGGTCAAGGCCCACGTTTTTAGAGCCTAAAAAAGATAGATGGGCCCCCAAGCCCAAAGTCCAATTGTCAAGATCCAAGGCCAAGACCCACGGACCCGGCGCGGCACGGCCGGACGGGCGTCGCGCGCGCGCGTGACTAATTGAATGGTTCAATAGTCACTACAATTTGAACCTTCTTAACTAACTCCTACTAATAAGGAGGTAATTAATTCTCACATTTATCGATGTGGAATAGTTATTAACACTAGTCCCGAAGTATCACTTTGTCTTAATCTTTGTACATTAATTTTTCATTCACCGAAATTCGATTTTGTGATTTTAAATATACTACGATCATCTACTTCGAGAGTAGAACGATCCTATAACATTTAATTCCTCAGAAGTTAAATATTCATACCCTTAAATAATTGACTAGTTAAAAATCAATTAAATATTAAGAAATTGAATAAAAACCCAATTTCTCCAACACTGTCAAAAATGAAATCGTGATAAAATCGAAATGATTTTGATTCCATTTATCCGAAAATTGAAATCATCGATACCATTTTTTTCTGAAATCTGGGACAGTTCGAACTGCACGAGCACTGGATTTAGCTCTTTTGGATACATTTTAACAATCACAATATATATATATATATATATATATATATATATATATATATTTGAATATTTTGCATGTAATTTTTTTACTTGAAAAGTTTAATTGGCAAGAGACTAGATTTATGAATTATTATCTTTGACTATGAATTTCAATTAGTAGGAAGTTACTCCTATGTTTTTAATTTTTGAATAATGAACTTTATAATTTGTTAAATGATTTTGTTTTACTACCGGCGACGGCCGAGGGCCGACGGCAGCTGGAGATGTAGACGGCGGTGGAAGAGAAGGAGGAGGAGAAAGATAGTTGATAGTGGTGTGAAATGCAGTGGGAGTGGGACTGAGGTTTTTGGGTATCTATTAATAATAGTTGAATCGTGTGTGGCACGTGAACATGAATGGTAGATTGGCAGGTAGCATATAACTTATGATTATTTGAATTAAATATTTAATTAAATTATTAGAATATTAGATTCTTTTATTAATTTATAAACAATTCCTAATCATATGTGTAAAAGAGCGGAACCTGTGGAAGCACTGGGATCCACTGACTTTTTTAATCCTATAAATATTAGTAATATTAAAAAAATATTAAGAAAAATGAACTTTGAAATTATATGTCTTTGTGTGGTTAGTTTATTTTGTTCTTATAAATTATCAGTAATTATTTTTGGGTTTATTAACTTTCTACTTTTTCCTCCCTTCACCAATTGATGTGCATATATACACTCGATCCGCACGCTCTGTTTTTTTTTTTTTTCACGTGAACCTCTTCTACAACTCAATTTTCATCCTCCCAAATTTCTGTCCCTTATTCTTCTGTTAATGGTAAATCAATTCATTAATTTGTTAATTGTTAATCTGTTGTAAAGATTGAAAAGAGAAGAAGAATATGGCTTTTGTTAGAGTAAGTCGCTTCAAACCTTTTAGTTTGCAAAATTGATGTAAATTGTTTTAATTGGAAAAAAATTATGGATTTAATTGTGGAGTTTTTAATGTTTGATTTTCTGTGTTTTTTATAGTGTTTTAAGTTATTGTATTATATATTTGTTTTGTTGCTCAGACATAAGGACTAAGATGTCTGCGTCGAAAGATTTTGGTAAGAAAAATTTTATTGAAAAAGTGTAACTCAATGTTACTCACTTACTTGAGAACTTCAGAGTTAAACATTATATTACTGAAAATTGTAAAATAATATTATTAAAATATTTTATTCACTACTCCGTATATTTAAAAAGTACAAACACGATATAGTTGAAATATGTAATAAAATATTACAATATTTAAAAGTGTAACACGATATTTACATAAAAATGTTATTTACTTTAACTGAAAAATTCAACATAATATTATATATATATTGTTTATGTCACACTTTTTAATATATTGTACTCACACTTTTTAGTAGTAATGTCACACTTTTAACTAATAACTACTTGTACTTTTAAGTAATTTTATATATGTGTTGTTTATTTGAAAAATACTTCGTACAGTTAATAAGTTTTTTTTTTTTTTTTTTTTGAGGGGTTGTACAATTAAAAAGATAAGTTTGAATAGACGTTATGAGAGTTAGAAAATGATTTTGCACCTCCTTAAGCTACTGCCTCACCTATTACATAAGTAATTACATATTTACATTGTTTTAGTATATATGCACATACCTTCAAAAAAAAAATGTATATATGCACATAATTAATTCTCAATTATGGCATCAGCAAAAAATGCATGTAATTTTTTATGAATAGTGTTATACTAAAAGTATTGATATTATTTATTAAAAATCGCATGTAATTTTTTTTACTGTAAAATACATATTATTATGTGTCGTAATTATAACACATAATCGTTAGAACATGAATGGTGGTAGGTAGCACTGACTCTGTCTAAATTACAAATTCAAACTAGATTCAGATCACAAATTAATTAATTAATGCATGGGAACGGAGTAGTATAATTTGCTCACATATATTGTCACAATCTCATGGCAACAAAGTTGTTAAAATGAATGTTGTAGAAATTGGAAATTGATAGTTGGACAAATTAGCGACGCCTATCGCTTAGGTCGTCTAAAAATATAAAAATGTAGTTTTCATCCAATTTTCACCCCTTAAATAATGGAGTAGAATTTTATCGAAAAAAAGTTATACATCATGAAAAAATACGTATTTTATTCGGAACGTCGATTTCACTTAAAAAAAAAAGTGTCTTCGATTGCTTGAATCAAACTTTAACATCGAAAAGTCTAAAAAAATGATGTCTAATTGAAAATCGTTGAACGAACGATAAACAACGAGTAACGCCCAACTTTACAATTGAGAAAAATATATGACTCATTGAATATTAAAATAAAAATGACTCATCCAACTTTCAACATGTGAATTTTGAATATATAGTAGAAGCATGATAAATTAATATTCGATTATTTAATACTCTTTAAAATAATATTTTTGACAGGTCCCAATTCGGGAATAGGGTGTTAAATTAATAATTCGCTAAATTATAAGATAATACATTTTTGTCAATTTCTACAGACACCATATAAAATATAAACTATTAATTTCTTATATACTACATATTACATTAATGATTTATAAACGTTTCTTGAAAAATTATTTAATTGTCTTTTATTTTTTTTGTTAAAATCAATTTATGATATACAACGTACATATTGCATTTTTTTTTATAATTTGTTTGAGTTGGCATATTTTAATTTCGTATTTATATATAACATATTTTTTTAATGTTCATAAAGTAATACATTGAACACAAGTTTAACCCGGTGGGAGATTAAAGAGAACTCTTATAAATTGGGTCATTCATTTGATTTTCGTACATGTATTGTACAATATTTAAGTGGAAATTTTAAAATTGTTTGTAAATTGAATATTTCATTATTCATTAATTAATAACTTTTTTAATTAATATTTTTTGGTGTTCAAATATCAATTCGTAGACTTTATACTATAAAGTGGAAAAAAAAAAAAAAAGGAGAATAGATGAAGGCGTGGGATATATACCCCTCCAGGAATGTTAGATGCACTCCCCGAATACACGTACACCCCAAACGCATATGATAGATGTACTCCCCTTAAATTACCTATTACGTATACCTTTTATCTCAAAATTACGTAGGATAAATGCACTCACATTAAAATCCTAATTTTTCCCATCTTCTTCCCCATTTTCATCTTCCTCGTTCTTCCACACTTCTCTTCCCCCCTTCCATCCAACTTGCCGCCGCCGTCACCCTTCGTCGAGCGCCGCCACACTTCGTCGATCGCCGCTAGCCTGCCCGCGCCGTCCGTCATTGCGCCCAAGCCGCCGCCCTCCTCTCCTTCTTCTCCATTTTTTTTCTCATTTATGTGCATACACGCGGCGGCCCTCCTCAGTCCTCCCTCGCCCAACGCCGCTCTGCCCCACACAGACTGCCTCCGCCGCCGCCCTTCTCTCCTCATCCCTCCTCTTTCATTTTTTTCTGTAACAAATAGCGGTGGCGCCCCTATCGTCTAGCGACGCTTCCGCCTCGTCTCTCCCACGTCCGGCCGTCCCCACCGTAAGCCGTCGCCCCTCCTGTAGCTTTTTTTCTCCTTCTGTTCTGCAGGTACGCTTTTTACATTTTTTTTTAATTTTTTATAATTTTGGACAAGAAATGTCGACCAAAAACATTATGGTATGGTGGGGGACGACCATAATGTTTTTAGTCATTTCTTGTCCAAAATCTTTTTTTTTTTTAATTTTCTGAATATATTTTGGATGGGTGGTGCCGGAGACGGCGACGGTGTAGACTGCCGGATATGATGGTATCGGCACGGCTGCTGCAAAATTAAGGTTAGAATTTTTAAAGAAAGTGTATGTATTTATAACATTTTAGTTAAAGGACAAATATAATATTTTACATATATTAAATTAATAAATGAAAGGGCGGTGTATCTAATATTCCTGGAGGGTATATACCCCACGCCGCAGATGAATCAAAGAAAAATCAATAAACAAGCACGGGCTTCCAAGTATCTAATGGGCTCTTAAATAAAGAGACGAGACCCATTATATTAAAGGGTTGGGGTATATACCCCTCCAGCTTTGTTTAATACACTCCCCCTTCATTTTTTATTAATTCAATATATATATGAAATACCAATTTTGCCCTTTTACTAAATCATGTTAGATACATACACCCCCTATATATAATTTAAACAAACCCTAACCCTAGAATTAGATAGCCGTCATTGTTGTCGCCGCCGCCACCGCCACCACCACCACCATATAAAATTTAAAAAACACTCCGGTCGACACTGGTTTGTCGACCAAAAATACTCCGATCGACACTAGTTTGTCGACCAGATTTAGAAAGAATTTTTTTAAAAAAAATTGAAATTTTCGACCATTATTGGTCGCTCAAAAACACTCTCGTCAACAATAAGGGGTTAACAAGAGTGTTTTCGAGCGACCAATAATGGTCGAAAATTAAAAAAGAAAAAAAAAAGGCAAACCTGTTCTCAGGCGGAGGAAGTCGGGGGCAAGATGAAGCGGCTGGAGGGCCGCGGCGGCGAGCGTTGGGGGTGGGCGCACGCGGGCCGCGACGGCGAGCGATGGGAATGTCCGCGACGGCCGATGGAGATCCGGAGCAGCGACGAGCGCTGGGGATAGGAGTGTTAAAAAAAAAAACGGACCGGAAAAATGACCGGAACCGGACCGACCGGTTAGATTCCGGTCTTCCGGTCTTCCGGTCCGGACCGGTTTGGACCGATTTTTTTTTTTTACTAATGCACTCTCAATTATTTTTCAAAACCAAGTAATTGGTGAAAATGTGTTGAGATCTATTACATTTTTTGCAAATATATAATTTAACAAACATATTTAATTTATTTTAGGGTCAAAAGATCATTAATAATAATGTAAATAAAATTCACATTGGCGTAATGAAGAGCAAACACTTTAATTTTCATACACAAATTCATCAATTTTGTTCTTGCTTCCATAAACTTAAAAAAAAATAAAAAATTAGTCCAACCGGTCCAAACCCGGACCGGATTATTTACGGTCCGGTCTCCGGTCCGTAAAATTTTAAAATTCTGGTCCCGGTCCGATTCTGGACCGGTGCACACCCCTAGCTGGGGATGGGCCGCCACGGCCGAGGGAGAGCCGGAGAGCGCTGGGGGTGGAGCGGCAAGAATTACAAAAAAAAAAAAAAAAAAAAGATGGGCGGCGGTGAGGAGGAGTCGAGAAACGAGGGAGGAGGAGGAGAGAAAGGCGGTGACAAACGCAGGCGGCGGTGGAGAAAAGTGGGAGGAAAAGAGAAAATGAGGAAGAAGATGTGAAAAATTAGGGTTAGGGTTATAAGGAGGTGTATGTATTTATACTATTTTACTAAGGGGTAAAATTGGTATTTCATATATATATTGAATTAATAAAAATAGAGGGGGGAGTGTATTAAACAAAGCTAGAGAGGTATATACCCCAACCCTATATTATATACATTCGGGCGCGGTTATATATTATGTATAAATAAAATAAATGACAATTTGAATAAATAAGAGATGATTTGAAGGGAGGTGATAATAATATTATTTTCATTTTGTGACATGCATATTAAGTTTAGATGTACTAAAATTGAATGATTGCATACATTTTATTTCTTAATACTCCAATTTTTTTAATAGGTATTGATAGTATATTTGAAACTATGGTCTAAATTTTTAATTAAGACTAAAAAAAAATATAATTGAAGAAAGGAAGTGATTTTTTTTAAAATATTAATATTTTAGTAAATTTTTAATTATTTCGCTTCATTTTGAGTTTGAACTATCAAAACTTCTTACAAAACATAATAAAAGTCAGTTCGATCAGTTTAATTTAATGGAATAAAATGTATTGACAATTTTATTATGAAAATTTTCGATGAGTATAATAAGTATATATTATTTTAGCTTTATAGAAATATTAATTGGGCCCCCCTATCGAAAATTCCTGGCTCCGTCACTGATTTAACTTCAATTAATTAATCAAGGCTCACACCCACACTCCAATCATGCAAACCCAACTCTCATTGCAATTAACATAATCGAAAATACTAGCTAATAGGATTGATCAACCAATTAAATCAAACAAATCACAACATTATAAACAATTAACCAACAAGAAATATATTAATCATGCAATTACTATATTAATCCACTAATTACTCATATAATTTCAACACTCAAAACAATCAAAGCTTAGCTCATAATTAAAACAATAAATAAATAAAAAAAAACACATGAAAAATAAATAAAGAAAGATATCACCTCATTTTGTCTTTCAAATTCTCCAAAACTAACGATAACATAAACACTAAATTAAAATCTGGCGTGGTGGGCTCACTTCATATGCAAGTTGGTGAAATGGGTCAAATAATTAAGTAGGGCGCGGCTAAAGGCACCCGGATTTCCTATGAGTACACCCACCAAACATTTTTTTAATTTTTCAGAACATGTGAAATGTCCAATATACCCCCTAGGTAAAATTTATGAAAAAAACGAAGATGAGTACACCCACCCATTCTATTTCACCACCACCACCCCCACCTCCTCTCCTCCTCCTCCACCACCACCACTACCCAACAAAAAAAACTCCAAAATTGCATCAAAAATTAATCCAAAACACAACTGTTCGAAAAAAATTCCAAAACAAACATGTTCGAAATTTTTTCCAAAACAAACTTAACATGTTCGAAAAAAATTTCAAAACAAACTCAATATGTTCGAAAAAAATTCCAAAACAACTCAAATTTGTTCGAAAAAAAAGATCGAACTGTTGATGTTGATATGAGTGTTATGTTTAATGATCCAACACCAACAGCCGAGTGTTGTGTTTAATGTTCCCAACACTCATGACAACATCAGAATTTGCCCTTCCTTTTCTCACTAACTCTTATCTTACGCTTGTTGTCTAATGATGTCCCCAGAGCAGTTAGAAGACGTGGGCAACACCAAGTCATGCCACTGCGTGGGAGTGAGAAGTTATTAGGCCATGGTATAACAAGTCCCTAAATTCTAGGAGTGGTGGAGAGAAGTTCTATAACCGCATGATCTCAAGGTTGAGGCGATCATGGGAGTTGATGGCAGTTCGTGAATGAAGCCTATAAATACAGAAGCTGCCCTCAACACAAGATACACAAGAAAAAAAGCTGAAATCGACTACTACTCTATTGAACGCTATATACGCTTCTAGTTAGGAATATCTTTGTTTCTTCTTGTAGTTCTTCACATTATTATAAACCCGAATAGTAGTGTGTTAGGACATAGTCTTATTTACTAGGTTGTGTGATTAGATCTATGAGGGAGATAGTTTCATAGAACTTAGCAAATCATTATACACTTTCGTAGTGTAATTATACACCTCAAAGAGGTTGTACTCATTTCACATATTCTTATATAGTGAACAGCATAGATCATTTTATAATCTATGCAAATTTTGAATACTTCCATTTTCACTACGTGCAATTTAATTTCCGCTGCATAGTGTTGTCTAGATTGTGCCAACACAACAGACAACATCTCTGATTTCGCACACACACACACTTTCAGTTGGTATCAGAGCCAACTACTTGATACACTAAGTAGAGATTCTGCTTAGAGTGTGTAAAATTTGAAATGGAGTATCCACTTTCACCCGCACTAAAGCCTTCTATTCTAGATGGCACGAATTATACTTTCTGAAAACCAAAGACGAGGATGTACATCAAATCCATTGATGAACGAGCCTGGAGGAGTGTTCTTGCTGGTTGGACTCAACCAAGAACTGTTGCGGATGAAGATAATGAAGCTCGAATCAAGAGAGAGCTCGATTGGACGGCTGAAGAAATCACAACGGCGAGTTATAATTCAAAGGCATTGAATGCAATCTTCACCTCAACAGATGCCTCAATGTTCAAAATCATATCAAACTGCATTTCTTCGAAGGATGCATGGGATAGACTGCAAGAACATTGTGAAGGATCGGATAGTGTACGAAGGACCAGACTACGTATGCTTGGAACTAAGTTTGAAAACCTGAGGATGAAAGAAGATGAAACCTTCTCATCTTACAACGAAAAGCTGACTGAGATTTCAAATGAAGCTCATTCTCTTGGTGATCCAATATCAAATCAAAGGTTAGTACATAAAATTCTTAGATCTGTTCCTAAACGTTTTGAACCTAAGATATGTGCTATAGAAGAAGCTAAGGATACTGATGTGATAAGTCAAAATGAATTGGTTGGTATTTTGAAAACCTATGAGATGAACATTTCTGAAAAGACTGATAATGAAAAGAAAGTGCTTGTTTTCAAAGGTGATGCCTCATCATCTGTATCGTCAGGTTCTGGAAAGTCTCCTTATGTTACTGAAATCGATTCTGATGAAGATGATATTGAGGAATACTTAAATAATCCTGATTATATGGCCTTCATTACTAAACAGTTTAAGACATTTATGAAAAACAAGAATAATAGGATTAAGGACAACATTCAACCTAAGGTTCAGATTAATAATACTCAGCAATTGCCTATTAGGAAGAACAATTTTAATCCTTCTAGACAATTAGAAAGAGGTAACAGGTTTAGATCTGACCAAGAGTATAGGAAGAATGTTAAATGTGATGCATGTTCTGGATATGGTCATTATGCTAATGAATGTGCTAACACCATTCTAAAAAAGAAACTTAATTTCAGTGCTACTTTAAGTGATGAGTCTGATGTTGATCATGATCCTGAAAAAGATATTGAAAAAGCTTTCTCTGCTAGAATTCTGTATGATGATACTTTTGATGATGATCTGGACGATTATTATGATGTGAGGAAAAATGAGCCATCATTTGAGAAATCACTGAATAATGATGTACCAGAATTTAACTGTTTCACAAGTTCTGTTAATGAGACAAGTACATCAAATAAAGCAGGTTTATCCAGAAGAGATGCTGACATTCAAGACTTGTCTAATACTGTTTTTAAACTGGAAAGTCTTTTAACAAAGAAGGATAAGGAAATTTCTAAACTCAAAGAAAGCCTAGATGTGTCTGTTCTTGATTTTAAGAAATATTCTTATGAAAAACCTTTAACTAATGAGAAAGCTTGCAAAATATCTTCTAAAACTGAGAAACTTAATCACATCATTAAGTCTCTGAACTTTGAAAATTTTGATTTAAGAGAATCTGCTACTAAGCTTGAAGGCATTCTAACAAGAAAAGATGTGGAGATATCTAAACTGGAAGAGAAATTGAAGGAAGCCTCTCTAAGCTTCAAAAGATTTTCTGATGGAAAGAACAAACTGGAAGACTCTCTTATGACCAACAACTCAAGGAGAACAGGTATTGGCTACCAAGGTAAGAATTCTAAGAAGTTTGAACCTAAGAAACCTATTGTTTTTGTAAAAGCTGAAGTTAATTACAAACCTAGTGTTTTTGCTAAGACTCAGATTATTGCAAAAGATGTTATATGTCATTACTGTTTCAAAAAAGGTCATAAAAGTCCTCAATGTTTGAAGAAGAAAAATGATCTGAAACAGTCTGTATTGCCTGAAATGACTCAACATTCAAGATCACATAGTAAAAATTCTGCATGGACACCAAAAGAAAATACTTCTTGTAATATTGTTCATATGTCTCTAAAAGCATGTATACCTGGATTATGGTACTTTGATAGTGGCTGTTCTAAACACATGACAGGTCAAATTGATTATCTCACTAATTATACTGTTTACAATGGTGGTAATGTCACTTATGGTGGTGGATCAAAAGGGAAAATTATTGGTAAAGGAACATTGAATGTTCCTGGTTTTCCTAAGTTATCCAATGTTTTGCATGTTGATGGATTACTGGCCAATCTTATAAGTATTAGTCAATTATGTGATGATGATTTGCATGTTAAGTTTGATAAGAAATCATGTTATGTGCTAGACAGAAACTCTAAATGTATCATGATGGGAAACAGATCTGCTGATAATTGTTATCTTATTGAATCTGAACTTATCTGTAATAAGGCTAAAGTTGATGATAGTATTCTGTGGCACCATAAACTTGGACATGCTAACTATAGACAACTTGATAAACTTGTTAGATTAAAAGCTGTCACAGGTTTACCAGATCTGAAATTCGCAGATAACAAGGTATGTGGACCTTGTAAAAAAGGAAAACAGATCAAAGTGTCTCACAAAATGTTGGGACATTGCTCAACTAAACATTGCTTCGAATTACTGCACATGGATCTTATGGGTCCTATGGAAACAGAAAGTATTGGAGGTAAAAGGTATTCTTTAGTTGTGGTTGATGATTACTCTAGATTCACATGGATTGAAATCTTAAAAGATAAATCTGAAACTTTTTCCATTTTCAAAATTTTGTATAAAAGATTTAAGAATGTTTTCAATTCTAAAGTATGCAGAATTAGGTCAGATCATGGAAGAGAATTTGAAAACAGTTCTTTTACTGAGTTTTGTGAATCAAAAGGTATAATTCAAGAGTTTTCTTCTCCCAAAACTCCTCAACAAAATGGCATAGCAGAAAGAAAGAATAGAACACTTCAAGAAATGGCTAGAGTCATGCTATGTTCTAAGAACTTATCTAAAAGATTTTGGGCTGAAGCTCTTAATACTGCTTGTCATATTACTAATAGAGTTTATATTAGAACAGATTCTACTAGAACTCCATATGAAATTCTGAACAATAGAAAGCCAAATCTGAAATATTTCCATGTTTTTGGCTGTGTATGTTATATCTTAAATGGCAGAGATCAGTTACATAAGTTTGACTCAAAGAGTGATAAAGGTTTTTTTCTTGGTTACTCAAGAAACAGCAAAGCCTATAGGATTTATAACTTTAGGACTGATACTGTACAAGAATCTGTAAATGTTGTTTTTAATGATGATACAAGCATTACAAGTAAAAGCATTGAAGATGAAGACATTTCAGACTTGATTAATGTACCAATCAGTACTGATAATGTTGAACAGGTTCAGAATGTTGAGAAGAATGCTGACATACCAGAGGAAACATCTGATAATACAGATCCTGAAAATCTGTATAATCTCCAGAAAACTCCTTCCATAAGGATTCAGAAATATCATCCATAAGACCAAATTATTGGTGAACAGTCTACAGGTGTTCAAACCAGAAGAAGAATGGGAATGAATTCAAAGGATGTGGTAAGATCAATATGTATGTCATGCATGTGTAGCAAGGTAAATCATGAATGCTATCACTCTGAGATTGAACCTAAATCTGTTAAAGAAGCATTAGATGATGAGAATTGGATAGAAGCTATGCATGAAGAACTTAATCAATTTATTAGGAATGATGTGTGGACATTAGTTCCTAGACCAGAACATATTAATGTTATAGGAACTAAATGGATTTTCAAAAACAAGACTGATGAAATGGGAAATATTATTAGAAACAAAGCTAGGTTGGTTGCTCAAGGATATAAACAAGTAGAAGGTGTAGACTTTGATGAAACATTTGCTCCTGTTGCTAGAATAGAATCCATTAGGCTCTTACTTGCCATTGCATGCTATATTGATATAAAACTACACCAAATGGATGTTAAAGCTGCTTTTTTAAATGGTATTCTAAATGAAGAAGCTTATGTTGAACAACCTAAAGGCTTTGAAAACCCTGATTTTCCTGATCATGTCTATAAATTGAAAAAGGCTCTATATGGCTTGAAACAAGCACCTAGAGCATGGTATGAAAGGTTAACGGATTTCCTAATTGAATTTGGTTTTGTTAGAGGAGAAGCTGATAGAACACTATTCATCAAACATGATAAAAATGATATTATGATTGCTCAAATCTATGTAGATGATATAGTATTTGGTTCTACTTGTGACAATATGCTTAAACACTTTGTGAATGAGATGACATCTACCTTTGAAATGTCCATGGTTGGTGATTTAAATTACTTTCTAGGACTGCAAATCAAACAGCAAAAAGATGGGATTTTTATCTCACAAAGTAAGTATGCTAAAAATCTTGTAAAAAGGTTTGGATTAGAGAGTGCTAAACATATGAAAACTCCTATGGGATCAACTCAGAAACTGAGTAAGGACAGTGTTGGCCAGAATGTTGACTCAACACTGTACAGGTCTATGATTGGCAGTCTGTTATATTTGAGTTCCAGCAGACCTGATATTATGTTCAGTGTTTGCTTATGTGCTAGATACCAAGCTAATCCCAAAGAATCACATATGAATGCTGTTAAAAGAATCATTAAGTATGTTGCAGGTACATGTGATTTAGGTATTTGGTACAGCAAAGACACAAACTGCACCTTAATAGGTTACAGTGATGCAGATTGGGCAGGAGACTGTGATGATAGGAAAAGCACAAGTGGTGGTTGTTTCTATATGGGGAACAATTTAATCTCTTGGCACAGTAGAAAACAGAATTGTGTGTCTAAATCAACAGCTGAATCAGAATACATTGCAGCAGGGAGTTGTTGTACTCAATTACTTTGGTTGCAAAAAATGTTTCTTACCTAGTGATGTTCTAACTGTGTACTGTGATAATACGAGTGCTATAAATATCTCAAAAAATCCAGTGCAACACTCATTAACAAAGCATATAAGTATTAGACATCACTTTATAAGAGATCTTGTTGAAAAGGAAGTTGTTAAGATGGAGTACATTTCTACTGAAAAACAATTAGCTGATATATTCACTAAAGCTCTTGATGATAAGAGGTTTTCTTCTCTACGAAAATCTCTTGGCTTATGTAATATCTGAAAATATGATCAAGGGTGTTGTATCAAATGCGGCAGCATTTGAGACAACACTAAGACAAGTCACTTATGTGTTTCCTTGCTTTAATTTTCGTAATTATTGAATTAATGAAATTCCTTGTGATTGATATTTGAATTCTGAATGACTTGTGAAAAATACTAAAGAGCCTATACACCTCTCAAATGCTACAAAAGAAAAATCACATATTAGATGCTTTATAAATCACTGAGTAACTATGGGACACGGAGCTCGCTACTACGATGATCTCTTTTCAAAAGGTGATATAAATTGCATCAATATATTCACAAATCCATTGAGTAACTATGGGGCACGGAGTTCGCTACTACGATGCACTCTTTTCAAAAGATGGATCAGTGTGAAGTGTGATAAAAAGAAAAAAATTAGAGCAACACATATGATGAAAAATCAAGAAAAAACTGTGTTGAGGTGTATAGAATGCCAACAATAGTCAAAACACTCATTAATTCAGATTCTTATCCCAATTTTCATGGAATTAGTTATTTTTTATAATTATTAAATATTATTCTCTGAAATATTTAATTTGACTTAATCTTGCCTTGTTTTATTATTTCAGTTATTATATTCCGCTCTTATTTAATTTTGTTTTTCCAGATTCTATAATCTCCCTGTTAACCACGATCATTTAGTGGGGAAGTTACTTCCACTACTTCACTTCCCTCACTCTCGTGTAAACTCCTTCATCTCAACTCTCCAGATAAGATGAGTCTCCATTACAGTGTTGGAAAATACTTGAAAAGCTTGGTTATCTCATTTAAGCCTGGTAATTACAGATATTAATTATATTTGTAGCACTCAAGTATATTCAGTTCCCTTGGACACACACTGGTTGATTTCTAACTTACATTGTGTATACAGAATTCGAAAGGTCTCAAAATTAATTTTGTCGTCTTGTTTTGTGTGTACAGGTTCCAATATGTCCACTCCTTCGATCACTGCTGCACACTCAAACTCAAATTCAAGCAACAAAATTTCTCCAGACCCTCTCAATCTCCTTGCTGATATGGTGTCATCCAACTCACCAAACTCACCGTCGTTCACCGTCGGCACCATAGTGGTTCCTTTCGCTTCTGAAGAAGAACCTACTCAAACAACCCCTCTTGAAATCGTACCTTACAATCCATACGATATTCGCACTGAAATCATGAATTCAAACGCCACTACAGAAATTCCAATCTCCAACCCACCAGATGAGCCCTCATCTGAAGCTCCCGTACCAGAAAACACCCCAGTCACCTTACACTTCCCTCTGGGCACCCCGTTCAACACTTTGAAAGAAGCTTTTGAAACCCTAAGCCTGAAAATAAATCACCCTGTTTTAGTGCTTGAGGGAGAAACGCTGTATAATGCCATGTTCAAATGGGATGTGGACATGCAAACTCAGCTGGAGTCCTCGGATGAAGAAGTCCTGGCCGCAAAGTTTGAAAGAATTCATCGGAACAAAAAGGGCAAAAAAGAAAGCTGCTGCTGTTCCACCTGCACGAAAATGGCCTGGTGGTAAGAGAAAGTCCCAAAGGAATCTGGGCAAGATTGTTGATTACTCTGGAAAAGGGAAAAAGCCCAGAACGGATGGGAATGCCTCTGAGCCAATTGTTGTATCTGATTCTGAATCAAAACCAGAAACAGAGGCTGAACAACCTGCACCTTCAATGGAAGAAGAAGTGGTTGTTAATGAAGAGGATGTGGACGAAGTTGCTGAGGAAATGGAGGAGGAAAGTGAACCAACTCCACCAGTTCGACGATCGAAAAGGCTCCGAGAGCACGAAAGTGTTGCCTCTCCGATGGCAACACCAGATCAATCAGAACCCGATCAGTCATCCGATTCATCAGATGAGGATGAACATGAGGTACTTTTCTCTTCTGATGATAGGAATAGTGATTCTGATGAAGATTACAATGATAAGTCAAGCATACATTATAGAACCATAAGAACTAGGCAGATTATAAGTGAAAGATTGATTAAAACTTCTGATTTTGAGGATATGAATCTGCTTGATTGGTTTAAAGAAAGATCTTTACTGCATGCTTTGCAATTTGCTTGTCCCTATATTGTTGATTGGGTATATGAATTTTATGCAAACATCCCTCAATTTGCTGGTGATCCCAACTCTACAAGATATGGTACTTTTTGGTTTAGAGGAAATAGGCACATGATTACCCCTAGAAGGATCAATATTTTACTTAAAACTAAGATTATGGAGGATCCTGTTGTTACTGATCATGATGTGATGATAAGCATCTTGACTGGGGGAGTAATCACTAAATGGAGAAGAAGAATTTTGGCCTCTAAACTCACAAGTCTATATTCTGTTTTACATAAGTTGGTGTGTTTTAATTGGCTGCCTACTACAAACAACACCACTCTCACCTTAGAACAAGCTGTCCTGATGTACAAGATTGGACACTTGAAAAGATTTAACCTAGGACAGGTTATTTTCACCAACATGATGACCTTTAAATCTGACATGACTGGGAGAGGTATCCCGCCTTACCCATGCCTTGTGTACACATACATGTTGGACAAAGCATTTGACAGAATTGAAGATGAGGTCATAAGCACCTATGTCCCAAGTTTTAGCATCTCAAATCAGTTCCTCATCCAAGGTGAAAGGGTGGTTGATCTTCCTTTGAAAAGGAATGATGATGAAGCAGGGCCCAGTAGTGTTCCAGCAAATGATCCCTTCCACAATACCACACTGCCTCCAGAGGGAGCTGCCTCCTCAATCTATTTGTCTTCACATTATATTATGAGGCAGATTGATATTTTGCAGGGTTCTATTCTTAACTTGCAGCATTCTGTGGAGGATCTTCTAGTCCAAAAGAAATTTTGGATGGATCTTCTTTCCACTTCAACAGGGGGAGTAGCTGACAGTTCACACAATCAGTCCACTAACATTGTTGACATTGTTGCTCCTACTGTAGATGAACAACCGGATTCAGTTTCTGACCGAGCTGATGAACCTGCTGTGGACACTGAAATGACTGAGGGAGATGCACAGGATATCCAGGATCTCTATGGTGATCTGGATAAATGATGAGCTTGAAGACAGGGGGAGAGCTTACACAATGGGGGAGTAAATGCAGATTATGAAGATGCAGCTGAAACACATTTCAGCCCAATCCTTTCCCAAGTGTTAATTCAGTTCTTTCTTGGTTGTAAAAGCTTTGTACTTATGTTTTTTTTTCAAAACACTGATATTTACTTTTTGTAATTATTTAGGATTTACTTTTGCTCTAGTTATTTAAATCTAAACAAGTTTTTTTTGGTTTAGATGTCGTTTACTTTAATTTGATCTTATGCAGATTGTTACTTCAATTTTTATTTGGAATATCAATTGTGTAAACTTCTTAATCAATATCCTTGGTGTGTGAACTTCAGGAATGTTGATGTAGAAAGGTCAAATTGGGGGAGATTGTTGATGTTGATATGAGTGTTATGTTTAATGATCCAACACCAACAGCCGAGTGTTGTGTTTAATGTTCCCAACACTCATGACAACATCAGAATTTGCCCTTCCTTTTCTCACTAACTCTTATCTTACGCTTGTTGTCTAATGATGTCCCCAGAGCAGTTAGAAGACGTGGGCAACACCAAGTCATGCCACTGCGTGGGAGTGAGAAGTTATTAGGCCATGGTATAACAAGTCCCTAAATTCTAGGAGTGGTGGAGAGAAGTTCTATAACCGCATGATCTCAAGGTTGAGGCGATCATGGGAGTTGATGGCAGTTCGTGAATGAAGCCTATAAATACAGAAGCTGCCCTCAACACAAGATACACAAGAAAAAAAGCTGAAATCGACTACTACTCTATTGAACGCTATATACGCTTCTAGTTAGGAATATATTTGTTTCTTCTTGTAGTTCTTCACATTATTATAAACCCGAATAGTAGTGTGTTAGGACATAGTCTTATTTACTAGGTTGTGTGATTAGATCTATGAGGGAGATAGTTTCATAGAACTTAGTAAATCATTATACACTTTCGTAGTGTAATTATACACCTCAAAGAGGTTGTACTCGTTTCACATATTCTTATATAGTGAACAGCATAGATTATTTTATAATCTATGCAAATTTTGAATACTTCCATTTTCACTACGTGCAATTTAATTTCCGCTGCATAGTGTTGTCTAGATTGTGCCAACTCAACAGACAACATCTCTGATTTCGCACGCACACACACTTTCACGAACATCTTGTTCGAAATTTTTTCCAAAACAAACTCAAGTTGTTCGAAATTGTTTCCAAAATAAACACAATATGTTCGAAAAAAAATTCAAAACAACTTAAATTTGTCCGAAAAAAAAAATTGAACACGTTGTTCGAATCTTTTTCCAAAACAAACTCAAGTTGTTCGAAATTTTTTCCAAAACAAACGCACTATGTTCGAAAATAATTCCCAAACTTCAAAAAAAATCCTAATTTTTTTTCTTAAGAAAACCCTAATTTTTTTAGACCTAAACTTACCTGTTAGCGGCGGTGGCGAGGGGAGGAGCACTACGGCCGCGGCGAAGGGGAGAAGGGAGGGCGGCGGCAGCGGCCGCGACTGTGGGGAGGAGGGGGGGCGGCCGCGAACGAGGGGCGGTGGAGATGGTTGCTGTGGAAGAGGGCGGCCGCGTCTGTGGGGAGAAGGGAGGGCAGCGGCCGCGACTGTGGAGAGGAGGGGGGCGGCCGCGAACGAGGGGCGGTGGAGATGGTTGCTGTGGAAGAGGGCGGCGCGACGGGGAGGGCGGCGCGACGGGAAGGGGAGAGGGAAGAGGTGCGGCCGCGAACGGCCGCGAAGGGGAGGGAAAGGGGCTGCGGCCTCCGCGACGAGGTGGGCGGCGCTGTCGCCGCGTGGGGAGGGGAGGCGGAGCTGCCGGCGAAACGGGGACGGTGCTGGCGAAGAGGAGACGAGGGCGGCGCTGGCGAAATTTTTGGAGGTCGTCGTCGCCGTGGGAGAGGGAAGGTGAGGAGGCGAAATAGTGTGGGTGTACCAAATAAGTTATGAATTAGGGTTTTAATGGAACAAGGGTATTTTTGAGTTTTCCAGGTGGGTGTCCTCATCCGTTTTGTGGGTGTCCTCATCGCGTGGGTGTACTCATAGGAAAGCCGGGTGCCTTTAGCCGCGCCCAATTAAGTATTGCAAGTGGGCCGAATCAATGTTAAATTGGGCCCAATATAAATTCAGCTACTTACAACTGCCCCCAATGAGGCGCCCTCCTGAAGCTCACGCATGCAGCATGCTCCCAAAAATTTAAGGAATGAGTGGGCTTTCCCCCTTTTTCATTTGGGCTTTCATCTTTTTTTCCGAATTAATTCTCGTTTCATTTCTTCAATTGACATCGCAAAATAATTGAAGCGTGTTTTGCTCTAAATGTGCTTTTTTTCCTATAAAAATAACAAACACCACTCTTTTTCTAAATAAAGTGCAATTAATTAATTTAGGGGGTGTATTCAATTAGGTATCTATCGGATTTTTTTTAACTTTAAAAAGTACGTGAATTTAAAAAATTCATGCAGAGTTTGACTGACTTTTTTTTTATTGATTTATATGAGTTTTCATATACTTGACATTATTGTGGAATATACTTTTTTTTATTAATTTACATAGATTTTCATAAACTCTGGTATTGTTTTTTTATTGATTTATATGAATTTTCATATACTTGAAAAGATTGTGGAATATATATTTTTTATTAATTTACATAAATTTTCATAAACTCCGTTATTGATGCAAAGAGTTTTTTTTTTTAATGTGAAGTGTTTTTTTTAAATTAATATTATATATAATATTTTACCAATAAATATATATATATATACTATATAAAGTTTATATATTAATTTGGGGCGGGTCGGACATAAGACACGGACCCGGCCCATACTCAATATGGAGCGGATCCGATCTGACCCAAAGCTCGCGGGGTGGGGTGGGGTGGGGTGGGTACCCGCGAGTCGTGTCAATATTGTCATCCCTACTTCTAATTTTTCGTCTTCAAAGTTTTCTGAGAGAATCCGTTGAAATTTCTAATTTTTAGAAGATATTTTGGATAGTGAAATTTATTTATATTTTTGGGAGAGAATCCAACAAAATTCATAGAGTATTAAAATCCTTAGACTGTTCTAAAGATTTTTAAAAACTTTTTAAAATTCGTATTGAATACCTCAAAATTTTTAAAGACTTTTGAAAATTCGAATTGAATACCCCCAAACTTTTAAAGTCCAAAAATATCTTACAGAATCCACAACCAATACACTCACTTAGTGTAAATAATGTAAGAAATTCTATCAAATTAAGCAAAATAAATCTATTAATTTCAAACAATTTTCACACTAATCAATACTCAAAGCTCGAAACACAACTTGATCGAGCCTAAAATTTTAAAGATTGAGCTCGACTCGATTTCCTATATGGTTTTCAAAATTAATTGTAAAACATATATTTCTTTTTAAATTAAACTCGAGCTCGACTCGATTAATTCGATTTCGATCTTTTTCCGAGTCAAGCTAGCACAAGTAGTTTGGGAGTTGGCTCAACTCACTTACATATGTTGATGTTTAGCTCTAAATTTGATTCAATTAACATAGACTTTAAATAATCAAGGCACAATTTGATGTATATAGCCAAATACTCAGAATAAAGATCAATGATAACATGTCATTTAGGGGTGTAAATCAGTCGAATCGAATAGTGTAAGAATATTAATTTTGAAGATTATTTTCATATTGAAAGTGTGCAAATATTATTGAGACGTACTAAAACCTAAAACAAAAGTGCAAAATATTTAACAAAGAAATGACAATATATTTGCAAAAAAGAAAAAAAAATATATGTTGTACATGTTCTTAGAATTAGTGGAAAGCCACCGGACTACCATGAAACATGCAAAAAAAAAAAAAAAAAAAAAAAGGAAAACACCATTTTTTATATATACATCCATTGACAGTTCAATTCATACCCACATTTTTTATAAATACACTCACTGACAGCTCAGATCACACCCACATTTTTTTATAAATACACTCACTGGCAGAAATTGTACCTAGTCGTCTTCTTCGAGCAGTTTCCAGCCACCTCAGGGCCGCGGCCGAACGCTGCAATTTACGATGGCCTTAATCTTTTAATATTTTTTATTTCTTTAAATATTCTTCAATAATTATTATGGATCAAGGTTATTTTGTATTACAACATGTAATAATACATGTTACTATATGTTATAATGTGAGTTACTTAATCAATAAAAATACTAGAAAAAAATACTACATAAAAGAATCAGTATTACTATATAAAATTGTGTTATTACTACATGTAATAATGTGTTTAACTACATAAAAAAATATATGTTACTACATACTATAGTTTGAATTACTACATTGAATAAGCGTTTGTTACTATATGTAACTTTATCAAATGATTTGTATTACAACATGGTTATTGTGTTTACTTCATGCGATAATATATGTTACTACGTATTATAATGTGAGTTACTACATTAACAAAAACACTAGAAAAAAACGTGTTACTAAATAAAATAATTTGTATTATTATATAAAATAGTTTGTGTTATTACTACATAAAATAATGTGTGTTATACTATATATTACAATTTGAATTACTACATTTAATATCCCGCGTTCGACAATAAAATAAAAGATAAAAAAAAAATGGTAAAGTAAACGAGTTAAATTTTTTTATCAAAATTAAAACACAAGAAGTTCAGTTGACAAATATATTAAGAATGGGAAAATATCACTCTTGGTCATTGAACTTTACCACTTTTCACATTTGATCACCCACATTTCATCACTATCAAAATTGGTCACTCACTTATTCTTTTTTATCAATTTTAATGCTGTTGTTAGAGAATCCGTCATTTACTAACGGAGAAAAGGTTTTGAACGCCAACTTTTATTTTCCCTCTTTTAATTCCTTAACCCTAAACATCCAAACCAGAGTGATTTTAAATTTGTACGAAGAACTGAAGATGTCTTCTGCACCCTATAACTTTTACGTTTAAACATATGGGTTAATTAGTTTTGTTTTGTTTACATTTTTATCAGAAATTTTTTTTGTTTGTTTTCAACATTTAGATAGTAAGAGGGAAATAACTGTGGTTGATGGTAGTGATTTTGGTCCTAAAGTTGATATGTCTTTTTTAGATAATGTGATTTTAAATGAGCCTGGGGCCCAAGACGGATCTTCATTGAGGCTAAGGTGGGCTATAGTCCACCCTATTTTTTAGGGATTTTTTTTTATATATATTATATTAATTTTAAATTTTTTTTACAGCAAATAAAATTTAAACCAACTTCTGTCATAAAATAAAGTTATTACCGAAAACTTCTATTAAATTATTTGTAAAATATGAATATTTAATTTTTTACACAATTTAAAATTTTAATTAAATAACAATTCTCAATTTTAAATTTCTTACGTAAAAAGGCATATCAAATTCGAATCAATGACTTTCATATAGACGGAGCTGATATTTTTAATAATAAGATGTGTTTACATTTGTATTTTTAATTTTTTAATTGTAATTGTTTCGTTTTTAATGGGGTATTCCGGATATACACTTCCATAGAATTTTTGCCGTTTTCGAAAATAATTATTGATCAATCGAGTGAAATCAATAGTAAATTTAAAGATGAGAAAGTGAAACTTCTTAAGCTTCTTAAACTTATTGATGCCTTGAATCTCAAAAACAACCCTAGATTATTTAATGTGGATTTTATTTATAATCAAGAAATGACCTGCATGAGACTTGGATTGCGCAAACTTGATATGTACGTTTTTTTCAATAAAGTTTTCATTTGATGTCTTTTAAAAAGTTTTCAAAATTTATCAACTATTTATGTAATATTCCAAATTTTAATTGAGACAAATAGGGTGAAAGTGCATGCTTTTGATTACGAGATCGATTCACCTTGTTTTATATATTAAATTCTATGGATGTCTATATTGAAATAAAATTGTTTGAAGACATTGATTTCGATTCTATTATCGATAATTCTATCGACTAAATAAACGTAGGGCACAACTTATGTAAAAAAAAAATTATACGTGTAATCATTTCCGACTTTCAGCCCACCCAAAAAATAATTTCTGGCTCCGCCCTTGCTGGGGCCTCCAATTTTGAAAATTCCTAAGATAGTGACGTTCTAGTTAATAATCATATAACTCAATTATAATTTATTATCATCTCATCGTTGTTGTTGGTTTACTTTTTATATTTTACAGGGTAACCAGGAAATGGAAACTCAGGAGGTGGCAACTAAGGAAAAGAAAAAATCACAATGAAGCAAATGTGAGTGTGTCTTGACTTACAATGTCATTTTATAATTATTGTAATGTTACGTGACTAATTTTTTATTTTATAGGTTGTGCAATCATTAAGAGTACACAATCCAATTATTGTGAAATGAGGAGTGAATTACATCATTGTGTCAAATCTAGCTACTTATATGGGAAAGAGTGGCGATGGTTCATCAAAATGATCAAACAAAAAACAAGTGAGAGTGATGGCAAGCCAAATTAGTCAAATTGTGGTGGTCATGTACTCTTTATGTACTCTGTTTTTATAATTATGGTGTGTAGTTAGATGGTTTATAATTATTGTATTCACTGTGGTTGAATTTTTATAATTATGGTGGGTAGTTCGATGGTTTATAAAGACTTGCTTTTGTACTCTGTTTTTTCACACTTTTTTGAATAATATTTCAATTACTGATTTTCATATTGAATTTGTATAATGATTGAGAATAAAAACTTATTTCAAAATAGTTAAGTATTAGAATTGAAGATAAATTCAGTAAAAAAAATTAAAAAAATGGGTTTTGGGTTTAGGGTTAAGGAATTAAAAGAGGGAAAATAAAAGTTGGTGCTCAAAACCTTTTCTCCGTTAGTAAATGACGGATTCTCTAACAGCAGCATCAAAATTGATAGAAAAGAATAAGCGAGTGACCAATTTTGATAGTGATGAAATGTGGGTGACCAAATGTAAAAAATGGTAAAGTTCAGTGATATTTT
The DNA here is from genome assembly GCA_963675135.1 of Galeopsis tetrahit. NCBI lineage: Eukaryota > Viridiplantae > Streptophyta > Magnoliopsida > Lamiales > Lamiaceae > Galeopsis > Galeopsis tetrahit. Next base: position 45,431,817 of record OY776131.1, read on the forward strand.
TCCATTAAGAATTAACCCAAATGAATTAATGGTGGCCCAATAATATATATTTTCAACCCAATGACATGTATGCAATATTGTATATAAGTTTATATATATATATATATATATATATATATATATATATATAATTTCAGAAATTGGGGGATGGGCCATTGCCCGGCTCCAAGGTGGCTCCGTCACTGACGTCATCCATATACTCCAACCTAATATGCGAACACACATTTTATACAACGAATATCAGTGTTTAGTATAAATGTATTTTCTCCATAGAAATTCAAAGAAAAAATAAATTATCACATAATTTTATGTATATCGTGGATAACATAACATATTCATATGATAAATATCAATATTATTAGTTTATGTGTATATCACAAATTCATAATATATTGAGATTATTACTTATATCGCATGTCATTCATTTACCGTGTATAAACACACATTACATACAATACTATCTTTAATTTGCAATTTTAAAATTGAATTATTAAAGTTACCCAGTTATTAGTCGAGATTTTATCTTTTAAAAGAAAAAAAAATTATAAGAATTACAACTTTTAAATTAAACACTTGAATTATTCCGATTTGCTTTTATCTCAATAATATTTTAAAAAAAAAAAAAACACTCCCCCCCCCCCCCCTATCCATAAATTATATTCTCATTTGTCTTATAAATATCATTTCATTTCTATCTTTAACCATCACTTCAACTTACTTTACTCATAATTCATAAACAATCACTTTATTCACAATACTCTAAAATACCATTACTTTATTTACTTTTATCTTAAAATTTGTACAAAAAAATATAAAAATATAATCCGCGAACGAATTGAGTAACAAAGTGCAGTTCAGTTTTACGTATAAGATTTTATCATTCAAAACTTTTCCACAATTTCCAAACCCTATTTTTTTCACGTAAATTTGTGCATTTTCTATATTGAAACGTTCCACATTAATTTCCATACTTCATGACTAGTGTTGTTAAACGAATCGAGCTGCTCGTGAGCTCGACTCGTTAGATACTCGATTTACTAACGAGTCGGCTCGAACTCGACTCGTTAGGCTTGATATCTATTTTTTTTCCTTATAATTTCATTAGGCTCGGCTCGATAGTCTCGTTAGACTCATTAACGAGTCGAGTCGAGCCGAACTCTTTTTTTAACTCGTCAATATTATCGAACCGAGTCAAGTTCACTCGATAAGAGCTTGAACTTTAATTACTCACCTCGACTCGAATAACTGTTCTATTAAAAAAAATTAAATTCAAAATCAAAAATAATAAACGTATAGAGGAAGTAATTATTTTTAAATAGATAGAAAAATTTAGTGCTGAATCTGCTGATTGATGGTTTTGGGTTTTGTGGAAACACCCCACGCGCAGGATGCTCTCTTATTTGGAATTTTGCTAGTTTTGGAATAATATTCGAAACAAATTCCCAAACATCTGTACTATTGTTGCTGTCTTGCACTGAATTAGATTCCAATTAATACACTAATAAATTTACTTGATAAACTTTAAATAATTAAAACATAATTTTTTTTTTGTAAGCAATTAAAACATAATTTCATGTATATTTATAGGGTAAATTAATAATTAAAATTAATTAGCAATTTTTTAAAAAAGACTATAACAAAAGGTTATACTATAAAGAGTAGTTAAAATAGTTGTTAATTAAACTAATTAACAAATTTTAAGGAAGACAATAAAACCTATCATTATTATGATTTCACCCCATAATTTAAAAAATCATAATTTAAAATGTAAAACCTATCATTATTATGATTTCACTACACAATTTAAAATGTACTTTGTATTTATTTATTTTCCTAAAGCCATTGTAGGGCAAAATTATTTCTATTGAAATTAAAAAATTAGTCAAATCAATTAAATTGTAAGATAAGGATTATATTTTTCAAACAAAAAAATAGTTTTTTAAATTATGTTGAATGATGGGGGCGTAAAAGATAAAAATAATTGTTCTTTAACATTTTTTTTTCTTTAGACATGAGATTCTTTTGTAAATATTATGCACAGGTTGAGGTATGCTATCTTTAAATTTGTAATTTAATTTTTTAAAACTAATACCAACTGAATAAGTAATTTTTTTTTTTCTATATACTAATTTAATTTATTTTTTTTAATTTTGCTGATGTCACTTCTCCAAATAACTCAATTTTAATATTCATTTTAATTCATATTTCAGATTTTTGGGGTTGAACAACCCATTTTGTTCTTGTCATATTTGTAAAAAAAATGATAATATTTAAGTAAAAAGTGATAATCTTTTTAATCAAATTAAAAATCACTTTTTACTTTAACATTATCATTTTTTATATGAAAGTCAAGTGAGATCCGTCTCACGAAATGAGATTCACGAGACGATCTTAGGAGCGTAAACAAATCGAATCGAATAGTGCAGTATTCGATTCGATTCGTGAAAGTATTCGAATATTCGTATTCGTTTATTTTTCGAATAATAAATTTGATTCGATATTCGATTTGAATTTTTTGGAACATATTCTAAATTATATTTTTGGAGTATTCTTCGTATTCGATATTATTCGATTCGAGTTGAAACTATTCGATTCGAATTTTATGAAAAAAAATATGTAAAATAATATTTTAAATAATATATAAGACATTAGACAAAATGGACTTAATCGAGAATGTGATTATATTTTAAAAAAAATATAAATATTGTATTTGTTTACTAATCCAATAAAAAAGAAAATTTATATAAAAAATTCGAATAATAAAATTTCAAAATACCAATATCGATCAAAATTCAAATACAAATATTAAATCGGCCAAAATTTATTTGATTCCTTTCGTTTACCACTCTACACGTGTCTCCCAAAACTATCTCTACAAATATACCTATCATCTCAAAAGTAAAAAGTTAAATTAAAAATGAGTAAAAAACATACCATAAATTATAGTGCCACCGTGATTGAAGAATTTGGGGGTTTGCGGAAGCCACCGCGCGCAAGGGGTATGCTCTCTCGTATGGGAAATTGGAATGTTTCAGTTTTAACCAAGGTTCAATGAATATGGACATTAAATAACCAAGACCCAATTTCACATGTATATGATCAAATATCTTTAGATTAAAGATCAATGATAGTAATATGTTATGTAGTGGTGTAAATCAATCGTTTGTGTTCAAAATTTGACTCAAATTGTTATATTCGAAACTCGATTCGATCGAATCTAAAATTTTAAAGATCGAGCTCGACTCGATTATCTATATAGTTTTCAAAATTAATTGTAAAACATATTTTTTTCTAAATTAAACTCGAGCTCGATTCAATTACTTCGATTTTGATTTTTTTTCCAAGTCAAGTTAGCACAAGTAGCTCGCGAGTTGGCTCAACTCACTTATATCGGTACTTTTAAGATAAAGATCAATGATAACATGTCATTTAGGGGTGTAAATAAGTAGAGTTGTGTTACGTTCGAAACTCGACTCAATTATTATACTCGAAGCTCGACTCAGTCGAACCTAAAATAAAACATGATAATATACTAATTTTATTTATTTTCTATCACTTTATATTTATATCTAGAAAGAAAAAGAAAACAAGTTAAATTGGACATGAATACAAAAGTGGAGGGATTATAAAATTGAATCTCCAATAAAAGTAAAATAAAATATAAAAATGGTAAGTTGACTAATTATGTTCAATTTATAAAATAACTCATAAACATCACAAAAAATCTGAAATTATTTTTTTGTTCTAATTTAGTCTTGTATAATCTTATTTTAAAATACATCAAAAATTAATTAACAATCCATCATTTGATAAATTAAACATATTTTAAATTAAATTTACTAAATCTCAAATCCAAAAAAAATAAAACATATATATTAATAATAATTAAAAAACCTTATAGCCCATTCACCCCACACCCCACCCACATGTACCCCACGTCTTTGCCTCTTCGAAGTCCCAATAGCAAAGTCTGACATTGTGTAAAATTAGCGCACTAGAACAATATTTTAAATAATTATAAAATTATCCAATTTGTATAAGTTAAAATCAAAACAGTAATTTTGTGTAAAAAAAAAAGGTTTTATTCAAGTATACAATTTAGGTAAAGTCAGTCTAAAGAAAAGGGTAAGTTATTAAACTGAAAAGTACAACACAATATTATTAAAAAGTGTAAGTCACTATAACTAAAAATATTATTATACAGTTTAATAATTGAAAAGTGCAACACCATTTACCAAAAAGTGTAAGTTAGTAAAACTGAAAAGTGCAACATGGACTAGGGTGCACAACATGCACTCAAGTCCATAGCACACCAACCCTATATTTAAATTTAATGAATCAATTACAATTTCACTCTAAGTTTAATACCTTTGCTAGACGGAGTGCTAATATAATCGCACACGTGGTGGCAAAGGAGCCCCGTTATTTCGATTGTAATCATTGTTGGATAGACCCACCCAATTATGTTGTAAGGATATCGACCTTTACATGCGTATGCAATAATAGAAGCTAATCTTGTCTTGTCTGCCTTAAAATTTTTTTTTAGTATTTTGTAATATTTAAATTTAATGATTCAATTTCAACATTCAAATGAGTGAAAATAAATAAAAGAAAAAATGAGCAAAAAATGAAGAGAAAAAAAAATCGATCGAACCTGTAGTTTAGAGCAGTAGCCGGCTCGGTTTCGATTTCAAAATCGGAACCAATTGATTGAACATGTTACGAGATCCACTGCAAAACCGATGCATGCATGATTACCCATAACCACAATCTAGTTTAATTTCTTATTTAGGGTTAAAAAAAAAAAGGAAAGTAAGTGATATTTTCTCGTTAACCTAGTTTAGCTAGATATTTCAGTTATGAATGATTCATTTAAAATTTGAGTTTAGATTTAATACCTTGTTTGATATTTAAATTTTCAATTAGGGTTAAGTTTACGTTTAGTACTTTACTCCCTTACAACTTTTTAAATCAAGATTTAGACAATTTTTTTTGAAACGAAGATGTAATATATTCAAATTTAATGAATGATTCTATTTCAATTTAAGTTTAGTAATATTTAAATTCAATTTAGGGTTCATGGTTTAGAACCCTAACATTCCAATTTAAACGTAATGAGTGAATGATTCAATATCAATATTCAAATGAGGAAAACTAAAAAAAAATAAAAAAAAATGACCTAGGGTTTAAAACCTATTCAACAATATGTCTAATCCTTCTTATACAAAATGGTATGTAGTTACATTCAATGTATAACTGCACTCTAGGAAATTAAGGGTTATTTGTTCATAAACCCCATTAGCAGGATATTTCAGATATGAAAAAAATGAAATTCAAATATAGAAAAAGAGATTTGGCAACGTGTACGACGGTGGACACGTCTCTATCTTCATTTTTCTATAAAATGCAGAGGAATCCTCTCTCTCTCCATTTCTACATACACACAGTTTCTACATACACACAGTTGTACGTGTCTTGGTAGTTCTTCATTTCGTGATTTTCCACCATCAACAATTCCATTTTATTTGTTTTTTTTTTTTTTTGCCATTTACTGAAGAATTTGCTTTTCTAGTGTTCTTCTCGTCAAACTATTCTTGAGAAAGTTGTTGGTTGTTTTGAGGCACAGTTTTCTTTTTTTTTTTTTTTTTTTTGTGAATTTTTGCGTTTTTAATTGTGTTAGGTTTTTTGTGTTTTTGGGGAAATTTTCGAGATGAAATTGTTTGTTTGATTGATATTTGGAGATTTTTGTTTTGGATTTTTTTGTTTACTTTCATTAATTGGAGGTGTTTAATTTTGAGTGGGAATGAAATCATGAAAATGTTACTAATGATAATTGTTTGTTAAACTTTCGTAGGGAATTTTGAAGGATACAGAGAAGGTGTCTTGAATATAGAGCAGAGAAGAGAAGGTGTTTTGTTGAATACAGAGCAGAGTATGTGTTTTGATTGTTCTGTGCTTTTTTTTTACTTTTATGTGTATTCGTAACTGATTATTTGTGTGGCTAATGAAGTTTTGAAGGTAGACTTCATTAGGTTTGATCAGATCATATCTAAGGTATAATGGAATCAAGTAAGGATAACGCTGGGAAGGGTAAACAAACTGCAGAAGCAAGTCATAACACTGGAAAGGGTAAACAAACTGCAGAAGCAAGTCCAGTGACTTTAGTACCTTTTTTTGATCTTCAAAACAACCACATGACCATAAAAAAAATAGTCTTGACAAAGGAAAAGCTGCAATGTTTCCATCGTCAGACTTGCCAGCATTGCTTCAAGAGAAGAAGCCGTTTGAGCCTCTGAATAAGTTCCCCAACATAAGCATTGCAGCTATGGCCATGTTAGGAAGAGCTATGAAAAAAACGTACGAGATCGAAACTAAGGGCAATATCACATTTTGGAAAACCAAGCCTTAATTATGAAACAACGATCTCTCGTTTATACCTTTTCATCATGTATTGATGTATTTTTGTTTGTTTGAGTGTGCATCACTTTGTAAGTATTTATGCAACACTGAATAGATTTTTGGTTGAATAAGAAATGCATTATCGTATTATTCTCCCTCCATTTTTTAATAAATGATGTTTTAATCTTTTTCTCTTTCTTTTTGTACACAATTAAATAATATTTTAAATTTTTTTACACCTTTATTTCAATTATACCCTCCCTTAAAATTAAAAAAATCTTCTAATTTCTATCTTGTACTCATGAGCAACGTCCCATGAGCATTCCACCTCGTGTACCATTGAATCATCGTTTCGAAGTTGGAGAATCGAGAATGGTCAATGATACGGTCTAATTACTTATTTAGAAATTATTTTTAGATTTAACTAGAAGAAATCGGCCCAAACCCAAAAAATCGATTTTTTAATTTTACCGCAAGATCATAAAGTGTAATTCAAAATATAAAAAAAGAGATTTAAATGTAACATTAGAATCAAAGAATGTTCCGTCAAAAAAAAAGAATCAAAGAATGTAACCAAAAAAATATGTTGTACAGCTGTGGGCCATTACCTTCATCTCTCTCTATAAAAGGCACAAGAACTGCTCTCCATTCTACTCCATCTTTCTGTGTAAAAGGCATAATAAGAACTCTCTCTCCATTCTACTCCATACACACAGTTGTATGTATTTTCACCAAACATCATATCCACACAACTGCGTACGGAAGCATATAATCGTTCATCCTTTCCATTATCAGCAATTTGTTCGAGTTAGATCCGCTAGCTCTCAACAATTCCATCAGTTTTGTGTTTTGGGGGAAAATCTCGAGGTTTAAGCGATGAAAGAGGTGAGTTCAGTATACACTTTTTGTATAAAAATTGCTTGATGTTCTTGTGTTTTTGTGAATATAGCTTCGATCCGGTATTTGATTTGTAGAATCGCAGATTTAGTTGTTTCTGTATGTATTTCAGTTTTATGCAATTGGTTTGGGTGTATTTCAGTTTTTAGTGGAAATGAAATCTGGAAATGTTATACTACTAATTTTGCTTGTTTGCTAAATTTCATTTTAATCAATACAGAGTACGTGCATTTTTTTAATTTTTTTCAGATTTTTGTACTTGTTTATGTGTAATAGTTAGCTCATCAAAGTAATTTCTGTATTTCAGTTTTATGCAATTGGTTTGGGGATATTTCAGTTTTGAATGGAAATGAAATCTGGAAATGTTATTCTAATTTTACTTGTTTGCTAAACTTCATTTTAATGAATACAGAGTACGTGCATCTTTTTTTATTTTTTTTCAGATTTTTGTACTTGTTTATGTGTAATTGTGTATGGTTGGGAAATATGAAATATTTGCTGAATCTTCTTTTGTTTATTTGCTTGATTAGATAAAGTCTAAACTTGGATTCGGATGGATTAATGATAGCACTGAGAGGAGTAGACGAACGGCAGAATCTTACCAGTCAATTTGGAGGGCTCATTGGAATCCGGCAAGAAGAAAATCAACAACGGAGGGACGTGGTGATAGTGCTCGTATGGATAAAGAACTTGCTACTGATGAAGATTTGTCGACTAGATTGGAGACTTCTAGGTATGTGAAAGGACCTTCGGTGATTGAGACCGAAACTGAAGTCAAAATGCTTTCAAAAAGTTTGGAGGAAGGAGCCAATCTTGACGCAATGCTAACGAGTCTGACGATGGAAGAATTAACGCTTTTCCTTTGTCAATCCTATTTTTTTCATGGCCTATACATGGTTGTTTTGAAGATTTTTGAGAAAATACAGCTTTTCCTTTGTCAAGCCTATTTTTTTCATGGCCTATACATGGTTGTTTTGAAGATTCAAGAAAAGGCACTGAAGCCAGGATTGCTATTTCCTACAATATTCAGTAAAATCCCTGGTTGTTTTGAAGATTCAAGAAAAGGTACTGAAGCCAGGATTGCTATTTCCTACAATATTCAGTAAAATCCCTGGTTGTTTTGAAGATTCAAGAAAAGGTAGTGAAGTCGCAGGACTGACTTCTTTAGTACATATATTAGTGTCCCAATCCTTAAGTCGCATCCACGGTCCACTGAAGTCACACAACTCGCTTTTTTAGTTCCTTTATATTTAGGAGGTTTATTTGGGGTGCCATAACATATGGGACTATATGCTCTTAAAGAAGATCTCATAAATGCCTTCAAAGATGAAAATTGGCCTTATTACTTCAATTTCAAGCTCCTTGAACGATGCCTCATTCCCCAAGTGATGGAGATTGAAGCTACAACGAAGAGTCTTCCTAAAATTATGTTATTTATTTAATTAGTCCAATGTATCCATTTAAGTTTCATTTAATTTATTGTCATTAAGAGTTTTGACTCGTCTATTGTAAAATTCTATAAAAAGAGGATGTATGATGCAATTTTGGGACATTCAGAAATTATATGAAAATTCTTAAGGTTTTATCCTTAATAGTTGTTGTGTTTATTGGGATATTTCGTTATCGAAATCAACGGTTCTCACTTCATTTTATCGTTAATTGATATTGTTTTTGTCCGGATATTTCTTTAAGAAATTAACGAAGTTCTCACTTTAATTGAGGCGCTTCCCTGCATGAGTTGGTTCTTTTGAATTGCAACTACGGTATTCTTATTGAATCAACATATTTGAATTTGTGCCACTTTTTCGGGTATTCTTAGAATCAACGAACTAGTGTGTGTTCCTCGTATATCTTCATATTTTATACGCTTCTGCGACCTGCATCAGTTGGTAATTAGAGATTAGGTACGATTCTTGATGATGGTACCAATTTTCAATGAATATTTTGATGAAAATTGTGGTTATGATGGACCACCAATTTTCGATGAATATGTTGATGAAGATTGTGGTTATAATGGACCATCAATTTTCGATAATTATTTTGATAAAGATTGTGGTTGCGATGGACCACCAATTTTTATAATTTTATCGATATTTTGGTTGATAATGTTGACGATGGCTATAGTGGCCCTCCAATTTTTGACGAGTAGAATGAAAATATTTTTATAATTGATGGTGTTCATCCCAATATCCTTGACTCAACGATGAAGGTTGAAAAAAATTATTTTGTGTTATTTACTAATGGTGATGGAAAGCACACTGCTCTTTCGACATGATATCAAATTGTTAATATTTTGTGGCTAAAAGAGTACAAAGATGTTTCAGCTTGTCTTTGCACCTTTCCAAGGAGAATGAAGCTAATAGCGATTCGAGGTCGAATCGTTTTCAACCGGGTGAGAATGATGGAGAATGAAGCTGCAACGAAGAGTCTTCCTAAAAGGGTAGGTCTCTTGTAGACTCAATTATTTATAAGGAATTGAGTAAATTTTAAAAAATTGGTAGGATTGATAAAAAAAATAAAATACGCGAAAAACATTTATGATAATTTATGTAGCTTAAACGGTTGAGAATCGTCTTTTTTATGTTGAGGTCTAGTGTTCAACTCTTACATCTAACAATTTTCACATATTTTTTTTTTAATTATAAAAGTGCATGTTGAAAATAAGAAAAAGTGTAACATGCAATTTACAATTTTTTAGCATGTTATTTTGCAATATTTACAATAATAATTTCAGTTATAATGACATACACTTGTTAGTGATGTTATGTTACACATATTTTGTTGCACTTTTCAGTTGTAGTGACTTACTATTTTCAACAATATTTTTTTAGTTATATTGACTTACACTTTTTAGTCATATTTTGTTGCACTTTTCAGTTGTAGTGACTTACAATTTTCAACAATATGTTCAGTTATAGTGACTTACACTTTTTAGTAATGTTATGTTACACTTTTTACTCGTATTTTGTTACACTTTTCAGTTATAATAACTTACACTTTTCATTAAAATATTGTGTTGCACTTTTCAAGTATATTGATATGCATTTTTTAATAATATTGTATTGCACTTTCTAGTTATACTAACTTGCATTTTCTAGTTGTAATGACTTATACTTTTCATTAAAAGTTGTGTTGCACTTTTCAATTATAGTGACTTACACTTTTTAATAAAAAAATTTGTTACACTTTTTAGTAATATTGTGTTACACTTTTTAGTAATATTAACTTACACTTTTCAACACACACAATTTCGAAAAAAAAAATTATCAATAAAAAAAAATTACAAAAAAAAAATAAAAAATTAATCAAGTCAAAATTTTTATTCACAATAATCTTGAATATTTAGGGTTCACAATATTCTTGAATATTTAAGATTTAAGTTGACCAAGTCAACTAAGTTCCTTATAAGAAATTGATTCTATATAAGACCAATCCTTCCTAAAATTATGTTATCTATTTAATTAATCCAATGTATCCATTTAAGTTTCATTTAATTTATTGTTATTAAGAGTTTTGACTAGTCTATTGTAAAATTCTATAAAAAGAGGATGTATGATGCATTTTGGGACATTCAGAAATTATATGAAAATTCTTAAGGTTTTATCCTTAATCGTTGTTGTGTTTATTTCGGAGATTTCGTTATCGAAATCAACGGTTCTCACTTCATTTTATCCTTAATTGATATTGTGTTTGTCCGGATATTTCTTTAAGAAATCAACGGAGTTCTCACTTCAATTGAGGCGCTTCCCTGCATCAGTTGGTTCTTTTGAATTGCAATTACGGTATTCTTATTGAATCAACATATTTGAATTTGTGCCACTTTTTCGGGTATTCTTAGAATCAACGAACTAGTGTGTGTTCCTCGTATATCTTCATATTTTATACGCTTCCGCGGCCTGCATCACCAAGCTTTTTAAAATTATTTTGAAACCTTCCATTTTAGTTTTTGCACGATCAAGTTCTTTATTGACATGAGTACTGCCACCATCTAATGGCCTCCAATGAGCCCTCCAACGAGACTGATAAGATTCTACAGAAAAATGAATTACAAATTGAAATGGAAGGTTTTAAAATGATTTCAAAAAGCTTGGGGAGTGAGGCATCGTTCACGGAGCTTGAAATTAAAGCAATAAGGGCAATTTCCATCTTTGAAGTTTTTTATGGGATCTTCTTTAAGAGCATATAGTCCCATATGTTATGGCACTTCAAATAAACCTCCTAGGTGTAAAGTATTAGGTATATACAAATATATTAAGAGATTTAATATATATCTTGTATAATATATTTTATATATCTTTATTTTTCTTAATTAGAGATTTAGGATAGATACGTTTTGTATCTATAAATACTTCCATTTTTACATTCATTCAATGAAATCATAATTTCACGATTCATTGTTTTTCTATATGGTATCAAGAGCTTTTACATGCTAACACCTTTTTTTTTCGATCCTCACGATCATGACTTCATCTCCGAAATTTAGGAACAATTCCTTTTTCCCAATACCCTCCACCTCGGTAACCATCACAGTTAAACCCACCGAGCACTTCTTCCATCAATCACCCCTTCCCCAAGATAATCTACTGCCGTGAGCTTTCCAAGCCTTTTTTTTTCCACCAACATACCTGCACTACACCCCCTAAACTGGTAAATACACCCAACACACCCACTGATCTAATAAATCCACCCAATACACCCACTGATCTGATAAATCAATCCACCCAAATGCCCACTCCCAAATCTCACTCCACCACCTGTAGTAGTCCCTGCGCCTACTCCACTCCCACCCTCTACATCAAATTCATACATAAAGCTTTTTTTTTTGATGTAGTTGTTCGGCGTCTTCATCGTACAAAATCCTCGACTCCCACTCCTCTCTTCGTAGTCGTTGCTCGACGTTCTTCGTCGTATAAAACTCATGACTCCCACTCCTTTTTATAGTCATTGTTCGTCGTTCTTTGTCATACAAAACTCACGACTCCCACTACTTTTCATAGTCGTTGTTCAGCGTTTTTCGTCGTACAAAACTCACGACTCCCACTCATTTATGTAGTCGTTGTTCGACGTTCTTCGTCGTATAAAACCCACGACTCCCACTCCGTTTCGTAGTTGTTGTTCGGCGTTTTTTGTCGTACAAAATCCACGATTACCCCAATCTCAAGAAGACAAGTTTCTTCTTTCGCGTAATCGTTGTTCGACTTTCTTTTCATACAAAACCCATGATTACCCCAACCTCAAGAAGACAAGTTTCTTCTTCCTCGTAATCGTTGTTCGACGTTCTTGTCGTACAAAACTCACGATTACCCCAACCTCAAGAAGACAAGTTTCTTCTTCCCCGTAATTGTTGTCCGACGTTCTTGTCGTACAAAACTCACGATTACCCCAACCTCAAGAAGACTTCTTCCCCGTAATTGTTGTTCGATGTTCTTGTCGTACAAAACTCACAATTACCCCAACCTCAAGAAGACAAGTTTCTTCTTCCCCAAGCTTCCACTCATCCATAGAAGCCTCGGCCCTCGCGTTCCTACACCTTGCAGCTCGTTCGTTCCTCTACGGAAGCCGAGTATCGTGCCCTCCGCTGTCTCTGAAGTTCAATGCATATTGCAACTGACTACTATTTTATTCGAGATCTGATCAAGACTTCTCAACTTCGAGTTTCACATGTTTCATCTGCGGATCAACTTGTTGATGAAGACACTTCCTCGTTCTCGCCTACAACCACTTATGACCAAGATTGGACTCTCCTACGGTGCTCCATCTTGAGGGGGCGTATTAGGCATATACAAATATATTAAGAGATATTATATATATCTTGTATAATATATTTTATATATCTTTATTTTTCTTAATTAGAGATTTAGGATAGATACGTTTTGTATCTATAAATACTTCCTTCATGTACTTTTTACATTCATTTAATGAAATCATAATTTCACAATTCATTGTTTCTCTATATAAAGGTGTTGGATTGTAGAAGTATATTATAACTGCTAAAGAAGGAATCGTTTGAGCCTCCAGATAAGTTCCCCAACATAAGCATTGCGGCTATGACCATATTAGGGAGAGCTATGAAAAAAATGTGCGAGCTCGAAACTAAGGGCAATATCACATTTTGAAAAACCAAGCCTTAATTATGAAACAATGCTCGTTTGTACCTTTTCATCATGCATTGATGTATGTTTGTTTGTTTGAGTGTGCATCATGTTTGTAAGTATTTATGCAACACTGGATCGATTTTTTCTTTGAATAAGAAATGCATTATCGTATTATACTCTCTCCGTTTTTAAAAAAATGATGTTTTAATCTTTTTCTCTTTCTTTTGTACACAATTAAATAATGTTTTAGAAATTTTTTACACTGTTTATTTCAATTATACCCTCCCTTTTAACTTTGAATTTTTTTCTAATTTTTAATTTACTTTTATTAACTAATCACCTCAAGATAAATCTTTTCTCTATACAAACTTGTCATATAAAAAATATTTTCTCTATGAAAAATTTGTACTACAAAATTAATGTGATTAGAAAACTAATTTATTATTTAAGTGTATACTTGTCAATACACATCCTTTCTGAAACACTAATTCCAAAGATCTGTACATTTGTTGATGATGTTTCACACAAAGTTGATTCGATTAATCTGAACTTTAAATAATGTAAGGTACAATTTGATGTATATGGTCAAATATTCTTAGGATAAAGATCAATGATAACATGTCATCTAGGGGTGTAAATCAGTCGAGTCAGTCAAGTAATGTTGTGCTCGAAACTCGACTCGATTGAATCTTAAATTTTAAAGATATTATAACCTCTATTCATCTAAATGTTATTATACTATATAATAGAACATGATAATTTGCAATTTTAAAATTGAATTATTAAAGTTACCCAATTATTAGTCGAGATTTTATCTTTTTTTAAAAAAAAAAAAACTATAAGAATTTACAACTTTTAAGTTTTAACCCCTTTAAGATACTGTTCTGCCTAAATTAAACAGTTGAATTATTCCATTTTACTTCTATGTCAATAATATTGAAAAAAATAGGGGCAATTGCAGTCAAGGTCAAATTTTTAAGTTTTATAGCAACTTAGTCAGTTTTCTCAAAAAATGGCAGCTGGGTACAGAAAAAATAGGGAAACTACTGGTTTTACCCTTCCTCTCACGATTTCTTCAAACTGCAAAACATGTCCAATCAATTGAAATGGGATACTGTAGAGACTATCTTGTCTCCGCGTTCTCCCATTTCTCTAAACACGCCATAACTCCATCTTCGCTTGACAGAACAATAACTCCATCTTTGCAAGACCGAATTGGCAGAAGAATAACTCTCAATTTTCTTAGAATAACTCTCAATTTTCTTAAATCTTTCATCGCGAAGAAGATGGTGTCAAAAAAATTGCTAAGAAGGTTAGCTTGTCCAAGGGTACTGAAAAAAAATCGTCGAAGAAGAAATCAGGTAAGCCGATAAAAGATTTCTATTCGCTAGGGCTATACTCAAATTTTTTAGGTTATTATTTTTACCTTTTTGTAGGTAAAAGGCAGCTTCTTGAATCGGAGTCTACCTCAACGGACACAAACCCAGGTACAACACTCAAACTATGAATTTATAAAATTTGAAACAGTGGTAGACGATTGATTGTTTTGTTTTTTAAGATTATGTACATATCTTCGGTGATAATTGGTTATTAATATTTGAAACAGAAGAACTAACCCAGAGTCGGAAAAAGAAAAGGAAATTGGACGATTCTAGTACTTCTGAAAGTTCGGAAGGTTAGTGTATGTGAAAATAAATATATTAGCTCATTCGTATTCTAATATGGGCATATGTTGAATAAACTGATTTATGAAATTTGAATTTAGAATCCGATGGAGAATGTAATGAGAGACTCCACGACGGATGAAATAGTCAAAATTAGGATAATTCCTAAACGATGCTTTGGTCAGTGTCCAAATTTGTAACAAATTCTGCCATATATTGTTATATAGTTCATTCCAGTCACGAAATGTACGATTTGCAGGTAGGATTGGTGCTGGGTTTGGGCAGACCGAAACTTGCTATCGTTCTAATCTTAGGACGTTAAGTAAAGAGATTAATCGTCTTAAATTAGATGAAAGCGTATTTGACTGTATGAGGAGGACGCCGTTTTTGTTATTCTTTGATAGCATTTATGGGAAACTGAATGAAGACTTACTGAAAAGAACAAAGAAAAAGGAAAGCGATATAATGAAGATTATAAAATGTTTTGACTATGAAACTGAAACGTTTTTGATAGGTGGGGAGATGTTAGAACTAGAAAATAGAGATGCCCAATTAATTTTCGGTATTATAGGTGGTAGAGAGAAAATACCATTAAAGGATACGGTCGTGGAATTGGCAGATTGGGTTAAGTGGTGTTTTAAACATGAACTGGAAGCAGATGGAAAGAATGTTGCTGACAATAAGCTAGTTATGTATAAGAAGTTAATCCTTTGCAAGACCGAAGCTGTCATGAAGGATGCGGAATCAGTACATAGAGCAACAGACGTAGCAAGACTGTTAATTTGTTATATGCTGGCTATAATGTTTTATACTAACAAGAACTGTTCTGTTTCTCTACACATTACTTGTTACCTAGAAAAATTTGACAAAATTTGTGAATATGACTGGTCTAATCTGATTGTTGAGATGTTGAAGAAGCAATTGAAAACAAGCAAAAATTTGAGGATTGGAGGTTGCGTTGTTATGCTTCCGGTACGCTTTATTTATAAAAAAATCTTCAAATGTACAGAGCCTTCTGTTGGATCTTATACCCTTTATGAAAACTACCACCCTTCAACCATCACTTAATTACTTAAATTGCCATCAACTTTATTCACAAACAATCACTTAATTACTTAAATTGCCATCAACTTTATTCACAAACAATCACTTTATTAACAATTGACCCCACAATACCCTATAATACCCTTACTTTATTTACTTTTTTCTTAAAACGTGTGTCCCACTCCAATGGGACTACATTTCATGGATGGAGGGAGTATAATTTTTTTATTAAAATTTGTGCAAATGGCCAAGAACGACATATAAAAAGAATAGGAGAGAGTATTTTTTATTTTTTTTTGTGCTGGTTAGTCAATAACTGATCAATTGACATCAAGATCAATTTTAATTGAAAAAAATAATTGAGTGATCAATTTTAATAGTGACCAAATTTAAAAAAAAAGTAAGTTTAAATGATCAAAAATGATATTTTTCTTAAGTTTATCTGAATTATATATAGACCCAAAATTTACATTATTGACTCGTTTACATGACTCATGATAAATCTTACTTTGAAAACGGTTTGTATACCTTACTCCTTTTAAAATGTAAATTAAATTTTGCTATGTGGACATATCAGTTGTCTTTTAAATTTTGTCTTTTCGATCATTAAAAAAAATACAACTAATATTTGGTTAATCAATTAAACTTCGCTAGATGGACAAATCAAATTCTGACACGTCAAGTGTTTCACCGCCTACAGTCTTTACTAGATAAAAATGTACTTTCTTCGTTTTATGATTATTTTCACATGTGAAATGACACGTGAAATAAAAAAATGAATTTAGTGGGGATTTTAAAGAGCAATTTTGTAAACCTTTTACCTTTATCTATAAAGTAAATAAATGAATTGACTTTTGTATTTATGTGGAGAAAAAGTAACGACATTTATGTAAATTTAAGGATATTGTGAGAGTGGAATATATAAATGATTTTTCATTTTAAGGATGTGAAAATAATTGTGAAACGTTTTAAAAAGGAAAGTGTAAAAATAGTTATGGAACGGAGGGAGTAATACTTAGTAAATATGTGTATGTATCAATGTATGTATGCATACATCAAATTCCTCATCATGACAATTGTAGGTAGTTATTACCAGTGACGGAGTAATTGTAGTCGGGGGAAGTTCCATTAACTTGGATCAAGATCTGTGTTGAGAAATATGGCAATGGCAAAAGCCACTTACATGCTGATGATCAAATTGCAAAACCCAAACAAATTAATTAATAATAACACTATTCTAGTTCATTTCTTAATAGAGCGATATGAGCGATCACAAAATATGTGTGACGGACCCAAATTAAATTTCAAAACAATAGGTATAATTGATAAATAATTTTAAAATATTTGTAAAATAAACATTGTTTTATATATAAAATAAATTTAAAATATAATTAATTAAAGTAAATTGAGACATAAGTTTATAGATAGTAGCCTGTATATTTTTAGAAATTGTATTAATTAGTTATATTTTATGTGTAAAATATTTCATATAAAAAATATTTTTTATATAGTACAAATAAAATTATAAAAGAATTTTCAGTTTTTTAAAGCGGTCTTTAAAATTTTCATCAATTTTTTTAAGGCGTTGGCTATATACCCCTCCACCTCTGTTAAGTATACTCCCCTCTTTATTTATTAATTTAATATTTATGTAAAATACCAAATTTATCCTTTTAATAAATATATCAGAGATAAATACACCCCCTAACCCTACCTCTAACCCTAACTCTAACCCTAACCCTAACCCTAACCCTAAAATGCAGCCTCCTCCCCTCAATTCTACTGCCGTCGCCGTCAGCCACCCCTCCGGCGGTCGTCGCCGTCAGCCACCCTCCGGCGGCCGTCGCCCCTCAAATAATTTTTTTTTAAAAAAAAAACCTTAAAAATTAAAAATAAAATAATCGACAAACCAGAATCGACCAAAAACACTTCCGTCGACACTGGTTTGTCGATCAAACACACTTTCGTGAGTAAGATCTAGTCGAAAGAAAATTAAAAAAAAAAAATTGAAATTTTCGACAAAGATGGATCGACCAAAAAGACTCCCGTCGACACTGGTTTGTCGACCAAATACACTTTCGTTGGTAAGATCTATTTGAAAGAAAATAAAATAAAAAAAGTAAAAAAATTTGAAATTTTCAATAATGATGGATCGACCAAAACGACTCATTCGACACTGGTTTGTCGACGAGAGTGTTTTTGGGCAATTGATTATAACCGAAAAAAAACTGTCGTTGATTATTTTCGACTAATCGATGTTTGGGTGGGGGAAGGCAGGGCGGCAGGCCATGGACGACGGGAAAGCGGCCGCGTGCAGGTGGGGGTCGTGCCGGTGACCTCTATGGCGGATTAGAGCAGAAATAAATTAAAAAAAAAAAAAAACTTACCTGGGACGACGGCTGGAGCTGGGCCGCGCGCAGGTGGAGCGGGGGCTGCGCGCTGGGAGGCGGCTGGGGAGGGGGCCGCGCTCAGGGAGGTGGCTGGGGAGGGAGCCGCACGCAGGGAGGGGGCGCGCGCATAGAGGTGGCTGCGGCGGGGGCGGCGCGAAAGAAGGTGGCTGAGGCGGCGCCGTCACCGGCGGCGGTGGAGAAAATTAGGGTTTTTTTTTAAGAAAAGAAGAAGAAGAAGGATGGAGAAAAGTGATATTAGATTTTGAATGGGGGAGTATATTTAACACTTCCATTTTAAGAAAAGGGTAATTTAGGTATTTTTTGGGGAGTATATTTAACATTTACCATATTTGGGGGAGTACATCAATCGTGGGAGTATACTTAACAGAGCTGGAGGGGTATATAGCCAACGCCTTTTTTTAATTGGGCAGCCCAAATTCAGTTTGGGATAATGGGCTTTAGCTTCATTAAATTCATGGGTTGGGGTATATACCCCTCCGGCTTTGTTTAATGCACTCCCCCGATACACGCACTTTCCATAAAATAGACATATTATACATGCACCCCCAAATTATTTAAATTGTCCCTTTTCCTCAAAAACTCATTTAAATAGATGCACTCTCATTTTATTTTCATCTTCTTCAATATTCTGCCTCCACCCTCCGCCCACCGTCGGCATTCACCTGGACCCGCCGCAACCCACCTGGCCCCCGATCTTCTTCCCCCACCTTTTATTTTATTTTTCTCTGCTCAACCGTTGCAAATCCGTCCACCACGGAGCAGATCCCGTCGGCCATGGCAGCGTAAGGTAAGCTCACGGACGACCGCCACCTCTCTCACGACCGTCGCCCCACGCGACCGTTTTTCCCTTTTTTTTTCCGTTTCTGCATATAGGCGGCAGCGCCGCCCTCCTCTTTCGTCCAGCGCCGCCGCCGCCTCACCCCCTTCCCTCTTCAGCCTTGTTTTTCGCCTCATCCCCTACCGCCTTGTCCCGCCGTCTCACTCTCTTCCCTCTTCAGCCTTGTTTTCGCGTTTACAACGTTTGCAGGTAGGGTTTGATTTTTTTTATTTTTGTTTTCGTCACGAATTGTCGACTCTAACAATTATGGTCGACAAATTGTTGTCGACCATAATGTTCAGGGTTGACAATTTCTTGTCGAAAATTCTAATTTTTTTTAAAAAAAATTCTATTTTTTTTTTTAAAATTCTAATTTTTTTTTAAAAAAATTCAATCGTAAAATATTGTCGACGAGAATGTTTTTCGTCGACAAATTATAGTCGACTCGATGCTTTATGGTCGACAAACCAGTGTCGATCGACACTGGTTTGTCGAAAAAAATGAAATTTTCAATTTCATTTTTTTTTAGATTTTTAAGTTTTTTTTGAATGTTTTTGTTAGATTTGGTGGCGCTGACGGTGTCTGACGGAGGAGGTGGAGGTGTCGGTCGGAGGTGACGATGTCGACTGCGGCGACGGCCGGCTGCCAGGGGCGGAGGTGGCGGCTGCTACCCTAAAATTAGGGTTAATTTAATTAGGTTTTTAAGTAGGGGAGGGTATATATCTTTAATATTTTACTAAAAGGGTAAATATGACATTTTACATGAATATTTAATTAATAAAAGTGGAAGGGGAGTGCATTAAAGAAAGCTGGAGGGGTATATATCCCGACCCGCTAAATTCATTTGGTACAAAAATTGATGATTATTTGGACTGTTGTTCCAAAATCGATTTTTCCCGATGATCAGAATAGATTAATAAAAGGGTTGGGGTATATACCCCTCCAGCTTTGTTTAATACACTCCCCGTTACATATACTCCCCTCAAAATACATCTGAGATAGATGCACTCCCCCCAAATTACCTATAATACTCTTATACCTTAAAATTTGCTATGATAAATGCACGCCCCCCATAAAAACCTACTTTTCCTCATTTCTTCTTCGCGACACACTTTCTTCTTCACCTTTTCTTCCCCACCCCGCCGCCGCCCACCCCACCGCCAGCCGCCCACCATCCTTCCTCTTTTTTAATTTTCTGCACAGGCAGCGACACCGCCCTGCCCCAACCTTCTCCCCCGACGACCCTTTCTCCTTTCCCATTGATGACTGCTCCCTCCCCCCCTCTCCTTTTTTTTTTTTTTAAAAAATTTTTGCAACTGGAAGCGGCGGCGGCGCCTCCCTCTCCCAGCGCCGCCACCTCGTCCTTCCCCCACCGCCCTGCCCCCATCTTCTCCCCTAACGACTTCTTCCTCTATTTTCGCGATTTCACAAAACAGGTAAGGTTTCTGGGTTTTTTTTTTTCATTTTCGATCGACAATTTCTTGTCGACCATATACCTTATGGTCCACAAATTGTTGTCGATCATAATGTTTATGGTCGACAAGAAATTGTCAAAAATGCAATTTTTTTTAAAAAAAGTTATTTCGTTGAAATGTTGTCGAATAGGGGGATTTTTGTCGACAAATCATAGTCGACTACACACTCTACAAACCAGTGTCGATCGACACTGGTTTGCCGAAAAAAAAAGTATATTTTTTAAAAAGTTTTTTTAATTTTTTTTGAACTGAGTCGGCTAGTGGTGGGGCGGCGGTCGCCGAAGGTAGAGTGTTGGATACTGGTGCCGGCGGCGGAGGTGGAGCAGTGCCGTCAGCGGCGGCGATGGGCTGCTTCCCTTGGATTTTGTGAAGTTAGGGTTAGAAATTAGGGTTAGGGTGTAGGAGGGTGCATATATCTTACTATATTTATTAGAAAAGACAAGTTAGATATTTTACGTGTATATTTAATTAATAAATGATGGAATGGAGTGTATTAAACAAAGCTGGAGGGGTATATACCCCAACCCTTAATAAAAAGGGTTGTCCTTATTTATACTTCCCTAGTTACTTAAAAACTCATAACACTTTTGGACAAACATTCTAATGTATACATTATTGATTAATATTATGATTTATGAGAGATAAAAATATGTTGGGTTGAATTTTCAACATGGAAGAAGTTCAATAGTCAACATACTCAGTGAGTGTTTGCAAATAAAACTATGTGCTTAATTTTTTATTTTTTTTTAAATAGAATCACTTTTGAAGTGTTTGTAAACACAAGTAAGTGGTTAAATTCATTATTTAAAAGCAATTTTGGTCAAGCACCCCTCCCCATGCTTCTAACAACTTCTAAGTGCTTCTAATCATTACACTCACTAATTTTACAATTTTGTCCTCACAATTTAAATAATATTTTATTTTTACCCATTATTTATTCAAATGTAATAAGGGTGTTTTTTGTAAAATTATAAAAAAGTGATTTGTATGGCATACACCCCAATATTTAAAAAAATGATTAGAAGTGCTTATTTTTTAAATACTATCTACTTTCAATTTTACTACAAAAATCAATTTTAATCACTTTGAATCAACTACTATTGTTTCCAAACACACCCTTAGAAGGTTCAAGCAGGTCCAACATTTGAAGTTAACTTACCCTTATAAATAGAAAAGAAAAATAGAGAGAAAAATATCTTCAGCTTCAACCTTTGGATCGAGTTGAAATTAATTTAAACAACACATTCAGGACTCGTCAAGATACATTCTGAACGGGGGAGATCATGGTTGGAGCTCTGTATTGTCGGGAATAGCCATGAATAGAAGGGTCTGTTTTCTGGACTATTCACTTCTGCACAGTTGAGTTTAATAGGTCGTTTCTCACAAACCAACTGTTGGATCGAGTTGTAACTTGGACGTACATTCAGGAGACATTGTAGTTCATTCTGGACAATGGAGATCGGGTTCTAAGCTTTTGAGCGTCGGGAATAGTAAACGAACAATTTGGTGTTGTTGGTGAGATCCTACTTATCTCTTTGTAGTTATCAAGTATTGTGGTTGAATATCTGTTGTGACGGATTGTAATACTTAGATTCTTGTCATAGTGAAACCTTTGGGTGAACTATGATCTCGTGTTTACTCTTCACATTGAGGAGGTTTTCCACGTAAAAGTTGTTCGTGTTATTATTTCCTGCTAAAGTCATTTGGTGTAATATTATGATATTTTAAAAAAATAGTTAAAATATTATTTTACTATATATAAGTCATTGATAAAACACATACGAAATAAATCATTTGTGCGTGTTCCCCAAAAATTGAAGTTTAGAACATTATTGAGGTATTCGCATTAATAAATTCTAATGTCCATTATTTGTTGTGTTCGTGTGATTCCCAGTGGTGCACGTTTAAGGCTTCAGAAATTAGAATTTTTTCTTTCTTTCAAAATTTATATCTCTTGTGGTGGTACCATTATAATTTATATATTTATTTTTAAGGTATATTGAACCCCAATAGCGATTCCAATCATTGTTTGTCAGTTTATTGAAATACTTTAAAAAATTATATACATACAAGTTTTAAACAATTATACATATGTATACGTGTATGATCTTTTATAAATTACTAGTATTTTAGTACTATTTGACTTTGTTAGGTAACATTACTGTTGACTTGTGGTTTTATACGGGATTTTACAGTTTGGGGCTTTATAGGCATGTCCTAATCTTATAATATAATCTCACAATACTGTAAGAAAATAAGTTAATTTTTAAAGTTCATGTGAGGAAGTGAAATAGTCAACAAGTTAGCTTCTTTCTTTTTTTTTTTTTTTTTTTTTTCAGGATTATTTATAAAAAAATTTCAAGTTTTATACTCCCTCCTATTCAAAATATAAGTCGTTTTGACCTTTCATTTTTTTTGCAAAATATAAATCATTTTGCACTTTTCAATGCAAATTAATTGCATTTATTCCAAATTTACCCTTAAGTTCAATAACTATTTACATAGATGTATTTTTTTTTAATGAGAATTATAAGCATTGATTAAGGGTAAAATGAGAAGTTAATTGTTTCTTAATATATGTGCATGAGCTTAGGATGACATATATTTTAAATAGGAGGGAGTAAGAAATATATATATATATATATATAATACCATGACAATGAGCCAATCTCATGTAGTCAAAATGTTGGCTATGGCTGAGTGCAGACCCAAGATCTCAAAGTCCCCAAACCCTTTCTAGCTTTTCTCTATCACCATTGTTATATCATTTTCTTGTAACCACTTATTCTTGAAACGAAAAGATCTACGAGCCCGTTCTCATCTCATTGGATTATACGGAGTAATCCGAGACCGAAGCAATTAAGTTGAAGAGTCTTGCATTTGGGGATGTTGTGAGTTACAAATGACAATCACACAAAGTCTTTCTATTCCGTAACACACAAATACTGAAATACCTATAGTATCCAATATTTCCTCTGGTCCAATTTTTTGCTAACTTAACTTATTTGTACGACTGTTTTACAATGGTTTATACACCCTTACTCCTCCAAAAACTTCATCCTCATAATAATTATATATTTATCCAAAATATCATTATTTTTACACTTATTCCAATCACCCTCTACTTTATTCATATAAATTTATAAAATTATCACACAATACTTTACTTATTACACATTTTTCTTAAAAAATGTGTTCATTTTATGGTGCAAACATTTAGGGGGTGTTTGTTTTGGTATTATGTAGAATGGAGGAAATCCGGATGAAGAAATCTTGATGAATAGTGATTGTGTAGGTTTGTTTTGAAATGTTAAGTATGATATGATACTATAATTTTATGTCAAATCAATTGTGTAAGAGTGTATGATGTTGTATTATAGAATGTAACTTTATGTCAAATCAATTGACAAGATTGAGTGATGTATTATTATAATAGTAAAATATATAAATATTTTTAGGGGTGGATGTAATTGAATATTGAAATTTGAATGTGAAATCTTAAACTAGATGGACGTTACATTCCACGTTCAGACGTGTGAGTTTTTTTCCAAAATAAACAACAAAAATTAAATTTCAACTTTAAAAGAATAACCTCTAATCAAACTTTTCCAAAAAAGAAGCTGCAGCAGGATTGTTGAGACTGGACACAAAACGCAATCTCAGCCACGAATGAGGACTCAAAGGGCTAAAATGCCCTTCACTTACCTACCCCCATTGACACTATACACCCACCTACTACACCCACCCGCACCAATATAGCCAGGTAAATTCACTCTTCTTATCATGCAATTGGTTCACACTCACAGCCATAGCCATGGCACCTTTCTCTCTCCTCCTCCTTCTCCCTCTCTCTCTCCCCCTCATCTTCCTCCTCAACCACCTCTTCTACCGCCTCCGCTACCGTCTTCCGCCCGGTCCTCGACCGCGTCCGGTGGTCGGGAACCTCTACGACATTAAACCAATCCGGTTCCGCTGCTACGCAGAGTGGGCCCAACGCTACGGGCCGATCATTTCAGTGTGGATCGGCTCTACCCTAAACGTCGTCGTTAACAACACGCAGTTAGCGAAAGAAGTACTGAAAGAGAAGGATCAGCAATTGGCCGACCGCCACCGCACCCGCTCCGCCGCTAGGTTCAGCAAAGACGGCCAGGACCTGATTTGGGCCGATTATGGCCCCCACTATGTGAAGGTGAGAAAGGTTTGTACGATTGAGCTGTTTTCTCCCAAGAGACTCGAAGCGTTGAGGCCTATTAGAGAAGATGAGGTTGCGGCTATGGTCAAATCCATTTATACAGATTGCACTGCCGCTGGTATGTTTTTTTTTATCTACGATTAAACCAGAAATTCACATTAAATTATATAATTTCTTAGTGTTAATTTGCGTTTTCATTGATACTTTTGGAATTTGAATTATCTGGAGCATAGGATTTTAGTGGAATTCATATACTGCAATTTGCAGATTGCGTAATTATTTACTGTTTTTTTTTAAACAGAAAAAAAGAAGAAAAGGTATAGTTGTTTAGTATTCTTTTGTTTCGTGATGTCAAAATTGTGACTCATGTTGTGTAACTGTTACACATGAAATAGTGAAAATTAAAATTTAAAAGTAGGTGAGATTTTTAATTTTTTGGAAAACAAAAGTAGGTGAGCTTTGATATTTCAACTTTTAGGGTGGGACCGTTGGGTTGTTGTGTGTTTGCCTTACCTAATAAACACTACTACACATGAGATGAAGTTGTGAATTCTTGGCCTCTTTTGAATGGACGAGGCAATTATGCAAATGAGTCAAATGGATAATAAATTTTAATAATGAATTCAACTGCACCACACAATTTTTATATTTAAATTTCAGTCATGTCGACTTTTATGTATTAAAAATAATTTTGTGAACTTTTAATTTTCAACATTTTAGTACAATAACGAGACTGTAAGAGGTAAAAAATTGTCTAAAACCACTTTCCGAACACTTGTATATGCCACCTAATATGCAATTTCTGCAGATAAATTGGGAAAGAGTGTGCTGGTAAAGAAATATCTGGGATCTGTGGCGTTCAACAACATCACGAGACTTGCATTCGGGAAACGATTCGAGAATGCAGACGGGATAATAGACGAGCAAGGCCAAGAGTTCAAGGCCATCGTTTCAAATGGGATTAAAATCGGTGCATCCCTTTCCGTAGCCGAGCACATCCCGTGGCTCCGTTGGTTCGTCCCACTTGACGACAAGGCGTTCACGGAACATGGAAATCGTAGAGACCGTCTCACACGAAAGATTATGGAAGAGCACACGCGGGCCCGCCAAGAAACCGGAGGATCTAAACACCACTTCTTTGATGCATTGTTGGCACTTCAAGAGAAATATGATCTTAGTGAGGACACCATCATTGGCCTTCTTTGGGTCAGTATTTTCTTGATCAGAACTTCCCGTTACACAATGATGTAACATCTGTGCTCTGCTAACTGCATTGTTTCATACAGGACATGATCACAGCTGGAATGGACACAACCGCAATATCCGTCGAGTGGGCCATGGCGGAGCTGATCAAGAATCCAAGGGTCCAACAAAAGGCTCAGGAGGAGCTGGACCGTGTGATCGGGCACGATCGTGTGGTCACAGAGCTCGACTTCTCAAACCTACCCTACCTACAATCCGTAGCCAAGGAATCACTTAGGTTACACCCTCCAACCCCTCTCATGCTCCCTCACCGAGCCAATGCCAACGTCAAGATCGGTGGCTACGACATCCCCAAGGGGACAATCGTCCACGTAAATGTTTGGGCCGTTGCACGGGACCCTGAGGTGTGGAAGGACCCCTTGGAATTTCGTCCTGAGAGGTTCCTCGAGGAAGACGTTGACATGAAAGGGGCCGATTATCGTCTCCTACCTTTTGGCGCGGGAAGAAGAGTATGCCCGGGGGCACAACTAGGCATCAACTTGGTTACGTCCATGATCGTTCACCTTCTCCACCACTTCAGTTGGGATGCTCCGAACGGGATGAGGCCCGAAGAGATCAACATGGACGAGAGCCCGGGTATGGTGACCTACATGAAGACTCCATTGGAGGCGGTTCCCACTCCAAGATTGTCTTCCAACTTGTACAAACGTATGGCTATGGATGCTTGATTTGTTCATTTTTGTGTAGAAAATGAAGCAAGCTTTCGTTTATGGTGTTTGATTGTTTCATGAAATGTAACCTTGCTATTTTGTTGTGTTTAAAACTCTCACTTGGCTTGATCAATATATCTTGTTTATCTAGCAAACAAAAATTGTAAACTATTTGATTGAGATTACTATTTGGTTGCCCAAGACAGGCTCCATCAACGTCTCGTTATTTCCTTGTATTTACTGGATTATGTCAAGCTATTCGATACTCGATTCAATATCATTAGGTGAAAATTTATTTGAGCTCAATTCGGCATTGATATTAAACAAGTTTGAACATATATTCATGTTCCGTACAATCTAAAGTTCGGCTCGAGCTTGATAAGTAAAAAAAAAAAAAGTTAAATTAGTGTAAAAAAAAAAATCAAACTACTCGAACTCGGCTCGAAGTTTGAATTACATCACGTTCGGCTCGACTGGACTCATATGTAACACTAATTGTGTTTCGTTTATTTTGTGTGTTTCCCACATTTGTTGGTAAGGTATCTCGTTCAGCCCATCTCCTGTTGAGCAACACCTCTGAGTCTGACCTATGTCTCCTCTGCTCTCTTTTCTTTCCATGATTTTTTTGTCCAAGTCATATAATATAATATGATTGTCCTTTTCCTTGCCTGTTTTCTTAGCTCAGTTAAATTATTCTTCAGATTAAAAATAAAAATGAATCAAAATTGATAAGTAAATGATGATCGAACATATACTTGTTTTGAGTACCTATACAATCACAAATAACCATTTATAACTGTAGATTTTATGGTGTTTTTTAGATCCATAACCATGAGTCAAGGATATCACGATTAGCACCACTAACAATAAAAAACTAAGTACTAAATTTTTTAGTAAACACCTCAAGAATTGAGATGCAAAAGCAACAAATATGATGACATTATTCTAAGAACAAAAATAGCCCATTAAAAAGCAACAAGTATGGCCTAAAAGTACACCAACATAACCGCCTAGAAGCCCAAAGGTCATTACACTATTACTACTAATGTGCACACAAGTGTGATTCTGAAAATAAAGATGTGTTAAAAGCTGGATGACAAGATAAACCTGTACTGACCCAACATACACTGACTGTCATGAGGAAAAGAAGAAATATATAAAGTGAACGAATCTCCTCCGAAATGGAACCAGCAGATGAAGGAAGGTAGGTCGGAATCATCGAAAGAAGAGTGTCGCTTATAACTGCAAACTCCAAGAGCTGCTGCCGATAAGCTATGAGAGCTGACTAGAACGAAACATTAAAGCCAAATACATTGATTGATATCACAAATTAAGTACATGGTTTGTGAGCATCTGCATTATGATACATCTGGAACAGACACAGAAAGAACAAAGTAAACTTCCTTCCTAGCATAGATGTTAATATTCCATCATCTTCTTAGGTATACATTTACCTACCATCTGATCCTACTACATTAGCACTACGCTACTCTTCTTCATCGTAATCTTCCTCATCTTCATCCACCCGCGAACCGAGTTGTGAAAGATGAACAGGGTCAATGGCCATCCTATCCATCTCAGAAAGCCCAGCAAACTCTTCGCCTTTTACGTCCGCAGGTGCTGCTACTGTTTTTTCTGAATTTTCATCTATGCCAGCATTCAGATCAAAATTCCTAGACTCCGATTCAACAACTGCGATAACTTTGTTCTCTTTTGGTGATTCTTTCATCTCGTTATTATCCATTGGCCTACCTGGACTAGGGACTTGATTGACATTTTGCAGAATACTAGTGGAGCCCGATTCAACCTCAATTCGAGGAAGTTCTCTCTCTGTTGTTCTGGGTCGGCCCCGCCCTCTTCCTCTACCCCTTCCTCTTCCCCTTCCACTGCTACTTGTATGACTTGTCTCCTGCTGCAATTAGAAGATGCAAACAGGTGAAGAGTTGGGTTACAGTGCTTGCCAAGAATTTCTCTATGTTATCCACTACAAGGGTTGCTGCTATAGAGGCATTGGATGTTATTGAGCCATTCGTAAACATCATTAATAAGCAACACACTACAGGACCCTTCAATTTAACAGGTAATAAATATAGCAGATTAAGACAAAGAGCCCATTTGGATTGAGCTTATAAGCTGTTTTATGGAGCTTATAAGCTCTCAAAGAGTGTTTGGTAAAAAATATTTTTAACAGCTCATAAATCTTAAATAAGCTCTTATAAGCTTATAAGCCTAAAAATAACGTACAAAACCTTTCTAAAATCAAATTTTTAAAAAACAAAAATCACCCCACCCATCGGTCATCCGGAGTCCGCCCCCACCCACACTCTCCCACATTAATTATTTATATACTAAAATTAAAATAATTAAAAAATAGTTTTGTTCAGCTTTCTACATTGATTTTGTTTCGCTATGCCCTTGTACTTCTGGTGTTTAGAAAGAACTTTTTTTATGCAAAGTTTTTTTTGCAGTGAATTTTCAAGTTTTACTTCTAAATGTTTACATCTTAATAAAACAAAATAAATATCGAAGGGTTTAGTAAAATAAAATAATAAATTACTAGGACTAAGTAAAACAAAGTAAATGTAGAAGGTTAATAAATAAACTTAAAAGTTCAGGGGCCAAAATTGAGTTTTGCCTAATACACACCAAATACAGGCAACTCCAGAGACATGTATTAATGCAGTTAGAAGTATGAAAACATTAGGACCATTACAAACACGTAGACCTGAACAGATAACACGATATTTGATTGGATGAAAATCAGCTTAGAAGGATTAGCAGAATAAAAATGACCATATCTTACCATGCTGTTGCGTTTGGACTCTTCATCACTGTCTTTATGTTCACTGGCAACTTTCCTGGGAATACAATTAGCAAATCCATTTTAACAGTTAGTTTGTTCATTCCAATCAGGAGCACAAGGCAGAAACATAATACCTTCTTTTTGAGGCGTCTGCTGCAGAATCAGAATGACCATAGTCAGGAACTTTGTTAACCACCTCTTTGAGAAAGTCAAACACATTATAACTGTGTACACAATGTTTCCTGCACACAAGGAGAAAGACTTAGAAGGTGTAGTAGATTACACATAAACATGAAACACGTTTTAGTATATACTGTGAACTCCAAAGATTACTTCTAATACACTCAGGTCTCTGCAAAAATGATATAATAGCCTCTGCGGAGCAATAATTTTGTATTTGTCCTTGTTTTTTGAACATGATCGACCCAAGTGGCTCGAGGAGTTTACAAATACCAATTTATAAAACATTCCACATTTGACGATTGTTAACTCATGTTCACGTTTAGGTCTCTGTCTAGTCATCCATGTGACAGACTCGTCCTAAAGTCAGGTCAGATGTGTATTGTGAGTGGTCCTACAGTATGGAAGGACTTCAAGGAGAAAGCCTTGTCCCTTTTGATGATTGTGAGGGCAAACCCCAATGTTTCAAAAAAAAAAAAAAAACTTCACCATTTTTATTTGAAAATATATTTTTAGTACTTAAATATTGATTATTGCATCAACCTCACGGGACAATAACTAATGTAGGTAGAGATAGCCCCACCTAGATCACATATGCCTAAAAAGAAGAAATATTAGATCTAGAAAATCGGAGATTGGATAATTACACTGCCAGTAGCTAGAACTCTATCAGAATTGAGGAATATTGGTGAAGCAGAAGGAAAGGCACTAGTGCAGATAACCGTAGCCAAAGCTGAATTGCATGAATAATAATTCATTGCTTGACAAGTCATAAGAGGCCACTTGCATTTATTTCTGGTTACTGGTCATAATTCTCATTTCCAGCATCTCCATTGAAATTTTGAGGGTTGTTTTAGTTTATATGTCAATGTGAAACTGAAAATAAATTTGGAGAAAATGAATAGCTTTACACCTCAAAATATAATTGGTCAAGTGTAGTTCTAACAAACTTTGACATATAAAAATATAAAGTAATTTTATAAGGCATAATTTTCAAAAGTTGTGCATTTACAAGTTCCAGAAGCTTGCATTGGTAGGATCTACTTTGAATATTTATATTAAATTAAATATGACAATTCACTAGGATGATATGCAGTGGCCGATTCTAGCAGAACGACAGTAGAAAATAATTATATATTAAGATAAATAGTTATGGGATTTGAATTTCAAATAATTTATTATAAAAAATGACAGAAGGTAGGTCTCATTGTTATTAATAAAATTGAATTTGAAATTAGTGATATACTCCCTCCATCCACCAAAATCATGCCTACTTTTCTTATTTGGACGTCCCCCAAAAGTGTGCCTACACCTTAAAAGTCAACAATCACTTTATCCTCACCCTCCAACCATCACTTAATTACTTAAATTGGCATTCACCTTTACTCACAAACAATCACTTTATTCATAAATGGACCCCACAATAGTCCACAATACTCTTACTTTATCTACTTTTTCTTAAAACCTGTGCCCAGACAATTAGGCACACTTTTGGTGGCCGGAAGGAGTATTAAATTATTAATGGATATTGGTAGATCCCAATGGTGCAATAAAAGTTGAAGATTAGGAATATAGAGTAGAAACGTGGTTTTGATGTTAAAATAAAAAAGATAAAACAGGATAAGATCCAATAGTATTCATTACAAAATCGTGGTTTTGTTTTTCAAATAGTGAACGTGGAAAAAAAAAAATTAGACTGAACAATGTGGGCCTACACTCCAAGGACAATATCTAAAAGAAAACGCAAACCATAAAAACTCAGCATGCATCTTTCTCAAGTTGTAGCAATGATCAGAAGGAGAATTTAATTCAAAAACACTTAATACATGCATTCAGTCACATACCCAAGCAGCTATAGAATTCCTTCACACCTCTTAGCATCACTAGGGTCGCATGAAGTGATGGTAATATCAGGATCCATAATCAATGGATGAAACTAAATAGTAGGTTCGAGAAGAATAAGTTATGAAAGGTATTTTTACTCACAAATGCAACGAATTAACAGTCTTTGCTCCTCTCTGCACAGTTATGTCATACGTACGGTCACAAAGATCTTGTAGAAATAATTCCAAAGCCTTAGCTGCATAAATATGTCACAAAAGGAAATAAGATTCATTGACAAAATGGAAGTCGCTAGGCAACACATACAATTAATACATACAGACTAAGACTGGAACAGCCATTGCAATCTTCCCAACATCCTCATCAGCTTGCATGATCTTTTTGATCCGTGCCTGAGATAAACACATTTCCCTTAGAATTTGGCAGAAAATCGAGGAAACTTTTTGTATGCAGGAACATTTCAGAATACAAGTAGAGAAAGCACGCTTCTCCTAAATATAGAACCTTTAGCCAAGGGCATAGAAACATTGAAAAGCTGCAAGATTCAAAGTTTTTAAACTCAGAACCAGCTGTTGAACACCCAAAAGAAAAAGGGATCTGGATATTAAAGTAAATTAAAATAACTTTATGTGCGTGCATGCACGCAAGTTCGGAACCTTTTTTTTTTCATGTATACTTACATGTATAGATTATACAAACGAGAACTTTACTGACAAAATTATAAATTACAAAAAAGGTTATATTAAAGTGTTCAAAGTCCTTTAAATGACGAAAAGGAAGGCTGAAAGGAGAATCCTTGAAACAAACACTGCAAAATTGAACATGCAGCCGCTTATTTTTGCATGAAATCTTCCCATTCTACTTTTATATTAAACTATCAATAAGCATTTCTTTCACTCATTTTCACCATATAATACAACAAATTCTCATTTCAAATTCTTGTCAAAATTAGAAACAGGATACACAAAACAGATAACCATACCCGTATCTTGCATCTTTTCATACAGAATACACCATAAAATAAAAATACAGTATATGTTTATTTTCAAACCCATAAAATCAAAATAGAACATAGTAATGCATACATTCATTTTTACACAATCTTGTAAAAATATTTTTAACTTAACGATGTAGAAAACATTAAATGTGGATACACAATGAAACCAAAGAAGCACTTAGACTAAAAAGTGTATGCTACTTAAGTGAGAGACTTTGGCAAAATGTAGTAATGTAAACGAATATTTAAAATGTGGAAACAAAGACGCCATTCGGTTCAAAATATGATCTTTTCAGTTTTAACTATTGGAAACCCTATTATAGAATTGTTTCATCCATTTTCATTAGATAGAACTTGCGTTTATATCTAAAGTGCATCTTCAAATCCACTATTCACTTTCTTTCTTTCATACACCTATTCAACATTTTCAAATCTAATAAAGTATTAATAGGTGCTTTAAAGAAAACAATAAAATTATCTAATTATACACACACACATACATATATTTCAAAAAGTATACAGGCTGCTCTATACAGAATTATAATTTGTAACCGATAGAACAATAGTAAAATATTTCTGACCTCAAAAGCCGAAACAAATTTAGACATGAACATAAAATTGAAAGCAATTGGGTTGAAAGAATGACACATCAACAACAAAACATGGCCTTAGCATATTGTACCTTGTGATGCAAAATCAATACTTCCTACCCACGGTGCAGATATACAATTCAGAAAAAAGAAAGCTAATTGTCCAAACTTCAATGGGTTCATACAAACTTTTAGGGGAAACCCCACCAAAAAGCGAGTAATTAAGACTCAAGCACAATCATACACTTCAAACATTTACAAAGAGAAACTACAAAAATTGCACGAACTAAAAAGCACTGAATTTTTCAAAGTTAATACTCAAATATGTAGGCACTTAGCATAGTCACTCTGAGATTAAAAAAAAGAAAGGAATTAATAAACTAAAAACAACTAATTACACAAATTGCAAGAGATAAAAGAAACGAAAAATAAGAGAGGGAAACCTACTGCTGGAAAACGCGTATCAAGCTTCTTCCTCATGTCGTAGTCAGATTTCAGCAGCCATAAAAAAATTCAACTCATATAGATAGTCTAACCACAAAAACAGAAAAAAATCGGCACACCTAACCTAATCAATCACTTCAGCTATTCACGAGTGCAGACCCATTAACTAAAAAATCATTGAAAATTGAAAAAGAAGATAGATATAACACAAAAACAGAAGAAAAAAAAATTAAAAATTGATCGGCTTATTGAGAGAGATGAAGAAAGTGAGAAACGGGGTCTGGGATTCAGATCCGAAACTCAGGTAGTGCAGCAGAATTCATAATTCTTCGTCGAGGAGTCGTAGAAATGAAGACTTTGAAGAAAAACAATAAACAAAAATCAGAAGTCCATATTGTATAAATTGAGGTTCCCAGTGTGCGAAATTGATTCTTGAGCTTTTGATGATTTGGGGGGTACAAGTGATACAGCACAACGTACAGTCCACGTGGACTCTTTTATTTGGAGTAACTGAGTAAGCATCATGGCACGTAATTTGCGGGATAAATTGAATGCTTCTTTTTCTTTTTTAGGTATACTCACACCCTATAATATACTAAACACACCTCTTTATACCAATAAAGAAGCACACCACACTTTCTTTCCACTCATCCCCTCTTTTAAATCATTTTAATTTCTACATTTTTAGAGTTTATATGTAGATTTAAATTCTTTTGTTTTTTTAGAGGTGACTGAAGTGTATACAAACCATATCAGAATGAATTGGGTTCATGAATTACACTTTTAATATATATATAAAATGTTGAAAGTGCAATTTATGCACTAGAAATTTATGAGTGGTATCTAATGTGTTCCGGAGTAAAGGTAGGCGTGTGCAAATTTAAGTGCACAGCTCGTTCAGTCGTACGCACAAGTGCACGGTCTGTACGTAATAGTACGTCTGAAAGTTCATACACAGTATCACATTTGTTATGTCGTTATGTAATGAACAGTAACACATTTGTCTTGTCGTTAAGTAAAAACAACAACATTGTTGTACGACCAAAACGGTTAAACAACACTTAGGGAATTAAAAAATATGGATTATATTTTTTTTAGTCCATTAAGTTACCACGATTTTGAATTTAGGTCACCAGGTAACCACTTTTTGAATTTAGTCCATTAAGTTTCGATTTATTTTGATTTTGGTCCAGTTACCTGCTATAGCAGGTTTAACAGGTCATTTTTTAAAACACACCACACACCCCACAAAATGTTATACTCACCCCAAATGTTAAATACACCACACTAAAATTTAAAAATTATTTTTTATTACTATACACATCTCAATTCTTTCAAATTTAATAAGTTACCAAAAATAATTAAATTAAAAAAAGTAAAAATTTAAATTAATATAAAAAATATAAATAAAACCTATAAAATATCACAAAAATCTTCAAAAAGATAAAAAAATTAATTAGTTTTGAAGTTTTAGTTGATTTTTCACTAATTTTAAAGATTTTTAATAAATTTAAAAAAATCAACTTGAAAAAATTACTAAATTAAATAAAAATAAAAATATTTAAAAGTATTAAAAATCAAATTATTTTTGACAATTTATTAAATATAGTTATGATTTTGTTTAACTATATTTAATTTTTGAACTTTTGTGTTTAACATTTGGAGTGTATATAATATTTATGGGGTGTTATTAATGTTTTATTTGTGTTTTAACATTTGGAGTGTATAAAATAAATTTAAAACTCCATTGTTTTATTAATGCTTTATTTGCGTTTTAACTTCTATAAATTAAAAATGTTGAAATAAGGCTAAATAAAATTTTAAAATAGTAGAAAATCAATTAAATCTTCAAAACTAATTAAATTAATTATTTGTTTTAGCTTTGTTTAATTTTTTAAGATTTAGGCTATTTTTTATAGATTTTATTTATATTTTTCATATTAATTTGAATTCTTATTTTTTTAATTTAATATTTTTGGTAATTTATTAAAGAAGAAAGAATTGAGGTGTGTATAGTAATAAAAAATTATTTTTAAATTTTAGTGTGGTGTGTTTAACATTTGTGGTGTGTTTTAAAAAATGACTTGTTAAACCTGCTGTAGCAGGTAACTGGACCAAAATCAAAATAAATCGAAACTTAATAGACTAAATTCAAAAAGTGGTAATATGATAGACTAAATTTAAAATCGTGGTAACTTAATGGACTAAAAAAAATATAATCCCTAAAAAATATATATATATACATATATTCGGCCATAATTTGATCGAATGTTTTTTCACTTGTTCAACCACGATTACGGTCGGACGATAACGCGACTTGTCTTATAAATGGAAACTAACTCTTTTTACTTGTTGTCCTTTTTTTTTTCATAATATATTGAGGTGTATTTAGTAATTAGTATAGGCAAATACTTGTACACACTTGGATGCACCATGCCTCCTACCTATGACTTTTCAGCTATTGGGCCTTCCTTGGGACTGAGCCTCAGATTCCAGTCACACACCCATCTGTTTACTCAGTTCACCCTCAATAAACTCGCACCCACAAATTTTTTTAGTTAACCCAATAATGATTTGCACCCCTCTAATTTCAATTTCGATTTTTTATTTATATTTTATCTGCACCCACTAATTTAATGAGTTCACCTCCTAATCATATTTTTACAATAGTTATCTACACCCGCTCATTTTATGAGTTCGCCCCAAATTATTTTTTACCACAATTATCTATACCCACTCATTTTATGAGTTCACCCACATATTATTGTTTTACCACGATTATCTGCACTCGCACATTTTATGAGTTCACCCCAAAATATTTTTAGAAAAATAATCACATTTAAAAGAATATATTATCCTTTTATTAATGTACACAAAATATAATAAAATAAACTCTAAATAATCGATTCACCACCAAGTCACCCATATTTAAAAAAAAAAATCGAAATTAGCCATAAATCTCGATTTTTTACTTTTTAATTTTCCTTTCCCCTACTCTTTTTCCATTTTTAATTTTTTTTTTTTTCAAATTTTTTATTTCTTCATTTTTTTTTTCCTTTTCCTTTTTTATTTTAAATTTTCCTACATTTCTTTTACATTTTTTGCATGTGTATTTTTTAAATTTTAATACAATATAATATTATAGGCATGATTTTATTATAGTCGATCGGCAGTGCACTTGAATTTCAATTTTAATTTGATGAGTAAAGGACCTGCCGAAAATTCATGCCGATCGGCGGGTGACCCAACCACCACCATGCCCGACCACCCCCTTGACGGCGACGGCGGCGCTTCCGTCCCGGCCGCTGAAGCCCAAGACCCATATTCGAATCGCAATCGCGATTCTTCACTTCCATGACAATCGACATCATCTTCCATCTCGGCAACGATCCATGGCGGCCGAAATTCTCTTCTCATTTCGACCACCGACGCGACTGCTTCGATCAATCTCCCTTGTGTTCGCGATCCAGGAGCTTCTTCGGCATCAATGGCTCTCGCCTGCAACACTTGGATCGACGCCGCCTCTCTCTCGTCATTCATCTCTGCCTAAATCGAAGCTATATTGCTTTGTACATCTTCTTCATCATGCTACTGTGCATCCTCTTCCTCCGGCTGACGGCAGCCCGACGGAGGAATGTGAGTATGTTGCCGATGGATCTCTAACCGGCCGACACTCAAAGCCGGTGACCTTCCTGATGAAATCTCAAACGATGACTGCTGACCTAGGGTGCCCTCCCATTGGGCTAGGGTTCCCTTCAATTGGGTTTGGTAATGTGCACCCCCTATTTTCTTCAGTACACCCCGATTTGCACTCCCTCCACTTTTTTTTTATGGTACTATTAGTTATTGGTACTGGTATTACTATTTATTGATTGTAGTATTACTATTAATATACAAATGAATTAAAATTAATGATTACTGATTACTGATTACGGTATTATTAATTATTAATTGTGGTATTACTGGTTATTGTTTGTGGTATTACTGATTGTGTGAAATTATTTATTAATGTTTAAGACATTACTGATTATTATTATTATATTTTATGATATTACATATTATTGATTATGGTATTACTTAATATAATTAGATTTGTGGAATTATTTATTATTGTATAAGATATTACTGATCAATGTTCATGATATTACTAATTACTGTTCATTGTATTACTGATAATTGTTTTTGGTATTATTGAATATAATTGGATGTGTGGAATTATTTGTTATTGTATAAAATTTTATTGATTAATATTAATGGTATTACCGATTACTGTTCGTGGTATTACTAATAATTGATTTTAGTATTATTTAATATAATTAGATATGTGTAATTATTTGTTATTGTATAAGATATTGGAGTACTAATTATTTTTAATGGTATTAGTTTATTACTGATTATTACTTATTGTATTATTGAGTATAATAAAATCATACATATAATATTATTTTGTATTAAAATTTTAAAAAATACTAATGAAAAAAATGAAGAAATAAATTTTTTTGAATAAAAACTGAAAATGGGAAGAAAAATTAAAAAGAAAAAAATTGAGATTTGTGCCTTATTTTGATAGATTTTTTAAATTATGTTTTTACGATTTTCTTTTTCTAAAATATGGGTGATTTAGTGGTGAATCGACGGTAACTCGACAATGACTCGACTACATATTGTAAATGTATAAATTATGGTTGATTTTATTATTATATTTTGTGTAAATTTGATTCAGGTGTAATTTACACGTTTTAGATGCATATTTGAAGCTCATTTGATGTTGATTTCATGGAATTATACATTGAATATGATTGTTTAAGCCGAAATGAGAGATAGGTTGTGTTTTGTCGATTTTGTAGGAAATACGATGGAATTTGGAGCAAAACACATACCACAAGTGATCGGACCGGAAAGAGGAGTGCACGGTTGGATTCGTCTCGAAAAACGGAGTGGATTAGCCAAAGGAATCGAGTCAATCCGACACCCGAGGCGAAGATTAGACAAGGAAACGAGAGGACGTGCCAAAGGACAAACGGTCGGGTAGACACCACACGGCCGGGTAGAATCGACCCGGCCGGGTCATTTCAACTCGGCCAAGGCGTGCAAAAGGAGGGCTTCGTGTTTGGCCCGAGTGGAACCCACCCGGCCGGGTGGGATTCTACCCGGGCAAGGCTAAAAAAGAGGGGCGTTCGTGTTTCGCCCGGGTGAAACCCACCCGGCCGGGTGGTTTCGACCCGGGCAAGGCTGAAAAAGGCACTTGCTTCGTCTTTTGGCCGGGTGGCATGCCCGGGTGGGAGCCACCCGGCCGGGTCACATCGATTTCGGGGTGTTTTGGCCATTTTCTCCAATTTCGAAGGGCTAAAGTGCAAAAACTCATTTTTGGAATCCTTGCAACATATAAAAAGAGCCATATTTCAGTTTTGAGAGACACACAACACCTTGGAGAGCAATTAACACACAATCACACATAGTCATAGGTGTTTTTCATATTTTTGCAATTTCATTTCATAGATGGCTTAGATTCTTGTTTAGTTTGAGAATTCAAGTGAAGGTTTCCATTGGGATTTGTAAGTAATTGAAGTTTGTAGCTACAATTCAAGTTTTAAGGTGATATCTCTTTAATTCTCATTTCAATTTCCCAATTCTCTTAGTTCTTGCATTTGATTTCTTAATTGTGATGGAATTTGTGATTTCTTGCATTCTAGCCATGGATTTCTATCTTAGAACCATGTGCTAAGTCTTAATTGCCTAGGGTGTTGAAGTTTTGGTGGTTAAGTGGTGGAATTATGGATTAATTGCATGATTAGCTTAGGAATTGGGTGTATTTGCTTCTAGTGTGGTAATTTGCATGATTCAATTGGTTAATTCACCCTATTAACTAGCATTCTTAGTTGTGTCGATTTCAACGACCGTATTGGGTTGCATGATTAGGAATGTGTGTATGAGCTTGAATTAATCGATTAGAATTAACATAGTAATTAGCTACACCGACCGGGGGTTAGTTGCTTAGATAGACGACACTAGACACTAGTCGATTAGAGGTCGTCTATTAGATTAGTGAAAGGGCGTCTCATAAACATTAGTAACCGTGTTGAACGTGTTTATGAGACACTATCCTAAGATCTTATGGCATTGATTAGACGATATAATTGCTAGTTAATGCACGTGTTCACCTAGGCCTCACAAGGGATTGGTCGACACACACAAGTGATAGCCTTTAGCTCTACCCAACGCATTAGGTTTGATTTTTGTATTTTGGCCCAACAATTCACCACACGACCTACAAAATGGATACACCCGAGGCAATACTCTCTCACCTTGCACTTTCGAAAGGAAGTTAGATATCTCGTTATTGCTTTTGTTCACTTCTTTTTGTTTAGTTAAACTAGTTTCGTACTTGTGTTTTTAAATTCCCAAAAATCCAAACAAACGAGCTTAGTTACTACAATGGCATGATAACTTGCAACTTTAGGGATTCATTGACACTTAATTAAATCCTTGGAACGAAAATATACTTGGGAAAACTTATCCAAAAATACGAACAAGTCAATGGCGCCGCTGCCGGGGATTTAAGCGAGTGTTATTAGTGAAACTTAGAGTTTGTTAAGTGTTATTGATAGTAGCATTTCTTTTTCGTTATCTTGTTTTCGTTTCTCTTTGTGGGCTTTGATACTTGTCTTTTGTAGGTGTATGATCACAAGATCTCGTGAAGGAAATTTGGAACCATTGGATCTTGAGATTGAGGCACACGCAAGGAGAAGAAATCGAGGTAGAAACCATCAAAGAGTCGTAGAGCATCTTGAGATGGAGAACAACGAAGAGTTGAATCCTCCACCAATTGGAGATGATGAGCTTCAAAGAGATAATCCCCAAGTTGGGAATCAACAAGGAGGTAATCACCCTCAAAACCCTCCACCAAATCTCCAAGTTCCCAATCCACAATATCCACCCCAAAACCACCTTCCATATCAAGGATACAATCCTTACCCTTATCCACCTCCACAACAAGCCTATTATCCACCACCTCCACCTCATCCATATCCACTCCATCAACACCTATATCCTCCACTTTACCAATATCCTCCACCTCAACAAATCCAAGAAGAATATGTTCCTCCACCTCAACATATAGAAGAACCTCAACGTGTGTACCATGGAAGGCCAATGAGGGAATATTTTGAGCCTCAACCTAGGGAGCATTACGATGGGTTGGCAAGACCAAGGGTGGAGGCAAACAACTTCGAGATTAGTGCCTCTCTATTAAGGATGTTGAGGGAGAGACAATTTGAAGAAAGGACGGAGGAAGGATTTGAGGAAGACCCGAATGAACATCTTGCTCAAGTCTTGGAGATAGCCGACCCTCTCAAGCAAAATGTAGTGTTGGAAGATGCTAAAAAGATGAGGCTATTTCCGTTTACATTGTCGGGGAAAGCAAAAGCTTGGCTACAATCAAGCATTCTCGCCGGAGAAGTGAGGACGTGGGAAGATTTGAAGAAAAGATTCCTATTGAAGTACTACCCTCCGTCAAAGACGATGGAAGCCAAGCAAAATATCTCTACGTTCAAACAAGGTCCAAATGAGGGAATCAAAGAAGCATGGGAAAGGTTTACGAGTCTTCTCATCACATGCCCCCATCATGGTTTCCCAATAGAACAAACAACTTGTTGGTTCGTTG
Organism: Galeopsis tetrahit; assembly: GCA_963675135.1. Classification (NCBI taxonomy): domain Eukaryota; kingdom Viridiplantae; phylum Streptophyta; class Magnoliopsida; order Lamiales; family Lamiaceae; genus Galeopsis; species Galeopsis tetrahit. Next base: position 45,473,243 of record OY776131.1, read on the forward strand.
GTGGGTTGCGATTGGAAAATCAACACCACATTGATGCTTGTGCGGGGGGTTCAATTTGGATGAAATCGGTGGAGGAGATCAATGACATAATAGAGGGGATATCAAGCAATACTTTCAAGACGAGAGTAGATCGTGGAGCCCAAGTGGATGCTAATGATAGCATAAGAGCAATGATGACTACACTCATTGAAAAGGTGAATGTTTTATCTCAAACAAGAGATAATCATTTATCCTTTGTGCAAGAAGATCCTCAAACGGGACATATGGAAGAAGTGCAATACATGGGTCAACAAGGATATCCACAAAATTTTCAAGGGAATCGACAATATCAAGGCCAACCACCATATCAAAATCGTGGTCAAGGATATCAAGCTCCTCTTCAAAACCGATTCCAAGGGCAATCTTCATCATCTCAAGGTCAAGGGGGACCATCCCCTCAATACCAAGCCCCTCAAAATCCGAATTTTCGGAGGAATGAGAATTTGTCATATTCCAATCCTAAGGGTGCTATTCAATATCCTCCCGGATTTGATCCCGGAGCAAAACTCCCAAGTGGAGAAGGGAAGTCCTCCACGGATGAACTTCTTGCACTCCTCATGAAGAGAATAGAGACAAGTGAGAAGAAATTCGAAGCATCCGACTCCATCCTTACCCAACTCATGAGTAACCAAAAATCTACCGACTCGATGCTTGCCCAACTCACGAGTAACCAAAAATCAATGGAATCCATGATTAGCCAACTTATGAGTAGTAAAAAATCAATTGAATTCCAAATGGGACAATTGGCAACTTCAATTGGGTCTCAACCTAACAAAGGAAAATTTTCATCGACAACCGAAGTGAATCCAAAAGAGCATTGTAAAGCCATTAAGTTGAGGAGTGGCACTTCTTACGAAAGACAAAAAATACCCACGGATGTTGATGATGAGAAAGTCGATGAGGAGATTGAGGAAGTTGAGGAAGGAAAGCAAAATGAGGAGTTGGAAGTTGAAGAAATGAAGAATGATGAAAACGAAGAGAAAGAAAAGAAAGAGGAGGAAAGTGGGGATGAGGGAGTGAAGAGTCCAAGGACTCCAAAGTGGAAGATTGCTAAGGAGCTAAGAGAGAAGAAGCATGATGTACCATGTGACAAATGGGGGATTCCCATTACTCATGTACCACTTCCCTTTCCTCAAAGGTATATGAAGAAGAGGTTGAACGAGAAGTTTAGCAAGTTCATGGAAATCTTTAAGAAGATCCATATTAATCTCCCTCTTCTTGATGCCTTGGATCAAATGCCTCACTATATGAAGTTTCTCAAGGATTTGATTGCTAACAAGAAGAAGCTTGGAAGTCATCAAGCAATCAACCTTTCGGAGGAATGTAGTGCTCTACTACAAAGAAGCCTACCCAAAAAGTTGGAATATCCGGGGAGCTTTACCATTCCTTGTGAAATCGAGGGTAGTGAAGCAATATGGGCGTTATGTGACCTTGGGGCGAGCATTAACCTCATGCCCTATTCGATTTACAAGAGGTTGGATATGGGGGAGTTGTTACCAACGACCATGACCTTGCATCTAGCCGACCGATCGGTGAAGACACCAAGAGGGATCATTGAGGATGTGTTGGTGAAAGTGGACCGATTTATATTTCCCGTGGACTTCGTCATTCTTGACATGGCGGAAGATGAGCACGTTCCTTTAATTTTGGGAAGACCTTTCCTTGCAACGGGGGAGGCAATGATCAATGTGAAGAAAGGGGAATTGAAATTGAGTTTCAATCATGAAGAAATCACATTTTCAATCTACAAGTCTTTGAAAGAGCTTGGAGAAGTGGAGTCTTGCAATTTCTTAGATGTTGTTGACAACATTGTGAAAGATGAATGGGAAGATTTCTCTAACACTTCTTTAACTCACTCTATTTCTTCATTTCTATGTGATTCTTTGATTGTCTCTAATGATTTGTTGCCAAGTTCTTATAGGGAATCAATAGAATAAGTTGATGCAATGGAGATGAGAAGGAGACCTCCAATACTACCACTTCATATCCCCGTTGAAGGAGGACAAGGCCCGGAAGAAAAGAAGGAAAAGATGAAGCCATTACCGGAGCACCTCAAGTATGCTTACTTGGATAACGAAATGAGGTACCCCGTTATCGTTTCCTCTTTGTTGAATGATGTTGAGTTGGAAAAATTGTTGGTTGTGCTTGCTAAGAATAAGAAAGCCTTAGGTTGGACCATTGATGATTTAAAGGGTATTAATCCGTCTATATGCATGCATAGGATTAGGACCGAGAGTGATGTCAAACCTATAGTCCAACCTCAAAGACGAGTAAATCCTATATTGCAAGAAGTCATTAGGAAAGAGGTTATCAAATTCTTAGACTCGGGGATGATTTTTCCCATTAGTGATAGTCCGTGGGTATCACCATTGCATGTCGTTTCTAAAAAGGGGGGTATGACGGTCATAAAAACCGATCAAAATGAGGTGATAGCTACACGGGTAGCAACCGGGTGGAGAGTGTGTGTAGATTATAGGGAGTTGAACAAGGCTACATGTAAGGATCACTTTCCCCTTCCCTTTATGGATCAAATGCTTGATAGGCTTGGTGGATTTGCTTATTATTGTTTCCTCGATGGTTATTCCGGGTACAATCAAATAATGATTGCTCCCGAGGACCAAGAGAAGACCACCTTCACATGTTCCTATGGAACGTTTGCTTGGAGACGCATGCCCTTTGGGTTATGTAATGCACCGGCAACATTCCAAAGGTGCATGATGTCGATTTTTCATGATTTAATTGAGAAGGTAATGGAAGTATTCATGGATGATTTTTCTGTTTTTGGTACCTCATTTGACACATGTTTGGAACATTTGGAGTTAGTGCTTAAACGATGCCAAGATACCAACCTTGTCCTTAATTGGGAAAAGTGTCATTTCATGGTCAAGGAGGGGGTGGTACTTGGTCATCATATATCTTCTCAAGGTTTGCAGGTTGATCGGGCAAAGATAGTGGCAATATAGAAGCTTCCTCCTCCATCAAACGAGAGAGGAATTCGTTCATTCTTGGGGCACGCCGGCTTTTATAGACGGTTCATAAAAAATTTCTCTAATTTATCTAAGCCCCTTTCACACTTACTTGAGAAAGATGTTCCTTATGTTTTTGATGATGCTTGTTTGAATGCTTTTAGTGCCTTGAAGGAAGCGTTGATCAACACTCCCATCTTAGTAGCACCGGATTGGAAGAAACCGTTTACATTGATGTGTGATGCTAGTGACGTGGCAATGGGGGTAGTTCTTGGCCAAGTAAGGGAGAAGATTTTCCGGGCTATATACTATGCATCCAAAACATTCAATGAAGCTCAATTGAATTACACCACTACGGAGAAGGAACTTCTAGCGGTGGTGTACGCTTTCGATAAGTTTCGACCCTACCTAGTAAGTGCGAAAACTATTGTTTACACGGACCACGCCGCTATCCGTTATCTCATGGGAAAGAAGGATGCAAAACCAAGACTAATCCGATGGATCCTACTTCTTCAAGAATTTGACATTGAGATCAAGGATAAGAAGGGGAGTGACAATGTTATAGCCGACCATTTGTCCCGGATTGAGAGGGCTAAAGAGTTCAAAGAAGATTTTGGAGATGTGAAAGAAGAGTTCCCGGATGAGCGTTTGTTCCGTGTCCAAGGATCATTTGTGGGAAAAATTCATGATGAGGCACCTTGGTACGCGGATATAGCTAACTATTTAGCAAGTGGAAGCATGCCATTTGGTGCTAACACTTATGAGAATAAGAAGTTTTTGAAGGATGTTGAGAGCTACATTTGGGACGACCCTTATGTTTTAAAGAGAGGAGTTGATTCAATAATCCGAAAATGTGTCCCAAAGGAAGAATGGGAAAACATCATGACCCATTGCCACTCATCTCCATGTGGAGGACATTATGGGGGTGAGAAGACGGCTTTGAAGGTGCTCCAATCCGGATTTTATTGGCTATGGGTGTTCCGGAGTTGTAAGGAGTTTGTGATGAGATGTGACAAGTGCCAACGGAGTGGAGGGATTTCTAAGAAAAATGAGATGCCGTTGACAAACATTGTGGAAGTCGAATTATTTGATGTTTGGGGGATAGATTTCATGGGACCATTTCCATCTTCAAATGGTTACACGTATATTCTACTTGGAGTTGATTATGTGTCAAAGTGGATAGAGGCCATTGCTACGAAGGCCAACAATGCGAACACCGTCATGAATTTTTTGAAGGGGATCTTCACTAGATTTGGCGTTCCAAGAGCTCTCATTAGTGATGGGGGGAGCCACTTCGTGAACAAATTGATGGAAAAGCTACTTGCAAAGTATGGTGTCACACATAAAGTAGCAACTCCATATCACCCCCAAACCAATGGGTTAGCCGAAGTTTCGAATAGACATATCAAGAAAATCTTGGAGAGGACGGTTAGTACAAGCCGAAAAGATTGGTCTAGCAAGCTTCCGGATGCACTTTGGGCGTATAGGACGGCATATAAGACTCCACTTGGTATGTCGCCTTACCAATTAGTTTTTGGGAAGGCATGTCACCTTCCCGTTGAAGTGGAGCACCAAGCACTTTGGGCTTTAAGAAAAGTGAATTTGGATAGCGATTTGTGTGGGGAGAAAAGGGTGCTTCAATTGCATGAACTTGAAGAGTTTCGTGAGGATGTATATGCAAGCTCACAATTGTTTCGTGAGAAGACTAAGAGATGGCATGATGCCCGGTTGTCCATGAAAATCTTCGAAGTGGGTGATGAGGTCCTCCTTTACAATTCAAGGTTAAGTGTCTTCCCCGGGAAATTAAAGTCCAAGTGGTTTGGGCCATTTCATGTTACTAGGGTATATCCCACGGGTTTTCTTGATCTCGTGAATGAGCAAGGCGAGGAATTCAAGGTGAATGGGCACCGTGTGAAACATTGCTATTTTCTTCCCAACAAGGGGGCAGTACATGTGATTGGGCTTCGTGATCCTTGAACTAAAGGAGTTCCGTCCGGCATAGGACGTTAAACCTAGCGCTAAATGGGAGGCAACCTATTTTTACTTGCTTTATTTCTCTTTTTGTTTGAATAAGTGTGAGTAGTTGATGTTCTTTTTGTGAAGAGCTCTTTTGTAGGTCAAAATACCCACGTGGGGAGGTCCTACGTCGTGGATAAAAGTTTTGAGTAGTAAAGAAGATTGGAGTTGATAGCCATCATGAGGTACACCCCGTCCCAAACTTAATATTGCTTTGCAATATCTAAGTTTGGGGGGGTAGGGAAATTTTCTTGTGATATATTGTACTTGAGTTGTGATGAATTTGAACACTTGTCATTGATAAATAGTGGTTTGACATATAATTCTTGACTTGTGTTTAATATATATACATGGTGGTTGTTGACATTATTGATTGTTGGTTGAAATGATTTTGTTGATTGGTTTTGAGATATGTTATGATTGGTTGAATATTGTTTGCAATTGAAAATCATGGCAAGTTTTTGGTGAAAAAATCTCTTTTCAACACTATTTTTCCAAACTTTTATTTGCTTTGCAAAGAAAAAGTTTGGGGGGGTATGTTCGTTTTTGTAATTCGATTTACACCAAGAACTATGCATGATCAATGAAGATTTGATTTAGTATAGGGTGAAATTTGTGTGAACTTGTCATGAATGGAGAAATTTGAGGAATGTTGAGTGTAATTGAGCAAATTTGTGAAATTTTGGCAAAAAGGGACATTTTCAGGGATTGCCCGGGTGAAGACGACCCGGCCGGGTGGGTGTTACCCGGCCAAAAGTCGAAGGACACGAAAAAATCGTGTTGCCCGGGTGAAGATGACCCGGCCGGGTGGGAGTTACCCGGCCGGAAGACGTAGCAAATGAGAGGAAAGCGTGTTGCCCGGGTGAAAACCACGCGGCCGGGTGGGATTCCACCCGGGCCGAAGACGAAGCAATATGAGTGACCGGGGGCGAACAACTCGGTCGGGTCGAATATCACCCGGCCATGTCGAATATCACCCGGCCATGTCGTTTTGTCACTCGGTCAGTCGCGTTTTCACATCGGGCGGGGTATTTTGACCCGGGTAAGTTTTCTCCACCCAAACCCATTTACACTCAAACCCTACCCACACATTCACACACTCTATAAAACCCTCCCCACACTCAAAACACACACATCCTCTCTTAGAAAAGGCACAAGAATTCGGCACCTTCCTCTCCCTTGCTTTCTTCTCACTTTTCTTCAATTTTTCTTGAGGAATTCACCAAGAAAATCAAGACCCAAGGTATGTAACTCATTTCCCCCAATTTATTTGCAAGAATGAGCATGAATTTGAAGTTTTTGAAGGTTTTTCTTGCATTTTTTTGGGAAGTGACGAAAATTCAAAATTTGACATGGGTTTGTTGATTTCTTTGGTATTTCTCCCATGGGCTTTGTGTATTATGGGTAATTATTGATAAATGTTGAATAACAAGTCTTAATTTCAAATACCCATGGAGAAATTTGAAGGATTTAGAGGTAGAAGTGTGATATTATGCTTCCATGAGAAAATTGGTGTTTTTGAGCATGTTGTGTTTAATTGATGAGCATGTTAGTTTCTAAAGCTTGGATTTTGTTAAAGAATGCTTACACATGCTATGTTGGAGTTAGTAGAAGTGTTATTGCTTGGTTTGGTAAAGATTTTTCTTTCAAGCATTTCTACAAACACTTGGTGAGCATGATTTTTGTGAAGAAAGTATAAGAAAATTGTTGGTATTTGAGAAAATTAAAGAAGAATTGTGGTTGTATGTGAATGAGCATAAGAAAGTTCATGTCTTGACTTGAATTAAGTGTGAAAACTTGATGTTTAATTGATGGAAGTCACATGCAATGTATAATTCTTTGATAATTTGAAGAATATCATTAATTTTTGTTGTTGTGCTCATTTGTAGAAGGATGTCGAGAAAAAGATCTAAAGGAGAAAGCTCTAGAAGGGAGATGAGTGTGGATGATCTATGTACGGAAAAGTGTGGGGTATGGCCATCGAAACTAGGAATTGATTTTGGAGATAGAGGGAAGGAATGCGTGGAGGCCTTTGCTAAGATAATAAACACCACAAGTAGGCCGACACGATATCCGGATGAGGCGTGCATGGTGAGAATGGGTATAAAAGATGATGTGCACGAGTTGTTTGACAACATAGGTTGGGAGCACATTCTACTTATTAAAAGGGAGTCGTGGATGAAGTTCATAGTGGAATTCATGTCCACTATTGAATTGAAGGAGGAAAGAAGAGGAACTCCCATCGGAATATCATTTCGGATGGGAAACGAAGATCACGAACTCTCGTTTGAGGATATCAATGAGATGTTTGGAACGGTAATGAATGTGGCACCCACCACCCCTCAAGAAATGAAAGGATTTGGGAAGAAGATTTTTGGATTAGGTTGACCCGGAGGGATATGAATGATCGGCCCAAATATGATCCGAGCCACTCAAAGGCTTCACTCATCCGGAACCCGGTGTTCTGATACGCTCACCGAATCCTCTCAAACATTGTATTTGGAAGGTTCGAGGCGGGTGCTGTTAGGAGGGATGAGTTGTACGTACTATGGTGCATGGTGAGGGGGAAACCTCTTAATATGAGCGCCTTTGTAGTGGAGCAATTGTTGAGGCATGTCAAAAGAGATGTCTCGAATTTCATGCTGGGAGGCATTGTCACAACGATTGCTGAGAATTACGGGTTGGAACTTGAGAGATCAAAGTCTATTAAAGGTGGATCACTCCTCGACTTGGGATTGATGGAGAAGATGAGGATGTTGAAGTTCGACGAAAGGAGAAGAACTTTCGTTTTCTTACAAGAGGACGAGAGTGTATTTCCATTGCCATATCGGGGCTTGACTTCACATCGGAGGGTCGAGAATTGGGACATGGGGTCCCCACAGCACCACCAAGTTATGAACGCATATGCAAATGGACGAAACGTCCCGGATCTTTTCATTCAATTACCTCCTAGAGGAACCAATGTTGAGGCAATTGAGGCTCCACCTAGCCCTCCACATCGTGATAGGGGTGAATCGTCTTCGAGGCAGTTCGATCATGAAGCTCCATTCCCTACTCAGAACGTGCCTAGAAATCTTGGTCAAGTTTACACGAGGGGTACGAGTGGTGTAGGGAATCTGGTACGAAGTATTGATGGATTGACTGCATCGATGAGAGAGATGAGAACGAGCTTTGACGAGAGATTCACAAACATGGAGAACGAATCGAGAAGCTTGCGCACCACGGTGGAGGATGGAATGAGAGAGTTACGAGACCAACAACAAGCTTTCAACTCGTGGATCATGCAATATGGTTTCCCGGGAATGCAACCACCACCTCATTGAGAGGAATGTGTGGTTAAGCTCTCCTTACCCTTTATCTTTTCCAATTCCCTTTATGCTTTATGTTCAATATGTACTCTAATTAATTCCTTGGGATTTGTAATATTTGATGGATGATTGTTACTGTTTTGAATTATGTGTGAGTCGGGATGTGTGGTGAATGAATGTTAAAGATTGTGTTTGGGTAGTGAAATTGTTGAATGGTATAATCATTGAGACACATTTGATGATGATTTGTTGTGAATTTGATTCCTTGAATGTGTACATGATTGAAATGAATCATCTTGTTTGTGTTGTTGTCATCTTATTGCCTACAAATGTTTTGCATACACAATGAGTTATGTGTGGTGGTGATTGATGAATGTTTGAGTATTGAATGAACTAGTGAGAGTTGAGCTTTGAACCGAACATTAATCCGGTTTATTTCATTCTTGAGTGGATCAATTCATTGCTTGTTTTTCTAGAACTTGCCCAAGTTCTTGCTTGAGATCATACTTGTGTGATACTTTGAGATATGATGTAGGCCATCTTTCGTACTACAAGTCACTTAGCCATATTTTTCCAATAACCAAAGAAATCTTCTGTAGTTAGCCCGTTTGAGCTTGAGTTCCCATTCTCTTGGCAACCTACAATGTTTAACCATTTAGCTTTTTGAGCTTTTGATGCCCAATTCTAGTGGAGAACAAAAAGAGAGTGGTAAAACATATGCTTAAGTGTCTTTGGTTTGAGGAGAAAAATTGGAAAGGTTGTGAAAAGAGAGAAAAAGATGGAAGTGATGAGAAAATGAGAAAAAAAAAAAAAATTGAGAAAGAAAAGAGGGACAATGAGCCCCAAGTGCTTTAGAAGAAAATAAATTGAAAGGTGAAGTGATTGGCTACAAAAAGAGGAGGAGATGATTGCATGTGAGAAATTTGAATGAAAAGTGAGAATGAAGGTGTGTAAACCTTATGAGCATAAGCTTGATGTGTTGAAAAACAACTTTCGTTCTCCACTAGACGAGTCACTTCCTCCATATTCATCATACCCCGTCCAAAGAGCCAACGTTACGTCCTTGGTTAAGACCTATTGATCTCATAGTTGAACATGTTGTGGTGGAAAGATGGTAGAGCTTGGGCAAGCTTATGGTAATTGCAATGCGTGATTTGATTGATGAGTGTCTATTGTCCTTAATTTGTTTGAGTGTTTGAGAGAAACACTATATCTTGTGAGTTGAACTTGAGCATTTGGATATTGTCATCACCATCACTTGTTATTGTATGTTGAGCATGTGTGGGGTAACTAGATTGATTTTCAATGATGAACTTGTGATCATTTTGAGAATGTATCTTGAGGAAGAAGAATTCATTTCATTCATCGGAGACGTGGGATCTTTCATTGATTATCTATTTGCAATCGTACAACCTCTTGCTTGTATTCTTTTGTTACTCTGGGACGAGCAACTGTTTAAGTTTGGGGGAGTTGATTCGGGTGTAATTTACACGTTTTAGATGCATATTTGAAGCTCATTTGATGTTGATTTCATGGAATTATACATTGAATATGATTGTTTAAGCCGAAATGAGAGATAGGTTGTGTTTTGTCGATTTTGTAGGAAATACGATGGAATTTGGAGCAAAACACATACCACAAGTGATCGGACCGGAAAGAGGAGTGCACGGTTGGATTCGTCTCGAAAAACGGAGTGGATTAGCCAAAGGAATCGAGTCAATCCGACATCCGAGGCGAAGATTAGACAAGGAAACGAGAGGACGTGCCAAAGAAAAAACGGCCGGGTAGATTCCACACGGCCGGGTAGACACCACACGGCCGGGTAGAATCGACCCGGCCGGGTCATTTCAACTCGGCCAAGGCGTGCAAAAGGAGGGCTTCGTGTTTGGCCCGGGTGAAACCCACCCGGCCGGGTGGGATTCTACCCGGGCAAGGCTAAAAAAGAGGGGCGTTCGTGTTTCGCCCGGGTGAAACCCACCCGGCCGGGTGGTTTCTACCCGGGCAAGGCTGAAAAAGGCACTTGCTTCGTCTTTTGGCCGGGTGGCATGCCCGGGTGGGAGCCACCCGGCCGGGTCACATCGATTTCGGGGTGTTTTGACCATTTTCTCCAATTTCGAAGGGCTAAAGTGCAAAAACTCATTTTTGGAATCCTTGCAACATATAAAAAGAGCCCTATTTCAGTTTTGAGAGACACACAACACCTTGGAGAGCAATTAACACGCAATCACACATAGTCATAGGTGTTTTTCATATTTTTGCAATTTCATTTCATATATAGCTTAGATTCTTGTTTAGTTTGAGAATTCAAGTGAAGATTTCCATTGGGCTTTGTAAGTAATTGAAGTTTGTAGCTACAATTCAAGTTTTAAGGTGATATCTCTTTAATTCTCATTTCAATTTCCCAATTCTCTTAGTTCTTGCATTTGATTTCTTAATTGTGATGGGATTTGTGATTTCTTGCATTCTAGCCATGGATTTCTATCTTAGAACCATGGGCTAAGTCTTAATTGCCTAGGGTGTTGAAGTTTTAGTGGTTAAGTGGTGGAATTATGGATTAATTGCATGATTAGCTTAGGAATTGGGTGTATTTGCTTCTAGTGTGGTAATTTGCATGATTCAATTGGTTAATTCACCCTATTAGCTAGCATTCTTAGTTGTGTCGATTTCAACGACCGTATTGGGTTGCATGATTAGGAATGTGTGTATGAGCTTGAATTAATCGATTAGAATTAACATAGTAATTAGCTACACCGATCGGGGGTTAGTTGCTTAGATAGACGACACTAGACACTAGTCGATTAGAGGTCGTCTATTAGATTAGTGAAAGGGCGTCTCATAAACATTAGTAACCGTGTTGAACGTGTTTATGAGACACTATCCTAAGATCTTATGGCATTGATTAGACGATATAATTGCTAGTTAATGCACGTGTTCACCTAGGCCTCACAAGGGATTGGTCGACACACACAAGTGATAGCCTTTAGCTCTACCCAACGCATTAGGTTTGATTTGTGTATTTTGGCCCAACAATTCACCACACGACCTACAAAATGGATACACCCGAGGCAATACTCTCTCACCTTGCACTTTCGAAAGGAAGTTAGATATCTCGTTATTGCTTTTGTTCACTTCTTTTTGTTTAGTTAAACTAGTTTCGTACTTGTGTTTTTAAATTCCCAAAAATCCAAACAAACGAGCTTAGTTACTACAATGGCATGATAACTTGCAACTTTAGGGATTCATTGACACTTAATTAAATCCTTGGAACGAAAATATACTTGGGAAAACTTATCCAAAAATACGAACAAGTCAAAATTAATAAAAAGATAATATAGTAATTTTAATGTAATTATTTAAAAAAAAATTGGGGGTGAACTCATAAAATGAGTGGGTGTAGAGAATTGTGGTAAAAAAATTAGGGGTGAACTTATAAAATTAGCGGGTGTAGAGAACCGTTGTAAAAAAGAAATGATTTGGGGTGAACTCATAAAATGAGCGGGTGTAGATAACTGTAGTATAAATATGATTTGGGGGTGAACTCATAAAATGAGCAGGTGCATATAACTGTAGTAAAAAAATATTTGGGGGTGAACTCATAAAATGAGCGGGGTGCAGATAACTGTGATAAAAAAATAATTTGGGGGCGAAACTCATAAAATGAGCGGGTGTAGATAATTGTTGTAAAAAAGAAATGATTTGGGGGTAAACTCATAAAATGAGTGGTGCATATAACTGTATTAAAAGTATAATTTAGGGTGAACTCATTAAATTAATGGGTGCATATAAAATATAAATAAAAAATTAAAATTAAAACTAGGGGGTACGGTGCACTAGGGGGTACGGAAGTGTGACCCATTAGTATATTGTGATGTTTTAGTAGCGAATTTTTTTATCAATAATTATATACAATTTTTTTATTGTATAGAAAATTTTGTAACACGATCAAGAGTCAAGTACGGGTCGTGGTTTTTAAATAACATGTCCTACGAATTTGCCATTATATTTATTAATGTTTTTCGGTATTTGTATAAACTCATATTCATATTTTTGAATATATAACTATATGTGTTTATATATTTAAGGGAAAATATCATTTTTGGTCACTAAACTTTACCACTTTTCACATTTGGTCACCCACATTTCATCACTATCAAAATTGGTCACTCACTTATTCTTTTCTATCAATTTTGATGCTGCTGTTAGAGAATCCCGTCATTTACTAACGGAGAAAAGGTTTTGAGCGCCAACTTTTATTTTCCCTCTTTTAATTCCTTAACCCTAAACCCCCAAATCCTTTTTTTTTTTTTTTTAAATTTTACTGAATTTATCTTCAATTAATATTCTTGGTGTGTGGATAATTATAAATGGGAAAATGAATTCTAATAATTAACTATTTTGAAATAAGTTTATATTCTCAATCATTATACAAATTTAATATGAAAATCAATAATTGAAATATTATTCAAAAAAGTCTGTAAAACAGAGTACAAAGCAAATCTGAATAATTTAATAATTATAAACCATCGAATTACGCACCATAATTATAAAAACAGAGTATATAACTAGTACATGACCACCACAATTTGACTAATTTGGCTTGCCATCCCTAAACCCCCAAATCCTTTTTTTTTTTTTTAATTTTACTGAATTTATCTTCAATTAATATTCTTGGTGTGTGGATAATTATAAATGGGAAAATGAATTCTAATAATTAACTATTTTGAAATAAGTTTATATTCTCAATCATTATACAAATTTAATATGAAAATCAATAATTAAAATATTATTCAAAAAAGTCTGTAAAACAGAGTACAAAAGCAAATCTGAATAATTTAATAATTATAAACCATCGAATTACGCACCATAATTATAAAAACAGAGTATATTACTAGTACATGACCACCACAATTTGACTAATTTGGCTTGCCATCCCCCTCACTTGTTTTTCCTTTGATACTTTCCTTGGTCATTTTGATGAACCACTCCCACTCTTTCCCATGTAAGTAGCTAGATTTGACATAGTGATGTAATTCACTCCTCTTTTCACAATAATTGGATTGTGTACTCTTGATTGCACAACCTATAAAATAAAAAATTAGTCACGTAACATTACAGTAATTATAAAATGACATTGTAAGCCAAGACACACTCACATTTGCTTCATTGTGATTTTTTCTTTTCCTACCACCTCCTGAGTTTCTCATTTCCTGGTTACCCTGTAAAATGATGTAAAATGAAAAGTAAACCAACAACAACATTGAGATGATAATAAATTATAATTGAGTTATATGATTATTAATAACTTACTGATAATTCTTGGCTACTCTGGAAAGGGTTGGTTGATGAATCACCGAATGTTCTAAAAGATGTATGAGAATTCCTTCTGACCTATTACAACATATAAATATAATAACATAATTTAGTGATACAAAAAACTTAAATATTAAATTGAAATAAGAAATACATATGGTACATGGCGGTAATTTTTGTTTCTTTACTTGAGTATTGATTGCTGGAGTATTTTCCACAGTGATTGACTGAGATTCTCCAATGGGTATTTCTTCGGGCATCAACCACCATCAACCACAGTCATTTCCCTCTCACTATCTAAATGTTGAAAACAAACAAATTTTTTTTGATAAAAATGTAAACAAAACAAAACTAATTAACCCATATATTTAAACGTAAAAGTTATAGAAACTTACCGTATTGGAGTGCAGAAGCATTATGGTTCCTTTTAGACATCTTCAGTTTTTCGTACCAACTCAAAATCACTCTATTGTGGTTTGGGAGTTTAGGGTTAAGGAATTAAAAAGAGAGAAAATAAAAGTTGGGGCTCAAAACTTTTTCTCCGTTAGTAAATGACAGATAAAAGAGGGAAAATAAAATTGGCGACTCAAAACCTTTTCTCCGTTAGTAAATGACAGATAAAAGAGGGAAAATAAAAGTTGGCGCTCAAAATCTTTTCTCTGTTAGTAAATGACGGATTCTCTAACAGCAGCATCAAAATTGATAGAAAAAAATAAGTGAGTGACCAATTTTGATAGTGATGAAATGTGGGTGACCAAATGTGAAAAGTGGTAAAGTTCGGTGACCAAAAATGATATTTTCCCTATATTTAATGTGTTAAATTTTAAGTATTACTCCACCGTTTCCTAATACTTTGCATATTTTTTTATTGAAATGTCCCACCACACTTTGCACAATCTAAAAATAAAATTTCTTCATAAATTATTTACATATTTACTAATTACTTTTAGGACTACACATACACTCAATTCAACCAACTATTTTACTAGCTTATTCATTTAACTTTACACAATAATACTCTCATTATATTTTTATATTAAAAATTGTACATCAAAAGATTCAAAAGTGGTGTAAAGTCTTATGGAACTGGAACTGAGAGAGTAATAAGTATTAAATGTTGTTTAAAATGTAGTATATGTTTTGATTTGAACTTCTTAACATTAATATTTATATATTTTGTATTTTAAAATTAATTTAAAAATAAGTATGATGGAACGGTACCTGGTTCACAAATTTTCTAGTAGGGCGAGACCTGAAATAGGTCAAACTCGTCTTAAATCCGCTTAGTTGACAATTTGACATCCAAATTAGCGGGTGTTTGTAAACTCTATAAACAGCTTAAAAGCATTTTTCAAAAGTAAAAGTTGTGAGAGGGCAGCTTTAAAAAAAGTTATTCTAAAAGCAGTTAGTAGAGTTTGAAAACACCCCTTTAGTATACTCCCTCGCTTCAAAAAGTAAAACAAACAAAACGAAATTTCAACTAATCAAGGTGGGAGTCGTGTGTGTGAGTTCACTTTGATATTTGGATCGTACTTTATTTTAAAATATGAGTCGTTTGAGTGAGGCTTATGTGCACTCGAGTACGCACGGTGCATGCACTTGAGTGTTAGGTCAATCCTCCTCCTTAAAAAAAAAAAAAAAAAAAAAAATTGCACTTTAAAAAAAAAAATTATAAAAGTGTAACATTAATAATAAATAAAAGTGCAAGTATAACATTAATAATAAATAAAAGTGTAAGTAGTAACTAATAAAAGGGTAACATTAATAACCAATAAAAATATGTGAAAAATATTTTTCAGTTACCATTCATAGCAATTGTCATTAATATTATGTGGTGGTTTTTATTAAATTGTTCGAATAAAAATAGAAAAATGCAAAATAAAATAAAATGGGGGACAGATTCAAACGGTTTAAAATGTTCATTTACCATTGACTCAGCTGCCCTAGTGGATTCTGCTCTAATTTTGCATTTTCTCGTTTTGATCATATCTTGAGCTCTCGACCTCCAATTGACTTTATTTATTTTTTCATTCCACTCATTTTTTAGAGACGCATTCAATGGTGTTGTTATCTTCCTAACTTCATTAATATCTTAGATATGTATTTTACTTTCAAATAAGTTCAATTTACCTATAAAAATAGCAAAACACATACCTTTCTTATTTTAAGTGCAATTAGTCAATTTTTAGTGTGAATAATGCAACAAAATCCTCAAAATTATGCAAAATAAACAAATGAATTTCAAGCAATTTTCACACTAATCAACTATCTAAGTTGTTGACATATGCAATAATAAATAATTTTCCTACACTTTTCAGTTATAGCGAATTACATTTTTTTAGTAATACTATGTTGCATTTTTCAGTTATAATGACTTACACTTTTCACTAATATTAAATTGCGTTTTTCAGTTATACTCACTTACACTTTTTAATAAAAAAACGTGTTGCATTTTTTAGTTATAGACACTTACACTTTTTAGTTATAATAACTTACACTTTTTAGTAATATTGTGTTACACTTTTTAGTTATATTGACTTACATTTTTTAGTAATATTGTGTTGCACTTTTTAGTTGTACTGACTTGCACTTTTTTATAATATTGTGTTGCATTTTTTAGTAATATTGACTTACACTTTTTATATTATATTGACCAGTGACGGACCCAAAAATTACAGATTGGGGGGCCCAATTTACATTAATACAAAGGCAAAATACTTCTATATACAAAAAAAAAAATTATTATAAAATTTTCAATACGTCTCGTTTCATTAATTTAAATTTAATGACTTTTGCTATGTTTTGAAAAAAGTAATTTTAATTGTTCTAGTCTATAACAATTTTAAAATTTAAGATACAACTTCAATCCGCTAAGACATTAACCACTATTAAATAAATGTAGAACTTAAAATATACTCTCATTTGTGTATCTTGATTGACTCACTTATTAAAAAAATGTGAATTTAGTGGAGTGTGATCTAGATCAAATAAGTGAGAATCATTTTGAGTTATTTAATAAAGTATAAAATAGATTTTGTGAGCTTTAAAAAAGAATTTAGTGAGGTGTAAGAGAAAATGTAAATTTAAAAATATATAACAATTTTAAAAATAAAATGATATAGTAAATGTGTCAATAATCTTAAAATATAAAAAAATAATATAAATAATTACTAAAAAAAATATAAAAAAAAAATTTGGTGGGGCCCAGTGACCCCCTGGCTTTGGTGAAAGAAACTAATTAACTATATATATAATCGCAAACCGACCTAGCTAGTTTATGCTTCATCTAAATATATATGAGAAATTACTCAAAAACTAATATTTCAGCTTAATATTTTTATAAATAATATTTCTATCTGTTTGAAATTATTATTTAATATGAATAATATTAATATAGATTGTTGTTATTATGTATGTTATTAATAATATTTTATTTTAATAATTATTATTATTGGTACAGTAGAAGATTTATTATTAATACGGAGTAATATATATTTGTATTTTATTTATTTATAATTAATATATATTTTAAATGTGAATAATATTTAAAGATTTTAAATGTATACTTTTTTTTTAAGTGTAATACAAACTTATCTATTCAAATAACATTTATTATATTCGATTTTTATAAAAAAAAATGGAAAGATTTAACTTCATGTAAAAGAAAGTTAACTTTGATAAAAATATAATGTATTTCATAATACAATACAAATATTCAACTCCAAATTAATTGGTAATTTTTACCAATTACTAGTAATTTTTATCCTTGCATTAACTAATTAACGACCAGTTATTTCAGAAAACATAAAAAAAAAGGGAAATTATTGTTAAGGTCATTTCACTAAGAGATTTATACATAGATTTTTTTTTTTAAATCTATTAGGGCATGATTGGTATGACGGAATGAATTTATGACTGAATGGAATGAATTTAAGAATGGAATGAAGGTCTGAATGGAATGAACTCTGAATGATCATTCTCATGATTGGTATTGACTGGGAATGAAAAAATGACTCCTTGATTGATTCAATTCTTATGATTGGTATAATAACCTGAAATGCAAAATAATGTATGTAGTTTATCTTAAATGACTAAAATACCCTTTAATATATATTTTATAGAAACATATTAAATTAGTGAATATATTATTATTTTAACAGAATGTAGTTTATCTTAAATGACTTAATCCAAGAATTAGAACTATTAAGATTAAAGCTAGATTGGAACAATAATCCAATAACTAATTTATTGTACACATATATATGCATATTTCGTAACATATGTATATATAACAGTAAAAAGAATACAATAAATTCAGTCCAGCAGCCTCTGTATCCTTCGCCTTGGTTATATACATAATTCGCATTCATCTTTTTTATAGATATACACACTGCATTCATCTCATATTATATATATATATATATATATATATATATATATATAGCATATAAAAACAGAACTTTGGTATTTTTTTGCAATACATTACATATGTCAAGTTTTTCTTTGTTTAGAGAATCAACGAACAAATTTAATTACCTGTGTCTAATTCTCCTTCTTATCTTGCGTCTTCTCTCTTGTGAACTGGAGTTGAAGGGGTTGGAGAATCCTATTTATTATTGCGTGAATAGGGTTGAAGATTTTGATTAAAGATTTTGATTAAAGATATGATTAATGGATCTTTTTAATTATTGAAAAGGATAATTTTGTAAAAATAAAATATAATAGATAATTTTATTTTATAAATTTTTTAAAAAAAAAATTCCACACAGAATGGAATGGGGAAAGACGGGGGGAGAGAGATGAATCACAATTCCGTATTTTTGGGAATCAGGATTCTTTATGGAATCGGAATTCCAAATAAAAAAACATATCAATCATGAGATTAGGAATAGACTCATGAATGCTCATTTCATTCCAAGTCTATTACTGTATACCAATCGTACCCTTAGAGTTTTTTTTTTTTTTAAATCTATTAGAGTCAAAATGGCACCTAATAAGACATTGTTGCCCTTTACCAATTTAAATAATTTGAAATTAATAAATATTAATAATTTGAAATTAATAATTTTGAATTAATGCAGTTCCTACTTATACGCACCTTCCAATTATGCATTTTATGATCCTTCCAATTATTCAAATATTTCTAAAATTAAGCAATTCGAATTAATTGTTAATTATCCAAACAAAAAAAGTTAAAAAATCTGCATTTTATGATTCAGAAATAAGCGTGTCACAGAGTATACAATTCCTCATATTTTGAATATGCATATATATATGAAATAGATTATGAATTTTAATATGAACAGTGAAATGAATTTTGGTATGTAGAAATGGGCTATGTAGACATATGTTCATTTCAATATTAAGTTTAAAACGTCATACAAGACTGAATTTTTTGGTATGCATAAAATAACATGAACCAATGTGCACAGAGTGACATGCATATCAATATGCAAAATAGATGTGCACATTTGTAAATGACATATTCAAACAGCGGTTTGTTGTGATGTAGGGATTTCATACTTAATTCAGTTAATATCACTGAAAAGAATTGTTCAGAATAATAAGACGAAGACATAAAATGATAATGCGTACATCGGTATCCATTTTTCATATGAAAAGTTCATTTTGATATGAAGTTGTAAGAGTAGTATATGCACCTGCACTGCGAATAACAATTGAATAATAAGTCTATCGAAATTCAAGCTGGAAAAGCTGATTGTAAACCAAACAACATGTGAATAAACAACTTTTTTTTCCATAAACTTAAGTATAATCGCATAAAACAACACCAAAATTACATGTTACATTCTTTCCCCATGGTGCTTTTGTAAACCCCTCTGCTGTTGCACCCTCACGGCCTCTCACCAGCTGAATGTACTTATCCACCTCATTCGAGTCCATCACTAGCCTTGACAATACCGTTCCTCTCTTGCCGTGCTCGCACCGAATCCTCTCATTGAGATGTAGATATGTCAGATAATCAAACCACTGGAGCAAATATTGTACTTGATTTTGCAAAAGCAATTGTATAAACAATTAACAACTCTAATTAGAAAGCTAAAGATTTGCCAAATTTTACCTTAACGTAGATTTGTCCAGTAGGTTCCCATCCTTTACCTCTTCTGCAGCGATTGCAATTGCATATTCCACGAAACACAGGGCAGAGCCAGTCTGATCTCAGATTAACTTCAGTGACATTCTCCCCATACCTGAATTTTGCAATACAATCACATTAATTTTGTAGCCATAAAAAATGCAGGTTTTAATCAATACCTTTAATCAGGCAAGAAGCAACATCTGCAGTGAGTCTGCTTCATACTTACATTCATTAAAAATCATATGTATTATCAGATTTAATGAAGATGTAAGATAGTAAAAAACTACCCACCAACATGTGAATCAAGCAACAAGAGGGCACGGAGAAATTTATCCGCATTACGACACCCTTTCTACTTATGCTCCTATAATCTCCTTAAATAAATTTTGTAATCTAGACCATAACTCATGAACAGCATATGTTGGATAATGGTCAAAAGACGATTCCATTAATCTGGACAACTGAAAATATACAAGTACACGGAGACTAACCCGGTGTGGAATAAGTAACTACAAAACTACAAACATAAATTACATAAGATATACAATAGCCCTAACAGCATTTCAGTTCCAAAACCAAGCATGCAACATTTCACTTATAAAACTCAAACAGAAATAATGAACTTATGCATAACAATCATGATGATACTAGCAATAATTCGAAAACCTCGTGTATAAACAATCTCCACAAAACTGCCCTGTGACTGTCTTACACTTGTAGCAAGTAGTACGCTGTTCCAGAGTTTTTTGCCTGTGGATTAAACACATGGAAATTAATGGTCAGAAACAATATGAACAACTGAAAACATGTATGAGCAAAGAGTACCTGCATTGATGGCAACTCTTGCCTTCATGTGGATCATAAATTCGCTGCCCATCCTCGTCGTATCCATCAACATTCATCTCCCAAACAGCCTCAGAATCACCCAACAGCTTCTCGTGTTCTTCCGTGTAAATCTCAGGGTTTTCACCTTGCGGAATGTGGATTGCCACATTCTTAGCTGAAATCTCCTTAGCTTTTTTAATGGTTTTTAACAGAATCCTTTAATTATCTGTATATATTGAGTGTATTGTGCATCAGACACTCATTAGTACACAATCCATCCACACTCTACACATAAGCTATATATGTTTCCCAGTATTGATACCTTTTAGCATCTTCCCAGCATAATTTTTGCCTAAACTGTGAATAACCATTTTTATGTGAGCCTTTTAGCTTACAAAAAGAAAAGGAATTGAGAAATAAAAGATATTGAAATATTATTAGGGTAGATATACTTTACACAAGTTTCTCGATTTCTAAGCAGTATTTTAACTGAACTTTTGTCACTTATCAAATGCACATTTTCTTTTCCATTACTAACAGAAAAATCAAAATAACTCTTTTATATACTTTCAATTAGAGTCAATCTTGCCCCTTCATCCCTACAATTCCTAACCATCCGTGAATCTTCACTAAGCATATCTCTAATACTCTCTTCATAGTAAAAAAAAAAAAAACATATCTCTAATACTGTAGGCATGTCTTTCAACCTGAAAACCCCATTCATCAAAACAGAACCACCGTAAATTTAGGGGAAATGAAATTGTTACCTGAAAGAGCGTCTGGGAGGACCGGCTTTGGTCGCCGCCTTTATTCCCCTTCTTCTTCACGCACGACAAGGCATCGGCGTCTTCAGATCTGGAAAAGCCGCAGCATCGCCGACGATCGTCCTTCGTCTTCGCCGTCAGTGGCGACCACGATTCCGTCTACAGATCGGCGACGATTTCAGCCCCCACGGGTGCCGCCTCATCTATTTTCGTACCCTCCTTTTTGCTCAATTTTCTCCGGCGACTAGCGGCGGAAGGCCTCCATCTTCATCGTCCTCTGTCTAGGTTGTGGGTGCCGCCTCATCTAATTTTTTTTTTAAGAATGAATGTGCCTTGTAATTTGGGAATTAATTAATAACAATTAATTATGAATTTAAATTTCGAATTACATTTCAAATATATAAATTAAAGTAGTATATGAATATTAAGGGTAAATACGGTTTTTTGACACTAAAATGACCTTATTAGGAAATTTTAAAAGTTGTATGTTTTAGTTGTTTAATAGGCTATAGAAATGACCTTATTAGTTAATACAGTAATCTCTTAAAAAAATGGTAAAGTGTAGTATGCACCATAGTCTAAAGAAAAGAAAAGTGTATGTTATTAAACTGACAACACAATATTACTAAAATGTGTAAGTCACTATAACTAAAAATATTATTATACAGTTTAATAATTGAAAAGTGCAACATCATTTACCAAGTGTAAGTCAGTAAACTGAAAAGTACAATGCACTCGAGTCCATAACGAACAACCCTAAAAAAATATATTGATTAGATTTAGAGGTCGCGGTTGTAATAGCGGCTGCTTATATTTAAAAATGCTCGAGTTATTATTTTCTATCAATTTTTATCATCAATGAAGTCAAACTTTATCACTTCAATTTCACATTTCATATTACTATCAAAATTGATTACTTATTATTTTCTATCAATTTTTTATGCTGGCGGTTAGTTAATCTGTCATTAACTAGCAGAGGAGAAAAGATTTTGAACACTAAATACTCTCTCTATCCACAAAATATGTGTTCACTTTTTTTTATACTCTCTTCCCATGATTTTATGCACACTTTCCTTAACGAGCGTCCCAACATTTTTTGCACATTCCAAAAAAGGAAACAATAAACCAATAATACCCCTCCTTTATTTTACATTTAATCAAATATCTTTCACTTTAATCAATTAATTACCAATAATACCCCTCCTTTATTTACCCTACACATCACTTTATTTCATTTTCTTAATCTCCGTATTGGTCAAAGTGTGCATAAAATTCTGGGACGGAGGGAATATATATTTTCAAAAATATATATATTTTAATTATAAATAATATATTTAGAATAATGAGTAAAATATATTTGGTAGATTTTCAATCTTATTAGTAGAGTAGAAAAAATATTCAAAAGTAAACTATTTAAATACAATAAACTGAAAAAAAAAAAAAAAAAAGAGCTATGGAGGGAGGGAGTACAAATATAGTGATGTTGAGTATGTACGAAGAATCTACAATAATGATAATATAAAAATATCTAGAATAGAAAAGAAAGAAGAAAAAAAAAAAGTTTCTGAAATATTTTTAATATGAATAGATAATTTTAAAGAGTTCTTTACAATTAATTTTCACACAAATGTTAGTAGATGATGATGCCAAATAATTATAAATGTAGAAATGAATTCCTCCTCAATCATGCTTATCGGAAACTAGATCTCATTGGCACAATGCACAAGTCTCACTTTTATAAATCAAATCAAATCAAATGAAGTACACTTTTTTTTTAATCATTGCTTCATAAATCAGAAAAAAAATCTTTAAAAAATAAGAGCATAATAGCTTTTAGACAGCAACTAAAGAAAGTATTCGAAATTCACTTTTTTTAATCATTGCTTCATAAATCAAATGAAACTCGAGAACATAAAAAAACCTTAAAAAATAAGAGGATAATAGTTTAGACCGCTTTTAATCATTGCTTCATAAATTAAATGAAACTAGAGAACATAAAAAAAACCTTAAAAAAATAAAAGGATAATAGTTTAGACCGCAAGTATTCATAGGCATTGTGTAGTATCTAATATGTATTCGCAAATTGATTAAAAAGAAAGAAAGACTCCAAGAAAGACTCCTAGAAAGAAAGACTATATGTATGGAGGCGGAGATTCATCGGCAGAATTCAAATCAATTCAATGCCAAACTGGTGTTTTACAATGGACTAAAAAATATATATATAATTTTTTATTTTTTTTACTCATCGAGCCAAGCTTTAGGTTGTACCAAACATAAATATATGTTCAAACTTGTTTGATATCTTGGTTTACTTTTACTGAACAATCTCGAATCGAGTATAAAATAATTTGATTTGATTTTCAGATAAATATATGTTCAAACTTGTTTGATATCTCGATTTACTTTTACTGAACAATCTCGAATCGAGTATAAAATAACTTGATTTGATTTTCAGACCCACCTATCATGTAACTACTTGCAAATCGCTGGCTTTATCGTTTATATGCACATTGAGCCTCAAATCATATATTTATAATCTAGACCCCGAATTGCGTTTTCCTTTGATTATAGGCAGTGACGGAGCCAGACTTTGCGTGTTGGGGACCCGATTAACATTACTATAAAAACGTAATAGATAAAAATAAATGTAACTCGACGTAACAATAAATCTCCTTCGTCCACATAATCAACTTTATTCATAAACGAACAATATTTCTTAAAACTTGTGTAAAAAGAAGGCAAAAACTTGTGTGACCCATATTTCAAAATTTTGGGTAGGATAACCCACATTTTTTTTCCAGATTTTGGTTTGTAAAAAAAGTGATAATGTTTAAGTAAAAAGTGATAATATTTTTAACAAAAGTGACTATCACTTTTTACTTAAACACTATCACTTTTTGCTCAAACATTATCACTTTTTATATATAACAGCCGTCTCACGGATCTCATTCTGTGAGACGGTCTCACCCAAGACTAGCCCTAAAAAGAAACAAACACACTTTTATTATGTTTCAAAGGAAGATTTGATGGTTTAGACTTGATGAAACAGTTTTAAAATTGTTAAAAGAAGTAATATCAAAAACTAAGAAATAATTAATAATGAATTTTTTATTTTATTTTTTGTTTTGCAAGGGTTAATTCTATTTTTTTTTTTTTTTTAAATTGAAAGGTAAAAAAGGAAACAATATAAGTACTTCATGATCATGATCTTATATACTCTCTCCGTCCACCAATATATTCACTTTCCTTATTTGTCAGTCCACCAAAATTATTTACATTTTTTTTTTTATGGAAACAATCACTTTAATTTTACCTCACAACAACCCTACAAAAGGTTTGAGTGTACTTTTGGTGGACAGAGAAGTATTAATTCTAAAATTGGACAAAAAAAAAAAGTGAAAATTATAAAATTGAAAAATTCATATTTTAATATATATTTTTAAAAAATTCATATTTTAATTATAAATAATATATTTAGAATAATGAGTAAAGAATATATTTGGTCCATACTCAATTTTATTAATAAAGTCGAAAACATATTTAAAAATGAACTATTTAAATAGAATAAGTATATTTTTTATGAATCCAAAAAAGAAATGAGCACACTTTTGATGCACGGATGGAGTATAATATATATAAGGAATGTCATATGTATCATGTACTAACATTATTTCATACCTAAATATTGGAAGTACCATTATAATTAAAAACTTTAAAAGTCTTAATTCCTTTTAGACTAAAAATCACTCCAATTTAATTTGGTATATTATATACATGGATAATAAATCTGGGCCTTAGAAGATCTTCTCCACATATTTCATCCTCCTTCGGCCCTCTATAGTTTTTTTTTTTCTTCTTTCTTTTTTTATGAAATTTTGCTTATTATGTACGTGGATTGTTCATAAAATTTACCTTTTTTTACGATTATATATAAATTATATCTAGAATCATATATATATATATATATATATATATATATATATATAAATTAATTTATCCACTATATTAAAAATGTCTAACTTACACTATGCCAAATTCAGCCTTTTACAGCAGCCGAATAACAGCGGTTTTTTTCAGAAACGCTGTTAAAACTTCAAAAACCGCTGTTATAGGCTTAACCGCTGTCATTTGTTCAATTTGTGCGCTGATAGACAGCGATTGTTTCTAAATGCTGTCATATGTTTTAGTTCAGCGCTGTAATAACTACTCCCAGATTTTTTTGAAAAATATAATAAAAATTAACTAAATTTTCAAAAATAAATATACTCCGTATTAAATATCAATTAAGAAAAAAAATTAAAACTAAATAATATTAAAAATTCAAATAAATCTTCAAAATTGTTTTTGATTAAAATTTAACAGATTTTTTTTCTTTCAGTTTTTTAGTTTCTTATTTGATTTTTTTAATTTGTTTTTTTATTTATTTAGATGGTTTTTTAGTTTTTTTAAATAAGAATGGAAAATATACTTCAAATAAGATAATATTTTTAATAGGATTTGGGAGATTTAAAAATATACGTATAACAAGGAGATATGGAAATATATGTAAAAGAAGATATATATATATATATATTCATTTATTATTTATTATATTATTAAAAAAAAACTAACGCTAGCATCTATCAAATTCATGATCACAACCGCCCCGTTTGTTCTATGAGAAAATTCAGACCCTTCATTCTGCGAAAGCAGCGCCCAATTTCCAGCGCCGCCTCTTACCCCATTGTCTAGACTCTGCCGCCAACGTCCCAGCGGCCAGCCCGCTCCCTTCCTCACTTCGTCGCAAGACCTTTGCCGCTGGCCTGCTTTGGTATGAATGATCGTTTTGCTTTATTGCTTGCCATTGTTAATAATTCTGTTAGGGCATAATAGGGGGAGAAATAATAAATCTTTTTATTTCCTATGCGGACCGCGCGTGATTAGAAAATAATAGTATTTGGTTATTTTGATTTTTGTAGAATGATAGAGGCATTCGTTTTTTAGTTTACAACAAGGAAAGCATGACTTGATTGATTGCTTTGCATTATTCCAGCAAATAAATTATGGGCTGCAATGATGGATATAATAGGTATAAGTTAATATAATTAAGAAATATGACTATATGAATAGAGGGAGTGTTAGAATAATAGAGAGTGGCAAGACTTGAGTTAAGTGTTAAGATGAATTTGGAGAGTCTTCGCGTATATCCTGTTTTATTGTTATAGCACTCTGTAAAATAATTAAATAATATGTTTTAGAATTATACAATATCCAAACATTAGATGATATATTAGATCTTGCGTTATACATGTACTTTGAATTATTTAAGTTCTCATTAAAGCTTTTGAATGAAGTCTTTTATCTTTTTTCTTTAATGCTGGCTACTCATCTGCTTCCTAATTAGTTCCTTGTTTATGGATTAGATAAGGAAATAGTTTTTGAGCAATCCTATAAAAAGTACTTACTGGTATGTGGATTTATTCTTGTTGTTTTTCTCCTCCATTTTTTTTAGACATGCATACTTGACTATTTAGTGGTTTCCATCTCTTCAGGTGCGCCACCACCCTTTAATTTATTTAATTATATATTTTTCATGCATATGCATTTGCAGAATTTATGAGGTTGAAGAGAATAGCAAAGTGACCGAGGATGCTAAAATTGTCCCTGAAGAAACGAAAAAGGTATTTCCATAACTATTCTAGTGTCAGACATATATTTGTCTTATAATATAGATGCTCATGATTAATGCCTACATGATTGCCTTTTGGATTGCTCAATTTTAATTTGTTAAGTATTCCACTGATTCTTGTTTTTGAGGTGTATCATTTTTTCATCCAATCCTGGTGGCCTAAGATAAGCAAAATGTAACATTCAATGCCCCTGAATATTCCATCTTCCTACTGATGTGCTAATAGCACTTGTAGTTCCCATTTCTGAAAATATTTTGAGGAGCTTTGCAATTGTGTTACAACTTACAATGAGGCATTTTGTCAATTCGTAGTAGAAACTCTACAGCTATTTGTGATAAAAACAGAAGAAGAAAAGCTTAAAAATTGATAAATAAACAGAAGAAATTTATATGAAATTAAGAAGTTAAAGCTTGAGAAATTCTTCATTGTATGAATTTATATGAAAATATGTTATAAACAATTTTGGGAACCTACTGCTATTTATAGAAGAAATAAAAGAATGAGAATAATCTTATCCTAACAAATTAACTAATGACGTCACAGGTTGTATAACAAACTATTTATTGATGACATGTGATGATTTATGCAGGCAGCTTATCATTATCTAGGTGTTGATGGTAAAAGTATTTCTGGGCTCATCATTTGTGAAATTATTGTTCCTACTTCTTAGTCAAGATTAGATATGTATATTTCCAAAGAGTAATGGGATTAGAGATTTATTTATTTTTAAATGAATACGGACGTGGGGCATATATATTACTAGAGAATTAAAAGGATTGCAACTTACAACCTACATGACCATAATATATTTTTTTCTAATAAACTTTCTGCACAAACATGTTTTGTAGAGGAATTGCTGAAGAGTATATCATCTCCGGGTAATTATTGTGTTGTCTATAATAGTATTGGATAATATGCTATTTATTATTTTATTTTATTTGCCTCTAAGCTGCTTGTAATCTATAGTTCCTCTCTATGATTATATACAGGTCATGATGACATCGAGTATATAAATAGCACGATGTCAGGACATGTATGGAGATACAAATTCAGTTATAGTGATTTTGTCGTATCCTCAATAGAAGTAGCTATGAGTTTAGGCATAGAAGTTGTTAATTGCTCATTCTTCAGATTTTACTGTCAAGATTCTAAATTGAGTGATGGAAATGCATGCATGTTTTACTATATTTTCTAATACTTAGTGATATAACAAAATTTCCTGTTATTTATTTAATTATCTTGTTTATGATTCAATTTGTGTAAACTTCTTGCAGATACATATGCTGCAATTGGTGTACAAAAGTAACTATTTTTTTGCCAACGTATTCCCTGGCACAGCAGCCAGCTTCACTTTTTGCAGAAACAAATGATTAGTCGTCTCCTCGATAACCCCCTCAGGGTCATCCTGCTCTCCATCGTCACAACATCGTCCACACTTAGGATTTCTCGATTCAGTGGAGTCTACACTTTTAGTTGGTAACTATTTAATTTATGCCACTAACTATGCGTTGCTCCTTTGTTGATGGTTGTATGTATTCAGATTTTGACACAAGTAGATTCAGATGAAATTATTTGTGTAGCTTAGAATTTTTGTGGAGAATATGGCGTTGTATCAAATGTTTGTTAATTTTGCATGCAAAATTTATCTTTTTGTAACAAAAGAATACTCTGAAATTCTTACTAAGTGAAATGCTACTTGTTATTTAGGATATTTCTAATAGTTTAGTTGAATTTATATAATATAATGTATGTGTATTGTAGGGACTTTTAATGTCATTCTTAATTAATCAACTACAAGTTGATATTTTATTTTTTTAAAATTTTTATTTTACTTTTATTAATCAAGCAAATTTAAAATTCAGATTTTTTTTTTAAAATATTGGATATTTACAACAGCGGTTATTAACCGCTGTCGTAGTTAATAAAACCGCTGTCATAAGTATTAATACAACATCGGTTTTGAAAGAATAACAGCGGTTAAAAACTGCTGTAGTAAATTCAACCAACAGCGGTTTATAACTGCTGTCATAGCTAATAAAACCGCTGTCATAAATATTGTAAGGGGTTAAAACCGAGCACATACCACAGCGGTTTTGATGGAATAACAGCGGTTAATAACTGCTGTTGTATATAGATACGACAGCGGTTAATAACCGCTGTCTATCAGCGCCCCCTTTCTATAGCGCTTTGTATCACAGCGGTTGCTGATATCAATTTACAGCGGTTAAAAACCGCTGTCTATCAGCTTATTTGGCATAGTGTTAATATATATAATAATGATACATATGCTAAATTAACTACAAATAAGATTCTTGCAAAAATCCGTTATATATAGTACTCCATATTTTATCAATTTTAGTTCACTTAAAAACATTGACTTATTTTATTTTTGCAAAAATCTGCCCGCCTAGATAGATTATGAATTAATATTGCAAATATACAATTTAAATATATTTACATGAATTACTGCACATGATCTTGTGCAAAGTAATGAGTATAGTTACCATATTTATAAGCTTCTTTGAAATTTGAATCAAGTAACTTATTAAGATGATTAATGATCTGCTGCATTAAATTTGACACACTATTGCATACTCCTATCATCTAAATATTAATTGAAAGATGCATGACACAATAATGTCAACCTAGTAAAGCATCAAATTAAATTCAAAAATATATATGTCCGTTAATTAAAATTAATTTTTTTTTACGGGTAATTACAAGTAATAATATATTCTAGTAAACTAATCAACACTAAAGATTAAAAAACAATATGAACGGGGGGAGTATATAATTTAAAACAAAAGCACGCCTACACAACTAATAATTGTGCTAGCTATATTTATAAAATGCCTTCAATTAATATTTGAACACGAAAATTAAAAATACATTAATTCTATCTAACTAATAAATCAAAGCTAAAGATATATTTAAAAAAAACATTGTAAAAAGGAAATAAATGTATAATTTCAACAAAAAAAAACTACAAACTAGTACTCCTATCTTAAAGCTTTAGATCCAAATCAAGGTGTGGAGCATCATCATCATCATCAACAATGTTGATAAATTTGATCAGCCCTTTATTTTTACCATCTTCACTACCCTTGATTGTTGCTGCATTGCTTACGCTATTAGGGTTAGGGTTAGGGTTCAACAACCCTAAAGTGAGGGTTGCACCACACTTATCAAACCCTAATCCAATGTCACTAGTCTTGTGAGACTGGAATTTTCCAATCCTTGGTGATGGTGGTGGTGACCTTATCAAGTAAGATCTCGACATCTTTTCGTGATCGTAATGATAGGCCAAAGGCGAAGACGACGACAATTGATTATGGTACGAGTAGGGTTTGTGAATCATCGATTCGGACCTAACCCCAAGTGATGACCTATTGAATGATCCATATAAAGGTACATGAGGATGGTAGGTTGAATAGGGGTAGTAGGGGTGGCCGTAAGACATTGGGCCACCTTCGGCACCAGTCGTCAGATCCACCACGTTGTGGCGGTGCTTCGCTAGTGCCCTCTCTTCTTTGTGGGCGTTTTGATGGCCTCCCAAAGCTTGAGACGTCGAAAAATCCCTCCTACAAAAGTTGCACGTGAAAGTTTTTGGCTCCGAGGATTTAGGGTTTGCCTCGTTGGAGTATTCGCTAGCATCGGAAGAGTTGAAAAGGTTCAACTCGAGCTTTGACTTAGGGTAACTTTTACTCATCGATTCATCATTGGAAAGCTTGAGATCTAAGACGATACGAGACGACGTCTCGTGCTTCGTGCCCGACCCTTCCCCTTCCTCCTCCTTCTCCACCCTCTTGTCGATGATCTTGATAGGCGATTCCTCGGATGTGGCCGAAACATTGGAGGCCTCCGAGTGGCATTGCTCAAGGGATTCCATAGATCAAAAAAACAAAGAATTCTTTTTTTTGAAAAATAAAAAGTTAATGAGAGTTGATTGAAGAGATGTGTAGGAGAGAAGGTTATATATATACATAAGAAATTGAATAGCAATATTAAGGATGGAATCCGGCGATTATGGAAAAATATCAGTTACATTCACAAATTTGGAAAATGTTAAAAAAGGTTATTTTTTGGAAAGCTATTAATTAACAATACGATAAGTGCAGTTTATATGTCTTTAATCCTGAATTGAAAATATATAATTATTACATAATAGTTTGAACATGCAGTTTTGAACTTTGATTCTCATCACGCGTATTACCATATATATTCTGTATGATACTCCCTCCGTTTTTTTAATGAGATGTTTTAGAGTAAAATTAAAAAAGGGTATGTTGGTATGTTTATAATAAATGAGTTTTCTAATTATATTAAATTCATTCCATAATACACATTAAATTTCAATTCTTTCTAAAGTTAAGGGAGGATATAATTGGAATAAACATTGTAAAAAATCTAAAACATCTTATATTTATATATGCACAAGAAAAAAAGTCTAAA
Source organism: Galeopsis tetrahit (assembly GCA_963675135.1). Classification (NCBI taxonomy): domain Eukaryota; kingdom Viridiplantae; phylum Streptophyta; class Magnoliopsida; order Lamiales; family Lamiaceae; genus Galeopsis; species Galeopsis tetrahit. Next base: position 45,504,692 of record OY776131.1, read on the forward strand.
ACATCTTATAAAAAAACTCGGAAGGAGTATAATTTACTTAATTGGAACCATCATATATTATCCAATTTAATTAGGAGTATAATTTATATATGTACAGTATAAACTTTGTCATCGAACCTAGTGGGAGAAAAAACCCGTAACTTTTACCTTTTTTGAAAAACTTTCCAAAATAGTTAAAATTTTAATTTACGTCCCATAACTTTTTCAATTGCTTAATTTACGTCCAATTTCCCCTGAAAATCCCCAAATATATGTAAATGAGTTATAAATTGGGCAATTAAAAAAGTTATGAGACGTAAATTAAAATTTTAATTAAAATGGAACGTTATTCGAAAAAGATAAAAATATTCAACAAATGTGTACAATTCACTATAAAATTAATGTAGTTTATATTATACAATCAAATAAAAAAATAATTTATAAATTAATTAATTATTATAAAAATCAATTAACTTACCTAATTCATTATTAGAAAAATCAATTAATTAACTTACCTAATTCATTATTAGAAAAATTATTAACTTATCTAATTAGAAAAAAATTATAATTACAATATAAGTATTATAAAATAAATTATGAATATTAATTAAAATACTAAATAATATTTTAAAATATATGAAAATAAATTTAGAATAATATTTAAATAAATAAATAATTTTTCATAATATCAAAAAATATATATATATAATATGAAAAAAATCAAGATTTATTCCTACCTGATTAATTATTTAAAACTCAATTAACCTAATTAAAAAAATTAATTAAAAAATCAATTAACATACTTAAATAAATATAAATGTTATCTTTAAAATAATAAAAATCCCAAATAATTTTTTTTATTAAAATTGTCAAAAACTCTTATTAAAACTTAACAATTATTTTAATATTTTATATAAATAAAAAATTCACAAATATTTAAAATCTCCAAATAAATAAAAAAATACTCAAATATATCCAAAATTCTTATCCCTTACCCACGGTAATTGAAAGATGATGATGAACATTATATTTTTTAACAATTTGTTAATTTTATTATTTTTCATTTTTATTATATAATTTTTAATTTGATATTAGTTCGTACAAAAATATGTGGACCCACTTTGTGTAATACTTAGATAAATTTTTATATTTATTTGATTACTTTAAAATAAATAAATAATTTTATAATACTTATATTGTAATTATAATTTTTTTCGAATTAGGAAAGTTAATAATTTTTCTAATAATGAATTAGGTAAGTTAATTGATTTTTATAATAATTAATTAATTTATCAATAAATGAATTGTTTTTTATATTAAAATAATTAATTTATGAATAAATGAATTATTTTTTTTATTTGATTGTATAACATAAACTACATTAATTTTATAGTGAATTGTACACATTTGTTGAATATTTTTATCTTTTTCGCATAACGTCTCATTTTAATTAAAAATTTAATTTACGGCTCATAACTTCTTTAATTGCTCAATTTACGTCCCATTTACATAAATTTGGTGATTTTTAGTGAAAATTGGACGTAAATTAAGTAATTGAAAAAGTTATGGGACGTAAATTAAAAGTTACGGGATGTAAATAATTTTTTTTCTCAACCTAGTGGCATTTTATCATAAGTTTCTCATCTTTCTATTTTTCCTACAAGTTTCTCATTCTAATTTTGGTAATCTTTGATTCCATCAAATAATTATATATCCCCCAAGTTTCAATTGTCATTAAAATATTAAATTAATATATTTTATATATTTTCAATCACATTCATTGTACTACATCATGTTAATAACACTCATTAAACTCAGTAAAACCTTTTCATGGAAAGCTTCTCCGAAGATGATGTTTGGAGTAATTGATAAATTTGTTAACCTAGCGTTCATGAACTCAAAATTGATTGCACATTTTTTTTATTGAAGTTTCAGTATTTTTCTATTCATTGTTAGTTTATTTTTCATTTTAGCTTTTTTATTTTTATTTAGATTTTAATTGATAATTATGAAGATTTTAAAATTGAATGTATGTAATTTAATTGTAAAACAATATTAATAATTTAAATTACAAAAATATAATAGAAAGTAAAATAAACATTCTACTTACGAATTTAAATTACAAAATACAATAAAAAATAAACAGAAATCTCAAATGACTTGCAATACATAATGATGTGGAACGTGCATTAATAGAAGTTCTCCAAAGTCGATTAATTGCAATTAATTGTTGCAAATCTGGCTCATTTTTTTTATGACAAATGACTATTAAAATTTTAATACATAATGATTGTATGTATAACAATGCATAATATGTCAATATGATAATCGAGGATGAACGAGATATCAATGCTCAAATTGTAGAAATGAGAGAAGTGATATAGAAATGACAAATAATGAAAACTTTAAATTTTCAAAATGTTCTTCGTCGACAAAAAAAAAAATCAGAGGGGTAGATACTCATTTTGAACATGATGTGAATAATTTTCTAAATGCGAAAGTTAATGGTTATGAGTATCTAATTTATATTTAATTAAGTATTGCATTTTATTGTATATTAATATGAATTTTTTTTAATATTAATATGTAATTGTGATGTATTATGCAATTGAATTTGAAGTTTTGTTTCGATTAAATCAATTTATGTTTTTAATTTGGCATTAAATATATATATATTTTAATTTATTTAATTTAAATGTAAATATATAATTATAAATAAAAGCGGCATGAAGCATAATTTAGTAAGTTACTAATTTTAATAGCTTTTTATTTTAAATAAAGAGTTTATAAATTGTAGGTGCATTTTTAGACACTGTCAATAAAACTGAAGGGATTAAAGATTTTTTAGTTCAATAAATTGGAATAATTTTAATTTTGGTTTAAACGAATTACACATTTTGATTTCAATTCAAGATTTTTTAGTTCAATAAATTGGAATAATTTTAATTTTGATTCAAACGAATTACACATTTTGATTTCGATTCAATTAGTATGCTCAAATTTTTAAAATGATCATTTTACCTTCAATAACGTACAGGTCATCAATAAGGTCAACACACATATAATTTTTTTTTCTTTTTCTTTTTTAATAATATGTGTTTTTTTTATATCAACTAAATACTTATTTATATTTATTAATTCAGAAAAATTATAAATAAAAGTGTAACATTAATAATAAATAAAAGTGTAAGTAGTAACTAATAAAATGGGTAACATTAATAACCAATAAATCTATGTAAAAATATTTTTCAGCTACAATTCATAACAATTGTCATTAATATTATGTGGTTGTTTTTATTAAATTGTTCGATTAAAAATAGAAAAGGCAAAATAAAATAAAATGGGACAGATTCAAACCGTTTAATTAATTCAACCTTATAAAAATATTCATTTACTATTGACTTGAACGAACTTTTTAGCAAATGTGATTTTACATTTTTACTAACTACTTCCCCTCAAATATAAGGGATCGTAGTAGTATACACACAAGTATTTTGAACCACGGAAGGTGGGCTAGTACAATGGATCCCTAAAGTTATGTGTTGTCATAACTTATGTGTAACTATAGTTTCGGGAGTTGGATGAAAAACTAAAGCTAAACAATAATTTAAAGGCAATACATTAAAAACTAAATACAGTCCTAATAAGTAAATTACTAGCCAAGAAAATAAAGAAATGACATTTAAAAAATAAATAAAAAATCGAGAGGTCGGACGAATGTTTCGGGTGTTCTCCACCCAAAACCCTAAACCCAAAGGTCGGACGAATGTTTCGGGTGTTCTCCACCTAGTGAAATCGAGAGGGATTGTTTATACCGTATTTATGCTTCAATTTGAATTTACTAAGAGCATCAAGATGCATGCTAGTATAAAAATCATTTTCCTTCGAGTACTATAGCATTACGTATAAGGTGTTCTCAAACCCGGTAATGAGACACCTTCCTAATCTTCTCAAACTACTCAAATAATTATTCAAGTAATTAATTGATGTCTCATAATGGGGGTTCTAATACAATTAACTCTCTCTCGACGAATTAAAAGTATAATAAATGCATTTGTATACCAACAACTCACACCATAAATTTAAACATGTTCATGTAACTCTTGTTTACGCAAAAATATGCCTCAAAATACGAATTAATAGAAGCTAATACACAAAACACCAATAAAATCCAATAAGAGAAGCAATAACCCAAATAGCAACAATAATCAAAGCATAAACAACAAAGGAAATTGAAATAAGCATGAAATTTATCAAAATAAAGCTTAAATAAAAGAAAAATATCACCTTGAGAGTTTTGTAATTCCTCCATTCTTACATGAAAATAAAATATCCAAGTGATTCTAAACTAAGAAAGCATAAAAATGAAGAGTGTGTTTGAGGAGAAAACTTCTCAAACTTTAATCTAACTCCCTAACCCATTTAATGTGTGTGAAAATGAGTTCTTGTTTTTGTGGGGAATGAATTTTAGGGCTCCAAAATCTGATTGTGGGTGATATTTATTGCTTGGAGGGGTGTTTGTGACGCATTTTGCACTTAAGACCTTGAAATTCTTGAATTTTCGCGCATAAACAGGTTGACTCGGCCGCCAGGGTGGTTTGACTCGGTCAATCGAGTGAGATGAAAGTCCAAAAAATGTTCTAGAAGCAAGGTTGACTCGGTCAACCGAATGTTTTGACTCAGCTGCCCTAGTGGATTCTACTGCAATTTTGCATTTTCTCGTTTCGATCATATATTGAGCTTCCGACCTCCGATTGACTTGATTCTTTTTTTCATTACACTCATTTTTTAGAGACGCGTCCAATGGTGTTGTTATCTTCTTGACTTCACGAATTCTCAGATATGTATTTTACTTTCAAATAAGTTCAATTTACCCGTAAATAATAGCAAAACGCATACATTTCTTATTTCAAGTGCAATTAGTCAATTTAGAATGAATAATGCAACAAAATCCTCAAATTATGCAAAATAGACACATGAATTTTAAGCAATTTTTACACTAATTAACTATCACAGTTGTTGACATACTTAATAATAAATAATTTTCTTATACTTTTCAGTTATAGCGACTTACACTTTTTAGTAATATTATGTTGTATTTTTCAGTTATAATGACTTACACTTTTCACTAATATTGAGTTGCATTTTTGAGTTATACTCACTTACACTTTTTAATAAAAAAACGTGTTGCACTTTTCAGTTATAGACACTTAAACTTTTCAGTTATAATGACTTACACTTTTTAGTAATATTATGTTGCACTTTTCAGTTATATTGACTTAAACTTTTTTAGTAATATTGTGTTGCACTTTTCAGTTGTACTGACTTGCATTATTTTATAATATTGTGTTGCATTTTTTAGTAATATTTTCTTACATTTTTTAGTAATATTGTGTTGCACTTTTCAGTTATACTGACATGCATTTTTTTTATAATATTCTGTTGCACTTTTCAGTTATATTGACTTACACAGTTACACTTTTTAGTAATATTGTGTTGCACTTTTTAATTATATTGACTTACACTTTGTATTAATATTGTGTTGTACTTTTCAATTATACTGACTTGCACGTTTCAAAAATAGTGTGTTTCAATTTTTAGTTACACTGACTTATACTTTTAGTAAATATTGTGTTGCACTTTCTGTTATATCGACATACATTTTTTTAGTAATATTGTTTTGCACTTTTTACTTAATAATTTTTTTTTTCCTTAAAAGTTTAAACCTAAATTAAGGATGTGTATATTTTTAATTACAAGTTAAATTGTTCAAACTTTATTTCCTTCACACATTTTTTTTTCATTTTATTATAATTTATAATATACATATAAAAGAAATTCAATATTTTAATGAATACGTGTATTTGAGAGTTTCACGAGTCGATTACGGTCTTATAATTAAGTTCATGTGTCATAGACAGTAGTATATAAAGAATGTCATATGTATCATTAGAGCCCGCAATTTGGGCCCGATCCGATGGGTCAGCCCGACCAACTCGAAACCTAGTATGGACTGGACTCTAAAATTAAAGGCCCAAATAGAACTGGGCCTATTTGGTCCGACCCGATGGGCTCGACGGGCCTAATGGGCTAGGCTGAATTTGGCCCGCTGGTTCATGGACAGCCCATTTGGCCCGATCTATTTTTTACTTTAGGCAAATAAATAATTAAAATAAGTAAAGTACATTATTTTTAAATATTATTGTGTTTTTTTATTTTATTTTGATTTTGAAATTTGAACTTATGAATTGTTTATATAGTGTAATGTTATACTTTATGACCGTTTATGAAGTATGTATAATTAATACATTGGTAATATATATTTTTAATTATAATTTTTGCTAAAAATATATATTTTTTTTAAAAAATATTTCATGGGCTGGACCGGCCCGCTAGTTCAGCGGGCTATGGTGGACTAGGTTGAGCTCAAATTTTATAGGTCCGACTAATTCATGGGCCGGTCCGACCCAGCCCACGAACATCGCTTGACCCGATGGACTAGGCTGTACTGGGCCCCGCGGCCGATTTGCCAACTCTATGTATCATGTACTAACATTATTTCATACCAAAATTAAAATAAAATAAAAATCAGGATCTTAAATATTGGAAGTACCATTATAATTAAAGTCTTAATTCCTTATAGACTAAAAATTACTCCAATTTAATTTGGTATATTATATACATGGATAATAAATCTGGGCCTTAGAAGATGTTCTCCACATATTTCATCCTCCTTCGGCCCTCTAAAAGTTTTTTTTGTTCTTCTTTCTTTTTTTATGAAATTTTTTGCTTATTATGTACGTGGATTGTTCATAAAATTTACCTTTTTTTTTACGATTATATATAAATTATATCTAGGATCACACACACATATATAAATTAATTTATCCCCTATATTAAAAATCTCTAACTTAATATATATAATAATGATTACATATGCTAATGTGACTTTAAAAAATTATTATATTAAATTGATTGAGCTACTCAAAATATTAATACACCCGACACATCATCATTATTAAATTCTCAATATATAAATTTGACACTCATTATAATTCTACACCTAAACAATAAAAACTCCCCTATTAAACTAAAAAAAAATGGTTTACACAAATTGATGATAATTTTTATGTGAAATTGTCTTTAGGATTTCATTTTATGAAATTGTATTACGAAGAATCTCATTTAGGGTTGACAATGGGACGGGTAAAAATTCGGACCCGCATAAAACCGGTCCGCACGGGGCGGATAAATACCCGGTCAAACGGGTTCCGGGTCGGGTATTTACCCGGTCAAACAATACCCGTCGGGTATAGGACGGGTAATGGGATTGCATATACCCGACCCGAACCCGATCTGTATATATATATATATATATAAATAAAAAATATATAATATATACTCTATTAAAATAACATAAGTCTTCTCGGGTTGGCAACAACAGAACACACTCTGCTTTCTTTCTCTCCCAAAGCACACCGTACTCTGCTTTCTTTCCGCTCGCCGAGAGTCGCCGACAGTCCCCTCTCCACTTTTAGTTAAGGTTAGTTTTCTACTTTTTTTTCAATTCTTAATTTATTCTTACGTTTTTCCAATCCTTCAATCCCTTAATTTACTGTTCTTAAATAACAAATTAAAAAAAAAAAAAAAAAGTGAAGGCGGGGCGGGTATACCCGCCGGGTTCGCGGGGTGGGACGGGGCGGGTCCTGGGACAGGCCAAACCCGTCCCATACCCGCCCCGTTGCCAACCCTAATCTTATTTTGTGAGACGGGGTCCGTTATATATAGTACTCCATATTTTATCAATTTTAGTTCACTTAAAAACATTGACTTGTTTTATTTTTGCAAAAATCTGCCCGCCTAGATAGATTATGAATTAATATTGCAAATATACAATTTAATTATATTTACATGAATTATTGCATGTGATCTTGTACAAAGTAATGAGTATAGTTACCATATTTATAAGCTTCTTTGAAATTTGAATCAAGTAACTTATTAAGATGATTGATCTGATGCATTAAATTTGACACACTATTATTGCATATCATCTAAATATTAATTGAAAGATGTGAAAAAGATAGTATCGCATGACACAATAATGTCAACAATTCAATTAATCGAAACCATAGTAGTAAAGCCTCAAATTCAAAAATATATATGTCCGTTAATTAATTAAAATTTAAAAATTATGTACGGGTAATTAATTACAAGTAATCACAATTTAATTATGGTATATATAATTCCTTAAATTAATATTTCAACACGAAAATATATAGGAAGAGTTACGTACGTTTATAATATATTCTAGTAAACTAATCAACACTAAAGATTAAAAAACAATACTATTTGTGAGCGGAGGGAGTATATAAATATTTAAAACAAAAGCACACCTATATATAATGTCTTCAATTAATATTTGAACACGAAAAAATACATTAATTCTATCTAACTAATAAATCAAAGCTAAAGATTAAAAAAAAAAAAACATTGTAAAAAGGAAATAAATGTATAATTTCAACCAAAAAAAACTAAAAAACTAGTACTCCTATCTTAAAGCTTTAGATCCAAATCAAGGTGTGGAGCATCGTCATCATCAACAATGTTGATAAATTTCAGCCCTTTATTTTTACCATCTTCACTACCCTTGATTGTTGCTGCATTGCTTACGCTATTAGGGTTAGGGTTCGGGTTAGGGTTCAACAACCCTAAAGTAAGGGTTGCACCACACTTATCAAACCCTAATCCAATGTCACTAGGCTTGTGAGACTGGAATTTTCCAATCCTTAGTCCATCGTATGGTGATGGTGGTGGTGGTGACCTTATCAAGTAAGATCTCGACATCTTTTCGTGATCAAAATGATAGGCCAAAGGCGAAGACGACGACAATTGATTATGGTACGAGTAGGGTTTGTGAATCATCGATTCGGACCTAACCCCAAGTGATGACCTATTGAATGATCCATATAAAGGTACATGAGGATGGTAGGTTGAATAGGGGTAGTAGGGGTGGCCGTAAGACATTGGGCCACCTTCGGCGCCAGTCGTCAGATCCACCACGTTGTGGCGGTGCTTCGCTAGTGCCCTCTCTTCTTTGTGGGCGTTTTGGTGGCCTCCCAAAGCTTGAGACGTCGAAAATTCCCTCCTACAAAAGTTGCACGTGAAAGTCTTTGGCTCCGAGGATTTAGGGTTTGCCTCGGAGTATTCGCTAGCATCGGAAGAGTTGAAAAGATTCAACTCGAGCTTTGACTTAGGGTAACTTTTACTCATCAACTCATCATTGGAAAGCTTGAGATCTAAGACGATACGAGACGACGTATCGTGCTTCGTGCCCGACCCTTCCCCTTCCTCCTCCTTCTCCGCCCTCTTGTCGACGATCTTGATAGGTGATTCCTCGGATGTGGCCGAAACATTGGAGGCCTCCGAGTGGCATTGCTCAAGGGATTCCATAGATCAAAAAAACAAGATTTTTTTTTTTGAAAAATAAAAAGTTAATGAGAAATGATTGAAGAGAGGTGTAGGAGAGAAGGTTATATATATACATAAGAAATTGAAGGGTAATTAAGGATGAAATCCGGTGATTATGGAAAAATATCCCTGCAGTGTGCGGTTACATTCACAAATTTGGAAAATGTTAAAAAAGGTTATTTCTTGGGAAGCTATTAATTAACAATACGATAAGTGCAGTTTATATGTCTTTAATCCTGAATTGAAAATATATAATTATTACATAATAGTTTGAACATGCAGTTTTGAACTTTGATTCTCATCACGCGTATTACCATATATATTCTGTATGATATAATTTACTTAATTGGATCAATCATATATTATCCAATTTAATTTTAATTTATATATGTACAATATAAATTACCTTGTCATTGAACCTCATGAATATATAAGGAAGGGATTTAATCTCATCTAACACCATCTCTTCAATGGCTGACTCATGATTTAGTGGCATTTTTGTCACAAGTTATCCGTCCCAACACAAGTTTTTCGTCTTTCTATTTTTGGAAACCTTTGATCCCATCAAATAATTATTCCCATGCTTGAATTGTCACTCCATTAACCATTAAAATATTAAATTAACAATCACAAATACTTTTTAACTATTTTATATATTTTCAAATCACATCATTGTACTGCATCACATTTTATATTAAGACCCATTAAACTTCGTAAAATCTTCTCATGGAAAGCTTCTCCCGAGATGGAGGGAGTAATTGGTAAATTTGTCAACCTATATATAGTTCGTGAACGATTACACATTTTTTATGGAAGTTTCAGTCTTTTTTTATTCATTGTTAGTTTAATTTTTTACATTTTTTATTTTGATTTAATTAGATTTTAATGATAATTATGAAGATTTTAAAATTGAAAGTATGTAATTTAATTGTAAGACAACATTAATAAGTTAAATTATAAAAATACAATAGGAAGTAAAATATATATACTACAAATTTAAATTATAAAATACAATAGAAAATAAACAGAAACATGTGAAGTGACTTGCAATACATAATGATGTGGAACGTGCATTAAATTGGAGTTCTCCAAAGTCGATTTGCAATAAATTGTTACAAATTCGGCTCATTTTTGAATGACAAATGACTTTTAATACATAAATGCATAGTAATGGAGGATGAACGAGATCTCAGCGCTCTAGTTGTAAAAATGAGAGAAGTGTCAACTTCAAATGTAGAAATAACAAATTTCAAAATTTTCTTCACCGACATAAAAAAATCAGAGATACAAATGCTCATTTTGAACATCTATTGTGAAGAATTTTTTAATTGCAAAAGAATGATTATGAATATGTAATTTATATTTAATTAAGTATTTCATTTTATTGTATTAGTAATGTGTAATTGTGATATATTATGTAATTGAATTTGATATATTTTTTTAATTGAAATAAATTTGTGTTTTAATTTTGTATTAAATACTCCCTACGTTTTTTTTTAATAAATGATGTTTTAGTTTTTTTTTCTTGTACACAATTAAATGATATTTTAAAAGTTTTAACACTATTTGTTCTAATTACGTCTTGGGCAATTCTTACGGTAGTCACATTTTACAAAGTGACTACACAGTCACTTTGTCGAATCGCGCCATGTGGCGTCGTAAATGTCGTAACGACCTGCTACCTGTTATACAGGTTTAAGTTATTTTTAGCATTATTTAAATTTTATTTTGTTATTTATTATATTACCCTTCTTTTATTTAAATTATTTATAAGAAAGTTTAATTTATTAAAAATAATAAAATTACTATCCTACCATTTTAATACAAATATTAATAAAATTACTATCCTACCCTTTTAATACAAAAATATTATAATTTTAAAATTAAAAAATCAAATAAACAAATTCCAGAATAATGCATTAGGGTTCCTTTTCGGCTCCCTTTTCTTCTCCACAGCGATGTTATGTTTCTCCCCCAATTCCAGAATAATACTTGAAATTGAAATTAGGTTTCCTTTCTCCCAAATCCATTGTTTATAATTTACAATTTAATAATTTCCATTATTCATCATTGGATAATGTCAACCAAATGCCCTCTAAAAAATGTGAGTATATTAAAAAAAATAAAAATTAGAAGGATAAAATCAAACCAAACACTCCTCGATTTGTTGGTTTTATATTTTGTTTCTCTTAATTAAAAATTGCCATTAAACCAAATGAATTTTTCTTATTAAACAGAGGCAGAATTGAAAGAAATACTACCACCAGCACTAGCTTTATTAAAAAGAAAATTGCAAATAATTCCACAAGTTTATTAAACAGAGGCAGAATTAGGTGTATTATTTAAGGTTAAAAGGAGAGTAAAATTAAATTAAATCAACCATCCACAATTTAAAATTTAATCAGTAGCACCTAGACTTTGTGCACCGCTCTGTAACTTTAGCACACACAGCATTCTTTTGCATTGCCTCCTCCCTCCCGCTCTGTCAGTTTTATTTCTCCTCCAATTCCAATGTTTCTAAGTTGCAAAGTGAATTCGATTATTCTAAGTTACAACGTTTATTTCTCGCTCAATTTCCGATTTTCGCCGACGGCTGCTCACGCCAAAAAGCAGGACGGAGATATTCGCCGACGGCCGCCCACGCCAAGAAGCAGGACGGAGATTTCCTCTGACGGTTGCTGCGGCTGAAAGGCGGCAGCGGTGGTGGGCAGGCGCGGAGGCGATGATAGCAGAAGGCACGAAAAGAACAATTGAATGCTAGGTTTTAATGATATTAATTCCTTTAAGTTATAATTTGATTTATTTTTTATTAATTAATTGATTTGATTTATTCTTTTGTTATTAATAACATAAGGATAAATATGTATTTGATACGTTACATATGTTAATTACATTAATAAAAATATAATAAATTAATTTATTGTATAAGGATAAAAATGTAAATTTATAATAATATATTTTAATTAATTTAATTTAATAGAAAATACAAATTTATGACACATTACGACAATACATATCGTAAAATTTACAAAAGGTAACAGGTCATCAAATCTAAACCTTTATATTAGATTTTAATGGCTTGGATTAACTGACTAAAATAGTCATTACGACACGTTACGACACTCTCACTACATATAGAAGATCCCTTATGTCTTTCCCTTTAACTTTAAGAAATCTCTTAATTTATAACTTACTTTTATTAATTAATCTCCTCTCAAGGTAAATATCTTTCATATATATATATATATATGAAAGATATTTACTTTTTTTCTTTATTATTTAAGGATATATACTTATCAATACATACACTTTCTTAGTTGGGTTTTTCTATATGGTCAGGAAGGGTGGTCGCTCTTCCTGACAACAGGAAACCTATAAAAAACTGACACGTCTTCTATTTTCGCAATAGTGCGATTTAGCTTTGTCGTATAATTAAATAATTATATTTTTAAATAAAATAGGTAAATTACCAAATTATCCTTATAAAATTCAAATTTTACATATTTATAAAAAAATGGAAGTATATATTTTAGTCATCTGCCCCCCACCACCAATGTCATCACCCTGCTACCGCCACCGGTCCCCACCCTGACAATCCCGCCGCCACCACGACCCCCACCATCTTTCTCACTGGTTCTTCACGAAAATTTTCGAGTTCTACAAGAAATCTTTAAATCCCCAAATTTAGAGGGGTGTATTCAATTGAGATTTTGTTGGATTTTTTTGGACTTTAAAAAGTCAGTGGATTTAGAAAATCCATATACTCTATGCAGAGTTTGACTTACTTTTTTATTGATTTATATGGATTTTTATAGATTTGACAGGATTCTGAAATACACATTTTTTTATTGATTTACATGAATTTTCATAAACTACGCCCTAAAACCTAGTTAAAAAAAATTATTATTTATCATTATTATTCTCATCTTCATTTTCATCACATTATACCTCGGCCTCATTTTCACATAGTTAGCAATACTAGTTCTCCATGCATTAACTTAAGTTCTTTGTTGTAGTTGTCTTTGAGAATGAGAAAGCAATTCCAAAATTTCCTCTTTCATGTCGAGATGTGGTGAATCTTGATCTTCTTTATATTCGATTGAAAATTCATCAGGGCGACCTTCTTTCCGAAGAAAGTTATGTAATCCATTGAATTTGTGAATTACAATTTGAAAATACCAAAAATTCGATTGAATAATTGCATTTATGGGGTGACGACCTTGACCACCAAAATATTTTAGATGATATCGAACACCACGTAATGGGGAATTGACGTCGATTATATATTATTGACGGTGTCCGATATACTATAATTTTTAAAGAAATAACATAATTTTAAAATACAGAGATGTAATTTTTTTCACGAGGTGGTGAAGAATCTGTGATGCTTATCAAAGAACATAGTTAACACTAGTTTTTTTTTCTTCTCTTTTAGAGTCTTCTAAGAGAATCCGTTGAAATCTCTACTTTTTAGAAGAGATTTTGATTAGTGAAATTTATTTATATTTTTGAAAGAGAATGCAACGAAATCCATAGAGTATTAAAATCCGTAGATTGTTGAATACCTAAAGATTTCTAAAGACTTTTTAAAATCCGTATTGAATACCTCAAAATTTTGAAAGACTTTTAAAAATTCGGATTGAATACCCCCAGATTTTAAAAGTCCAAAAAAATCCAACAGAATCTCAATTGAATACACCTCTCTTAAGTTACACCAAATTGAAAAAAATCTCAAAATCCTATTACACCAAAATCTTATTTCATAAATCATTAGAAATTATTTCCTTATTTCAAACTAGTTTTGCAGACCGAGATAGAGATTAAAGATCGGTGATAAAATACTAAAATCTTGCTTCAAATTTCAATTGATAGCGACTGTTTTCTTGGTGAGGAATTAAATCTTTCATCAAAATCTCTGTTTTTGTTTTCAATTGCTGCAATAGTTAAACATAAAGGATTAATTAAATCATTTTTTTTTAGTGTGCTGTGGAGTGATGACGACATGTAGGAAGAAGAGGAGATGAGGGGAACTCAGATTTTTTGAGAGTGAATTAGGAGAGGAGAGGAGACGAGATTGAGTTTAGTACTCATTACTCAATTAGGGATGGAGGTTCATAAAAATGGCAGAAAATTATGTTTCTGAGATGGCGGCTCATTTCTAGAGGAAGAAGAGCATTTTTCTTTTTAGATTGATGACAATTTTATACGGAGTATTGTTAAAACTGTTTTAATTTAAAAATGAATGTTTGAATGTATTTGTTATTTTAAAATCATTAATTTTTACTCATTTAAATTTATAAGGATATTTTTGTCATTTTATATTTACTAATTTAATTTAATTGTGGTAAGAAGCAATGCGATTGCACATTGCATATTGCAACCGCACTATTGCGAAGTGCAATCATATCAAAATAATTACATACGGTTGGATCAATGATCCAATGATATTTAATACGTTTCTTGTTGTTAGAAAGGGCGAAGTCTTCCTGACCATTGAAAGACCCTTCTTAGTTTCAACAAATTTCACGAAAACATCACTTATTAAATAACAGAGGGAATATATATATATTTTTTTAATTTATTTTATTTAAACACAAATATAAAATTATATATCTAATTATAAATAAAAGCGGAATGTAGCAGATTTTAGTAAGTTACTAATTTTAATACTACTTTTTTTTTAATTTTAAATAAAGAGTTTATTAAATTTTAGGTGCATTTTTAGACATTGCCAATAAAATTTAAGAGATTAAAGTTTTTTTTAGTTCAATAGATGATTATCAGACAGGTCTATCACACATATAATTTTTATTTTTTTATAATATGTGACTTTTTTTTATATCAATTAAAAACTTATTTATATTTATTAATTCAGAAAAATTGTGAATATTAGTTTAAAAAAATCTGAAAATAAATTGAGATTAATATTTAAATCAGTAAATATTTTTTCCTAAAATCTAAAAAAAATAAATTATAATATGAAAAAAATAAAAAATAAATAAATTTATTCCTAAATCAATTAATTACTAGAAAAATAATCAACTTTTTCAATTAATTATTAGAAAACTGAAATAGCTTACCTAATTAGCAAAAAAATAATAATTACAAAATCAATTAGCATACTAAAATAAATATAAAATCTTTAATATAATAAACTCGCAAATGAAAAAATATATATTAAAATTGTCAAAATTTCTTATTAAAACTTAACTTAATAGTTATTTTAATATTTTGTATAAATCCAAAATTCACGCCCCTACCCTATTGTAATATGAAGATGATGAACAATATTTTTTTAAATATTTGATAATTTTATTGTTTTTATTTTTATTATATAATTTTTAATTTGATATTAGCTAGTACAAAAATATGTGAAACCACTTTTTGTAATACTCGTTTTCGATAAATATACTTATATTTATTAAATTAATTTATTAATTTTTAGAGTTTTTTATTTATTTGAGAAATTTAAGAAATTTAAAATATTTGGAGATTTTTTAATTTATTTAAAATAATTTAAAATATCTATCTATAAATATATAATACACCAATGAGTTACAATATTTGGTTTTGGCGGGAAGCTTTCTTGACCGTATATATATGTTGATGAAATTTGGATCTTCGGATCAATGGCATCAAATTAGAAACTGATGGCATCAAATTAGGAACCGTTACAATTGTCCATCTATTTATTCAAGTTTTTTTTAGCTCATTCTCACTTTTCTCTCTTTTGTTGTATTATTATAGGATAGAAATCAATTATGTATTTATCTAATTTCTATAGATATGAAGTTTATTTTCAATTTTTTTGTTTTTATTTGTGAAGCTTGAAGATTTGTTCAAGATTTTGAATCTGCTGATTATAAGATATATGAAGATTGAATTTTGAAGATTATTGAAAGATAAAGTATAGGTTTGAAGATTTTTGTATTAGCATTTCAATATGAATGCAATATTAGTAGTCAGTTGTCTTATTCTTAAAATCATAACAAGTATAAAGAATCAGTTTTGAAATGTTGAATTCATCTTCATATATTTTGAATTCATCTTCAATTTGTTTCATTTCAGTTGCACAACCCAGTTAAATGTTTTAGATACTTTATCGACCCTCTTTTGATATTCATAGTTTATACATTATTAGTATATATAATATCATTATAATCATCAAAATCATTATTGATCCAAAAAAAAATATCTCAAGAAAACCTTGAGAGAGTGATTACGAAATGAAAAGAGACTACAATTGTAGATCATATAATTTTTTTTTATAAAATTGTTAAGTTCCGTATATTTATCCTTCTTTAATTTACTTAAAATTATACATAGTTGTAATATTTTATTCCATAATCATATTTTATAACTAATTTTTCTAATTTTTGTTTTCATATGTATTTACCTTTATTTTAATTTATTAATGCATTAATATCATTTTTTTATAAATTCCTAGATCATCTTTTTTTTTTACATATAATTATATTTGTAATTTTTTATTTACAATCATTACTATTTATATCAAGAATCAATTTTAATCAAATTAAATATATTGTACATTATTCAATAATTTAATTTCCGTAAATTAATTATATGACACTTATTTAGTTCTTTGTTCAATTTCTTTATTTTATTTAAATCATATTTTTTTATATAAAATTTTTATTTTAATTTATTCATAGTTTTCTTGATATTCAATATTTTGTAATTTGCATATTTTTGTGACATATTTTATCTTTACTTATAACCTAAATTTCGTAAAAAAAAAAAAATGGATCAATTTTTATTTATATAAAAAACCAATTTTAATGAAATTAAAAGTATATTTTAATTTTTTTATGTTAATATCCTAAATTAATTTCATGGAAGTTATTACTCAATGATTAAAGCCCCTATTTATATTAATTACTTGATTTTTTTCTCTTTCCAAATAATTGATTCTTTTGTATGTTTTTTTACGACTTTTACCATTCTCTACAATATAAAAGATTCTTTAATTTTTTTTACACATATTTCATTTTTTTTATGTTTTTGACAACTTTAAAAAAAAGCTTGAAGTGTTCTGGTGTTCCTATTCATGAATTGATTTTAAAAATTGGTACACCTGTAATGTTATTGTGAAATATTGATCACTTATCGTTTTAATAAGTGAAGGACAATCGTTTTCTAATGTTGCTTTATTTTTGCAGAAACCTGTTTTTAGTCATGGTCAGTTGTATGTAGTTGTTTCTAGAGTTACTAATCGTAAGGGTTTAAAGATGGGAAAGATACTAATAAATGCATTTCACATAGAGTTTTTTCTATAAAGTTCAGGATTTGAATATTATTTCTAACTAGTAATTTACCCGTGCGATGCACGGTAGTATATATACTTTTTGTGTTCAGATTTTTTCATTTTATTTTATGAAAAAGAATAATTTAAAAAGATAATGTTATAACTTAATTAAATAATTATATTTTATCAAATTCTTTTTTTCACCATTTCCCAGATGTGAACATGGGTCAAAGCATAACTAATTAACTAAAATTGACAAAGTGGGATAGCTCAAGTGGTTAGAGCACCACTACCTAGGCCTTAGGTCCTGGGTTCGAGTCATTGGGAGGGGAAAAAAGGGATGGGTATTTAACTTCCATAAAAAAAAAAAATTAACTAAAATTAATATGTCATTTAATTACTGTAAAATATGTGTGTAATTTCATTCTTAAGCCTCACTTGCACATATGTATTTCTTGTTCCTCAATAACTTCAATAGTGAAATATATGTATTTCTTGTTCCTCAATAACTTCAATAGTGAAATAGCTATTCTCACAGGTATCGTATGATGCATCAATTTCAATATTAATTAAACAACCATTAACCACACAAAGATTTGGACATGGTGCTTTGTTTGTGTTCAAAGCTATTTTGGACTCGGTACTCTCTTTTCATTTTGAGTTCTCCCTGTATTTATTCAACCACAAAAAATAAGTACATCTCCCTTAATTTATTCAACCACAAAAAATAAGTCAAATACTTATCGACATCATCAAAAAAAAAATGAAGAAACATTTTAGCTGCAAATGGTATTTCATGAAAACAAATTATACTCCAACAGATCTTCAACACACACAAAGCATGACCAGCATCAAAATCAGAAATGAAAATAGCATTCGAGACGGAATTTACAAATTAAGGATATCCAAGTAATGTTGAATCAGGTTGAAAATAATATTTTCGGAACAAATTAAGTCGACACCATAAATCTCAAAGTTTTCCATAATGACCATAATTAATGTTCTCATTTTTTTTACAACGCATCTTATTTATGTAGTGTATTACAGTAGAAACTCTATAAATTAATACTCGATAAATTAATAAACTCTCTAAGATAATAATTTTAGCCGGTCCCGACTCGGGGATAGCGTGCTAAATTAATAAACTCGCTAAAATTATAAGATAATACATTTTTTGTAATTTCTATAGACCCCAAATAAAATATAAATTAATAATTCCTTATATACTACCTATTAAATGAATGGTTTGAGAATGTTTCTTGAAAAATGACTCAACTGTCTTTTGTTTTTTTTGTTGAAATCAATTTCACCTTGAATCTCGTCTCTAATTTTCCTTATCATTGTAAAAACTTCTGGTGTTGTTTTCTCATAGCTTAACAAGAAATTATTCAACGTAATTTTTGCTTTAATTAATGACTTCGTTTCGTGATTACAATTTACAAGTGGAAGTTTTGAAAGAGTGTTTCTATAAATTAATAAAATATTAATTTATAGATAAATTAATAACTCTCTTAATTAATAAATTTTGGTGGTCCCAAGATTATTAATTTATAGAGTTTCTACTGATACAGACCAAGTTTAAAACGCATCGTAACAACTGATACAGACCAAGTTTAAAAACGCATCGTAACAACTGATACAGACCATAGTAAAATAAATAAATTACGACTCCATCTTATATCTCATGTCACCTAAAACTAATTTTTCATGTATATAAACCTTAAGATGCATGTTGGTGGCCATAGTAAATCCCATGGCTGTGAAAAACTGTAACACAAATATAAATTTTTTGATGCCATAGAATATAAGAATATTTGCTCCTTCTATTACTACATTGTTGATTACAAATGTTAATTAGTTGCAGAAATTAATAATCTCAATATAATTAAATTTCGGATAAACAACAACTACAATACCAATAGGCTTGTTGCATGAATAGATTCAGAATGATAACAACTAAACTAATACTTGACAATACCTCCTTCAATTTGATTATATTGAGGCACAAAGCACACAATGGTTTTAGGCTAGTTAGGGCTTCCAGGAGAACCCAGTGCTCTAATTGGAAAGTGGTTAGCATACTAAAACTTCATAATTTGGTTGGTAAAGACACCAACCAAAGAAAAGGCAAATAAATGTTTCAGCAATGGAGCTCTTAAAAATATCAATGAATAAATTAAGATAACATTCCATAAATATATGGTGTCCTTATACAATTGAATAGGACCGAGATAAGCAGCAACCACGCCTAATAAGTAATAAAACATGAAGTCGTACCAATCTCTTTAATTAGTAGAAATAATTTTAATTTCATAAAAGTAGGAATATAGTCATTGTACGGACATAATTCATGAAGATAACATGAAATGTGAGGTGAATGCATATTTTCAGTTGTTATCAACCTCATTCAGAATTTCGGTCATGACATGGTAAGAGTTATTTAGCATGAATTTTGCGGATATTTGATTGGAGTCAATTTTTTAAAAAAAAGTATGACAAAAATTAGTAGGAATAAAAATGACAAAGAGAATGAAATAAAACTAACCTTGCCAAGAAAATTCAAAATAGAGATTTAGAAATCACAGATATCTTGTGCCATATCATCAGCGTTCTCCATCAAAGTTGGATAAGCATTTAATTCTTGTATCCATATATATGAGACCACATGCAAAGAATGGACACAAAAATATTTATTACAGAAATTAATAGATAAGAAAATGACAAAGAAGAATTCAATATCAGTCTTAAAAAAAATTGAACAACAAAATATGAAAGTAATACGTTAAGCATTACATATTCAAATAGTTATCGCAACTTTTCAACTCAAAGTGAATTTGGTGCTTTGCCCACAAAATGCAATTGATAACATGAAGCAGAATATTGTAAATAAAACTGCAGTTTGGGAGACCTTTGACTACAGAAACTGTAAGCAAAGTAGAGTAGAACCATTTGTATGTTAATGTTAAAAACAGTGGCATAAACAAATATCAGTATGTTATTATCACAATCATACATAAAACCGTAATTATACTTCAAGCATAAACAAATATCAGTATAAAAGTTACAAAAAGAGAAGCCCCAATTCTATGTACTCAGAATTTGAATATGTATGAGAATTTTAATTCAGAATGTTTCATATAATGCATAAATTGTATAATCATGTCTTGTAAGAGTCTTACAATCCCAGGCGTGAAGATCTTCTCCGACGTGGTCGTGGTGGGCGGCGACAAAATATTCTCCAACGTGGAAGTGATGATACGATTTGTACGGCGGTTCATCGCATGGCCGAATCTGGCGGAGAAGGATGTGTTAACCAATAAATTTAAACACTTGCAAATAATATTTAAATAAAAGAAGATGATAAAAATAAGGTAAACATATTTTTATTAAAAATTTGGGGTACAACTCTCGTCGATCTCTTGATTCCTCTCTCTAAACATATGTGATACCGGGGTCTCAGCGACGTGTTCCGGATTTTGATTTGACCTACAATTTGGTAGTAGGGAGTTGATGGAGTCGTTTGTGACTTATTCCATCAGACTCGATTTAGGGAGTTGATGGAGTCGTTTGTGACTTATTCCATCTGACCTGCCTAAATTCTATTTTCACTATCCTATTTATAAGAGATGAACGACTTAGAGATCAAGAAAGACATATTCAAAAATCCTAAAAATAAGGAAAGAGATAATTCCTCAATTTTGGAGATATTATTTTATATTTTTATCTCCAAAACTAGGATTTACATAATATTAGACACATTTAAATTTTAATAAAATTTCAGTGTCTACATGATGTTGTGGACAATTTTTTTGAGTCATCTTAGAATGCATATGTTGGAAATTTGGAATTAGTTCCCTGTGCCCAGAGGTTTGGCGATTGTCGATCGGAGAGAGACCATCCGTTTGGGAGGGTCTTAGGGATAGTTTTGGCGGATTACGTGGATGGCTGAAGGATTGGGAGGATTAATTGAATTAAAAATCATGGAGAAATGTTTGAAGGATTGGAAGAAAGGGTTTGACAGGAGTTGGTGGGGAAGAGAACATGATAGAATTTACAAATTATATATTAATCAAATAAGATAAATGGGGGAGATAAAGCGTTGGGAAAGAGGGGAAAGAGGAGTAACTGTGGAATGATTGAGGCATGCGTGATGTACTGATGTATAAGCTATAATATGTAGGTCCCACAATAAAAATAAACACTTAGATTGACAAAGTTACCCTTGAAATTAAAATTATAGTTAATATATCTTCATTATTTGAAATTTTGAAATTTTATATAAATATTTTAAAGATCATCAAAATTTGTGCTTAATTAGTGGGATTACCAAATGTTAAAACTTTCTTAATATAAGAGACAGTTGAATCTGAAACAAGTTCCGAAATTTACAATACTTTTGATTATTTGTTGGATATTGAAAGAATTCTATTTTAATGTCCATTATGAAGGGTGAAGTGTTAACTCGTTGATTTAGTATGATGCAACGTTTACTAATAATCATGGAGGAAACTATATAATTTGTTAGAATTGAAATATTATGAAGTATGAAATAACATAATTTTGCATTTGCATATACATATGCATATGGAACATCTGCATATTATATGGAATATAAAATTTTGCATATGAGTATGGAAAGAGTGCATATGCACACATAAAATTTGCATATAAATCTGTAAAATGCACATTTTTAATCCAGATATAAAATTGGGGTCTAATAAAAAAACTGAAATTAAAGAGAATATCAATTTATTTGTTATAAGTAGATTAAATCAAACAATTGTATAAATAGCTAGCAAATACCCATTTGAAACATAAGACAACTACGTATGGAACATGACATAGTTACATAGTACGAATGAAAATTATACTATCTTGCAAACGGTGACACAAGGCTCTGCACATACTTGTATGCATGTTCAACTCTGCACGTCATCTCATGTCCTTCCAACAGTTCAAATTTTTTGCTAATTGTATCGTATGAACAGTATTTACCACAAGGTTGGACTAGAAACATAATTTTTGACCTGGATATGTTGAGAAACATAATTGAAAATATGTCATAATGGTCTGGTAATATATCTTTCATGGTAATGATTATACTAATCAAACTTCGTTCTACAACAGTATTTTCCTCAATTGAACTAATATTGTTCCTCTCAATAGCAATAACCACAGAAAGATTTACTATTTTTTCTGAAGTGATCTTACAAAACTCTATGAGTCCCCCTAAATCAGAATTAGAATCTAAGCAACAATTATTCATACCCCCAATAGAATATGAAATCGATGGATTACTTGCGGATAGAATTGGGGACATACGAGTTATCTCACAAAATATCTCCTTGAATGATGAAGTTTCATTCACACGAATCAATTTGCTTTTGCCGTTGAAATCGACCTTCAGAACAACAGAAAATTTCATCTCTAACCAACGAGCTAAAAAAATATAAAGTTTATGAGATTGCTATGTAGAATTTGAAACGACTTATGACACCTAAACATGAAATACGCAAATGATGTATGCTGGTTGTATATACGATAGTGATGCAATCAATACATACAATGGAATATCAAAATCCAGCAACAATAATAACGACGATGGTTCGTTTTAGAGTTGATATGCAATTAATTATTCAGAGGAGTTAAAATCGAACCAGAATATAATTCAAAATTCAAATTCAGATCATCTCCATTTTTGGCAAAATTCTTGCATAATAATAAGGAAAGTTAGAAGATCACCTCATTTCGACGGATAAGGAAAGTTTAGAACAATAAAATTGGGGAAGACGACGCAAATTATGGAATTCTTGAATATTGATTCAATTATTCTAACAAATGTAACTTAGGGGCATAAGAGACTAATTACCTAGTTTTTGACCTTTAGAGAAACGTTTCTTTTTTTTTTTTTTTGGGGGGGGGGGGGGGGTTGTGTTGGTTTCCTAATTCAGGATACAAAAATTTTGAACTCAATACTCCTGAAATTCCAACTACTACTCCACTTCAACTGGTTGATGTGGTAGAGTATGCGCCGGTTTGTGCCAGAGAATGCGCCTCCTTTAATACGGATCTAGGGGTGTACTCGAATTTGCACACTACAAATTCTTTTGAACAATCAAGAATGTCCCTGACAATCCCCGTTTCTGGTTCTATGATTCGTTTCTTTTCCATGCAAAGCGCAATTCCTGTTTGTGAATCAGACCTGATCATCACATGTGTAAGACCATATGATCTTGCATTTTGCGCCCCAAGTAAAATTTCCATTAATTCAGCTCCTAGTGGGGTCTGTTGCGGTCTTATTTTAGCTCTGAAGGTACCTAAAATTGACCCATCATGTCGCCGGTATAACCCTCCAACCCCATAACGTTTATGCTCCTCATTGAAAGCCCCATCCACTTCCACATTGATAAGCCTATGTCCTTCAGTGGTGTTCTGGTTTGTAAAGTAAGTGTGACCACTGCATCCGTTATGGTTCGTATATTTGATCCGATTTTCCTTGATCTGGATTAGATAAGTATCATAGTATGCCAGAACTCTCTCTCCAGTTTTCTTATCAATTTCTTTCTTACTATATCCAGTGGAATGTAGAATCTCACATCTCTCCTTCCAGATTCCCCAAGCTAACATAATGATTCTCTCAATGCCTTCCTTTGATGTGTTTTTCAACAACAGGTTTAAAATTCCCAGAGTATCCAAACCTTTCCCCTTTTGTATAACGTCTTTAAATCCCGCGTGCTTCCATACATCCTGGACCTTGATACAATGAAAAAGAGCATGGCAGGTATTCGAGTTCCCACTTCCACAAAGTCCACACATGGGTTTAATCGGTATATGTCTACAGGCAAGATTACCTTCGGTTTGGACGAAGTCATGACACATTTTCCATCCGAAAATTCGGACTTTCGGGGGTAACCGAAGTTTCCACAATAGATTCCACCATTGATTGGATTCCTGATTAGACGAGCAAGATGGTTTATTGATTTCTTTATTCTCGAGTCGTACCCCCCTTCGATATCCGGATTTCATTGTGTAGTGCCCCATTTCCTCATCCTTCCAGTATCTTTTATCTGAATCCCTCTTTTCTCCTACTTGGGTCCTTAGAATCGCTTCAGCTTCAAAATGCAAGAAGGCTATCCTCACCATCTCTTCTTTCCAGCTCCTGTCTTCATTTAATAGGATATTGATATTTTGAATAGCCGCTATGATATTTTGAAACGTTTCAAAAACATTGTATTTATAAGAATAAGGGTCTTAGGAAAAGACCTCAAGAGTAGAAATTCTCTTTAAAGATAATGTTATGTCATGATGATAATCGTCATTGTAATGTAACAAAAAATGTTGTTTTTCATGAAGTTTTTAGGAATCTTTAGTTTTTTATTTCTAAATAATTTTAATGTCTTTATTTTATTTATCATGTATTTAATTTTTATGTTTTGTTTGTTTTAAATTTATTTATACATTTTATATATTAATCATACTGTTTTATACTCATTTATTTACACAATATTTAACACAAATCATTAAAGCTCAATTCCAATTATATATAAGTATCATTCATTAAAATAATATATTAATATTAAAAATGTATAATTGATGATTATAATGATATCCCGTGCTCTAGAAATAATATATTAATCATATTATTTTCTACACAATATTTAACACAAACCATTAAAGCTCAATTTCAATTATATATAAGTATCATTCATTAAAATAACATATTACTATTAAAAATGTATAATTATAATTATAATGTTATCTCGTGCGCACGGGTACAATACTAGTTAATATATAAGTATGATCGATTTTATTGAGAATTTTTGGCAAGTTAAAATTTTTTTTTTTCAATTGGAAGTTTCAATATTTTAAAGATAATATATATTTATTTGATTACTTTAAAATAAATAAATAATTTTCTAATAGTCATTTTGTATTTTTTAATAATAAATTAGATAAGTTAATTTATTTTTCTAATAATTAATTCATGAATGAATTTATTTGATTTATTAGTTTTTTCATATTATAATTTTTCAAGTATTTTAAATATTATTTAGTATTTTAAAATACTGTTCATATTAATGTCACATTTTTTTTTAAATATTAAAATCAAGGAAAAATCTCATATGCACAAGCGAGGTGCATACCTTTTTTTCTCTTTCTTCTCCCTTCTTCCCCTTTCTTCAATGAGAACTGCAAACTTCCCCAAATATCTCGCATTGGTATTCTCACAGCTACTCTTTTTTTTTCTTTCTCTTTCTTCTCCCTTCTTCCCCTTTCTTCAATGGCAGAACAGTAAACTTCTCGTATTCTCACATCTATTTTTTTTTTTCTCCCTTTCTTCTCCCTTCTTCCCCCCTTTATTTTTTTTCTTTCTCTTTCTTCTCCCTTCTTTCCCTTTCTTCAATGGTGCAAACTTCCCCAAATATGGTATTCTCACAGCTACTTTTTTTTTTCTCTTTCTTCTCCCTTCTTCCCCTTTCTTCAATGGCGGAACTGCAAACTTCCCCCTGGCATTGGTATTTGTTTATTTCGGCTTTGGATCTCTACCTTCATTCTTTTGTCTCCGTGTTTCCTTCTTTTTAGATCTGTAAACCCAAAACAATGTCTGCTCAGAAGCAAGCAGAGGAAGCTATTGTCTCCAATTTCGATGAAACTGAAAACGACGTCGGCGGCGACGGAAAGACGGCGGAGCAGCCGGTTATCAGCGTGAAGAATATGCTCTAGCACATGTAATTTAACTGAAAAGTGGTATATATTTTAATTGAAAAGTGTAATTTTTATTATTGAAAAGTGATAGATATTTTAACTTAAAAGTGTAATTTTTATTATTGAAAAGTGGTAGATATTTTAACTGAAAAGTGTAATTTTTATTATTGAAAAGTGGTAGATATTTTAACTGAAAAATGTAATTTTTATTATTGAAAAGTGGTAGATATTTTAACTGAAAAGTGTAATTTTTAATATTGAAAAGTGGTAGATATTTTAACTGAAAAGTGTAATTTTTATTATTGAAAAGTGGTAGATATTTTAACCGAAAAGTGTAATTTTTATTATTGAAAAGTGGTAGATATTTTAACTGAAAAGTGTAATTTTTATTATTGAAAAGTGGTAGATGTAGTGTTAAAATTATTTTAATTAAAAAAAATCATTATTATTGAAAAGTGGTAGATGTAGTGTTAAAATTATTTTAATTAAAAAAAAAGCATCACAAGATTTTAAATCTGTGACCTTATACCTATCTTCAATTGTTGTAATCATTAGACCAACCATGACCTTATTATTAGTTTTCGTTTTTTTGACTTCATAAGGGTTGCCCTGTGCATGTGCACAGGAGACCAACTCTAAAATCAAAATGTATGTAAGTATATTGATCTGTTTGGTGACCTGGTAAAATGATCATTTTCAAAATTTAAGCATACTTATTTGAACTGAAATCAAAATTCAAAATCAGTCCAACTTATTGAAATAAAAAAAAATTAATCCCAAAATTTAAAATTAAGATGCAAAATTGCAAATACATGAAAATGAAAGGAGCTCATAAATAATTATTTCATGAGCTAGAATGGAAGTCAATTTGATTCAAATTTTAGACGTTTCAATAGTACTAGTCTAGTACAAAGGGGATGAACACACATCAATTAATCGTCTAAATAAATAATTAAACTAGGTGACAATCCCCAAAAGAAAAAAAATCATCCTGCTGGATTCCTGTCTCAATCAATCTACAAGATTTCAAAATGCAATCAAACATTAATCCTATGATCAACATTTCTGGGCTTCAACACAATGAATTCACAGCTATTTTGTCGGGGCAATCCGCAGTGATGAAGGATATATGGGACGATGATGGAATAAGGAAGAGCTTCACGCCCAAAGTAAGGTCACTACAACAAACATCAAGAATGCCAACCCGAAGCAAAAACCAGCAATTGTCATAAACGCCTACAAAAATGACGATATACATACTAATCAGGAACCACAAGAACAATATACTAGTACAATTTACTTAAGGGGGGCACTTGGTTCACAATTCTTCAATGGAAATGAATATAGACTAATTGTGGTGGTTTATGAGAATAAAATATGATCAATCAACTTTCATCATACTTCGTATGAGGTAATGAGACTTAATACACAAACAATGTAACCATCATTCTTAATTTCTTATAGTAATTTTCTATTTGATGATTCTCATTGAAGAATTTGAACCAAGCACCCCTGAATTTCATGATTCATGTACCTTTCCTTGAGATTCAAACCCGAACTTGACTGTGAACCATGATAATCCTCTATCGACAAATGGTGCAAGTGCCAGAGCCCTGCCCCAAGTTTTGGAAAGAAGTTAAAAGAACCCGAGACACATTCATACTCATAGAGTCGAACACACATGATTTTTGCCAAATTAGTGAAATATGGAAATAGGAGCGATCTTGTGATGATATGACCAAAAATTTATGTTACATTCTTCTATTTGTTAAGAAGTCCGGCCACATAAACAGTTAGAGAAAATAGACTTTAGCTGTTTAGAAAATCTATACCAGTGCAGCTTAAGGAAAATATACAACAACCAATTGGATTATGCTGGGGGAAAAATGAAGAAAAATTTAAGAATCTCATTGGGAATGAGAAAACATCACTTTGTTGAAAGAACAATTCACTTGCATACTTCTTTTTCAATTTTGTAGTAATATATTCTTTAACCAATATATATAAATAAATTAGTTATAATTTAAAGAACAGACCACAAGATCAATGTAGTAATGCCAGAATCAACCTTCTCTCTGTAAACGCAAGATCATAGCACAAGAAAAATACATACCGAAGGGAGAAAATCAACAAACTGAAATGAACCCATACGGAGATGTTAGAGATATGGTTGGGGCAGCTCACCCTCCAGCTCGCAGGAGCTTAGTTACTTGGCTCCCTGCCCACACCATTGCCAATACTTTCAGAAACCTGCAAATAACACAATGTCTCATTATACTTGAACACTCTAGAGGAAAGCTTTAAAGATTATTTTACCTTTCAACAGCTGCCAAATAGCCCATCCTTCCAGGTGAAGGAGCCACGTATATCCTATCAGCAAGTTCATATTATTTTATTATAATCAAAGTAGCATGTAGTAGAAAAGAGAAAAAAACAAATTATAGAACAGATAAGATGGAGAGAGATTGCTCTAAAGCTTAGAACAGTAATGAGAACATAAATAATGGAAAATCGATTAAAAAAACAAAACATAACAAAAGGCTTAATAAGTGGCCAGAAATTTGCAGGCAAAATTGGACTAAGAACAAATCCAACTATTATCCTCATACCAACTATAAATCCATCTCCACCTTCACAATAGCTCAGTTCTGTGATTCTATATGGGAAACATAATTCATAAATTAGCAGATGCACCTATTCTCTGATAAAATTATCGCGAACGCCATCAACAGTCAAGGGCTCGTTTGGCTAAGGTTATTTTAAACATCTTATAAGCTATAATATCTTATACATTGTTTGAAGAGCTCATAAGATGTAATTCACAAGAGCTTATAATTAGTTAAAGTGTTTGGATAATGGAGCTTATAATTTGTTAAAGTGTTGGGATAATAATGCAGATAACAGACTTCAACACTGATTGCAATTTAAGTTATAATCACTGACCAGACCACGAGAAAAGTAGTGAGATAGTATGCAGTGTTTAGCAAGCCATAGGCCAAAACTCCTGAGATGCCATATCTCTTCAATCCGGTTACTATCCTGAAAAGCTCAGCAAACAAGAATGAGATATTAACATCAAATAGAAAAAAGATTATTATTTTCTTAAAGATATAAACTGACCATGCCATCAAAAGATACTCTTGGAAAGTATTAATTGAGGTTCATGCAGTAAAAGAAGCATTGTCGTAAGGATCACGACTTCAAGTTTAATGTATGAAAGCAGCAGAAACCATAAAGCATACATTTAATTTAAGACACAAAACCAACATTATAATCAATGCTTAGCCTGAGTAACTGGTTAAAGAGTAGAACATTCACTTTTTTCTACATTTTATTTACAAAAAAAAAAGACCTTAGTGAAAATACACAGAGTGGCAAATAAGATACAAACACAATGGAATAGACATAAATAATTGCAGTCAACAATAATAATAAAAGCTTTGGAAGGCAAGTAGAAAGTACTCATTGGATGAGAGTGCTTGAGATTTTTTGCTCTTTTCATCTGAACCTATTATAAACACAGTTGAAATTCTTTCAGAAACAATAACTTAGCTACATTAAGTGGTTTATGGTTTATCAGAACCATCTAAAAATACCTGGGTTCTCCAAAGAAGTGCTTTCAAAATCTGATGACTCTGGCCTCTAAAGGAAAGGTGGGAGAGAGTGGGGGTTCAGCACAAAATGTAATATACTTAAAGATAAATCAGCAGCATCTAATAAATGACACAACAATAGAGCTCCCAATATTAGAATATAAACCGTACAGCAAACCTAACTTATTAACAGAGCCACCCAATATTAGTTCCATATGTTTAACACAACAAAAGGGATGAAAAACACATGATTTTTCTTTCGTTTTGATGCTAAAGGAAATTCAATTTGAGGAACTTTCATATATAAATAATTTTAGAATGAGAAGGAAAACAGGAATCATCGACAACAAATATAAAGGGGAAAAGAAAAGAAACTAAAGACTGACACTAGTGTGGGTGGAATTAGCAGAATATAACCGGAGCAGATGGGGTTTTGCGGCGAAGAATCGAGAAGAGGGCTTCGCCATTGGAGAAGGAGGGCGAAGGTTGATGAGGGTACAAGTGGGTGACAAGGAAATGCTCATTGTTGAACAGAGCATGAATTTTGAAATTTAATAAAAACCTAAACCTAAATAAAAAATCATTTCGATATGATATGGTCGATTTTTTGGGCTCTAACAAATTTTTGCACAATCTTGCTATGGGATAGCAAAACTCTCCACTCGATGGGACATGCTCCATGGACACCTATATTGTCCCTCCAGTGCTTTTTTTTTTTTTTTTTTTTTTTTTTTTAATGTTAAATCAATTATGTAAAAATGTGTAATGTTGTAGTATTAAAGATCATAATTTTATGTTAAATTAATTTTGTAAAAATTGGTAATGTTGTATTATTGTAATAGTAGAACATGTAGATATTTTAAATATGAATGTAGTTGAATGGTGAAATCGAAGGTTAAATTTTGAACTAGAATAAGATGGGGGACATTACATTCCACGTTCGAACGTATAAGTCCCAAAACAAACCTGGCGTTAAAGATTTTTTTTTTTTTTTATGGATGCTGTTAAACAACTCTTTATTCCATTGTACACACCTCAATTGTTAATTTATTATACCCACTTAGTTCAAAATATATATGTCTTTACAAGTCTTTATATCATATATTTGTAAGTCTTCATCTCTTTCACATCTCTTTCACGTGCCATTCTCTTTTGATCTTTAATTTGAAATCCTGTAATTCTGAGTCTACTTTTATTATAATTTTTTTTTAAGTCTAAACAATTATGTTAACAATCTTAAGTTTAGTAAGTGTTGTTAAGTTTTAAAACCCTAATATCCGTGACACATTCTCATCACTTCTATTTGAAATTCTGCACTATATGTGGGATATAAACTAGTTACAGCTGTTTTTAAATCTTTTATGAACGATGTATCTTCTCCAAGAGTCTCTTTCTAATCAATTAAATTATATAATTTGATTTTTTTTTTAAATATATATATATTTTTAAACCAATCTAGTACTCCCTCCATTTTTGAATAAGTGTCATTTTAACATTTTCCAACAAATTAAGATATTAAATTGTGGTCAATATTACCCTTCATTAATGATAAATAGTTTTTATATTAAATTTTTGTTTAGTAAAGAATGTGGTCAAGAATGTATGTGATATTCATATATACAATATTTATGATTTTTCCATGATTTATGCTACTATATTAATTGAAATTGAAGGCAAATTAATTATAAGGGTAAAATTGTCAAAATTAAAGAAAAAAAAACATAGAATGACACTTATTATAAAAATAATTAAAAAGACAAAGTGACACTTATTTAAAAGTGGAGGGAGTATAAATTATAGTCTCCCTCCTCTCCTTTCCACCCAGGTAGGTTTTCTAATTTTATACAAATTCTACATTTTTTCTATTATTTTCTTTTTCGCCTCCCTTAAAATAAATAAAATTACATACATGTACATTTAAAAAAATTATTCTCCATATTAATTTTTCTGCCTCATTAATTTTCTTAATATGTGTGTATAAGTCTAAAGTGTTTTGATTAGAAGAACAAATAAAAGGCTATATATATTAAGAGAAAAACTTAAAATTGTAAATTTACAAGTCGAATCAAAGGCCGAGGCAAAGGTTGAAGTGTCATTTTAATTTTGTCCCGAAAAAATCAAATAAAATTCGAGACAAGAGAAAAATGTAAACTCTACTATAATTGACTCCATTCAATTTCATTATTAACATTTATTTTTTAATTTCATTATTCGTATTAAATGAATTTTACAATCATTTTTTTTAATTTCATTATTTTGTAAATAATATTATTCGTATTAAATGAATGACATATTTACTTTATAAATATATACAATTTTTTAAAATCTTCAATAAAGACAAGTGACAACCGACCCTTTTCTTAAAAAAAAAAGCCCTAACTCCATTTCATCCCCTACCCTGTATCCCGGCGCCGATAACCTCCAGCAGCATCCGAAGCGGCGCTGGTCGCGACTACCTCCAGCAGCCGCAGCTACTCTCAATTCCGGTATCCTCTCTTTCCCTCTCTACAGAAAATCTGCATTATGCATTTATGCTTATGTGCCTGTACATACATGTGAGACAAAATTTTGTATAAACAAGTCTACATTGAATTTGTTTAATTAGAGGGGAGATTGAACTTGCTGGTTGCTTGGGTAAATGTCGAAAAGTGTGTAATCAAAAGAGGAAATGGAAAATATAATATACTCCACTATACATATGTGTTGTGTATCATTTTTTTATTTCGTTGTATTTCAATTGCCAGTAACAGAATATGATTTTGAAGGTCAAAAGATGCTAACTTTTTTTGGTGTATTTATTCATCTGATTTTCCTGTATTCTTATCATGATTTAGGCCTATGATTTTTCCTAAGAACATCATCTTTATGTATTGGTTAAGTATTAGTTTATGAATTAGTTTTTCCTAACTGATGTTTTGAATTGATTTTTGTTAATTTTTTCCCCATAACTGAAAACGGGCTGGCTCAAAACATTGCTGCATAAGGGGGCTGCTGGGCGGGACTAGTATTTTGATACCCTCCCCGCTCCATTGCCATCCCTGTGGGGGGTTGGGTGTGTTTGTAATTCTGGAATAGCTATATAGAATTTGATTTTGAGTGTGATATTGTAAAATGAAAAAGTATGTAAAAATATATTATAGATCGAGATTGCAGTGGTTTTTGAAATTCTATGAAATATAATTGAAATTTCGATAGTAAATCGTCCACTGTACGTTTTTTTCGGGCTGTAGGGATGCAGTGAAAATTCTTGAATAGTTAAAAAATGGATTAATTTTTTTTGTATGTTTTTTGGTTGTTATAATTAGGGCAATTTGCTGGTTTTGGAGATATACAGTTTATGATATCAAGATGACAAAGAAGAATTCATCTAAGATGCCTGTAAAAAATTCACATGAGGGTCCTTCTTCAAAGAATCAGAAGCCCTCTCTGAAGGTGAAGAAGATGGGCAGTAAGATTGACAAAAATTCACATGAGGTTCCTTCTTCAGAGAATCAGAAGCCCTCTCTGAAGCCGAAGAAGATGGGCAGTAAGATCGATAAAAATTCACATGAGGTTCCTTCTTCAGAGAAGCAGAAGCCCTCTCTGAAGCCGAAGAAGATGGGCAGTGAGATTGATGAAATATTTGCCGCAAAGAAGAGAAAGATGCCTGGAGATGATGAGAAGCCACACAAAGTATCATCGTCTGCAAAGGTGAAATTGAATGGCAAGATGGGGACGGTAAGAGATGATGGTAACAAGAGCAAAAACTTGAATGAGTATGAGCGTGTGGAGAAGAGCAGAACCTTGGACGAGTATGAGCGTGTGGAACTCGCTTCTCGATCGCGACAGAAAACTGCAGATGGGCTAACTTTATATACAGAAGAAGAATTAGGGTTTGGGAAATCCAATGCTGGAGGTACCCCTTTGTGTCCTTTTGATTGTGACTGCTGTTTTTGATAACCATTTGAGATCAAAGCTAGTTTTTGATAACCATTTGAGATCAAATTAGCTTCACTAGCATAAATACAGAGATTTTTTTTTTTTTGATGATTTATGCCTTGTTTGACAGCTATTTGACATGCTATAAATTATACTAATCCATTACTGATATTGACATTAAAGTCGATGGCTGATGATTTTGTGTAATATATTCGCTCATGTTGCAAACTCTTTGCTCCACCACATATGTTACATGTTATTACATGTTAGTTTGTATCATTTTAATGATGCTTATCAGTTTTGTTCCATTGATGTTTTATAGAGCTTAGCTGATCCAACAACCTTGTTGCATTGCACATATATAGTCATTTGTCAGTTGGTAAAATTACAATTACTTTTAGTTATTGGTGTGGTTTGTATGTACTGTAGTAACAAATGTATAAAGGAAGGTATTTGCATCAAAAATCTTGAAGAGTAGTTTATGTAATTGTCCTCTTTTAATCCACCACAAATATACACAAGAATCCCCTAATATAGGTTGAATTGAATGATCTCATTTTTACTTAAATGTGTTAAAAAATTATTGCATGTTTGATATTCAATTTAGATTATTTATTTGTATTACCATGCTGCTTCAAAAGGAGGCAATTTTTTTCGTCCATCCTTTCTTTACCTTCCATAAAGAATTAAAGACAACTATTTCATGAGTTGGGATAAGATGAGTTTAGATATAGTGCAATCTGTAAACCTTAGCTTCATAAATCGGAGGAGACTGGGTTGTGTCTAAACCCATAAAATTTAGTTTATAAAATCTGGGTCATATTAAAACCCGGATCAAAATTTACGACAAATATTTTTCTTAAATAAAAATAGTGATATAAATAGATAAAAATCATAAATATTGTTTATACTAAAATTAATTTGGTTTATGAATATTATCTAAGTTCTTGGCCAAATTTTTTATTAAATAATTTTTTTATATTAAAATTAGTTACTCAATAATTATAATTAATGAAGGGTATTATAAACATAAATTTATAACATTAAATCGTTGTTAAAATGACAAATATTAAAAAAAAATGGAGTATAATTTATGAAAAAAAAAAAGTTTGCTTGCTTAAGTGCAATTTCAGTGATATTGAGTGGTTTAAGTACAATTTTAAAAATACTTTGGTAGATTTAGTGGAATTCACAATCTTTTTTTCCCCTTAAAAAATAGCCCTTGAAAAAGGCACGTGCATGACAAATGTTGAAATTCACAAAAAAATTGACCAGAAAATATGTTTTTGAGATTTTGTGCAAAAAATTGAGTGCAAAATCAGTAATAGACAATTAGGCCCAAGTTTTTTGTATTCTCATATTTTTAGAAATGATATTGTTTTCACAATATTATTCACTTCTAACAATCATTAATAATTATTATTATCAATTCAGGGAATTATTATTATTTCAATAATTAATATGATATTAAAAAATAAATTTTTGTATACAATTAATTGAATTTTAAGTGATTTTGAATATATTTTTAATTATCCAATTATATTTTTAATTTTTTATCTATCAAATTAGAACTAAATTAAGAATGTAACTCAAATGCATTTGCACCATGCAATTGAGAGCATTTTTGTGTGCAATTGAGAGCACTTTTGTGTGCACATAACGTGACTCTTTCATAAAAGAACTTTTGTGTGCACACAACGTGACTCTTTCATAAATCAATTAAGTGTATAGATACACTTGAATTTTAATATTCAATTTATCTAATTTAATTTTTGATCCAATTGACTCAATTCATTGAAATTCAATTCCAATTGTAGCCAAGGACCACACTTTTCATAAATCGGTAATAATAATAATACAGACTAATAAATGTATATGATACAGAAATATACTAATAGTAATAATTCCACAGTTAACAATGTCCAAAATCAATAATAATAAATATTAGTAATAATTTCAACCATAACCAATAATAATAAATAATAATAATTTAAAATAAATTCACACGATATTTGCACTTTATTTCATTCTTACACCATTTATTTTATATCTACATTCCATTCAGCTATAATTTGATTTAAAAATACAAACCTGACATGAAAATATCAATGTAAAATAACCGGGCTGAAAAACAATGTTCTTTTAGATTCAGAAAAAAGTACTATGTGAACCTTGTTTATCATACATCACTAATATGTAAGAACTAACATCACAACAACTATAATATTAATGGTGTATGGTAAACAAGATTCACATAATGCATTCTCATCAATACATTTCACGTCCATTGAAATCACTCGGAAATTAGTTGAAAAGTATCGGGTTTTTAAAAAAAAAAAAAAAAGGATAAAAGATGTGTATATATAAAACCCTGTAGTTTCCAAAAATAAAAGAATCATATATATGCATGTGCAAAATGCAATGCATTACTTTGGTGCTATTTCCTACCAAACGATACTAAGAAGCTGGGAAATTAAAGTCACTGTAGTCTAAAGCATGCACTAGCGCACATAAACAACACCACCTACCAACCCTCAAACTCTTTCAATTATGTTACAGCTAACAAATTCTATCATCAACACAATACTTCATTTTCAAGCACCACAAAAATGCTACCTGAAATCTAATCCTACAATTCTATGTTACTTCACGCGGAAATCATGCCTGAATATGGTAAGATTTTGCGTAAACTTGTCCCTGTTCTTTGAATCCAAGCTTCGCCCCACATCAGCCATCAATTTCTCGAAACAAGAAGCTAGACGCTGATGCTGATCGACAGGCTGCAAGATGAAGAAAAATTGCACTTAGATGAAGGAGGAGGAATGAATATGCACATGTTTTATGTGCAATCGTGTAATATTAAAGATGGAAGATTAGGGGAAAGATAATTTTTCTGTGCAATCATGTAATATTAAAGATGTGCATTGTTATTTTTTTCTCATAAAGAACATGTACAGAATATTTATTTTATATCATATCTATGTCTATGTAAAATGAATTCTCCTTTTATATAATGCCTTAATATTTTGTGCATGCAATGCATGTGCGATGGTGCAGGCAGAGAGCACAATGTTTTATTATGCCACAAGCTGAAAATATGAGGCATATAGATATTGGGTTGTGCATAGATTGTGAAAGACAAATCAGAATGGTATAAATGGATTTGATAAACTCATATAGCAATTTGTGCTATTCATTCTTGCTGGAAATTCTCATAACCTTTCTATTTCCCAGAAATATAGAATTGAAAAAAGATTTAGAAGAATTGCATGAAAGTAATGTTAAGAATTCTATGTGTCATGAAATATGATTTACCTGTGAGGCCAAAATCTGAGTCTTCATTTCCGTAAACATCTGCATAAAAGTGATAGTCCATCAGATCAATTTCCAGATATTGGAAAACTACATCAGGGAAGTCCAAATACTAAAAAATCATAATTAAAGACTATATGTATGGAAATTCTAAGACAAACATTAGAATCAAGGAATAACCACCTGTTCATTTATGAGTATCAAGCTCAGCATCGGCCTACTAAGACTCCATTGGTTACTGCAGTCCTCAAATAAAACAATCTCAAAGAGGGTTTTGAGTATCTGAGAAAGATGAAGCCTTTAAGTTAGATTCTGATTAAAAAAACATATATATTTAGTCTAGTAATTAGAAAAAAAGAGATTCCAGTGTCAAGAAATAGTGCAAAATTAATGCAGTCCAAGTGAAAGACACAATATGATTATGACATCAATACAGGAGCAAAAACCAATTCACCTAATAGCAAGTACTCGCCTTAAAATGTTGGCTGCCTTATAGTGTTAGGTGATGGTCATCAACAATGGATGAATGATATATTGCATGAATGTAGATAAAATCCTAAGATTTTTTTCTTTACTGTCTAATTTCAAGATTAATCTAGTAACATTAGCAACAACCTTAGATGTTTCACATAAATTTGCAAGTAATTGTTTATAATAATTTTTTAAGCAAATGTGGATAGCATGCACTAATAAACTGAACGCACAAATGAATATTGCAACTCAAATGTATCCACAATATTTCATGAGAAAAACAAAATTCAGCATCTATCTGCCAGTCTCAGCTTTAGTAATATAATCCAAATTAACAATATAAACCAGAAGTGTGACAACACCCAAAACAGAAAGTTAAAAACTCAAGAAGAAATTTCCAAAACTTACTTCAGGAAGCAGTGCGGGGCATTCTGCAATGTGCCTGGCAAGATTAACTGCAGTAGGGGAAGTGGGTGCCTCTCCCATGGTAATGTTATTAAAATAGAAAGCAGCCAAATTATCAAGTGCAGATGCACACTGCCACAAAGTCAAATTATAATATTCAGTATAACTGTGAGATAGGCTTTAATCCTGTGACGCAAAATTGACATATTTAAAAATATAATCTTACAGATATGCAATTAGTTATGTGAACTATGCAATAGTAATAATTGCATAATAAATGATCAGGAATAGTTCGCCACACAAACCTGTGAAGATATACCAGAGTCGAGACCTTTAAGACCCGATTCAAGTGAACCAACAATGTGCATGAATGTGCGAGTATCAAGACTCAATACAAAAAGAAGATGGCTGTTAAAAAGGACCTCCACAAATGCAAAGTACGCCCTTGTTAACTGCAAAAAATAGGAACTTGTAAGAATCTCACTATTTGAAATCTGATTAAGAGAAAAAGCTCAAAAAGAAATTTGGCCAAATGGGTACAAAATACAAGTACTGTTACTTTTAGGAGAATCAACATACTTAATTTTTTCACACTTATGACACAACGTTAAAAAAATTAATCACACGCCAATAAAAAAGTCAACTGAACTGTGAATTTGATCTTTAATGGACTCCCTACAAATAAGTTCTGACACTCCAGGATTTTTTGTTACAAATAGCTGCCAGACATAAAGTTGGTGTTTATCTTTTGGCTTTACAATATCTAATAACTGAGAGATTAAGGGAGGACAGTCACTACTGCTTGAACAAGGTCACATCATAACCTTAACAAAATGAGACAAAAAGCAGGCTTTGCCATGGAAGATAATAAAGATGAGAAATTGATATACTTAAAGGCTTAAAGCAAAAAAAAAAAAAAAAGGGTGAAGCAAAATTACAAACCTTCCTGTAAGCCAATATGTCAGCTAGTGGAATTGACAATGTCATCTTAAGAGCAATATCAAGAGCATCAGCAAGAGCTCTATCACCATAGAGTTCAAACACCCCAAAGTTGACATAATTTCCAGCAAGCGCTGTAAACATTTGGGAAGAATAGGATCAGAATAAGTATTAGGAAAGACAAGATATAATCCACATGCACAAGCTTTATGGGCATGTTGTCTGTTCAATTATGGGCATGTATTCCACATATTCTGAATCTATTGATGCAGCAAATTTATTATACTCAATTTAATGAAAACTGAACGTTAGGAATACAAATTAGGAATTTTAGTACCAATTCTTAACTTGCATCCATGCATGCCATTCATTTGATTGCTCTCATACAAAATAAAGGTCAAGCATCAGATTGAAAAAATATGTATAACTTTTGTCTATACCATATTGTTGGCCCAACTGCTACTACTTTTCAACAAATTACATACAGCTGCATATAAATTGCAAAATCCCTGACACACGTGAAAGTACTTGTAACTCAAGGTACACACCACCATCATGAAGCAGTATTATTTGAAGTCTAAAATTCTGAAAAGAGTTGAACATTACATGATTAAATAAACACTTGCACAAAGAAGATGATATAAGTTGTCCCTAAACCAGATGGCTAGACAAGCTCATCACATATCACTAGATATAGTTTTGGCACAATACATTGCCCCTTCCTCATGTGAAGTGGGATTACTTTTAAGAAACCTTGCACATTTAACTTTTTTCAAAATAAATGAACAACTGAGATTTGAAGCCTAGACTTTTCATTTTGACCGACTTTAATAACATGACCTCATCTTAAAACTAAGAAAATTATTTAATATTTAATAACTTCAGTCTCCAACAACATACAAATCAACTTAAGAAGAGCAAACTAAGATTTTTTTTAACAAAGACCATATGAGTAGAATAACTACACAATGGATATTTCAAAGCATGAGGAGACAGACTCTTACCTCTGGCAAGAATGGTTAAGGAAATCCATATACCCTTGTATCTGCAGCCATATATATCAGCAGTGGTTGGAACTGATAAAATTCTTGTGCCGTATGCAACTAGTAGTTTGCTGACTTCTCTGAAAAGAAGTATCCCATTTGGAGATGAAGTGTCAAAAGTCAAACGCTGAGCTTTGTTTAACACGAACTCGGACATGAATTTCAGCAGTGGTGTTGTGACCTAAACAAATGCAATGTCATACTTTATTGTGGACAAGCAATAAACTGTGTGGCACCAGAAACAGTCTTAAATTGTTACAGATGTATTGAAAGAGCCTATGTAGTATGTAGGATTGTTTTTTATTCAACATGAGTAGGGGCTAAGTTGTTCTCTATAGATTTGGCCACTTGACGGAAAAAGAGAATATACTGAAGAAAGATTATGGCATTATGCTCTAGGGATTAAATACATATCTTCAGTTTAATAGCTTATGTTTCAGCTGAGGTGGTCATTCAATATGGAAGTGTTTCACACACCCTCTTCACCAGAGAAAATAGTTTTAAAATCAGACATAATCAACCAGTTGATATAGTTTCTGTGCAACACGTGCTGGACCTAAATGACAAATTGCTGGGTTTGATAAACTAAATGACACATCACAGATATCAACCACTTGCATTTTTTGTCATTCAATTAAGATAGAAAGGGAGAAACATAGAAATTATAAAGTATTGTGATCTAACCGCCGGTGTGTCAGCCCAATGTGAGATTCCCCTTAGCAGAATTGGCATGTGAGCAGGATAAAGCCAGTCAAAGAAGAGCCCAAAAGTTCTGCGGCTGAAACACAAAAAAGAGACTAATGGATTCATACATGGTAAAAAGTAAAACCCATAAATATGTGTCACATTCATCTGCACCAACCTGTTTGTGGCCATTGATATTCCTCTTAGATCTCTCATCAATCCAATGAGAGCATATTTCACAGAATCTGTTCGAAACATGGACTCTGGAGTCGATTCCAAAGTGATGAATACCTACACGGTGGCCAAAAAACATTTGTTAATATCCATCAACATTAACATTACGAAGATTTAGAACATCATGTTTACCCAGATCAGTGATGACTATAAGAACTCAGTAATTAAATCCAAATTTGATAATCTCAATTGCTTTTGCTATCTCAGCATGCAGAAAAGTCATGGATCCCCTTAAGCTAGTTATATCACAAAAGTCAGAAATTGGTCCTTGTAAATTGTATAAGGGGGCCATGAATAATGGACTCCACTAACAAGTCTATTTGTTCCTCTTTTGCTCCTTATTAATTGAAAGTCAGGAGCCAGGCAGGGGTAAGCACGTAATTAGCACTAGTCATAACAACTTCTAGAGAAATCACATATATCCAAAAAAGAACTCATATACTAATGTTTCCCTGAAATATGCCACAAATATTCTTCAAGGCGTTCATGTTTGAGGCATTCTTCAAGAACCAAATGGCATAATAACATGCAAGTGGATAGAGCTTTGGCAAATCAGTACTATGATTTTTCATACTAAAAGTGCATCCTCTAAAAAGAAATAGAGTATTTTTCCACCCAATTAAACTTTCATGACAGAATGCCACCTTTCAAAAAAATATATATATATATATCCATCTTTAATGTAGTTGCACTCTTGGGGGAGAGGGGTGGGGGTGAGAATAAGGAGGAAGAGAATTAGTATACCTGTAGCAAAGGATCCATTGAAGTCTTGAAGAGGGCTGGACTGTCCTCCAGGAATATTAGCCAACCAATGGTGTAGTAGAATGTTGTTCTGCTACGGGAGCATCCATACACTTCAAGAAATGGGAAATGCTCCCTCTGGTTTAAGAAATCCAGAAGATACAGCAAAAGTGAAATTAAAAGGAACAGAATCAGAAAGTGTATCCGAAAATCTGACACTAAATAAATTAATGAAACAAAAGAAAACCAATTAGGAAGTCTTACAGTGTGATTCCGTACAATGAACTTGACTGTTTCCAACTTGAGTAGTAGCTTTCCAGTCATATAACTGCAAGAAAAATAACATTGATATATAGATACTCAAAAGAAAAGTCCATCATACAGATTTTCTACAATACTGAAGAAGCAACAAACCCAGATGCCAGCTCCAAGAAAAGACTCAAGGTTTGGTCAATAACTTCCTCACACTGCAATAAGGAAATTTTGAGATTCAGAAAAAGAAAATCCAAAAACATGATAAAAATTTCAAAAAGAAGATCAAACAACAGAAGTCTACCTGTGTGTAGCACTTGAGGTTTGTAGCGATTTTCCGAACAAAAAAGTCCAACAACAATAGATGATCATTAAGTCCAATTAGTTCAGACAAACGCGCATACAACTGCTGCAACAAAACAGAGAGCCTCTCACATTTATTATAAAGGGGAAGAAACAATAATCATCATTAGTAAAAAGAAATAATACCTTTGATGAGTGCATAGCCTGGTCACCCACGTAAGACTTCCTAAAATTCTGGAAAAAGCTAAGAATTGCCCGATCAAGTCTTTGCTTGCTTAATTCACTGTATCTCTGCCAAGCACAAAATATGAAAAGAGTGCTTCAATATTATCACAGAGATAAAAATGGAATTATAGTTCAAAAGTAATCACCCAAAGTGGCCATAGTATTCCTTAATATATTTTAAAGCTGCAACAATCATATTGATTCATGTTCTGGGTCCAAAACTATGTTGAAAAGTAAGATATTGCTTCTAAGTTCTAACTCAAACAGACTTCACCTTCTATGTTCATTTCTAATTTTTATCGTCACCAATGCTGATAAATCTTTAATGGAGAGCATATTATTGGAAAAGTTATACACCAATTTAATAATTCACATTTATGTGCTGAAAATTTTATACAGGTATTAAAATTTTGCATTTTCAATTATCTTCCTTCTAAAAAGATTTGTCAAAACCAAAATAGGTGTCAGCATGAAAGGGGATAGGCCCTAAGTCATAATTGAAACATTAACTCATCAAATAATTCTTGCTTTTGTCTAAGAGAGCATGACAAATTACAACACACATACGTCACAAACAAAAACAGCTATGTTGTTCACTCAACATTAGAACTGTTATTCGAGTCGAGTCAAGTACTTGAAGTTCGAACTCAACCCAAGATTTTGTCACTGCGATCGAGCTCGCTCAATTACATTAATGA
The DNA here is from genome assembly GCA_963675135.1 of Galeopsis tetrahit. Taxonomy (NCBI): domain Eukaryota; kingdom Viridiplantae; phylum Streptophyta; class Magnoliopsida; order Lamiales; family Lamiaceae; genus Galeopsis; species Galeopsis tetrahit. The sequence goes on from OY776131.1 coordinate 45,547,929, forward strand.
ACTGAAAATAGAGTTTGATTCAACTTGCAAACGAGTCGAGCTCGAGCCTAATGAAATGAAATGAAATGAAATGAAAATTCTTAAATATCGAGTATTCCACGAGCTCGAGCTCAGCTCCTTTATTAATATAAAGGAGCTTAGTTTGAGCTTTAACGAGTCGTGTCGAGCTCCTTGATTCAAATAACAGCTCTACTGAACATACACCTCCTAAATTAATTTTCAATAGAAGTATGTACATGATTTTCCTAGATTAATGCACATCTGAAGTCCGGTAGTATGTAATTTGTGTTAAGTTGGGACAATAGTCTAGATTAATTCATTTTCCAATAGAAGTATATACTGTCCAGATTTCTAATTTGGTCAAAAACAAAATCCAGATTACAGAAAAAGGCTTCCTTTTCATCTAAATTTACTACACCAGTTTCCCTACAATTATAATACAACCATAATGATGAAATCCCAAACCGCGCCCATCTCATGATCATCTCTACTAATCAAAACCTAGAAGTGCCCTCTCTAATTTCAGCAATCTTATTTTAGATTCCTTGCGTCTTATTGAGCAATATCCTTTGCCAATTCTGGTATTGATTTCAACATATCAAAATTTGCAGCCATCTATTTCCCCTTTCCTCCAACTTGATTAATTCACAGTAAACATTCTTCAGAAGCCTGATTTACTAAAGTTTGAGACAAATGACAGCATTTACAAGCATAATGATTCTGGTGTCTTACCCGACTGTGCAGCCCACTATCAGCAACACCGACTAGTCGCAAAACACGCGCTGAAAGCTCGGCATCAATTACTTCTTGTGATTCAGCACTGAGGGGCATGCAACTCAACTTAGTTTATAATCATTTTAAAGAAACCAAACAGCCAGAGGGAGAGTAACATGCCAGGAAAAGAAAAGTTTACCTGCAACCAACAGATTGCTTTAGTTTTAAAATAGCAGCAATTATATGTACAATCCAAGCAAGCTTAGCTTCAACTATAGAAAGTTCGCTATTATCACCAGTCTGCAACTGCGCTCTTTCCTATTAAGAAGGAAAATATTTTTACATGATTATACTGGTGTCCAAAAGCCCACGGCGTCAAGAAACAGCAAAAAAGAAGATTTATCGTGAATAAAATTCCAGCATACCACGTAAGTTTGTAAAATGGGCTCCATGATATTGATAATGAACATGCTACTGTTTTCATACTGAAAAAGAAATTTATCAAGGTTACACAAAAATAGAAACCAATAATGATTAGAATAAAAGAAACATGATATAACAACAAAACTACATCAGCTTATCAAAGTTATGTTTAACCTGAAATCTGCAAAGATATGGAAAACAATCCAGCTGGTCTTGAAGAAGGTCAACATTGTCAAGTGGATGCTCCGAAATATCATCTGGTAGGCCTGCCTGCAGTAACAAGGAGAAACAGATTTAATAATATTAATAATACCCAAATTTTCAGGTCTCTAATGGATTTCTCTAAGGAATCAAACCTGAGCAGAATCCAATCTTGAAGTGATAAAACCTTCAGTAATTTTAGGCACAAATTCGTCAAGCAAACTTGGTGAATCACCCTTCAGGTAGGGGACAGAACTCACCAACCTAGACCAGAGCCCTAAAAGATAGTACACGCTGCTACTTGCCCACTGATAAACAAAAAATAATCTTCTTTTATTTTTTTGCACCAACGTTTTTAACAATCTGCCATACAAACTTTATCTCAAACCTCTTACCTGCCAGGACAACAAAGATTGTGACGTGAACTCAGCCACTAAACGTATCCACTCTCCATAGCCTTCCATGGTCACAAGTTCAGACAACTACAGCAGAATCAACCATTTAGCTATAAGAAACTTAAACTTCACACGGAATTAAGTCACCTGGACAAAAGACAGTTACTGAAGACCAAATAACTGGCCTATAAGAAAATATTTGCTACCTGCTCTCATTCCAAGCAGGTAGCCTATGTACAAAAGATAATACAAACATAAATGCACATACACACAGGAGAAAAATATTGGAAGGGGATAAATTCTTTAGCCCACGAATCTAGGAGAAAAAATACACCAGCAGCACAGCAGAAAAATGAAAAAGAATAATCAGAAAGGTTCTGTTGATCAAGAAACTATTAGACCAATATCAAAGATTTCATAGCCCAGTTTTTTTATATGAATTCTCCTCTTCCAGATACGAGGATATAACGGATGGTTTCAAACATTATGCACGTATGCAACAGTTTATTAGTAAATGCACTCATCCTCGGCAGTTTTTGCATTATCTATTTAGAGTCAGACTATCAGAGTGAGAAATCAAATAAGGGATAACAAGAAGAAGTTGAGAACATATCCACACAGAACTAAAAACAAATGAAGTTACAACACTATGACATGGCCAGGTCAGATATCACAAATATATTTAATGGAAATACCTGATAATTAATTCTGAATCTTCCAAGAAGGCGGCAAAACTCATGGTAGTTTTCATGGTCAGCAAGACCTAATTTCCAGTTCAAAACATTATTTCAAGAAATGACAGAAAGCATTCCTGGAAGCAAAAAAGGCTGTAACAAATAACCAATAGAAATAACTATAACAATTAATTGGTGGTTACGCGGGATTTTTCAATAGGTAAAAAAATATCCAAGAATCAGTGTGGAACTCTAATTGGGATATACTTTAGAAGAAAAGGCTCACATCAACTTCTTGAAAAAATATTTTGTACCAAAGGATTATTACATGGTAAAACTGGAATATTATACTCACATTAGGGACTTTTGAAGACAAGAATGCAATGTTTCAATCCTAAAATATATCAAAGGACTAAATCAGAAATGACGAGTTTTTGGTACAGGATCTCAACTACTGGAGTAAGTTTTTACTATGATATATTCTTGTTGTCTTTCATGTATCTTGTTTTCTCACATCCAGTCAGCTACCTCATGATGAACCAATAAAGGGCTATTCTTAACCTACCCATTGTCATCACCATGGAAAATTGTGATACTTCTAACCAATCAAATTTATTTGTCTATCTAATGGGTAATGTGATATCCAATGGCACGTGAGTTTATTCGCGATGTCCAATAGCGCGTGAGTTTATCTGTGATGTCTTGGGAGGCTGTGAGTGGTCAGAGAAATGTGATTGGTGGTGGTCAGTGAAGAGCAGCACAGATGTATGTGATAATATGCCACACGGAGCAGAGTGGTGAAACAGAGGTGAAGGACAGCAATAGTAACAGGTTATGCGGAGATAAAAGTGGTTGTAGTGTGGTACCATGAGGGCTTCAACTGAAACATAAAGCAAAAGAGGACAACAGAATCTTCATTTATAAATAAATTAATACTGGTGGTCCATTGGTGAGGATGTAAATTATACTTTCTCCCTTATAACAAATATTTCACTCTTACCCAATTAAATAAAGTGAAAAAAATTAAAGGAATAGTGTTTCTCATTAAATGCTACACTTCAGAAAATTGCAAAAAAACTATCCTAGAGATCTAGCATATTTAATACTCCGTATTTATTAAAAAAAAAAAAAAAACTATACATCCACACCCTCCACGTTTGTTTCTATTTTATAAATTACAACATTTGAGGGGGTGCGTACGTTTAAGGGGTTACTAATAATTTGAATGAAGGTGCCAGTTTTACGAACTACATTTATGGGGAGCAGCCAAATCGGAAATGGTGATGTCCCCTTCTTTGTGGAAATTGGTGTGGACCAGAAATGGAAATGAAAATAAAGGGTACGGTTTCAATCTAGGAAAGGAAATCCACTTCATCATTTTTTCCAAAGTTTTAGCAACTGGGGTTTCTGTGCGGAGAGGATTGTGCAGCAGCGGTGTGAATGAGAAAGAAGAGTCAAGAGGGTGACGGCTATTTGCAGAAATAAAACCCAGCCGATGTGATTGCAGAGCTTTCACGAAAAGGAGAGAGCGACAGTTATGGGGTTGTCAATGGAGAGCTTACAGTTGACAATGGTGGAGGCGAGGTGGAGGTGGTGGTGGCGGCATGAGTCGACGTGAAAGATGGGGCTATTTGGGGGAATTGAGGGAACTGTTCAATCAATATAACATAATACAAGGGGGGGTCCGATTTTTTTTGCGAAAACAAGGGGGTGTTCGATTATATAGTATTGAACATCGATTGGTTGGATGATAATTCTGGATCATGAGATAAGTATTGGGTCGGCCATGATTTATTTTGGCCTACCAAACAGATATAAAGCTGTATAAAAATCACTGTCTAGGCCTTTGAGGCCTACCAATCACGCCCTTACTGAAAGAATGCTGCCAAGAAAGCTATAATAAAGAGTAATACCACTTTAAAAGGTTACATGCAGCATTTTTTGATCTACAGAATCAAGCACTTTACAAAAATGCCAAGTGTTCATTTTATTTTATCCATTAGATTTAACTAAATGCTCAGAAAGGAAAAAAATAAAGAGAATAATAATAGAACAGTTAATAGATTAACATAGACTACTAGCATATCAATGAAGTGAAGCAGTTTAAAATGGAAAAAAAAAAAAATACATACCTTGCCCAGTTCTTAGGATTTCTTTTGTTCCAGACATTAGATGGTCCAAGTACTTGGAACGTGCAGCATCATTGGTGAAAAGTGAGCGTCGTACAGAACCCAATCGTACCAAGCACTCTAATGACTGGAAATCAAAAGTGGGGATGGGGGGGAAGGCGTGAACAATTAACAATGATTAACGCATGAAAAAGATTCATGAAGACGTCAAATGACCAAGTTTAGAATAGGAAATCAAAAATCATAAAATTAATAATAAAATGCATAATTCGAATCGTAATTGAATATTATATACATTCAGAAATTATAAGCAAATTGGCAGATACCAAGCACTTGCGCAGAGATACAGTAATACAAGAGAAGTAGAGTCTCTCCAGTCACGGGCATGACAACCCAATAAATATAACTGACACAATCTTTATGAAATTAAATTTGTATTCAACCAAACCAGACAATAAATCATAAAAAACACAGAACAAAAGAAATAGAATAACAAGTATAGAATACAGATGGAGAAATTGGCCAACGCACTAACCTCCTTAGAGATAGGGGGCTTTGTGAGTGCATAATAATCAAAATATATCTGTAGCGTTGAAGAATCCTCTAATACAAGCTTCCAAGACGATGGTATCTGTAAAATTAAACTCAGTCAGCAGAACACAACATGCAGAAAACATTCCTCAGGTGATAAACTCAGATAATAAATTAAGGAAAAAATTATAACTTGCCAGACAAATCAAGCTTTTAATGGTCGCAAATTCTTAAAAAATATACCTGAACAGTCCCAAATTCTTCGGAGCTTTCATCAATCGATGTCCCAACAAAATCAAAAGACAAGCATTTCAATGACAATGAGAGAGACAATTCTTGCAATCGGCTCATGGCTGCATTGGTCAGAACATAGTATTACACTCATGCACCAAAACAAGAAGAGGGGGGAGGAATAGATTTGCTAATGTAGCAGAAGTAGAACAATAGCCAGCAGTATACCATCATTTTTAAGTCGATGTAGTGAAGTAAGAGATATCTGGAAGATTTGAAAAAGGCATTGATCTCTAAAGGAACATGCCACCTTTCGATGTTGTGATGAAGGCAGTCCTGGATTTGGCTGAGAGTAAAAGCTCAAGAAAACCGAATCAGATTCAGACAAGCAGAAAGTTAACCAGAAGAAAAAGGGACAGCGTCATTAAAAGCCTAACATGCTGACATAGGAAACCCACCCCAAACCAAAAAACCGACAACATCAATTTTGTTATTATACAGGGGGACATGATCTGACATCATGTAATCTTGACAGAAGCATAATAGCCATAAAATCGGCGTCATCTTTAATATGATACCTTCTCATACCTCATTTTCTTCTAAGTAAAATGGCACTTTAACAAAAGTTCAAATAAGACAAACCTGATTCATCTCAGAAACAAGCTGATTTAATATCTTTAAACCAATAGCGTAGTGATCCGATGTTGCCTGAAAAACATAGAACGTCTTAGATATCATTCCCACAAGCATTATAGTAATCAAATACTTTGATCATGAAAGGAAAATAAGACAATCTTAAATTAAAATTGCATACTTTCTAGAAAGGTTGATGAATCATCAACGACATACTGACTGGAGGATGATATATTTCATTATAGTGATCAATATCATATGCTAGCTGATGGGACATTAATCTACGTATATTATTATACATGAAAAATTAACTACTTTTCTAAGTACTATGTCATATGCTAGCTGATTCTTAGAAATGGCAACAGAACATTAATACAAATACAGTATGCTCAAGGAACAATATTGGGCCTTGCCATCTGGTAGGCAAGATCAAGTCCACACAAGTAGTCAAAAGGATAGCAAACTCAATTATTCCCGTAGTTTCATAACCACTTTGGAGTGCTCTACTTTCATCAACATAATTCGCTACTGAAGGCTCATCACTGATCACTCCATATTAACCTTTTCTTTTTCTCAGTGTCCAAGGACTAACGGATGTCTCCTCTCTAGTTTACTTTGTTATACGTCATTCTAAAGTATACATTAAAACCAAGAATGTACACTTCAGGAATCTCGTAGATATCTTATGTTTTAGATATATAGTGAAATACAAGTCAACCAAGGACTCATTGCTACGAATTTTATGAAACATACACAAGGGGATATAGATGGAACGAGATTTGAGGTTTCCAATGAGAGAAGAGAGAAATGCATCAGCATAAAATGAGCACGTCACAAAAACCAAAAAAAAAAAAGAAAAAAAGAAAGAGAGTACCTGCTCCAGAAAGTTAATTGATTCTTTAGCCACATCCCTAAATCTATCGTCGTCAAACCATCCAAACTTGGTAAGTCGACATAAAAGTTGAACTAAAGATCCAATGACAAAGGGCAGCAGCTTAGGGCCTCTGTTCGCCAAATAGTTTACAAGGTAGTTTCCTTCATAGACAGTAAAGGCCAAAAAATTCAGACAGCAATAAGAAAAATAAAATAAGGAAGTAATCAGTTACAACATTCCATGAATTGGCTAAGTTTCGATTATGTTAAGATTCCCAGACAATAAACACTTCAATTAAAAGGTCCAACATAAACTGAAAATTACGGATGTCAAGGCGTAGCTGCAACGAGAGGCTATGCTCGGTCACTTGCTTCAACAAGCTTGAACTGGCCAGCATCAGCGCGTAAGGGGTTAAAGCATTGTCCAGAATAAACTGACACTGTGAAATATAATCAATATTTGTTGAAAAGCATTTCAGAGTGTTCTCAGCATGTGTCCTTTCTGCTGAGTCTTGAGAGTTATAAAGTCTTTCACACAACAGTTCCAGCTGTGCTAAGCTCTCCATTGATATTTATGCCACAGCACAATTGTCTTGTACAAATTCCAGATGATCAAGGACCAGCACTCATCCAATATCAGTCTACAAAAGTTTCCATGCAAATGCGTCAAAATATATACACGTAGGTCAGTGGGTAGGTGGGTCACGAAACATAACAAGACCAAAAGACAAACAGTTGCTCAGAGTTAATAAACCAATTGATACAGAAGTATATATATTCAGGCAAGCAAAATTAAGTTCAAGCAAGAATACTCTCATTCTCATACAACAATATCGAACCATAGCATCAGAGGCACCACACGCTGCATCAAATGATATACCACCAATGCAGAATGAATTGATTCGCATGCAAAACATAATGGAGAAAAACAGCCCACATAAATAATACAAATTCAAAAGTTACATATGTTTAGACAGTAACAAAGGTACAAAAATTTGCCTCTCTCCCCGAGCAAAAGTTCCCTACTGAAATTGAAAAAAAAAAAAGAAAAAAAAAACCAAACCCTATTAAAAAAAGGAAATCCAACTATTATAGATATGCATAAGAGCTCCAGAAAAATCAACCATTAGCTGTTCAGCATCTCACACCCTGGCAAGAAAATCAAGAAAAGAGAACAAGGAGAAAATCAATGGGCGCTTAATTGATTTTAAAAAAATTAAAAGAAATACGGTTATAGACGCGCATTCAACTCATATGATACGATCATGTCAAAAACGATTCAATTCTTCAGTTGTAAATGTAGGCATAAGGAAGGGCAAAGAATTACTTGGTGAAGAACCTCGAAGTTATCAGTTATCAGCAGCAGAGCTGAAGAGCAAAAACGTATAAGCGATCGGAAGTGAAGAAATTCTGGGAGTGGTGGGCGATTATAGATTACTGTATGTAATCTTTTGGGGGAAAAAATGGAGCAGGGCAGAGAATCAAAGTGAGAGAGATTGGAAATGGGAGAGAGGAAGAAGAGAAAGAGGAAAAGACGGTGTTATAAGGGTGTGCGTACAGATCAGATATAGTCAAAACGCAAACTCTAAAGTTGAAAACTCCCACTTTTTACTCCACCTTTTTTCTTTTACCTCTACCTTTTATTTTTCATACATAAAACGAGGTTAAGTTACACTTGTGTACACTCAATTGTATAGTCAAATTGTATCATTAGACTATGATTTTATTTTGATTTTAATGTGAAAAATAATTAAAAATATATTCAAATCATTTAAAATTCAATTACATGAATATACTAGGTAAATTTCTGTCCCACAGGAATTTGCACACTTTCCATATATGAATGTCTCATACCAATTTGGAAATATCTTCATAACCCTCCCCCTTAAAATATACTCATATTTACCTGTATGTCATTAATTTTCCACACTCAATCTACTTTTTACTTTACTTTATTAATAAAAGTTTACAAAACTACTCCGTACTTCTCAAAACATCACTCATTACACCTTTTCTTACACATTTCTTAAAATTTGTGTCAGGGTGCAAATTCCTTAAAATTTGTGTCAGGGTGCAAATTCCTTTGATTTTATCTCCTATGTATTTTATCTATTTATTATTTGCACTTCACTAATAAATAAATAAGCAAGCTCACTTTACGTAGACGAATGAAATAAAATTGTACGGAGTACAAGAATATAAAGGGGTTGTTTGCTGAAACGAGTTTTAAGTGTGTTGTACCCACATTATTTAACGTGCAACGTAACATATTACTCCAACATATACTAATTTATATTTATATGCAATACGAATATCAAACTAAAAAAAATCTTAATATATTATGTGTGGAAAATGATTTTAAAAAGATTACATTATATTTTTTTATGTTGACTAAGCCCTTTAAATAAAAATTCCTAAAAAAATTCACCTCTTTTAATTTGAGCCGAAAAATATAAATTTAATTTTTGGGCGCGGGTACGACCTACGGATAATACATTTGCTCATAAAATAGATTATTTATTTTTTCTTGAACTTTTCATTTTCTTTCTACTTTGACTCAAGTTTCTATTGTTAACGGTTTGAAAGTTGATTTTATATTTACTTGGTTAACATGTAAAATATATATAAGAAAAAAGAATGAGAACGGGAATTCAAGATAAAAAAATGAGACATTTATCACGTAAGCAGTTTTAGACTGTGTTTTATATGAAGTAAATATATATTTACTTTTTTTAATAGAAATAAATATACGTTAAAATAGCATATTATATCTGCTAATGATCTAAAAATAACAATTTGAGTAATATATAATGTAATTATTATTCTTGCTTAATGCTAACATTTTACACAAATAGTATATAGTACTACGTATAATGTACAATTATAATATAATATGCATTATATAAATTTAAAATCAAATGGCATTAGAATGGATTTTTTAGAATCCGAGGATGGAGAGTCTGGAAATTAGATAACATTAAACTTAGAGTTTAACATTAATACACGAAATGCTGATAAGGTGGTACATGCATTTGCTAGGGCTTCTAGCTCTTATAATAGCTCATATAATTGTGGACGGTCCTCTCAATTTTCTTAGTTCTTGCAATCAATGATGAAAGTTCTTTAAAAAAAAAAAAGTGATCATTTAGTATCTCTAAAATTAGTTTCTAATTTAGTTCAATAATGTGAGATATTTAATACAAGTTAATAGGATTAATGGTGAGAAATCATCGTCTATTATTATGATGGATAGACTAAATGATGCAATAAAATCTTTGGTTTACCATTTTAGATACAAAGAAAAAAAAAAACTCATTTATAAAATGCATTCAATCTATAGATCTAATCTTCTATTTATAATAAGAGAGACTTTGTTAAAAATACTGGAGTAATAATTTTTTAATCACTACCAAAATTTTATTTCTAAATTCATCATGTGAACAACTCAATTCATTTTTAAACATAATCAATTGAAGTAAACTTGCAGTTATTTTCATTTGTACAGTAAAACAATGACACATATTCAGTGAAAACATTTGATATAAATATGCATTTGAGTTGCATGAATAAGCATGATACATCTGATTCATACAATTCCTTAAAAATAACGATGTTTACCCATTTTATAGTGAAAGTACATATATACCCTTATTAGAAAGAGAGAAAAAATATTTACCCACATGGTTCACCCAACCTTTTTTTTTTTTTTCCAGGTACCCAACCTTTTGTTTTATGTAATAAAGAGGAGCTAATTATTTTGTTTTTATTTTGAATTGATTCGGTTATATATATAATGTCTTCATGTCAATTAATGAAAAGGTTGAAAAAGCTCCTTTACTGTTTAATTTTATCAGAATAAAATATTTTTTTATTTATAAAAATTCTAAAAAGTCTTAAATTCTGATAAGGCTTTTCTATAATTGCGTTACTTTTTATCTTTTGCTATAATTTTCAGGATTAAAGTTGTTCCAATCCAATAAGTTTTCTCTTTTTTTTTTTAATTTTTTTATTTAGTCGATTTATACTTTTTGATTTCGATTCAATAATTTTATCAAAATTTTTAAAAATTGTCATTTGATGGACACTAGCAGGTAACTATCTCGGTACGATAATGTGATTTTTTTTTTTATTTAGCTGTCACATTTTCTTTTCTTCTTACATTTCTTTTTATCATTTGAAAACTAATACTCACTTTGTACATTTTTTTAATTTTCACTTTTTTTTTGTTTGTTCAGTTTTTTAATTTTCAATTCCTAAAAAGAAAATACTACTCAAACACATTACTTAATTTATATTTTATCTCCATTTCCAAATTTTCACTTTTTATATAAATAATCTGTTTTCATTAAAACTTGTGTTCATCTCAAATGAGAATTAAAAAAATGAACGGAAGAAGTATATGTTATTAAGTTAAGAAAATAAAAAATAACAGTTAAAATATTAAATAAAATTTTAAAAAATCTGTTTATAAACTGTGAATAATATGAAAACACTAAATTATTTTTTAGAAAATTTTAAAAAATTATAACTTTTAAAAATATTGATTTCGTTTGTTTTTGTTTCTCAAAATAATCATGAATATCTTTTGAAAATAAATTGTGAATAATAATATTTCTTTTATATTTTATTTTTGAAAAAAATTAATTCTACTATTAACTATGAAATTAATTCAATAAATAAATAAAATTTTAATTAAGTATAAAAATTATTAATAAAAAATGTATTTAGGTATAAAAAAATACACATTATAAAAAAAAAAGAAACGGTAAAAAACAGTGAATACTCACTCTGCTTACAAGTTACAATACTAAGTAGACTTTCAAAAAATAAAAAAGTGATCCACATAACAATTTAAATTTGAATAAAATTCACCTAATCAAAATAATGCAAATCAATTACAAATTTAATGATGAGATTAGTACTATTATTTATAACAAAGTGATTTTTATTTTTTTTTAACAAAAGCATCTAATTGAAATATATTAATTTAAAATTGTAAATAAAAACATTAAAAAAAAACCTATAATTTTCAGATTGGTTAACGTGATAGATTATTAGATTCTTCCAAAATATGAAGCACCATGTGTATCAACTACTTGCATATATAATTATAGTATATATAAAATATATAACCATCACACAATAATTTAATTTTTTATTCAAGAATTAATTAGATTACAACAACTTAATACTAATATCAATATAAAAATCCTCTGTTTGCTTTTCTGCAGGCTTACAAAGAATTATTGAATATCATTTCTAAATACTCAATTAATATGTCGTTCCACTAAAAATGGTTTAAATGTAAGCAAAATTGCAACTACCTCGATCACATTCAACACGAAGAACACCATAAGATCACCTGCATTAAAACAACCATACACGTAAACTTTTGCGTCGAGCAGGTTAAAACGCGACGACTAGATACTTTGCACGACGTACCTGGAAGGAAAGAAGCGTTCTGGCGCTTTTCTGCCCACGAAAATCTGAATTTGAACAAAGGCTACTCAGCATTGTATACGTCGTAAAGTCAGCAAAAAAGATTGCGCGTTTGAGAATACGGAATGTGTTCATTTTTAGTGCACTCATCAAAGAAAACACAAAAAACCACCATTTCATTTCTAACTGTCTTTCTACAAGAGAAATTTTTGTTCCAAAATGATTGTCAATTTTAATATTATCTAATGATCACATTCCAATTTCTAATTAAGTGCGCGCATTCGTCAAAGAAAACAGGCACACGCACACGCATACGAGCACAAAAAAGAGAAACTCACAGTATTCCTGCTGCTGCTGGACCAATAGCTTTGGCAAGAGACATCCATGTCATGGCTATTCCATTTGCAGCTCCTCTTTGGTCTTGGTCCTGCAACCATTCAGTCGAAGAAATTATTACAATGATGCTTGATCATTTAAACTACGTAAGCAGGATCAGTGAACGAAGAATTACCACAGCTCGATTTTGCAATATGAAGAGCCCTGTTACAATGGAGATCTGCCCAGGAAAAACATTGGTAAGTGTCATTTAAACGACAGAATGATGAAAACTTGCAATGAGACGACTTACAGAAAAGACATTTTTCAGCAGAGATACGCAGTTTAAAGCTACGAACAGGGCGACCCCTGATAGCATGGCGATGAAGTGATAACTTGTTAGAAGGGGAACTGAAATGATCTGCATTTGGAAAGAGAATTTTGGTGAATAGATTGTATGCATTGTAACCAAACATATGTCTGAGTTTAATTTAAATATCGTACTCCTAAAATACGAGAAAGCATGATGGGACCCGTGATTCTCTCCACAACTGGATATAACAAAGATTGGAAGATCAAAAGGCCCACACCTGAAGAAATGAACAAGTTATCAGCAGATGGATTTAGTCTTTTTAGATTCAAAAAAGGCCATAAACTTATATCGACACGTGCACTTAAAAGATCATGCAGATACGCAACACATGGAACGATATGTGAGAGGCTAAAGAAAGTGTAAAGCTTAATAAGGAACATGCACCTTCACTGGAAATCGTAATCTATTTGACACTAGTAGCATCAGACATACCCGAAATTGCAAGAGTTGTTCCGACATCCTCAGTTGTGTAATTTAAGCCTCCGAGTCTTCTTGGACTCTCTGCCCATAATGAGAATATCTGTTCAAGTAAAAATGATCGATTGTAATGTAAGCAAACATGGTCAGAAGGGAACAACGCGGGCTTTGATACCCACAAAAGTACAGAATTATAAGAGTAGCAGGACAATTCACTAAAACATGACTTTTATATTCAATTGGTATTATTTTTGGTTCAAATAAAGGTAATTACCTCAGAGTAAGCCATATCATGAAGAGAGAAGATGCAATACACGATTACGGATGACATAAGGGGCCAGTTCTTGAAAAGGCTTTTTTTAGAAGTTGCGTTCGTCTCTTTTCCATCAGTCCATTGAGTAGCAGCCTCCAAAGCATCATAAGAGTCTCGAGAAGGTAGCTTCTCAGAAGTGTGTGTGTGCAACGATTCCTGCATTTCTCCATATTTAGACCAGATAAATGTATAAGGCTCATCAGTGCAACCATTTTCTTGGCATCAACTTATTTGTCAAAACATCAGAAAATACAAAGGAAGATTTCAGTTATACTCTCACTTATAATAAATTAAGAATACTCTGGTATGTAGAGATACGTACCGGGATCCAGAAGCAATATATATTTACAATAGCTGCAAACACTGAGATCATCAGACACGGCAGCAAGTATGGAAATCTACAAATGATATTGTGTTCGTTAGAGTCTGCCCCTAAGCTGAAGGTAATTATAATGAGAAGGATAGTAGAAGTACCTCCCAAAAAGAGAATCTGATGCAAATATTCCAGGAAATTTCTCAGCAGGCTTATTCAAACATTTGACAAAAAAAAAAAAAAACTGATCAATTGTATCAATGTACATGAAGGAAATGGTAGCTATAGGTTTATCGTACAACTATAATGGAACGATGCACGTGAGTTATACAGTAAAACAGAAACAAATCTGTTTTGATTTTATGGTTCCACATTCCTAAAACTTTCAGTCTACTTTTGAAAAGTTTATAACAAAATCCAGTCTGCCAATATAGTAAAAATAACATAAAAAGCTGTATGAATAAGACTGGGACATTATTAATTTGGGACAAAATCCAGTCATATTCGTTTCAGAAAAGGAACGTTAAATGAAATACACACACATATATAAGTACCTGAGCCAGATATCCTCCCAAAGCTGGACCGATAATTAATCCTGTACCCCATGCTGTACTAACCTATGAAAAATTAAACTTGAATTCTAAATAATTGTTGGTGAGGATCTTCTCCTTATTGCTAAAGTAATATACAACGATAAATAAGTGCTTACCGCAGACAATGCCAAGGATTGGTATTCCTCACGAACTGTTTCACATGCATACGCCTGATCAAAGAGTAAAGCCAAACAAGTATAGAAAGTAAGGAATTTGCCATTACTATCAAATGTAACTGCAGCACTAAACCGTTTGTTCAACAAGAAGCAGCACCTTTATTGGTCCGAGTAAACCATTCAAACATCCAAGAAGAAACCTCGTTGCGATGGCCATCCAATAGTTTACACTCAGCCCAAATAGAGTATTGAAAACAACACTGCAATGCAAATGAATAAACATCCAATTATTAGGATGCCCAAATGACAATTAAATATAAAGCAAACTGGAACTGATTACTAACACTGTGGCACAGCCTATAATTATTACAGGTTTTCGACCATATTTATCAGAGATCGCGCCCCATAAGGTAGATGTCAAAGCTCTTCCGAGCATGTAAGACGACCCTTCACGAGTCAAAAGCTTATTATTCAGACAACAATCGAGTGCATTCAAGATTTACAAGCCATAAAAAGAAGTTAGTTAGCTAGCTACCTACAAAACCAGCATAATAACCAATATCTTCTTCTCTTTTCGCAATGTGAAAATCGCGTATCTGAAACAGAAGATCGACGGAAAGATAAAAACAGAGAAATGGAAACATAATTAACACTAAGGCATGTTTGTTTTGGGACTATCACGTCTGGACGTCTTGTTCTAGTTTGTGATTTCACATTCGGATTTCACCATCCAACTCTATGCATCCCTAAAAATACATATATATTCTACTATTATAATAATAAAACATCATACATTCTTACACAATTGATTTGACATAAAGTTAATATAATACAACATCACCCACCCTTACACAATTGATTTGACATAAAATTACATCATATCCTACTCAAAATCTCAAAACAAACACACATAATCAATATCAATCAATCAGGATTTCTCCATCCGGATTTCCCCCGTCTTACATAATCCCAAAACAAACATACCCCAAGGCACCCCCTACTTCTGACTACAAAATTTCTTAATTAATTAACAAGATAGTTGTCAACATTGAGGCAATGAACTACGTACCTAAAGTCCAATCCACATGTCAAAAATCAACATTGGAGGTGATAATAAAGTGAAAGGAAAAGATTGAAATACTTACCATGAAATAAAGGAATGGGAAGAGAGATGATATTGTCAAAGCTGTACAGAGGGATAAAGAACAACTGAGAATCACACAAGCATATAATGAAAAGAAACCCACAAAATAAAAGTGGAAATGAAGCCATACATACCAGTGGAAAGCACAATAATCCATATAATGAAAACTTGCTTAATAGGAACCCCTCTATGCAATTCTTTGTGTTGATCAACCTTACAACCAGGGCAGCCCTCAAAGTAGGAATCTTTTTGCAGCAAACTCTCTGCATACTCTTCAGCCATTCTTTCTCCCTTCCCCTTCCCCTTCCCAGTGAAAAAATAAGCATTCTGCTTTCAATTATTTAAATAAAGTGCATGACAGGAAACGACAAAAGGAGCGGCTTCTTGCCCCGTGGGTTATTTTTCATAAATCCAATTCAACACAAATGTCTATAACAAGAAATGTAGTAAAAACTTCAATGAATCTAAACAATTACAGATTAGAAAGGGAAATTTGGATTTAAATGAAGGAGAAACACAATTTGAGTTTCGAAACGTAGGTTACGTAGCAATGAGGCACCTTTTTCATTGGCACGTACATCATTTCTCCCTCTCTCTCTCTCTCTTTTATTTAATGAAATTAAGAAAGTATACATGAGTACTATAAAATAAATTATAAGTATTTTTTAAATTAATAAAAGGATACAATTGAAAAAAATAACATAAAAAGTCATTTATTGTAGAATGAATGAAGTGTGTTAAAGGACGTGAGTTTGAGGCTCTAATTACAGTGAAATAATTATTTCGTCTAATCTAAAAGTTTAAACATATAGAAAAATGTAGAATTAATTCATTTATATTAATTTTTACAACAAAAATGTCACTTTTAAATTTTAAGGTTTATAAAATGTGTCATACACAAATATCACTTTCAAAATTCTAGCATAGCAGATATGAGTCGTTTTCAATCTTTGAATATTTTACAGGTGTATAAATTAAATGATAGCATAATTTCCCATCAATCCATTTAAGTCGGACCTGATTTTTTTAGCCACATGCACAATGTTAAATGCATCAGGTGAGATATTATTTTTTACAAAAACTCGAATTCATGATCCCGATGTCTTCGTAATACCTACTATTCATTTGTGTTATCACATTTCCTCTGCAATAATGAATGAGAGTTAAATGAAAGAAAATAAAATAATTAAAAAAATGTATAAAAACTAAGGAAAGTCATTGTAATATTAAGTTTAAAATAAACCATTATTGTAATATATATTTGAGTAGTAGATAACGTTATTCATCCACATAATATATTAATTTGCATGCAAAATAATATTGTTATATTAGTATATACAAGCTGCTCTCATAAAAAAGAAAAGAAAAAGGAAACCGCTCGAGTGAAAATTTGCATGATAAAATTAGGTAAAAGGTATTTTTCCCATTAATAATTATTTATTTGCTACAATTAGACATTTTTGTAGGATTTCCTTCTAGCCACGTGCATGAGAAAAAAAAGTAAAGAAAGAAAAACTGAGAGATATTTAGACAAATGCCAGCAATATTGGAGAATCTATACACTTTATTGTAAGATGGACAAATATTCATTACTTTAAGTAGAAAGAAAAAAATCGAACTAACACGTAAATGAAATAAATATGTTTAATTTGAGAGAGAGGTTTATGTGCAATACAATTGCACATGCATTTTAACTTATTTTGGACAAGACTGAAAACGACTTTTGGGTCAAAGAACTTTATGTGTGGACCTTACTCGAATTGTCAAAAGATGAAGGAGAAAAAAACGCATACACACGCGACAGAAAAGATGAACAATATATTGAAAAACAACAAAAATTGAAAAACTATAAAATATTCAAAGTTCACAATCTCTCAATTCAGTGATTCATGTGTTAGTGGGGTGCTTGTTTGAATGTATAATTTCAGCTTAGATTGTAAAGTGTGATATGTACACTATATATAGAGGCTCAGTTTCTAGAGCCTTCTATCTAACAACTTGTTGTTACAACAACCACACTAACTACCTTTCTTCTAACTATCTAACAAGGGTTGTGCATGGGCTGTAATCCCATGCATCTTGCTATATGCTACGCGTGAGGGTTTGCATGGTTATGATCCCATGCTTACTGCTCTACACTACTGCTCTACACTACTATACTTAACACGCCCCCGAAGAAAATGGACCACAATTTAAGTGAGGTTTAGCCATGCACTTAGTCGAGCAAATCGAGTTGGGGCAAGAGGCTTCGTAAGTAGGTCAGCAGGTTGATCTTCTGAAGAAATGTATCGAATGTCAAGTATGTTGCTCTTGACCTTTTCCCGTAAGAAGTGGACATCTACTTCAATATGTTTGGTACGAGAGTGAAACGCCGGGCTGTATGCAAGAGTGATTGCACCTTGATTATCACACCACAAGAGGGCTGGTGTAGAGATAGGTATGCATAACTCCTTACATAAGCTGGAAATCCAAAGAATGTCAGTTGTAGCCAATGCCAATGCTCTGTACTCCGCCTCAGTGCTGCTCCTCGCCACCACATTTTGTTTTCGGGAACTCCACGAGATCAAGTTCTGGCCAAGAGTGATACAGAAACCAGAAGTACTCCTCCTATCATCCAAGCTTGATGCATAGTCCGCATCGACGAACCCCTGTAACCTGAAATCAGACACCATAGAAAAGGAGATACCATGAGAAATAGAGCCCTTAAGGTACCTAAGAATTCTTTTGCATGCCTTCCAATGATTTTGTGTTGGATTTTGCAAGAACTGAGAAAGTTTGTTGACACTAAAGGAGATGCCAGGCCTGGTGAGTGTTAGGTATTGTAAGGCTCCAATGATGCTTCGAAAAAGGGTGGGATTGTCAAATGGGGGGCTATCTGTGGAGTGGAGTTGTGTTGAGTGGCAGAGGGGAGTGGAGCAGGGTTTGGATGAGGCAAGATTGGCTTTGGTGATAAGATCTGTGGTGTATTTAGACTGAGAGAGTTTGATAGAAGTGGGAGTGACATGAGCCTCAATGCCCAGAAAGTAGTTGATTTCTCCAAGATGTTTTAGAGAAAACTCAGAATGTAGTTTATCAATGAGAGTCTGGACCAACTGGCTATCATCTCCTGTAATGAGTATGTCATCTACATAAACCAGCAGCAGTGTGGTTTTCCCATGTGAAGCTCTGTGGAACAGACAGTGATCAGATGTAGAATGAGTGAAGCCTTGGCTGATCAAGAATGCTTTGAGAGTGTCATACCAAGCTTCGGGAGCTTGTTTAAGGCCATAAAGAGCTTTTCGAAGTCTACACACATGAGATGGATACTGATCATTCACAAACCCCTCAGGTTGAGCAACATAGACAGTTTCAAGTAAAGATCCTTTGAGAAACGCATTATTGATATACACTTGTTGAATGGACCACCCCTTTGAGACAGCAAGTGTGAACACAATGCGGAGTGTGACTGGCTTAATGACAGGGCTAAATGTATTGAAGTAGTCAACTCCAGCCAGCTGCTGAAAACCTCTAGCTACAAGTCTTGCTTTGTATCTTTCAACAGTGCCATCCTTGTTATACTTAACCCTGAATAGCCACTTTGTGGTGATAGGGTGAATGGTTGGTGAAGGGGCCACAAGATCCCAAGTACCATTCTTAATGAGTGCATCATACTCCAACTGCATAGCCTGCTTCCAATTTGTATCAACAATAGCCTCAGAAACTGAATTAGGTTCAGGGATAGGAGCTGTGGTGAAAATACCAGATTTGAATCTTGTTTGCATTGCATGAGATGGAGGGGGTGGTGCATCAGGGGGAGAGGCAGTGGGTGAAGATGAGTGTGAAGAAGGGGTGAGAGTGGGAAGTTTATATCTGGTAGAAGATTATGAAGATGAAACTTCACCAGATTGAGCTATGGTATTGGAATGATTGCTGTCAATGGGAGATGGAGGTAATAGGTATCTGGAAGATGAGTTGGATGATAATACAGGAGTGATAGGAGCTGTGGGAGATGGAAAAGGTGGAGAGGCTGGTAAATGAGCAGAGAATTTGTGAACTGGAGTGATGGAAGTGAGGTTCTGGGGTGTGTAAGTTGGGAATTCAGATTCATTGAATTGAACTGAAGCTGACACATAAATCTTGCCAGAAGAGTGAAGACAGATATAGCCCTTGTGATTAGGACTATACCCCAAGAAAATGCATTTGGAACTTCGAAATTGGAGCTTTGAAGAGTTGTATGGTCTGAGAAATGGGAAGCAAGCACACCCAAAAACCCTTAGGGAATGATAGTCAGGAGGCTTGAGATAGAGTTTTTCAAAGGGAGATGTGTGATGTAAGATTGGTGTGGGAAGCATGTTGATTAGGTAAGCAGCTGTGGAGAAAGCATGCCACCAGAATTGCATAGAAAGATTGGAGTTAGCAAGCATGGCAAGACCAAGTTCAGTGACATGTTGATGCTTTCTTTCAACTATGCCATTTTGTTGGTGAGTGTATGCACATGACAGATGAACTTGCACACCAAGAGGCCTTACTAGTGTATCCACAGGCAAAAATTCAGTTCCCAGATCATGTTGAAGTACTTTGACCTTTACACCAAACAATCTTTCCACTGTGATCATAAAATGATGAAAAACCCCAACAACCTCAGACTTAGCCTTTAAAAGGAACACCCAAACAAATCTTGTGAAGTCATCCACAATTGACAGAAAGTATTTGTAACCATCAATAGACACACAAGAAGCAGGCCCCCACACATCCATATGAACTAGCTCAAAAGAAGAAGTAGAGTGATGCACAACAGAATTGAAGTGTTTAAGATGCATCTTGCCAATTTTACATTCATCACAAAATGTGTTAACATCTTTATTACAAGCAATATTCAATGTCCTAGTACAGTGCCAGGATGGCCTAGTCTACAATGCCATAGTCTCCAACTATTGCTACTAGACCTATCTTTATTCACAATATCAGCAGAAGTGTTATTCTTGAGCCTAAGCACATTATTGCAAACTCTGGATGAAGTGCTTCTCAAGCAGCCATCAGCAGCACCAAAGTTAAGAACATAAAGACCATCTTTAAGCTCCCCTCTCAATAGAATCTTGTGAGTGGTCAGATCCTTAACAAGACAACAGTCAGCAAGAAACTCAATCACGACATCATTATCTTTGAGAAACTGAGAAATACT
The DNA here is from genome assembly GCA_963675135.1 of Galeopsis tetrahit. Classification (NCBI taxonomy): domain Eukaryota; kingdom Viridiplantae; phylum Streptophyta; class Magnoliopsida; order Lamiales; family Lamiaceae; genus Galeopsis; species Galeopsis tetrahit. Next base: position 45,568,917 of record OY776131.1, read on the forward strand.
CATAAGATTTTTAGTGATTGCAGGCACATGTAGAACATTATCCATTACTACAGACCTAGTCTTATCACATGTAGGCATAGAGAAATAACCAGTGTGTGATATAGGTATAGCATCACCATTACCAACAACTAAAGAATCCATACCTTGATAGGGAGTATTGATGTGAAGGTTGGATAGTTGTGAAGTAACATGATGTGTAACTCCACTGTCAATGTACCAAGGAGAGGTGGAAGTAGGTGCATGAGAGTTGGATGATGAAGCACCTGAATCCAATGAGCCAGTGAGAGCTAGAGAGTAAGTTGTGTAAGAGACAGGGTAAGCTGGATGAGGAGATGCAATGGTGTGTTGATGCTGAGCAAAGTTAGCCTGGAATGGAGTAGTCAAGGGAGGGCGATGAGCTGGAGGAGATGGTCGAGAGTTCTCAAGGCCATGAAAGTTTTGATCAAACCTCTTAAAACATTTGGCAGCCACATGATAATTTATGCCACACAGTTGGCAAACAACTCTAGGTTTGGAGAAGATCTTACCCTTGCCATGAGGTTTTCCAGAATTGTGACCTCTAGTGACAGCATTAACAGATGGTTGAGTTGGAGAGGCAATGTGTCCACCAACTAGATTCTGTGCATTCGCATTATGACTTAGAAGTCTCATCTCATAAGCCTGCAGCATAGATTGTACCTTTGGAATCGATGGAACAGTTCCCCTGGTAGTTAAAGAGACAACAATAGCATCAAACTCAGCACCAAAGCCTCCTAGAATGTACAGCACCAATTCAGCATCACTAATAGCTTGACCAGCATGATGCAGGCCATCTGCAATTGCACGCATCTTCAAAATAAACGCATCAATGCTCAGATCATTTTTCCTCACAGTCTGAAGCCGCAACCTTAGGATCATTGCCTTCGCACTGGATTGTGACTGGAATAAGGACTCAAATGCTTGCCATAGCTGAAACGAGTGTTCACAACGACTGACATGCCCTAGCATTGAATCAGACACAGAGCTAAGAAGCCAGCTGAGTAAAAATTGATCTCGTCGTTGCCACGAGACTGAATCCGATGTAGAAGAGGTTGGATCCTGTGGAACGGTAGTGCAAAGAAGTACATCGTCAAAGCAGTGTGCTCTAACAGATGCAAGGACTTGATTACGCCAGAATGGATAATTATCATTATCAAGGCGAATCGAAAGAGTGATGAATCTGGGAAGAGTTGAAGGATTGTTGGATGATGTAGTCATGATAGAAACAGAGGCTAGCGGAAGAGAAATGGATCGAGAAGCTGAAGAAGAAAGGCGGTTATTGTATGAACAAAACAGTTACTGTTCATACAATGATGAAGATAGGCATGAAAGTGTTTGAAGATTCAAAGAACAGATGAAGAAGAATTAGGAACGAAGAAAGGCAGAAGAAGGGTGAATTGAACTTGCAAAATCAAACACAAAACCATGAGAAAACCTGCTCTCATGATACCATGTTTGAATGTATAATTTCAGCTTAGATTGCAAAGTGTGATATGTACACTATATATAGAGGCTCAGTTTCTAGAACCTTCTATCTAACAACTTGTTGTTACAACAACCACACTAACTACCTTTCTTCTAACTATCTAACAAGGGTTGTGCATGGGCTGTAATCCCATGCATCTTGCTATATGCTACGCGTGAGGGTTTGCATGGTTATGATCCCATGCTTACTGCTCTACACTACTATACTTAACAGTGATGTATTAACTAATAACACATTTTTTCTCATACAATAATATACTATGTTCGTTCATACAATAACATAATTTTTAACAAATATGAAAAGTAGAAAAAATTAAAATAGGAAAAAAAAGGTTCAAAGAACAATATAAAGAATTATTCTTAACAGTGAAAAATCGATGTCTCGAGAACAAAATGAAACACGGACACGGGAAAAAATTTGGGAGAATAAAAATTTTAGAGCGTGAAGAAGGAAAAAAAAAGTGAGAATAACCGAGCATAACAATAATAATAAAAAAAAAAGAGTTGGATAGACAAATCATAAAGATCTTGCCTTAAATTAAATTCGATCAATTTCATAATTTATACTCCGTATGATATTACACCATGGGACTTGCACAATACTTTATCTTGAATAATAATTATCGATATGCAATCCGCGATAAATGGTAGCCATTCACCGTGGGACGGACCAAGGATTCGAGCGCAGGAATGAACTAAGGATTCGAGTTCAGGAGGCTAATTTATTTTTAATAATTTAAACCACTAATATAATTATAATTAATTATATTTATAGTATATATTTTAATATTAAAATTCATTAATATTAATTATGAAGTTTCTCAAATACATCATAATGTCTTTAATTTATTAAACTAACTAATTGAATATATATATACACACTATATTATAAATGATTATATATGTTGAGTTGTAAGAGAAATATAGTCGTTATATTAATTGTTTGAAAAATGAACATTATTCAGTAATTTTGTTTAATGTGTGAATGTTTAAAATTAAAAAAATTAATAAATTAAACTATAAATTATATTTTCTTCATCAATCATTTTTTTAAGAGGTCAAGTTTTTTTTATTATTATTAATTATATAATACTACTACATGATTTATTTGTAAAGTTGTTTAAAAAATACTAAAGTAATACAAAAAATAATCATCATTTTTATCAATATTAGTCTTTTTTATAAATTAATTTTACAATTAAAATATGTATAAAATAATAATTTTGGTATATATGTACCAAAAGTACAATAAGTTTTTTTTTAGACGAACTTTTACAATAAACTTACTACTAATTAACATGACTTATTAAATTTTATTAATTATATCATTAATTTATTTGATTTAAAAAAAATTGAAAATATATATATGAAGGTGTGGGGGTCGGGTGATCTATCCTTGCATTGACGAATTATTAGGACATGTTTGTTTTGGGACTATCACGTCCAACTTCATTTACTCTTATAAATACAATATATTATAGTATTAGAGTAATATAATATTATACATTTTTATATAATTGATTTGACATAAAGTTACATTTTATAATACAATATTACACACTCTTACATAATTGATTTGACATAAAGTTACATCTTATCCTACTCAATATCCCAAAACAAACACCCACTCAAAGACTTATATATGACGAGGGAAATCCGGATGGGGAAATCATGGATAGAGAAATTATGATGAATATTGATTATATGTGTTTGTTTAGGAATTTTGAGTATGATATATAGAATGTAACTTTATGTCAAATCAATTGTGTAAGAGTGAGTAATGTTGTATTACAATATTATATAATGTAACTTTAATTTATGTCAAATCAATTGTGTACGAATGTATAATGTTGTATTATTATAATAATATAATACATATTGTATGTATTATTAGGGGTGGATGGAGTTGGATGGTGAAATTCGAATGTGGAATTTCGAACTAGAACAGGACGGGTGATGTTACGTCGGGCGTGATAGTCCCAAAACAAACATGCCCTTAAAGTTTCGTTTGAGTTGGTTGAATAAAATTCGTCGTGAATCCGTGAACTAATTCGTATAAAATAAAATATAATGAGTAATTTAACTTTAATCACAATTAATATTTAAAATAAATACAAATATATGTAATTAAAATTATTTAATTGAATGAAATTATAGAATTTAGTAGATATAATTAATAATATATATATATATATATATATGTGTGTGTTTGATTTTTAGAAATAATAATTAAATTTAGATTTTTTTTTTTTTTTTTTGATTTCGAACTAGAACAGGACGGGTGATGTTACGTCGGGCGTGATAGTCCCAAAACAAACATGCCCTTAAAGTTTCGTTTGAGTTGGTTGAATAAAATTCGTCGTGAATCCGTGAACTAATTCGTATAAAATAAAATATAATGAGTAATTTAACTTTAATCACAATTAATATTTAAAATAAATACAAATATATGTAATTAAAATTATTTAATTGAATGAAATTATAGAATTTAGTAGATATAATTAATAATATATATATATATATATATATATATATGTGTGTGATTTTTAGGCCTAGGTAGTGGTGCTCTAACCACTTGAGCTATCCCACTTTGTCAATAATTAAATTTAGATTGATATTATAAAACTCATTTAAATTCGAAATGCTGATCATGAATATTCAGAAATTATAATTAACAATTTTTGTTCGATTATTTGAAAGTTGTGCTTACATCATGATCATATGCGTGTGTCCAAGTTTAGTCCAAAATTGGCAAGGAATAATTGTATTGGAATTTGGACCTGCATGGGACTAGTAGTTGACTGCTGCTGAAACATGCAAATATTCTCCTTTTCTCATAAAGGACCTTTTTACCAATTAATTTATGCAAAAAGTTACATTTGCACTTGCAATCTTGCAGAGTTTTAAGTTACAAATAAAATAATTATATGTTTACTAAACTCTGGAGTATAATTTTATTTAAATACGTAATTTGTATTTATCATGAATATTAAATGTGATAGTTATAGATTAATTAAAGCCAAATTTATGAGAACTCACTAATGACCCAAACATGTTCAAACATGTTCACGAGCTAACGAGCCAAATATGATTGAACTAAAGTTTCTTCATTTATGTTGACGAGCTTTATTAAATGAGCTCGAACGAATATTTTTCGAGACGAGTCCTGAATAATTCGCAAATATCTTGATTTGATTACATCACCATGCATTGTAATGCTATTAAATTGTTAATGTTTCAATATTTAGTTTTTTTTTTTTTAAATCAATTTTTAGTATTTTAATTTCCTATGATGTTTTAATTTAAATGTTACACTTTTTAATTTTTAAAAAAATGTATGGATTGAATATTTTATTTGAGTTTTTCAAAATATATGAATTAATATTTTACAAAATGTTCCATGCTTTTTTTTTTAGAAAATAACTTTCATTTATTTATTTATTTTAATTTAGTTGTAATCTTCAATTTGAGTAATATAGTACAGTACTTCTTAATTTTCAACTATTTTAATTTTTTGTAATGTTTTAACTTAAATATTGTACTCTTTAATTTTGTTATAATGTTTTAAGTTAAATATTACACTCTTTAATTTTAAAAAATTATGTGTAGATATTCTTTTTTTTTTTTAGGAGAAAAATGAGTCTTCCAAGCTAAGTTCCTACCCAATTCAGAATTTAATCACAACTCCAGTTATGGGGATCGAGGGGACGAATTATAAGTAAACATAGCTAATCTATATGTACTTGTATTTAAGTTCCGCGAAACACTACGATATTCTTCATCTTCCCCCGTGTATCATGCACATAGCTCACCTCGATCCAGGTCCACATAAACCGACTGTTGATTAATTTAGATATTTAAATGTAAGCTAGAGATACGAGATACGTGAAGGATAATGACTCTTAAGGGTATGTTTGATAGCATAGACGGATTATCTAAGATTAGAATGATAACTAAACTTTATAAATTTTAAAGCATAATCTACCCTTAATCTAACTTATCAAACAACCAATAAAAATAATATATAGTTAATCTAGATTTAATCTAAGCTATCAAACATGGCCTAAGAGTCAAGACTGACGGATGATTGAATCACACTTAATTAGTAATGATGAAAGTGAATTATTGCCAAGTACCGACAGGAATAACGAATCAAAGTTAAATTGGAATGTTTTATTGATTGTTAATTATTGTCCTGTTTTGTTTTATTTTATTTATCGATAAAATCTCTATAAATTACTAATAAACTCTTTAAAATAATAAAAAAATTCTTTTTCGATTTGGACCTTTATAAAAAATTATCAAATTCGATAACATAATAAGATAGGATTAATATTTTTTTGAAAAAAATCCTTTATAAATATTACTCCCTCTGTCCCATAGAAATTCATTAAGTCTAGTATGCACTCGAGTGCATGTTATGCAACCTAGTCCATGTTGCACTTTTCAGTTTTACTGATTTACACTTTTTGGTAAATGGTGTTGCACTTTTCAATTATTATTAAAAATATTATTATAGAGTTTAATAATTGAAAAGTGCAACACCATTTACCAAAAAGTGTAAGTCAATAAAACTGAAAAATGCAACATGGAGTAAGGTGCATAACATGCACTCGAGTGCATAGCAGACCAACCCATAGAAATTTGCACATTTTCCATATATGGATGTCCCATACCAATTTCCACACTACATAAAATGAAATATTATCATAACCCCCACACTCAAAATATACACATATTTACGGATTTACCCATATGTCATTACTTTTTCACACTCAATCTACCTTTTACTTTACTTTATTCATAAAAGTTTACAAAACTATCCCTCAAAACATCACTCATTACACTTTTTCTTACACCTTTATTAATATGTGTGCCATCCTAGAGGTTCACTCTTGTAAATCTTTTTGAGTGCATATGAGATGGTACTCACATAAAGCTTTACGCATTTGATCATTCATGAATGATTTTGCGATGTCGTTTAGATGAGAAAACATGGTTGAGTGTTATGAATTATTTTATTTTCATATTGAGATTTATATAGTATACAGTATGTTTCATTCATTATGCATGAATATATTCAATTGACTATAATAGTTATTCAAGTGCAACGAATTAACGTAAACATGTATATATAATTAAGTAATTTCAATGAATTGATACATGCGTCCACAAATATAATAGTTAATTGTATACAATAAATTGATATTATATATGAATATATTTAATTAATTACAAAAAATTAGTTGATGCATGAATATAATCAATTATAGGGAGGATTATATTTTTTTTAGTCCATTAAGTTACCACAATTTTGAATTTAGTCCATTAAGTTTCGATTTATTTTGATTTTGGTCCAGTTACCTGCTGCAGCAGGTTTAATAGGTCATTTTTTAAAACACACCCCAAATGTTAAACACACCACACTAAAATTTAAAAATTATTTTTTATTACTACACACCCCCAACTATTTCCTATTTAATAAATTGCCAAAAATAATTAAATTAAAAAAATAAGAATTTAAATTAATATGAAAAATATAAATAAGACCTATAAAAAATCGCCTAAATCTTCAAAAATTAAACAAAGTTAAAATTTTTAATTAATCTAACTAGTTTTTGAAAATTTATTTGATTTTCTACTATTTTTTAATTTTATTTAGCCTTATTTTCGACGTTTTTTTATAGAAATTAAAACGCAAATAAAACATTAATAAAACAATGGAGTTTTAAATTTTTTAATTTTTTTTTTAAATATTTCATTTATATTACCTAAACCTACTAACACCTCATAAATTTTATATACACTACAAACTTTAAACATAAAAATTCAAAAATCAAATATAGTTAAATAAAATTATAAACATATTTAATAAATTGTCAAAAATAATTTAATTATAAAAGTAAGAATTTAAATTAATATGAAAAATATAAATAAAACTTATAAAAAATACATAAATCTTCAAAATTTTAATAAAGCTAAAAACTTAATTAGTTTTAAAAATTTAGTTGATTTTTTAATACTTTTTAAAAAAAAATTAATTTAATAATTTTTCAAGTTGATTTTTTTTAATTTAATAAAAACTTCAAAAATAGTAAAAAAATAAATTAAATCTTCAAAACTAATTAAATTAATTAATATTTTTAGCTTTGTTTAATTTTTTAAGATTTTAGTTTATAGGTATTATTTATATTTTTTATATTAATTTGAATTCTTACTTTTTTTTAATTTAATTATTTTTAGCAATTTATTAAATATGTTTATGATTTTATTTAACTATATTTTATTTTTAAATTTTTGTGTTTAACGTTTGGAGTGTATATAAAATTTATGGGGTGTTAGTAGTTTCATGTAATATAAAAGAAATATTTAAGAGAAAAATAAAATAAATTTAAAACTCCATTGCTTTATTAATGTTTTATTTGCGTTCTAACTTTTATAAAAAAAAGTCGAAAAAAATAAGGCTAAATCAACTAAATCTTCAAAACTAATTAAATTAATTATTTTAGCTTTGTTTAATTTTTAAAGATTTAGGTGATTTTTTTTAGATTTTATTTATATTTTTCATATTAATTTGAATTCTTATTTTTTTAATTTAATTATTTTTGATAATTTATTAAATAGGAAATAGTTGGGGGTGTGTATATTAATAAAAATGATTTTTAAATTTTAGTGTGGTGTGTTTAATATTTGGGGTGTGTATATCGTTTTATTGGGTGTATTTTAAAAAATGACATGTTAAACCTGCTGTAGCAGGTAACTGGACCAAAATCAAAATAAATCGAAACTTAATGGACTAAATTTAAAAAATGGTAACCTGGTGGACTAAATTCAAAATTGTGGTAACTTAATGGACTAAAAAAAATATAATCCCTCAATTATACATATATGAATTCATTTATTTTTAATACATATGTAGTACTAAATTTGTTGAACTTAAAAAATCTCTCTTTTAATTAATAAATATTAATTTATTGATAATTTAATACTTCGTATTTCTTTAAATTAATGGTACCAATATTATTAATTTAGAGAGGTTTTACTATATATATATATATATATATATATATATATATATATATATATTATATATATATATATTGTTTTTTTTATTTTATTTTTCTATTATACTCAGTATGATATTTTATATTTGTTCAGAAAATTAAAGAAATTAACACCTGTGAAATCGACGATTGAATTAAATGTTTAATAGAGAAAAAATTAATGTATAAACATCGTAAAAATGATGTAATTAATATTATCAAGTAACTATCGGAATATTTTTTTATTTTAGTAAACAAGATCATACGATACGATGTCTGAATGTTGACTTCGGAAGATGAAACTCAATTTGATTTCTCCTACCTATATATAGTTGACAAATGGAAGTAGTTCATTTCAATATTACTATGGGACTAGTATATTATCTCCTTTCTTAAATTTTGTTTATAAAAAGTTTTTTTACTATTTTTACCATAAATCTCTCTAAATTATTCCTATTTAATTTTTATAATATTTTTTTAATTAAAAATATATTAATATATCATCTTTTAAGGTAAATTGACATTTTACTCATTCTATATTAATAAAAAAAATTAATAAATGATAAATATGTCAAAAAAAACATATACCTTAATTCTATACAAAATAGCAATGACGACTAACTTTATGAAATAGATGGAGTATTTTCTTACGAATACTTGTAAAATTAAATTCTACATTATAATGCATTATATATACATTAATTTGTTAATTGTGTAGTATAGTGTAATTATTTATATATAATATATATATTTAAAAATATATGTAATTATAAAATTATTTAACATTTTTCAAATATGTATTTTAAAGCTTTATTTTTTAAATACATTAAATCTATAAATGTAAAATAATTTCAGAAAATAAATACTACTCTATTCCTCCCGTAATTATTTGTACACTTTTATTTTCAATTCAATCCAAAACTATCTAAACACTCCTAATAGAAAAATAAAATTAATATTATTATAATATTATTTTATTTTTTAAATTATCACTCCTTTTGAATTCACATCTCAAATCACTTCTACACCTTACTAATTAAATCATAAAAAATACAATTTATTTATTTAACTTCACAACAGATTCAGATTAAAAAAATATAATCTTCAAGAACTTGTAAACATGAAACGCAAAATTTGCGGCTTTGGTTTGAGTAGTCAAACACGATACTACGACCAAACTTGAGCAACACGAATATTTGAAAATAAACAAATCATTTACCACAATAATTTCGAATTTTCTGTGTCACATATTTCCAATTATTATAAGTACAATTGATTGAAATTTCAAAGTGGTAGAGTAGTTAATAGTTATATTCATGCGGTTTCATTCGTCAGTTTCTTTTTTTTTTTTTTTTTTGACAACATAACAAGGATACAACAATTACATACGGAAAGTTGATAAAACCAGATCCTTGTAATATTGTGGACAGTCATCTTCACACCAATCTTGAGGTGGTGAAGTGTGATAAACTTCTTAAACTAACTCATGTGCAACACGATCGAGGAACATACTGACAATCCCACACTAGGATTTGTTGGAGAGCTTGCTTAATTATAGTAGCAATTTTACCTTCATTTGAACCATCCTCAACACCCTTTTTTATTGTATTGATCTCATCTATTGAATCTGATCTAACACCTGCAATCTTGATTCTATTTTGAATGCATTTCTTAATACCAATTTCCAAAGCCTTGAGCTCAGCACCATATACAGTGCCTATGTTATCAATCAATGATGCTCCTGCAAACAAAACATTCCCCTTCGAACCAATAACCACATAACCGCTGCAAAAAATCTTTTAGCTTCATTAAATGCAGCATCCGTGAATAAGAGATTTCCCTCATTTTGTACCAAAGAGACTTCTTTTTCCTTATGCACAAAATTCTCCAGCACATTCTCCACTTTATTGTATCCTATTAAATCAGCCCAGTAGGATAATGCCCAATCCACATCATACTTGAGCCATTTAATCATGCCATTACCATCCTTAACTTCCAGATGTATCAGCTTACACCTCTCCTTCCATATAGCCCAAACCACCATAACAATACATTCCATCCATTCTTTGTCCAGATTACTAAAACACCACATCACAAAATCCAATCCATCTCCATGCACAACCCTTTTAATAATCCTCCAATATTTTTTATGTTTCCAGGTATTTTTGGCCAATGGACAAGTAAATAGGTAGTGCATAGTATTAGCCAAATGAAAATCACAACATAAGCATCGAGAATTTGTAGGCACATGATGATAAACAAGATTACTTTCTGATGCAATCAGACCCCGTGCCAACTTCCAACAAAAAATACGTACCTTAGGCGGGACACGAAGCTTCCAGATTTGTTTGAACACCTTTTGCAAAGTATTCTCACTCGAAGATTCCACCTCTTTGAGAACCCGCGTCTGATTATACGCCATATGGTATCCTGATGCAACAGTGTACTTTCCAGTAGATGTTTTTGGCCAAAAAAATTGGTCTTCCTCATCCGGCGCCATCCTTGGCATTGATAAAATTCTTTCAGCTTCAAAAGGAAGAAAAGCTTGTTGAACCAAAGGTTCATTCCAGCCTCCATCTTGCAGTAGAAAACGACTAACCATAGACGCACTCGCAATTTTTGAATTAATTCGACCATCATTTGAACTAACAATCCATCGATTCTTAAAAATATGGACATTGTTACCCAGACCAATCCTCCACCTAGGCCTAGCACCATCTTCCAGTAATTCTTTACTCCACATCAATGATCTCCACACAAATGAAGGATTAGAGCCCACATTCATATCCGCCAAGTTTGTATGCTTAAAATACCTTGCCTTAAAAACCTTACTGATCAAAGTGTTAGGCATAGAAATGATTCTCCAAAGCTGTTTGGCTAGCAATGCCTTATTGAATTGAATCATCTTCCGAAATCCTAACCCACCCTCCATTTTATGTTTACACAATTCATCCCATCTGGCCCAATGCACTTTCCTGCTTGACTCATTATCCCCCCACCAAAATTCTGCTATGATTTTTTCAATATCTGAACAGACCGAAACTGGAATTCTAAAGCAAGACATTGCATATGAAGGGATAGCCTGAAGAACAGCCTTAATGAGTACCTCTTTGCCACCTTCTGAGAAAGACCTATGGTGCCATGAAAATATTTTCTTTCTCACCTTATCCACCAAGTAGTTAAATTTCAATCTTCTCGCTTTGGGAATAATAGTAGGAAGGCCTAGATATAAATCATGCCCTTGAGAGGATCTAATGCCCAGAGTGGTCTTTAAAAATTCAACATTATCCAGCTTTGTAAGTGGGCTGAAAGTGATTGTGGATTTGTCTCTATTAACAAGCTGTCCTGAGGCCTTTTCATAAATGTATATGCTATTAACTAGCATTTGTGTTTCAGCCTTAGATGCTTTGAAAAACAAAAGGCTGTCGTCCGCAAAGAAAAGATGAGACAATGTCGGAGCAGAGCGTGCCACCTTAATTCCTGAGATCCCTCCTGCCTGCACATTCGAAGATATGATAGAGGAGAACACTTGAGCACACATGACAAAAAGAAATGGTGAAAGAGGATCCCCTTGACGAAGACCACGCGTTGGTTTGAAATAATCCGAAAGGCTTCCATTAATTTTAATGCAATACGAAACAGAGGAGATACATTTCCGGATTAGATTAATCCATCTTGAAGAGAAACCCATTTTCCTTAAAACCTCTTACACAAAGGACCATTCAATTCTGTCATATGCTTTGCTCATATCTAATTTCATAGCAGCATAGCCAACTTTGCATTTAGAACTTCGCAGATGATGCATGCCCTCATATGCCAGTAGAATATTATCACTAATTAATCTGCCTGGGACAAAAGCACTTTGGTGATCATCAATCAAACCAACCATTACATGCTTCAATCTATTTGTGATAGTTCTAGCAAGAACACGATAGCATACATTACACAAGCTTATGGGTCTGAAATGTTGCGGTGTTGTAGGATTACGAACCTTCGGAATGAGGGTGATCATTGTTTGATTCCAACTTTGAAGCTCTCCATCGTTGTTCAAAATATGCAGGATAGCAGAAGAAACATCATCACCAATCAAAGACCAATTCTTTTGGAAAAAAGAAGCAGGAAATCCATCCGGTCCAGGAGCCTTCCATGCAGAAAGATCCTTAATGGCACATGAAACTTCAGCTTTGGTGAATGGCACATCCAAAAAATCTGCTTGGCTCCCATCCAATTTCGGAGGGAGGTACTGTATGGCTCTATTCAATTCCACTTGAGTAGGTTTAGAAGTCCTAAATAAATCCTTGAAATAACTCACAAATGCAGTCCTTATACCTTGACTTGAACTCTGAGGAATACCTCTGGAATCCTGAATATTTCTAATATGATTGGTCCTCGATCTTGAGCTTGCTCGAGAGTGAAAGAATTTAGTATTTTGATCCCCCTCTTTAAGCCAACTCACACGAGCACGCTGCTTCCAAAACCATTCCTCCTGAGAATTTAGCCTTGCCAACTCAGATTCCAGCTTATGAATTTGATCCATATCCGGGATATTAGAATCATCATTCATGATTTGATTAATCTGAGTTTTGGTAATTTTGATTTGTTTGGCTAAAGTTCCCCCTTTTTTTCCAGCCCAATCCCTGATTATTGAACCACGAGTCTTCAATGTTTCTGGCAAAAACGAAGATGCATCATGCTTCGGCCAAGCCATTAACATAGTATCATTAAAATCAAATTCCTTCATCCAATAATTCTCAAACTTAAAGGATTTAGGCGTTTCCACAAAAGACATTCTCTCTGAAACATCAAATTCAACAATAATGGGCCTATGATCTGATCCCATAAAGTCCAAAGAAGAAGCAGAGTAGTTAGGGAACATGTTGATCCAATTATCAGTCACCAGAAAACGATCAAGTTTCTCTTTAATGTATTGAGTTCCTTTACGCCTATTGTGCCAAGTGAATTTAGAACCCAACATTTTCAAACATCTCAAATCATTACTCAGAACTGCATTTTGGAATGGTGTAACGTTACCATTTGGTCTGCTTGAGCCTCCTACATTTTCTGAATTGTAAAGCACTTCATTAAAGTCACCACCAATAATCCAGGCAGATGGGAGTGTAGGCATATACGTTTTAAGTTTAGATAATAATTTCCACGATGCACTCCTATGATAAGAAACAGGATGTCCATAAAATCCTGTGAACCTCCAATTACCAAGACTTTCCAAAATCATGCAATCAATATGCCCCTTAGAATACGACAAAATCGAAATATCACATTCATTCCATAGAAACACAAGTCCACCAGAGAGCCCAGAGGCTTTTACACCAAAACCATAAGAAAAACCAAGCCTAACTTTAAGGACATCAACAAAAGAGGAACAACATTTAGACTCTGAAATAAAAAGGATAGACGGCTTATACATACTAACAAGATCCTTAATTCTTTTGAACGCACGGGGACTATGCACACCCCGTGCGTTCCAGCATATAAGCTTCATTCTCCACGGCGGGGTTGAGTAACCTCAACCTCCGCCAAACTTGGGAACTCAATCTCCCTTCCATATGTCTCGATCATGCTTTTTGCCTTCTTAAGAAAGAAAAGACTATCCAGCTCATTGTTGATTCTTGCCGCTCCCTCATAGTCCGCCAAATCCCCCGAGTAATCCCTCCAAAGCCTTTTCTTTCCAACTTTCATATCATTTGGTATAACCACCTCATTATCACTGTCTCTGTCTTTGCCAAAATTCCTTTCCATCTCATCCTCAGACATATGGTTTTGTCCAATCTCTTCCCGATAAGGGACATAGGGCTGTTCTCCTTCGTGAATAACTTCAACAAACGCATGAAAGTCAAAGGATCGAAAGTCGACCCACATGACGAACAACTCTGTAATCCTTACCATTATCATTCTCCGGACCTCCAAGTGGCTCTTTCGCCATCCGATATTCGTAACCTGCTGGAATAGTAAAGTTAAGAGGATCCAAAACCATACCTGTTCTTGGGTCCACCTTGTCTTTTCCCCTCCGTAAAGCCTCCTCAGTAGTGTCTGTTCGTGGCATAAGGTCTTTGAAATTATAGACAACTTCTCTGTCATTTGAGTTCGGACGACCATCCAACGCCATAACCCAGCACCTTTCTTCTTCCTCCCTCTCCACCTCCCTCCACATTTCTCTTACCCCTTCATCAATCATCACAACCTTCCCTTTTCTTCTTCTATTTTCTTCAGAATCATTTCTCTCCTCAACCACCTGTTCCACAACCGGAACATTCCTTACCTGATTTTCAGCAGCTACCTCCTCACCAACTGGTTCCCCTAGATCAATAACAACCTTCCCTTTCTCCATCCTCCTATCCATTGTCACAACACAGGTATTCTCCACTGGTTCCTGAATATTCAACATCCCCAGAAGGCTAAGAAGCTGTTGCATGTCACTTTCAGATGGGCATTTTTGTTTGTCGGCCATCAACCACTCCGGGAAAAATTTATGGCTCTCCAACCATGCTTCCTCCTTATCTTTTGCCTGATTGTATCCCCTAACCGTGTGATTGATGCGTCCACACAAATAACAGAAGTCGGAGAGACGTTCATAACGGAAGAAAATGAGATAAGTCTCATTTTCAGCCGTAAAATTAGTGAAACGACAAAGTGGAGCCCCTATGTCCAAAAGAACACGAACTCTAAGGGATTCACCCAAAGCCTTTTCCCCATCCTTCGCATCAACTTGAAGCACCTCCCCCAAGATATTACCAACCCGTACCCCAGTTGGCTTGGTCATTGCATGTACAGCCAGACCATGGATCTGGACCCAGAAAGGCACCTTATCCAACTTAATGGTAGCAAAACGGTCAGAACCGGAAAGTGGCTTGAGCACCATCAGCGAACCCCTCAGATTCCATGGCTGCATGGATATGATCTCCTCCATTTCAGACTCCTTCTGAAAGTCAATGACATACATCCCTTCACCAACAGATGTCAGCATCAAACTCGAGACTTTCTTCCAGGATGAAAGCAGAAGCCTTTTTAACTCAGCAAGGTTAAAAAATCTTCTGGAAGCAAACTTCATAACAGCAGACTTAGTGGGGATAATAAGTTCATCATTACGCGCAGCAGTGATGGAGCTTTCTTTCTCAGAAATAGTGCAAGCCATGAATTTTTCTTGCAGTGCCATAGCCATTTTTGAGAGCAAAGAGAAAAAATCGTAGAGAAGAAGAAAAGGGTTTGAGTGTGCCTTTTCACTTAACCAAACCCCCAGATATATAGCAAGAGTTTTTTATGAAAAACCACGGGTATGATGTATAACAATTGGCTGGTTTCCAAAAGGTAAATCATGTCGGATCTCAACCCCAAAAAACAATCCAGCCATTACAAAGCCCAACGCAATCTGGAAGCTTCCACCGCCAAAACTGTAGTGAATGGGTTCGCCGTTAAACTCACGGCCAGTGTTTGCGCAAGTGAAACCCACGCTCAAGCAAATCAAATGGACGAAGTTTTAAAATTCTAATGATGAGGAGAATATTTAGTATTTCAATAAATCTTTCGGCAGAAGCGGGTGATTTTTAACAAATCCAACACGCATTAAAAAACAAATCTTGAGGAAAAAAGAGGATTAATCAGGGAAAAAAAAACGGAAGATCAAAGGTTTTCAGGTGTTCATACAAGCAAGCAAAAACTCACATTTAATTCTTAGAGAGAGAAAAAAACGGAGAGGGTGTAAAAGTTTTCATTATAAAGATCAACCTTGCTTAACTTGAGTCTTCTCACCAACCAAACTATAGGATCAGATGTTTGGGTGTGATTTTTCTAGTTTCCTTAATTTTTTAGTTTCAGTCGATGTTCCATAATACGTGTCGTTTTACATTATTCTTTGATAGAGTAGTTAATAGTTATATTCATGCGGTTTCATTCGTCAGTTTCCTTATTTTTTTAGTTTCAGTCGATGTTCCATAATACGTGTCGTTTTACATTATTATAATTTATAGGGTTAATTGCAAAAAAAATAATCACCTTTTGAGTATTTATCAATTACAACATATTCTTTTTTTCTTTGCAATTTGATGTACCAATATATTTTCCGATCATTTTTAATTCGACGTGATGGTCTAAAATTGTGAATTCGCCATGTTGTATGCGATTTGGGAAAAAAATACAACATAACATACGAAAAAACTATTTTATGTGATTAAGAAAAAAATAAAGCAACATAAAGGAAAAAAAAATTAAGACCATATAGGAATAAATATGATTCTGATTAATGCACGACTTGTGTGATTATAATTTTTTTTTTTTTGCAAAACACGTTAATGCACGTAGGAGGAATAAATATGATTATATGATTTTTTTTTATTTTTTTTTGCATAACTTCTTGATTGATTTTTTTAAAAAAATAAAATTATATATATATCACATTTGTATGGTGGATAAAAGTTTGAGATGGAAAACACCAAATCAATACATATAATATCAAAGCCTAAAGATTGAGAATTTTGTCGAAAAACAAAGTAAATATATATTGATGAATTCAGTGTGTACAATTTATGTAAACATGTGTGTCTTTCATTAAAAAAAAATTATTAATTGATAGTCTATATGTCGACAACGTGGTGAGTTCGCTATTTTCGGCGCCAAATTAAATTAAAATTGACCTAAAAATATATTGATGCATCGAATTGCAAAACATAAAAATGTGGTGTATCAAATTGCAAAGAAAAAAAGAATATGTTGTAATTACACTAAAGTTCGTAATTTTTTTTTGCAATTAACCCTAATTTATAAGGCATTGATTATTTTTAATATATCATATGTTAACAATTCAGGTAGTAAAATAAAATGTGAAACACCAAAATTGAATCATGTAATTTTATGTGTTATACATGCATTTCACTTGCATATTAATAAAAAGAGTTACACTCAATTGCATAATACAATTGGTGTAATTAATCAATAATTTTGAGCTGTTTTACTTTAGTGGGTAAAAAAATTAATTAGACAACTGAATATATATTTATATCACTTGAAATTCAATTACATACAATAATTTATCTAATAATTAAAAATCACATTTTAAATTCATTGGGACATCATCATATGACATTTTGTTGTTCTACGTTGTATTTCGCTATTGAAATCAATAATAGGGTTAATTCCAAATAAATACACCACCTTTAGTCTCAATATCAATTTAATCACGACCTTTACGATTTTTTTTAAAACCCCAATCTTTAATCGTGTTGCAATTACATACATATTTTTTCTCCGATCAACAATTGATGATGTGGCTTGTCGGAACTCATTACACACATTTTTTTATTTTCCCCATAAAGATTACACTTTATAGAAATAAAAATATAAAATTTTATAAAAATAAAAATAAAATTGCATGTGTCTCCTCCGCTTCTCAAACTAAATAAGTTTTCTTCTACCATTCTCAAACTAAATCAAGTTATTCTCTTCTAACCATAAAAATTATACTTTGTAGAAATAAAAATAAAACTCTCGCCATCTTCGGCGTCTTCTTCGCTTCTCAAACTCAACAGAGTTCTTGTTATGTGCGTCTCTCTCGAGACTCCAGCAAATCCTATAGAACATTTTTGTTGTAATAATCAATCAAGTTCTTCTCTTCAAATCCTAAAAAATCAAAATCATAAGGTATAGAACATTTTTGTTGCAATAATCATTAGTGTTAAACACATTAATTCCTATAATATTTTCCTCTCTCATAAATCATATAAATTGTAGTCCTTGAACTAGTTGAACAAAATAATAAAAAACCACCAACAAGGTTATCTTCAGCATATACCCAAATACAATAATTAATTGAGGTCCATAGGAAAAAAATTATAGTTCTCGAACTAGTTGAACAAAACAATAAAATTATTAAATAATTTAAGAATTCATGAAGAAATAAACCACCAAATCACCAATGGTCATTAGATGCGTGAGTTTTTTTTTTTTTTTCTTTTGTATGATTTTTTTGGTTAGAAGAGAATGACTTGATTTAGTTTGAGAATGGTAGAAGAAAACTTGATTTAGTTTGAGAAGAAGAGGAGACGCGTGAAATTTTATTTTTATAAAATTTTATATTTTTATTTCTATAAAGTGTAATCTTTATGTGTAAAATAAAAAAAATATGTGTAATATGACGTGGCGAACTCCGGCAAGCCACATCATCAATTGTTGACCGGAGAAAAAAAAATGTGTATCTAATTGCAACACTATGAAAGGTTGGAATTTTTAAAAAAAA
The DNA here is from genome assembly GCA_963675135.1 of Galeopsis tetrahit. NCBI lineage: Eukaryota > Viridiplantae > Streptophyta > Magnoliopsida > Lamiales > Lamiaceae > Galeopsis > Galeopsis tetrahit. The sequence continues at coordinate 45,587,706 of OY776131.1, forward strand.
CCGTAAAGGTCGTGATTAAATTGATATTGAGATTAAAGGTGGTGTATTTATTTAGAATTAATCCTTAATAATATGTGAAATTAAAAAAAATAATTAACTTCAAATAATAATGATAGTTGTATGTGTTAAAAATTTAGAAAATGGAAAGTAACTCTTTTTAGAAGTCTTAAACAACTTTAATCATCAATTTACCACATTCTAGAAATTTTAACTCCTTTTCACATGATTTTTTTTTTGAGACAACAGGCAAGCCCCTTTCCCTAAGCTATTACATAATTTTCTCGAATTCCTTCAAGGCTTACTACATCTGCTATCCAACGAGGTACATCTTCCTCTCTCCAATCTTGAGAAGAGTGAAATTCAGCGGCCCTTCTTGCTAGTCGATCCGCCGCCACGTTCTTCGTTCTGGGTAAATACGAGACCTTGCACACTACAAAGCCTCCAGCCAATTGTTTAACTCGACCCAGAACATACCCTTCCGGTCCCCATATCTGTTCCCCCTTCTTTATTGCCTCCACTGCATCCATCGAATCCGAGAGAAGGTGAACCTTTCCAATTTGTCTATCCATACACCATCGTAGCCCCTCCTCCACTGCCCTCAATTCCGCCCCCAAAACGGATCCCGGAGGCTCTAAATCTCTGCCAAAAGCTCCCTTTATAGTCCCTTCCGGCCCGAATAAGACTGCCCCTGCCCCATATCTTGCTCCGTCCACTTTAAAGGCTGCATCTACCATAATCCAGTAGACATCATTTTGTGATTCCCCCCTTATCTCCCTCCCTTCCGTGCATTGGTTCGCCACTCTTCGACTATGCATTTGGAATTGGTTCAGGAAGTCCCTTGCCCATTGCACGTTCGTCACCTTTCTCCCCCTTCCGTGCGCGCCTATCAAGTTGCCTTCTTCTTCATGTAATAGCGCGCATCTCTCTTTCCATATTCCCCATGCCATTATCACTGCCTCTTCTAGGTTCCTCCCCTGCAAATTTTCACTCAATCTCCGTATAAAATCTCTCGTTTGCAGCTTCTCCCCTCCTTTCAAACAATCCCACCATCCATCCTGCTTCCAAACCTGCTTCACCCCTTTACAAAAAAACAGAGTGTGGGTGGTTGTCGCTCTTTCATTCCCGCATAATCCACATCCTCCCGTATCTGGCACATGATGTCTTTCTAAGTTCCCTTCCGTAGCTATGCTATCCCAAGCCACCTTCCACCAGAAAATTTTAACCTTAGGTGGAACTTTCAACTTCCATACCCTCTTTCACTCCATGCTTTCCTCTCTCTTTTCCGATCCCGTAGCTATTCCTCTATCTTGGTTCAGCTTCTCCCGACTTATCCAATACCCGGACTTCACCGAATACTTGCCCTTTTTTTCATGTATCCAATATTGTGAATCTGGCACCTGTTTTCCCCCTATCGACGTTGCTAATATTTCTTCTGCCTCGAAAGGGTAGAAGGCTTGTCTTACTAGCCTTTCATCCCATCTTCCTTCTTCAGTTATAAATCGATTGACCACTGAACCACTTGCAATTCTCGATATAATTCTCCCCCCACCAACATTAGGTATCCATTTATCTCGAAAAATCCTCACTGTCTTCCCATCTCCAATCCTCCAATGTAATCCTTCCTCTAGAAGGTCCTTACTCCAATATAGGGATCTCCATACAAACGACGGGTTGGTTCCTAACTCCGCTTCCATCATCTCCGAATGCTTGAAGTATCTTGCCTTTAGAGTCCTACTCAGCAGAGAGTTTGGTTTTTCTATGATCCTCCACAATTGTTTCGCCAATAGAGCTTTATTGAAGGCAACCATTCCCCTAAAAGCCATCCCCCCCACATCTTTATGTGAGCAAAGAACATCCCACTTTTTCCAATGTAACTTCTTCCCCTCCTTCTTCAAACCCCACCAATAATTAGCCACAATTTTTTCAATATCTCTACAAATCGAGGTCGGAACTCGAAAACATGCCATCGTGTAGGTTGGAACAGCTTGTATAATTGCTTTAATCAGCACTTCCCTTCCCCCCTCTGAGAAATTACCCTCCCTCCATGCCTCAATCTTCTTTTCTACTCTATCCCTTAGATATCCAAACTGTAATCTCTTGGCTCTCATTGAGTATGTTGGTAATCCCAAGTAGAGTTCGTGTCCCGCTGTCATTCTGATGCCCAGTACGTCCCTCACACTTCTACGGTTCCTTTCTCTCGTGGCCGGACTAAACGAAACTGCTGACTTTTCGTAGTTCACCAACTGCCCAGAAATGCTCTCATATTTTCTCAGAATGCTCTTTACTTTATCACACTCCTTTCCTTCTGCCTTGAAAAATAAGATACTGTCGTCCGCGAAAAAAATGTGTGTGATAGATGGTGCTCCCCTTGCTATCATTACTCCAGAAATTTGCTTTTCCTTTGATGCCTTCTCCAACATAGCCGACAGCCCCTGTGCACATAATACGAACATAAATGGAGACAGGGGATCTCCCTGTCGAAGTCCTCTTGATGGTCTTAGCCTTCCACTAATCTGATCATTTATTTTGAAGGCGTAGTTCACCGTTGTTATACAATGCATAAGTAGTTTTGTCCATTCCAAGTTAAAACCCATTCGAACCAGAATCATCTCCATGTATCCCCATTCCACCCTATCGTACGCTTTACTCATATCCAATTTTAAAGCCGCATATCCCTTTTTGCTCTTATTGTTCCGTAACCAATGCATACACTCATACCCCAAGATTATATTGTCCGAAATCAACCTCCTTGGTGTAAAAGCGCTCTGATTTTCATCCACAATGTCACCCATTACCTTCTTCAGTCTGTTTGTAATGGTTCGCGCAAGGATCCGGTACAGCACATTACTTAGGCTTATTGGCCTAAAGTCGGTCACTTTTGTTGGTTCTCTTTTTTTCGGGATTAGTGTAACCCATGTGTCATTCCATTCTGAGATATCACCCCCTTCGTTCAAGGCTTTCAAGATGGCGTCTGTGACATCACTCCCCACTACGTCCCATGATTTTTGGTAAAAGCCCGTCGAAAGTCCATCTGGACCCGGTGCCTTCATTGGATTCAACTGGAACACTGCCTCCTTTACCTCTTCTGCCGTAAAAGGCCTCATTAAATACCTGTTCATCTGCTCCGTCACCACTCCTTCCACATGTTCCAAGACCTCTCTCGTCTCTTCTACAGATGGCTGCTGTGATCGGAAAATCTCCTCAAAATATCCTCGAATCGTGTTCTCCAACCCCTCCTGTTCTGATTGCCACTGTCCTCTACTATCCTCCAACCCTTTGATGGTGTTTATTCGTTGTCTCTGAGTGGCTTTTCTATGGAACACCTTTGTGTTCCTATCCCCATCCTTAAGCCACGTAATTCTTGCTCGTTGTTGCCATCTCATATTTTCTTGTGTTTGCAACTTATGCAACTTTCCTTCCAGTATCCTCACCTTCTCCATTTCTCCATCCCCTCCTTCCTGATTCAACACCATATTTAAGCTTTCTTGGCAATTTCTGATCTTTCTCCTCGTATTCCCAACCACCTCTTTGGCCCACTTCCCCATACTCCCTTGACATCTTTTAACCTTCTCCATAATATCTCCCTGATCCCCTGCACTCTTCCACCCCTCTGTTACCACTGCCTTGAAGTCTTCCTCTAAGGTCCAGGCTCTTTCAAATCTAAAAAATGTTTTCTTAGGCTTCTTCCCTTGTGACTCTCCCTCATTAATCGAAAGCTTTACTGGCCTATGATCTGACCCATAGTAATTTAGATTCCTTGCTTTCCACATTTCACACTGATCCAGCCACTCGTCATTTGCTAAAAATCTATCCAATCTTTCCTTTATCCATTGCCTTCCTCCCCTTCGATTCATCCAAGTAAACTTTGGTCCCGCTGTTCTCATATTTCTTAAACCAACCTCATTAATAGCCTTTCTAAAATCTACCATCTGCCCATAAGGTCTCTCCCTCAGGCTATCCCCCCCTTTTTTTTCATCCAGTGACAAAATTTCATTAAAATCCCCCCCCCCCCACAATCCATGCTTGGATTCCCCCTTTATGTGTATCTTTAATCCTTCTTAACAGATCCCAAGAATGTTTCCTCAAATGAGTTACTGGTGCCCCATAAAATCCAGTAAATCTCCAAGGCCATACACCATTATCAACAACACAATCCAAATGACCACTCGAATACGAAAGCAAAGAAATCTTCATTGATTCATTTCCAAAAAGTACTAGACCACCACTAGTTCCCTTAGCATCATAACCAACACAGTAATTAAAATTCAAAACACTTTTCCATCTAGTACATTTATCAACTGTGAGTTTAGTTTCAGTAATAAACAAAAGGTCCGGGTTATGTTCAGTAATCATTTGCTGCAACGCTTGGAATGCTCGTGTGCCCCGGAGTCCACGCGCATTCCACACAATCACGATCATTTCTGTCGGCGGTGCTGAGTAGACTCAGCCACCGCCTCCATGAGTTTCGCCTCATGCTCCTCTTGGCTTTTTGACTTCTTTGCCTTCCCCACCTCTGCTCCTTTTTCCTCCCCTTTGTCGTTTTCCTCTCCTCCTTCATTACCTTCTCCTCCCCCAATTCTTCCTCTCTTTTTCGCCGGATGGTTCTGTCCTTTTTTTCCGGTCCCTGTCTGTTCTTTGTCCTGTTTCTCCTGGCTTCCTTTAGACATAGGCGGGGTTCCCATGACTACCTGTCTCAGCATCGGCGTAGGTATCATCTTGCTTGCTCCACTCCCTTCTCCACCATTGAAATTCAGGCCCCCTTTACTGTATCCCATCACATCTCCGTAGCCCTGTCCTCCCAGACTCATGTCTCCAAACTTTGGGTAGGCATTCATGTAGGCATAATACCTCATACTGTTCGAGAGATTGAACATATCCTCCTCTGTCTGCATAATTGGTTCCGTGAGAAATTGATTGGTATTAAAAGGTACACTACTTACCTCCTTCATCGTTGTCCCACTTTTGATCGCCTGCTGTTTATTTTTTATCACCAGTTTGGATCTTGTAGTACTCTGCACCCCTTTTCCTTTGTCATTTCCATCGGTCTCCGGGGGTTGCTGTTGCTTTTTCCTTCCAATTCCCTTTTCTCTGGCCCAATCAAAGTCAGCCTTTGTCGGTTCCTTCTGCCTATCTGCCTTTAACCACCCTGGGTAGTTAACCTCTAGCTCCTTCTGGCGATTTGTATCCTCAAAATTGAGTGGGCAATCTTTGTCAAAGTGAGTTATCACTCCACACAAACCACAGTACTCCACCAATTTTTCGTACCTGAAAAGAATCAGGCGATTCTTTCCTTGTGCCGTGGTGGATGTTCCCCTTGCCAAAGGTCTAGTAATATCAATGAGCACACGTACTCTTAAGCATCGCCCCCATGTTGCCTCCCCCTTTGGCTGGTCCACCTCAAGTACCTCCCCCAGTCTACTTCCTATCCGCCTCCCTATTTCTTCATTCATCGAATTCAGCTGTAGCCCATGGAATTGGATCCAGAAAGGGGCTTTCTGGAACACTACCGTTGCCGGACATTCTCTCCCCGTCAACTTTGCTAGTATCAGCGTCGTCCCACTGAGGTTCCACGGCTGTTTATATTGTGCCTTGTTGCATTCCACTGCTTCCCCAAACTCCAAGACGAAAAGCCCCTCTCCCACTTGGGACACTTTTAAGGTCCCTTCTGGTCTCCAAATATTTTTCATCGCCGTACTCAGCTCCACCGGCCCCATGTTTTTCCTCACGGTGAACCTCCCCAAGAGTATGTTCTTTGGGATTGTAAGCTCTCCTTCTAGGATCTCCATCTCCTCCTCATCTGGCTGGATAATAGCCACTTTGCTCATTCTTTCATTCAAGTTCTCCGCCATTTTCCTGTTCTCTAAGATCTCGAAAACTATTGTAAGCTTATAGCTCCGATACTTTGATTCACGATGTGGTGAATAACGGGGCCCCAAAGTATGGGTATTTATACTCATCCTGCCTCACCCTTCCGCCAATCCCATACAAATTGGGATTCACTAGGAGGATTATACTCAATGACTTATTCTTCGAACAGACCCCAGAAGATACCAAGAGTTGCCTCGGCAGCCTCAATCCGGCGGTGCCATGATTCCTTTTCACATGATTATGATTACAGTCTTTTTCATCCATTTTGGTAGGGCTTGTGTTTACTTTTAGTCACATCACATGCTAAGAATTGCATCAAGTAAAATTCTATTAAATGTTTTAGAATTAATTTTTCTTTTCAAAATTACTTCTCACGATTAAAAAGAAAAAAAAAATCTATTAAACATATGGACAGTTTGCAAATACACTAGTCATAAAAATTAAACGAAAGAAAAGGAATAATTAGAAGATTTTTTTTTTTTTTTTTATGTAAATAGAATAACACTTTTGTATACTAGTTGGACGGTGAGGGCGAGTTCCGAGCAGCTCATTCAATAGTAGTCACGGGCTGCGTTGATGTGGCGGTAGGGGAGGTGATGGGCTTAATTTGTGGAAGCATTGTCATGGGTGCACAATTTACGGCTTGCCAATGTTGTGATAGAATGAGATGCGAAACGGATCACGGACGCCATTGCTTTACAAGCACCAGATGTTTTTTCTTTTAGTGATTTCATTAACTAATTGTTCTATTTCCTTTGTAAAGCGACGTGCTAGCACTTATGCACACATTATTACTATGACTTTTTGTTCTTATGAGAGTCTTCAATGTTGAGATGATCTGTCGAATTTTATGGTTGGACTTCCCCAAGCACCTACGCTCTTTCACTAAATAAAGAAGTTAGTTGTCGGAGAAAGAAAAATAAAATTAATACGATGCATTTTTACAGTAAAAACAATTAATGCTAAAAAAATATTAATCTTTTAGACAATATTTACTTTGAGTTTTGCAAACCTGATTTTGAGTTTTAAAATTCTAAACTAATTCTACTTTAGGGTTTTAAAAATATGTGATATACAATCACACTTTCTAAACTCTTCCATTTTGTGGTGGTTGTGAGACTTTTTTTATGGATGGGCTCCTCGATAGGAGTGTGAAAAATAAAACCGGACCGGAAAAAAGATCGGAACCGGACGGACCGACCGGTTAGATTCCGGTCCGGTCCTCGGTCCGAATTTTTTTAAGATTCCGGGTTCCGGTCCGGTCTAAAACCGGAATTTACCGGTCCAGGACCGGAAACCCGGATTTACATTTTTTTTTTATTTGAATTACAAATCTCATTCCTCTTTCACTTTCTTAAACATAATTCCCCTTTTTTACCATTCTCAAAATTCTTCAACATTTGTAACACCCCTAAAATTCTCAAATTAGTTATTTTAAAAATATATTTAAATATTTATTTTCTTTAATTTTAAATAAGAAGTTTCTTGTGATTTTAAAAATTATAACTTATTCCCAATAATCTTTTGATTCTTGAAAATCAGATTTATATTTATATTCTACTTCATCTTTTTTCCAAATCTCATATGGCCATCAATTTCGAAACTAACTATACGTAAATGGTTTTGATATGAATTAATAGTTTTTATATTATTTTATTCATTTTTTTACCAAATTTAATTATATTAATCTTGTTAATAATTAAGAGATAAAAATATAGTATTTACATTTTTTTTATTTGAATTACAAATCTCATTCCTCTTCCACTTTCTTAAACATAATTCTCCTTTTTTACCATTCTCAAAATTCTTCAACATTGTAGATCCTTAAATTTGTGCATCGTTTCATTTTGGACTACTGTTTTTTCATTTTGGACTACTGCTTTTTTGCTATAAATTAAGTTTTCAAGTATATATATATTCTTGGACTACTGCTTTTTTGCTATAAATTAAGTTTTCAAGTATATATATATTCTTGCACAATTGTGATCAACTTGATCTAAGGGCATAACTTATTCCTTAGGATATTAAAAAGGAATTTATTATAAAGGTAAATATGAAGAAATTTCTAGATCTTCAAAAAAAATGTGATCCACTTTCCACTTCTTCTCATACACTAAGGAATTAAAAAAAAGAAGAAAAAAGAACCGGTCTGAAACGGTCCAAACCCGGACCGGACCGGAATTTACCGGTCCGGTCTGGTCCTCGGTCCGAATTTTTTTAAGATTCCGGTCCCGGTCCAAACCGGTCCGGTTCTGGACCGGTGCACACCCCTACTCCTCGAGATAGTCTCGAGAGCCCTGGTGCTCTGGTACTTTTGAATCGGATACTCGTGGAACTTTGTCTGTTTATTCTGTTTCCTATTCTTGATATGAGAACACTTTAGTGTGGGGTTGTCTCATTTAAAGATTGGAGACCTGAACACCTTTAAGACAAAGGGAAGCTCGTCTTTCCTCTTCACGCGATTGGAGTGGACGGCGTTTGATTTGAAGATCAAGATTTTATGCTCGTGATTTGTAACTTTATTTTATAATCTTGTAAACCCTCCATTAAAAAAAAAAAAAAAGTTTTGCAAACCTGATTTTGGGTTTTAAAATTCTAAACTAATTCTACTTTAAGGTTTAAAAAATATGTGATATACAATCACACTTTCTAATACAATCACAATTCACAACTCTCTCCCCTTCCACTTTAGTATAAGTAAATTATAATTCACATAATTTAATATTCTAATCATACTCAACAATAATATAACATCATTCACATTTATACATTAATTTGATATAAAATTAAACTATTATATATACTAGTCCCTCCTCCCCCTATTCATCAAAATTTCAAAAATCAGTTAATTTCAAAAATTGATTTTAAAAGTCGATCATCTAAAAAACTCAATGTAAACAATGTCTTAGGAATTTATTGCACGAAACCCTCCTTGTGATTTGAAAATTTCATGCAAAAACCAATTAACCCTGTTTGATAGGGATATGGATGATGATGGATGAGATGAGGATGAAAATGTAAAAATATGGATGAGATAATTCGTAAATAATAATTATGTTTGGACAAATATTGATAAATATGGATGAAATGAGAACATTATATCAAATCAAAAACAATGTTATATTATTTTTAGTTAGTGAAGTAATTCGTGTGAAAATAAATAATAGGAGAGATAATGGATAATTGAAATAAAAAAAATGATAATGTAGTTGTATAAAAATGGATTTATCAATGTGTACTATAAATGTGACATTTTAATAGGTATTTGGATGTAGAGAGATTGGAGCGTCCCAAACCAAACACACACACCCCTCGTGTTTTGAAAATTGCACAATTTTTAAAAAAATAAAGTTATCTTCTTTTAGATACTCCCGTTTACTTGACTACTCGTTTGATCTGGTTACGAATTTTAATTTGAGAGCTGTTTAATAGTATTTGAAATAATAAAGTAGATATAATAGGTAATGTGTTTAATAATATTTAAAGTGATAAAGTGATTTTTTATTTATGAAATAGACAATCTATTAAATATTTCATACATGAAATATAAATAATTAAGGTAAATTTGAGGCAAGAATTAGTGGTCAAACATCAAACTTAATTAATTTTTTTTTTCTTTCAAATACCAAAATTATGTTCGCTACAAATTCAAAAATATTTTGAACACTTAACTTTTAAGACGAATTATCCAGAATATTTTTTAACATGTAAGTAGTACATTTTGCATCTTATAATAATGATAATACATTGCATTGTAATAACAATATATTGATCATACAATAAACTACTCATGACCCGCAAATTTTTTGAGCGACCCAAATATAAATATTTTATCTGTGAATTTAAAAAAAATATTTTAATTAAACATATTTTATATAGAAAATACTTCAGACAGTACTCAAAATTAATCTAAGTAAAATATGAGGGAGTACGAGTTGACACAATAATACCTATAACTATTTTCCCATACGTGTCCCGTTATTAAAAAAAGAAAAACTCTCGCAGAAGGCAGAACTCGTACCACTCACCACTGATCTGTGACTCACCGAGGTTTTTTTTTTCCGCCAATGTTTTACTGAAATGTTGAAATGATCATTTGATTTTCTAAGCTCTGTTTAGAGGGATAATGAGGATGGGATGGCGGTGCATGTTAAACAGGTGGACTGAAACATGCACATAAGGTGTTTGATGTAATTCCTGATTTAAGATTTTTTCTTTTAGGCATGTAATATGGAATAGTTTGTGTTTTTTCGTTATATATCTAGCACCACTCAGTTCTTTATTTTATGGTTGTTTTTTATTTGTTATTGATAGAAAGTAAAATCTTAAAGCCAGGATTATCTTTACAGTTTGGAAAATTTGAAGTGTCTGCAGTTGTTTGGTATGATTCATGGAAGAGGATGCCATGGAGTTAAATGTGTTCTTGAAATGAATGGGTTCAGCGAAATAACATTTGTACGATAGTATTCAGGTAGGCAAAATGTTTCTTATATCTGGTTACCTATTGTTCTATTAGTGTCACAAGAAAAAATATACACAGTACGAACATCATGATTCACTTTATGGAGTATTAGTTTTTGTAAATTTATAACGAAGTCCATAAATCTGGATTACAGTATTGTCATGACAACATATTTTTTAATCCATGTAACTAAGATTGAAAACTTGCGCAGAAGATGCAGTGTCAGGAAACATATAAAGATAGATGAAAACGCTAAAGACATGATCAATGACAATAATATTTTGTTTGAATGATATAAAGCATAACTAGGATAGAAAAGTTGTGCAAAAGTTGTAGCATTGAGAATTATTGGTGGAAGAACATGTAGACGCTGAATTAGTGATTAAAAGGAGCACTTTTTTTCCCCCTTATGTGCAAACTACTCTAGTTTTGCTGATGTTATAAACATTAAACTGGGGTTAAAAAGGAAACTGTTATAAGTCCTATAGGATGAAGTTCCATAATGTACATTGATTTTTGGGATTAATTACTTGAATTAATTGTTGATTTTTTTATTTTTTTTAAAGTTTAAAACAGAATTCCATCCTCCAGATATATGCGGAAGAATCTCCTCAATCATGAAGCCTTTTTGGCACTGCGGCAAAAACCATGGTCAAAGATCCGTCCACCGCCACCTGCTTACTCCCCTGTAATACGAGTATCAAATAACATAGTTCGTTTGGGCCGCCGAAAAGAGGGCCCAAAACCTGTGCAGCTACTATCTTTACCTCCTTTCCCTGGTCACCCTTTGCCTGGAAGGAAATCAACCTCAGCTGTACGCGTGACTGCCATTAGCTGGCTCAAATATTACTTCGATGACACCCCTCCACCTGCCATTCAGAAGCATTTCAATAAGGGCCTTGTATGTATTCAGTATCTTTTGCTGTTTATGTGTTTTCTTATATGGAGTCAATGCGCGCTAAAAAAATGCAATTATTCGTCTATCTACATGAAAGATCCATATGATGATCCTTCTGATTATTTTTTTACATTTATTTGTATCGAATTTAATATTAATATAATCTCGTATAAGTTATCGAAAGATTCATTAGAATGTGGCACAACTGGGATTTTTAGTGAAAGTAGGATGTCCGGGGGATGAAGAAAGATACAGACCAATAAGTTGATTTGAGATATCGCTATCAACTTCTTGGCCTAAAAAAAGTAACCTCGATAAAGTCGGTTGAGTATGTCATACTCTTTCACTTGTATTTCTTTTTCTAAATGAAGTTATATTCTTGGAAAGCATCCTTCGTGTGTGATTAATGAAATTTGTGCATAACATTTTGGTAGTGGGACTATGTGTAGGAATAGTCGTTTAAAATATTGAAAAGCAGAATGACAATTACAAGTAGCTTTTTAAACATTGTGAATCTGAACGCCTTCTCTTATTGATGCAAACATGTTTCTTTTCACTTTGTGAATCTGAACGTAGCATTAGTTTATATCTGCAGTGGGAAATAAAAGTTTCTTTTAAATGTGATGAAAATGGTAATTAATAACTTTGGGAACAGGTCCAGGTTGAATGTCTCAATGCAAGTGGTCTGCCAGGATCTTGCGAACGACAAACAGTGGCCATGAGGAAGGTTATTATGCATCAGGCAGAGAGACAGAGTTGGATCTGTCACTGATATTTAAGTTTTTTTCTTATTTTTTGTAACTGAACTATAATTTACAGATCAAACCTAGTGATGTCATGGAGGTGGGTGCGAGAGTTTATGTCCCAGTATCTGTTGCTGAAAATAAAATTTCTAAGAGGTTTGATATTATACCAAGTGGAACACTGAATCCAAATGCCGATGAGATTGCATACTTGAGGAGACTTGTGAAGTACAAGGTGTGCTCATCAATTAAGAACTAATAATTTATATCTACTTTTAAATGATAGATGAACCTCATTGGTATGGTGGATCTGCACGGTCAACTTTACAGTTAAAAATATTGTTGGTTAAAAGTTTCTCGATTGTTTTTCTATCAATAATTTTTTTCATTGCTGCAATTTTAGGACTCTGCGTTACTAGTGTTGAACAAACCTCCTAAATTCCCTGTAAAGGTTAGCATCATTAACATTCGTCTAAATAGTCTGTCATTGTAAATGGTGTTATGAATGTTCTTTTGGATTTTTGAGTTGCTATTCATTGTATGTAAAACAGGGGATTGTGCCGGTTCACAATAGCTTGGATGCCTTGGCAGCTGCAGCATTATCATTTGACTACAATGAGGGCCCAAAGCTGGTAAGTTATTTCTAAATCGTATCAGTTTGGCTTTTCTTTGCCTTGTTTAAAAATAAAAATAAACAATTTGCATGAAATACATATGCAATCACTTTGAACCTTTGTGTTTTCTGTCATTTCCTTTTCCAGGTGCATCGATTTGACAGAGAGAGTAGTGGCCTCCTCCTAATGGGAAGAACTGAAGAAAGCATTTCCCATCTTCAGTTGTTGTTCAGTAAGACGAAAAAGTCCTTGTCTCGGGTACTTAATTCAGGCAGAGCTTGCATTATATGATAAGCAAGCTGTGGTTCCTTTACCGACAACCCTTATCTAGAGGTTGCATGGAGTTAAAAAAAGGTTTTTTAGCCCCAAAAAAGTAACCAATTTGATTTAGTATCAATTTTTGGCTCAAAATCGCTGGAAAATTGAAAACAAATGTTGCTTCATGTCGTACAAATGTCCAATTTTGGCCCCATAACTTTTCTATTGTCCAAATTTTGCCCCAAAATTAAATCTGGGGCCAAATCAGGCAAATTATTTACTATTGGGACTAAATCGAAAAAGTTACTTTTTTTTTTTTTACCAAAATTGGACAATCGACAAGTTTTGGGGACCAGAAAACTTTTTAACTCGTTGCATGGGACGTTACCAGCTTTGGTGTGGTGCTAACCATACTTTCCCCCCCTGTCATTTTGGGTGTTTATAGGGCTGGAATCATGCTTGTGTTGCAACTTATCAGAGATATTGGGCGTTGGTCATAGGTACACCTAAGCAAAAAGAAGGCTTAATAAATGTGCCACTCAAGAAGGTCTTTCTCCAAATTAAGCTTAATATGGTCTCCTGAATATTTTATCATTGCATGCTTATCAGATATTGTTGATTGCAGGTACTTCTTAATGATGGGAAAACTGAAAAGGTGATTCTAGCTCATGATTCGGGCTTGGAAGCTTCGCAAGAGGCGATTACCAAATATCGTGTCCTTGGCCCCACGATTAATGGATGTTCATGGATTGAATTGTGTCCTCAAACAAGCTGTAAACATCAGGTTCGTGAGAGTTGAAAATGTTTGATCCGTCTCAATTCACATGCCAATTAAACCCCTTTAACCTACTGCTTCAAAATAGCTTCATATTTATACATCTTTATTCTGCAGTGATATGCATGGGTTGAGTTAATTTCACAAATCGTCATGTATCTTTGCCTGAATCCAGTTTTAGTCATTTTCTTTTCACTCTATCAATTTTGGTCCTTTCGCCTGAAAATCTCCAACCTGTTCTATTGCTACTTTCAAATTCTCAATCTGATTACCACAACTCCAGGAATTTTGTTTTTGGTGGAAGAATCATTGTTAAATATGGCCCGAGGGCTTAAAAATCCCCAAATTGATATGGGAAAAATTGATTTTTTCCAGTGAAAAGAACCATAATGATGATACAGTAAAAAAGAAAAAAAGTCTAAAATTGGATCTGGTAAAGATACATGACATGGGTTGAACTGGACAGTCTTTATTTTTAGCTCTCTAGACTAGTAATGACTCCTGATTTTGTGAATGCAGCTGCGAGTCCATTGTGCTGAAGCTCTTGGGACGCCAATAGTGGGGGATTACAACTACGGGTGGTTTGTCCATACCAAATGGAAGCAAATGCCTAGAGTCGATTTTGAGCCAACAACGGGAGAAGCTTATAAAATGAAGAGGCCTGAGGGTTTGGATGTCCATAAAGGCAGTGTGTTAGCTAAAGTTCCTCTTCTGCATTTGCATTGCAGGGAGATAGTACTGCCAAACATTGCCAAGTTTACTGAGGTCCACAAGCAACAATATCGTGCAAATCACGAGCATGATTCAGAACCAGATCTCCTCCGTTTTGTAGCTCAGATGCCTTCCCACATGAAAATTAGTTGGAATCTCATGTCCTCTTACTTGGTGTAACAACATACACAGCGTTTCGTCTCGACTCTCGACTACACACGAGGTTTTATGTATACGTATGATCGGATGTGTGCTCTGATTATTTGAAGTGCATCCAAGAAATGAATGAAGCTTTGCAGGCATACATATATATATGATCACTCTGTAAATTATTTTGAATTCAACATTTATGAAAGATTTGGAGGATAGGTTTGATATAAATGATGAGAAATGGTAACACACATATTTTGCCCCTGCATTTTTCTTATTTATCTTTTGCTCATGTTCTTTGTTTCTTAGTATAATTTTGTTTCTATTCTTTTTTGTTCGGTTTGAGGCCAATGAAAAGGCCCACCGACTTGCTATAGTTGTTAGGACGGTTGATAGTCCTCATGTATGTTACGGTCCTCCGGATGACGTTTTAAATATTGTTTGCAACGACTAAATAATGAAGTTTTGCCTTAAAAAAATGTGCTTATTTTTTTTTGGACAAAAACTTGTGTGAGACCGTCTCACGGATCTTTTTCTGTGAGACGGATCCTTTTAACCCATATTTCAAAATATTGGTTAGGATAACCCATACTTTTTTTTCCAGATTTTAGTTTGTAAAAAAAATGATAATGTTTAAGTAAAAAAGTGATAATATTTTTAACAAAAGTGACTATCACTTTTTACTTAAACACTATCACTTTTTGCTCAAATATTATCACTTTTTATATATAAGGGTCGTCTCACGGATCTCATTCTGTGAGACGGTCTCACCCAAGACTAGCCTTTTTTTTTGTATGGATATTCTATTTGATATTTTTAATACATGACACATTTAATAAATGATATTATAAATTATTATTAATAACACATGCTATGTTTTAAAGATAATGAATAGGTGATTTTAAATTACCTATTTCAATTTCTGCTTTCTAAATTTTGTCTTCCCTTCTATTTCAATTTTTGCTTTTGGACTTTCACTTTTATTTTGATTTCCAGGAAAACAAATAAAAGTAACAAAAGTCAAGAATATGAAAATGCCAAATTTAAACAAGTTTTATAGACTGGTTTTTATTTTATAGGTAGGTCTCTTGCAGACTCAATTCCTTAGGAGTTAGGAGGAATTGAGTAAATTTTAAAAAATTGGTAGGATTGATAATAAAAATAAAATACGCGAAAAACATATATGATAATTTATGTAGTTTGAACGGTTGAGAATAATTTTTTGTATGTTGAAGTCTAGTGTTCAACTCTTACATCTAACAATTTTCACATTTTTTTTTTAATTATAAAAGTGCATGTTGAAAATAAGAAAAAGTGTAACATGCAATTTACAATTTTTTAGCATGTTATTTTGCAATAATTGCAATAATAATTTCAGTTATAATGACATACACTTGTTAGTGATGTTATGTTATAATGTTACACATATTTTGTTGCACTTTTCAGTTGTAGTGACTTACTATTTTCAACAACAATTTTTAGTAATGTTATGCTACACCTTTTAGTCATATTTTGTTGCACTTTTCAGTTGTAGTGACTTACAATTTTCAACAATATGTTCAGTTAGTGACTTACACTTTTTAGTAATGTTATGTTACACTTTTTACTCGTATTTTGTTACACTTTTCAGTTATAATAACTTACAATTTTCATTAAAATATTGTGTTGCACTTTTCAAGTATATTGACATGCACTTTTTAATAATATTGTGTTGCACTTTCTAGTTATACTAACTTGCATTTTCTAGTTATACTAACTTGCATTTTCTAGTTATAATGACTTATACTTTTCATTAAAAGTTGTGTTGCACTTTTCAATTATAATGACTTACACTTTTTAATAAAAAAATGTGTTACACTTTTTAGTAATATTGTGTTACACTTTTTAATAATATTAACTTACACTTTTCAACACACACAATTTCGGAAAAAAATTATCAATAAAAAAAATTAACCAAGTCAAAATTTTTATTCACAATATTCTTGAATATTTAAGATTTAAGTTGACCAAGTCAACTCAATTCCTTATAAGGAATTGATTCTATATATACGACCCATCCTTATTTTATTGGTAATATTTTAATACATTTAATAATATGTTCCTATATTAGTGTAACTTATTAAATGGAAATTTTCAGAATTTTAATTGTTTAATTTACCTTTTCAGTTAATTTTTTTGAAAAAGTCAACCCACCTGACAAATAGAGTATATAGTATAGTATATGGAGCTAAACAACTAACAAAATAAGGAGTATTATTTTTCTATAACAAATTCACTATAATCATATTGTTTGGCCTTATTTTACTGTGAATCTAAAATTCATAATTTGTGTCGAGAGAAATTTAGAATGTTCTTGACAATTGACTTCAGAGTAGGTTTGAGGACTCGGGTGAAACAATCTTTACAATAAATGAATTCTTTTAGGGGATGTTTCTTTTGGGCTTTGGGTGGTTTTAAAAACCAGATTTTTGAAATCCTGGTTTTTGAAATCCCTATGAATAGTAATATGGGTGTTTCTTTTGGGTTTTGGAATAGTGAAGGATTTAACTTTATGTCAAATAAGATTGAATGAGTTTGTATTATTATATTATTATTGGTTGGTGAGATTATAATGATTAGTTGATTAAATGTATTATATTATTGTATTATTATATTATTATAGTATTATTATATTATTGTTGAAAAAGAATATAATGATTGGAGTAATATTATATAGATATAACTTTATGTCAAATCAATATGTTTGATAAGGGTGGTTTTGAGTGGATTTTGAAAACCGGTTTTTAAATCCCGAAGTAAAACGGGTTTTGGATCTTGAAATCCAAAACCTGGTTTTTAAAACCAAAAAGGAACATCCCCTTAGACAATATTTTAAAAATGACAAATTAAAAAAACTATGGGTACGGCGACGGCGACACAAATAAAAAATAAAAGTTCAGATTCGGCGGAGATAATTTTTTAAATTGTTTTATATTATTTCTGAAAAAATAAATAACTAAAAAAACATCTAAACAAAATAGAGTGAACAAGAGGAAAGTCACAATAAAACTCGCAAATGATTAGTAAATCATACAATCATTATACGAAAAGTGTGCATAAGATAGTTGAACAACAAATATACAAAACACTAAATACACTAACATGTAAGAAAATAACTCAACTAAAATTTAAGTCCAAAATGTTAATTTTACAAATGGAATAATTACATTTAGAGTCATGCTATAAGACCATTAAACAATTTAAAACACAAATTATGAATAATACAATTAAAATCTGTTAGAAATTAATTCCTAACAATATCTACGATAATTCTTTCGCAGTTTAAAAGACTGAAGATGTAGATCAAGATTGAAATAGTGAATAGATGAATATCGCAAACCTCTAAATTTATATTTTACGAGTTATCTATTTTCACTGGTCCTTCGCGGCGGGCTCAGCGTGTTTGACAAAATACTCGATTTTTTTTTTAAATTGAGACTCGTCACGTGACATATTGAATGCACATTTTATCCGTATCTATGTACTCCCTCCGTCCAATTTCATTATTCTCACTTTCCTTTTTTGTTTATCCAATTTTATTATGACCATACCCTTTTTGGAAATAATATTATTCATACTACTTTATCTTCACTCTTCTACGTCACTTATTTACCTACTTTGTCATTCACTTTATTAATAAACAATCATTTATTTACAAATGGACTCCACAATACTCCATCATACCCTCAACTTATCTACTTTGTGAATAAATTAATCAATATTTATTAAAACTCATGCCCGGAGAAGTGGACATAATAAAATTGGATGGAGGGAGTATATATTACAGCGAACAACAATTTGATATGAAGATAGATACTCTTGTTCATTAAAAAAATGTCAATAGCTGAGATAATAACGATTTAAAAAAAATAAACGATTTTTTAAGAACAAATTTAAAAACGAGTTAGTAATTGCTTTTTATCCGTTAATAAAAATGATTAAATAAGGAGATAATAACATATAAAAGTAATTCAAAATTTTGAACCGCTCCTCCATATTACGAATAGACGCTTCGAACAAAAAAAATCAATATAAATAAATAAATCTGTCTTCATCTTTTTCTTCTTCGTGTAATCTGAAGTTTTCAATTCCAATTTTTCCCTCTTCTTTTTTAATAGGTTTTTTATGCTTTGATCAATTCACACCAATCCAAATTTCGATTCAGTTTCAACCATTCAAGATCGCTCAAATGTCCGCATCTACCCTATCTATCACCGCGCATCAAGGCCCTACCACTCGCCGCCGCGCTGTCGTTGACAAGAGTCTTGCTAGCGGCGGTTCAGATTTAGCCGCCGCCACTGCCACCGATTCTGATATTAGAGACGCTCGACTCACTGCCGGCGACACTGCCGCTAAGATTTTGAGGGATGCCAGAAAGTCTCCCCCCCCAATCCCTCCCAAAAAGTCTACCCCCTCCCGAAAGCAACCCAAGCCACGCTGGCTCACTGCTGTAAGCGTTCTGACTAAGAATTTAGCGTTGCTAGTGGTTTTGTTAGGTTTTGTGCAGATGATTCGGTGGATGGTCATGAATTCCGGCCGTGATGTTGGGGATGTTTCCATAATTTCTGGGGATTTCGAAGGGAAGTTATCCGATGTGGAGAAGTTTGTTAAAAAGACCGTCAGGGCAATGCAAGTTCAAGTGAACGCAATTGATAAAAAAATCGAGGATGGGATTAGTTCGGTGAGGAAAGAGTTTGATGAAAAGATGGAAAAGAAGGGGGACGAAGTTGATTGGAAGTTGAAGGCTTTGGACGCGAGGAGTGATGCTTTTGAGAATTTTATGGACGGGTTTGGAAGTAAAAGTTTGCTTACGAAGGAAGAGTTTAATGAATTTTTCGAGGAATTCAAAAAAGCTAGCAAAGACAGTAATGGTGATGGCGTTGAGGTTAGTGTGGATGAGATAAGGAATTATGCAAAGGAGATTGTTTTGAAGGAAATTGAGAAGCATGCTGCCGATGGGTTGGGTATGGTGGACTATGCATTGGCATCGGGAGGAGGGAGGGTGCTGAGGCATTCTGAGCCATTTGGTGGTTTGAAAGGGCACCTCCCACAGTTCTTTACTCGAAATCCGGTTAGTCCTGAAGCAGAGAGGATGATTAGGCCAAGCTTTGGAGAGCCTGGTCAGTGTTTTCCTATTAAAGGGGGAAGTGGTTTCGTTGAGATCAGGCTCAGGACTGCCATTGTACCTGAAGCTGTGACACTTGAACACGTCTCTAAGGTAATCTTGGATTCTCATTTTCGCTTTTTTTTTATTATTTGTGCTGTTTTTGTTATGGATTAGATATGAATGAACATAGGGCATTGACATGTTTCATGTACTGCATCATTGCTTGTTTTTAGTTTGTTCTTTACTGAAGTAGATGTATCAAAAGGGGCATGTCTATTTCTACTTTGCACGTTGCTTGGTATCACTACATAGTTTACTAAACTAATTGGTGTTTAACTTTTGGATCTTCTTTTCTTGTCATCTTCTCTTTTATGTTGACTGGGTTGTGCCATGTTTTATTAAAAATTATGAAGCCTAGAACCTCTTAGAGTCTAGTGTTATTATAACTTGTTGGAATGATTTGTCTGTGTGAAAAATTAAATTGTACTTATAGTCAGGTTTTGGTTTTTAAAATGATATTGGAGTTAATTGGTCTTTTCTTGTATCATGCTATGAAGTTTAATGTCTCAGATGGAAACTATAGAATGGCAATGATAAAAGTGGCATCTGTTTCTGGATCATCTTTTCTTGTCATGTTCTCTATGATACTGAGTGACTGGGTCGTACAATGTTTTGTTTAAAGAATGTATGAAGCATAAAACCTCTTAAAGTCTAGAGTTATTGCTTCTTGTTGAAATGATAGGTCTGTGTGATAAATTAAATTTGTCTTTTAGTCAGATTCTGGATTCAAAATTTCAAAGTAAATAGGAGTATATTTGATATGGGATTTAATTGGTGTTTTCTTGTATCATGCCTCTGAAGTTTTAATGTCTCGAAAGAAACTATAGAATGACAGTGATAAAAGTGGCCTCTGTTCATTTGCATTCTGTTTTCTTTAGTGTGCATACGTTTCTATTTCCCTGGAAAATACAGCTACTTGTGCATTCTAAATAAGGACGTGTGTTACATGGCTTCTGCAGTATTCATCTTTGTGAGGGTTTCAGCCATATGCTTTCATTGTAGAAATGGGTCTTCAAATAATGCAACTAGATACCAATTTTTTTAAATTGTCAATGCCTAATGTTGAAACATTTTATGGAAAATGTGTACTTTTTGTTAAGCAGCAGAAATGTGTACTTTTTGTTGAGTAAAAGATCCGTTTGACAGTAACTTTTAGGGTTCTCGTTGTTTCTCATTAAAGATCTTTAGTCTATGTGGCCTGATTTTAGAGAACAGTGACATATAATTGAAACACATACAACCATAGTTGTTAAAAGTGTCCTTGAGGAGCAAGACGCACGAGGCTTAAGGGTTTGTGCCTTTTCATGGCTGAGTTGTGTTCAGCTTCAAAGTCATGTACGCACCTCTATGCGCCTTTTCTGCTGTGCCTCAGCATGCCTCTTCTACTTTCCAGATCTTCCCACCCCACAAACGTTGTTTGTGTGCAATTTTTGAAAGGTGGAGATGAGAAGGAAGAAGAATTTTGCAATGAAGATCCACAATTTGTCGATTATTAGGAGGAAGGGAAGTATGAATGTATGATGATGAATATGGTACTGAGGATAATTAGGCCTTTGAAGTTTGTCTTTGATTCGTGTCATTTTTTAAAGATATTATGTGCTTTTGAACTTGTGAGTTTTAGCATTAATGTACAAAAGGTGTGCTGTGCGCCTCAGGCACTAGACGAGCTGTTGCCCCTTGTTGTGCCTTAGATCCAGAAGTTGTACTTTTCACCACTGTGTTCTCCGTCAACTAGAATTTCATTTTTCTTTTACCTAAGAAAGTTAGTGGCAATAATTTGCTGTCCTTTATATAAAATGCTGGTTTCACTACTAACATTTTCTTTATCGAACAGAGTGTGGCTTATGATAGGACCAGTGCTCCCAAGCACTGCAGAGTGTCGGGATGGCTACAAGCACCAGAATCAGCCAATACAGAAACGGGCCCTGAGAAGATGTTTCTTTTGACTGAGTTCACTTACGACCTTGAGAAGAGCAACGCACAAACGTTTAAGGTTGACTCGTCATTGGGCTCTAATCTTGTGGACACCATTAGACTTGATTTTATGTCGAATCATGGGACTGCTACTCATACGTGCATCTACCGACTGAGGGTACACGGTTATAAGCCGGATGCCGTCCCAGCTTTGGAGAAGCAATCTTGACTTGAATTGCTTTTTATTGACATATCTGATACCTCCCTCTGTTTTGTCTCAACAAGTTTTTTCAGTTCAGTAAATGTATTATGTAGGTGGTGTTTGCTTTATTTTATGGACTTTGTATAAATTTCTGTTGTGATCACGTGTTATCTTTGAGTATTCTTTAAAAAAATATGATGATTTGGGCTAATATTTTGTTGTACTGATGATGTATTTAGTATTTCCTTGCATCAAATGTTAAGTGTAAATGTACTTTGTTAGTAAATTAACGATTTTGAAAAGAAAATCATTTGTATCATGAGTAAGTCTTTTTGTATACTGGTCATACGGTATACTTGTATATTTTGATGATATTTTTAAGTGAAAATAATTAGTTCTCATTATTTAATGAAAATAAGTACTCCATATAGATCAACTAATGCAGTGTATTAAAACTACTCGATGTAGATCAACTAATAGTGTATTTGGTGAAATTATTAACCATTCAACCAAGGTCTTTTTATTTTACAACAAACAATTCTTCAAATAACACGAGATCGTATATGACACAACATGTAATCGCATTGCATCACCCTATTAATAACAGGGTATGTATTAAAGTTGTCAAATAGATCAGCAATTCGGGCACAAAAAAGGTAATCCCGAAAAACTAATTTGTAACAATATTTGAAACTTGTGATTTATTTGCCATTATTTAAATATCTAAAAGCGAAAGGTGTTGATTAAAATAACATAAGATTACATTGTTCAAGTCTGATAGAAGCTAATCTATCTATCCATGAACAGTGACTTGGAAAGTCAAGTTATTTAAATCAATGAGCTCAAAAGTGCATATACTCCCAACTTTGACAGAATTATTTTTGGTAAATTCGGAGATATTACCCATAAGTCTAACTCTATCTCCTGTATTTATCAAACTCATATTCCATCTCTCATTGTTTATCAAAAGAGTTGCCATTCCTGTTCTTTCTTTCATATGCGAAACCCAAAACCCCATATTCATAGTCTGCATCAAAACACACAACAATCACTCCATAAGTAGTATTATATTGCTCAAGGATATATAAAGGCCAAGTCATACGTAAACAAGGTTCACCGTCAAATTAATTGGTTTGCATTATGAGTGTATTTTTAAACAATGTTAGTTGTTTTATTCAAAAGTATCAGTTGTTATACTAGTGATAGTTGCAAACAAGTAGTACGGTAAACTGTTTTACGTAAGACCAACTCCTAGATAAATAGGCATAAATCAATAAAATTGCCTTACCATATACGAGTTCGACAAGTATGATTTCCTAATACGCAGTGTGAAGGAAGGGTTTATATTGGCAGAATTTGTTTCCATTGAACTTTCTGTTCTTGTACTGCTTCTGGTGTTTCTTCCTCTCTTTGGACTTTCTGCATAAATTAATTCACACATTCTGATGAATTAAAAAAGCACAAATATATATGTATATATATATAAATATTTTAAAAGAAAGAAGGGAACTAACCTTCATCAGATTCTTCATCTTCTTCATCTTCTAGCAACTCTTCAGATGTTTCATCATCTATTTCTTCGGCCATCTTCAAACAGCCGTTGCACGAGTATACTTTGACGTAAAATGTAGAGTTACGAGCATATGCGAAAGTCAGAAAATCCCAGTTTTGTAATGAATTCTCATCCACAAATTCAGACCAACCATTTTGGAAAAACCAACAATCATCGACTCTCTTCATATCAACTTTCCAAGAGAAGCCAGATGAATTTTCGAGTGTGCAAACAGTCGGAATATTTTCACCAAATTCCTTGATAAAATCTGGAGGGATTTTCTAAAAAAACAGACCAAAAAAGAAAATGATCAGCACATTGGTCAGTTTCAACAGATTAAACAACATACAATCATAACAAACTCTACAAAGACTTACCATGGTTTCTGAATACAAATCAGGCACGTAAATTTTGAAGAACTCAGGTAACTCATCCGAATAAGGAACTTTTTTATCCGAGGATTTTACTGTTTCCTCAACCCTGAGACAAGCAATGATCATCAAGTATACGTTTTAAGGATCAAAAGTAATCCCTCATTTTAATAAAACAACCATTATTACTAATTAACATCAACTACATTAAATTCAATCAAATTTATCAATTTGTGTAGAAATCTTAGGTAAGGATGTCATGTTCTTTAGATTAGTCGACTCTCTCGTTATCCAACTATAATTTCATTACACACACATAATCAGATATGACCAAAATCTATGGCTTTTGAATATGTTAACTTACCAGAAGTTATCATCCACAATCTTCTTTGGAGGACGGCCTCTTCCACGTTTCAACGTTTTTTCTGGCGATGGATCTTGTCCAGGGTGTAAAATCTGCACATTGATCATCCTGCATACCGTTCCTGTGTTGTCAAAAGTGAGTTTGCAGCAATCATTCGACCCCACATTGTTTTCAATCTGGAAAGCAAGCCATCCCTTCCCAAGCAGCCTTGCATCTGTGTTATAATTAATGATATTCACAGGCCACTCCTTCCCGTTTTCATTACGCAGTATCACTTCCGTCTCAAATTGGAGATTATGTTCATTTATCACTTCATCAGGAATTCTCTGCAACCAACATTCAAAAAAGATTCGTTAGATACATGTATATTAGAAGAGTTGGTCCTATGTAAAACAGTTTTACAGTACACCATATTTTCAACTATCACTTTATAATATAACAACTAATACTTTTGAATGAAACAACTAATATTGACAAATTATTACGTTTTTTAAAATAAACACAAAATGCAAACCAGTTGAACGTTGAAACTAATTTACACATGAGTTTGTCATATTAGAATATGAGACAATATTCTATTTCAAGGTTTACTACTCACCAATCTAGCTTTTCTTGATCTACTTTTACATTTAGGTGAGACGAAAGATGGACATTCAGAAACCACATTTTGGTCTTCTGATTCGTTCACTTCTTCAATCCTGCAAATTTCTAGATTTAATATCTCTATAAATGAAAATAGTTGAAAAGAAAAACATCTAATTAACCTCTCTGAATGTTCAGGGCGCTTGCGAGAAGTCGGTTCTTCTTCCATCTCGTCTTCAATTGTAACACATGCATTATCTAAATCTTTCTTCTTCTTCTTGCATCCATTTGCACCAAATATTTTCACCATGAATGAAAAAGCTCTGACATACCGGAGAACTAAGAACTCTCCAGACTTTAAGCTGCGAGAATGGACGTAGCTTTCCCATCCACTATCAAGGAAAACTCCCTCGGGAGTTTCTTTCACATAAACATGCAACTCTTTTCCATGTACGTCTCTAAGTATGACTTTTTCACGTACTGTTCTTTTGAAATCCTTGACAAAATCCGGTGATATCGTCTATGAACGAAATAAAGCAATATTTTAATGCACATTCTAAATTATCATGAAACAGAATCCAAAGGGAACATCAAGAAATTAGGCGTTATTTTACGATACAACAACAAAAACAGAAATAAGAGGCAATCCATTTGAGATGGCATTTAAGAAATCAAGATGTGTTTAATGCATATAAGTAAGAAAACCATCATAATTAAGAACACAAATGAGTGAATCAAGAACTAGTATACCATATATCTCCCTCCTATCACTAAATTTAGGTGCCCTTCTTTTAATTAAATCATTTATTAATAAAAAGTATTCTTACTTATAAAACTCGGAATTTCGCATTCGCATATATGAAGCACGCTTAAAACCAAATTAACATTTTCCAATGAAACTTGTTAGTGTAAAATACACACATTATCACAAAAAATTCACCCTCTGATCCAAGAAAACTTTTACAAAATTAGACATGCAAACCAAATTAATTAAAGTAACTCTTTCTATTCATGTCTAATTCTAGGGATCCTGAACCCCAGTCTACTGAAAATCAATGAATCAATACACGATCAGTATTTTATCACAATTACACGAGTTAAAATTCAGAAAATTAACAGTAATTTAAACTTGGGGAGTATATGCATGCAATGTTAAATAAAATTGAAGAAAAAGGAATACATACAAGTTTGTGAGAAGATAGATGAGGAAGAAAGACTTTGAAAAACTCAGCACTGTTGATAGAAACACACTTTTTGGCACCCGCTTTTCCACGTCTCGCCATTTTTTCTTTTTCTCAGTTTTGTTGCATAAGGAAACTCGATCCCTCTAATGGAGTATATATTCGCTTCTCAAATCTTGCCGGATACATAGGCTACTATAAATATTTCTCTATTTGTGCATTATTAAGTATACACTATGCAATTTTCCGTAAAAAAAAGAAAGTATACACTATGCAACTTTTTTGACCGGTCAATTTTTTTTTTTTTTTTAAGTTAATTACACTTTTCAATAATATTTTTAGCAATATTAATTTATAATTTTTTTTTAATATTATATTGTATCTTTTAGTTTGCACTTTTCAATTGTCCATGAATTTTTTTTTTTTTTTTTTTGGTGTTTACTTATTAATAATATTTTCAGTTATATTAACTCACACTTTTTTGTAATGTTATATTGCACATTTTAGTTATACGGTGTTACACTTTTCAATGGTAGTGTTTTACACTTTACAATAATATTTTTCATTTATATTAACTTACACTTTTAAGTAATATTGTGTTGCACTTTTCATTTATAATAACTTACATTTTTCATTAAAAAATTGTGATACTAACTTGCATTTTTTACTAATATTGTGTTGCACTTTTTAGTTATAATAACTTACACTTTTCATTAATATTGTGTTGCACTTTTCAGTTATGAAGACTTATAGTAATTTTTTACTAAATATTATATTGCACTTTTTAGTTATAATGACTTACATTTTTCATTAAAAACTGCATTGCACTTTTTAATATATTAATTTACACTTTAAAAAAAAAATCAACGATCAACCGTTGACTATTAACTAGTCAACTCAAGTGTATGGTGTACTTAAGTGCATACAAGACTTTGACATTTACCACATAGTATAATACTTATTATATTTTAATTATTTTGTAACTTTAAATCAAATTACACATCTTAAAAATAATAAATACTCCTAACAATTTTTTTTGAACAATTCCTAACAATTTTTAAAATTGAAATTTATGGAAAATGCTAGTCTTAGGATTTGAAAAATGGAATGAAATCAATCAAATTTTGGGAGTAAGATAGTCACAATGCATTGGGATTGAAATATTTGGTTTTGTGCAATTTGACTGGGTTTTTTTTTTATTTCGAATGCAACAAAGTAAATTTGACATGGAATAAAAAAAAAAAAGTGTAATATTGCGTGAAATTAAAAAATAATGTGTATAATATTATGTGCATATATACACATTTTTCGGTGAGCCACGTAATCACTTGTTGGTCCGAGAAAAAAAAAATGTATCGAATTAAAATAACATCAAAAGTTGTGATTTTTTATTATAATTTTGAAGGTCGTAATTAAATTGAGATTGAGTTTAATGGTGATGAATTTATATAGATTTAATCATTTTTATTAATATGTGTGCATTGATCTATATGCTAATAGGGAGTTAAAAATATTTATGTATAGTCTTTATATTAATTTTGTTCACGTGTTGTTTTAATATTAATTTTGTTAATGTGTCTACATCTCAAAAAGTTATATGTTTATTAAATGTGATTTTATTGATTGATTACACGTGTCATTATTATTGTATGATTTTTTTTCATATATCAAAATTGTATAGAGTTCATAAAAATATAAAAATTTTGACCGTCACAATATTAATTATACTCAAATAATTTTAATTATATTAATGCTTATTAAAAAAAATAAAAAGTTTGGCCATCGACAATATTAATAATAATCAAATTAAGTTGTCAATTACTTAAAATTTGAGATGCAAACATTTATTAAAAAAACAAATATTTTTCCTTTATTCTTCTTAGTCTTTTATTCTTTTTTTTTTTTTATTCTAATAGTTAAATTTAATTTGTAGGTGGGTTTTGCTAATATATATTCTTAGAGTTTCTTGAAATTTAATATTTGAAAATTGGAATGGAAAGAAATAAAGTGGACAAAAAACACTTTTCACAACCTATCACAAGAATTCAGGAAACAACTGAAGTGCTTTTTATCTTCTTCTTCTTTAAAACATGATAAAAGTTCAGTAGGTAATTAAAAAAACATTAGACATATTAACGATCGTAAAATCAGTAGACATAGTATATAAAAATAATTTAACGAGTGAAATCCATATTTTAAATAAAATTTCTTGTAGATTTTATTTTTCAAATTTCTTAAATTACTAATTTCGAATAAAAAATAGATATGGTATGATTTTATTATTGATATATGATTTTTTTCTTTCAAATAGTGATCACAATAAAACCTAAAAAAAATTGATTAATTAAGTTGCCATAAAGCATGACACAAACATTTGGAATTATTATTATTTTTATAAGTAATATATGTAAAGTAAATTAATTAAATATATTAAATAGAATACCATAAATAACTCAAATTCAACATTTTAAAATTCAGGCTTGCGGAGGATAGAGATAAATTCAATTATATGCAATGCAATTAAATATATTAAATAGAATACTATAAATTGTGAAATAAGAAATAAATGTTTAAGTAAGTTTGACTCATATTCCACTAAAGTGAATTTCAATTATATGCAATGCAATTAAATTCTAAACAAGCTTTCTCAAAAATTAAAATAAATAAAAATCTCACAATTATTATCCTCAAAATCTCACGTTTTCGTGTTAAAATCAGTGTGCATGAAAACTGATATGGGACTGAGGGAGTACTTGATATATAAACTTATCAATATTAATTAAAACCGGCTAGAAGAAGTGGACGTAATGGATTTGTATGTAGGGAGTACTTGATATATAAACTTATCAATATTAATTAAAACCCGCTAGAAGAAGTGTGGACGTAATGGATTTGTATGGAGGGAGTATACTTCTTCAGTCCAAAAAAAAAAAAAAGTCATCTAGGAGTATTATTTTGTTGTTTGTTTTAAGATAAAATCCAATTTTTTTAAGGGGGTAAAATGTTTAAAATATTCTATTTAATGAATAATTATTAATAATATTCAATAAATAAGAGTACACTTAAAAGTTATAAATAAATAATAGACACAATATATGTTTAAAATATCTCTATTTAATGAACAACTATTATTTTAATATTCAATAAATAAAAGTACACTTGAAAGTTATAAATAAATTAGACACAATAAATAATATTTTATTTATCGTGTAAGTTGTGCATTTTGGGATGGGCGGGGTATAATTTACTTGCCATTTTCTCTAGGGGGTGTTTGTTTTGAGATTATGTAGAACGAGAGAAATTCGGATGACGAAATCTTGGATGAAGAAATTATGATAAATATTAGTACTAATTATGTGTGTTTGTTTAGGGATTTTAGGTATGATATAATTGAGGTAAGAGTGGGTGATGTTGTATTATTATAATAAGCTCTGCTTTAAACGGACCCCGCAAGTGGACGGTGGGATTGGTCCCCTCGGGATTAGTCGGCTAGACTTCAAAAAAAAATAGTATAATATATATGTATTATTAAGGGTGAATGAAGTTGGATAGTGAAATTCAAATATAAAATTTCGAACTAAAATAGGACGAGTAACGTTACTTACGTCCCCATACGAACGTGTGAGTTCCAAAACAAACGTGGTGTAATTTATTTTAGTAGTCACCCCAACCCCAATAAGAGATTTGCTTTTCATTTACGTTTGTTCCTATAAATTATAATTCAAATTATAGGAAAATATCACTTTAATTATTATTTTGATGTTGGGTATGTACGAAAAATTTGCTATAATCATAGAAAAATATCTATATAAAAGAAAGAAAGAAAAAAAGTTTCTGAAATATTTTTAATATAAATTGATAATTTTAAAGAGTTTTTTACCATTTATCTTCACCACACAAATGTTAGAAGATGATCATGCGCCCCGAATAATTATAAATGGGGAAATGAATTTTAATAATTAACTACTTTGAAATAAGTTTCTATTCTCAATCATTATACAAATTAAAACTATCAAGTTTGAATAATTTTCAACCACATACTTAATTACATAGAGGTAGTAGGAAAAGAAAGTACAGGAGTAAATATTGGGGGTTAGGGTTTAGGAATTAAGATAGAGAAAACATTTTCTATGGTTAGTCAATGACGAATTTACGCAGCATCAAAATTGATAGAAAATAATAAAAATGATATTTTTCCCCAAATTATGGTAGTCCTTTCTCTTAATATGCCAATTAACGTTTTTCTGGTGATTGGAATACCCCACTTTAATGCACTTTGAAACTGACATTGAAATGTTCATACTTTAGTTTCTGTGTTAATTAATCAAGGTAAAATAGGAAGAATATAAATCGATATGTTTTAATACTCGTATGTTTGTAATTCTCCTGTGCGTTGCACGACGACGAATTGATTATTAATAAATTTTAATTAATTATTTATAAAATACATTTGATTTAAAAATTTTAATGGTTGAATTTTACAGAATTTGAAGAACAATAATACTATGTGAAACAATATCGTATATATAATCTTGGGAAACAATTAAAAGTATATGTACAAATATACATAAATTAATTACATATATTTTTTAATAATTAAAATTTATAGGAATATACTTAATTACAAATATTTTTTAATAATTAATTTATAATTGAACTGAGAATAGAATAAAAAAAAGACTCAAGAGTTATATAACCAAAAACCAAAACAAAGAGGCCTTTGCTTATAATAAAATAATAATAATAAAAGAGAAAAGTTGGGCCCAACAATTTGAGCGGGAATTGACCAGGGTCAACTATGTTGTTTATATATATATATATATAGATATGTTTTCTTAATTAATTTGATGTATTGATACATTTATAAGTTGAGTTGGTCTGATATGGACTCGAGTGTATGTTGTGCACCCTAGTCATGTTGCACTTTTCAGTTCTACTGACTTACACTTTTTGGTAAATGGTGTTGCACTTTTTAATTATTAAACTGTACGTATAATAATATTTTTAGTTATAGTGACTTACACTTTTTAGTAATATTGTGTTGTACTTTTTAATTTAATAATTTACACTTTTTTTTAGACTATGATGCACAACATGCACTCGAGTGCATACTAGACTTTATCATATAAGTTAAATATTGCTTCAAAACGATGCTCGATTATTAAAAAACACACACACATCCAATTGGCATAATTATAGATTACTCATTCGGTCCAAAAAGATGGTTTCTTATTCCTTTTTTATTTATCCTGGGTAAAAAGTTAAAAATATCTCCATTAGTTAATTATTATTATTTTAATATTCAATAAAAGTTTTGTATAT
This sequence comes from Galeopsis tetrahit, assembly GCA_963675135.1. Classification (NCBI taxonomy): domain Eukaryota; kingdom Viridiplantae; phylum Streptophyta; class Magnoliopsida; order Lamiales; family Lamiaceae; genus Galeopsis; species Galeopsis tetrahit. The sequence continues at coordinate 45,618,879 of OY776131.1, forward strand.
TTAAAAGATTATAGGTAAAATTCAGAATTTTATGCACAAAAGATGATGTGTTTTATTGTCTTTGTAAAAAAATGAAGGTGGGCCATCGTTTTAGCAAATGAGATCATATGTTTCAATTTTAGTGTCCCACGTCTTATAAATTTCACTATATGAATGATTGATATGAGTTATATTAAAAAAAAAAATCAACATCGTATAATATTGAGAGTCACACGTGTTAAAATTCAGTAGAATGGAATAACATTGTAACCAGAAAATCGATACGAATGAATGAAGTAACTTAAACTTTTTATATCTTATATTTTTACTATTTTATCAACCTCTATCTAATCTCTAAGTTTGTTTTGGAGTTATGCTATACACTTAGCTATCAAACATTTTAGGTCACATTAGACCTAATTATTCCAAAATTAATTGTGGATCAATTAGACCCTACAAATGTCCCAATGTAAATGAACATGAATAGACAATACTTACAAAATTGAGGTGTTATTAACATTTAAGAGGCCTATTATAAAGAAAGATCCAAATAATGTAGTACAATTACATGGGTTTGTTTGATATAATATTGTAAAACAACACAATTAATGGCTAAGGACAAACACAAAGAGTTTTTTCAATCTAACTTGACTATAATGTCTAACTTACCTCGTGTGGTTTACAAACAAGTAGAGATTAATCTTAAAATATTATTTTAATAGGAGAAAATTAGTAGTATTACAAGTTAAGAATGACAAAACTCTTATAAATTTTGATAAATCGGAGTAGAAGCAATTCTTACAAATAAATCAAAACGTTTTAAATTTTTCTTGAAAATCGTACATAATTAATCATGTTTATACTGTAAATGTCTTTATACAAGACAACAATTGATTACCAAGTATAAACACAAAAATATATACTCCGTAATTAATATATAATTTATCTCTAATGCGTGACAAAAAATAAATGTACACATTAAGAATATATGATGAAATAAAAAGTTTACATATAAAATCTTACAAATAAATCAAAGTTTTCTAAAAAATCGCAGAAAATCGTGTAAGAATAAGTTTATTTAATGTGCATCCTAAAAAACGAACATGAATTACCGCGTAAAATGAAAAACATGAACACGTGGTCTTAAATAAACAACATAATTAATTAATTATCAAGTATAAACATAAGTTTTCTTCTCGTTTAAGTAGTTTACAAGTTATTACACGTAAATGAAGTTTATTTTAACGCTCATAAATGATCATGAACTCACTTTTTTTAAAAGAAATATAGAAATGTGTGAATTTTCATGATACATTATGCAAGTAAAGGTCTCCATTTTTTTAAATTTTGAAATAAAGGGTGTTCGTGACATATTTCATAAGTAAAGGCCCTTGCGTAAATTAGCAAAATTGCACAAGACGACGCCAGTTGTATAAGTTTATTTAATGTGCATCTTAAAATCGAACGTGAAATACCGCGTAAAATGAAAAGGACAAACACGTGTGCTTACATAAACAACACAATTAATTAATTATCAAGTACAAACATAAGTTTTCTTAATCAAACTCATCTCAATAGTTTGTAAGTTATTACACGAAAGTGAAGTTTATCGTAACGCTCATCCTAGATAAACGACCCTGAACTCCCTTTTTAACAACAAAGGGGTTTTTGTGAAACATTACATAAGTAAAGGCCTCCCATTTTAAAAGAAAATTTGAAATAGAGGGGTTTTTGTGACACATTTCAAAAGTAAAGGCCCCTTGCATTAATTAGCGAAAATATAGAAGAAGACACGGATTGAACATGTTGTGCTTATATATATTGAAAAGTTACGACTCATTTTTTCCAAATTCCTTGCACCTTCTCACTGCCTTTTTCTTACAAAAGCAGAAACCCACCAAATATCCCTTCAGGCACTTCCGCAGCCTCTCTCTTTCTCTCTCCCCTTTCTCTCTCCAACCTTTTTTTTTCATTCTTATCTGATTGGAGGACAGCTGAAGAAACCAGAGTCCCCTGCATCTAGGAAACAACGAACAAGAACGATTGGTAAGCTTTCTCTCGATGAGTTTTCTTTCCTTTTGTGGTTCTTGAAGATAAAGATTCAATTTTTATTTTTAAATTCTTGCGTCAACTCTGTGATTGATGTAAAGTTTAAGTCTTGTAAAAGTCGTGGCCAGATTTCGCGTGCCGGGTTTTAAGTTTAAGTGATCTTTGTTGTGTTAGAGTCAACTGGAGAATTTATCAATCTTTTGCATATTTAGTTATTGAATTCGTCTGATTTATTTGGTTAAAGAGCTTGTAGATTGATTGTTTGAGGGTTTGATGATTAAGGGTGAAAGATTAAGGATCTGTTTAGATTTTTCATTTGTGTAAGATTGAGAATTTGTCAGATTTCTCTGTTCTGTGGTGGTGAATTGAGTGTGTAGATTATTGATTGATCTGTTGTTTTGGAGAAATTGAAGAATTGTGTTGTTCTTGTTGAGTTTTTTTTGGGGGGGATCTGATTGTTGTTTTGTTTCTTTAGTTTTTGAATCAGATTTGTGGTTTTTTTTTGGAGTGTTTTCTTGTTTCTATAGAAATTTAAGTTTGCAAGATCTGTTTGTGTATAGGGGGTATTTGTGAAGAAGGATGGGCATATTTGAGGAGATGAGCTTTTGTGACAATCTCGATTTTTTCTGTGGGCCCCACGGAGAGGTGGATGTTTCTCCGGGAGTTGAACCGGCGGGGCAAGCTGACGAGGACTACAGCGACGAGGAGATGGATGTAGATGAGCTAGAAAAGCGAATGTGGAGAGACCGAATGCGTTTGAAACGTCTTAAAGAGCAGAAGAAGAGTAAGGACAACAAGATTGAGGATACCTCGAAGAATCGTCAGTCTCAAGAACAAGCTCGTCGAAAGAAAATGTCTCGAGCCCAAGATGGAATCTTGAAATACATGCTTAAAATGATGGAGGTTTGCAAAGCTCAAGGTTTCGTTTATGGGATCATTCCTGAGAATGGGAAGCCCGTGACAGGGGCCTCCGACAATCTTCGCGCGTGGTGGAAGGAGAAAGTCCGGTTTGATCGAAATGGGCCAGCTGCTATTGCGAAGTATCAAGTCGAGCATTCGATTCCAGGGACAGTCGAGGAATCTAGCGTGGTGATATCGACTCCTCATACTCTTCAAGAGCTCCAGGATACTACGCTTGGATCACTGTTATCAGCTCTTATGCAGCATTGTAATCCACCTCAGCGGCGGTTCCCGTTGGAAAAGGGGGCCCCACCGCCGTGGTGGCCCACTGGAAACGAAGAATGGTGGCCGGAGTTGGGGTTACCGAAGGATCAAGGAGGAGCTCCGCCTTATAAGAAGCCCCATGATTTGAAGAAGGCGTGGAAGGTCGGCGTTTTGACTGCTGTGATTAAACATATGTTTCCTGATATCGCCAAGATTCGTAAGCTCGTTCGACAATCGAAATGTCTGCAGGATAAGATGACAGCTAAGGAGAGTGCAACTTGGCTTGCGATTATTAACCAAGAAGAGGCTTTATCCCGAAAATTGTATCCTGATACCTTTCCGCCCCCATCAATGGATGCTGGGAGCAGGTCGTTTTTGGTGAATGATTCGAGTGATTATGATGTGGAAATAGTCGAAGAAGATGGGAAGAGTGATGTGGATTGTAAGCCGTTGGACCGGAATATTTTCAATTTTGGAATTTCTGCAAAACCTATGATGTTACCGTTGGCTCCGGTTAAGAGAGAGATAGAATCTGATTTTTCCTCGAAAAGGAAACAGAGGACAGTCGAGGAACACAACGAGAGGATATATACGTGCGAGTTTCTTCAATGCCCGCATAGTGATTACCGTATGGGGTTTAATAACCAAACGTGGAGAAACAATCACCAGAATAATTGCCAGTTTCGTTTCAGTTCTTCTGAAAGGCTCGGGGCGCCAATCCATCAGATAAACGACGAAAGCCTAGAAGCTGTTTTGCATGAATCCAAGTCTTTGAATGTTTGTGAACTTGGGATTCCGGAAGATGGCCAGAGAATGATCAGTGAGCTCATGTCAACCTATGATAACGGGCTTCACGACAACAATATCTTCAATCCCGAGCATTTGAACATTCTTGTGGGCCCGAACACACAGCAACCAACGATGCAGCAGCTAGAACAAGATGGCAACTTTTTCAATCAGGGCACTTTATCACATCGAGAAACCATTATGCCATTGAGTAATCCCGTCTTTCCCCAGCAGACACCCTTACAGGTAGAACAAGGCGGAAACTTTTTCAAACCACATCAAGAAACCATCATGCCGTTGAGTAATCCTGCTTTTCAATCAACGGACTTCCAATTCAACCACTGCAAATCATCATTCAACCCCTCGTTCAACACTGACGTGGCAGAGAGTTTTGGTGATTTCAGATTTGATTCACCATTCCATTTTACAGCTGGTGACTATTCCATCGATCCACTTGCAAAGCAAGAGGTACCTCTGTGGTACATTTGAATCCAGAAGCTTCCATTCCGTCTGCTGAAAAGATCGTCTACTAAACTGTAAGACGCCGATGCATCTTCTCTCCCCCCCCCCCCCCCAATCTGGTTTCCTCTTAGTAAGTATACATATAGTTGTGTAAATAAGAACGCCCACCGAGTCCCAGTGAACTTAGCTTGTTATATAATCATTATAATGGTGGGAAGGTTCTTAGCTGATTAGTTATTGTGGTTTTGAAATGTCCAAGTTTTACTATATGTATTGAATGCAGCTGAACTAAGTTTGCTATTTACTGCATTCATCTCAGGTTTTTATAAAACGTGCAGTTTGCTAATTTTGCGCTATAAAATAGTCGATACCTTTGCTTGTTAACATGTGAAACTGATGGTTGCGAATGAATGCTTGAGACATCTAGACTCTACTCTATTCATGTTCGGTTTTTGTTGACGAATCATTTGGTCGTTTCTTAAGCCTGTGTTTCACATTCATCGAATTCGTTAAACAAGTTCCTAATTTACCTAACATGTCATAAAGATGAATGGAAGTTAGAGTTTTGGCTTGCTATGTATGTTTAGCTAGTTAGGAGATGAAGTTATTGATACCTACTCAAGAAAAAGACAAAATGTAATCATAGAATTAGAGAATTGACACTGTTAGGATATGATTCCATATATTACCAAACACAGGTTAGGTAAAAAAATGGCAGGGGAAGAAAAACATGCTAAATTTGCCAGGATTTTTGACATTTTAGGATCAAAGGTCAGTTATCCTAGATTGGATTATTCAAAATTATGTTTTTTTAACAATTCAGGAAAGAAAATATACTCAAATCTTTCATTATTGAAAAGTAAAAATACGAATAGATTGGTCGTTTGATAGCATAGATGGATCTAGGGGGTACTTATTTTAAATTCAATTTAAAAGTTTGAATAAAAAAATACTTACATATGTAGTAGAAAATTTTAAAATTTTGTCAATCATCCAAGTGTATGAGATGGTGGGAGTTCTAAATTGTAATAATGTTACTTGCAATGCTAATGCTAATGCTAATGCTAATGCATATTCGATATTTTTACTCCTTTTATATTTCCAACATAATAAACAGAGGAGAAAATACAGAATTCCTTTTATGAAAGCAGTAAGAAATCCTAGAAAACATGGCCAATCTTTTTAACATAGTATAATCTCAGAGAGAAGCCATAGACAAGACAAGACAAGCTCTGCATTCTAAAATTAGTTATTTCCTCACCTAGATTACGATAACTCACCGAACACTAGATGTTGCAAACTGATATTGTCGACAAAGATGAAGACGGAGAAGTCACTGCATCCGTCCCTTTCAAATCCCGATTCCCATTTACATGAATTACGTCCTGGAGAATCTCATTATCATCGAAGATGCATTCAATGTCATCCTCGAAGCCCTGGTAATCGAAAACGTCTACAGATTTCTCCATGGGGAAGTGTGGAATCGGGAGGATGTTGAAGTTGATGTCGATACATAGGTCGTCCCAAGGGTGCTCGTGCTCCTCAGTAGGGTCCATGATGGAGTCTATTAATTCTAACTTGGGGGCACTTGGTTGAGTGTTCACTATGTTTGCGTCTTCTTGTGCATCGTCTGCTTGTACTTGTTCCTCTCCTCGATGATCACTTGCTTCGTCTGCTTGTACTTCTTGCTTGACATGGATATCTTCTTCCCCCTCTGCCTCTGGTAGGACTTTGTTTAACTTGTCTGCATAATTACTGATGTCAAAATTTGTTATTGCATTGATGCCTCTGTACTCTATTGCTGCCATATCATATGCAATTGCTGCCTCCTCTTGAGTGCCTGCATTAATACACACAGAGAACAAAATATGCCTTTCAGTTTGTACCCTTGCAAAAGTCTCGTAACTCACATTTCATTATATTCTTCGTAGTTTACTGGTACGGGGGAGTACATCTTATGAATTTTTTAAACAACTTATAAAATATTGAAGTTTATAAATTGTTCAAAACAAATTTAGATCTTATTCAAAACAACTTGAACTGTATTTTTGACTATTTTAATTTGATTAGGGGGGTGTTTGCAATTGTTTTACCTAATTATTACAGCAATAGCCAACTTGAACTGTATTATTTTGACTATTTTCATTTGGTGTTTGTAATTGCTTTACCTAATTATTACAGCAATAGCTTTATCTGATTATAATATAATAAAATGAAATGCTTTTACTTAAATAAATCATAAAAAAATTAAAAGTTGAGGGGGAATGTCATCTCAACTTACTTTTTTTACATAAATAAAATCTTTTACCAAACAACCAACATCTATTTTTCACAAAATTACTAAATTAAATAACTTTTCAATATATATACAACCCCAAAATAAATTTGTAGTCATGTACCCCCACCCCCAAACCTTACCTAGGGAACAATGTTTGTTTTAGTTTTATAGTAATAAAGAACAAACCTCCTTTGTAAGAGTAGAGAGATTGTTTTTTGTTTTACAAAAGGCATCAATGTGCCATGTCAGCTTAAGAAAATGATTTGGTCTAATTAGGGACAACCACATGGATTTTCAATACTAGATCTACCCAACCAATTAGGTAAATTAAAAACAAATTATTTTTCACACTTTGGGAAGTGGGTTTACTTATACTATGCACTAGCTTTGTAAATAATTTTTTTTTAACACCATAGCTCATAAAATTGTGATAAAATAATTATTTCATTAATTATTCTTACTTAAAAAAAAAATCATTTATTTATCAACGAGGGAGTAGCTAATTATTTTGGTCAAATGGAACACAATAAATCAAGAATAATGTAAAACATAAGTATATTCAAAATAATAATAATAAGAGTACGAACCATAGGTTCCTAAGTAGAGGTACTTGTTTCCGCTGACGCGCCCGATTCGGGCCTCCCACCGCCCATTGTGATGGTGCCTGTCAAAATTCAATTAATCGGATTTAAAATAAATAAAATTTTATCAAACGCATAAAAATGCAGTTAATTAAATTATTGAAAAATACATTATTTACAATTTAATCAGTTAAAATGTCTGACTAAGAGAAAAACAAAAGGATTACGGAAATATGACTTCAATCACATTAAACCTTAAATTTGACCAAACAAAAGGGTCCCACATGAACTAAGTTTGTGTTGCACAAACACGAAATAAAATCACAAGATGTCCTAAGAAAGTAATTGTACTTGTGGAATGAAAATGACAAGAGTTTCAATGTTCATTCTTTATACTCCACCGTCCTCATTAAGTTAACAAAAATAGTCTAATTAAAAAGAAAAAAAATGAGTAACTTAACGAGAGACAAATTGAGTATTTCGTTACCTTGCTACACCGCGATACTTGGAAACGCCTCTGGAAAAGCCGCTACTCCTCCTTCTAAGTGAAGCTAAATACTCTTCTTTGCTCAATTTTTCCATCTCTTCAACCTCTTTTGTGTAGACATCCACCTACATTAATTTAAGTCAACATTGAAATTAATTAAAATAATTATGAGTCTTAATTAGTTTAGTTAGGCCCTTATAATTATGTTTTACACATAGATCCTACTCACGCCTTGGACGGTAACACGGCACGTGCTCCATACCAAAGTATGATTACATTTTAATATACATAAAAAATAAACCTGTGATTTAAAATCATTGGTATTAAATATCCTTTAATAAAAAAACCTTGTTTGACTTGTCAGAAATGCAAATACGAGAAGAAAAAAAAAAAACTAATTTGACAATTTATTAAAATACACAATTTTTTTTACAGCAAAATTTTAATATTTTAATAGTGTTTTAATGTGTTGTACAATACCATACATACATTAAAGTGAGCAGTGCACTGCAGAACAGCATATAGAATAAATTGAAAAAAAAGCAATGTAACAGTTAGAGAGAGAGAGGGGAGGAGAGAGAGAGACAGGAAAATTGAGTATTGTAGCAGTTCCCCAATACTTTAGAGCAGCTAAATCGTAGGTTCGAGCTGCATCTTCTTCATTATCATAAGCTCCTACATTCATAAATTCAATTAATTAATTCTTGCATGCAAATAAAATAAAATAAAATAAATTGGGAAAGTCACTCACCTAAATAGACTGCGAAGCGACAAATGCGTTTAATGGACCGGGATCATCATCAAGAATAAAACACACAGACTATAGTCAGAATTAAATTAATTATACTTTCAGAAAGTATATTATTTAATTAGCATAAATTAAACTAAGATCGCAGATCTCCTTGATTAATTCAAATAATTATTTTATAATTAAACTCACTTTGTCTTCCTCTTTTGTTCTGAATTGAGTTCCATACAGTCTTGTCCCATAGATGTGCTTCATACCTCCCTGTCCATCTATGCCTGCAATTTAATTTAATTAATTAAATTGAATTTCATGCATGCAAATTACTAATTAAAATAATAAAAAACCTGGTAACGCCTCTGTAAATGGAGCTTCTTGATTTGGCAGAGGTGGCAGAATTGTCACTGGGGGGTGTTTTCTTGGTTCTAACACGTTTGGGCTTCGGCTTTAATTCGGGCTTCAGGGGTATTTCGGTCACATTGGTTTGTGATTCAATGCAGGAAGAAGATGAAGAAGTGGAGCAAGAGGGTGATAATGGGAATTTCCTCTTCATTGTGTTTCTTCTCTGTTTCTCTATCTCTCTCTTGATTTCTCCCTCTATAAAAACAGAGGAGAGAGAGAGAGAGAGAGTTGGTGTGGAATGAAAGAAGAAAAGGGCAATTTAATGAGAAGAAAAGGCTTCTTTTCCGGTGAACTAAAGTTGTTTGCCAAAATTAAGTAGAGAGAGAGAGAGAGAGAGAGGGGTGGGAAAAATACAAGCATGGAGTGAAGGCTCGGCTAAATAACAAAAAAGTCTCTTAGCAAAAACAAAGCCTTCCCAACTAACCACGGTTAAATTATTTTTAATGCCTTTCTCAATTTCTAATTTGGGTCGGAGTTAGGTCGATCTCTCGTGCATCAATTGCACCGTGCACTTTTTAAAAATACAATCGGTGTAGGTGAGAAGAACGAATAAAAAAATAAAAGGGAAAGAACGGAAGGAGAAAAGGAATTGAGCGAATGAGTTGCCCGAATCTAGAATTAATTCGGGTGATTAATGCGGATGAGTCGTGAGTTGTCGGGTATCAATTTTTTGAATTCGAGATTGACTTAATATCTTACATACAATTTTTTAACAATTTTGTGTATCTTGTAAACATAGAGGGGTGTTAAGTCTATAGTTCAAATAACATATATGTACTGTGAACTTGTTTCGAGCATGAAATCGTTTCATACAATTTTTTTATCATAAATATATAGCACTCCAGAAATATAACATAGTAAAATAAGTCAAACTCAATTTACCTCGAGAATATGTCGAGTCGAATATGAATTGAGATCAAGTAGCTTGTGACTTGTGAGCAGACAAGAATAGTTTCTTAAACAACTTTCGTGGTTTCACACGCTACTTTAAAATTTGAGTTCGGTGCAATACACCACTATAATAATGTTGTATTGTACTAAATTCAAATCATTAATTTTGTGAGTTTTAAATGTTTTAGAACGGGACCTAAAATTTAATTTCACCATAACGTTTTTTAAAAATCAACACTAAATATCAAATTTTCATAATTTGTACACACCAACACGCCCAATAGGTTATTTACTACTCCAAAGACAAGAAGGTTCTAGATTTCAAACTTTTTTTGTAACACTTCTGAATTTCAATTTTTTCATTGAGACACATTTCGTGAATTACTTTTCGTTACATCTCGTAAATTACCTTTCCGTAATTTTTACCTTTCTTGAATTATATTTTCTCTAGTGGGGCCCTTGGGATTAGAATTGAATTAATCTTTTCATAAAGGGAAAAAAAGAGAGACAAAAAATAGGGTGAGTTTTTAAAGAGGTTCAACACTTGGCCTAACCACTCAGCCATGCTACCAATAAGCATAATGCCACACTGTGGATTTCTGCACCTACATGGGGAATCTCTCTCCCTCTCTCTCTTTCTCTCTCTCTCTATATATACACATATATATACATATGCATATATTTAAATAAAAAATATTTCTCCCACCCTTTTTTTCTCTCACTGAAAATTCAAATATTATTGTTATATATAACAACAAGATTTCATATTCTATTTTAAGTTAAAAATAGGTGAAGAGATTGGTGAAGTTTGTCAGGAAATATTTGTCTCTATAGGTGTAATTTATAAAGATACAGTGGGAATTTACCAATATACCCTCAGTGGTTGGATTGATTTACCATTCGAAAACCACTAGCCATTGAAGCATTAACTTCATATATGTCACACAATTTTGTCTTTACATAATTAGTTTGTCACTTCTCATTAACAACATGCAAGAGTAAATAGTTGTATTCCAAAAAAAAAAAAATTATTGATCCTTCTTTTGTTGTTGTTAGATTAAATTAGTGATACTATTATTCTAGTTTAAGTCATGTCTATATAATTATCAAATATTTAATATTTATCAAATATGGACTACGACGAGTCGACAATAGGGGAAGACAACGAATTTTGGCTTGTACACGTTGTAATAAGTATAATTCGTAAATGTACATTAAAAAAAACACCGAAAGATAATGGGTTTAATCCCCTATTATCTTTTCTATTTTTCCTTTATTTTAATTGTAATATAATTTTATTTGTTAATTAATAGAAGTATAAATAACTAAATAAGACACTTAGAAAAAAAAATTATTACTTAACTCTAGGTGTCAAAAGAGCAATTCAAGAATTATTTGGCGCCTCTTTTGACATTATTAGATTAATTTAAGGTATGGATTTCCTATTCAATTTTAATGTTTTATCTCATATCTCATTAATTTTAAAATTTTAATACATGAAATATATAATAAATAACATAAAAAAATCGTTATTAATAACAATATTAACAATATAGGTAACACCAAAATAGAAAAGATGATCTTAAAATGTTTTGCATGTACATCTATATAAATGTACTACGGTAAACTGAAAATTAATATCACTAACTATCGCAGAGACAAGCTATATAAGAGATGATATAAATGAATGTCTTGTTTGATTACTAAAACTGATGATTAGGTTAGATTAGAATTATATCTAAATTTTACCAATTTTAACACACAATTCACCCTTAATTTTAACTATTAAATAACTTATAAAGAATGAAATGAAGTTAATCTATATTTAATTTTAACTATCAAATAGTAATACTTAAATGTATTTTTACTCTCTCTCACACGTGTGTGTATATATTTAACAAAATTTTTGGTTGGTATGAAAAATTCATCATGAATCCACTTCTCTCCGCCGCTTCGGTTATTGTTGTAGGATTTATTGTAGGGTTTGCTTCTATTGGACCCGGAGTTAGTCAAAGAACGTGCGTCAAGCTGTAGAGAGTATGGGGAGACAGTTTAAGACAAAGGAAAAATATGAGATACACTATTGCTTGGTTTAACTTTTATGGAAATTTTAACGATTCGTGGATTGATTGTTTGAAATAAATATTTTCCTATTTCATTGTCTTGGACTTGTCGGTTGCTTACTCCAATTAGATTACGTCACTCTAATGATTTCATTGTCCTGGACTTGTCGTTTGATTATTCAAATTAGATTATGTCATTCTGATAATTCCATTGTCCTGTACTTGTCGTTTGATTACTCAGATTAGATTACACCACCTAATAATTCAATTGTCTTGGACTTGTCATTTGATTGCTCAAATTAGATTACATCGATCTGATAATTCCTTATTCGCTAAGATAATAACCTACCACAATGGTTGATTCACAAATTTCGTTGAACCACACTTAAGAGAATTTGACTCCATGAAAAATTGCACAAAACGTCGCATAATTGGCCTACTTGTTTAATCTTAAAAATAGTAAAAATAAACTGTGAGTGTTATCTCATAATCTCATAGTCAGCATAGTAAGTAGTGAGCTGATAGGATCAGATAAGATGACTTAGGCCGAAATCAGATGAGTTGAAGGTTTTCAATCAGCTGAGGAGGTGATGCTTAGAGTTCAGCACAGTTGGTCAGATCAGCACAGTACTGGATCAACACAGTACTTGATCAGCACAGTACTATCAGCACAGTAAAGATCAGCACAGTAGAAGTCTATCAGCATAGTCAACTTTTGATCACAAGAACAGAAGAGTTGAGTATCAGAACACTAAGTAGTGTTCTGATCTTTATGGACAAGTCTTCTAATATGAAAGTTAGTTAGTTTAACTAGCTGTATTACAGTTACAACTACTTGATGGCATAACTACCATTTCAGTTGGGCAATAACAGAACGCATGGGTTGTTTCAAGCGGTTGCAAACGGTTGATAACTACTCAAGAAGTTCCTAACAACAGCAACTACCTTGGTCTTTATATACTCTTGTATATATATGTACATTGTAAAGGTTGCATTTTTTTGGATGCAAGTACGATTGTAATCTTTGAGTTGTGTGAGTTCACGAGTGAAGTGAGAAAATATCATATTCCGAGTGAATGAGTATGTAAACATTCTTGATCAATCAAAGAAGTACTCGTCTGGTCCAATGGATGTAGATCACATTGATCGAACCACTTAAATTATTTGTGTGTTGTTTGTCTCGTTGATTACTTTTGGAATTACTATCTTAGCTGGTTATTTCTTATATCTTCAAGTATTCTACTTGATTGGAGACGTCTAATCGACTGGAATCCTTGACAATTGGCGCCGTCTGTGGGAAACTGAAGTAGCTGCAGATCTAGGATGGGGAATTCTACCAAGTACAACATAGAGAAGTTTACAGGCACGGGAGATTTTGGGCTGTGGAAGGTCAAGATGCAGGCCCTCCTTGAACAACAAGGATTATTCGAGGCTCTCGAAGAATCCGAAGAGACTGCAGAAGAGATTGCAGCAGCTGCGGTTGAAAGGAGCAAGTTGCTCAGGAAAGCTCGAAGCACGATCCTACTCTGCCTTGGAGATAAGGTCTTGAGGGAGGTTGCTAAAGAGAAGTCAGCGAAGGAGGTTTGTGATAAGCTTGATAAGTTATATATATGGTGAAAACTCTTGCTAACCGACTCTATTCGAAACAGAAGTTGTATGCCTTTAGAATGGGAGATGACAAACCCATTACGGAGCAGCTAGATGAGTTTAACAGGATACTTGATGATCTGGAGAATTTGGATGTCAAGCTTGAAGAAGAGGATAAGACTCTTATCTTGTTGAGTGCTCTTCCTAAGTCCTTTGAAATCCTAAAGGACACCATCTTGTATGGTAGAAAGGAGGCAATCACATTAGAGGATGTGATCTTGGCTGTCAAGTCCAAGCTGTTACATAATAAGACATCTCAAGGAGATAAAAGTAGCAGTGGAGAAGGATTGGCAAACAAGGGAGGACATAAGAAATCTGCCTCCAAGAAGGGGTCTAGTCAACCCAAGGGAGCTGATAAGGGAAAATCAGCAGTGTCAAATCAAGGGGAAGTAGTGTGCCACCACTGCAACAAACCTGGGCACTACAAGAGTACTTGTTTCAAGTACAAACAACTTATGAGAAAATCTGGTTCCAAGAACCCTGTTGATAAGAATCAAGCAAATCAAACCCAAGAAGATAAGGAGCAGAAGGACTATGAGTCAGCCCAGTCCCTATCCATCACTTCCACTAAAGAACAGCAGGATTGGATTTTAGATTCAGGGTGTTCTTTCCACATGACTCCAAGAAGAGACTGGTTTCATGATTTTAAGCATCAGAATAGAGGTTCTGTGTTGTTAGGGAATGATCACACTTGCAAAGTCAAAGGTGAAGGTACAGTACACTTGAAGATGTATGATGGAGTAGTGAGGATTCTCAAGAGGGTCAGGTATGTTCCTGAACTCAAGAGAAATTTGATATCTCTTGGTATGCTGGATTCAATGGGCTACAAATTCCAGTCAGAAGATGGAGAGCTCAGAGTTTCAAAGGGGGGGCTTACTGTTCTTAAAGGTGAGAGAAAGAATGATCTATACTTTCTTAAGGGAGGTACAGTAATTGGCAGATCAGATGTGGCAAGAGTGCAAGACAACTCAATGTTGTGGCATAGAAGATTAGGCCATGTAGGAGAGAAGGGCCTACTTGAGCTAAGTAAGCAGGGATTGCTAGGTGGTGACAAGATCATAAAACTTGATTTGTGTGAGCACTGTATTCTTGGGAAATCCAAGAGATTGAAGTTTGTAAAGAGTTCACACTCTACCAAAGGAATTTTGGACTATGTCCATTCAGATTTATGGGGGCCAGCTAGGAATCAGACCAGAAGTGGTGGGAAATATTTCATGTCTATCATAGATGATTACTCAAGAAAGGTATGGATCACTATCCTGAAATCCAAGTCAGAAGCATTTGAAAAGTTCAAGGAATGGCTCACTGAGGTTGAGAATGTCTCTGGAAAGAAGCTCAAGCATTTGAGAACTGATAATGGGCTGAAGTTCATATCAGAAGAGTTCAATATTTTCTACAAGAAGAAGGGTATATTGAGGCATAGAACAGTACCAGGTACACCTCAACAAAATGGAGTAGCTGAGAGAATGAACCAAACTTTGCTTGAGAGGGTCACGTGTATATTGAGCAACTCTGGATTGCCTAAAGTATTTTGGGGAGAAGCAGTGTCAACAACACCTATTTGATAAACAGAAGCCCTTCCTCAGCTGTGCAATTTAAGACCCCAGAAGAGTTATGGTCTGGCCATGCAACTGAGTACAGTAATTTGAAGGTTTATGGTTGTTTAGCATGTGCCCATGTCAAGCAAGATAAGCTTGAGCCTCGAGCCTTGAAATGTGTGTTCGTAGTATCCTTCAGGAGTGAAAGGGTATAGGTTGTGGTGCCTTGAAGTTGGGATGCAGAAGTGTATTATCAGTAGAGATGTAACTTTTGATGAAAGTAGAATGCCACTGAAAGAAGAGGCAAGTTCAAGTGCAGCACACAACAGACCAGATGAGACACAGGTTGAGGTGGAGCATGTTGACACTAAAACACTAACTGAAGATCATATTGATCCAAATGAGGAGGAGACTACTCATAGTGATAATGAGCTTCATGACTATCAGCTGACTAGGGACAGAACCAGAAGAGAAGTCCACCCACCTCAAAGGTAAGGTCAAGCTGACATTGTATCTTTTGCATTATGTGCAGCTCTTGAGGTGGAGTCTCTGAAGCCTAAAACTTACACAGAATCCATCAGCTGCCATGACAAAGAGAAGTGGTTAGTTGCTATGGAGGAAGAGTTGTTATCTCTGAACAAGAACCAGACTTGGGAGATTGTTGAGAGACCTAAGAACAAGAAACTTGTTGGGTGTAAGTGGATTTACAAGAAGAAGGTGGAGGCTCAGAGAGGTGGCAAGATTAGGTACAAGGCAAGGCTTGTAGCTAAAGGATTTACACAGAAAGAAGGTATTGACTTTAATGAAATCTTCTCACCTGTTGTAAAGCATTGTAGCATCAGAATCTTGTTGGCTATGGTTGCTCAGTATGAACTGGAGCTGCATCAGATGGATGTGACCACAACATTTCTTCATGGGACTTTAGATGAGAAGATCTACATGAAAATACCAGAAGGGTTGGACATAGAAGATGGAGAAGACAAAGTGTGCTTACTCAGAAAATCACTCTATGTCCTTAAACAAAGCCCTAAACAATGGTACTTAAGGTTTGATGAGTACATTTGCTCGGCTGGTTTTGCAAGAAGCTTGTATGACAACTGTGTTTACTTTAGACGAGTTGGGAGTTCAGTTACCTATCTTCTGTTGTATGTAGATGATATGTTAATAGCAGGGGAGTCTATTAACAGTATCAATCAGGTGAAAGAGATTCTCAAAAGGGAGTTTGAGATGAAAGATCTTGGTGAAGCTAAAGTGATTCTTGGGATGGAGATTAGTAGAGTTGAGGGAGCAATTCAGCTGAGACAACCTACCTATCTGAAGAAGGTGTTAGAGAGATCCAGGATGCATCAAGCTAAGTCGGTTTCTACACCAATTGGCCAGCATCAGAAGTTATCCAATCAGATGTGTCCCAAGAACAGCCAAGAAAGAGCTCAGATGAGTAAGGTTCCTTATGCCAGTGCAGTGGGGAGTTTAATGAACTCATGCAATGAGTGTAATCAGCAGATACATGAGTGATCCAGACTTAAATCATTGGGAGACAGTTAAGTGGGTCATGAGATATGTTCTAGGATCAGCTGAGAGGGGTCTGAAATTTCAGAAGATATCAGATGAGGCAGAAGCACTTGTGGGATATGTTGATGCCGACTATGCAACCAATGTAGACACAAGAAATTCCTTAACAGGTTATGGGTTCACCTTATTTGGTACAACTATATCATGGAGGACTGAAGGTCAATACATCAGTCCGTAGTTGCATTATCTACTACAAAATCATAATACGTAGCCTTGACTGAAGCAGTTAAGGAGAGCATGTGGCTTAGGGGGATCTTGAAGGAGTTTGGTATATCACAAAGAAGTGTGACTGTCTTCTGTGATAATCAAAGTGCAATACATCTCGCAAAGCATCAGGGGTATCATGTGAGAACTAAACATATATATGTAAAACTGTATTTTGTAAGAGATATTGTAGAGAATGGGGTGGTCCAGGTAATGAAGATTGCTATAGAGGAGAACGCTGCTGATGCGTTCACTAAGGCATTGCCAAAAGAGAAGTTTGGCTTGTGTCTTAGACTTATTGGACTGCATTAATTCCTTCGAGGAGAAGGCTGCTGATCCTGTGGCAGAGGAGCAGTGGTGGAGACTATTCTTTGATGAGAATAGTGGTTTTGTGTTTTTGGTGGAGATTAGTTTGATCATGAGCTAAAGGTGGAGAATTGTGAGTGTTATCTCATAATCTCATAGTCAGCACAGTAAGTAGTGAGTTGATAGGATCAGATAAGATGACTTAGGCCGAAATCAGATGAGTTGAAGGTTTTCAATCAGCTGAGGAGGTGATGCTTAGAGTTCAGCACAGTTGGTCAGATCATCACAGTACTATCAGCACAGTAAATATCATCACAGTAGAAGTCTATCTGCAGAGTCAGCTTTTAATCACAAGAACAGAAGAGTTGAGTATCAGAACACTAAGTAGTGTTCTGATCTTTATGGACAAGTCTTCTGATATGAAAGTTAGTTATTTTAACTAATTGTATTACAGTTACAACTACTTCAGGGCATAACTACCATTTCAGTTGGGCAATAACAGAGCACATGGGTTGTTTCAAGCGGTTGCAAACAGTTGATAACTACTCAAGCAGTTCCTAACGGCAGCAACTACCTTGGTCTTTATATACTCTTGTATATGTACATTGTAAAGGTTGCGTTTTTTTGGATGCAAGTACGATTGTAATCTTTGAGTTGTGTGAGTTCACGAGTGAAGTGAGGAAATATCCTATTCCGAGTGAATGAGTGTGTAAACATTCTTGATCAATCAAAGAATTACTCGCCTGGTCCACTGGATGTAGATCACATTGATCGAACCACTTAAATTCTTTGTGTGTTGTTTGTCTCGTTGATTACTTTTTGAATTACTATCTTAGATGGTTATTTTTTATATCTTCAAGTATTCTACTTGGTTGGAGACGTCTAATCAACTGAAATCCTTGACATAAACATTTTTTTATTTCATTGTTTTGTAGTTGTCGTTTGCTTACTCAAATTAGACCACGTCGCTCTAATTGTTCCTTATTCGCTGAGAGAATAACCTATCATAGGAGTTGATTCACAGATTTAGTTGAACCACATCGATCAGAATTTAACTTCGTAATAAATTGTACAAAAAAACCGCATAATTGTCTTATTTCTTGCACGTGTCGATTGATGTCTCTTGAGAAAGGGATTGGGCTAAAGAATAGGGGTGAGAATGGGTTAGGCTACCCGACAGGGGCCTACGACTTGGCCTACTAAAACTCGGCTCGGCTTGACTCGTTTAATAAACAAGCCAGACTCAAGCATTTTTAGAAGCCCATTTAATTTTTTTTTTTAGGATACATACATAGGACAAGAACAAGAAGCTCAAAAAGAAAAATGTCATATGCACTAAAACCACGAACTACTCAATTTCGGTCACGAGAAATGGTAGAGTGAACCGCTCATTGAGCTAAGTTGTGCGCTTTCTTGTTGTCCGAGCGTCGGAGAAAAGAGAATTTGCACACTACAAATTTTTGAGCACTCCGTCTAATTCGAGACGTGATACTCATCTCCGGACCATAACCTAACGAACTCTTTGTACAAAGCTAAATAGCCACCTTGGAATCCGACCTAATCTCCACACAGGAGATATTAAGAAGCCCATTTAATTAAATAGGTCGGGCTTGAGCTTTTTCGTATGCCTTTTAAGCCCAACATACCGACCTATTTATATTTATTTTATAATATTCCCTCCGTCCCCCAAATTTTTTTATATTTTCCTTTTTTGTTTGTTCCTCAAAAGTTTGCATACCCCAAAATAGAAATAATCATTACAATCCCCATCCTCACAATATACACATATTTACTCTTCATGACATTACTTTTGGGGCCCACCATACACTCAATTCATCTACTTTATTTACTTTATATATAAAAGTTTACAAAAATTGTTATTGTTTTTTATGATTCGATGATAATTCAATTGTTGTGTTTTTATTTTAAAATACACTTAAAAAACAATTGCACATCCCCGAGCTAGAAATCTTGTATTATTAGTGCAGAGTTGGGAAATAGTTATGTCAATATTCGTGAACCAAATATTATTATCGAATCCACCGTAAATTTTCCATGAACCAAAGCCATCAATTTTTTTGTTATACATAAAAAATGTGAAATTTTATAACACTTCTATGGAGGCATTTGGTATGGGCGATCGAGCATCTCTAAGTAAAGCAAAAACTTATGTAAACTCGAAATAAACATTAAACAGTGCACAAAATTAAATATTTTTTAAATAGTGACAATATTTCATATATTATTAATACGTTTAAATTTAAAAATGAGAATGCTTATACTTAATAAATATATTATTTAATAGGCAAATATTTTTATGCATTGGCCAGTTTTCATTTAATAGCATTCATAGTTTCTTTGAACAATATTAATTGCACACTAATTATACGATGATTGGTGGACCCACCCACCCACTTCCTCACACCGTGCACGGTGCATCCTCCTTAATCCTTCTCTTTGTATGAAATGCATTTAATTATATATTGCTATTAATTATTATTATTATTATTTATTTATTTTTACTTGTTTAATACTACTAATTATATCTTCTCCCATTTAAGATAATTGATAATTTTATTTGTGTTTTTATGATTATTGATTTGGATTATATTATATTTTATGTTAAAGATAATATTAATACTGCAGTTGATCTGGAATAAATTTCGAGTGTTCCACAATTACAACCTAATTAAACATTCTAAATTATCCAACTAATTTAATTGAACATATATGTGTTCTAGCTTATTTATTAAATAATGTGTCGTAATCCCATGAGCATAACATAATTTTCCTTGAAAGGTAGATATTATAAGTTGGAAACATAAATTTATTGGGGGCCCTCTTACTGGGTCCGTTATAGGGTGCATCCAAATGTTATTCTATTTAATATATTAAAATGATCAACTATTTGATTGCAGATTTACCTTTCGGAGAGTTGGACATATAAAATGATAATTTTCACTTAAAAAAAAAAACATTTTTATATGTCTCAATCTAAATGAAAGCTCGTACTCAAGTTTATCTTCTCGAATTGTAAATCCCGTCACTTAAAATAAATAAGAAAAAAATGGTAAATATGTGAATGTTTATGAAATATACCTTCCTTTCGTAAATAATAATAATAATAATAATAATAAGAAGAAAAGGATGTTTGGTTGGAATGTTTAAAGGACTGAGAATAACAATTAAATTCATACACTACTATAATTTTTTTTTTTTTTTTTTGGAGAGATGCCGTGGTCACAACACATAATCAATTACCATTCAGAAATTTCGTCACCACTTTAATCACGAGGAGAGGATGATTGATAAACAAATGTCGTTAATTGGTGGGCTATTTTATTTTTGGTGGGCTATTTTATTTTGAGATCGTTGAATGTGAACAGTTTCGTACATTTCAAAGTCATCCATCAATATTCAGATATCCTGTAAAAAGCCCGCTTCATAATTCAAGAATATTTCTTTAATTTTTCCAATAATCGAAACCGCATCCATCGAATCTGTGTACACTCATATTCTGGAGAAGGCTTTTTGTATAGCATCCAGATAATCCAGCCCTGATTGCGGTCAATACTGCACTTAAAACACTATAATTTTAGTTCCTAAAATCTAAAGAAACTATACACATCTCCTATTTGAGAGGTATGTGTGTGACTTCACACCCTTTCTGTTTATATAATCATTTCATTCCTTACAATTTTACAAACACACCTTAAATCTGAAAATGTGCACTTTGTATAAAAAAAAAAATCGACAACTTTGTACAATTTTTTTAAATAATTCATTTTATATCTTGTTGCATCAGATTCATCGGTAATTATTCATATTTTTCATTAATAGAAAAAGTGATCTGATGGAGATTAAACTACAAGTTCAACCAATTGTTGGTTGGAAACATTGAATTTGTGTAAAACATAGTGATGGTTTTCGGATATTGTGAGTTTCATAATAGAGTGCGTAATATTCGTTCTTATTGTTCATAAGGTGATTGCTTACGCTGCGTCAGTTGATATCCAGAGTTGGGATTGATGCCTCCAAAACGGCAAGACGATCTTGCCCAGATGCAATACCAATTGGATCAATTGTCCACGGACATGGCTGCACTAGCAGCCCAACATCAGGAAGTCTTGGCCGCATTGCGACGGGAGGACGATAACCGCTGGGAACTAGGTTTCAAGATGGAGATTCCTGAATTCCATGTTCACACAGACGAATCTGATCTTGCCGATTGGTTAATCGCAGTGGATGAAATATTGGATTTCAAGAACGTCCCTGATTCGCGTCGCGTTAGTGGCTACACGTTTGCGTGGGCGCCGAGCGTCGCATTGGTGGAAAATTTTGAAGACATCACGCGCAAGGTCCGGCAAGAACCCGATAGCTTCTTGGTCCAAATTCAAGAGCACGATTCAAGCATCATTCTTTCTATTTAACCATACCAGAATTATATTTCAACGCTTACAAAACTTACGCCAAGGTTCACGTTCCGTGGCGGAATATTTTGATGAGTTTTATCAGCTTATGGTCCGTAATGATATTTCAGAATCTATAGATCAATTGGTTTCAAGATTTATTGGAGGCTTGCGTGTGAGTATTCAAGACGTTCTTAATTTGTGCTCTCCGTCGTCGGTTTCGGAGGCGCATCAACGTGCTATTCTTGTGGAGAAACAGCAAGCGAGGCGTTCTTCGAATTTGTCTTCTGTTATCTTTGCCTCTTCTTTCAATGTGTAGCATCATAAATGAATTGCCACTTCTTCAAGTTGCTAATCATCCTTAAATGCTAAATGTCATCTGAAATTCAGATGAGCTCGACTTTAATACTTCATAAGGCTTTTCTTCGACAAGATCAGGTAAGCTCATATATGCTGAATGATCTTCTGATTTGATTGCAGATTATCATATACTTACTTTCAGTTGATAAGGTATATGTGAGAATTATATTCAATCACCCCGCTAATGAGATGATATGAGTGATCCACTATATATAGGGATTGCAAGTGAGATAAACAAGGAAATAAATATAAACCATGTCTTTGAGAATATATTCAAAGATAATGACTAACATAAATAAAAGATTGCTACCTATAATATATTATACTATTCCTACAATATAATATTCTCTAATACCCCCGGTCAAGCGAAGCTGGGAATGTAAATGAACACGAGTTTGGTACGCAACAATCTGAAGCAAGTTTGAAATAGAAACTTCGTGAAGCCATCCGTAAAACAATGCACTTTTGATGTCATACAGCAGGAGAAATAACAGAAATTTAAAATCACCAAATAAGACATGCCAAGGCGCATAAAAGCGGGAAGCAAATAGATCGAAACACCGAAATCCTTTGAAGGACGAACGATGATAAAAAATTAGGCAAGAAACACTTGCAAGTGTGTCGAAAGCAGTTGATTCGAGCACAAACCAGATAGAACGGAGGGGCGAGCAACCAATGATATTGATCATGGGCTCTCCGGATAGAGAGAAAAGTAGAAGAAAAAAGATATAACGTAAGACTATGGAGAAAATCAGAGTGTAGGTGAGTGTGACTAACACCATATGAGTGAAAAAAGTAATGGAGATAGCATGATCGGCCATGAGAGGAAACGAGGATCTGCTCGCTCAAGAAGAAAAAAAAAGGGGGGGGAGGTGAAGGGGACGAGGAATACAAGCTCGTCGGTGGCGGCTAAAAGCAGTCGGGAGAGGGAACGAGGGAGACCAGCTCGTTTGAGATAAATAAACAAGGCAGCGACGAGGGATACCTGCTCGTTGAGGACGCCTAAAAATTGAGAATAAAAGGGAAGGGGCAAGGCAGCGGCGGTATCCACGTCGGAGACGCCGAAAAAATAGAGAGGGGAAAGAAGGCTTTTAGTGTATTAGGCTGATACCATGTGAGAATTATATTCAATCACCGTTAATGAGATGATATGGCTGATACCATGTGAGAATTATATTCAATCACCGTTAATGAGATGATATGAGTGATCCACTATATATATGAATTACAAGTGAAATAAATAAGGAAATAAATATAAACCATATCTTTGAGAATATATTCAAAGATAATGACTAACATAAATAAAATATTGATACCTATAATATATTATACTATTCCTATAATATAATATTCTGTAATGGTATACAACAACCTTTCAATCTGATTTTACTAATGAGCTTCAATGTCTTCACGTCTTCTACTCTTCAAGTTTTGAGCGAGCGCGCGTATAACCAAGTTGTGATAGCAGCTGATATTTATACAGTTGATTCACTTGACTAAAACTTAGACTTAGACTATCACTTTACTTTTAAGCTTTATAAAAACAACTTAAGTAACCTATTTCTATATTACAAATTATTATTCTAAACCTTACTCTACTGATCTGGTTTTGGCCAACAAAACTAAACATAAGAACTTTCAATCAGATAGGGGCTGTATGAATATCCCAACAATAGTCACAAGCTTAGGATCTACTGCTTCAGCTGAGCAATTTCAACTCTCAAACGCATCGTTTCATCCTCAGCTTCCACATAAGCTGATGTTGTCAATCTCAAATCAATCTTCAATTGTTCACAAGTGAACTGAAGGTGATTAGTCGAATTGGCGTCAGATGAATTAGACTCATCTGTGTGTGAGGCAGAAGAAGAATGTATTGAAATAGTTTTGGAGTTTACCTCTTCTTCTCTTGCCATCCATGCACACTCATCAGAGAGAGCTGCATCTCCATCAGATAGAAACCCTGATTCGCATGATGAAGGTAGATCATCATTTGAATCACCACTTTCCTCATCAGCTACCATGGCCTTTCTTATGGGGAATCTTCTCTCTCTTCGAGCTCTAAGCTCTTCTTGCTCATTGGGTGTAAGGTTTGGACATTCAACACTAAAATGACGAGATTTGTTACATGTATAACATAAATCCTTACCTTCCCTTGAGCTCTTGGTAGGAGTATCATCTTTTCTGCTACTTCCTCTTCGATCAGAAGACCCTTCTCTTCTGGAGGAACTAGGTTCCGACCTTCTACGCTCAGGAGTGCGTTCTGATCGGTCATTGGACTTATAAAATGATGACTCTCCTGCATGATTAAATCTCTTATCTTTATAATCCTTATAGAACTTTTATACTTACCATGCTGAGTTTGAAACTTGTCAAATCTCTTCATCATCGATGCCATTTGCTTTTGAAGACTAGAACGTCTAGATCCCTTGGCGGCCACTGAAGCTTTAAAGGCAACAACTTTAGAAGAAGAGGGTGTCGCTTGTTCATCACATATCTCATCTACTCTGTTTGTATCATATTCGTGAGCTTTAAGAGTTTGAAACAAGGTTTGAACATACCAGTTTTTCAGATCTTTATTCTCTTTAATGATCCAAACTTTCGTTTGACAGATCTTAAGCTATGCATACAAGATCTTAGTGTTAACTTCAATTTTCATGTATGTCTTGCCAAGATTTTCAATTTCATTTATATTCTGGTAAAACGATTGTCCATATGGTCAATATTCTCACCAGGCAACATCTTAAAGTTATCAAACTTTTATACTGTCGTAATGAGCTTATTTTCCTTAATTTGCTCAGTGCCTACACACATGATTACTAATGCATCCCACATTTCTTTAGCAGATTTAAGACGAATAATTTTACCGGCATATTCATTAGAAACAGAAGCTAGAATCATATTCTTAGCTATACGGTCGAGGTTGGTCTGCTTCGCCTTGTCTAGTGTGAGATATGCTCGAGGATTAGGAGCTAGCTGACCAACAGGGATTTCGGGATTCCCTATGGCTGTATTATGAGCCATCACGGTGATCGGCCCCGTTGTGATCACGTCCCACATTAGATCATGGATTTGGCTGAAATGAGCCTCCATGTGTACCTTCCAGAAGTCATACTCCTCGATAGTAAACTTCGACAAATTCCTGGTATAAGAATCAGAACTCATAATGTATGATTTTTATGAAAAATAGGGTTTTTCGAAAATAGATCTGTTCAAGTGAGGTACAAGCACTTCTCCTTAGAAGTCAAGGATTACAGATACAGTAGCTCGTTAGAACCACTACTCTAATACCACTTGTTGGTCCCTAAACGAGTATCGATGGTGAGAAAGTTTAGAGGGGGGTGAATAGAGTTTCTATATTTTAAAACTTTTTATCGTGTTGATGAGATGAGACGATCAGAAGAGTTATATGTTCTATCGTTTGATGCAAATAAGATATGATCTAATATAGAGTGCTAGTGTGAGTAGCAGATCAAGATAACAAACTTATTGATTGATATATCAGTTGGTCAGTTGGAAAGTTATCTCAAAAGCTACTAGTGTGGAAATGTGTAGGCCCTAAATATTTAGACTCGTGGGTTGAATGAAAACCTTTGAATAAAGAATGACTTTATCAAACAATGTATGCTATCAACTGATACAAGTATATGCTGATTCTAAAATATATACTTAGTGAGTTTTGACTATTTTGAAATCTTATGTTTTATCAAAATTATGAATAATCAATGTAACAATAATAAAGATATAAAGCAATAAACAACACAATATTTATAGCGGTTCAAACAACTTGTTCTACGTCCACTTTCACGTCTCAGTACATGAAATTATATTCATTGCTAACTTTATAGTCCTAAAAGAAGACTTCTGATCAAGATACACTCGCCTTGGTGTATACGGATCTACTTGTTGGTTAGAGAACAAGTACTCTTTACAATGGTTTTGGTTTCTAACTTGTAAAATAAAAGAGTGTTAATAACCAACTCAGTGTAAAAGGATCACACTACTTTTCTAAGCTTCTAAAGATAGGAATCTTAAAGCTGACTTAGAATCGAAAACTTATAGCTAAGGATGTGAAATCTTTTCTGGCTCTAAAGAACTTGATTGAAGGCTTTCCAGAATGCTTGGTGTTCTTGAGTACAACTGATGAGAGCTCTTGCGTGTAAAGTTTCTGGTAATTATTCTAAAGAACAAGTCTTGTATTTATAAAGGATTTGGACTCCAAACTAGCCGTTGCATGCAAATCTTCTATATTTGGGTCGAGATCTTCATGAGTTGATGTATTCCTTATAATCTGGTACGACATTACCTTAAAAGGAAATGTGCATTAAATGTCCTTTTAATGCATTGTACGACTTTGTAAGAGATCTCTGCAACCTAGTCCAAGTCAATTCAAATAGATGTGTTTCCATCTTCTCATTGGTCCACATCAGCCAAGTTGTTAGACTTGCAGTCTAATCTTCTATTTGAGTAAATCATATGTTATCCGACATTCTCTTTGTCTATTGTTGTCATTCGCCTTTAATGCATCTTCAAGTAATGCCTCTTCTTCAAGGGGTTATCATCATAAATGCTAACTGTCATCTGATCAATCAGATGAGCAGTCCTTTAACGTTCTTTAAGGCTTCTCTTAGACGAGATCTGGTGAAGCTCATATCTGCTGGTCATCTTCTGTTTTTGTTGCAGTTTATCATTTAACTTCTTTCAACTAATAAGGTATATAAGAACCTTTCAATCTGATTTCACTAATGAGTTTCGAGGTCTTCTAGTCTTCTAGTCTTTAGTCTTCTTCTCTTCAAGTATTGAGAATACGCGTGTTGATCAGATGTGGTATCAGTTGATATACATACATTTGATCCCACGGACTAAGACTTAGACTTATATTCTTTACTTCTAAGCTTTATAAAAACAGCTTAGGTAATCTATACTAGATTACATATTATTACACTAACACTTGGTCTACTGATCTAGTTTTGGTCATCAAAACTAAACTTATACATTACAATCAGATTAGGAGTTGGATGAATATCCCAACAAATTTCTCTTTGGCTAAATATTAATTTCATTCTTTTTTTATCAGATTTTCATTCTTTTACGTGTTAATTTTTTTAAAGTTATATATATATATATATATATATATAAAATCATAATCTATGCTACTACTATAAATGTTGATAAGGAAAACTGGATCGAAAAGATCTTTGCTATAAATGCTACTCCCTCCATTTTTTATTAAATGTCACTTTGTTTTTTTCAATATTTTTTAAATAAGTGTCATTCTACACTTTTTTCTTCAAGTTTGACAATTTTACCCTTGTACATTGAACTCCCTCCATTTTCTTTACCTTGATTTAAGTTTTTTCCCTTTTGAATATAGTACTATAACATAAATCATGCATAAACCTTAATTATTGTATACATGAATATCATCTACAATATTGACCACATTCATTACTAAACATAAATTTAATATTAAAATTAGTTATCATTAATGAAGGGTAAAATGGTTCATGATTATATATCTTAATATGTTGAAAATTGTTAAAATAACACTTATTTAAAAATGGAGGGAGTATTAAGGAAAACTGGATCGGAAAAGTTAAGGTTGGAAGGTATTTGATTGCTTTGAGTATGTATTCAAGGAAAGGGAAAAAAAATTACGAACTTATTTGGATTGTTTTGTACAATGCATTGTTATCTCTAGACATAACCAAATAATTTGGTATATTTTGATTATAATTTGTTATATTTTTTCTTTTTATTTTGAGCAGAAACTTATATTTTTAGCTTATAATTATTTATTATTATATACACATAAATGTTTCAATTATGCTCTCATATGGGTGGAAATGGGTCAGATTACAGGCACTTACGACTCGGCCTATTAAAGTTCAGCTCGACTCATTTAATAAATAAGCCAGGCTCAAGCTTTTTCGTAAGCCTTTTAAGCCCAGCAGGCCGGCCTATGTGATTTTCAAATAATAGTTGAAAAAATATTTGAATATATATTTTTTTTTAACATTCTATTACTTCAATTTCTTCATTTTGAGATTTAAAGAGTTAATTTTTATAATTTGATGATAATATTGTTCTAGATTTTTTTTAAAAAAAATACCCTAATAAGATTAAAAGCTCTTTAGAAGGCTTTCGGGCCAAACCTATTTATTAATAAGGCCAGGCTTGAGCATTTAAAAAAAGTCGATCATGGGTCAGACTCGGGCCTAAGAAATATATAAAAGACCACACTTTTTTTCTTAAAGTCTACCAAGGCATGGCCCATTTTCACTCCTATGCTCTCATTCTCCAACATCAAAAGTATAGGTATTAAATTTAATTTTAATTTTTCGACATCAGAATGAAAAAATGTATCAAATTTAATTTTCGACATCAAAATGAAAGGTATCAATTTTTTTTGAAAGTATATATATATATTAGTATTTTATCAATGGATCGTTTTAATATTTTATAGTTAATTATTTTTTAATAAATTTTTATATTTTTCTCTTTATTTTCATAATTGATGAGGATGGATGTGTAGTGATGATAATACGAAGAAGTTATATTTTTCTCTTTATTTTAGTCAATTTGTGATCAATTGATGAGGATGAATATGTAGTAGATGATAATATGAAGAAGAGAAAGGTTGATAAAAATGGATATCTACTAGATTTTAATTTTTCGACATAAGGTATCAAATTTAATATTTTTTTTGGTTATTTTTTTTTTAAGTACTTTATCAATGAATCGTTTTAATATTTCATAGTTTAATCATTATAAAAATGAATATGTAGTAGATTTTAATTTTTCGACATCAAAATGAAAAAAAGTATCAAATTTTATTTTTCAACATTTTTTTTTTTTTTTTTTTTTTTTTTTTAATTTGGATGTTAATTTTGGTGTGATTTTTTTAGTGTTTAATTTATAATTTTGAATGTTTCATTTTATTGTATTATGAAATAGAATATTGGTGTTTTATTTTATTTATGAAATTACTTATAATGGTTGTTCTTAAATCTTATAAGAGTGTGAGTGTATTCTAGAATTGTTGAGATTTTATAAGAGTGTGGGTGATATTCTAGAATAATTTTAAAAAAATTATAAGATATATATAGTATTGTTGAAAATTTTAGAGAAATTTTAATAATTGTCAATAAAAAAAAATGTAAAATTTATCAATGGATCGTTTTAATATTTTATAGTTAATTATTTTTTAATAAATTTTTATATTTTTCTCTTTATTTTCATAATTGATGAGGATGGATGTGTAGTGATGATAATACGAAGAAGTTATATTTTTCTCTTTATTTTAGTCAATTTGTGATTACAATTGATGAGGATGAATATGTAGTAGATGATAATATGAAGAAGAGAAAGGTTGATACAAATGTATATCTACTGGATTTTAATTTTTCGACATAAGGTATCAAATTTAATATTTTTTTTGGTTATATTTTTTTTTAAGTACTTTATCAATGAATCGGTTTAATATTTCATAGTTTAATCATTATAAAAATGAATATGTAGTAGATTTTAATTTTTCGACATCAAAATGAAAAAAAAGTATCAAATTTTATTTTTCAACATCTGATATATACTTTTTTTTTTTTTTTTTTTTTTTTTTATTTGGATGTTAATTTTGGTGTGATTTTTTTAGTGTTTAATTTATAATTTTGAATGTTTCATTTTATTGTATTATGAAATAGAATATTGGTGTTTTATTTTATTTATGAAATTACTTATACCGGTTGTTCTTAAATCTTATAAGAGTGTGAGTGTATTCTAGAATTGTTGAGAATTTATAAGAGTGTGGGTGATATTCAAGAATAATTTTAAAAAAATTATAAGATATATATAGTATTGTTGAAAATTTTAGAGAAATTTTAATAATTGTCAATAAAAAAAATGTAAAATCTTTTAACTAAATTTGATTAGTATAAATAAGAGGAACCATTTGAACAAAGAGAGAAACTGAAAGTAACTAAAATGATTTAAAATAAAAATTTATGAAAAAATAAAATAAATGTAAAGAGTTAAATGGACCAGGAGTGTAAGGAGTTCTAGAGTACAAATTAATGTAAGGAATGTGATAATATGTATGAAAAAATAAAATGAATGTAAAAAGTTAAATTGAAATCGGGGTTATAAATTATGGGTTGAATGTACTAGAGGGTAAAATCTAATGGAACACCCATTACATGAATAATAACCATGAATTATGGGTTGGATTTTAAAATAAGTCATAGTTATATACCCTCTTCATTTTAATGAGTTCACTTCAATTTTATTTTTTTTAAAAGAAAATTACATGTAAAAAAATTATATTACTTCTCATTAAAAATATAATTATACACTCACCACCGAATCACCGACCTGAATCACATATTGTATTGTTTTTAAAATTTTCAAAGAAAAATTACTAGAAAAAACTATAAATATCCAAAAAAAAAAAAATTGAAACAAAATTTTCAGAACATTTGTTTGCGAAAAATGACCAAAATAAATTTAGGGAAAAAACTTTCGAAAATACAAAGAAATTGAAAAAAAAACAACTAAACTTGTATTTTTTTTCCAAATTATTTTCTAGAGGGCTTTGACAAAAGTATGACATATTGCTATAATGTATTGATCTGCTTATGTGGAACTCCCCATTATTAGGCTATCAACGATAAATCAATGACCTGACACTTGAATAGAGTGATTTGTGAGGACATGCCCCTGATCACCATCATTCGAAGCAATAGGGGCAGGTCCCCACAGATCACAATGAACTAAATCTAAAACACGAGATGCTCGCTTCTCATTTAATGCAAAAAGATAAATGTTTACTCTTAGCCAATTGACACGGGGTACATAAGCCCGGATTGGACAAAACAGAAGTAAGGGACAACAAACCCAATTTATTCAACAAATTAACGATAGAAATGGGAACATGTCCTAATCTACGATGCCAACACTCAAAAGAAGCCTTCAGCGACGAGCTCCGTAAAGCAGCGACCAAGGCTGGAGTGCCCTGCTCCAGGGCATAGAGTCCTCGACTATGCCGACCCCTCGCCAAGGGTTGCTTGGTCGCCCGATTTTGAATGACAAATGAGTCATTAATAAATAAAACATCAATAGGAAAGTTTGAAGTAAGCTTACTAATGGATAATAATTTCATAGTAAGATGTGGTACAACGAGCACATCTAACAAACGAACATCCTTATTAACCGAACACGACCCAATATGAGTGATCGAAATAATAAAGTCATTAGCAACAATAACATTGCCGTTACCAGAATACGGGTGGAGATTATCAAGTCAGTGGAGTGAGGAGTCATGTGAGTGGACGCACCACTGTCGAGGAACCAATCAGAGGTCGGAGTCTGCGAGATGTGACACTAAGAGTTAAGAGCATGAGCAAGGTTTGCCGTAGAGGGGGCAGGGCGAGCATAGC
This sequence comes from Galeopsis tetrahit, assembly GCA_963675135.1. Taxonomy (NCBI): domain Eukaryota; kingdom Viridiplantae; phylum Streptophyta; class Magnoliopsida; order Lamiales; family Lamiaceae; genus Galeopsis; species Galeopsis tetrahit. The sequence continues at coordinate 45,650,230 of OY776131.1, forward strand.
GTTCTGGGTAGCAGTTGGCATAATGACCCTGTTGTCGGCATATTTGACAAGTCGAAGGTCGACGAGTAGGGGAGGCTGTGGTGGTCTCCTGGCTACCAGGGTTCCGCGAAGAGGAGTTACTAGATTTGGCCCCAGGGCGAGGAGCCTTGCTCGGACGAGGAGAAGCAGCGAAGGCCGGAACAAGCGAGGATGAGGAATTTATCGAGCGAGTGAACTGCTCATAGTTCAGGGCTTGATGGCTCAGGTCACGAAAGGCAGGCATTGGGGTCATAGCCATGCGAGTGTCCGAGAAACCAGCGAACTGTGGGCCAAGGCCAGTGAGGAACCAGTGGGACTTGTCATCATCGCCAATAGGCTTGCCAATAGAAGCAAGTTGATCACAGAGGGCACGAGACTTCTTTTTGTAATCGTCGACAGGTGTGGAACCACGACGAAGGGAGAGTAACTGATTTCACAACTGATTAATGCGAGGGGTCGAGGTATGGCTGTAGGCAGCCTCGAGAGCAACCTAGATGGAACGCGAGGTATCACAGTCGATTACCTCGGCCATGGCTTTTTCAGAAAGAGAGGAAAGGAGACTGAGGATTTTCTGATCCTTCTCAAACCAAGCAGTATAAGCCGAGTTAGGAGTCGATTCACCAGATGTGGTGATCAACTTAGCCGGAGCGAGTATCGTACCATGAACATGAGAGAAGAGATCATGGCTTGCCAGGACCGGGACTAAAACGTTGAGAGGGATGGCAGAGGGGGAAGGAACCGTCGCCGCTATGAGGGGGAAGGGAGAATGTAGCGTGAGGCTTTAGAGAGAAAAATTAGGGTTTCGATAAGTCATACTGATACCATGTGAGAATAGGTATGTGATCACCGTTAATGAGGTGATAGGAATGATTCATTATTTATAAGAGTATTTACAAAGAGATAATTAAGGTAAATACAACATCCATAATTCCTAATATTCCCCCTCACTCGTGGACCGTATTATCACCTCTTACCCTTTGGGAAGGAGGCTCATCGAGCGGATAATTTAAATGGGTGGAGGTAACCATATCAAAGAGATATATACAAAGATATGGACTAAAATAAAAAGACATTTTATTCATATATTATTATTCTCTATTAATTCTTGTATATTAATTCCTAATATTCCCCCTCACTCGTGAGGCGGATTATCACCTCTTACCCTTTGGGAAGGAGGCCCATCGAGTGGACAATTTAAATGGGTGGAGTTACTATCAGCAAGAATCGAACTCAGGTTATTTCTGGAGGCTTTGATACCATGAAAGAATTTCGTCTCATAATATTTTTTTATTATTTCCTATTAAGTGGGATGACGAAAGGGAAAACTAGGGGCGGAACAAGGGGCCCCCCTTTATTTTTTTTCTATTATATTTGTGTTTAGAAGCTAATTAGTTATGGACGCATAACTGTGAGAAACTGCCAATGCTCCCACTATATATATATATGTGTTGTTTTAAGGGTGGGGCCATGAACACCCCAAATTGTGTTGTTCCCACCCCATATTTTTATAGACAAAAATAGACCTAATTGAATTTACTAAAATATTCTTTTAAATCATTTAAAAAATGTTAAACACACTCATAATAATATTAAAGACACCTCATGTTATATACACCCCATACTTAAATTCCACCCTCCATTTAACCCTTATTCATCTATTTTTACTTTTACAATAAAAATCACTCCATTCTTAAAACTCTTCTCCATGCATAAACCCTACCACCATAAACCTTCATATGATGATATAATCACAATAAACATGATTAAAGAAGAAGAAGAAAAAGTGATGGGGAAAATTAATGTAAGTATATTTAATGTTTTTTACATTTTTTTTACACTTTATACAAAAATTTTAGTGGTAGCAGTCGCGACATGTACGACCGACATCGTGGCCAAACACATCACTGTACGTACGACCATATTGGTCGCACACATCTGTGAGTGTACGGCTACAACCGGCCGAACGCAATCTGCATGAAATTTTGATTAAGAAGTGTACGACCACTACTGGCCGAACACACTTGGATGTGTACATTGTGTACTGGCCGAACATATCCATAGCCGTACATTAAGTACTAGCCGAACACTTCTATGTTTATACATGAAGTTGTGGTCGTACAGTCTGTATAGTACAATTTTTTAATTGTGTTTTAATATTTTAATTTGTTGTTGGTACAAGAACCAAACGAAAATGAAATGGTGGCTGACTATGATTATTTATTTACCACAATGACTTTGTTTAACTCTAGGCAAGAGTTGATTCATTGGGTTCAATTCATCGCTAAATTTTTGTACAAGTCTATACAAAGGGGACTTACAAGATCGGGTAGATGTAAACCTAACGCAACAAGTACGCCTGATGCAGCCCTTTGCCAATCAGCGTTTAGTTCCTAAGAGCATCTCCAACGGGAGGTGCAAATCTGATGTGGCAGTTTTTGTTACCTGGGTATACCATTGGAATGTGGGGTAGAATTTGAGAGAGAGAAAATGGAGGTATAAAACTTTGGTGTACATCAAATTGGAGAAAAGTGGATTTGTGTGGGGCCAACAAGATTTATCTTCTTTTATTTTTTTAAAATTTATCTTTTATCTTTTTTATTTTATATTGCTTATTATTGTTTTATATTTTATTTTAATTTCAAAACAACCGTTGACTTTTTTTAATTTCAGAACAACCGTTGGCTTTTTTTTTTTTTTTTAATTTCAAAACAACCGTTGTGTATACAGTAAATGAATAGTATTATTTTCGTTGCATTTTTTACCGTTGCTTATTATTTTTTATTTTTTTTAACATCATATCTATACTATAAATAGAAGATAGATTAACTTCAATTTTACTCACATTCTCTTTACCTCTCTTTACTTGAAATCTCATAATGGAAAATAATTCTTGGTCGAAATTGTTTGGATCTTCCAATTCAGAAGATAATTCTTATTCTCGAGATTTCAATACCCCTCCTCCAAATTTCAATATACCTCCTCCAAATTTCAATGCCTCTCCTCCAAATTTCAATGTCCATCCTTACAATCCCAACATTCGTCCCCACAATGTTTTGTTTCATCCGAACCATCAAACAAACCCGATAAGTGCAACTGGTGCTCCGTATTATATATATCCACCTGAAATGTATCAATATCCACATCCTTATGGAATAAGTCATCCGACGGCACTAGGGATGACTTCCAAGTCATCTAGAAAAGCTAGTACCGATGGAACAAGCACAGACAAGGAGTGTGGAATGCCGTCTTCTGGTCAAGGTTCCCCTTTTCCACCAAATCCGTCTCCACCGGGCATCGATGCCATTAACCTAGATGCGAGTGAAGCCGATGATGATTTGGGCCCAAAGAGTCGTGCTTATGCTGCTAGGTACACCGGTCTAGAAAATGAGACTCTTGCAACGAGTTGGGTTTCTATTAGTGAAGATGCAATTGTCGGCAATGATCAAAAATTGGAGGCCATGTGGAAAAGGATTGTTGAAGATTACAACAAGAATCGACCTGCGAACACCCCACTGAGACATTGGAAACTTTTAAAAGCACACTTTTATACGGTGCAAAGGTTTGTGAGTGCGTTTAACGGATTGTACAATCAGATGGAGAAGTGGACAAAGCGATAATGATATACTCGTGCATGCTATGAAAGAGTGGGCAATAACCCACAATAATAATGCGTTTACTCACTTAGGCATGTGGAAGATTCTCAAGGAATGTCCTAAGTGGATTGCACAACAGGAACGTGATCATTGTGGTAGGAAGAAGACAAAAACTTCCACTGAAGGGGGATACACATCTTCTTCTAATGCGGAGAATGTTGATGAAGAGCGCATACGTCCGATCGGTCAGAAAGCAGCGAAAAGAAAGGCTAAGGTGAAAGTTTCTGATCATTCGAAGGATAGCACGTTTGAGGAGTTGAAACATACCATCGAAAAAAATATGCAGGAATACAAAACAATAGCTCATGCTAAGTTGAAGGAACAACAAAGGCGCAACTTAAAATGGGAGTACGACGTCATCATGAAAGATACCACGGGAATGACACCAAAGCAACTAGCAATGCATCTGAAGTTGGTTGCCGATTTAGAGAAGAAATGGGTAGCCGAATTAAACTAGTCGTTCATCGTTTATTCTCTTATTGTTTGTTACTTTATCTTTTATTTAAGATTATATTGTATTGTTTGAGTTTGCGTTGTAGTATTTGATTTTCGTTGTATTGATTGAATTTGCGTTGTAGTATTTGAATTTTCGTTGTATTGTTTGAATTTTCGTTGTAGTATTTAAAATTTCGTTGTATTTTTTAAAATTATATTTTTTTAAACTAGCCGTTAGAAACTAGCCGTTGTAGACACCATTATATATATTTGCCCAAATATTCCATTTCTTTCTACAATTCTCAAAGCAATCTTCTTCCCACACTATTAATTCCTCATACTTAAAATCTTCCAAAACATAATGTTTTCAGATTCCAACCACAATGTCAACAACAATTCCAGTAGTGATGAAGATTTGTGGAATGATGATTCAGATGATCGAATGTTTTTCGAAATTTTACAACAACAACAAATGCTTCTTCAACACATAGAGAGCTCTTCTACTGCTCCACAACAAAGAAAAAAAAAAAGATATGTAGAGCGTGATCGTGAAGGAGGTCATAGTCGTCTTGTGGATGACTATTTCTCCGAAAATCCAACATATCCAAGTGATGTTTTTCGTCGTCGTTTTCGGATGAGAAGAGACTTGTTCACACGCATAGTCGATGCATTATCTTGTGATGACTATTTTAAGTGGAGAGTTGATGCAACGGGAAAGAAAGGGTTTTCACCACTTCAGAAATGCACGGTTGCCATCCGCCAATTGGCGTACGGAGGACCCGGAGACCAATTCGATGAGTATCTACGTATTGCTGAAACAACCGCTATTGACTGCTTGTTCAATTTCTGTCGTTGTGTAATCAACATTTTCGGAGAAAGATACTTGAGAAGGCCAACTACCGATGATTGCGAACGCTTGCTTCATATGCATGAGCAAAGACACGGGTTCCCCGGAATGTTGGGTAGTCTTGATTGTATGCATTGGGAATGGAAGAACTGTCCAGTCGCTTGGAAAGGACAATTTACTCGAGGTGATCATGGAACACCAACAATAATGCTTGAAGCGGTAGCATCTGCTGACTTGTGGATATGGCATGCTTTTTTTGGCGTCGCAGGGTCCAATAATGATATCAATGTACTTAATCAAAGCCCTCTCTTCAGCGATGTTTTAAGAGGGTATGGCCCAGATATTAACTTCACGGTGAATGGTACGCAATATACTAGAGGGTACTATCTTACCGATGGAATTTATCCCGAATGGTCTACTTTCGTCAAGAGTTTTCAGTGCCCTCATGATCCTAAGAAAGCATTGTTTAAGCAAATGCAAGAGGCTGCAAGAAAGGATGTCGAGCGGGCATTTGGGGTCTTACAAGCTCGTTGGGCGATGATTAGAGGACCAGGACGGTTTTGGTACCAGAGTAATTTGAAGGATATCATGTATACATGCCTTATTTTGCATAACATGATAATTGAGGATGAAGGAGATATGGCATTCAATTGGTCGGAGGAACCTAACGTCAACAATAATACAATTCCAGAAATATTTCATGGTCCCGTCGGAGGATTTACTGAGTACAGTAAAAGACGTGCTGAACTACGTGATAAACAAATGCATCAGCAACTTCGATCAGACTTGATTGAGCACGTTTGGGCACGTTATCAAAATTAGTAGAAGTGTGAGTTAATTATCTATTTTTATTTCATGTATTATTGTGATTTATTTTAACATTGTCCTCGTTTTTTCATTTATCTCAATAAAAATTTTAATTTTATTTATCAAGATTTTGTGTAAAAATTATCATTAGTTAATGTTCTAAATAATTAAAAAAAAGTCGATTGACATGAATTAATCAATTAATAATTTATTTTAATATAAATTCAAAATAATTAATTAATTTATTAATTAAGATTAATATATTAAAATAAATAAAGTAAATAATATTGAATTTATAAAAAATTGAATGAATGATGTGATAGTGGGGCCCTGGAATAGTAACAATTGTACCTGATGATTGAGAAGTAGAGGTAAAAATTGATAGATATAAATAACTTTTGATGTGGCAGATGAGGTGGCATAAAATTATACCTGGAATTGGGTATACGAATGGAGATGCTCTAAAAGGAAGTGAAATTAAACACAGTAAGTAAGATTTGAGAAAAAAATTATTTACGTCCCATAACTTTTACTTTTTTTGAAAAACGTCCCAAAATAGTTAAAATTTTAATTTACGTCCCATAACTTTTTCAATTGCTTAATTTACGTCCAATTTTTACTGAAAATCCCCAAATTTATGTAAATGGGACGTAAATTGAGCAATTAAAAAAGTTATGGGACGTAAATTAAAATTTTAATTAAAATGGGACGTTATGCGAAAAAGATAAAAATATTCAACAAATGTGTACAATTCACTATAAAATTAATGTAGTTTATGTTATACAATCAAATAAAAAAATAATTAATTTATTCATAAATTAATTATTATAAAAATCAATTAACTTACCTAATTCATTATTAGAAAAATTATTAACTTACCTAATTAGAAAAAAAATTATAATTACAATATAAGTATTACAAAATTATTTATTTATTTTAAAGTAATTTATTTATTTATTTTAAAGTAATCAAATAAATATAAATATTTATCTAAGTATTACACAAAGTGGGTCCACATATTTTTCTACGAAATAATATCAAATTAAAAATTATATAATAAAAATGAAAAGCAATAAAATTAACAAATTGTTAAAAAATATAATGTTCATCATCATCTTTCAATTACCTTGGGTAAGAGATGAGAATTTTGGATATATTTGAGTATTTTATTTATTTATTTGGGGATTTTAAATATTGTGGATTTATTTATTTAAAATATTAAAATAATTGTTAAGTTTTAAAAAGAGTTTTTGCAAATTTTATTAAAAAAATTATTTGGGATTTTTATTATTTTAAAGATAAAATGTATATTTATTTGAATATGTTAATTGATTTTTTAATTATTTTTTTAATCAGGTTAATTGAGTTTTTAAATAATTAATCAAGTAAGTTAATTGATTTTTTTTTAGTAATTAATTGACTTAGGAATAAATTTTGATTTTTTTTTTCATATTATATTTTTTTTGATATTATGAAAAATTATATACTTATTTAAATATTATTCTAAATTTATTTCGTATATTTTAAAATATTATTTAGTATTTTAATTAATATTCATAATTTATTTTATAATACTTATATTGTAATTATAATTTTTTTCTAATTAGGTAAGTTAATAATTTTTTTTTTGAAAGTTGGTAAGTTAATAATTATGAATTAGATAAGTTAATTGATTTTTATAATAATTAAATAATTTATGAATTATTTTTTTATTTGATTGTATAACATAAACTACATTAATTTTATAGTGAATTGTACACATTTGTTGAATATTTTTATCTTTTTCGCATAACGTCCCATTTTAATTAAAATTTTAATTTACATCCCATAACTTCTTTAATTGCTCAATTTACGTCCCATTTACATAAATTTGGGAATTTTCAGGGAAAATTGGACGTAAATTAAGCAATTGAAAAAGTTATAGGACGTAAATTAAAATTTTAACTATTTTGGGACCTTTTTTAAAAAAGGTAAAAGTTATGGGACGTAAATAATTTTTTTCTCAGTAAGATTTTTTCCTTTTTCTGGGAAAGGAAAGAAAATGGGCAGAATAAGGTAACTATAATACAGAAAAGGAACATGAAAGACGCGGGCATGATACACAGTTTTGTTAGATTCCTACTCTAGCTAATTGTGAGTTGGAATCGATCATCGTATAAGCTTAATCATCAAATAATCATCACAATTGGTGCTAAACATAAACACATTAATTGTATCAAAATAATAACAATGTTATCTTAAAATTTAAAAATGCATACAATGTGTTCATGTACACCATAAGGTAAGATGCAATTCTTCATAGACTTTTTTTTTTTGTGATTAGTGATTGTGACCAAAAACTAATTGTAAAACTACTGAGGAGAAATGATTGATTTTATTTGTCATGCTCAATTAGCAAAGGGTGTGCAGACCTTAAAGCATGTCTTCTTGTATATGACTTACAAGAATAAGCTACTCCAATAATAAACATGTCTGCTATAAACAGAAGATGCTCAAATAAACATGTCTGCTATAAACAGAAAATGAAGTGCCTCTTCATCTTGTTAAATCGGAGGCGCCTCTTCATCTTGTTGAACCGGAGTGCAGCTTTGACCTCTTGCTCAATAGGAGGTACGTGTTCGATCATTTGATACGTTCGGATCCGACGTCTTCGTTCAGACCCCGTTGGTCTAACTCTCGGTGCGTCCGTGTATCTTTTTCCTGAAAAAATTTAATAAAAGTTATTTAGATATAAAATTTAAAAGGTTTATAAAAAAAAAAGGGGTAAACAGGTGGTGTTCGGCCAATCAGGTCGTGCACTACACAGTGCGTGCGGCCATCACGGCCTTGCACTATCCAGTTCGTGCGGCCCAACCAGTCGTGTACAGTGCACGCCGCGCGGCTGCGATTCTGGTTGTACGCGAGCGCGGCAACCCCAAATCAGACGAGCAGCAACGCCATAACACAACACAAACCCAAAATCAAACTCAATTTATGTTATACATTCATACCCATTGCATTTTATTATGGGTTTTATACAATAAATCACTAAACTTATTCAACAACTTAAAAAATCCCTACAAACCATATAAACCCTAGATTTTAGGAAGTAAAAACATTTAAAATGAAAGAAAGTTCTTACCATATCGATCTTCCATTTCGTTTGTTGTTCGTTAGGAATCGAGAGAGGTTGTTCGACTCTTGTTTTCCTTGAAATGCACGGCTCATGTCGTTAGGAATCTCCCACCTCGTTCATGTATGCATTGGTCAGACAGAGCACCTCTGCCCCGCCCTCTTTCGAGATGCCCGCCTTGCCCGTTGGCCCCTCCTTCATGAGCCCAGTCGTTTTTTCTGAATATATGCGCCCATGTAAGAAGGGGTATTACTTCACGATCTCGATCGATAATGCCACGTTATAGGCTGGAGTGAACGAATTCAAGGACGCCTTGATTAGTCGCTTAATCACCCCTCGTGGAAAAGCTCCGATCCCGTATGCTGAGCTGTCGAAGAGGCTCATCGAGTCTTGGTCCCTCCATGGGAGCCTCTCCGTTGTGTCATTCGGAAAATGATTTGTTATTCTCAAATTTCACCTTTTGGAAGAGCGCGATCGTATTTTTAGGAGATGAAATTGGCAAGTGGGCTCAGGTTCTATTCGCCTTAAAAAATGGTCTCTCGGTTTCAATCTGAACCAGGCACCGACCTCGACGGCTAAAGTTTGGGTACGCCTCCTCGGCCTCCCGATTGAACTTTGACAGTCCACGGTTCTCTCGTCTGCGGCCTCGGCGGTTGGCAAGCTCATTAAGATGGGCGGTCACACATCAGCTAAGACCATGACTCAGTATGCTAGAATCTTGGTCGAGGTGGATATGAAACAACCTTTTTTGGAGCGTCTGGTCCTTGAATGCGAGGACTGGTCGGTGACGATGGAGGTGCTATATGAGCAGCTTCCGGAGTTCTGCAGCCACTGTAAGGTAGTTGGACACGTGTCTTCTCGTTGCGCACAGGCACCGCCGCCTCCTCGCGATGACTCCCGTGGTAGGACCCGACACAGAAGACGGTCGAGGCCTTCTCCCTCAGAACTCCAGCCCCGAGCGCCCCCGCAGAACCCCTCCTCGGATATCGAAGTTGATTTGGTCCCAGTGAGCAACTCCTTCTCTAAGTCTTAGCACAAATGAACCCTCAGAGGATCATGTGGCTGTAGCAGCCAACAACAGTCTGAACCTGGAGGCTACTGCCAACGACGTTCCTTCCCCTACTCGGGCAGCCTCGTCTCGTTCCACGAATAAACGCAGTAGCCCCAGGATGTGTAGGGTGAGCCTATCTCATCATCAAACCCCGGGTAGCGCTATCAATGAATTTGAGGCTAGAGCCTGCACGAACTACACTATCAGCCAACCATCAAGGTTTGATAATGATTTCACTCGCGTCTCCAAGTTCAAGAGCAGTAGGGGCGATGCATTTGACCCTCCATAGTCCTTCACCCGATTTCAGATTCCTAGATTGATTAGTTTTTTCGAAATTTCTTATTGCTTTTATTGCTAGGTTGTATTTAGGGGTGTACCATTTTTCGATGGCACCCCGACCTCTGGTTCCGGCTTATGAATTTATGACTTTTATCTTTTCTTTCTTCTTTTAATCCAAAAACCTTTTTATTGTCATTTAGAAAAGACTAACTAGTTACATAAATTATGTATTTTTTACAATTTATTTTGGCCAAAATATACTTATATAGCCCATCAAAAATATTTGTTTTTAACAAATCTATCATCGGTTCATATTTGTTTTTTTGCTTATGTTGATTGGCTGGTTGATTTATTTGTAGCTATTTTAAAAAGCGACATCGGTTTGATCACTTTCTTTGTTATGACATGTTAACATTAAAAGTATGCAACATTCTTAATGGACTTCTCGAGAACCTGATTGTTTGAATTAACCTATAAGAACTTACAAAATCACTCAAACATCACCAAAGTATTACTTTGCAAAACAATGTAAAACGAAAAATAAATACATTGCATTTAGCAAGAGCAAAATCCATACATTCCCCCCCCACACACTGGTGATCAGCCACGCAAGAAAACACTCCAAAAGGGTCGATTTTCCATCACATGACTGAGGCGAAAGGCAGACAAGTTATAGCACCACCACATAGCAATAACCTACCCGATTCCATTTTGCTCTTATATAAAACCCTCTCAATTAACAAACTTTCAGCGTAGTCCCGCGTGCTATATTCTTCAGAATCATAGTACAAACTCGTTGACTCCAAGTCAACGTCCTTTTTGGCGCCTCTCTCGAAATTCTTGATGTAACTCCTTATATCTTCTTGAGGTCCTGTTTTTTCAAACCCTTTATGGGAAAACGAGAACTCAACAAGTTGGGTGCTTCCTGGTCCACCATTGCTGCTGTTAGCGGTCAGTTCAGAGTCCGAACAGCCCTCAATGAGCTGCATGAAGTCGCCAAGTATCTGAAATCAAGAAGAAACGTCAGAAATAGCAGATATGTGTCGTATTATTTTGTGCTTACTCCTGGAACTAAAAACTAGGGTGACAATAGGACACTTGGTAAACTGGATTTGCACCTAAATGATGTGATAAATTTACAATTGTTCGTCTTTTGGGTTTCTGTGTGTGCAAATTCTTGATATTTTACTTTCTTAGTGCCGTAACTTGCAGGTCCATCATGACTACTAACAAAGAGATGACGGAATGAAGAACAGAAAACACATAAAGCTGAATTACTGATCTCAGATGTTAAAGCAAACAAACTTGAGGAATATAATGTGAAATTATTCTTTAACAAACTTAAATGAACAAGTTAAGCCATCATTCGGTAAAGATAGGAACCTGTTGTGGATCAAGGGGATCGCTTTGGTCATAACAGCATAAGGTGCTTGGACTTTCTTTTACTAGAGACGACGGGCCTTCGGGCCCAGTAACTCGAACTGAACTGTAAAGTGGGTCTTCTGATGCAGAGAAATCGGAACTATCAAAAGTTGATAAAGATACGCATTCATCGAAATACGTCATGGCTTCTTCAGTGAGACGTCTTGACATCCGTTTTCTTTCGTTGCTTGTCTGCACCAGAAAAAATCAAGGTCATTTTAAGATGGAAATTTATGAATATCGTGCTTGTATACTAAAAATCTGGAAAAGGATATTCAAACTATGTACTAGACAGACATAATAAAAGAGAAGCTGATTCAGCACGCCTAAAAAAAGGTTTCGCAGAACGATTGGCTCACAGATCACAGGATATGGGAATTCTGGAAACTAAAGTTTCTAACTTGACATTCAGTATTGCTCGATAGTTCCATTAGGGGATTAATGAAAATTCATCATCTTGGCATAGTTCATCAACAATTTTTTATCCTCTAATTCTACAGAAACAAAGGAAGTAATAAAAAATGAGATTTAGATGAAAGGATGGATGGTCAAGTTACTCATCTGTGACAAGATTAAAACTTATACCAAGTAAAAGCCACGAGAATTCTAGAGAAACTATACTACAGGATCAGGATGCATAATTGCATTTCAAATATTACATCTCCAAAACATGGGAAAGAGAACGCAAAAGTAAAAACAATTAGACAGAGCAGAGATATTATTACACATATATATCTATCTAATAGCCATGTTTTCAAAGAAATGTAAACAGAAGCTCACTGATCATTCTCACAGCAAATCCTACATAACCATAATATAGGGGTGTTTGCAAACTCTACTCACAGCTTAAAAGCACTTCTCAAAAGCTAAGGGTGTGTTTGCAATTTCAACTACGCAGTGTAGAATCACTTTCTTTTCAAAGCTGTTAACTCAGGGTATGTTTGCAAACTTAAAAAACAGCTTCTAGAATAATTTATTTTTAATTTTAAAAGTCATTAAATTAAGTGAAGGTTTTAATTTTTCCTTTTGAACGAGTAAGGTAAAAAATTATCTTCCATCTGTGTGGATTACTTCAACCGGTGTACACCTGAAAAGAGCAAATAAATGAAGGCTCTAAATTACGTACCCTTCTTCCCCTACGAGGTCTCTGGGTTCCAGAAGTTTCTGGGTCAGGAAGTATCTCCTTGAGTATTCTATCCAGCTCTTGCCCACGGTACTCTTCAACAGCAAGATCTGCTCGAAGTTTTCTAGCACGTTCTTCAGACTGCACCAGTGTATTTCAATAAGTTCTTTGACATGCAAGGAAAACACACTTTCTAATTTATCTAAATATTACCTCTTCCAGTTCTATGGCATATTCCCTTATATCTGAAGGAATATCTGCAACATATGTATTATTTCTTCGAAAAAACTGATTCAGATAGAAAAAAAAGATCCGTTCAAAGGCATGGCTTCAGATATATGAAACTCAAATAGTAGTAACAAATATGGATGCATTGGTTAAGTATGCACAACAAAATAATTCAACATACATTGCTAAGATAATCACAAAAAGACATTCAGAACTTACATTCAACTCTGCAAATGCAGCTTTACTGGTTTTGTCTTCGGCTTCAGATAAGGAACCAAATGAAAATCCATCCTCCAAATTTGATATCTGCACACTACACTGGAAACATGTTGACTTTGAGCCATCAGCATCAGTAACCACGAGTCATCGATTAAACAGAAAAGCACGAGTAATACTGACCGCAGAATCATCTTCAGACCACTCTGTTGCTTGATTCTGAGTTGTTCTTAGTCCAGTATTCTTGGTATGCCCCGGCTTGTCTACCTTATTTCTAACAGAATTAGTTCTACGTACATTATTACCCATCCTTTTTGATTCATTTCTGCTTTGAGCAACGGTAGATGCTACCACAGCCTGCTCTTTTTCGCCCTGTCATAGAAGATGATACCACATATTACATATATAACTGAATTAGAATAGGGAAAAGCATTCCAAATTGTAGTTAATAAAACTCCAAATACACAATGAAAGCTCTCATTTAATGTCTTTTAGCATAATACATCACTTCAGCCTACTGATAGTACCATTATAACACGATTACATGAATAATTTGTTATCAAAATCAGGTCAACAATAATCATCACCCAAATGAACAAATTGCCTCAGACATTCAGATAAATCGGAATTTCAACCAAAATCATTCATCTCAAGTTTCAGCCACATAAATAAATCCACAATTCAATGTTCAATCAAGAAAATCAAATACTTGAATGAGCTCCTATCACACTTTAAAGTTTCTAAAAGCACAACCTCATAAGCTCCATTGTAAGGGACTGTAACCCTAGACAGACTCCGGCCGATTCCCTTCTTTTCGGTAGAGCTCCGCGAAACAGGGCGCCCCCTCTGTTCAGTTGAACTACCATTTCTAGTATTTCTTGAATTTAAAGAATGGGGTAGTTTACTATTAACAGTAGCAATTTTGCTGGTTTCTTCTTTATCAGGTGGTGAAGATGTGGTCCAGAAAAGAGGGTTGTCTCTGCTGTTAGAAAATTCGGTGGAAACCGAAGCGTTATCATCAAATGGGAGATGGGTTTTTCGAGAAACAGCACTGACACTGTGGGACCGCCGCCGTGAAGCGGCGGTGGGTGGAGGCGCTTTGGATTCCGCAGCCGTGCCTCGCCTGGAAGTTGACTTGAAGGCGGAGGTTGCCATTTTTACAAGATTTGGTAAAAAATGAAACTTTTATACCATCGGGTTTGGATTCCTTCCTCTGTTTTGTCCTAATCTTTCCTTGGTTTCTCCCATTGACAGACTGGATAAGTATATATTTTTTTTTAAATAAAAACTTTTATAAATTAAGAAAATTAAAAATAAAAATATTAAAAAGGCTCGATCCAATAATGAAGAGTTAAAAAAGACTTAAAACATCTTAATAAAACGACTAGTCAAATCATTGATTTTTCTATTAACAAGACGAACCATGTAATCATTATGTTGTCGTAATATTGAATGTAATTTATTTCTCAAGCAAATTCTTGCAAGTGTGTTCACACTCCCTAAACTAACTCGACGTTAAATCTAATTTAAAACCTTAACGATAAGAAAATTTGTCTTTCTTTTGTGTAGGTAGAGTGTTTCTTTCTTATTAACCGCGTCAATTCCATAATTTGTGAAAATAAAATTTGTCTTCAGTGTATCTTCACCGGAGCTCACGAACTTGACACCAAATATCAACTTCACGATACGAAATGAAAAGGAACAAACTAAAAAATCTAAAATTAGGAGAGATAGGTAAAAGACCATTGGTCAAATGAGAGAATATTGAGAGGCTCTTAACTATAGGAGATGAAATCAAAAATTACAACTCGAGAGATATTTATTGACATAATCAACAAGAAAAAATAGTATTGTAAGAAGAAAAGTAAATTCGACTTTTGAAGGATATAGATAGAACGGTGACGGCCCTCGAGCAAAACCTTAGATCTACTTTTTTTTCTTTCACTCTAAATAAGTACAAATCAAGTTTTTTGATATAAAAATAAGTAGTTAAGTTTATGTACATTTATATCAAGTTTGGGGAATGAAGTGGTATGGTTGACGAATAAAAATGACTCACAAGCTGCTAAGAAATAAATGGAGACGAAAAATTAGCTGACTTTGCTCTTAGTATAAGAAGAATGATTATTCCATCAAATAACAAGTGTTAGACGCGAGGTTAACAAAATATTGAAGTTGCGAACTGATGTGAGTGTTTAGGTTTATAAAGATGAGGAGATTGAACATATGAAATTCTAACTTCTAAAGATGTTTCGCCTTTGAATGTAACAAATTTTTTCCTTCACACTTATCTTTTTTTTTTTCGGTAAAATGAATTATATTAATACTGGGTATAAGAAATACCCAAATAGTTTAGTGTACAAGTTTTATATCAAGAGAAAACAGTAAATGTAACCAAGAAAACTACTAAGTGACTCAAATCATGCACTTAAGTGGGTCTGTCACCCAGACCTTGAAAGATAAATTGGTACGAGTGGGGTATTTGATTGTGAACCAACTCCAGAGTCTTGCCCTTAGTTCCTCCTTAACCTTTGTGATCGAGAAAGTTTCATTTCGAAAAAGGATTGCATTTCTCCATTTCCATATGAGCCATACCACACATAGCCATATACATGTGGCGGTCTTCTTCCCATTTCTTCCACCAATAAGGCCTCCAAACCCTAGGAGATGGTCTAGTAATTTTGGCGGTAGAGCTGATGGTATCTTGAGCCAATTCAGACACTCCATCCAAACTTTGTATGCTTGAGGACATTCCAGGAATACGTGTTTCTCAGTTTCTTTGCTCCCACCACGTAATACACACCTTAGATCGTCGTTCTGGTTGAGGATGTTTCTTCTTCTAAGGTTGGATCGTGTTGGCAATCTTCCCCACAGGAGCCTCCATGTGTGTGCCTTGACTTTTGAGGGGACAAAGCTCTTCCAAACATTCTTGAATTCTTGAATCAGTCTGTCGTCCGGTTGAGTGTCTTGACTTTGGTTGAACAAGACCGAGTACGTTTCTTTTGTGGAGTACTTCCCCGTATTTGATGCCTACCATTTCCACGCATCCTTATCACCTATCATTTATTTGAGTGGTGTTCATTTGATAGGATTTAAGTATGATAATCGGTCAGTTTGACTTAACAACTTTGTATTATTAGTTTATCCAATAACATAAATTAGAAGCATCTAACATCTTATAAACATGAGTCCCTATGTACTCCAACCCGAAGAAACAGCCCCATGCACTCTTATCAATGGATTTAATGTAAACCCGCATTTTAGGTTTTCAGTAAACATTTTTTTTTAAAGGATCCAATAAATATAATGGTAAAATCTAGTATACACTCGAGTGCATGTTGTGCACCCTAGTTTAATCACTCTAACTAAAAATATTATTATACAGTTTAATAATTGAAAAGTGCAACACCATTTACAAAAAAATGTAAGTCAGTAAAACTGAAAAGTGCAACATGGAGTGCACAACATGCACTCGAGTCTATAGCAGACCAACCAAAATATAATTGGTCTCATCTAAAAATGGAGGCAGGTGAGTAGATACTCTACTGCAACAAACATACTAAAAAATACAATGTTGAGCAACAATCAAAACAACATATATAAGTTCTAAGTAAATTGAAATAGTAAAAAATAGATTTCAAAACCTTACTCACAAACAAAACTAGTTTGCAAGTGCCTCTCCAGGGAAAAATATCACCATTAACATTAGTCAAGTAATGATAAATGAGTGATATATTGTTTTACAATGTAAATTTTTTTATCCCAAATAGCAAAACACGTGCTGTCCACGTGCTGTGTCATCTCTACAGACAAGCAGATTGAGCTTGGCGCGCAAGAACTCAAACCAATAAACCCCCCACAAACCTTTTTTAGGGTTTATCCCCAATTCCGCATTTCCGACAAATCCCTACTTTTTCCTTCCATGGCATGAAACCACACTGCATTCAACCCGGAATCCACCTCGGACCATTCAATCTCAGACCCGAACCCGCCGCAGTACCCATGACTTTCGCCGCCGGACTTCGTCTGCTACGCTCTCACTCCCTATCCTTCTCCGTCACGGCGCCGTCTCGTCTGCTTCTTGCTAGGCGCGTATTGGAGCCCCGTTTTATCTCCACCGTGGGGCCCCACCAGAGACGGAAGCTACCCGCCGTGCGAGCTTCTTCGAGGCAGAAGGAGGGAGAAGAGGAGAATGGGAGTTTGTCTGCTGTGAAGGATGTTGCCGTAAACGGCGGAGAAGGTGGCGACGGTAAGATTGTTGTCACCGAGCTTCACAAAGAAGCAACGGAGGCGTACATGGCGTACGCAATGTCTGTGCTCTTGGGCCGGGCTTTACCGGATGTCAGAGACGGGCTCAAGCCCGTTCACCGCAGAATTTTGTGAGTTGTTTCTGCGAATTTTGCAATGTCTTGTCTTATGTGGGAAACCTTTAATTATAGTGTTGAAGGGAAGAAGAAAGGGTGGACTATTAACACCAATTGGTTTATATTCCCATATGCAAAGCATTTTTTAGTTACTTGTACGATCAAACACAGCTATATAAAGTGGATGTATAGAGTAATTTCACGTGTGTTAATAGTCCAACACGAAAATAAAATAATACTAACTTTTACCTCTAACTTTCGAGTTAAAGAATTAGTGCATGTGTTCTAGTTGAGCTAGAATTGAGCTTTTGGGTTTTCAGACAATTTTTTGTTGGTTCTAGGTTTCTTTAATGGTAAAGTTCATCTAATCATTTGGTTGGAAAAATATTTCGGAGTATTAAGTAAGTGTTCCCTCATGCTCTGATGTGCTTGTGCACAAGTATACTTAACATGTTTTCGTGTAACTCACTTATAAAATTAACTCAACTAATTTAAGTTTATCATTGATTTCAGATTATATATGCATATGCTTTTGTGTAGTGAATTTAAAAATTGCTGCTTTGTGTATT
Source organism: Galeopsis tetrahit (assembly GCA_963675135.1). Taxonomy (NCBI): domain Eukaryota; kingdom Viridiplantae; phylum Streptophyta; class Magnoliopsida; order Lamiales; family Lamiaceae; genus Galeopsis; species Galeopsis tetrahit. The sequence goes on from OY776131.1 coordinate 45,668,354, forward strand.
GCTTTTCATGAAACAACCTTCTGACAAGAGTAATTTTTTATTTCAAATAGATTTGCAATGCATGAGTTGGGCCTATCATCAAAGAAACCTCACAAGAAGTGTGCCAGAGTAGTTGGTGAGGTTTGTATTTAATTTATATTAAGCACATCTCCATGTTGCATGAAAATTGCATTATGATTTCATGATTATTTTTATGTCATAAGTAGTTTGACAACGCTATATACTTGTGCCCTATCATGAATTTGGTTTTCTTGCTTGATTTAATTACAGGTTCTTGGTAAGTTCCACCCACACGGAGACAATGCTGTCTATGATGCATTGGTTCGGATGGCTCAGGTTTCTATCTGTTTGCTCACTTCTACTATGCTCCTTTAAATTGAAGATGTAACCAAAAATTGAACAAATTGCTTATGCACAAAGGCAGTATCAAATTGAAATTGTTCGCCTTCCACCTTATTCAAAAGTAAAAACATCACAATTTAATTGTGTAATTATCTTTGTACTTTAAATGCCTTAATAAAGAAAGTGCATATTATCAGAACTGCAGAGAACACAAATGACCATTATCTCACATCATTTGCGGCAAGGGTTTAAATTTCAGTGTTTTTTTTAAACATCTGGATATGCCCTCTATCTGCATATTAAAGTGTTGCATTTAAGAATCAAAACAGCCTTGTAATACAAACTAGACCCATTTGCCTTTCTTCGTCAAAGAAATTTCATTCATCTCTTTCTCATTTGTTATCCATCTTTATTAGGATTTCTCCCTGCGTTCTCCACTCATCCGTGGGCATGGGAATTTTGGCTCGATTGATGCAGATCCTGCTGCAGCAATGCGTTACACAGAGTGTAGACTGGAGGTAGACTAATTTGAGTTATTTTTAAAGCCCAATTCTAAACTCCAAATTGTGGATATCATTCCTTGTGTGTATGTTTAACAACTCCATTAGATAGGCATTGATATGCTGTTGTTTTTCCTTCAGGGACTCACAGAGGCTATGCTATTGGCTGACCTGGAACAAGATACCGTAGGCATCCATACTTTAAATTATACTTATTTTTAGGGGAGAATAATTTTGTTAGTCCCTTAAGTAACCCTTATTTTGATTTTAATCCTGTCGACTATCATGAATTGAAAATAGTCTTGCAACTTTAATTTTTTCGACATTTTGGTCGGGTGACTGCCTGAAAGAAGTAAAACATCCGTTTGAACAATCAAACTTTTCCACGTGGACAAATCAAACTCTGTCACGTCAGCGCCAATTGTATATATCATCTCATGCTGCCGGTTACCAGACCAAAATGCAAAAAATTTAAAGTCACAAGACTATTTTCAAAATTTTAATGTTGATGGGACTGGAATCAAAATATGGATAACTTACAGGATTAAAAAATCAATTTCCCCTATTTTTAGTTAATTTTATTATATTTTAGTCCTTGCTTCTTGAATAACCTGTTTCACATGCTGTAGGTTGATTTTGTTCCAAACTTTGACAACTCACAAAAAGAACCATCTTTGCTTCCTGCTCGCATCCCAAACATATTATTGAATGGTGCTTCAGGGATTGCGGTATGTACCTGAGTCTGTAGCGTACTTAAATGCTTTCCACACTTTTTATGATGATGAAGTCTTGTATGAGACTGTCTCTCGTACATGAGACATTATACTTTTATATGATTTTGTTTTCAAATATAAGTATTACAAAAACATATAAAAGTATCACGCCTCATGCATGAGACCGCTCGTACAAGTTTTTGCATTTTCCTTGATTAGGTCTATAATTTCACCTGGACATTTTTGGTGCATGATATGCTTCATTCTCCTCTCAGGTCGGGATGGCCACAAATATTCCACCACATAATCTTGGCGAGTTGGTGGATGCACTCTCTGTGTTGATTCACAATCCTGATGCAACGGTATTTTGTTTTTATCAGTCAAGCATGAAGCATCACTATTATGTGATCTCCTTTATGAAATCTTAAATCAATGAAAGTTCTAAACTAGCAGCTTAACTTTGTGGTTGAGCTTCTTTCCTGCCTTTAAGACTGTTCTTCCACTTTATTGTGAGACAGTTTTGTTTCTTTGTCCAGAAAGATGTTGTTCTTCATCATTCTGCTTTTTTCTACCTGCTTGCAGCAGTGCATTAACAACAAAGTTCTTTGTTATTTTCTGGGAAAGCAAATGGATTTAACACATTTGAAATAGTAAACGTTTGGAAGAACATCAGTAAAATAATTTTTGGATATAATTCACTGTCTAAATTGTGTAGCCCTGGCCCCTGGCAAAGGAAAAAGAAATAGCACAAGAAAGTGGAGGATTTTCTCTTCAGTTAAACTAAAAGAGGTCCATAATCTATCATGCTATATCACTTCATTAAAGAAAATATAAAATATTTGATTCCCATTTATGATTAAAAGATTTGGTAACAAAGTCAGCAGCAGAACATGGATGATCAATGCTACACTAATGTGGCATTGTTTTAATGTAGTGAAAATTCCATGTTTTCTTAGTAACTTCCTTGTCTATTTCCAAAGCTTGTGCATTTTTTAGTATTCACCAGCATAATAAAAAAACTTCACCATTTCACTTTTAACTTTTATATTTTTTTCCTTCAAATTGATGTTGAAACTATTTCATTGCTTTATATTTATCTATACAATATATGCTTCACAAGTTTTGTGTGGCATGATTATAATTTATAAATATTTGAAGTGAATGTTTTTCCTTGTATGCTGTGAAATTGGTCACATCGCTAGTTTTCTCGTTATTCATAATGATTTATGGTTAATCATCATATATTCAAAAATTTGTCCGAACATTGCATAAAACTTGTATTGCAACAGTTGCAAGAATTGCTCGAGTACATGCCGGGACCTGACTTCCCAACTGGAGGAATAATAATGGGAAATATTGGGTAAGCTACTTATTACCACCTTCTCTCACCATATTGGTGATTTTGATGCAAAACAAGGAAAACACCTACATGCACAACATATTTAGTTGTTTCATAATTGCCTCAAAAGTTCATTTACCTTCACAGTCAAATTCAAGGTGAAGTATTTGAAAATTTTATGCACTTTGTGAAGTATATTAGATGCATATCGAACTGGACGAGGACGTGTGGTAATTAGAGGGAAGACTGATGTTGAGTTACTTGATTCCAAAAGCAAACGTTCAGCAATTATAATAAAAGAGGTTTCATCTTTATCCACCTTATATTCAGTTATTAGCTATTGTGTTGTGATATTTCCAGTTCAGTTAGAAGCAAAATTATTTAATTAAATTTTGAGTTGTTATCGAATTGAAACAGATACCATATCAGACCAACAAAGCTTCCCTTGTTGCGAAAATTGCTGAGCTTGTGGAAAACAAGGTATCTATTTGATGAATACCTACTCATGATAATCTTTACTTGATATTTATGTTTTGCTAAATGTTGTTATATATTTATCGAATCAAGTGTGTAATCTTTCTTCTTCTTTAAAAGAAAAATAGATAACTTGTCCGGACATATAGCTGGACACAATTTGTACATAAAGTATCAGAATCACCTACATGCACAACATATTTAGTTGTTCCTATTTTTATTTTGGGTGTGTGTGTGTGTGTGTGTTGCGTTTGAGCTAGTAATTGGCCTGTGATGCACATTTGAAGTTTCATTCGTAATTTATTGGTTTCGTTTGAACTTTGAAACTATGGCTTATGTATATATTCCTTATTATACTTGTGCATTTGTGTTAGAGTTTGGAGGGAATCAGTGATATACGCGATGAGAGTGATCGATCTGGGATGCGAATTGTGATTGAGGTAACTTCATAGAAACTGTTCATGCCATGTTTTATTTTCCGTTTTGCCATTAACTACTTCTGATCTATCTTTTGATTTTGTGGATTTTTGGTTCTTGCTTTTTCCTTCTTTCTGTTGATTTTTCTTTACTTGTACTTCATCAGGTGAAGAGGGGATCAGATCCATCCATTGTCTTGAATAATTTATATCGGCAAACAGCTTTGCAGACGACATTTAGCTGCAACATGGTGGGGTGAGTATTTTCAAAACCATTGATATAATATTTGTAATTAAAAAGGATAGCGAATTCATACGTTTTAAGTATTTTATGAGCAATTAGAGAGGTCAAATATTTTTATTTCTGTTCTGTATTTTCATGCCACAGTCCCATTTATCTATTGCTGTATTTTGTAAGGTCTATCAGATTTATACTTCATTTCACAGGTGGTTGTGTGGTGATTAAACATTTCATTCTCTTAACCTTAGTGCTTGATGAGGACTTAATATGTGATTTGTTGTCTTCGGGATCTTTTATATGCCTCAATTATTTGGATGGGAATGTGGACATACTTTTTTTTGTGATGATGACTTGATACATATTTATGTTTTATTGTTTTTCTTTTTTAGATGCGATTCACATTTTTTTCCTGATTTATTAATGGGTGTATTCGGAAACAATCAAATGTCTTCTATCATGTTCTATGTTTCCTGTTAACTTCTTGTGATGCCCTTTGATAATGATTAAAGAATCTTATTTTTTGTTCCCCATTAATTAATCCTTGACTATTTTCTCAGGATACTTAATGGCCTACCAAAACTAATGGGGTTGAAGGAATTGCTTGAGGTGACAAGCTCTCACCACCTCTATTGTTAAGTTGCATAGCCATTGAAGAAATACCTTCAATTTTTTATTCACATCAATCTGTATTTCATAAAATTTGATGCAAGATATTTACTGGCGAACCAGCATTGATAACACTTGTTCTTTATTATGGTGGTTTTTATCCCCCAAAATTAAATTGTCAAGTAAATATGCTTAAGCAAAGCAATTAAATATTTTCCTGAAGAATTGGTGGACACCTTTACATACCGAACTCGAGCCATTGTGAATGTTGGGTTAAGTTTATTTTATAGTGATGTTATCCTTGTTAATTCTATCATTTCTTGCTTTGCAGGCATTTTTGAATTTTAGATGCTCTGTGGTTGAAAGGCGTGCAAATTTTAAACTCTCTCAAGCACAAGATCGCTATCACATTGTGGAGGTAGGCTAACAATTCCAGAAAATTATCTGTAAAAAGCTTTGTATTTTTTCACATCAGCTGGATCTTATTTATTGATAGAATCAATGTGTTACTGATGATATTTTTTTGCTTAAATCATTAATCTCATTGAATTCCTTGCCTCTTCACCTGTTCCCTTATTTAATTAACCTGTACTGAAATTTTAATTACTGACATAATTTTCCCTTTCTTTTGGGGTTTTTGTAATCTAAGGGTATAGTAACAGGGCTTGGTAACCTGGACAGAATCATCAACATAATCAGAGAATCTTCTACTCATGTGTTGGCAGCAGCTAATTTAAGAAAAGGCAAGTTGATAAATTTAAGTAATTGCTCATTATCCACCATTCTGTATCTTTCCTTTCTATGGTAGCATAATCAAACACAAATAAACTGAAGAGACCAGCAATGACTATTTTTTGTGCCTATAAGTTTCACCCGGGAATATTTCTGAAGATATAATTGTTATACCTGGAATATGCTTGAGCCATGTTGCATTTTGTAAAGTAGACCAGTCAACTTCCTTTTTAAGTTGTCTTTGGAAGATCTGTTTGAAGAATTCCGTAAGGGCAGTTGTATTGCATAAGCTAAGAACATGTTAATTAGTGTGTTGCCAATTTGCAATCCTTTTTACTCTATAAAATGGGCTGTCCCTGACCTGAGGATTGGCTTACACACATGTTAGACACTTTTGTGTTTCTAAAATCATATTGAACTTCACTGAATCTTCTTTTGCATCATAACACCCTTCCTTGTTCAGCTTTATAAATACTTTCCTTAAGGTTAATCCAAACATACATGGTCCCCGCCTGAGATTATCCGATTCACTTTAACTTCACTTACATTTGATATTCTAATGTGTCATAAAAACTTAATAATTGGTATTATAGTCTTAAAATATAAGCAAACATATTCTTGATTTGTAAATTCAATAAATACTAGGTAGTATTTAAATTCAGTTATAAACAGATCTTATGATTTATATTTCTTTCAATCCATCTTCTGTTCTTTTACATTAATGAGAACCACAAAATCTTGATCCAAGTCCAAGTGTATAATTTATTTTTCTTTTGAATTCATCTTCTGTTATTTTTTTATTAAACTATCTAGAACCACACAGTGAAGCTGCTGTATACATGGGTAATTGAGTCTAGATACTAATTTGAATATTTAGGCTTGACGTACAGTAAGTGATATTGAGGAGTGAGGATGAAGAAGGGACGGTGGTAATAATCTGGATTGTGCATATTTTTCTGTCGGACTCTAGCCAGATAGTAACCTTGAAATTTAACTGATTCCATGTCATTTCTTTTGCGTAGCATCAGTGTGCAATATTAAATTGTGCTATTTTATAGATGAAATTTTTCCGGTTTTGAATATGGTTCCGCAAGAGGTTGCAATATAAGTTGACTTACCAAATGATTTGCTATTTGATGCAGAGTTTAATTTTTCTGACAAGCAAGCTGATGCCATACTGGATATAAGCCTCAGAAGGCTAACATCTCTTGAGGTATTTACATGCATATTCATATAGCATCTGCAGATATTTCTAGACATATTGAAGGTAATCTCTCTGTTTTCCTGTCCCCCAGAAAAACAAATTTATTGAAGAAGGAAAGTCTTTGTCGGAACAAATTTCGAAGCTACAGCAGCTTCTTTCAAGTAAAAAAATGATGCTTCAGGTAATTTCTGATGGTTTCATTGATATTCATTCCTTAAATCTATTTGAATATAATGTTTTCCACATGATCATCTATGAATCTTTTCTTTCCTTTTCTGTTCATTATTTAACCACTATCCATATAATAATTAGACCATAGACTAGCTTATATATGTTTTATTCAGGAATGCTGTTTCTTGTATAATATCATCACAGTGAGATGCTATAGTGAGTTAGGAAAATAAGATGTTAGCTGACTTTGCTTACTTGCGAAGCCACATGTGCTATTCTGTTTTCTTTATGTTTTATGTTTTTTCTTGTTGTAATCTAATCTTACTTGAATCTCCTGCATATTTATTGTTTGAGTCTGTTTCGCTTAGTATCCTTTACTTGGGATAAATTGGTATGTTTCATTATTGTGGAATAATGGTTGTCTTATTATTGTAGAATAATGCTTTATTTACTGTTTTGTTATTGGGGATAAATCAGTAAATAAATTTTTGGTTTAACACTTAGTTGATCAAAGAGGAAGCAAATGAGATCAAGAATAAGTTCTCTACTCCTAGGCGTTCAATGCTGGAGGATTCTGACAGTGGTTATGTTGAGGATATAGATATCATTCCAAATGAAGAAATACTACTGGTACACCTTTGCACTGTTAATTTCCACAAATTAAATATCTGCAATGCTGTTGCTCTAAAATGTTCCATATTCTTCTTTCAGGCAGTTAGTGAAAAAGGTTACCTAAAAAGGATGAGGCCGGATACTTTCAATCTTCAAAATCGTGGGACTATTGGAAAATCAGTAGGGAAATTGAGAGTAAATGACACTATGTCTGATTTCCTTGTGTGTCGCACCCATGATCATGTCCTGTACTTCAGGTACTTGCTTCCATTTTACTTGTTTGACTTTATTTTATAGTGATTGCCTTTAATTACTCAGAGACTACCCATTTGTTGGTAAAAACACATCTTTATGATGTAGCTTTGGTCATATAGCAAACATTTATGGAGAAATTGCTCAAAGACTTGAACACTTGTATTGTTCTCTATCATCATCACAACTCCCGGTACTTAAATTGAAGAAATCACACATAAATTGTTGCAGTTTTTGGCATGAACTGCGAAAACTGCAACATTGTGAGTTGCATTGCTCCATGTGGTAGCTAAAACTGAAGCATGCCTAATACAGAAGCAAAATGAAAATAGGAAGTAAAACAGGCTTGATAGCTGCTTTCACGTCATGTTAAAAGGGTTAATAAAATATTAACATTACAATCCATTCTGATTTGATTTTGATTGCATTCTTGTACTTCTGCAGTGATAAGGGAACAGTTTACTCTGCTCGTGCCTATAAAATTCCTGAATGTAGCAGGGCTGCTGCTGGCACGCCTTTAGTCCAAGTAGTGCCTTATCTTTGACCAAAGTTCTTGGCTTGTAATCTTCTTTCAACTTTGTTAACGCCCACTGAATTTTCTTGTTTCCAGATCTTATCCCTATCAGATGGCGAGAGAATAACTTCAATTATTCCAGTCAGTGAATTTGAAAGAGAACAATATCTTATGATGCTTACAATGAAGGGGTATATCAAGAAAATTTCTCTAGACTTTTTCTCATCAATAAGGTCAACTGGGATCATAGCAATTCAACTGGTTTGTGCACTACTTTTATGCCTCAAAACTTTTATACAATGTCATCTTTTACTTATTTACATACTTAACTGGCAGGTCCCTGGCGATGAACTGAAATGGGTGAGGCATTGCACAAATGATGATTTTGTAGCCATGGCCTCACAGAATGGATTGGTGATAATGTGCCCTTGTGGGAATGTAAGTCGATTCTTCTTTTTACCTTCCCCTTGCTTTCCTTGCTAAAAGTATATGCTTGTTTAAAAAAAATTAAATCCTATCATTAATTCTAGAGTTCATAATATATTTTATACTCCTATATTTTAAAATCTAAAATTTGATTGTCAGCTATAAGTCATTTGATGCTGAGTATCCTCCTGGCCTCATTGTTATCTATCATTTTTACGACTCCTAATTGTGTTCTTTCCCTTTTTTGGTTGTATGTTTATATAGATTAGAGCACTTGGAAGGAATACTAGAGGTGGAGTTGCTATGAGACTGAAACAAGGGGATAAAATGGCAAGCATGGATATAATACCTGCAGCTTTGGGGGAAAAGTTGGAGAAAAGCTCGCAGACCCAGTAAGTTTAAAATTTATCATCATCATTATTATTATAATTTCCTTTGCTTCCTGCTTTGTGAGACATCTGTGCGATGCGACTTTGTTTTTGAGGCTTAATACTTTATGCTGAGCTGTTTGACCTGACATGTTGTGATAACTATTAAGCATTTTGGATACTATTTGTGGTTGTCTACTCACGTTTCTTTCCGAAATAAACTTTTCAAGGAGAGTTTTTTTTTTTTGGTTTTTGTTCTACAAAGAATGGTTCATGGAACTATTAAATGCAAATTGTTATATGATTCTATAGTGGAGCTTTTGTCTTGATATCTAGTTGTGTTATGGAATAAATTTCAAACTAAGCCTGTTTTATGACTGCTATCACATTTAATTTTCTCTCAATACATATATTTATAAAATTGGGGAAGCAGTGGTGCTTGAGAAAATGTCTTTCTGTATTAAAGCATTATGTCGCCCTTGGATGATTTTTAGTAACTGCTGTTACACAGCATTTAAACTGGTGATGTATCAGCAGTTGCTAGAAATTTGGTCTTGCAACATTGATGCGTCGGTTAATTTCCCCATCTAAGAAAGCTGTTTGATACATGATGTTTTTATTTTTGTCTAATCCTGGTTTTTAGCTGTTGACATTAGTGTTTAAATGATGGCATGTCTGTTTGAGATGCACTGATCGAGCTTTCAAGTATTGTTTCCTTCCAGATATGGTTTCCAGTTGTCAGCTTCGTGAAAATAGGATGTTTTTATGTTATATCGACTGCATGCTGTTGATTCATTTCTTCTCATGTTCTTTTATTTTTATGCTGCTTAGATATTTAATATATTTCATGTATGAACTTTCAACATCTGTTGGTTTATTTTTGCAGTAGCAAGGGAGTTACTGGTCGTCCATGGCTACTTTTTATATCTGAGAGTGGCCACGGGAAGCGGGTCCCCCTTGCTAACTTCAGGACATCACCATTGAACAGAGTCGGTCTGATTGGTTACAAGGTAGTACCTCCTTTGATTATTTTTTGGGTTGGGGCTTTGATGGATTCGCGCTAACTGTTGGACATGCCTCAATTTCATTGTAATAATTTCTCTGTAATGATGCAGTTTGCTGATGAAGATCGTCTTGCTGCCGTATTCGTTGTAGGATTCTCTGTAGGAGGTGATAGTTGCATTCGTTTTTACATTGTATTTATTAGGCACGAGAATTAGCAATTAGAGATTATAACATGATATTGATTTGAACAGAGGATGGAGAAAGTGATGAACAGGTTGTCCTAGTGAGCCAAAGTGGAACTGTAAACCGGATTAAAGTTCGGGATATCTCCATCCAGTCTCGTTACGCAAGGTACACTACATAATAACAAGATTAAGTATTTAAGTTGCCATGTAAATATTTCCCAATCTGTTTTGAAATGGCATACTTATTTTGTGTTCCTCTCTCACCCCCCAATACTTGCCAATATTCTTTCTTCATTCAATGCTTGAACAGTTTAAATATTGTTGTAGCCTTGTAATCAACATTTAATTTTTGGCAGAGGCGTGATTCTGATGCGACTAGAGCATGCTGGAAAAATCCAATCGGCGTCGCTAATATCAGCTACTGAAACCGAGTCTGAGGAGCTTGAGGAGGCTGCTGCATGACAGACATCATTTTGTGCAGGGTAGGCCATTTTGTACCTAATAGGATTGGGTTGTTGTAAGATGGGATGGATGGAATTCTTTTATCGGTATATAAAACTTCCCTGCAACTTTGAAAAAGAATGATACATTCATTTATTCAAGCTGCCTTGTTATCTATCTTACCCATATCTCTCCAATTTGATTTGAATTAGAAATTCAAAGTTTCATATCAAAATTCTTCACAACATGCAGAGTAGATCAAAATAATTGAATACATGATACCCCAGAATAGCCCATGGTTATGATGAATTTCACCATTTTTTAAAATCCCCCCTCTTTGCTGCTTAATACACTCCGGCCGTGTTTGATGGCACGATTAGCCCACGATTGTGTAGTTGTCTGGTCTTATTAGCTGTTTGATGGCTATCTTGTAGGCCTGCGTTTGAGCTTACAATATGTTTTTTCATCGGTTCAATTTTGGTCAGATTTATTAACAGTGCATAATAGTATCTAAGGCTAGTGTGGCTAATTAACAAAATACCCTCAAATATAGAGAAAAATGCGTTTTTGGTTCCACCAACCACGGGCACTCATGTATTTGGTTCCAACACTTTTAATTTTGGTCCCGAAAGTGAAAAATTTGACACATTGGATCCCAAAGTTAGTCAACCGTTAGTCAAACGTTATTTTCCCATTCGCTTAACACACCCGCGTTCGATGAGAAAGTACAAAAATACCCTTCATTCCTCCTTCTCTTCCTCTGCTCATCGTACCCGCAAAAGCAAAACAAAACTTCCCATCCCCATCCACCGGAATCAAATAATTCGACGCCAGCAACGACACGTCCGCCCCTTCGAAATGCAGCACCACCGTCGGAACTTTCACCGACGCCTCACCCGACAGATCGAAGCAAGTGTCGAAAAGCGAGAACTCTGGCGCCCGCTTCAAATTCGAAGCCCCGACCCGGAAAGCATCACTCAGCGCTACGTATGCGGGTCTTGTCAAACGGGTAACGGAAGTGCCCGAGTCCACAATCATTCCGCCGCTGCCGGTCTGGTCGAGCTTGAAAAGTGACGGCGTAATCCCCGGAACTCGGGTTCCGCCGACTAAAATTCCGTTCAAGCCAACGTAATAAAACGTGTCGAGCTTCGGATTTGCCAACAATGGCGTGAAAAGGGCGTTTCCATCGCAGACCCCTTCATCCACGACGCCGCCTCGCCGTTTGCCGACCGTTCGCGGCGGCGTCCATCGCAGATCCAAGCGCCACCATCGCTCTTCCCTCGCGCCGCAGTGGAAATCCCTGCATTGCCGTCGACAATGAAGTCCTCACTTTCAACGACTCCACTCTCTCCTCCGAACTCCTCCCCGCCATGGAATCCATCCACTCCGCCCTAGTTTCCCTCAAACTTGACAAACAGGTCTGTATTCAATTGATCTAAAATTGAAATCGAATTTGATCTGAAATTGAAATCGAATTTGAATTTGAAATTGAAAAATTCAGGTAACCGTCACAACCGCGCACAATTTGGGGATTCTGGACGTTTCGTATCCGCCTTCAGCCGCCGTGTTCCGTCCGAATCTGGTGCAGATTTGGCCGATTCCGGAGAGGTACTCGTATGGCGGAGAGGTACGGGTGGGGGAGGTTGTCGGCGATTGAATTTCTATTCCTAAAAAATAAAGTCCAATTTCCATGATTTACACAAAAAATAATGCAATCGATTGAATTTCTGTACACTGATTCTACTCCATTTCTACACAACTTACAATGAATAGAAAACGGCGCCGGAGAAGAACTTCACCGGAATCTGATGTGGTGTCGCCGGAATATTTAGCGAATAAGGAATGCTAAGAAATGAAATGTATTGAGAACAAAACAAGGTGAGTGAAAGCCATGACAGTGCAGAAGTGAAGGGTATTTTTGAGGGGTAGAAATGGCATTTTAATGTTCAAAAAAATTCTTGGTGGGTGTCCTCAATAAAGTTGTGTGTGCGTATAACCACGTGACACGCACGTGACTCGTTCCGTCAACATTTAACGTGCGTGGGGCTAAATGTGTTAGAATTTCCAATTTTGGGACCCAATGTGTCAAGTTTTTCACTTTCGGGACCAAAATTAAAATTGTTGGGATAAAAAACATGAGTGCCCGTGGTTTAGTTGGTTGGTGGGACCAAAAACACATTTTTCTCCTCAAATATATAAGGGTTGGGGTATATACCCCTCCAGCTTTGTTTAATACACTCCCCCTCAATTTTTTTTAATTCAAAATATAAATGAAATACCAATTTTGCCCCTTAGTAAAATAATATAGATACATGCACCCCCTTCTAACCCTAACCCTAATTTTTCTCATCTTCTTTAGCATTCTCTCTTTTTCTCCCACATTTCTCCACCTTCTCATCCACCACCGCCGCGGCGAACGCCCTTCTCTCCTCCTCCTCCACCCTCGTTTCGCGCCTCCTCCTCCTCGCCGCCGCCCATCTTCTTTCTCTCTTTTTTTTTTTTGTAATTCTTGCCGCTCCACCCAGCGCTCGCCGCCGCCGCCGCTCCGGCTCTCCCTCGGCCGTGGCGGCCCATCCCCAGCGCTCGTCGCCGCTCCGGATCTCCATCGGCCGTTGTGGACATCCCCATCGCTCGCCGTCGCGGCCCGCCCCGCGCCCACCCCAGCGCTCGCCGTCGCGGCCCAGCCGTGCCCACCCCAGCGCTCGCCGTCGCGGCCCGCCGCCGCGAACCTCCAGCCGTTTCAGTGCCCCCGCCTTCCTCCGCCTGAGAACAGGTTTGTTATTTTTTTTTTTTAATTTTCGACCATTATTGGACGCTCAAAAACACTCTCGTCGACACTGGGGTGTCGACGGGAGTGCTTTTGAGCGACCAATAATGGTCGAAAATTTTAATTTTTTTTTAAATTTTTCTTTCTATTTTTAGTCGACAAACCAGTGTCGACCGGAGCATTTTTAGTCGACAAACCAGTGTCGACCGGAGCATTTTTGGTCGACTAATCAGTGTCGACGGAGTGATTTTTTAAAATGGTAAGTTTTTTTTTCTAAATTTTATGTGGCGGCGGCAACGGTGGTGACGGCGGCGGCAACGGCGACGGCTGTCTAATTCTAGGGTTAGGGTTTGTTTAAATTATAGGGGAGTGTACGTATCTGCCATTTAGTAGTAAAAGGGCAAAATTGGTATTTCATATATATTTTGAATTAAAAAAAATTGAGGGGGAGTGTATTAAACAAAGCTGGAGGGGTATATACCCCAACCCAATATATAACTGCAAATCCTAGGCCAACTATTTCATTTCACGCTTACCCAAAACAAACATTCCCTTAGAGATTTTCTCTCTTTCCTCTAGCGGCAAATATCGTCATTCTCTTTTCAGTGTTGCTCCTGTCTGGCCCCCTCCATGGCTATTTTTTTTTTTTTGCAAAGATCCAATATGACATCATTCGTATCTTAGTATCTTTCTATAGGGTTTGGGTCAATTTCTTGGTTAAATGTATAGATTCAAATTAGATATTAATAGATCTAAATTTCTTTGCACAAATTTTTTTTTTACTTTCTTTGAGTTCTTCTGAGCTTTTGGGTTTAGTTCCCTGCATCACTCTCCCTTTTTATCATTATTTTTTTTCCGTTTGAGTTGAATTATTTATTGAAGTTGGGAAAAAATTTGATCCCTAAGTTTGTTGTTCATGTAATCTATCTTAGAAGGAGCAAGTTTTTTTAATTTCAAGAATGGTGCATCATGTGATGACGTGAAGCATAAAATTTTTTTGAGTGAAGAACGGAGTTCAGCGTTTGGAAGAGAAGGATTCAATGGATCTGATAATTTTTAAATATTTAGGAGTACAATCTTGTCTTTTTACATAAAAAATGCGAACTCTTATCAGCCTAATTCGACTGAATTGAAATATGTATCAAACAAACAACTTATAAAAAATGATTAAACTGAGATAATGTATCTATGCTATCAAACTGTAGTTTTGTAGTAATTTTTTTTTAGGAAGGGTTTACAAGATCATAAAACAATATTACAAATTACGAGTCTAAGATTTTGATCCTTAAATTAAAACGGATCACCAAAGTATCGTCATCCACTCCAATCGTGTGAAGAGGAAAAACGAGTTTCCCTTTGTCTTAGTCTTAACAGGTGTCTAGGTCAATCTTTAAATGAGACAACCCCACACTAAGGTGTTCTCATATCAAAAATAGAATAAACAGACAAAGTTCCACCAAATACCCGATCCAAAAGTACTAGAGCACCAGGGCTCTCGAGTCTATCTCAAGGAGCCCAATCACAAAAAAAAAAAAAAAAGAGTCTCACAACCACAGCAAAGTCCCATAACGGGAACAAGACGCATACAAGGCGCAACAGAAACAATCAACAGTAACTAAAACATAAAACTATGCAAGCACAAAAAACTACCTATGAAAACAGTAAACAGGATCAACGAAGAAATACCCGAATGTTCACCGTAGCTCTGTTACGGATAAATTTTACGTTGATCCCTAACAAGAAACGAAGAGAAACTACATAACAGAAGGCAAAGACGGGAACAACTGGCGACGACGGTCTAAAACAATGTAGATCTACAAATCTGGTACCTAGATCTTGCGAAAAAAAAAAAAACAGAAGAGATCGGAGAGAAGCTCAGCGGCGTCATTCTGACGGAAAGGCAACAGATCAGAGGCGAAAGGACAACGAAGGCAGAGTAGCAAAGGAGACAAAACGTCGACGGCAATGTGAACGGCGAGCTTGCAGCGGACCAACGACGGAGGCCGATGAAAAAAAGGGAGAAGCAAATCTCTAGAGAGAGAAGCTCTCCCTCCTCTCCAAAATCTGAAAAAACTGGATGTAAATATTAGAAACACGTTAGTTTTGTAGTAATTATTATTGCATCATAAATAGTTTGATATGATCCTCAAGAGTTGCTCGATAAAATTAATGCCAGACAAGCCATCTGGTTATACTATCTATCCACGATAGTATTTACAATTCTTTTTGTTTTTGGAAAAAAAAAAGGAGAGATATAGACAATGCTTCAAGTAAGAATGAAATGAATAGATCAAATGTAAATGTTTTTAGGTTCCATCAACTTTACACTGCATATGATCTACACAAGAACAAAGTGTACAATGAATCAAAGTAGCTATCTATAATCTCTGCAGATTCTATTCTTAGATACATGGCATGAAAAAACGAAGCCCATTGGTGACAACTCGTACTGGATTCAGAATTCTCATCTCTCCGTTATAGAAGCATCAGTGACACAGCAGCAGAGCGAAGACGTACACCATCATCGTCCCATTTGTTCTGGGGTGCAGTAGCTCCGGCAATGATAGCCTAATAACACACAAAAGAACGATCAATGCATCTCAATAACTGAAACAAGTTCAGAGCTAAACTTTGTCAGGGATGATGAGTTTGAATCGACACAATGACAAGGTTTTGAGAATCCAACCTTTCCCCTGTTAACAGCAGCAACGAGTGCAGCATGCTGTTCATCTCTACCAAACTCGTAGAAGTAATAATTCCTGAAAGAATTGACGCATAAATTGAAAATGCAAAATGAATCACCGATGACATCTAAATCTGAAAGAGCTTTCAAGCTTACGATAAAGTCAGCACACAATAATGTGAATAAAAGATGATCAATTCACCTTCATCATACTTCGTATGGAGTAATGAGACTCAAAATAAGGTAATCATTACCCCATTTCGATTAATTACCTCACCTCCTATTATCATTTTTCCTAAATCATTCCACTATTCCTCAACAAACAATCTTTTTTTTTCCAACTTATTCCAAGATTAGAGCAAAACGCTAGCAATATAACCACCATTCTCATTGTAATTCACTATACAATGATTCTCATTACCCTTCCCTTGAAGAATTTGAATCAAGCACCCCCCTAAGTAAATGATAAGGCCCAGCTATTTCTTACACCAAAGTACATTACTCTAGATGTCCTGTATTAGAGGTTACTTAGCTGGTACTACATTAGATAAACTGAATTCTTATCCATCCAAGATAAATATCTAGAACACCCATGATATTTCCACTAGATGGTTAATAAAACGGGATTAATAAAATGGCACAGGTGGAGGTATTGCAGCTGCTTTCAAATTAATATACCTGTAACCTTCATCTTCCTTAATCTTGATTGTGCGAGCAGAGTACAATTGAGCACCACCTGCTTATATGATTTTAATCAGTGAAAGGACAAAGCTTTGAGCCTTTTTTTTTTCTCGAGAATCGAACACCACTCATGGAAAACAAAATACCTGGTACGAATATTCTAGCTACCTCCTTCAATGAACCTAAATCAGCAATGTCTTTGGCCTATCCAAATCAGAATTAAGACTTGGTCAAGACAAAAAATGAAAACAACACTTCTAATTATCAATCCAGTAAGCAAACAAACATGTATTCTCGTGAAACTCAGTAATCATGCAGGCTTTAGGCTATATAGTATACATGCTTCTGATTTAGAAACAAAATCATAGTTCAGGAATCTCCATGGGGTAATGAAACCCACATGACGTCATCCGTTGAACCATAAATACAGATTAAAACCAAGAATCTGAAATATGGAAGATGAGAAAGAACTACGAGTCAAAACTGCATCTCAAAAGCACAACTACCAGAGTACATTGGCTTTTGAATAAACAAATATTTCAATGACAAATGTATTCCTATGTGAATGGAGCAAATAAAAATCTTGGTACTGAATAAAAATCTTAATAAAAAAACCAAAAAGAAAAAAAACAGAGACCTCAGTCCTAAATTATAGGCTTAATTGCTGCTAAAGCCACTACCTTTTCATAAATTGCAATCTAATCGTTTTGGCAAATAAAACCTCAATTAAAAAATTGCAATTCAAACTTCTGGACAAATTGGCTCTTGCCAAATTCTGACATGTCATCCTACTTGACAACAATTTTAATATAAAACGTCATTCAGCCTAAAAACTACCCAAACAGGCAAGAGTCACACTGCCTGGAAGTTCGAATTGCAATTTTTATTTTTTTTATAAAATTGAGTTTTTTTCAGCGATTAAGCAGCAATTAAAACATTATCATATAGCAGCCATTAAAACATTTTCGAAAAATCTTTATTTTGTTTGCGGTAGTTTGTTATAGTAAGGAAGCATAATGAATCGAGAAATGAATTTAAAAAATCTTAGTATCTGATGGGTCAAGTAAGAAGTATTACATTCACGAACCTCCAAGAAGGTGATCTTAAGTGAAGTAGATGGCTTAACAACAACACTTACGACTTCAGATCTGTATAACATTGCAACCATGTAACAACAGATTGTCATGATTCAATGAGAATTAGGATATGCAAAGAATAGATATAATCAACAGCATATCCCAAATGCAAATGGATTGGAGAACTAGAAAACCTCTAGAAAGACTAGAGACAAACTGAATATTCTTAGCTAGCTTGGAAGGATCAGTCATGCACCAAAAAAAAAATGAAAAAAAAAAGGATATTTGAAGGCCAACAAGAAGAAAAATAAATATATGTAGCATGCCATAAATAAGCATTTCATCAAGCCTAGTTCTGTCAATTCTCCACTAGACATTATTTCAGATCCTATTCACATAAATATTTAATGGGTGATTATAAGTAGGAGGGTACATGGATCAAATAAATCACTGTTTCTAGACGGACACAACTAATAGGAGATGGCAGTCAAAATGAATGAAAACTATAAATACAGAAGGTTTATCTAATACTTCTGTATTTAAGAAATGAAAACTACAGAAAACAATACTTGATTATAAAACCAGAAATTATAGATAATGAAGTTTAAACAATTCTATGATACATCAGATCCTTTTCAGAACAAAGAATAAATAATTGAAAGCATTTAGTTTCAGCCAGAAGCTGTGAGTTGAATGAACTCAAGATTTTCATTTCCTTTTCTGACTCACACTTAGTGTCAAATCTAATTTAAAATTGCAGTCATGTGTGTGCAGAGATGAATAAGGCTATCTTACATCTAATGTGAATGCATAATCGAATGCATGCATTTCTTTAAAGACATCACCAGCAATAAACTAGTAGATGCCAGATTATCAAGTAATAACATGCCACATTCAAAATCAACAAGCAAGTATGATAGTAGTTAACTTGATGACGCCCTTAGAAAAATGTTCCATTTGAATGATACACTTCTGGCACGCTGAGTAAACGACTATCAAGTTGGGATGAAAGAAAAGTAGAAGTCAACGTTTACCCATCAGGAGAAGAAAAACGTGCAGCAAAAGGCTTTGTCTTAGCTTTATCACCATAGAGTGATAATCCCGCATTATATTCCTACAAAAGCCAGTAAACTTTGTGTTATAATTTGAAGAATGAATCTCGAGACATGATTTTAGACACGTTGTTTCGCATATGCTTCAAAAGCTTTAGTCATATACTCATATTACAGTAAATTATGCACAATGATGTGTGGATACAGGATGCTAAACTTGAAAAAAACAATAAAGAAAAAGTGCATACGACCTAGAAATTAATCCAATGCAACTCCACATATTGACATATGCACAAACAATGAGACAACCAACCATTTAAAACCCGCTGTTTTCGAAACAAAGAATCTTGTGAATTCTACCATATTCACCTTGAGTAATCAATATGCCCAAAAACATGCAATTGGGGCAATTTTATTAAGTAGCTGAAACTAAGCAATTCCCATATCGTAATTTCTTGGGTACCCAATACCAACATCCTCCTAAAGGAAAGAAAAAAGGAACATACATCAGGTTCATTGATGTCCTCGAAATCGGGAGGCACACGAATTGCAAAACCATCGCCGTAGAACTGGAACCAGGACTTGGTATTAGCAATGCCGGAGAGAAAAGAATTGGAAGATGGTTGTTCTAGTGCGGCGGCGGAAGATAAGGTTGCAAGTGAAGAAGTGGTAATAGCTGTGAGAATTAGATTTCTTTTTGAGATAAGACTAGTATCACAACAACAGGGGAAGAAGGTAGGGTTCGCCTGAGTTTTTGGGGATGGAGGTGGAGGTGGAGGAGTTTGAGAGAGAGATAGTATCACTCTCGGCATGGCCATCGCCATCAAACTAAATCGTGATATAATATGAATGATAAGAAAACAAAATTAAATAGATATATACAGTGAAAGTTCTTGTTTTTTTTAATAATCGGTTAGTATAGTGATCATGGTAAAAAAAATTAAAAGGTACTCCCTCTGTGTGATCACTTTACTTATTGTTCTCAAAATTACTTGCACACTCTTAATACTCCCTCTGTCCGCCTATAAGTGTGATTAAATAATAGATATAATACAAGTGATGTGATTGAGAGAGGAGAGAGATAGAGAGAAAAAGTAAGATATAAAGTGAAGTGTAAGAAAAAATACTTACCAAAAAAAAGGTATGGAAAGCTTATAGGCGGACGGACCAAAATGGTAAAATGGGAAGCTTATAGGCGGACGGAGGGAGTATAAAAATACCCCACAAAATTAATAACTTCACAACATCATTTTATTTTCAAATTTGTCACTCTGTTTTTTCATACATCTCACTTTACACATCATTAAATTATCAAAAATATCCCTCCTTTATCTTACATCATCAACCACTAAATGAAGTACATTTTTCTTAAACAACGTGTCAAATAATTTTGGAATGGAGGAAGTACAAACTTTGGAATTCAACGTAGCAACTGGGACTTGTGGTTGAGCTTCCCCCAACCCAAACAACTGCTCTTGCAATTAATAAAGTGTGTTGTCGGAAAAAAAAAAAAAAAAAACATAGCAACTAGGTACGCGGTTGATGGAAATGTTGACCATATTTCCAAGTTAGGACGTCGTTGCAGATGGAGTTCCAGCTTATTTTGTAAACACTTCCAAAACCACTACAATTCATCAAACTCACCGAAACCAGCAATATTCAGGTAAAAAGGCCTCAATTTTGATCTTGATTGAATTTCCAGATTAAAAATAGAGGGATGCATGTTTGTTTTGGGACTCACGTCCGGACGTGAGACGTAACGTCCTCCGTCTTGTTCTAGTTTGAGATTTCACATCTGGATTTCAACATCCATTTACATCTACCCCTAAAAATATATATATATTCTATTATTATAATAATACAACATCACCCACTTTTACTAATTGATTTGACATAAAGTTATATAAAATAATATATACTCGTACAACACATTACACACTCTTACACAATTGATTTGACATAAAATTACATCTCATCATACTCAACATTCCAAAACAAACATACACAATCACTATTCATCAGAATTTCTCCATCCAGAATTTCCCCATTCCCATCTCCCCCATCCTACATAATCCCAAAACAAACATGCCTTTGACTTTTTTCTCGAATGGTAAATTTAGCCAAAATTTCTGGATTCTGCTAAATGTGGGTTGCAAACTTGTCACACAAATTAAAAGTCTGGGCTTTTAGCAAAATCTGCAATTTAGAAAGAAAACAAAAAGAAGTTTTATTTCCTTTCATCATGATATACTTTTTTGTACTTGGTGAACGGATCTGGTACAGGCCAAACCCGTCTGGCACGCTCTCGACGTGAAGACGACGCAAATGTCATATATAACACACCTATAATCACATACATAATTAATCGAGTTACAACTTCTGCTCAACATTACATAGTCACCTTTTATTTACTGAACAGAAGAAGAAAGAAAGGAAGATAAACTGGCCAAAGAGAACAAATAAAGTAATGCCTCTTTGTCTTTGGCTCCAGTTTATTCCATATATATACATATATCTATTAACTTAGACACACCCCTTATTTGAAAATTACTTCACCAGATTGTCAAGTGTTGCATCCATGATCTCCGAGACCGTTTCAACAAATGCAGCTTCACTCATTCCCGGAAGCATGCATTCGTTTGCCTTGTCAACCATCTCCTCAATCACCGATTTCTTATTCAAGGTTTCTCTGCACATCATATTTCCAATACCAAAAGGCGTAAGCCCCCTCTCTGCTCCTTTTTTCAGAAGCAACGTGGAAATACGGAGGGTACGAGCACACTCAGGCAAAAGATTCAATCCGTGGAATTTAAGAACTTCTATATCTTTCTCTGCATCCAACGATTTTATGTAGTCGATAGTCTCTTGGGAGAACGGCTCACGTGCTTGTGGCCAGTATAGCCAATCGAACGTGCAATCTTCAAACTGCAAGTTACAACACAAAGTATGTATGTGAGTTCACACTACAATGAGATTCTAATCCAGAAGCACTATTTTTTTTCTTCATAAAAACTGAAGGGGTGTTTTCAAACTCAATTGAATACTGTAGAATCACTTTTTTCTTCAAAGTTGGTAGATTCAAATCTTGTTTGCAAACATACTACAGAGTATAATTTAAAATGAAAAGGAATATATACGGTTTCAGGCAAGCAGTAGCCGTGATCAATTGGGATCAGGGTGATTTTCCCTTCCTCCGAATTGTTGTACAGCAGGATGTTTCCAGCATGTCTATCGGCATTTGCTGTTCGTATATCGAAAACACTGATCTTATGCACTTCCTGAACAGGGAAATACTTGGGACCCATGTCTTCACAGCTTCCATGGTTCTTTACAAACATCTGCAAGGATCCAATCTTGGCATTTTCGTTCAAACAATCGAACCCTTTTGGATGGTTAAATCCTCTGTGCATGCATTGCACCATAATAGTAGGAGGCACACCAGCAAAACCAGATGATCGAGGGCCCTCGTCGTTTAAATGATCGAGTATATATGCTGCAACCTCTCTCCATGCACCTTCCCCCACTCGAGTACCCCTCTTTAACCCTTCTCCATTAGACGATACGGGTAAACCTTGGGGGTTGTTAACAGCGAGAGGCTCCTCATCCATGGGCTTAAAAATCGAGACATACTTGTTTCCAGAAGCATCTTGCATGAAGTAAGTTCCACCGGTGCCCTCAGACGATCTGATTGGCTGTTTTCCTCGTGCTAGCCCTTCTGACACGGCCTGCATCATCTCCCACAAAAACGCGGGCAACTTTACACTCGGATTCCCTATGATTGGTTCCAAGAAAAAGTCCTTAGCTTGTGGAATCCTCGACAGTTCCCACGTGCAATCCCCATCCTTTCCTTTTGTCTCTTCAACCTGTTTTGGAGCCACAATCGAGACCTCAACGTCTCGTTCAGCAGGCTTCGTCCAGACTTTAGCAGTTCGCCTCGCGACCAAGTGAATGACAGCATCGGAATTGTTACTAATATCATTGATGAGCCTATCGTCTTCGAGCTTCTCCCCATAGCAAAATATCTCCGGATCCTGAAGATCAAGAAAATCTTTCCCACGTTTGGCAATCCTACTCTTTAGATACCCTACATTCCTGTGCCTATCGACTTGAAACTCAAATTCCTCCCCAGATGCAGCTCTAAAATTGATTAACAGAAGATCAGAAATCCTCAATGCCAAATGCAAAACATCCCCACTAGAAATACCATAATCCTTGACAAGAGAATCAGTTCTTGAAAGCTCTCTTCCTCGAAAAACTAACTTCTGCCTCTTAACTACAAAACCTTTACATAACCTAAGTTTCACTGATGCAATAGAATCTGATTCCCTCACACGCAGGGGAGTTGTGGAACCCCCCACAGTGATGTAGATTTCAATGGATTCGTTAGAACAAAGACCCAATTGGCCATCAACACAAACAGCAGACCTTGCCGTTTCTTCCATGGCTGGGCTCAAAGCAACAGCAGCAGCAGACATTTTTAATTACAATCTAATTTTACAGACAACTCTCTTTATAATTTATTCCCCTTTTTCCTCCAGTTGCCTATTAATGCATAACAACAACAACAAATTGATCACAAATGTCATATTGGGGAAAACAACAACAACAAAAAAGAGAAATTAGATCTGGAATCATTAGATTACCTCTGAGGGAGAGACTTGAGAAGAATCTGATGAAATGTTTCCAAACAGAGATTGAATATTTTTGTTTGAAATCAAGAAGACCCCCCCTTCCCCGAGAAGAAAGGGGAAACAGCTATTGTTTAATCAACGCATCTACGATGGTGGATTTAAACGAAAAAGGGAAGAAATTGATGTTATTTGTGATGAAATGACAGCATTGGCAGAAAATTGCCGAGGAATTGAATAAGGCAGATGAATTTAATAGTCCTCGGCAATTTTTCGCCTCATTTCGGTGGAGATGGAAATGAGAATGGAATGAGAAATTATTTAATGGGGGGTGAAAAAGAGGAGCGATTTCGACGGGGGGTTTTGAAGGTTCTTTCTTCCATTGACACACCCCAAATGTTAAACACACCCCATTAAAATTTAAAATTCACTTTTTATTATTATACACACCCCAATTATTTCCTATTTACCCTCCTAACTAATAAAAATGAACTAAATCTTTAAAAACATATAAAATTTAAAATTTAATTAACAAAAAAAATCAATAATATAATAAAATTACGTGTAAACATTGAAAATATTTAAAAAAATCAGCTAAATTTTAAAAATCATTTGAAAATGGAACAATCAATTAAAAAATTAAAAAAATAAAAAAATGAAAAAAATAATAATTAAATCTGAAAAATAAATAAAATAAAATAAAGAATTAATGATTAACGATTTTTTTAAATAAATAAAAAATAAAGAAAAATCAACTCAAAATTTAATTAAAAAATAAAATAAAGCTAAATAAAATTAAAATTTTCAACTAAATTTTAAAAAATAATTTAATCAATTATATTTATAATTAATTTAATTAATTCTTAAGATTTAGGAGATTTTTAATTTTTTAGATTTTATTTATATTATTTGAATTCTTAATTTGAATTTATTTTTTAATTAATTACTATATTTTACGATTTTTAGAAAAAATTACGAATTTATTTATTTTAATTGATTTTTGAATAATTTATTTTTTTTCTTTTTAAAAAATATTTAATTTTTTCAGATTATTTTTTTAAAAATATTTTATTTATTTAAATTAAATATTTTTTAAGATTTTATTAATCTTTTAAAATACTTTTCAGATTTTAATTACATTTTTAAAGATTTTTTCAAAAAAAATGTCTTTAATTTAAATAAGGGTTATTTAGTCATTTTACAATTATCTATTTTTATTTTTAAAATGATGGGGTGTGTATAACATGTTTTGGGGTGTTAGTAGCGATACCCATTATTACTCCATAACCATTTATTTTGAGCATTTATCATATAATCCCCACTAAACAATAAATCAACGTAAAATAATATTTGAAAAATACAATGCAATACCTCGTGTCCTTTAAAATTCAATTTTTTTTCTTGTTCCAATGAAAGTTACTTTCTCAATTTTTTTCATTTCATTATATTATTCTCCATTTTAATCACATTACTTCTAATATATTTACTTATTTTAGTTTTCTGAAATAAAATAAAGAGAATAAATAAGACATAAATTGCATTTTTTTGTAACAAAACTAGCTCTCAAAGCAATTCAATAAAGCATAAGTGCATATTTCTTATATTGTATGCTCAACTTATAATGCAAATATTGGTGGGACAAAGGAGTACTTGTTTTATTTTTACTAAGGAAATAAAACAATTCCTTTCATTTTAATTATCAATCTTAAACATTTTAATTTTTTTTTTTTTATATATTCACTTTCAATTGGCTATTTAATCTCCATATCATTTTATTTTTCAATTCGATACACCATATTTTTAAAAATTTATAATTTGGTGCCCAAATATATTTTTAAGTCAATTTTGAATGCAACGCCATAAATGCTAAACTCGCCATGCTGCTGGCAGTTAATTTTTTAAGTCTCGATATTCGATTTAATGATCGATTAATTTGAAGGATAAATCTCACTGTTAAAGTGATAGTGAAACTATGTATGAACTGATTTCTCATAAATTGTATGCAACTTAAATGTTTCAAACTTAAGAACTAAAAATGAACATACTTTTAAGTTTTAAATTACAAACCTCACCAAGCGACCCATGCTTCCAACTAATAAAATCATTTTTTATTTAAAACATATGTTTGGAAATTCAAAATATCTTCGTAGTGAAAGTCTCAAATAGTAAACTAAAATCTTTCAATTTAAAAGAAAATCATCAAATCAATACCTGTAATATTAATTTATGTAAATTTTTTTTATTTTTTTTTATAAAACATGCGTCTTTCATAAAATATGATTTTATTAGGTGGTAGCCTACATGTCGGGTTCAAATTTTTCGACGATCAGATTAAAATTAAGCAAAAAAAATATATGTGTATTGAATTTAAAAAAAAAAAGTATATCAAATAAAAAAATATTGTAATTAATAAATACACAAGGTAGTGGTTTTTTTTTTTTCCAATTAATCCTTAAAAAATCTATGACCTTTTGAAACAAACATTGTAGGAACTTTTGAAACAAAGATGATAAATATAGGAAGCCTTTAAATGCATTGAGAGCAATTATTAGGAAGAATGAGATCCATAATTGCAACTGTCAATTGAATGTTGGTTAAAAATAAATAAACTAGCTCTATACCTTTCCCATTTCAATTCCCATCAAACTTTGGGAATTGAATATTATTTGTATTTGATGTACACAAAATAATATTTTCTCCCTTTAGGTGCGTTGTCGTCACCCATTACGACGATCACCTTCATTCTTTTTTCCCAGTTTTCTTCCCAATTTCTCAACAATTATGCCTCTGCCCTTTGAGTTTTTGCCCTTTTTTCTCAAATATTTATCCACATTGCCGATTACGCATAATTTTCCAATCATATCTCACCGCCCCGACACAAAATCCGATTCTATTCTTCCGTCCTGGTAAATGTAAATTCCTTTCCTTCAATTATCGCTGTTGCGTTATCCTGTTTCTTTTGCTCTTGAATCTTTAGGAAATATTGGTAAATGTAAATTCGAAGTGGGTTTTTGCTAACTGTGACCTGAGAGTGTCGTGATTTCGTTTTAGGGTTTGATTTTGGCTGGGAATTGTTATTGAATTCGTGATATTTTTGTGAAGATCTTCATCTGGGTTGATTAATTGTTGGGGTAGGGTTTTGACCCCCTGCATTTCTGATAAAAGTGGGGGCCTTTTTCAGCTGATTTATAGCCTTTTCTGGGATGGATAACGACTCCCAGATTGAATTGAATGAAAATTCTGATCAAATTACCGATTTAAATCGAAATTCTTATTCTTCGTCCCGGCCAAGTAATTCATCAATTCAGTCAAAGGTTTCTGGTGGGCACTCTCTTAGAGAGGTGAGCTTTGCTGAATCAAGACCTGTGAGGCATGGCTCTTCTGAAGTGTTTGCTTCTTCATACAGAGAGATGAACGACGATGATGCCAGGTTTATCTATGTAAATGATCCCGATAGAACAAATGAGAGATTTGAGATTGCTGGGAACTCGATTAGAACAGGGAAGTATTCGTTCTTGACATTCTTGCCACGTAATTTGTTCGAACAGTTTCACAGGGTTGCATACATTTACTTTCTTGTGATTGCCGTTCTCAATCAGCTCCCCCAGCTTGCTGTTTTCGGTAGGGGAGCTTCGATTATGCCATTAGCCTTCGTGCTGTTAGTCACAGCCATTAAGGATGCCTACGAGGACTATGGTAGGCATCAATCAGACAAGATTGAGAACAGGCGGATGGCGTGGGTTTTAGTGGACGATAAGTTTCGACAGATTCGATGGGAGGATATTCGTGTTGGTGAGATCATTAAATTGTCTGCAAACGAAGGTCTCCCTTGTGATATGGTTTTGCTGTCTACAAGTGACAGCACTGGAATTGCTTATGTACAGACGATGAATCTGGATGGCGAGTCGAATCTGAAAACTCGGTATGCCAAGCAAGAAACGCAGACGAAGAATCCGGAGAATGAAAAGATTAGTGGGTGGTTGATAAAGTGTGATAAACCCAATAGGAATATCTATGGCTTTCAGGCAAATATGGATATTGATGGAAGGCATATTTCTCTTGGACCGTCGAACATCATTCTACGAGGTTGTGAGCTGAAGAACACTGATTGGGCCATTGGAGTTGCTGTTTATGCAGGGAGAGAGACGAAGGCAATGCTTAACAATTCTGGAGCTCCATCTAAGAGAAGCCGTCTTGAGACACGTATGAACAGGGAGATAATCTTCCTTTCGCTTTTCCTTGTTGCATTGTGTATAGCAGTGTCTGCTTGTCATGGCGTTTGGTTGATACGCCACAAAGATGAATTGGATCTAATGCAATTTTACAGGAAAAAGGACTACTCGAAGGATGAAATTGAAGATTATAACTATTACGGGTGGGGGATGGAGACATTCTTCGTTTTTCTCATGTCTGTTATTGTGTTCCAAATTATGATTCCTATATCGTTGTACATATCCATGGAGCTCGTTCGTGTTGGTCAGGCTTTTTTTATGACCCGAGATTACAGAATGTATGATGAAGCCTCAAACACACGGTTTCAGTGTAGGGCCTTGAATATAAACGAGGATTTAGGACAGATCAAATACATTTTTTCTGATAAAACCGGTACCCTTACTGAGAACAAGATGGAGTTCCAGTGTGCAAGCATTGGTGGCATAGACTACAGCGCTGGGAAGGCCAGTGTTGAAGATGAACACATGGGAAACTGGGATCAAGGTACTATGACTAAAATGACTAAAATCTCCCTTATTTTTTCACTTATTGATGTCATAAACTTGTAGTTATTATTATTTCTTGTTTGATATCAGGTACTAGGCAGATTTTCAGGCCAAAGATGAAGGTAAAGGTGGATTCGGAGCTTCTCAATATAGTGAAAGGAAAGCATACTGGAGAGGGGGAGCACGTTCATAATTTTTTCCTGGCATTGGCTGCTTGCAACACGATTGTGCCTTTACCTGTGGAGACACCTGATCCTGCTGTGAAGTTGATCGATTATCAAGGGGAATCGCCAGATGAACAGGCATTGGTTTATGCTGCTGCAGCTTATGGTTTTATGCTTGTAGAAAGAACTTCGGGTTACATAGTTATTGATATACAAGGGGAAAGACAAAGGTAAATCGAAGCTGATTTCTGTAAGGCACCAATTATTTTCAATTGTCATACTGTCTTCATGTGTAGT
Source organism: Galeopsis tetrahit (assembly GCA_963675135.1). Classification (NCBI taxonomy): domain Eukaryota; kingdom Viridiplantae; phylum Streptophyta; class Magnoliopsida; order Lamiales; family Lamiaceae; genus Galeopsis; species Galeopsis tetrahit. Next base: position 45,696,961 of record OY776131.1, read on the forward strand.
TCGACACTTTTAGTCATATTATTGAGAATTGATTCATGGAAATGGGTATGGGTATGGGTATTCTCTGTTAAATTAGCTTAATGAACACATACTTTTTGGCTTAATTGCTCCTAAAATCACCACATCTACGCAAATTGCAAAAATAAAATAAAAATTGAATTCTCGGTATCCGGTCCAAGGACTGACTAATCCGAGGGACCAATCCCACCGTCCACTTGCGGGGGTCCCGTTTAAAGCCAGAGCTATGGACTGACCCCTAAGAATTGTTTGCACTTTCGGGGTTTCAAACTTGAGACCTAGAGAGGAGCACACTCCTAAGTCCCAAGCCTACACCACTAGGCCAACTCCTTGGGGTTACGCAAATTGCAATTTAATCTAAACATTTGAGATTTGACAAATAAAATCTCAATTTAAAAAAATTTGCAATTCGAACCTCCGGGGAGATGGACTCTTATCTGTTCATGGCGTGCTGAACAATTAACCATATCAGCACCCATGTATGTAATGCGGAGTAGGATTATGACATGGTTAATTACCCGACAGGTCAAAACGGGCAAGAGTCACTCTGCCCGGAAGTTCCACTTGCTTTTTTTTTTTAGAATGTAATTTGCGAAAAGGTGGTGATTTTAGCAGCAATTAAGCATACTTTTTTTAATCTTTCTGTAAATAATCCAAAAGAAAGTTCATAAAATTAGGTAGATGCCCACCCTAGAAGCATGAATGCTTAATTGTTTAGGTAGTCTACCATGAATATTCTAGTTGCTGCAGTAAAACGAGCTCTAATTTAGTTTTGTTTCTGTTGTTCCCTCATGAATCTTGCAGTGTTGCAAATTTCCATCTTTTACAGTTACTTTTCCATTTACTTTTCGTGTTCTTTTTGAAGAATTTGAACTCCTTTTGTAATCATTCATCTCTTCTCAAATACATGTTTGCATGGACAGCACAGGTTTAATGTCTTGGGGCTGCACGAGTTTGATAGTGATCGAAAGAGGATGTCAGTTATACTAGGATGCCCCGATGAGACGATCAAAGTTTTCGTAAAGGGCGCTGATTCATCCATGTTTAGTGTCATAAATAAATCCTTGAACTTGGATTTGGTAAAAGCAACCGAAGCCCATATTCACGCCTACTCCTCGATAGGATTGAGAACACTCGTTATTGGAGTGCGAGAGCTGAATCCATCGGAATTCGAAGAGTGGCAATCATCTTATGAGATGGCAAGTACTGCCCTGATGGGGAGGGCAGCTATGCTTCGTAGAGTTGCAAATGACATAGAACGTCATCTTACCATATTGGGGGCTTCTGGGATTGAAGACAAATTACAGCAAGGAGTTCCGGAAGCAATTGAGTGTTTAAGAAGAGCGGGTATCAAAGTCTGGGTTTTAACTGGGGACAAGCAAGAAACGGCTATTTCAATTGGCCTCTCGTCTAAACTCTTAACGAGTAAGATGACCCAGATCGTGATAAACAACAACTCTTGGGACTCGTGTAGAAAGAGCTTACAAGATGCATTATTAGTGTCTAAAAAGCTCACGTCTCATTCTGATGCTTCTGGAGATAGTAAACTTGCCTTAATTATTGACGGAACGAGCCTCGTTTATATCCTGGATTCCGAACTTGAAAAAGAGGTAACCCTCTGCAGGTCCCTCCATTTAATACATGGGGAAATCTGTTACTGACTAATTTTTTATAAATTCATGTAATCGGTGTGCAGCTTTTCGAATTAGCTTGCAACTGTTCTGTTATATTGTGTTGCCGTGTGGCTCCCCTACAAAAAGCTGGAATAGTTGCCCTCATTAAAAGTAAAACTGATGACATGACCCTCGCCATTGGTGATGGTAAGCATCCTTATACCTCACCTGTTTTATGTCAAGGATTAAAAGTATAAAGGAGTGTTTGGTTCAAATTCTTCCATGGAAATGATAATGAAGTGAATTACAATGAGAATGATGGTTACATTGTTAATGTTTTGCTCTAATCTTGGAATAAGTGGGCACAAAAAATGATTGTTGGTTGAGGAATAGTGGAACGACCGAGGAGAAATAATTATAGGAGGGGAGGTAGTTAATCAAAATGGGGAAATGATTAACTTATTTCGAGTCTCACTACAAGTGAATTGATAATCTTTTATTCTCATTAAACACCACAATCACCATATACTCATTCCCATTCCCATTGAGAAGTCTTTAGCGGAGCGCCCCCTGAGTACCAAAAAAGAAGAAGTTAATGACGATTATTTATCCTTGTATGACTTTCAGGGGCGAATGACGTTTCAATGATCCAAATGGCTGATGTGGGAATAGGAATCAGTGGACAAGAGGGCAGGCAAGCTGTGATGGCATCGGATTTTGCAATGGGTCAATTCAGATTTTTGGTCCCGTTACTATTGGTGCACGGGCATTGGAATTACCAACGGATGAGCTACATGATATTGTATAACTTCTACAGGAACGCTGTTTTTGTTCTTCTCTTATTCTGGTAAGCTTTCTTTGGACGATTAATGGAATAATGGGTCATTTAAGTCAGGATTTTGAGAACCTTTCATTGGAATGTTATCATTTATGGAGACAAAAAATGAGGCACAATGCATCAAAAGGCCCTAAACTATCAACTTTTGTTTCGTTAGGTCCCTAAACTATATTTTGTTTTAAAAAAAAAAACCCTATCAAAATCTGATTTAAAAAATTCCCTCTAGACGAAAATTGATTGAATTTTTTTATTCACCTTAATGGTCTCATTAAATAGTACACGTCCGCTTTATTTTATATTAATTATATACAACAGTATATTCGCAAGTCATATTAGGTATCAGTGACCTGAAGAATTATATGGTCAAAATGACTTGCACAAAACACATTTGGATATTAGTAAATTAACATATGCTACTATTTAACGGAACCATTAAGATGAATTAAATAAATCCATTAAGGGAGCTCGTAAAATTATTTTTCAATGTTTGAAGGGCTTTCTAAAACAAAACCTATTGAAACAAAATTTAATACTACTAGTTTATAAGGATCTGTTGATGCATTATGCCAAAAGATTATGAACTTATTAAAATTTGGCCTATTCGCAATCTGCTTTCTTTTTCAGGTATGTGCTCTACACGAGCTTCACGCTGACAACTGCCATAACCGACTGGAGTAGTGTATTGTATTCAGTATTATACACGTCGGTTCCCACGATAATTGTGGGAGTTTTTGACAAGAATTTAAGTAGAACTTCTCTGCTGAAGCACCCACAGCTTTACGGGGCAGGACAAAGGAATGAAAGTTACAACGGGAAATTATTCTGGGCTACAATGTTGGACATGTTGTGGCAAAGCATAGCTGCCTTCTTCGTACCCCTCCTTGCTTATTGGAAAAGCGACGTTGATAGTTCAAGCTTAGGAGATCTTTGGACGCTTGCAATTGTATCAATGGTGAATATACATTTGGCCATGGATGTCCACCGGTGGTATTGGATAACGCATGCTGCCGTTTGGGGATCTATATTCGTGAGTTTCATTTGTGTCATGGTCATCGATCTTCTACCCTCCCTGCCTGGTTATTGGTAAGAATGCTTATATTTCTGTTATAATTCGTAATAACCTTATTTTATAGGGTTAATTGCATAAAAATCACGACATTTTCATGTTTTTTTAATTACAACAAATGTTTTTTAAATTTGCAGTTCGATGCACAAGCTTTTTAAATTTGGAATTATTACATATGACTATTTTTCGGCAACTTTTGCTGACGTGGCTGGCAATCGGATTATTTTGAAAATTTTGCAAATAAATTCACAACATTTTGTTGTTGTTTCAATTTAATCACAACATTTTAACATTTTTGGCAATCTCATACACTGCCACATCAACAAGACTTGTTTTGGGAAATAGTAATGTGATTGCAACAATTTGAAAGGTCACGTAACAAATTGCGAATTTAAAAAACGTACTGTATGTTTTAATTGAAAAAAACATGAAAATGTCGTGATTTATTTTGCAATTGACCCTATTTTATGAAATTTCAAATGAGTTGTAGCAATTCAGACGTTCGATGTACTGGCCCTTAAAACAGCACTGGTTTTTAAAGTCTTAAGTTATATTTGATATTTTTGCAGGGCTTTCTTTCATGTTGCCAAAACAGAGCTATTCTGGTTGTGCTTGCTTGTTATAATAATCGGAGGCCTCCTTCCTCGTTTTGTATTTAAAGTGTTTTTTCAATACTGCTTACACAACGATGTTCAAATCGCGAGAGAAGCCGAGAAATTTGGAAATTTCCGGGATACACAAATAGAGATGAACCATTTTATTGCTCCTTCACAGAGATGACTAAAACTGGTTTCTCTGTTCTTTCATTCATTTTTGTTTCTTACATCATAATTGTGTAAGAAAATTTTCCAATTTTTCAGGTTCAACCTAAATTCTTCTCTAGCTTTTGAGGTTTGTCCTTTGTGGTTAGGGTTGCATTCTTTTCTTTTACAGAGGCTGTAATTGTACATTATTTATGCTTACTTGCACAAATTGGTGCCTATAAATTGGAGATACTTTTCGTGGTTATTTATCATTTAATATAATAATCAAGATGTATGGTTGATACCCTAACCGGCATAATGTTCTGCATAGTAGTATAGAATAGATCAATCGTAGCATGCTTAGTGAGATCAAATATAGATTCACCTATTAAATTGACTATTCACTTTATTAAAATAATTGAATTCTGAGAGTTAAAATAAAAGGTAAAGTCTAGTATGCACTCGAGTGCATGTTATGCACCCTAATCACGTTGCACTTTTCATTTTACTGACTTACACTTTTGGTAGATGGTGTTGCACTTTTCAATTATTACTAAAAATATTATTATACTCCCTCCGTCCCAGAGGAATTTGCACCTCTGAGATGACACACATTTTAATAAATGTGTAAGAAAAAGTGTAATTAGTGATGTTTTGAGGGGTAGTTTTGTAAACTTTTATGAATAAAGTAAAGTAAAAGGTAGGTTGAGTGTGAAAAAGTAATGGCATATGGGTAAATATGTGTATATTTTGAGGGTGGGGGTTATGACAATATTTCCTTTTATGGAGTGTGCAAATTGGTATGTGACATCCATATATAGAAAGTGTGCAAATTCCTATGGGACAGAGGGAATATAGTTTAATAATTGAAAAGTGCAATCCCATTTACCAAAAAGTGTAAGTCAGTAAACTGAAAAGTGCAACATGGACTAGGGTGCATAACATGCACTCGAGTGCATAACAGACCAACCCAAAATAAATAAAAAGGATAACATGATACTCCCTCTCTCCAGGGTACATACTCAATCTTGTTAATAAAGTAGAAAAAATATTTAAAAGTTAATTATTTAAATAAAATAAACATATATTTTGTGAACCAAAAAATGGGTGTGAGCAAGCAAAATTTTACAGGACGAAGGAGTATAAAATAGAAGACAAAGTGAAGTGACACCCATCAAGAATAAAGGAGATGAAAGTGAAATTTAACATTTTTTTTATGATAATAATGTTTGGGATACGTTTTTAAGAATTTTTTTATTTTATTTTTTATAATCCGTTAAATTACTTTCAATTTTGTTTTTCTGCAATAAAATTCTGTTTTTGCTGTATATAGTTTGTGTGCTGGTATCAAATTTGTTTAGTTAATTAAAATTCATTTTTCAAATGAAAAGAAAAATAATGAAAACATTCAAATCTTGAAATAAATCTTTGTTTTTTAAAGAACCGCAGCGCAGTGAAATCATTGAAATATATAAAATGCATTTGAACCACATGTTTAGCATCATACATAGATCGCAACTTATCCAATGCTACAATTAAAATTCACGGCATGAAATATGATAGATTTTATATTCAAACAATGACTCAAAATAATGAAGCCAAGCTAACGTTAATTATGAATTACGTGTGGACATTGGTGTTGGGAAATTAATTCCCCCAAGGGCAGACGAAAAAATAAACAAGAAATAAGATGAAGAAATAACACAATCAACAACACAAGGATTTAACGTGGAAACTTCAAAATCGGAGAAAAACCACGACCCACCAAAGAGATCACTATATGATAAATTTTTACAATCACACAGAATTCCTCTCTTTTGACACTCAACCCTCCTACCCTCTTTCAAGTCTACAATGACTCTCACCTTTCTGTCACGAGACTCTATTACAAGAGAATATAAGAAAGGACTTTAAACTAGAATCAAATACAAGAATAGAGTGTATTGATTGGTGCACTTGTAACAAAGACCTAAGGACTCCTTATATAGAGTTATCAAACTTGTCCTACACTCCAAGCCCATTAGAGCCAAACTTGCTCCACACTCCAGGCCCGTTAGGATCAAACTTGCCCTACACTCCAAGCCCGTTAGGATCAATTCATGCTCTTTTAAAAAACTTCTTTTATTTTAGCACAAGCCCAAGCCCAACAATTGGAGCTCGGAATTGCCTTCCGTAGATTTTGGTTTGATTTTTCAATTGTTTTCTTGAATATCATATATTAAACACAGATTAAAAGAAAAAAAAAGTTTAAACAAGGGGTATGATTTCCATTGTTATTTTTCTGATTTAAACAAAGTTTTGTACCACAACTTCTATAAAAAAAATGTCTTATTGCAATGAAAATCAAAACACAATCAAACGCTATAAACTGATTGTAGAGATTTAGCAATAATAATTTAGCAACGATATCCCACAGTATTTTATGAAAATGTTTCTATATATAGAACACGGAAAAAGTTGGGTAAAATATTCAAAATACTATTAATGATTATTGTTTTAATTAATGTTCAATAATTAGAGGTATATTTGAAAATTTACATGTAAAATTCACATTTTTAGGCACAATAAATTATGTTTTATTAAACTTGTAAAAAATTTAAAAAAAATATCATTTTGAAACTGAGGAAGTAAGAAAGTACAGTATATAAAAAAGGATCACCGGAACTTGCTTTCACTATCTCAAACTAAAGTTTTTTATTGAAGTATATTCCAACTAGTTTAGGGGGACGTCTACAAATAATATGAAACTGAAGAAGTACATTGCTTGAACAATTATAAATAGTAGTCCTAACTTTGTAAGAATTAGAGATTTGAAAGTGAAAATATTCAATGTTCCATTCATACTAGATTGAGTCTTGAACGATAATATTGTCCTGAAGCCCAATCAGCCGATATTATATCTTTGAGTACCAAAATCTTCTTCGTTTGAATTGTTGTTAGCCTTAGTGAATAAGGACCTTTAATTCCATTTGATAATCCAACTGTCCAATTTTCACCACAAGTTTGTTGCATAGGGAACCAACCATTTGAATTTGGAGATGCTATTTCAACACTTACAATATCACCATCTCTATTCAAACCCTCAATCACTAAATCGAGATAGTTGCGGTTTGAACCTGTGTCTATCTTCACAACTATGCCCGTCTTATAATTACAGTCAACCCTGAATTAAAATACAAAACAATGTTAATAATATCAACTTTTGAAAGAAGTAGAACTAAATTAAAAAATATACCTTTGATATTGAACATTAATTCTTCCAAATTGGCGCAAATTGCTACCTTGACCAGGCTTGGCTAAAGCACCAAAAGCTATACCACTTAAATCAAAGTGAAAAGCTTCATTATTGCAATCGCCTGGACACTCATTTGTGATTGTTAGAGTAATTGGATACCCTGAGCAAAGAGCATTTTCCGTGCATTTCACCTGAATATTAATTAATAATAAATATAAAATATGCAAATAAATTCAAAAACAGTATACATGTGTTTATAAAATGAGTAAAAGAAATAATGTTGAAACCTGATAACAAGCCCCACACCCCTTTCCTGACTTGAATATATTGTTGTTTCCTGCTGCCGTATAACTATAATACGGAGCATATCCCACATCATTGCCAAATCCACACGCCCCACCTAAAAATATGGTAGAAAAAAAGTTTATAATTAAAGTTTACAAGTAATAATATAAATTTTAATGAATATTGATTAGATTTTTATATAAAGAAGATAGATTAAGAATAATAATTATTACCTGATCCGGGACCTGTTGGACTATCGTACCATGTTGCTACGGCAGATGAGAAACTTTCAATAAGAGAACCATTGATAGGTTCTGAGTTTATTCGAACAAAACAATCACTTACGAACAATAACACTAATGTTTAAAAAATAAAAACTTGAGAAATGTGAAAAACAATCACTTACACGAGCAATAACACTAATGTTTAAAAAATAAAAACTTGAGAAATGTGAAGAGTCGGCATGGCTGAAATTGAAAATAATACTAAAAATGATAGTACTAGTTTAATAAAGACAGTGTGGCAGATGATTAATTTCATATGTAAATGACGATATTTATATTACAAACATTGTAACAATATTTAGTAACAAATTAAATAATTGATCGAATGCAGATTAATTGATGATGATTTAGTTAGGAAAATATATTGATTGACTTTCTTTATTGATTGCATAACTTGTTTAATTAATATTCACATATTTTTTTCTATATTTAATTAATCTAGATTGTTTTATAAGATCTGATTAATGGCCCAACTAATCGAGCCTATGACATTTTCCAGTCGTTTAGTAAATATTAACTACATATATATTTGACTATATTAGAGTAAAAATAAAGTTAATTTTATATAAGTAATTTAATTTCAATTTTTTGACGTTGAAAAAACTTACAAAAATTAAAATAGGAGTATTAAACAGAAATTTGAAAATCTTCAATACTTTTGATAACTATATGTAATTAATATCATATATACTCATCTAAATTTTCATTATATGGTAAGATTTAAAAAAAAAAAAAAGTCAATTAATACCTTTTCCTAAGTTTAAATGTTGACATACCTTATCCTTAACAACTTTATTTAAGAAATATGATTTCAATATATATATATATATATATATATATATATATATATATATATATATATTCCATACCTGTTTAAAATTTACATACTAATACTTGATAATAATAATGCCTGATCAATATTTTTATTATAATTATAATATAAATGTAAATTTTATAAATTTTGGTAATAACTGAAATATTTGGTATCTATTCAAAATTTTAAAATGGCCCCTAAAATTAATAATTAAAACCTAATCATATTTTAGTATTACCAAACGGGGGTCTAAAAAAAAGTTAAGCAGGGCACCAAATTTATTCCTAAATAGTTGTATTATTTTGAATATATTTATTCCTTTATTAGTTTTATTTTCATTTTAGTGTTGTCGAAATTATGACACCCATAAGTTTATTCCTAATCAAATTTTTTTTTTTAGTGTAGTCAAATTGTATAAAGTGATTATATAGTCAAAGCGTTAAATCACCCCACGTAGCGTTGTATATGCATCGTATGAACCTGCTACCTATTATACAAATTTAAATTAATTAAATTATTTTTTAAATTGTATTTTGTTATTTACTATATTACCCTTCTTTTATTAAAATTATTTTTAATATATATATATTAAGTAAAATTACTATTCTACCCTTTTTATACAAATATTATTATTATAAAAATTAAATAAACCAATCAAAAAAATAATTAAATAATAAATGTACTGGAAGTACTCACTTGCACGGTCCAACAACCGTGCACGGTCGATACTCACTAAACCGTGTAATCCAAATAATGTGTTGTAAGTGCTCAGTTTCACGGTCCAACAGCCGTGCACGGTTGCACGGTCGATACTCAGTCACCCGTGTAAATCAAAATATGTACTGGAAGTACCCACTTGCACGGTCCAACAGCCGTGCACGGCTCCACGGTCGATACTCAGTAAACCGTGCAATCCAAAAAATGTGTTGTAAGTGCTCACTTTTACGGTCCAACAGCCGTGCCTGGTTGCACGGTCGATATTCAGTAAACGTGCAAACAAAAAAAATGCTTTTTTTTTGTTCACGTGCTCGAGCCACTAATAAGGTAGCGGCTTGGCGGCGTCAGTGGAGTGCGTGTTCCCAGAGGGGAAGAAAATCAATATATTCGTGTTCTAGGTTTAGGTTCATATAACTTTTTTTGGTTTAATTTAATTTGTTTTTTTGTTAATTTTAATAATAATAATATAAGGGTAAATAGGTCCATTATATATTTTAATTAAATTAATAAATATAATAATTTTTTTTTATTAAATTAAGGATAAAAATGTAAATTTTAAATTATATATTTTAATTAATTAAATTAATTATAAATACGACACCATACGACACATACAATGAATATTTTCAACCCAAAGTACAAAAGGTAACAAGTCATCAAGTTTAAGTCGTTAGATTTAATTTTTAATGGTTTAGATTTAATTGATTACGGTAGTCATACGACACCATACGACACTCTGATTACATGTAGGAAGTCCCAACTTACATAACATTAAATACAAAAATTATTTATTTATAATTAGAGTATATTTTTTGAGCTTGATTAAGTTCCGTAGATTCACGAGCCTAACGAGCCTTGTATTGCTGAGCATTATGATTGATATTTATTTGTTGGAAAATTATTTCCAGTAACCCTTTCACTTAAAATTTTGTTTAAATAACTTGACTAATATTAATAAGAAGCCCTCCTAAATTCCCCTCACAAGACAACGCAAAATACGTCAATTATTTAAAAAGAGGGTTATTTAAATAAAAAATTAAGAAGAAAGACCTTTTAAATGAGATTTTATGTTAGACTATGCACTTTAAATAAAAATCCCTTATTTGTTTAGTTTGACTTTAACTTCATGCTTTTGGAATTCAGTTGGTAATGACTATTGACAAAGTGGGATAGCTCAAGTGGTTAGAGCACCACTATCTAGGCCTTAGGTCTTGGGTTCGAGTCATGGGGAGGACTATTACGTTTACCCTTCATTAATGATAAATAAGTTTGATATACAATATTTATGGATTTTTCATGATTTATGCTACTATATTCATTGAAATTGGAGGCAAAAAATTTTATAAGTGTAAAATTGTCAAAATTAAAGAAAAAAAAAAAAAAACTCAAAATGACACTTATTTTAAAAATACTTAAAAAGACAAAGTGACACTTATTAAAAAATGGATGGAGTATTTTTTATGTAATTTTTTAGTATAAAATGAATATGAAATGTTATTCAAACAATTATATATTTAATATGAATTATGTAATATCAAAATAAATATATTGTATACATTAAAATTAATTTTAAAAAATTAAAAAAATTAAATGGGACGGGTAAATCTGACGGGTTTTTAAGTGGGACTGGGTGGGGCAGATCCGGGTATGAGAATTTTCTGGCGGGATGGATCCTAGGACAGGGCATACCCGTCCCATTGCCATCCCTAGTGTTGATCCAAAGTGCTACTACAATATTTAAATTCCTAACTTCTTAATTTATTGTCATGGGTGGAATTAGATGATTTTTTTTTTTTTTTTTTTTGAGAGGGGAATTTGATGAATTTATTTACATGATTAGTGAAGTTGAGTGAATCATGTACACTATAATGCTTTTGAAAGAAATTCACTTAACAATTAATGATATGCTATTTTTTTGTATCTGAACACTTACTATTTTTTATTTATTTAATTATATGTATCCCTATTGAAAATTTATTTTGATTCTTTAATTTAACGTCAATTTTCTTCATCTATTCAGAATTTAAGAGTAGTAGAATGTTCATACTTAAAAATGATGAAGATTGTCGATTTGTTCATCTCCAGAGAAGTTATTTGTTAAAGATCGGCCGATGAAGTTTGTCAATTTGTTCATCTTCATCCAAAATTTAAGTTTTTTCTTTTTTAAAATGACTTATATGTAGAGATTTTATTGGGTATTTGTATAGAAATGTTCAAGTTTAGTGTTTATGTTTTGGGTGACTTTGTTAAAATTTACTATAAGTTATTGAGGAGACATCTTAATATTTATTATTGTTGTTATTATTTAATTATTATCAATATTATTATGCATTTGGTGATTATTATTATTTATGTGATAAGCTAGTGCGCCATGTATTATTGTAATTATATACATATATTAAAACCAATCAATAGTGTATTATTAATTAATATTAAAAATTAAAAATAATTATAAGTAGTTTTAAAATGAATGTTATAACATGTTTAATTATGTAGTTTAACTAATATTGAAAATTAGGGTAATAAAATGATTTTAATAATAAATCATGACATTTAATATTGAATTATTAATTAATATTAAGAAATTAATATATATAGTAATTAAGTGTAGACTAAACAATTTTATCAATACATTTAAGAATGTTAAAATAGGTGAATGTCTATACTTACATTAGAATTGATGACATTTTTATTAATTGTCGCCATAGGTAAACTATAATTACATTTCTAAATGTCTTAACATAAACCATTTTTTTAATCTGTTGTTGATATTAATATTAATTTTAATCATTGAACATAAAAGAAATTAAAGTTGGAATCTACTTTGTCACAAGGTGTTTTCTCAAGGCTTGTGTCCCGGCCCCCTCAACTCGTGAAACCTGAAAAGAAGATTGTCTTACCAAGGACTTCCTCTTACAATTCTCACTGTTGCTCGCACACTCTCCCAAGAGAAGAAATTAAACCAGAGTATTGGAACCAAGTTTCAAAGAATGAAAATCATCAACTTTTCATGGATGCATACGATTTTTTTTTTTGATGGAAGTTAAATACCCATCCCTTTTTTCCCCTCCCCATGACTCGAACCCAGGACCTAAGGTCTAGGTAGTGGTGCTCTAACCACTTGAGCTATCCCACTTTGTCATTCATGGATGCATACGATGAAAATATCAAAGGTACTTGTTTCAAGCTACACCTACTTACCACTATGTTTTCGTTTGAAATTGTTGAAAGAACTGGACGCTCTTTCAATCTGTTTCTATGAGTTTCCTATAGAGGTACTACAACTTGTTCGGTTATGCTACCTAGCTCTAACTACGAATGGAATCATCCCAACTTCTATTTCCCAACTCCAATCCCTTGAGTACCTTATTGTGGATCACCATCAAAATTACTATCTATTTGTCTTACTTATTCCATTTTATAAATGTCTCTCAATGAAAATCCCTCGGTAGATTGATCAGATTCAAACTCAAGTTCTGATTATTCAAATTTGGATGATCTTGGTGCAATGATATCAATGTGCTCAAACGATCTTCAGTTTTTTACAGATGTTTTGCAAGGTCGAGCTCCAAAGGTTAGTTATGTCGTAAATGGTCAAGAAAATAATAGAGCTTATTATCTAACTGATGGCATATATCCTTCATGGGTTGTATTTGTTAAGTCAATTACATCTCCAGTAAATCAAAAACATAAATTGTTCACTCAACACCAAGAGGTTGTACGAAAATATATATGTTGAGCGAGCATTTTGAGTTCTACAAGCTCGTTTCGCATTTCTTAAACACCCATGTCTTGTATGGGATAAAATTTTGATGGAAAAAATAATGATGGCTTGTATCATCATGCCCAATATGATAGTGGAGGATGAACGAGACACATACCAAAATTATTATGATCCTACTGAATTTTTAGTAGATTGCCCCGTAAATGATGATCAGTCATTTCAGTACTCTACTGAACGCATTGCAAGATTATCCTCCTATATGGAAACAACTTCGTAATAGAGAAGCCCATGCCGCTCTTAAGAACGACTAGATTGAGCATATATGGCAAAAATTCGGCACTAATAATGCATCTCCTTTATTCTTGATGGGTCACTTGTAATAATGGCCGGACATGGATAAACATGGTCTAAAGAAAGTGAAACAAAATAAAAGTATTTATTTTAGTTCGGTTTATTTATAATTAAGTATCTTAATTTATTTGTAGTTCGCTTTATTTATTTTCAGTTGTATTTCAATTTTTGTAATTTTAATTTTATGATTGAATGTTGTAATTTTTTTTAAGTGTATGATATTTTTTAATTATAGTTATGAATTTTTTAATATTAAATAATTGTATATATTTTCTAAATATTGTGTAAATATTATAAAAAATTAATAATAGATATAATTATTATATTATAAAAGAAATAATTTATTAAATGTTGGTTATGGTTGTGGTGGTTATGAATAAAGTGTTTAAAAAGGCTAATTTGGGTTGTGATGTAAAATATATATATATATAGATAGAACAGTGAAAAATAAATTTTATATATGATAACTCGATAATGGCCGAATATAGATAAACATGAAGTGAGACAAAATAAAAGACAAGTGACCCATCAAGAATAAAGGAGATGCATTATTTTATGATAATAATTGTTTGGGACACAATTTATTTTATGACCCATCAAGTAGAGCAATTTATTTTCGTTAAGTAACCTTTTTATGAATGGGTCTGTTTTTATTTTATTTTTTATAATTCGTTAAATTACTTTCAATTTTATATTTTTTGCAATAAATTTTTCTTTTTGCTTTATATAGTTTGTATGCTGGTTTAAATTTATTTAGTTAAATTAAATTCATTTTTCAGATGGAAAGAAAATAATAAAAACATTCAAATTTTGAAATAAACCATTGTTTTTTAAGAACTGCCGCACACAGTTAAATATAAAAAATGCATTTGAATCACGCTACAGTAGTTCATTCAACTACTACTCAATCACATATTTAGCATCAATACCTTGATAACAACTTCTATGAAAAAAGAAATTCTATAAAAAGTTAGAACACGACAACTAAAATTCACTACATGAAATATAATAAATATAACTATATAAATATGACAATATTTTGAAGACGTACCATTAAGGAAAAGTAAAAAAAAAGAAAAAAAACATTAATAGATTTTATACTCAAACAATGACTCAAGATAATGAAGCTAAAATAATGATAATGGTAGATTACGTGTTGGAATTGCCTTCAATTTACCAGTATATTTTGGTTTGACAGAAGCATCTTCTGGGACAATATAGAGATGGACCAAATATCATGAAGCAAACAACAGACTATTAATTGAATTGCTAGATAAACCCTAAACCATAGTTATTAAGGCGTTTGAGGCGCACCGAGGCGCAGCTGTGCGCCTAGCGCCTGAGGCGCGCGCCTTTTGTACATTGTGGCTAAAATTAATAAAAACACAAGGTAAACTTAAATTAAGCATATTAGCATGTAATGACTATTAGATTGAAGTTCAAAAGTACATAAATAACACAAATCAAAGGCATAAAACTATGTATTTATGTTGGCTAAGAAGAGAAGTGGATGGCAGTTGGGTACGAGCAGGGAAGAAGAGAAGTGAGGAGCTGGAGAATAAGATAGTAAATACTCCCTCCATTTTTTAATAAGTGTCACTTTGGCTTTTTAATTAATTTTAAAATAAGTGTCATTCTAGAGTTTTTTCTTTAATTTTGACTATTTTATCCTTATTCATTTACCATAAATATTTTTCATTAATAAATTCCACAAAAATTGTTTATACCAAAATTAATTTGATTTATGAATACTAGCTACATTCTTAACTACATTCTTTATCAAACAAAATTTCTATATTAAAATTAGTTATAATTAATGAAGGGTGATCTCGACCACAATTTACAATCTTAATTTGTTGAAAAAAGCTAAAATGACACTTATTAAAAGATGGAGGGAGTATATATTAGGTGAATGACATAGTAAATATATGAAGTATAATACTATTATATCTTACTAGGAGTAATTATTAATAAAATAATTAAACATTAGACATATTTAATATTTTAGGCTCCTAATTGAAACTAATTCACATTTAATATTTAATATTATAAGAACTAACATATTAGAAATTGAAATTTTTAATAATTCCTATTTTTTAGGTATTGGGAAACTGAATTGAGAACTAGCGTATTGAAAATTTAATTTTTTTAATAATTCCTATTTTTTAGGTATTTGAAAACAGAAATATTTCCTAATTTTGTGGTAGTGGGAATATAAGAATTCTATAAACTGGTATCAAATTTCAATGTAAAACATTAAACCTAAAATATTTCGGTCAATATACGCATAAAAATACTTTTTTACTTCAAAAAAAAAAATTAAAAAATTAAAAAATACATGGCGCCTGCCTCAGCCATGGAGAGGCGCATAGTGTGGCGCTCCATGCGCCTTGCGCCTCAGGCGCGGCCGAGGCGCGCCTTTAATAACTATGCCCTAAACCATAAAAAATTAAACAAAAATAAACAAATGCTTTCCATTGTTACTTTTCAGATTTAAACAAAGTTTTGTACAACAATTTCTAAAAAAGAAAGAAAAAAAAAGACCATACCATGTTGCAATGAAAATCAAAACACATAAACTGATCTGTAGATTTAAAAATAATAATTTAGCAACGATATATATCCCACAGGAAAAGGTTGTGTAAAATTTTCAAAATACTTGTATTTAGATTAATGATTATTGTTTTGATGTTCAAAGTATATTTAAAAATTTACATGAAAAATTCACAATTTTAGATACAATAAGTTACTCATATTTTATTAAACATGTAAAAATTAAAAAAGACTATCATTTTAAAACTGACGAATTAAGTAAGAAAGCAGTATATAAAAGGATCACTGGAACTTGCTTTCACAATATATCTCAAACTAAAGTTTTTTATGGAAGTATATTCCAACTAGTTTAGGGGACGTCTACAAATAAGGAGGAGTACATTGCTTGAACAATTAATTATAAATAGTAGTCCTAACTTGTAAGAATTAGAGTTTTGAAAGTGAAATATTCAATCTTCAATAGATGGTAGATTGAATCTTGAACGATAATATTGTCCTGGAGCCCAATTAGCCGGTATTATATCTTTGAGTACCAAAACCTTCCTGGTTTCAATTGTTGTTAGCCTTAGTGAGTAAGGACCTTTAATTCAATTTTTGTATTTATCATAAGTTTAAAAAAGAATGTTACTGATGCATGTTTGAGCTTTTGTATCTATCATAAGTTTTTATATACGGTCGTTACGACGTTTACGACGCCACGTGGCGCGATTTCAGATCCATTTCCGGCTTCGATTCAACCGGTTCTTCGCCGATTCGTTCCTCCTCCCCTTATGATATTAATAAAATTAATAACAAAAAAAATCAAATTAAACCTTAAAGAAATCAATAACAAAAAATAAATCAAATCTATTTATTAAAAAAAACAAATCAAATTAAACCTTAAAGAAATCAAATTCATTATCATCCGTTTTTTTCCTCCCTACGACCCATCATCTGCCGCCTGCCAGCCTCCGCCTACCATAAGAATTGCTCAACTTTGTATTGTACCGCACCTTATCATTTCCCTCCTTCTTCCTCGATCTACTTGCGGAACTCTGCACATCTGAGTTCTCCTTCGTTGCCTCCGCTTTTGCGCCGTCTGACTCGACTTCCGATTCAACCAAATTGGCCGACTCTGTCACCGGTCCAGCCTTCGCTTTTCGGTTCGATTCATGTATACTGTTTGAACTACCGTTGCAGGAGTCGGAACGAACCGATTTCAGATCCATTTCAGGCTTCGATTCAACCGGTTCTTCGCCAATTCGTTCCTCCTCCCCTTTGTTGGAAAGTCAAAATCTCCGCCGCCACTGAAATCTTTGTTCCGAAGAAGCTTTTCGGCGATGCCCAGGAGGCGTTCCGACTCGACTCGGCTCGTGGTGGAGTGATTCTCCATTGGATTTTGAAAAGCCAAAAATCGATAACTGTGTAATCTTGGAAAAATTGTTAATTAAAATCTATACAAGGAAATTGCAGATCGGTGCAAGCAAACAATTAAAAGAAAATTGCATGGCTTCAAAAATAAGGAATAAATAGTAGATCAATTATTTGAACATGGGTAGAGAAATTCGTCAAAATCATAATTTAATTTATAATTTAGAAACAAAATGATATTTTGGTTTGACAGAAGCATCTTCTGGGACAATATAGAGATGGACCAAATACAGTAAAACCTCTAAAAAAGCATACTCTATTACTCTTTTTAGGAATAAAAATTCATGGTCCCAACTTGGAACCAGTTATAATTTGGAATAAACTCCATATTGTCATAATTCATATTTTTTCAAGTCCCAACATAAAGAAATACACCTCCATTTAGGAATAAATCATAATAATATATATAATTTTACAATAGATTTAAGTTGATTTAAAATACTTGTTCAAGGTTGATTGTGACAATGATTTAATCTTTTGTGTTGTAACCTTATCCTTCAACTTGCACTACAAAAACGCTCGTTTATGCTGACGGACGTATACCGACGGATTACCTTTCCGACGGCTGTACCGACGGATTACCGACGAAATTCAAAGTCAGAAGACTCTGCCGACGGAATTCAATTTCCGTCGGCTTTCCCGACGGAATGCCGACGGAAATGCCGACGGACACTCAGAACTCTCTACACGTTGTCGTTTTTGGGTCACCGGCCGACGGATTTTTCAGTCGGTATTGTAAATTTCCGTCGGTAACCGCGCCATATTATTGGGCCCTCGCGTGTTAATTTTAAACGGGCGCGGATATATTTAAATTAGCCCTTACCGATGGAAATGTCCGTCGGTAACCGACCCGCATTAACTAACCGCCTCTTGATCGACTCCCAAAATTAAATGTGGTCATTACCGACGGATATTTCCGTCGGTAAAGACAATTTTTTTTTGTATATAAACTGAAGAACAGATTACTTCTTTCTCTTTCGAGAGAAAGAAACTCCCCCCCTCCTCCCTGTTTCTATCTCCCGTCTTCATCGCGCGAAGAAGAGGCTCTGCCGAGGTGATCTCTCGACTCGATTAGAAAATCTATACGGTACGCTTTCTTAATTTGTTAGTAATTAATTTTTAAGTTATATTGTATTGCCTATAATTATGAATTAAATTGCATGTGTTAATTTAATTTGTTATATAGATTAATATGAAATTGTTTGTAGTTGATGTATATAGTTAATTATTTTGAATGTATGTAGTTGATATATCTAATTAATTAGTTGATATTGTAAGTGGATAATTGCTTATATATAGCTAGTTGATGTATATAGTTATTTATAATAAATTGATGTGATTTGTTAAGATCGATATTGCATGTTTTGCATAATTGATGTTATATATATAGTTGATATTATTGTTTAATTTGCATATACGTTGGAGTGGAGTTAATTACATAATTAAATTATGATATTGTACGTTATAATTAGCTAGATTAATATTGTTGATTTACTAATTATGAAATTATTGATTAAATTAGGGGCTTTGTTAATTATATTAGGAAATTGTTATTTTAAAGTTAGAAAAAATTGTTACTAAATTTATTAGGTTATAGATTGTTAATTAAAATAGAAAATTGTTAATTAACATTGTAAATTATTGAATAAATTAGTTATTGTTGAATAAAATAGGAAATTAGTTATTGTTGAATAAAATAGGAAATTATTTATTAAAATAGGTTATTATTGATTAAATTAGGTATTGTTGATTGAATAAAAAATTATTTATTAAAATAGGTTATTATTGATTAAAATAGGTTATTATTTAGGGATTAAATTTTAATTTATTAGATTATTGTTTTTTATTAAATTAAGAAATTTATTATTAATTAATTAGTATTATATATATAATTTATTAATTTAAATGTTTAAATTAAATAGATGACTGGAAATGGTGCTGGTGCCTCTGGTGGCTCGGGATCTCACGGGGCCTCCGGGTCACGTAGCCGATCGAGGAAGAGTCAATCCAAACTTAGACCCGAGGCGCCGGCGCCTATACTGCCACGAACACCATTATCGTCGCCTCCGCCATCCATTCCACACCCGTCGCCTGATCAGCCGTCGTCTCATTCGTCTGTCCGGGACCATCCTGCTGTTCCTGCTCGGGATGGTCGGGAGCGCGTTTGGGTTACAAGTGGAGGAGTGTAAGTAATTAAATACTTTTATTGTTTAATAATTAATAATTAATTAATTTCGCATTCGTTTTAATTTATAATGTGTTTTGTTTGTTAATTAATGTCACAGATTGTTACCTGGTAACGAAGTCTCAAGGGCATGCTCGATTGCTTTTGGCTCTTTACCGATCTCTGCGGGTGCAATTACCTGGTCGAAGGTCCCAAAACAAAAAAAATTGGCGTACTTCGAGGAATTTCAGGTAGTAATTAATTACTTAATTATTTAATTAATGTTTGTTAATTTGTTCAATAATAAACAATTTATTATATGTGCAGAAACAAGCCACTTGGGATCGGAATATGTACTCAGACCAGGTTATGTTCAAGTATTTCAGTAAATCGGCGCAAGAGCGGTATAAGGATTTAATGTACGAATGGAGAATGGCATGGCGGAGCGATGGGACGACGTAGAGCTTGGGTAAGGATGATAATGATGTTGTGTTGTGGGATTCATTGACGAGGGAGTGGCTGGATCCTGCATACATCAGGAAGTGTGAGATTGCTAAGGCCAACCGGAGATCCGACGTTGGGGGTGGGATGTCCAGGCATCGGACTGGAGCCCGGTCCATCCTTGAGCAGTCGATGGTCATTGTAAGTGTTTATTAATTTTTTAAATAATTTCAATAAATTTAATTATATATTTAATATATATAATACATAAATTTAATTATTAGAAACGGGATACGGGGCGTGTACCCACTCACTTGGACCGGATGAGCATTGCTCATCCGTTTAATGCTGATACACAGCAATCCACATACGGGCGCACAACTAACCTCCACGTAAGTAATAAAATTGTTTAATTAAATACATTTTTTATAATTTATTCTATTAATTTAAAATTATTAATTATGTAGTTGGAGATGCACCGGAGGATGGCCGAGATCGGAACTCAAGTCGACCCTACTCAAGCCGGAACCAGCAGTGCCCCTACAGTCAAGGAGGTGGACCGGGCTTATTTGGAAGTTGCCCCCACCACCCGCGGACGAGTTCTGGGCCTTGGTCGTATGAGCGCTGATGTCAGGTCCGGCGTTGGTCCGTCCCAGACGACATCGCAGGGTTCCGTATCTTCCACCCCAACTCCTGATGTGACGATGGCACAATTCAACCATTACATGCATGTGAATATGGGTCGAGAGATGGGGTGGTCGGACGAGAGGATCGAGGAGGTTTATCAGAGAACCATGCAAGCTCCTCCACCGACGGCCAACATGAACGTGTCTGTTCCCCCAGCCCCCTCAGGCCCCTCAGACCCCTCAGTCTATGTCCCGACCATACAGCAAGATGATGACATCATGGTTCAGCAGTTCGTTGGCGACCATGATGGCCTTGATATGTATATCTTTGGTCCATGAGTGACTTTGAACAATTTTTTTTTTTTTTATGTGTTGAACAATTTTATTTTTATGTCTCGTAGAACTATTTACTTTTATGTCTCGTAGAACTATTTATTTTTATCTGCATTATTGTTGAACTATTTACTTTTATGTTTAAGTATTAGTTGTTTAATTTTAGTTATGTGTGTTTTATGTGTTAAGAATGTGTATATTAATTTTAGTTATGTTTTATGTGTGATTTTGGATGTTATCTGTATTGGATCTTCATTTATGTTTGAATGTACTCTGTTTTTTCATGTTTGTGTTTATGTGAATGTGATGGGAGACTCTATGTGATAGATAAACAACATTTTCATTGAAAATTGCCTTGAAGAAAGGCTGTTGTTGTGGTTACATTACATGCATACACTTAGCATTACATAAACTTAGCAATACATATTAGAGGCATAAATTTAGCAATACATATTAGAGACATAAACTTAGGATTACATCCAGCCTATAAATTTGAACATATAGGGTAGAACACATAATATTATGGCCATGATAAGAAAGTTCCTCTGCTTCTTTAGCTCTTGAACTTGTCCAGCTTGAAATTCTACTTCTGAAGTTAGGTGGTCAGATGAATCCTTATAGATTTCACCAACTACTTTTGCATTATTCAGCTTGTTGTTGAGCTCTTGATTTTCAAGCAAAAGTGAGTCAATTCTCCTCACCATGCCCGGAAACATTCCGTGTGAACACGTTCCTTGTCCGTGGATTTCGTGTTCATCGGCCCAAACAAAAAAGGAGCATCCAAGACCACTTAGTGAATCTGGGCAAGTATAAAATAGTCTACCTCTGCTTTTTTCTTGCTTCGAAATGCACACACGAGCTTCTTTTCCACAATGGCATACCACAATTTTCATGAATGTGGAAGATGAAGACATGAGTTTCTGTATTTTTTTTGTTTTTTGATGTTTGTTAAGAAGTAGGTTGTTTTGAGTGTGTATATATTTTTCTGTAATTTTTATTTTTTTTATACGCGTCTTTTACCGACGGAAAGTGATTCTGTCGGTATAGACACATGTTCAATGCCGACGGATAATTTCCGTCGGCAATGTAAATACCGACTGAAATTTGGTCAACGTAATCTGACTGATTTGACATACATTTGAAATCGGTGTTACCGACTGAAATTATCCGTCGGTATTGACAATGCCGACGGAATTTAGGCGCGCGATATACCGACGGAATGACATTTCCGTCGGCATGTAGTATTGAAAATTGTTCCCAAACATCAAAACAAGTGAAAATTTTGGAGTGGAGCAAAAAGTTAAGGGAAAAATTTGGATTGGAGCGAAAATTTAAGGTATGTTTTTCTATTAATTAAGTGTACATAGTTTAATTTTTAGTGTGTAATTTTAATTTTCAGTGTGTAATTTTAATTTGGTGTTTAATTTTTTAGTGTGTAATTTTACTACATAATTTTTACTTTTAGTGTTTAATTTTTAGTGTGTAATTTTAATTTGGTCAAATTGTTTAACAGATGAAATTGCCGGATCGTCGGTGGATGTATTGTACTCCTAGGCTCGTTTTAGGAAATGTGAATGTTGAATTTTATGATAAACTCGTGTCATTTGTTGAATTTGCAAAGCTACACCCACATTACATGTCTGAGGATTGTATTAGGTGTCCGTGTAATGCTAAGAAATGTCAGAATAGATCATTTAAAAGCATTGATGAAGTCTTATGCCACGTTGTTATGAATGGGTTCGTTGATAATTACTATAATTGGACAAGTCATGGCGAACAATGGTGGCCTTATAATTTTGATCAAGTCTTGTACTATTACACTACTGCAATTTATGAACAACCAGTACACGTTGAGCATGTCGGCACCAGTAACGATCAAGAGTTTGGGGTGGAAGAACTCGATATGTATCAAACAATGGTGATGGAAGCCGATATGTCAAATATAGAGGAGGAACCAACGGATGAAGCATTTCAGTTTTATGAGATGCTCAAATTAGTCGATCAAGATTTGTACCCAGGGTGTGATTCTCATTCTCAGTTGTCATTTAATGCTCGACTTATGGCTATCAAGACGGAGAACAAGCTATCTAACAGAGCATATGAGCAAATGACACAATTATGCAGTGAGATTTGTCCTGTCGATAATAAAGTACCTACGACGTTTCATCAGAGCAAACAACTGATGAAGAATATGAGTTTGCCGGTTGAGAAGATTGATTGTTGTGTGAATGGTTGCATGTTATACTGGGGTGATGACGATAACGATCTTCTTATGTGTAGAATGTGTGGCCATCCCCGGTACAAAGAGCCACGACGGAAGGGACCAGGTGGTCAATCGAGCAAGACAAAAAAGAAAGTGCCATATAAGAGGATGTATTATCTTCCTATCATTCCTCGTTTAATGAGATTGTTTCAATCTAGTGCTACAGCTCAACACATGACGTGGCATGCAAGAAATTCTGAAGATACTGAGGCTGGGGATATGAGACATCCGTCCGACTCTGAAGCCTGGAAACACCTTGATAACGTGTTTCCAGGATTTGCTTGTGAACCGAGGAATGTGAGATTAGGCTTGAGTACTGATGATTTTGCACCGTTTGGGAGTTATGGAAAGAAGTATTCTTCGTGGCCGGTGATACTGACTCCGTATAATCTACCTCCATGGATGTGCATGAAACCTCAAACAATGTTTCTAACTGTATTGGTGCCTGGTCCGTCGAATCCAAAGCATAAACTTGATGTTTATCTCCAGCCTCTTATTAAAGACTTGATCTTCCTATGGGATAACGGAGTCCAAACGTATGATGTTTCTAGGAAACAGAACTTCACGATGCGTGCTGCTTTATTGTGGACCATTAGCGACTTTCCTGCATATGCTATGTTGTCCGGGTGGAGTACAGCCGGAAAGCAAGCTTGTCCGTATTGTATGGAATATTCTGAAGCTTTCAGTCTCCCGAAGAGTAGAAAAGTTTCATGGTTCGATAATCACCGAAGGTTTTTACCTCGAGATCATCCATTTCGAAGGAATAAGGTGGACTTCACGAAGAATAGAACAATCACAAACAATCGACCGCCCCTTCGAAATGGTATTTTATACATTTAACATGTTTTTTTGGGTTACATTTATTCTAACATTTATTAATCGTACAGGACAAAGCCTGTTACATGAGATTGAGTGGACGGGTTTGAAAAAAACTACGGAGGAAAATGTAGAAGTACACAACAAAGGAATCCTAGGTAACTGGAAGAAAAAAGGTATTTTTTGGGACTTGCCATATTGGAGTTCACTATTGCTCCGACACAATTTGGATGTCATGCACATTGAGAAGAATGTGTTTGACAATGTGTTTCACACAATCATGAACACAGAAGGCAAGACGAAAGATACTCCAAAGTCC
This sequence comes from Galeopsis tetrahit, assembly GCA_963675135.1. Lineage (NCBI taxonomy): Eukaryota > Viridiplantae > Streptophyta > Magnoliopsida > Lamiales > Lamiaceae > Galeopsis > Galeopsis tetrahit. The sequence goes on from OY776131.1 coordinate 45,721,574, forward strand.
AGGGAAGAGTTGAACACTATCTGTCGTCGTGATGAGTTGGAACAGGATACCCGTACAGGTAAATATCCAAAGGCTTGCTACACACTAGATAAGACACAAAAACAGGAATTGTGTAGGTGGATTGAAGAGTTAAGATTTCCAGACGGCTACGTGTCAAACATGAGTCGATGCGTAGACACAACAAAAGGCAAAGTTGCAGGGATGAAGAGTCATGATTGTCATGTTTTTATGCAGCGCTTGATACCTATTGCGTTTCGAGAATTTCTTCCTCTGAATGTGTGGAGGGCTGTCACTGAATTAAGTCTCTTTTTTAGAGATTTAACGTCTACAACAATCAAGGTTGATGATATGAATCGTTTGGAACGAGACATTCCAGTTATTTTGTGTAAGTTGGAACGTTTTTTCCCACCTAGCTTCTTTGACTCGATGGAACACTTACCTGTTCACTTAGCGTATGAAGCTAGGATTTGTGGTCCAGTGCAGTACAGGTGGATGTACCCATTTGAGAGGTGAACAATTCTATTTCTCTCATTTAATTAGTTTTTAGTATAAGAAACCTTATTTTAATTTGTTAACTATTATAATTTTAGGTATCTCCACAACTTGAAGCGCAATGCTAAACAAAAGGCAAACGTCGAAGCATCGATTGTTAATGCGTATTTGAATGAAGAGGTTGACATGTTTTGTTCATATTATTTTGAAGACCATGTCAACACGAGGATCAGGAATGAACCACGTAACTTCGATGGTAGAGGTACGCAACAATAAGTCGATGGCATGCTCTCTGTATTCAAGTCTAAGGGGCGATCTATAGGAAAAGCCACTGAACGATATTGGTCAACAAACACAGAGGCTGAAATAGCACAAACGTACGTGTTATTGAATTGTGATGAAGTTCAGCCTTACATTGAGTAAGTATTTCATATATTTATCATCTAATTAAATAGCACTAAACGTACGTCATTTATCATATAATTGTGTTGTGAATGATTAGGATGTATACACAAGAACTACGACATGCAGATCAAAACATCTCAGATAGAGACATAGATACTAGTCTTCAACGTCAATTTGCCCGATGGTTCCAACGTTATGTGAGTATCATTAATTGAATTTTACGTGAACAAATAATTGTTTTGATTAATGTTAATTTTAACTGTACGTATAGGGACAATCGCACGATTTTCAGAGCCGGTTCTTACAGGATCTCAGCCAAGGACCACTACGGCGTGTGAGGACTTACAACGGCTATATTGTGAAAGGCTACAGGTTTCATACATCAGAGTATGCATCAACAAGAACGACTAACAACAGTGGTGTTTGTCTTAGGGGTGCGAATTACAATGCAGATGCAAGTGATTACTTTGGGGTGTTGCACGAAGTCGTTGAAATTGAATATCCGAGATATCCAGTGAAAACCGTAATGTTGTTCAAGTGCCATTGGTTTGACACATCCCCTTTAGGAACCAAAATTCATCCGGAGTACAAGCTTGTGGATGTTAATTCGAAAAGGAAGTATAGCGGGGATGATCCGTTTGTATTTGCCTCTCAGGTATCTCAAGTCTACTACTGCACGTATCCAGGAGCTGGAAAACGTAATAGAGAATGGCACGCTGTTTGCAAAGTGAAGGCAAGGTCAATGGTGGAGGTCCCCCAAAAGGAAAACAACGATGAAGATGAACCTCCGTTTCAAATGGAACAAATAGAGAATCAAACTGAAGTGTTTGCGGGAGATTTTAATCTTTCGGTAGACTTAACGACTGCAAATCCACAATTGATTGTTATTGAAAACGATAGTGGACATGAGGAGGAGGATGAACATGACGAGAGGGAGGATGAAGAAGATGAGGATGAAGAAGATGAGGAGGAAGAGGAAGATGTGGCAAATAATGAAAATGAAGACGAAGATGAATATTAAATTAATGTAACCTAGCTATTTTATTTTGTACAATTTATAAGATTTCATTATTTATCATTTGGTTATAACTTATAATTTAATTATTTATCATTTGGTTATGTTATTAACTAATAATTTATTTATTTATCATTTGGTTATAAAAATCAAATGGCGACGGAACAAATCCGTCGCCATTTCCGTCGCTAAAGGCACCGACCCAAAGCCGACCGACATATCCGTCGCCATTTTCGTCGCTAACGGCACCGACCTAAAGCCGACCGAAATATCCGTCGCCATTTCCGTCGCCATTTCCGAATATAAATGTAACTTTCTCTCATTTCACGCGTATTTTCCCTCCCTCTCTCTATGTCTCTCCCTCTCCCCCACTCCGACCGTCTCCTCCTTTAGGCTTCGCCACATGCTGCCCCTTGCCCACGTTCGCAGCGGCGCCACCCCCTTCTCCGGCCGTCCTCGCTGCGACCGTTCGCACACCCTCCTCCATACCACCAGAGTCCGCCCATCCCCACCGTCCGCGTCGCAGCCCCTCCGCGTAGCTACCTCCCCTGACACCCTACCGTCCCTCCCCGACACGCCGCCGTCCAAGTCAAGTGAGCACATCCCTTCTTTGTTTTTTTAGTTTTATATTTGAATGTATGGTAGAAGATGAACATGTTCTTTTTGTTTTGATTTGGGATTTTTTCTTCTTTCCTATTTTCTACCCAATTATTTATCCATTTTTTAGTATTTTTTTGAAGATATTTTCCAAATATTTGATTCTTTTCTGGAATAATTTTCGATTTTTTTTCGAGAATCGCATTTTTACATTTTTTTTTCAAAAAGTTTGAGTGAATCGATGGCGACTCACCAGAAGATGGTGGTGTACAATTAGGGTTTTAATGTGTTGTATTATAATTTAATTGAGGAAAGGGTACTGTAGTTTTTATGTGTGATTTTTTTTTTTTTTGAAATTTTTTGGGGTAAAGTCAAAAAAAATTAGGGTTTTGAATTTTTTTTGTATTTGTTCGAAAATTTTATCGTGTCCGATTTCTTTTCTAGCATTTAATCTGTTTTTCATGTTTTTTTTTCGAACGTTTAATCTATGTTCAATGTTTTTTTTTCGAACATATAATCTGTTTTCATTTTTTTTTCGAACAATAGAGTGTTTCTTAAGAGTTTTGAAGTTTTGATGTTATGGGAGTTGTTTTGAATCTTTTCATGTTTCTCTTTTTTATTTTTAGATTTCGAGAAAAAGACTAGTATACAAAAATTAGTACTGTTTTATGAATAAAATTTCAACATAATGTTGTTGACTAGTTTTGTCTTTACCTTCAAGTACTGTTTCAACATTTAGGTGTTGGATCTATTTATGAATTGATAAATCATATATTTGATGTTGTAGTAATGAAGTTTGCTTAGACCGACCGAAACTATGCGAGCCTAATGAAGTTACTTGATCTCGTAGTATTGTTGAGGTATGTTCAATTTTTATGATAATTTAATTTATGTTTAAATATATAAAATGACAATTGAATCTTGATTCTTTGGAATTGATTTTGAAATGGCAGGGATGGAGTCGGCGAAGGACAATTTAATCAAGTTCTTCTCTTTTCTGCAAGTTCTTCTCTTTCCTGGTAATTAAACCAATCTAATTCTTACTCTGTGAATAAATGGAAAATAAGATTCTTACCCACTTGTAATTTTAAATATTAATTAATTTCCTTATGTGAAAAATAGGATGTGGAGCAAGCAACGCCTAAAGCCAAAAGGATGATATTGAAAGTAATGTTTCAAAAATCAACCAACAAGTTGCTGTTTGCTCAAGCAAAGGACGACGATTTTGTTTATTCTGTTGGATCTAATGTAGATTTATGTCACCCAACTGAGTTCGATTTTGTTTATTCTGTTGGATCTAATGTAGATTTGTGTATTGAATTATTTAAGCAATTTTGATCGGGTCGGATCCCGATCACAAATAATTTTTTTTAAAAATTTTTGGTACTTACCGACGGACTATTCCGTCGGTTTAGCGTCGGTAATGCCGACGGACAGACCGACGGAATATAATTTTTTTTAAAAATGTTTGGTACTTACCGACGGAAATTCCGTCGGTGTAGCGTCGGTAATACCGACGCTGGAGCCGACGGAATATCATTTTTTTAAAAAAATCTTGGTACTTACCGACGGAATATTCCGTCGGTAAATTAAAATAATAAAATTTATGTCCAAAATATACCGACGGAACTACCGACGGAAAATTGACCCGGTTTGAAAACGGGTTGGCTTAACTGCCGACGGAATTGAATCCGTCGGTAAGGGCGACCCGGTTTCAAAACGGGTTTGTTTGAATCCGTCGGGAATCCGTCGGCATATACCGACGGACGCATATTTTTCGTCGGTAACCAATACCGACCAATTCATCGACGACGGATGAAATCCGTCGGCAAGAGCCAATACCGACTGAATATCCGTCGGTAAAACACCTCTTTTTTGTAGTGTTGCGTGCGCGCATTAGCTCGTCCACATGACCACCTTCTTGTTGAACCCAAAACATTTCCAACTTGTCGAGTAAGCTTAAAGCATCTATGGTGAGTGACTCTTGAGTATTGTCTTTTCATATTACGTGAGTAAATTAGTTCAATTAAGTTCAACACATTACATCATGTACATGTATCTACTAATTATACCATTATATAATATACATGCATTTAAAAAAAAAAAAAAAACCTTATAACTCTATTTAGGAATAACCCCCATTTAGAAATATTTTTTTGTGGTCCCAAGGATATGACTATAGAGAGGTTTTACTGTATCATGAAGCAAACAACAGACTATTAATTGAATTGCTAGATAAACCCTAAACCATAAAAAATTAAACAAAAATAAACAAATGCTTTCCATTGTTACTTTTCAGATTTAAACAAAGTTTTGTACAACAATTTCTAAAAAAGAAAGAAAAAAAAAAAAGACCATACCATGTTGCAATGAAAATCAAAACACAAATCAAACGCTATAAACTGATCTGTAGATTTAAAAATAATAATTTAGCAACTATATATATCCGACAGTATTTTATGAAAATGTCAACATGGAATTACATGGAAAAGGTTGTGTAAAATTTTCAAAATACTTGTATTTGGATTAATGATTATTGTTTTGATGTTCAAAGTATATTTAAAAATTTACATGAAAAATTCACAATTTTAGATACAATAAATTACTCATATTTTATTAAACATGTAAAAATTAAAAAAGACTATCATTTTAAAACTGACGAAGTAAGAAAGTAGTATATAAAAGGATCACTGGAACTTGCTTTTACAATATATCTCAAACTAAAGTTTTTTATGGAAATATATTCCAACTAGTTTAGGGGACGTCTACAAATAAGGAGGAGTACATTGCTTGAACAATTAATTATAAATAGTAGTCCTAACTTGTAAGAATTAGAGTTTTGAAAGTGAAATATTCAATCTTCAATAGATGGTAGATTGAATCTTGAACGATAATATTGTCCTGGAGTCCAATTAGCCGATATTATATCTTTGAGTACCAAAACCTTCCTGGTTTCAATTGTTGTTAGCCTTAGTGAGTAAGGACCTTTAATTCCATTTGATAATCCAACTTTCCAATTTTCACCCCAAGTTTGTTGCATAGAGAACCAACCATTTGAATTTGGAGATGCTAGTTCAACACTTGCAATATCACCATCTCTATTCAAACCCTCGATCACTAAATCGAGGTAGTTGCGGTTTGAACTTATGTCTACCTTCACAACTACGCCTGTCTTATAATTACAGTCAACCCTGAATTAAAATACAAAACAATATTAATGTTAATAATATCAACTTTTTAAAGAAGTATATTTAATTAAATTAAAAAAACATACCTTTGATATTGAACATTAATTCTTCCAAATTGACGCAAATTGCTACCTTGACCAGGCTTGGCTAAAGCACCAAAAGCTATACCACTTAAATCAAAGTGAAAAGCTTCATTATTGCAAGCACCCGGACACTCATTTGTGATTGTTAGAGTAATTGGATTCCCTGTGCAAAGAGCATTTTCCGTGCATTTCACCTGAATATTAATTAATAATAATATAAAATATGCAAATAAAATAAAAAACAGTACTATAATATATATGTGTATATAAAACGAGTAAAAGAAATAATGTTGAAACCTGATAACAAGTCCCACACCCCTTTCCGGACTTGAATATATTCTTGTTTCATGCTGCCGAATAACCATAATACGGAGGAAGTCCCACATCATTGCCAAATCCACACGCTCCACCTAAAAATATGGTAGAAAAAAAGTTAACCAATAATAATACGAATTTTAATGAATATTGATTCGTTTTTATATAAAGAAGATAAATTAAGAATAATGTGAGGTATATTTATAAATAAAATAAATGTTAATTTAAATAAATAAATAATGTTTAAAAGATGAAGATAAACTAGTTTGAATAATATATTAATTATTACCTGATCCGGGACCTGTTGGACTATCGTACCATGTTGCTACTGCTGGTGAGAAACCGCCAATAAGAGAACCATTGATAGATTCTGAGTTTGTTGGAACAAAACATTCACTTACGAGCAATACCACTAATGTTGAAAAAATAAAAACTTGAGAAATGTGAAGAGTCGGCATGACTGAAATTGAAAATAATACTTTAATAAAGACAGTGTGGTAGATGGTTAATCTCATATGTAAATGACGATATTTATACTGCAAACATTGTAACAATATTTAGTAACAAATTAATTAATTGATCATATAATATCGTAGTTGACCGAATGCACATTAATTTCATAGGAAAATATATTGATTGACTTTCTTTTGTTTGTTTTGGGATTGATCAATCCGAATTTGGGTGGGTCCAATCCTAAGTCAAAGGGAAGTTACACATTTAGTATGCAGATGTACAAATATACTCTTTATATTCAATTACATGATCATGTAGAATTAGTCAACATTTTTTTAATTTAAAATTCGTAATCAATTTTAATTCCCACATTTAAAAAATGGAACTGCATACTAAATGTGTAAAGGGTAATTAATTTTAATTCAATGTACCAATATACCCTTAAAATACATTATACCTAAAATACGATAATTAATACACCTTCAAAAATTCAAAACATTCTTAAATAACCGAATTCAAAACATTTCTAAAAAAATGAATTCAAAACATTCCTAAATAACCGAATTCAAAAACATTCCTAAGAAAACGAATTCAAAACATTCCTAAAAAAACGAATTCAAAACATTCCTAAAAAACTGATAAGTGAATTAATCACTTGGATATTCATACACTTGGATATTCATACTTTATTTTATTTTTTTAATCACGGTACTTAATCCACTGAATTCATACTTTTTTTTTTTTAACGCATATCATACTGTTAATAATATTTTTATTTTATTTTTAATAAAATATTTATTAGCAAATATTAATAAATGATATTTTGCATATCATTTACACATACATACATACTAGTTATTTACAATTTGTATATTTCTTTATAATTGCATAAAGCAACATAAAAATTACAAATTCTAATTGCATATAACAACGTAAAAAATGCATAACACTTAAATATAATTGCATAACACTTAAGTAATTGCATATATATACAAATATATGTAATAAATTAGGTTTCCATATGCAATGAAAATTGCATGCGGCGTTATCAACAAAACCCCACCGCATACTAATATGTGAAGTAATAATTCAAATAGATAAAATAAAAAATTAATGGACAAACCATTTCTAGTAAAAAATAAAAAAACTTTGTAGAGACCTCCTACATGCAGTCAGTGTGTCGTAAGGTGTCGTAATAACTACCGTATTCAGTTAATCTAAGTCATTAAAAATCTAATCTAAAGGCTTAAACTTGATGACCTGTTACCTTCTGTACAATTTACGGTATGTATTCATCGTATGTGTCGTAATGTATCATAAATTTGTATTTTCTATTAAATTAAATTAATTAAAATATATTATTGTAAAATTACATTTTAATCCTTATACAATAAAATAATTTATTATATTTATTAATGTAATTAAAATATGTAATGTTAAAATTACATATTTACCCTTATGATATTAATAAAATTAATAACAAAAAACAAATCAAATCAATTTATTAAAAAAAAAACAAATCAAATTAAACCTTAAAGAAATCAAATTCATTAAAACCTAGTTAATACATGCGTTTTCAATTTCATCTGTTTTTTTCCTCCCTACGACCCATCATCCGCCGCTCAACTTCCGCGCTGTCTGCCAGCCGTCGTCGACTGATTTTGAAATTCTTGTTAGAATTTTCGATTTTCTCTAATTGATTTTGTTTACGAGTTCTATGCTCGATTTCTTGAATTCTACACTCAAACTTGGGGTTGTTAAAATTGGGGTTGAGTTGTTTAGTAGTAATTGTTTTTTAAATTGACTCAAATCAAATAGAAACTTGATTGATCAACAAGTGTTCGACAAAATGCCTCAAAGAAAATTTGCAACTGAATTTAGCAATTTAGCAAAGGAAGTGGGGACGACAAAAAACCTAATTTCTAATTTCAGATTAGTATTACTATCACACTATGTAGGGAATATACGGTGGATGCGTGATGTTTGAGTTTTTGTATTTATCATAAGTTTAAAAAAGAATGTTACTGATGCGTGATGCTTGAGCTTTTGTATCTATCATAAGTTTTTATATACGGTCGTTACGACGTTTACGACGCCACGTGGCGCGATTTCAGATCCATTTCCGGCTTCGATTCAACCGGTTCTTCGCCGATTCGTTCCTCCTCCCCTTATGATATTAATAAAATTAATAACAAAAAAAATCAAATTAAACCTTAAAGAAATCAATAACAAAAAATAAATCAAATCAATTTATTAAAAAAAAACAAATCAAATTAAACCTTAAAGAAATCAAATTCATTATCATCCATTTTTTTCCTCCCTACGACCCATCATCCGCCGCCTGCCAGCCTCCGCCTACCATAAGAATTGCTCAACTTTGTATTGTACCGCACCTTATCATTTCCCTCCTTCTTCCTCGATCTACTTGCGGAACTCTGCACATCTGAGTTCTCCTTCGTTGCCTCCGCTTTTGCGCCGTCTGACTCGACTTCCGATTCAACCAAATTGGCCGACTCTGTCACCGGTCCAGCCTTCGCTTTTCGGTTCGATTCATGTATACTGTTTGAACTACCGTTGCAGGAGTCGGAACGAACCGATTTCAGATCCATTTCAGGCTTCGATTCAAACGGTTCTTCGCCGATTCGTTCCTCCTCCCCTTTGTTGGAAAGTCAAAATCTCCGCGGCCACTGAAATCTTTGTTCCGAAGAAGCTTTTCGGCGATGCCCAGGAGGCGTTCCGACTCGACTCGGCTCGTGGTGGAGTGATTCTCCATTGGATTTTGAAAAGCCAAAAATCGATAACTGTGTAATCTTGGAAAAATTGTTAATTAAAATCTATACAAGGAAATTGCAGATCGGTGCAAGCAAACAATTAAAAGAAAATTGCATGGCTTCAAAAATAAGGAATAAATAGTAGATCAATTATTTGAACATGGGTAGAGAAATTCGTCAAAATCATAATTTAATTTATAATTTAGAAACAAAATGATATTTTGGTTTGACAGAAGCATCTTCTGGGACAATATAGAGATGGACCAAATACAGTAAAACCTCTAAAAAAGAATACTCTATTACTCTCTTTAGGAATAAAAATTCATGGTCCCAACTTGGAACCAGTTATAATTTGGAATAAACTCCATATTGTCATAATTCATATTTTTTCAAGTCCAACATAAAGAAATACACCTCCATTTAGGAATAAATCATAATAATATATATAATTTTACAATAGATTTAAGTTGATTTAAAATACCTGTTCAAGGTTGATTGTGACAATGATTTAATCTTTTGTGTTGTAACCTTATCCTTCAACTTGCGTGTGCGCATTAGCTCGTCCACATGACCACCTTCTTGTTGAACCCAAAACATTTCCAACTTGTCGAGTAAGCTTAAAGCATCTATGGTGGGTGACTCTTGAGTATTGTCTTTTCATATTACGTGAGTAAATTAGTTCAATTAAGTTCAACACATTACATCATGTACATGTATCTACTAATTATACCATTATATAATATACATGCATTTAAAAAAAAAAAAAAAAAAAAACCTTATAACTCTATTTAGCAATAACCCCCATTTAGGAATATTTTTTTGTGGTCCCAAGGATATGACTATAGAGAGGTTTTACTGTATCATGAAGCAAACAACAGACTATTAATTGAATTGCTAGATAAACCCTAAACCATAAAAAATTAAACAAAAATAAACAAATGCTTTCCATTGTTACTTTTCAGATTTAAACAAAGTTTTGTACAACAATTTCTAAAAAAGAAAGAAAAAAAAAAGACCATACCATGTTGCAATGAAAATCAAAACACAAATCAAACGCTATAAACTGATCTGTAGATTTAAAAATAATAATTTAGCAACGATATATATCCGACAGTATTTTATGAAAATGTCAACATGGAATTACATGGAAAAGGTTGTGTAAAATTTTCAAAATACTTGTATTTGGATTAATGATTATTGTTTTGATGTTCAAATTATATTTAAAAATTTACATGAAAAATTCACAATTTTAGATACAGTAAATTACTCATATTTTATTAAACATGTAAAAATTAAAAAAGACTATCATTTTAAAACTGACGAAGTAAGAAAGCAGTATATAAAAGGATCACTGGAACTTGCTTTCACAATATATCTCAAACTAAAGTTTTTTATGGAAGTATATTCCAACTAGTTTAGGGGACGTCTACAAATAAGGAGGAGTACATTGCTTGAACAATTAATTATAAATAGTAGTCCTAACTTGTAAGAATTAGAGTTTTGAAAGTGAAATATTCAATCTTCAATAGATGGTAGATTGAATCTTGAACGATAATATTGTCCTGGAGCCCAATTAGCCGGTATTATATCTTTGAGTACCAAAACCTTCCTGGTTTCAATTGTTGTTAGCCTTAGTGAGTAAGGAACTTTAATTCCATTTGATAATCCAACTTTCCAATTTTCACCCCAAGTTTGTTGCATAGAGAACCAACCATTTGAATTTGGAGATGCTAGTTCAACACTTGCAATATCACCATCTCTATTCAAACACTCGATCACTAAATCGAGGTAGTTGCGGTTTGAACTTATGTCTACCTTCACAACTACGCCTGTCTTATAATTACAGTCAACCCTGAATTAAAATACAAAACAATATTAATGTTAATAATATCAACTTTTTAAAGAAGTATATATAATTAAATTAAAAAAACATACCTTTGATATTGAACATTAATTCTTCCAAATTGACGCAAATTGCTACCTTGACCAGGCTTGGCTAAAGCACCAAAAGCTATACCACTTAAATCAAAGTGAAAAGCTTCATTATTGCAAGCACCCGGACACTCATTTGTGATTGTTAGAGTAATTGGATTCCCTGTGCAAAGAGCATTTTCCGTGCATTTCACCTGAATATTAATTAATAATAATATAAAATATGCAAATAAAATAAAAAACAGTAGTATAATATATATGTGTATATAAAATGAGTAAAAGAAATAATGTTGAAACCTGATAACAAGTCCCACACCCCTTTCCGGACTTGAATATATTCTTGTTTCCTGCTGCCGTATAACCATAATACGGAGGAAGTCCCACATCATTGCCAAATCCACACGCTCCACCTAAAAATATGGTAGAAAAAAAGTTAACCAATAATAATACGAATTTTAATGAATATTGATTCGTTTTTATATAAAGAAGATAAATTAAGAATAATGTGAGGTATATTTATAAATAAAATAAATGTTAATTTAAATAAATAAATAATGTTTAAAAGATGAAGATAAACTAGTTGAATAATATATTAATTATTACCTGATCCGGGACCTGTTGGACTATCGTACCATGTTGCTACTGCTGGTGAGAAACCGCCAATAAGAGAACCATTGATAGATTCTGAGTTTGTTCGAACAAAACAATCACTTACGAGCAATACCACTAATGTTGAAAAAATAAAAACTTGAGAAATGTGAAGAGTCGGCATGGCTGAAATTGGAAATAATACTTTAATAAAGACAGTGTGGTAGATGGTTAATCTCATATGTAAATGACGATATTTATACTGCAAACATTGTAACAATATTTAGTAACAAATTAATTAATTAATCATATAATATCGTAGTTGACCGAATGCACATTAATTTCATAGAAAAATATATTGATTGACTTTCTTTTGTTTGTTTTGGGATTGATCAATTCGAATTTGGGTGGGTCCAATCCTAAGTCAAAGGGAAGTTACACATTTAGTATGCAGATGTACAAATATACTCTTTATATTCAATTACATGATCATGTAGAATTATTCAACATTTTTTTAATTTAAAATTCGTAATCAATTTTAATTCCCACATTTAAAAAATGGAACTGCATACTAAATGTGTAAAGGGTAATTAATTTTAATTCAATGTACCAATATACCCTTAAAATACATTATACCTAAAATACGATAATTAATACACCTTCAAAAATTCAAAACATTCTTAAATAACCGAATTCAAAACATTTCTAAAAAAATGAATTCAAAACATTCCTAAATAATCGAATTCAAAAACATTCCTAAGAAAACGAATTCAAAACATTCCTAAAAAAACGAATTCAAAACATTCCTAAAAAACTGATAAGTCAATTAATCAACTGCATATTCATACACTTGGATATTCATACTTTATTTTATTTTTTTAATCACGGTACTTAATCCACTGCATTCATACTTTTTTTTAACGCATATCATACTGTTAATAATATTTTTATTTTCTTTTTAATAAAATATTTATTAGCAAATATTAATAAATGATATTTTGCATATCATTTACACATACATACATACTAGTTATTTACAATTTGTATATTTCTTTATAATTGCATAAAGCAACATAAAAATTGCAAATTCTAATTGCATATAACAACGTAAAAAATGCATAACACTTAAGTAATTGCATATATATACAAATATATGTAATAAATTAGGTTTACATATGCAATGAAAATTGCATGCTGCATTATCAACAAAACCCCACCGCATACTAATATGTGAAGTAATAATTCAAATAGATAAAATAAAAAATTAATGGACAAACCATTTCTAGTAAAAAATAAAAAAACTTTGTAGAGACCTCCTACATGCAGTCAGGGTGTCGTAAGGTGTCGTAATAACTACCGTATTCAGTTAATCTAAGTCATTAAAAATCTAATCTAAATGCTTAAACTTGATGACCTGTTACCTTCTGTACAATTTACGGTATGTATTCATCGTATGTGTCGTAATGTATCATAAATTTGTATTTTCTATTAAATTAAATTAATTAAAATATATTATTGTAAAATTACATTTTAATCCTTATACAATAAAATAATTTATTATATTTATTAATGTAATTAAAATATGTAATGTTAAAATTACATATTTACCCTTATGATATTAATAAAATTAATAACAAAAAACAAATCAAATCAATTTATTAAAAAAAAAACAAATCAAATTAAACCTTAAAGAAATCAAATTCATTAAAACCTAGTTAATACATGCGTTTTCAATTTCATCTGTTTTTTTCCTCCCTACGACCCATCATCCGCCGCTCAACTTCCGCGCTGTCTGCCAGCCGTCGTCGACTGATTTTGAAATTCTTGTTAGAATTTTCGATTTTCTCTAATTGATTTTGTTTACGAGTTCTATGCTCGATTTCTTGAATTCTACACTCAAACTTGGGGTTGTTAAAATTGGGGTTGAGTTGTTTAGTAGTAATTGTTTTTTAAATTGACTCAAATCAAATAGAAACTTGATTGATCAACAAGTGTTCGACAAAATGCCTCAAAGAAAATTTGCAACTGAATTTAGCAATTTAGCAAAGGAAGTGGGGACGACAAAAAACCTAATTTCTAATTTCAGATTAGTATTACTATCACACTATGTAGGGAATATACGGTGGATGCGTGATGTTTGAGTTTTTGTATTTATCATAAGTTTAAAAAAGAATGTTACTGATGCGTGATGCTTGAGCTTTTGTATCTATCATAAGTTTTTATATACGGTCGTTACGACGTTTACGACGCCACGTGGCGCGATTTCAGATCCATTTCCGGCTTCGATTCAACCGGTTCTTCGCCGATTCGTTCCTCCTCCCCTTATGATATTAATAAAATTAATAACAAAAAAAATCAAATTAAACCTTAAAGAAATCAATAACAAAAAATAAATCAAATCAATTTATTAAAAAAAAAAACAAATCAAATTAAACCTTAAAGAAATCAAATTCATTATCATCCATTTTTTTCCTCCCTACGACCCATCATCCGCCGCCTGCCAGCCTCCGCCTACCATAAGAATTGCTCAACTTTGTATTGTACCGCACCTTATCATTTCCCTCCTTCTTCCTCGATCTACTTGCGGAACTCTGCACATCTGAGTTCTCCTTCGTTGCCTCCGCTTTTGCGCCGTCTGACTCGACTTCCGATTCAACCAAATTGGCCGACTCTGTCACCGGTCCAGCCTTCGCTTTTCGGTTCGATTCATGTATACTGTTTGAACTACCGTTGCAGGAGTCGGAACGAACCGATTTCAGATCCATTTCAGGCTTCGATTCAAACGGTTCTTCGCCGATTCGTTCCTCCTCCCCTTTGTTGGAAAGTCAAAATCTCCGCGGCCACTGAAATCTTTGTTCCGAAGAAGCTTTTCGGCGATGCCCAGGAGGCGTTCCGACTCGACTCGGCTCGTGGTGGAGTGATTCTCCATTGGATTTTGAAAAGCCAAAAATCGATAACTGTGTAATCTTGGAAAAATTGTTAATTAAAATCTATACAAGGAAATTGCAGATCGGTGCAAGCAAACAATTAAAAGAAAATTGCATGGCTTCAAAAATAAGGAATAAATAGTAGATCAATTATTTGAACATGGGTAGAGAAATTCGTCAAAATCATAATTTAATTTATAATTTAGAAACAAAATGATATTTTGGTTTGACAGAAGCATCTTCTGGGACAATATAGAGATGGACCAAATACAGTAAAACCTCTAAAAAAGAATACTCTATTACTCTCTTTAGGAATAAAAATTCATGGTCCCAACTTGGAACCAGTTATAATTTGGAATAAACTCCATATTGTCATAATTCATATTTTTTCAAGTCCAACATAAAGAAATACACCTCCATTTAGGAATAAATCATAATAATATATATAATTTTACAATAGATTTAAGTTGATTTAAAATACCTGTTCAAGGTTGATTGTGACAATGATTTAATCTTTTGTGTTGTAACCTTATCCTTCAACTTGCGTGTGCGCATTAGCTCGTCCACATGACCACCTTCTTGTTGAACCCAAAACATTTCCAACTTGTCGAGTAAGCTTAAAGCATCTATGGTGGGTGACTCTTGAGTATTGTCTTTTCATATTACGTGAGTAAATTAGTTCAATTAAGTTCAACACATTACATCATGTACATGTATCTACTAATTATACCATTATATAATATACATGCATTTAAAAAAAAAAAAAAAAAACCTTATAACTCTATTTAGCAATAACCCCCATTTAGGAATATTTTTTTGTGGTCCCAAGGATATGACTATAGAGAGGTTTTACTGTATCATGAAGCAAACAACAGACTATTAATTGAATTGCTAGATAAACCCTAAACCATAAAAAATTAAACAAAAATAAACAAATGCTTTCCATTGTTACTTTTCAGATTTAAACAAAGTTTTGTACAACAATTTCTAAAAAAGAAAGAAAAAAAAAAGACCATACCATGTTGCAATGAAAATCAAAACACAAATCAAACGCTATAAACTGATCTGTAGATTTAAAAATAATAATTTAGCAACGATATATATCCGACAGTATTTTATGAAAATGTCAACATGGAATTACATGGAAAAGGTTGTGTAAAATTTTCAAAATACTTGTATTTGGATTAATGATTATTGTTTTGATGTTCAAATTA
Organism: Galeopsis tetrahit; assembly: GCA_963675135.1. Taxonomy (NCBI): domain Eukaryota; kingdom Viridiplantae; phylum Streptophyta; class Magnoliopsida; order Lamiales; family Lamiaceae; genus Galeopsis; species Galeopsis tetrahit. The sequence continues at coordinate 45,737,554 of OY776131.1, forward strand.
TATTTAAAAATTTACATGAAAAATTCACAATTTTAGATACAGTAAATTACTCATATTTTATTAAACATGTAAAAATTAAAAAAGACTATCATTTTAAAACTGACGAAGTAAGAAAGCAGTATATAAAAGGATCACTGGAACTTGCTTTCACAATATATCTCAAACTAAAGTTTTTTATGGAAGTATATTCCAACTAGTTTAGGGGACGTCTACAAATAAGGAGGAGTACATTCCTTGAACAATTAATTATAAATAGTAGTCCTAACTTGTAAGAATTAGAGTTTTGAAAGTGAAATATTCAATCTTCAATAGATGGTAGATTGAATCTTGAACGATAATATTGTCCTGGAGCCCAATTAGCCGGTATTATATCTTTGAGTACCAAAACCTTCCTGGTTTCAATTGTTGTTAGCCTTAGTGAGTAAGGACCTTTAATTCCATTTGATAATCCAACTTTCCAATTTTCACCCCAAGTTTGTTGCATAGAGAACCAACCATTTGAATTTGGAGATGCTAGTTCAACACTTGCAATATCACCATCTCTATTCAAACCCTCGATCACTAAATCGAGGTAGTTGCGGTTTGAACTTATGTCTACCTTCACAACTACGCCTGTCTTATAATTACAGTCAACCCTGAATTAAAATACAAAACAATATTAATGTTAATAATATCAACTTTTTAAAGAAGTATATATAATTAAATTAAAAAAACATACCTTTGATATTGAACATTAATTCTTCCAAATTGACGCAAATTGCTACCTTGACCAGGCTTGGCTAAAGCACCAAAAGCTATACCACTTAAATCAAAGTGAAAAGCTTCATTATTGCAAGCACCCGGACACTCATTTGTGATTGTTAGAGTAATTGGATTCCCTGTGCAAAGAGCATTTTCCGTGCATTTCACCTGAATATTAATTAATAATAATATAAAATATGCAAATAAAATAAAAAACAGTAGTATAATATATATGTGTATATAAAATGAGTAAAAGAAATAATGTTGAAACCTGATAACAAGTCCCACACCCCTTTCCGGACTTGAATATATTCTTGTTTCCTGCTGCCGTATAACCATAATACGGAGGAAGTCCCACATCATTGCCAAATCCACACGCTCCACCTAAAAATATGGTAGAAAAAAAGTTAACCAATAATAATACGAATTTTAATGAATATTGATTCGTTTTTATATAAAGAAGATAAATTAAGAATAATGTGAGGTATATTTATAAATAAAATAAATGTTAATTTAAATAAATAAATAATGTTTAAAAGATGAAGATAAACTAGTTTGAATAATATATTAATTATTACCTGATCCGGGACCTGTTGGACTATCGTACCATGTTGCTACTGCTGGTGAGAAACCGCCAATAAGAGAACCATTGATAGATTCTGAGTTTGTTCGAACAAAACAATCACTTACGAGCAATACCACTAATGTTGAAAAAATAAAAACTTGAGAAATGTGAAGAGTCGGCATGGCTGAAATTGGAAATAATACTTTAATAAAGACAGTGTGGTAGATGGTTAATCTCATATGTAAATGACGATATTTATACTGCAAACATTGTAACAATATTTAGTAACAAATTAATTAATTAATCATATAATATCGTAGTTGACCGAATGCACATTAATTTCATAGAAAAATATATTGATTGACTTTCTTTTGTTTGTTTTGGGATTGATCAATTCGAATTTGGGTGGGTCCAATCCTAAGTCAAAGGGAAGTTACACATTTAGTATGCAGATGTACAAATATACTCTTTATATTCAATTACATGATCATGTAGAATTATTCAACATTTTTTTAATTTAAAATTCGTAATCAATTTTAATTCCCACATTTAAAAAATGGAACTGCATACTAAATGTGTAAAGGGTAATTAATTTTAATTCAATGTACCAATATACCCTTAAAATACATTATACCTAAAATACGATAATTAATACACCTTCAAAAATTCAAAACATTCTTAAATAACCGAATTCAAAACATTTCTAAAAAAATGAATTCAAAACATTCCTAAATAATCGAATTCAAAAACATTCCTAAGAAAACGAATTCAAAACATTCCTAAAAAAACGAATTCAAAACATTCCTAAAAAACTGATAAGTCAATTAATCAACTGCATATTCATACACTTGGATATTCATACTTTATTTTATTTTTTTAATCACGGTACTTAATCCACTGCATTCATACTTTTTTTTAACGCATATCATACTGTTAATAATATTTTTATTTTCTTTTTAATAAAATATTTATTAGCAAATATTAATAAATGATATTTTGCATATCATTTACACATACATACATACTAGTTATTTACAATTTGTATATTTCTTTATAATTGCATAAAGCAACATAAAAATTGCAAATTCTAATTGCATATAACAACGTAAAAAATGCATAACACTTAAATATAATTGCATAACACTTAAGTAATTGCATATATATACAAATATATGTAATAAATTAGGTTTCCATATGCAATGAAAATTGCATGAGGCGTTATCAACAAAACCCCACCGCATACTAATATGTGAAGTAATAATTCAAATAGATAAAATAAAAAATTAATGGACAAACCATTTCTAGTAAAAAATAAAAAAACTTTGTAGAGACCTCCTACATGCAGTCAGGGTGTCGTAAGGTGTCGTAATAACTACCGTATTCAGTTAATCTAAGTCATTAAAAATCTAATCTAAAGGCTTAAACTTGATGATCTGTTACCTTCTGTACAATTTACGGTATGTATTCATCGTATGTGTCGTAATGTATCATAAATTTGTATTTTCTATTAAATTAAATTAATTAAAATATATTATTGTAAAATTACATTTTAATCCTTATACAATAAAATAATTTATTATATTTATTAATGTAATTAAAATATGTAATGTTAAAATTACATATTTACCCTTATGATATTAATAAAATTAATAACAAAAAACAAATCAAATCAATTTATTAAAAAAAAAAACAAATCAAATTAAACCTTAAAGAAATCAAATTCATTAAAACCTAGTTAATACATGCGTTTTCAATTTCATCCGTTTTTTTCCTCCCTACGACCCATCATCCGCCGCTCAACTTCCGCGCTGTCTGCCAGCCGCCGTCGACTGATTTTGAAATTCTTGTTAGAATTTTCGATTTTCTCTAATTAATTTTGTTTACGAGTTCTATGCTCGATTTCTTGAATTCTACACTCAAACTTGGGGTTGTTAAAATTGGGGTTGAGTTGTTTAGTAGTAATTGTTTTTTAAATTGACTCAAATCAAATAGAAACTTGATTGATCAACAAGTGTTCGACAAAATGCCTCAAAGAAAATTTGCAACTGAATTTAGCAATTTAGCAAAGGAAGTGGGGACGACGAAAAACCTAATTTCTAATTTCAGATTAGTATTACTATCACACTATGTAGGGAATATACGGTGGATGCGTGATGTTTGAGTTTTTGTATTTATCATAAGTTTAAAAAAGAATGTTACTGATGCGTGATGTTTGAGCTTTTGTATCTATCATAAGTTTTTATATACGGTCGTTACGACGTTTACGACGCCACGTGGCGCGATTTCAGATCCATTTCCGGCTTCGATTCAACCGGTTCTTCGCCGATTCGTTCCTCCTCCCCTTATGATATTAATAAAATTAATAACAAAAAAAATCAAATTAAACCTTAAAGAAATCAATAACAAAAAATAAATCAAATCAATTTATTAAAAAAAACAAATCAAATTAAACCTTAAAGAAATCAAATTCATTATCATCCGTTTTTTTCCTCCCAACGACCCATCATCCGCCGCCTGCCAGCCTCCGCCTACCATAAGAATTGCTCAACTTTGTATTGTACCGCACCTTATCATTTCCCTCCTTCTTCCTCGATCTACTTGCGGAACTCTGTACATCTGAGTTCTCCTTCGTTGCCTCCGCTTTTGCGCCGTCTGACTCGACTTCCGATTCAACCAAATTGGCCGACTCTGTCACCGGTCCAGCCTTCGCTTTTCGGTTCGATTCATGTATACTGTTTGAACTACCGTTGCAGGAGTCGGAACGAACCGATTTCAGATCCATTTCAGGCTTCGATTCAACCGGTTCTTCGCCGATTCGTTCCTCCTCCCCTTTGTTGGAAAGTCAAAATCTCCGCCGCCACTGAAATCTTTGTTCCGAAGAAGCTTTTCGGCGATGCCCAGGAGGCGTTCCGACTCGACTCGGCTCGTGGTGGAGTGATTCTCCATTGGATTTTGAAAAGCCAAAAATCGATAACTGTGTAATCTTGGAAAAATTGGAAATTAAAATCTATACAAGGAAATTGCAGATCGGTGCAAGCAAACAATTAAAAGAAGGAAAAATCTTATATGCACCGTGTGCACAGATCCCTTTTTTGTGCACACGCTTTTTTGACCGTTTTTTCTACAAATTCTTTCCCCCTTCTTCTCTCTTCTCCTCTCTTCTCCTCCTCTCTCTTCTCCTCCGCAACCGCAGATCTGGTGGTGGTGCTTTCATTGCTGCGATTGTCGCTCCTACTGCCGTCGCACCGGAGAGCGTCGCCGAAGCATCGAAGGAGGTGAGTGCTCCTTCCGCCGCCGCTCCTACTGCCGTCGCACCGGAGAGCGTCGCCGAAGCATCGAAGGAGGTGAGTGCTCCTTCCGCCGCCGCTCCTACTGCCGTCGCACCGGAGATCGTCGCCGAAGCATCGAAGGAGGTGAGTGCTCCTTCCGCCGCCGCTCCTACTGCCGTCGCACCGGAGAGTGTCGTCGAAGCATCGAAGGAGGTGAGTGCTCCTTCCGCCGTCGCACCGGAGAGCGTCGCCGAAGCATCGAAGGAGGTGAGTGTTTTTGCTTTTTTTTTTATGTAGTTTCTTTCATTCTGTTTTTTTAATTTCTTTTTGTACAGAACGATTTTGTTTAGGGCATTTATGATGCTCCATTCATTGTATATTTTGTTGTTTGTTTCCAACACATCATCACTTTTCAAGGCAGACTTTTCAAGAAGCTTCTGAGTGGAAGAAAAGAGAGAATATGGATTATTTATTTATTTTTTAAAAGTGATAATTTTGTTATTGAAAAGTGGAAATTTTATTATTGAAAAGTGGGAATTTTTGTTATTGAAAAGTGGTAAATTTATTATTGAAAAGTGGTAGATATTTTAACTGAAAAGTGTAATTTTTATTATTGAAAAGTGGTAGATATTTTAACTGAAAAATGTAATTTTTATTATTGAAAAGTGGTAGATATTATTAGTGAAAAGTGGAAATTTTGTTACTGAAAAGTGATAAATATTATTAGTGAAAAGTGGAAATTTTGTTACTGAAAAGTGATAAATATTATTAGTGAAAAGTGGAAATTTTGTTATTGAAAAGTGATAAATATTATTAGTGAAAAGTGGAAATTTTGTTACTGAAAAGTGGTAAATATTATTAGTGAAAAGTGGAAATTTTGTTACTGAAAAGTGGTAAATATTATTAGCGAAAAGTGGAAATTTTGTTACTGAAAAGTGGTAAATATTATTAGTGAAAAGTGGAAGACTCAAACCCATGACCTTATATTTATAATAAGTATCTATGACCACTTGGAGAATGTTTACTTTGTTGTATAATTCTGTTTTTATTGGTATATAGAGGGTCTCCAAGTGCATTAGTGTGCACATGCACCCTATGCACAGGAGACCAACTCTTAAAAGAAAATTGCATGGCTTCAAAAATAAGGAATAAATAGTAGATCAATTATTTGAACATGGGTAGAGAAATTCGTCAAAATCATAATTTAATTTATAATTTAGAAACAAAATGATATTTTGGTTTGACAGACGCATCTTCGGGGACAATATAGAGATGGACCAAATACAGTAAAACCTCTAAAAAAGAATACTTTATTACTCTCTTTAGGAATAAAAATTCATGGTCCCAACTTGGAACCAGTTATAATTTGGAATAAACTTCATATTGTCATAATTCATATTTTTTCAAGTCCCAACATAAAGAAATACACCTCCATTTAGGAATAAATCATAATAATATATATAATTTTACAATAGATTTAAGTTGATTTAAAATACTTGTTCAAGGTTGATTGTGACAATGATTTAATCTTTTGTGTTGTAACCTTATCCTTCAACTTGCGTGTGCGCATTAGCTCGTCCACATGACCACCTTCTTGTTGAACCCAAAACATTTCCAACTTGTCGAGTAAGCTTAAAGCATCTATGGTGGGTGACTCTTGAGTATTGTCTTTTCATATTACGTGAGTAAATTAGTTCAATTAAGTTCAACACATTACATCATGTACATGTATCTACTAAGTTTTAAGTTTTTTATGACAAAATTATTTTATTATATTTATCTGATAGATCAGAAGGAATTCTCATTATATTTATCCGATAGGTGAAAATGAATTCTCGTGCATCTTTTAGAAGGAATTTTCATTATATTTATCCTTGATTAGAAAGAATTCTCACACATCTTCTTCGGGAACGTGATTCAATGAACGTGACGTCAAAAAATTTCAGTAAATTTTTAATAATTATTTAACTCAATTATGAATTCATTTGTTGTTGGTTTACTTTCTAAAACGTGATTCAATCAACTTGCTTGTTGTCAAAAAAAATCAGTAAGTTTTTAATAATTATTTAACTCAATTATGAATTCATTTGTTGTTGGTTTACTTTTTATTTTACAGGAAATGAGAAACTCAAGAGATAGAATGAAACTAATTGTACTCTGTTTTTCAATTCTTAGTTTCATATTGAATTTGTATAATAATTGGAGATATAAATTTATTTCAATTCATTTCCCAATTTATAATTATTGGAGCATAATTTGTGATGAAGATTAATTGTAAAGAGTTTTCTAAAATTATTCATTCAAGAAAATTTCATAAACTTATTTTTCGTTCTAAATATTTTTCTATTAAGATCATTATTGCAGATTTCTTGAAATGTTAGTCAAACAATTGAGCATTTGAAATTAATTGAAATAAATTGAGCTACTAGAAGATGCATCAGAATTCCTTCTGACCTATTATAAATATTTTTGTACATGTTTCATTCTTGCTTCTGGATGCATGAGAATTTTTTAATCTAGGTTTTGAGAAATTTCACGTTCAAAACTCTTTCTCCGTTAGTCAATGACAGATTGACCAAGGGTGTATTCAATTGAGATTTTGTTGAATTTTTTTGGACTTTAAAAAGTCAGTGAATTTAGAAAATCCATAGACTCTATGCAGAGTTTGACTGACTTTTTTATTGATTTATATGGATTTTCATAGATTTGACAGGATTCTAAAATACACATTTTTTTATTGGTAAAGTCTAGTATGCACTCGAGTGCATTTTATTTTATGCACCCTAGTCCATGTTGCACTTTTCAATTTTACTGATTTACACTTTTTGGTAAATGGTGTTGCACTTTTCAATTATTACTAAAAATATTATTATACAATTTAATAATTGAAAAGCGCAACACCATTTACCAAAAAGTGTAATTCAGTAAAACTGAAACATGGACTAGGGTGCATAACATGCACTCGAGTCCATAGCAGACCAACCTTTTTTTATTAATTTACATGGATTTCAATAAACTATGCCCCTAAAACTATGGATGCAAACGTATATCGAACACACTTGTATATAAAAAAAATTATCTAAATTATTTAGAAAAAATACTAAAAATATATTAGTTCAAAAAAAAATTATTATTCATCATTATTATTCTCATCTTCATTTCCACGGTTATACCTCGGCTTCAGTTCTGTGTTGTAATTGGCTTTGAGAAAGCAATTCCAATTTTTCTCTTCCATGTCGAGATGTGATGAATCTTGATCTTCTTCATATTCGATTGGAAATTCATGACATTCTTTCCAAAAAAAGTTATGTAATGCAGCCAATACTAACTCTACTTGATTTGAAAATACCAAAAAATCTCTCGCGAAGATTGAATAACTCAATTGCAGGGGTAACGACCTTACTACCAAAATCTTTTAGATATATCGAACACCACGTGCTAACTTTAAGATCGTGAATAAATATTCTTGAGATCTTAAAGTTGGCATTAATGCTATAAATTAGGCGATCGAGAATATATTATTGCTGATGTACTATAATTTTTAAAGAGAGAACATAATTTTAAAATATAAAATAATCTTTTTCACGATAATAATGATGGTGAAGAATCTGTGATGCTTATTGAAGAACATAGTTACGTTTCTTGATATTATTTCGTTTGAAGAAGAGGGCTGTGTAGGATTTTGTGGTTCGAATCAAGAATGTATGTATGTGCTTTCGAAGGAGACTTTGAAATTTTGTTAGAAGAACAACAAAGTTTTTTTTTTCTTTTCTTTCAGGGCCTTCTGAGAGAATCCGCTGAAATCTCTAGTTTTTAGAAGAGATTTTGAATAGGGGAAATTATTGTTAAGGTCATTTCACTAAGAGATTTATCTAATAGGACATAGGTTATTTTTTTAAATCTATTAGAGTCAAAATGGCACCTAATAAGACATTGTTGCCCTTTACCAATTTAAATAATTTGAAATTAATAAATATTAATAATTTGAAATTAATAATTTTGAATTAATGCAGTTCCTAGTTATACGCACCTTCCGATTATTAAAAAATTCCTAAAATTAAGCAATTCTAATTAATTGTTAATTATTCAAACAAATAAAATTAAAAAATCTGCATTTTATGATCCTTCCAATTATTCGAATATTCCTAAAATTAAGCAATTCGAATTAATTGTTAATTATCCAAACAAAAAAAGTTAAAAAATCTGAACGGTTGAATACACCCCCCTAAATGTGGGTGACCAAATATGAAAAGAGGTAAAACTAGGTGACCAAAATTGATATTTTCCCATATTTTAATTATAAAGGGTATATTAGGTATTTTAAGTACTGATTTGGACTTAATTGAATTGCTGGGTTTTTTTTTTATTTTTAATTGTAGTAGGGGTGTGAATTTTAGCTCTTAATGTCAATAAACTCATAATTCAATCCCTCTCAATCCATCTTAATTCAAGTACAAATTCAAATATCAATTCACCCCTATAATACATCTATAAACCTATTTTTATACAATCAAATCATTATTTTCATTTTCAATCACTATCTTCTCTCTCTTATTTTTCTTTCATACACTCATTATCTCTCTTATTATTTTTATACCCACTTATTCTCGCTCTTATTTTTACAAAATCATATAAAAATTATAAAAAAATTAATATTATAATATATATATATATTACTTATAATGTGCACGCATGTAATATGTATATATAATATTTATGTGCATAAATATATTTAATATTAATATTAATTAGATAAATAATAATTAGTACACTAAATATAAATAATAAAAAATTAATATAAATATATGTAAGTATATTAAATATTAAATACATATATTTACACTATAAACAAAATACGGAGTAATAACTAATCCTTATTCAATTATTACCCACTACAACAAATTGGCCAAAAGAAGAGGGGAAAGGCAAAAGGCAACAAAATCCCCTTCTTTAATCTAAAAGGCAACGGAATATGCAACGGAATAGGTGATGGTATCCCCCAGTTGCCAATATGCTCGTTGCCATTTTAAAGGTGACGAAATTATTGTATTTGTCGCCTTTTTGCGATTGCAGGCGATCATTGCCAATTTGCGAGCGCGTGTCACGGTCGCCATTAGACGAGTGCAATATATGTCGCCTTTTGTCGACTGTCACATCCGTCGCCTTTAGGCGACTGCTATAATCCGTCGCCTTTAGGCGATTGTGAGGTCACTTGCCTTTTAGCGAGTGTACATCCCCGTCGCCATTTCATTAGATTTTAAAAAAAAAAAATACAAAAAACCCAGGTATACAAGGGCCACAACACACCGCCCTCACCGCTGGGCCACAATAATTTGACATTTTCGCGATTTTTCACGAGCAGCAGGGGTCGATCCCCGCGACATGGTTGTAAATGCAATTAATATATATATATAATTTAATTTTAGTTTTAATTCAATTCATTTTATCTTTAATTGTTGATTATTAAATTGTCCAAGCATATGATATATTTATTTCAAAATGAGAATTTACTAAACTATATATGTGTATCAAATTAAATAATTTAATTAAGGTGATTAAAAATATCAATTCACACCATTTAAATTTATTCTAATCTTCAATTCACAACATTTAAATTCATTCTAATCTTCAATTCATAACAATATCATTACATACATTAATGAGTATCCATTTAAAAATATCAATCCACTCATCCATTTAAAACTCTTTTCATCTTAATTAAAATCAATCTCAAGCTCATTTTCAATTAAAATAATATTACAAACAACATTAATTATAATCATTAGCATGTTCACGTCAATTAAAATAACATCACTTACATACAACATTGAGTATAATTATTTTCACTTGTACATTTAAATTTATTCTAATCTTCAATTCAAACATTTAAATTCATTCTAATTTTCAATCCACAACAATATCATTACATACAACATTGAGTATAATTATTTTCACTTATCCATCTAAAAATATCAATTCACTTATCCATTTAATTAAAACTATTTTCATCTTAATTAAAATCATTCTCAAGTTTATTTTCAATTAAAATAACATCACAAACAACATTAATTATAATCATTAGCTCATTAGCATGTTCACGTCAATTAAAATAACATCACACACAACATTAAAATAAACAATCCTCAACTTCAATTTAAAATAAACATAACAAAGTAATAGAAAATGTATCACTCCTCATCACCACCACCATCATCAGCATCACCCTGATCCTCAACCGGGTCACCATCCTGAATGTTGTTCGACGTCCCCGACGCCCCACCCATCCGACTCATCATCACTTGCATTTGTTCCTGAAAATGTTTGAGTAAGCGCTCCTCATTCTGCTGTATTTGTAGGAGTAAGCGTCACTCTCTGTCCTCATTGATTCTCCGTTCTTCAGCAATAGCATTGTAAATGTCGGCCTGGGTGAATAATCCATAAACCGTATCGACTGACGTCTTGTTAGGACTGGAGGAGACCCGTCTATTCTTGCCTACTTGTCCAAGGCCCCTAACACGTCCATGAGACCTACCGACCTTCTTCAAGTACAATTCAGACATATCGGGTATAGATGAGGTCTGGATTGAACTATCTTTTGAAGTATGATCATCTGACGGGTCACCTGAGAGATTGGTCAACTCCTCCTGTACCTGGTCCTATAAGGCTTTACATTTAATGTGCACTCGAGTGTAATTTATTATTTTAATTTTTTCTTTTTTTTCCTCCTATTTCCTTTTTTCGCCTGATTTATTTTTATTTTTTTCCCTTTTTTCCGCTTTTTTTGGCTGTTCCTTTTTTTTTTTTTTGCCTTTTTTTATACAATATTAATCAAAATTATAAGTCAACGGAAAAGTGCAACACAATATTATAAAAAAATGCAAGTCAGTATAACTGAAAAGTGTAACACAATATTCCTAAAAAGTGTAAGTCAATATTAGTGAAAAGTGCAACACAATATTATAAAAAAACTGCAAGTCAGTATAACTGAAAAGTGCAACACAATATTACTAAAATATGTAAGTCCATATAACTGAAAAGTGCAACACAATATTTATTAAAAAGTGTAAGTCACTATAAATAAAAATATTATTGTAAAGTGTAGAACACTACAATAAAAAGGTGCAACACCATTTACCAAAAAATGTAAGTCACACTACAATAAAAAAATGCAACATCGTTTATAAAAAAGTGTAAGTCACATAACTGAAAAGTGCAACATCAAAATTAAAAATAAGTTTAGAAAATGTTGAGAGTGGGAATCGAATCCAAGACATTGGCGTAAAAAAGGCTAAATAGTACCACTAGGCTATAAGTGAGTATAAATGATACATATATTATAATATACTCCCTCCGTCCAATTTTATTATGCCCACTACTCTGGGCATGAGTTTTAATGAATACTCCCTCCGTCCCATGATTTTATGCACACTTTCCTTAACGGGCATCCCAACATTTTTTGCACACTCTAAAAAAGGAAACAATATTACCAATAATACCCCTCCTTTATTTTACCTTTAATCAAATCTCTTTCACTTTAATCAATGAATTACCAATAATACCCCTCCTTTATTTACCTTACACATTACTTTATTTCATTTTCTTAATCTCCGTGTCGGTCAAAGTGTGCATAAAATCCTGGGACGGAGGGAGTATTTATTAGTTTATTCATAAAGTAGATAAGTTGAAGGTATGATGGGGGTATTGTGGGGTCCATTTGTAAATAAATGATTGTTTATGAATAAAGTGAATGGCAAATTGAGTAAATAAGTGATGGTAGGAGGGTGGAGATAAAGTAGTATGAATAGTATTGTTTCCAAAAAGGGTATGAGCATAATAAAATTGGACAACCAAAAAAGGAAAGTGGGAATAATGAAATTGGACGAAGAGAGTATATCCTATTTTCTGGACAAGAGCCCTACTCTTAATATAATAATTAAGTGTAGGTTAAACAATTTTATCAATACATTTAAGAATATTAAAATAGGTGAGTGTCTATACTTACATTTGATACATTTTTATTAATTGCCTCGATAGGTAACTATAATTATATTTCTAAATGTCTACATATATATATAATCCATTTTTCTTTGTAGTGACGACAACTTTATTTGATAATGGCTGACTGTTGTTGATATTAATATTAATTTATTCAACCCTCTTATAATAATTTTTTTTAGACATATTAAAAATATATAATAATAAGTAGGACTTTAAAGATTAATTTATAGATAAAATAGAGAAATGAGGTGTGTGAACTCAAAAGTACTAATACTAATATTTTATGTAAAATTGTAAATGATTTTTTATTTAAAAAGTATGAAAGTTATTGTGGAAGTACGCCAGACATTGGTAAAACTACTCTTACTAACAAAATTTTCCACGATCCATCTGTAGTCGAAATCTTCGACCATTGTGTGTGGGTTCGAGTAGGCAAAAAATATCAAGCAAAACATATCCCACGCTGCTTGCTTCAGGAGATTGATCCTGCTGCTCTTCAAATGCTACCCGAAGAAGCAGTTGGTGACTACTTTAAGGCGCTCAAATTGAAAAACTATGCTTTTCGAGGTCACGTGTGAAAACAAGGAGTAGGAGGTTTAAATTTTCTTAAGTCTCTTGTTTTTTTTTTGCTCAGTAAAAAAATTTATTTGTAGAAGTGGAGTACAAGGGTACCCAACCCTTACAAATAGAACACATCAACAATTCAAAGAAAATGACAAATACCAGATGCTACAGCCCTGTTTTACTAATAAGAAATTCCCTCAGAGCAAACTCCCTACTCTGCCTCTCTAACAACCTTCAAGCTGTTTCATGGGATTTTGTCTCCATTCATCAATAGTGCATTCCTTCACGCTCTTGCTCTTAATTCCCAGCCTGAACGTACTTAATGGATTCTACAACTTTGTTCCTATCCAATTTGCTATCATTGAAACTAATATCATTCCGCAAATTCCATAAAGACCACACCACTCCTATCCATATAGTTGTTCCAATATGACTGTTAATACCTCTCCCCAGTAGACCACCGAATTGGAGAAAGTTCGTACCTGGATCCTGGTGCATGGCTGCCTGAAACTGCAGCCATCCTAAAATTTTGTCCCAGATTGCTTTGCTTTCTTTGCATGAGAACAGCGAGTGTGCAATGTTTTCGTCGGCTTCCTTACACATGCGACATTTAGATAATTCTGCCGCAAGGCAAACACCTCTCTCTCTCAGCTTATCAGACGTTGGGAGTCGTTGTCTTATTGCTCTCCAGGCTGTGATCGTAGCTTTTTTAGGCGCCCAATTTTTCCACAACTTCTTGAATACTTTGTTGTTTACTTGCCCTCTAGAATCTGCCCCCTTCGATTGAATTCTCCTTTCATACGCTAGTTTGGTAGAGTATATTCCATTTGGGGCGTGGAGCCATCTCCATTCGTCCTCTTTATGTTGCTCAAGCTTCGACCTGTCAACAAGAGACAACAACTCGTTAAATAAAATAAGTTCCCTATCCGATAGCCGTCTTCTCCACTCCCATTTCCATACCCATTCGCCTTCCCTAGCCCAATCTCCCATTTCCTTAACTAACCTATGTTTCTGCTTACTGAGGTTGTAAAGTTTCTTAAACTTATCATTGAGTTTGAACTCTCCTGCCCAGAAATCGTACCAAAATAGAGTTTTACCCCATTCCCAATTATTGAACCAAACTCCTCACTCAAGCTGCCATTCTCACCACTCTCGTATAGTGCTAGGATATCTCGCCACCAACCAGAAATGTTGGTCCTACTACCTCTCCCATTTAACCCCCGAGCTGACTCAACCACCCCCAGACCCCCATATTTTGATTTTAATACTCGAGCCCATAACCTATCACCCTCGTCTAGGAACCTCCAAATCCATTTGCCTATTAAGGCTAAATTAAAGGTTTCTAAATCCCTTATACCCAGCCCACCCTCCTGTTTGGATTTGCATACTTCCTCCCAACTCACCCACGAGATTTTTTTCTTTCTAACATCCCCACCCCACAAGAAAGAACGTTGTAATTTTTTTATCTCACAAATGGTTATCTTCGGGAGTTTGAAGAAAGATAGACAGTAGATTGGCATTGCGGACAGAACGGATTGGATTAATGTCGCCCTTCCCCCCATGGAGATGTGCCTGGAGTTCCACATCTCAAGCCTTTTCTTGATTTTTTGGATCAGGCCATTCCAGGAACTATGTAATTTGTGGTTACAACCAACTTTAATTCCAAGATAATTAAAAGGAACAGAAGCTGTAGAGCAGCCCAGGTCTTCCGCCCATTGGAGTAGGGAAGTATCGGAAATGTGGAGACCGGAGAGGGAGCATTTGCTGAAATTAACTTTTAAACCAGACAAAGCTTCAAAGTTCCTCAGTAGGGCCTTAATTATCTTGACATTTTGTTGCTCTCCCGAGCAGAGAAAGACAGTGTCGTCCGCGTATTGCAAGTGGGATACACTAATCTGGTCTTGGCCAATAACAGCTCCTTTTAACAACTCCAATTCTTCTGATTTTTTAATCAGTAGACTGAGGCCTTCCGCTACCACTAAAAAAAGAAAAGGGGACAGGGGGTCACCTTGTCTTAGGCCTCTCTTCAATGGAAATTCGCCCGAAGGGCTGCCGTTGACTAGAACCGAAGCCGTGGCTGTCGAGACACATTCTTTTATCCAGCCCCTCCATTTCTCATTAAAGTTCAGCCCCTCAAGCATTTCATCGAGAAAATCCCACGACACCGAGTCATATGCTTTAGCAAAATCTACTTTGAAGAAAAGCCTCGGAATTTTTCTTCTCCTAGCTTCCTCAATTGCCTCATTCAGGATCAGAATGCCATCCATAATTTGTCTGCCCCCGATAAATGCCGATTGATTATCAGAAATTACCTTATTAATCACCTTACTCAGCCTCCTTGCCAACACCTTAGCGATGATTTTGTATGCGCTTCCAATAAGAGAAATAGGTATGTAGTCCTCCAGTTTATGTGCCACCTCCTTCTTTGGGATCAAAACAATAAACGTCGGATTGAGACCCTTCACTATCTTGCCAAATGAGTGAAATTCGTTCATCATCCTCATGACATCATCCTGTATAATATCCCATGAGGATTTGAAGAAAGCGAACGTGAAACCATCCGGGCCTGGGCTGCTATTGCTCTCACAATCCCCAATAGCTTCTTTGACTTCTGTTGGCGAAAATGGGGCCGATAGATAAGAGTTGTCGACCTCGTCCAGTTTTTGAGTGAAAAGGTGATGAGGGATTTTAGGCCTCGGGCCTTTTACAGCCTCGAAATGGTTGCTGAAAAATGAGAAAACCTCATTTTTGACCCCATGGACCGAATCGACCCACCTGCCGCCGACCCAAAGGCCTGCTAGAGAATTCTGCTTCAATCTTCTTTTAATAATATTGTGAAAAAAACGCGAGTTAACATCCCCTTCTGAGATCCATCGAGCATTTGCTTTTTGGAAGAGAAGAGAGTCACGGGCCTTAAGATCCGATTGGAGCTCTAAGAAAGTACGGGCCCTACAATCTGCCTCCGATGCTTCCAGGCCGAATATTTCATCAATTGAATCGAGAACCTCTACTTTCTGTTTCTTGGATATGATATTCGATTCAATCTGGCCAAACACTGCAGTATTCCATTCTTTAATGTCCTTTTTGAGTAATTTGAGCTTCTCTTTCAATACAAAACCACCCCAACCCGATATCTGGTAGTGCTGCCATTTACCTGAAATAAAAGGCCTGAAATTCTCGTGCTGCAGCCAGCAGTTGAGAAACCGAAATGGTCTTGGGCCCCAATTCAGATATCCTGCTTCCGCGAACACCGGACAATGGTCCGAGATTGATCTTCTCAAACCTCTCAACTTTGTTTCTGGCCACTTATTCAACCACGCGTTGTTTACCAGCATCCTATAAAGCCGGCTCTTACACGAACCGTCTGGCCGGAACCATGTGAATTTACGCCCCACCAATGGCAAGTCCAACAGTTTGCTTTGAGCCAAGAAGTCGTTGAAGAGAATCATATCTCTACTGTCATAACCCAATGTTATACCCCTCCTTTCTCCGCTTGTCTTGACTGCGTTGAAGTCACCGATCACGTATAAACAAATCTCCTCCGACTGATCTGCTATATTCAAGATCAGATCCCACAATTCTCTTTTGGCCTCAATGTTCGAGGGTCCGTACACATTAAGGATCGAAACTTGTGTTCCATCCACTGTCCAGAAGCCGTTTACCACCAGCACACCTCTTGTGTGCCAATGGCTGGTTTCTTGAAAGCATGAATTGTTCCATATTGAGATTAGGCCTCCGGATTGCCCTTCCGAAGCTCTATATGCCCATCCGAAGTTGTCGTCTCCACCCCACAGGCTCCTGCAGACGCCCCTTTCCACTCTCTCCATTTTTGATTCTTGGATGCAGAGGAATTCTAATTTAAGGTTAGAACCCAGCTCTTTCACCTCCCTTCTTTTTTCAGTTGCCCCCACCCCTCTTGTATTGTAGCTTAGTATCTTCATTGACTAACCTTGTTCAGACTCCCTTTCCCCTTTGTGTGGCGTGCTCTGTGCCCTGCTCTGTATTTGCTCACGAGAATTGCGAGTTGTCTTTTAATGCCAGCCTCGGTTCCCCCTTCAGTAAGCCCTAATTTTTCGCCCAATTTCCACGCCTCATTTACCTCCTTGATGATTGTTTCGTCGATTCTGTGGTCGATCCATCTTTCCTCCTCTAAATTTTTGTTCATCTTGCCTTTCTTCCTTTTGTTTTGAGTATTATTCTCCGACGACCTGTGTTGTGGAGGAGGGCCTCGAAAATTCTGGAAATCTCCCCCGTTCACATCAACTTCTCTCTCTTTCACGCCCTGTTCTGCGCTGTCATCCACCGAAGAAGAAAGATCCATTGGGCTTCCTTCTCTCATATGGGCCGTCGATTCCTGAGAGTGGTTTGCGACACAGCTGGGCCTTTCTGGGTCTCTCTTACTCGGATGGCTTGAATGGGCCGATTTATTTAGGTCCAAACTCCTCTCTCTTATTGAGTTGGGCTGATCAATATTTTCTTGGCCCACAAAAATTGAATTGCTACCAAAAGAATTATCTTGAGATTCACGCGCCTTACTGACTTCAGCCGTTATTCCTTCGAAAACTACAGGGGCATGAATCTTGGAAGATGCGCCCCTCATAACGGCAGCGTGATCTTGACCCCCTTCAGACGTCTCGGGCCTTGGGGATTGCGGCTGGTAATTAATGTGCGTGTTTCCACATGCTTGCGACTGTTCGAATTCACCCTGAGTCTCCTCTACCACCGTTTCGTCATCGGAGTCCGATTGGCTGTCTTCTGTGGCTGATCCTTCCGATTCCGATGCGAAGAAGTCCGAAAACATATCCTCTACTTCGAAAGCTTTATCCTCTTCACCCCATTCCTCTATTTCCTCTTTGACTCTGATGGTGTAAACCTTATCATCCACATGAACCTTGAAGGCTTCTCTGGGAATATCTGGGTATCCAGTGTTGATGAGGAGGCGGGCCGCCTGGAGTTTGCAACGCGATAAGGTGTCATCGTCAATCTTTAAAAGGGTTCCAAATTTAACAGCCAATTTCTTGAAGAACCGTTCGCACCACGCTTGGAGAGGGATGCCAAACCATTTAGTCCAAACTACTCTGCGTTGTAGGTGTATCTCCTTATTCCAACTACTTGTGGATTCGAACCATTTGTCTTTCCAAGCTCTAGTCTCCGGGTTAGCTACAATTTCATTTACACCCTCAGAGCCTCTAATGAGTGTCAGGTTGCCACCCAAAAATGTTACCGATATGTTTTCCGGGGCTTCCTGAATGATGTTCCCGGCCTTTTCCATCCAGATTACTTCGGGCTTAAGGGTCCCGATCATACTTTGGTTAAGCCAGCTGCGTTCCTCCTTGGTCGGTGAGAAGGACATTCCATTCCACTGACACTTCTCCACGGGGACACTAGGGATATCGCTTGGGATTTCTTGAGCCACACGTGCTTGCCCCCTTAGAATCTTTGCATACGATACATCCGGAGAGGTTCTTGACGACCTAAGGATCTTATATTCCTTGGGCGTGGTTCTAGCATCTGGTTTAAGTGGGCCTCTCCCGTATTCCGCCACCTTAACTCGTAGCTTGAAGGAATCAAACCACAGGTTGTTCATCTTCTTTTCAGTTGCCAGAATATTTATTTTCCCATAAAATCTGACGAATCCAAAACGAGCCCCATCTTGTCTGCGTTTTGTGGGAATGAAGATGTCCATCACAGTCTCTATCTCATTGAACTTCACCTTGAGATCATTACTGTTTATCTGGTTTGGAAAATTCCAGAAGAAGAATGTCACCATGGGGATGTTAGCTCCAAAATTCCGGTCCCGAACTGCTGTCCGGCTAGCCAATCCACGTTCGATCCAATTGTCATTGTCTGAAGGCTTACGGTGCAAAGGGTATGGTCTATGCCTCACCGGTGGACACTCGGAATGGATACGCTCTCCCCCCCTTCGCCGGAGCGGGCAGTCACTCTCTCTCACGCTACCTCTCTTTCTCTCTCTACCTCTCATACTCACCTCGTTCTTAAGTCTCTTGTAATTGAAGACACAGATTTGGTGCATTGGAAATTTGGAGATGGTGCCTTGAGAGATCATGAGCACATAAAAATAAAACTTGTTACAAATTTAAAAAAAAAAAATGGCCAGTTTAGGTATGGTTTTAAGAGGATTGAAGTCGTTGATTGCAAACCTTCACGTGTAAACGAAATTACAATAAAATTACAATAAAAAGGTAAAGTCATTACTTGAGCAGAGTCATTTCATTACATATTCAAAAAAAAAAAAAAGGTGTCTTCTTTTAACAAAACTCGCCATCAATTTTGGATTGAAGTCGTTTATATATTTATTAATATGGATTATTATATAAACTTTATTATATACTCCGTATTAATTAATAGTTAATTATTATATCAATTTGAATAATAATAATTAATTAATATTTTTTTTCTTCACTTTTGGGACCAATTTTGCATTTTTTTTAATGTTTGTGACCAAATTTGCAAAATTTATTTCGTATGAAATCAAGTTTGCAAAACTTATTTCGTATGAGATCATGTTTGTAAAACTTATTTCGCATGAGATCAAGTTTACAAGATTTATTTTGTATAAGACTAAGGGGGGTGTATTCAATTGAGATTTTGTTGGATTTTTTTGGACTTTTAAAATCTGGGGGTATTCAATCCGGACTTTTAAAAGTCTTTCAAAATTTTGAGGTATTCAATACGGATTTTAAAAAGTCTTTAAAAATCTTTAGATATTCAACAATCTATGGATTTTAATACTCTATGGATTTCGTTGGATTCTCCTTCAAAAATATAAATAAATTTCACTATTCAAAATCTCTTCTAAAAACTAGAGATTTCAGTGGATTCTCTCGGAAGGCCCTGAAAGAGAAGAAAAAAAAAATGGTTGTTCTTCTAACAAAATTTCAAAGTCTCATTCGAAAGCACATACATAATTCGAACCACAAAATCCTACACAACCCTCTTCTTCAAACAAAATAATATCAAGAAACGTAACTATGTTCTTCAATAAGCATCACAGATTCTTCACCATCATTATTATAGTGAAAAAGATTACATCTCTATATTTTAAAATTATGTTTTCAAAACCCACCTCTGTTCCCATTTCAAACACAAGCAGAGTTAGTATTGGCTGGATTACATAACTTTCTTCGGAAAGAATGTCATGAATTTTCAATCGAATATGAAGAAGATCAAGATTCACCACATCTCGACATGGAAGAGAAAATTTGGAATTGCTTTCTCAAAGCCAATTACAACACAGAACTGAAGCCGAACCGTGGAAATGAAGATGAGAATAATAATTTTTTTTGAACTAACCATTTCAAACACAAGCAGAGTTAGTATTGGCTGAATTACATAACTTTCTTCGGAAAGATTTTCAATCGAATATGAAGAAGATCAAGATTCACCACATCTCGACATGGAAGAGAAAATTTGGAATTGCTTTCTCAAAGCCAATTACAACACAGAACTGAAGCCGAACCGTGGAAATGAAGATGAGAATAATAATTTTTTTTTGAACTAATATATTTTTGGTATTTTTTCTAAATAATTTAGATAATTTTTTTTATATACAAGTGTGTTCGATATACGTTTGCATCCATAGTTTTAGGGGCGTAGTTTATGGAAATCCATGTAAATTAATAAAAATGTGTGTATTTTAAAATCCTATCAAATCTATGAAAATCCATATAAATCAATAAAAAAGTCAGTCAAACTCTGCATAGAGTCTATGGATTTTCTAAATCCACTGACTTTTTAAAGTCCAAAAAAATCCAACAGAATCTCAATTGAATACACCCTCCTAAATCTAAATATCATGAGACCAAAACCGGACCTATTCTCAATTCGACTTCGGATACATGTAACTTGTTCCTATTTAATATTTGAACTAATATTATACAATATGTGAGCTAATACTATTTGAACTAATACTATACTATACTCTATTTAAATTAATATTATATATTATTTACCATAATTCATGAGTAACATTCATTCAGTTACATGTATGTAACTGTAACTGATACACAAAAGTATTTGCATTCGATTTCATTTAACTGTAACTGATACACAAAAGTATTTGCATTCGATTTCACATTTAGCTTTATAAATAGAAATTTCAATTAAAGAATAGAAGTTCAATGATAAACTTATAGGAGACGGTATCAAGTTCAATGATAAACTTCTCCGTCCATGGCGTAGTCACCCTTACCAGACTTACACACTCTCACAATTCATCTCTTAATCATTATATCGTTATTCAAGTTCTCATTACTGTGTGAGCACGTGGCTTTGATTGATTTATATTTGGCAAACTTCCCACTCCTTCTCTTTTTCTAGCTGACTCGTTGGCATGTTGAAAATCGTGTCGATTTGGTTTGGATAAATAAGCTTACATATAATTATAGGGCAGGAAGGTTTTATTATCTTTTATGGTGATTTGTGAGTAAATAGTTGATTAATTTGTTTATATGATCTATGTTAAATGTCAAGCTAAAATAATGTTGAGCCTAGAATGTAGTGTCATTTTGAAGAATGGGGCTGAGTTTGTCGTTGCTCTTCCTTTTCTTGTTAAAAGAAAATTCCTTTCAATATGAATGCCATGTGTGCTTTTTGATAGGTAGATATTCAACTGTTATGAAGTTAGGGATGTAGCTTTTGCTTTTTAATATTATAGCAAGTTTCATTGTTTACACCTTTTGCTTCGTTCCTCGTTCCTCTGTTATGAAGTGTAGTCATTTGAGCCATCTTCTCTCCTCATATTATTCTTTCTATTTATTATAGGGACATTTACAAATTGTTCAATGAAGTCCTATAAGTTGTCAGATCTCTCTACACCTGAGGTTGAAAGCCTCAGGAGCCGTCCTCGAATTGATTTTACATCTATTTTCAATGTGGTAAGACTTAATGTTGCTCATCTACTTGTCTACTTGGCTGAAATATAGATATATTCTGTTTTATCTCCTTATAAGGGGAATCCATTAGTATGGAGCCAAACCATTTAAATCTTTGAAGATTGATTTTTATTATCTTTGATATTTAGGTTCAACCCATTGTTGATGATATTCGGAATAGAGGCGATGCAGCTGTTAAAGAGTAGGTGTTCCCTGTTATGCCTTAAATACTGTTCTTTAAGTACTTGATTTAAGTACTGTACTATATACTATCTTCTGCAATATTTTCTGCAATATTTTCTGTGCAATATTTTCTGCAATGTCTTCTGCAATATTTTCTGCAATATCTTCTGCCTTCGTTATGAGTGGGAAAATATTATACAGTACATTCTTAATGTCTTCTGCAATATTTTCTGCAATATCTTCTGCCTTTATTATGAGTGGGAAAATATTATACAGTACATTCTTAACTTAAGTACTGTTCATGATTTAAAAGACTGGTTATAATAGGAAAATAATTAATCAGACTGAGAAGCGACTAGTGGATTATGACTGAATAAGGGTTTCTCCCAATTGCTTTTCTTTTTTGATCAGCTGAAAGCTCAAAGGATGAATTTCTGATATGGTCTTAACATTTTTGAATTAAAAAACATGAAGAGTTTGTTGAATCTGCCTGAATAATTTTAGTACACAGATGAATCAGACTAGGTCTAGGTTTTCTGCAAGAGCATACATCTTTCATTTCCAAAATTTGTCGAACCAGAAGAGTGTATACATAACATTGATTGGCTCCGTATTTTTTGATAACCGAGAAGATCACTATGGCAGGGTCCCAATCTCAGGGGTAACCCCAACACAGCCATATTAAATCCTGAATTCACACGGACTTGGAACAAATTTGGCCTTAAAGAAAAATTCTTTGGTTTAGTTGAAGTTCCAAACGAGCTCAGGCATCGTGGTGTGATCATTGGAATATAATTTTACATGGAAATAATACATTCTTGTACTTTTGGGGATTCTTAGCCCTCCTGTGACGATTGACGACTGAAATCTTTTTCTTTCTTTTGGTTTCTGGGCAACAGCTATACAGTTCGATTTGACAAAGTTGAACTAGACAGCATAGTGGAGAATGTCAATGACCTTCCGGATCCAGTGGTATATCCTTTTTACACTATTTCGTAAATTTTATGATGGTGTTCGGATCATGTTTCTTGCATTTTTGTTGCTCAAGTGTGAATGGAGTTTTCTTTCTAACTGACTTCACATATTTATTTGATTAGCTTGACCCAGTCGTTCAAGAAGCATTTGACGTGGCTTACAATAACATTTTTGCTTTTCACGCTGCACAAAAGCCAGTTGAAAAAACTGTTGAGAACATGGAAGTAAGCAGTGCAGTGTCTTTTTTTTTTTTTGAACTAGTTTTCTGTCAAAGCATTCTTGCTGTATTTTTCACTGACACCTATATCCATTTTTTCAGGGTGTTAGATGTAAAAGAGTGGCACGAAGTATTTCATCTGTTGGTCTTTATGTTCCTGGTGGCACTGCTGTGTTGCCTTCAACTGCTCTGATGCTTTCAATTGTACGTAGGCTTTGCAATCTATGTTACTTTTTTTTTTGTCTTTTTTGGAATATTGAACGGTGGCTATAATTTTAGCTTCACTAATCTGGGTTGCCCTGAATCAGCCTGCCCAGATTGCTGGCTGCAAAACAATTGTACTTGCAACTCCTCCTGCTCAAGATGGGAGCATTTGTAAGGTAATTCTCGTCTTGAAATAATACACTGCTGTCTTTTTGTGGCTCACCAGCCATTGTCTGTTTGTAGGAGGTCCTGTATTGTGCAAAGAAGGCTGGTGTTACTCATATTCTTAAAGCAGGAGGTGCTCAGGTCAAAATGCAATTTCCTCTCCCTGTATACTCTGTGTGTGTGAACACTCTTTCTAATGTTACTAAGATTTTCTTGAAATCATATTCTAGGCAATTTCAGCGATGGCATGGGGAACTGAATCTTGCCCTAAGGTATCACTTTCTGCATCATTTATATACCAATTGTGGTAGTGTGGCTTAAGTATTTGAATGATAACCAATCCACTGTTTCAACTAGTAGAGCTCAAGTATGTCTAGGCCTCCAATAAATAAGGCTGATGTGAAGTGTTTCTAATTTGATCAAATAAGTTAAACCTTTTAGTTATTTGTATCTATGAGTGTAGTCACCAGCAAGTGTGCATCTTCTCTATGTATATGTCTTTCCATCTATATTGCCTGACTTCCTACTTATGTACAGAACATGCATGAATCATGTATACACATCACACACATGCACGTGTGTTCAAAATAATCAGTGTTAGTCATCTAATTGTGGTTTACAACAATACACCATTTTTACCGATTCTTGTACTTATTAAATAGGTCAATGGTGAAGTTCATAGATATTTATCAAGTCTGGAGCTAATATTCATTGAAGCAATACATTTCCTTTAATCCCCAACTTTTTTGTATCATTTTGAAAATTGTCCATGAAGTTGTAAAAGTAATCTATTCAATCATTCTAGAAAACTTTCTCATTAATTTGTGTGCAAAAAATATATTTATGTCATTTTCTGTTAACGAATCAGCTTGTGCTTTTTTTGTGTGTGGATTCACAGGGAAACATACAAATTACCTTTAGGATTTCCTTTTTTCCCTACTCAGAAGTGAGATGAGTAATTTAACATGATAAATTCTTGTCATCTAACATGTTCTAAGGTGCGATTTCTTTGTTGCCCTAGAGAATGTCTTTCAGGGACTAAAATAGAGTGCGAAGCAAATGCGTTTTCTGTCTAATCTTATACGTAATGAACTTGTTTTGTATGTCTCCTTGCTTTTGCTGCTATGTATCTTTACAATTTTATGATATCATTACTGCAGGTGGAGAAGATATATGGGCCTGGAAATCAGTATGTCACAGCTGCAAAAATGATTCTCCAGGTATACTCCATGAATTATAATTGATCAAAATGCTCATTTTAAACATTAACTACACGTGGCTAAATTGTTACTTCTTCTGAATAGAACAGTGAAGCTATGATTTCAATAGACATGCCTGCTGGACCCTCGGAAGTGCTTGTCATTGCTGATCAGCATGCCAACCCAGTTCACATAGCAGCCGATTTGCTATCACAGGTGCCTGCCCTTTCATCAATGCACTCATATTGTTCTGATGGTTATTTTAATTTAAAATGGTTAGTGGGCCTTTTTTTGGGGAAACTATTGTTTGATTCTTAATATATGGATGCAGATACTTCTCCTTGAATTATACTGTTAGGGTATGTTTGATTTGGTATTAGAAAACCGGATTGAATTTTGAAATCTATTTTCGGTTCTACTTTGGGATTTTAAAATCTGGGCTTTCAGTAACCCAATAGTTCCCTCCTACAAATACATATAAACCCTATAAATACCATTTTTTCCTACACTACACTTTCCTCAATGACTCATTAGTGCAAATATGTTTTTTTATTCCCACTCTTATTTTATTTATCACTTTTCACACCTTTTATTCTCACTTTTGCAACTTCCAATAAAACACACTAATTATTACACAATCATTCAGAAACTACAAATTTCAATCAACAATAATACAACATCACACATTCTTACACATCGATTTGACATAAAGTTAAATCTTACTCTATAAATTCCAAGACAAGCACACTCCATTACTATTTATCAAGATTTTGAAGTCCAGATTTCAAAATCATGTGAATCCCAAATCAAACATACCCTTATGTTTCTTATCTGATATCAAAAGAGTATGCCCTCGATTTCAGGCTGAGCATGGCCCAGATAGTCAAGTTGTACTTGTAGTAGCTGGGGATGGTGTGGATATAACTGCAATTGAGGATCAAATTAACAAGCAATGCAACAGCCTTCCTCGGGGCACCTTTGCTGCAAAAGCACTAAGTCACAGCTTTATTGTTCATGCACGCGACATGGTTGAGGTTTGAATGTGACTTACACATGGCAATATGAGAACTTTGTGTTTTCAAAGAAGAAAAAAATGTTCTCTCTTTAATACATGTGTGCCCATTGACAGCGGTGCTTAATGATTTCTTGCATAAATTTTAACTTTCTTACATTTTGTTCTAAAATTGCGACTATATCTGGAATTTTTCAGGCTATTGGCTTTTCAAACTTGTATGCACCCGAGCATTTAATCATCAATGTGAAAGATGCCGAGAAGTGGGAATCCTTCGTCGAGAATGCAGGTTATCATCATGCACACACTTTTGTCTGTGTCTTTTGGGTTGTATTATTGTTGTCCTTGTGCTTTCAAAATTGTTCTACATCCTATTTATCCATTTTTTTCTTGATCATTATGAAATACTCCAATTGCATCAGTTTTACTTTTTTACGCCATTAAGCTGTTTTGAACCCCCACAAATGCTGACTTATTACTTTGCGAAATTAACCTATCTGACATGCACTTATTGATTTGCCAACTTCCTATGAAATGTTTTTTGCAAATAGATTTTGCTTCTTTTTTTCTTTCAGAAGCACGTTTGTTTTATTTGGACTTCAGCATTGTGCTTATGACATAATGCCGTTCCACTTTCAGAATGACATAATGCATCAACATATCCCTGAATAATCATTTTTTTATAGTTCCTTAAACTATTTTCTGTTTTAAAAGCCCTTCAAATATTGAAATTTTATTTCAGAGCTCTCTCGAGACGAAAATTGACGGATTTTTTTTACTTATTTTAATGATCCCATTAAATAATACTATGAACTTTACTTTTATTAATATACATTATACAAATGTGTTTTGTGCAAGTTGCTTTAATCTCAATACTATGATGAGTACCTATAATGATTTGTGAGATACTTTTTGTATATAATTAAAATTAAATAAAGTTGATATGTACATTAAGTTAACGGGATCATTTAGGTGAGTCGTAAAAAAGTGGCAATTTCGTCTCAAGTGAGCTCGTGAAATTAAATTTTGACACTTAAAAAAGCTTTAAAATAAAAACTAATTTATGGACTGTTTTTTTTTATTTTTAGTTGAAGGACCATTTAATGCATTATGCCCTCTCACAGTTGATATACATTTTTCTCAATTGAAGACGGTTTAAACTTTAAACTTCATGCAGGTTCTGTATTTTTGGGTGAGTGGACGCCTGAGAGTGTAGGGGATTATGCAAGTGGCACTAATCATGTTCTTCCAACCTACGGTTATGCACGCATGTACGGTGGGGTGTCTCTAGACTCCTTCTTGAAGTACATTACAGTTCAGTCATTAACCGAAGAAGGGCTAAAGAAGCTCGGGCCTTATGTAGCAACTATGGCTGAAGTCGAGGGGCTCGATGCACACAAGAGAGCCGTAACCCTCAGGCTGCAAGACATCGAAGCTAGACAAGTATCTAATCTCAGATAAGTGTCGACTGGCCTTGATTTTTTTTATCTTTTTTGCATAGCAAGAAAAGATGCCTTATCGGTTCGTCTAATTTGTTGCTATCTCTCTCATTAGTTGATGTTGTTGTACAATTGACTTTGGTTTGAGCTTTGAACTGTGATTTTGTACTTGAGCTGTACTACCTTCATTCATAACTCAATAAAAAAATGTGGACAAGTTTTGTCATGTTGCCTTAATTTTGTGTTGAAAATAGTAGAAAGAAAAGAATGTTTCAGGAATCAAATGGGAGTTGTTATTTGCATAATAAAAAGGTTAATGATTTCAATAGTATATTTGGGTTTATCTATAAAGACTGATTCAGGGATTAAATAAGCCTTGAAAGAATTTCTACCAGCATTTAATTTTAAACATTCGAATTGAAGCATTATTTATAAGTATTAAAGGGGATAAAGTTTTTTTTTTTGGGATGTATAATATGAGTATTTCTACTTTAATTATAAAAATTAATAATAATGATATTATTATAATTATTATTAAATATATTAATAATTTTAAAAATAATAAATATATATATATATATTATTATTATTAAAAATACATTATTAATAAAAATATAATAAAAAATAAAAATCAATAATAATAATTCAAGGGGCATATTGCTTATTAATGTTGCAGGAATCTGGTCTATTTTAATATTCCTAAAGGTAAAGATTCAAATACAACTACATTCTATATATACTCGAATCATTGTACTACATAAAGAAGGTCCAAAATCAGCATAACTTCACTCAGACTGTAGTGGGGAATCATGATTGCTGCTTGATTCAAAATGCAACGTATCCTGAACCTGAGCAGCAAACTGTAAGTTCCAGATAACATCCTCCACAGACGGCCTCTCAGACGCCTCGCTCGATAAACATCTGATGCACAGCTCAATCAGAGTCTTGAGTGATTCATCTGAGCATTCCTTGTGAACTCCTGGATCCACAATGCTCCTTCGAGCTATACTGTCTGCTGCTAAGCTCACCGATAGCTGTCCAAGAGACGGATGATATTACAATTTACAATTAGCAAATTCATGTTCGAGTTTAAGGTATGCATCTACTTACGATGTCCTTGGAAACATTGATGTCGTTTGGATGGACGATTGTCCTCCCAACGATCATCTCAAGTAAGATCACTCCAAAGTCGTAGATATCGTGTTTCTCCTCACAGTTCAACCTTCATGTGTAGATACGAATAAATAAATCACTCCAAGAGAAAGATATAGAGCAAGAGTAAGAAGTGAAGTACTCACATTGATCCAAACTTTCCCTTTGATTGACAAGGTAAGATTTCCATTCCACCCTGCACAAGAGACATAGATATTCGATCTTATATCGTGTAATGAAACGAGATTCACTTGTTAGAATGAACGGTTCTTCACTTACCGACTTCCTATTCTCTGTCAACAAAGGTAGATTGTATTTCTTGATTTTGACATGGAGATCGTTGTCCAGCAGAATGTCGGTTATTTTCAAATGATTCGAGTATACGCCAGGTACGATCCCCGTGTGAAGAAACTGGATTCCTCTGGCAACTCCAATCCCAGCTGCTATTCTTTGTGCCCAGCTGAACTTTTCTCCTGTTTGTTGTCTATCTGTTGAACTAAACATTAGTTTAAATCAAGAATTGATACATTGATTATACATAAGACTTTCAGCAATACCTGATACGAATGATCTAAGTGTCCCATTTGGCACGTACTCAAACACGAGAAAAATCCTGCTAACAGACGAATCGTCCTGATGGCACTCGAAGCAGTGTCCCATTGCACTTACCAGATGGCAATGTCTAAGTCTAGCAATCAACTCGAGTTGATGCGTGTAAGTCTGGATGGCGTATTTTCGTTTCACCTTCAAACTTCGTATGGCTACGACACTCCCGTCTGTGAGCCAACCTTTGTACACCTGATGTCAATCCATGCACCAAATCATTTTCAACAAAACTATACCATTGCAACATTACAATTGATGTGTATATAGATAGATAGATAGATACCTGACCATAAGAACCTTCACCAATAAGATTCATTTCATTGAAGTTATCAGTAGCCTCCCTAAGCTCATCCAGCACATATGTTCTATACGTTGAAAAGCCGAGTGGTCCCATCTTCATCGTCTCGGATATGTACCCTGTTTCATCCATTTGCAATCATTATATACACGAGTAGGTCTCTAGTGAATCAGGTTCACGTGAACTTTCTTTCAATTTAGCATATGAAGTATTACTTGGTATACTAAACAGTATTACATCGAGTTCACCATAAAAGGTTGTCTAAATACACACATAAACAGCTGATAAAACACTCAAATCTTGCACGAATATACGAAGCATGTAAACGAGCTTACTTGCGTCTTTGAGAAGCTGAAGCGTGTACGCAGACGACACCTTATCAACGACCAATCTTGCACTCGGGGACTTACTCAAAGTGTGATTCTTCTTCTTCACAAATACGAAAGCCATACCAACAAGCCCGACTACCCCGACAATCCCCCCCACCATACCCGACGCAAGAACTGCCCCACCATACCGCCTTTTGTCCTTCTTTACCGGCGAAATCCCTACAGCTAAAGCCTCCGTATGACAAAAAGACGAACGGTGCTGATTCCGATCCCCTCTCGACAAACAATTCCCATCATAATGAACAACAACACCCCTCTTTCCAGAACTAGAATTCAGGCAATCAGGCAAGTCCCCTGTCAATCTATTTTCCGATAAATTCACAAATGTGAGACGTTCATTACAAGACATGTTATGCAACATCTTCCCACTTAACTTGTTCCCACCTATGTCTAAGTAAGTTAGAGAAGGAAGTGAAAGAATCGAAGGCGAAAACGGGCCCACAAATTCGTTCAAGGAGATGTCCATCTTCTCAAGATGGTAACAAGAACTTAAACTATCTGGTACACCACTATGAAACCTATTCTTCCTCAAAACTAAAGAAACCACCTTTGTAGGAATCCTAGGAAACAGAGGCCCTAAGTTATTATCTCCTAAATCAAGAACTTGCAAGTTCCTCATTTTACCAAGATCAACAACCTCACCAGACAAATTATTACCAGACAGCACAAGGGTTCTTAGATTTGCCAAATTCGACATCGAATTTGGCAAGAACCCTGAAATTGAATTGTTCTTCAAACTTAACACACTCAACAATGACAAAGAGCCTATCCAACTAGGAATCTCTCCCTGAAACTTATTATGATCCAATATAAGAGTTTGCAAATTGTTCAGAGAAGAAACTTCTACAGGAATAGAACCTTGTAAGGAATTAGAACTCATGTTAAGAATTTCAAGAGAAGCCAAATCTGCAATGTTAGAAGGCAATGGGCCTTTAAGGCCTAATGAAACTAAAGATAAGACCTTTAAATTAGGGAGATTAGCAATGTTGGAAAAGAGTGAAGCTGTTGAAAGATCTTGGCTCAAATGAGGGAACCAATAGTTACCAGAAATATGAAGCTGAGTTATGTTTTCATCATAGCAAGCAAGAGAGAGGAACTGAGTTGGTTCAGAGGTGCACAAATCTTGATTTTCTTTCCATATGTTTAACTCTTGTGGTAAATTCAGTTGCTGTTTTATTCTCAGAAGGGCTTCATACTGAGAAATTTGCAACTGGTTTGTGCAATGAAAGAAGATGAAGAAGAGCAAGGGGAAAATTGTGTGTTTTGCTGCCATGGATGAAGTTGGTTTTTTGCTTCACATGCTGCAGGTTAATGAGGTATGGTATGAATGCAGTGAAATGTGTGTGTGTTTATATTATTCAGCTTTGTGTAAGGGATTCTGGGAAGCACATTAACCTCAATAATTTCATTGTACTATACTCTTTATTTGGCATTACTCATTAGTTCATTGTATATTAAAATGTACACGTTTCAGTTAAAGCCAGTGTCACGTTTTAATTAAAGTTGATGTCACGTTTCACTCTTGTACTCAATTAACTTATAAATTATAATAATCCATGTAGATGTTTGTATCTATCAAAATTGCAAATAAATGTATGATCTTTTTAACGTTTGCAATATTATATACCCTTTTTTGCATGTGATTAGTTCTGGCAGTTTGTTGATGTGGTCGTCCGGAAGTTTTCGGTCACATCGCAAAAAATAAAAATATTAATTGTAAATTAAATTATCAATTTATCACATTGCAATTTAATATAATTTTTTTAATAGTTGTAAAAAAAAAATTAAATAATTTTGTAAATTAATTTTCGGACAATTATATTAGGGCTTTGCCACAAAACTATGTTGTTGGATTAGGGAGTGTGTCATGTTGTCATACATTGGAAAAAAAAATGAGTTCATTAATTTATAACAATATTTAAAGTTTGTAATTTATTTGCAATTATTCAAACGCTTTAGATTAGATTGCAATAAAACTAAAAATAATGATTTAATTTGGAATTAAGCTAAATAAAAATGATGCATGGAATTACGAAAATTTTGAAAGATAAAATAATGTGATTTATATTGATAAAATAAAGTATTTATTTAATATTATACTCCCTCAATGAGAAGCATCCAATGGCATTGAGAATGTGAGCAATAAAAGCAAAATCAGTGAAGCCATTAATATATATAGAATCACCCAGAGCAGAATGCACTCACTACAAAAAGAATTAATAGTATATTCATTTAAACTGATCATGTAATAATTAAAAAAGGTACTCCATTGAATAGATTCTTTTGCTATTATAAATGAGGCTGCTATTATGTTATAATACTATATTTATTTTATTTATTGTGAGAAGTAGCCAAATTTAGGCAGTGGGACAGCTTGGTAAAACAAAAATCGTACCTTTTATTTTTTTCAATTGTTTGTATATGAATATGATTGTAGACTCACGAACTCAAACAACAAACACAAATTGTCAAAAGATGAAAATAAATTCAACATCTGTCATTGGATTATTTGCAGCTACTGTTTCTAATTGATTGTGATGTTTCAGCTTAGAAGAGTGGCTTAAATTTATTTACAAAATTATCACTTTAATTTGGGGAAAAAATAGTTAATAAGATTAAGTGTTGTATTTATTTTACAGTAAAATTTTAAGAGTCAATTTTAAAATTGTTTAGGTTTGTCTATAAATTATTTCACATATATGAGTTAAAGAGAGGATTTTTTTAATCACTTGTGAAAACATTCATTAATTTTAAACTATTTTAAAGCGAATAAAGATTATATATTAAAAAAAAAAAAAGGACTAAAGATACAAGTTCACAAATCGAACTATAGGTCAGGATACCATTAAAATCTTTTTTAAGAAAACCCTTCAAAGGGACAAAATTAGGTACACCCTTCTAAACTAACTAATACCCCCACACGATAAAACTCGTAGAATCCAACTAAAATCGTAATAATCAAAAGATAAAAGGATTCATGGGAATCAAAAGCATCGCCCCATGCCTCACATATGAAGCAATAAAGTGCATTTCTTTGGTAAGACTTGTCGAATAATTAACAGAGAAGATCTCAGAGGCTATAATCTCCAACTCATCGATAATGTTGTCTGAAAATGTGGCTTCAACAAAAAAAAAAAATCAAAAGGTTTTGTAGAACTCATTAAATCAATAGTAATGAAACAATAATAAACCCGTACCAAACGCATCCCATTATCCCATTGCCGTGACTAGAATAAACAAGGATAATGAATAAGATAAATATCTTTATTCGTCGACATGATTTTTTTATTCTTTATTTTATAAAAGTGAGATTTAATTAATTAAAAATCAAGAGCACTGAAAAGTAGACATCACTTTCATTCAGAGAAGACATCTACCAAGAAAAAAACCAATTATAAAAGAAGAAATGCAATTTATGGGGGCCACAAAAACAATTTATTTTCAGAAAAAAAAACAGAATAAAGTGGGAAAGTGTGAATAAAAAGTGTCCAAAATAAGTTCACATGATCTCCTATGCATTGCTAAGCGTGGTGATAGGTCGGTTTCTGTCTTTTATGACCAAATAAATATATATATATCAAATTTAATTATATATTTTGCTGTGTTAAACTTTTAGTAGTGTACTTATGATACATTCAAATAATTCATTGTGTTTTAATCTTCCACGTGTTATGTACCTAAATATAAATTTCTTTTACACATTTACGTATAATACATATTCAAATAAGTTAACGGTAGTACACATATTATGTATCTAAATTATAAAATAGATAGAAGAGTCTAGCAACTTGAATAATAGTATTGATTTTTACTAATAGTGTATGTTTTAAAAAAATGTAGCAATAGTCTATGGTGCACAATGCATCATACTTTGCCTAAAATAAAAGGCTGAGTTGAGCAAAGTCTTATGTAACATTACTTTTAAATAAAAAAAATATACTGTAACATCTTAAGGTAAAATTAATTAATTTAAAAAAAAGTAAGGCAGTGTAGAATAATATTTTCTCTGTTTATGAAAACTTTTATGGGAGCTTAGACACTCAAAATCAGGTAGTTGAATAATTAGTATGATTTTGAGAGGTAACTTCATAATTTTTTATGTATAAAGTAGAGGAAATTAGTTGAATTATGTGGATTCATAAATTTTAAGGTAATGATATTTTATATAAAATAGTGAACTACGAAGTATTATAAAAATGAACTTTCTATTTTAAAATGCAAAAAATATTTTGGAAGGTTGGGAAAAAGAAAGTGATATGACATAATGAAATTAGTAAGGGTGTTTTTGTGGAAGAAAATTAGCTCGAACAAGAAATGGGATGTGTTGTTTTCCATAAGTGGTAAGAGTCACGGATGTGCCCATATATTTTCTTGTGAATAATAATATTACTCCACTATTTATATCTCTTGCAAGTTGCCACCGTTTCTTTGCCTTACATTAAATTTAGGTTGCGTTTGGATGGGGGGATTTGATTTGAGGAGACATTTCAAATGAATTGAGTTAAAAATTCATGGATTTCAAATGACATGGTTTTAGTGAGGATTTGAAATCTTTCTCAATTTTAACTAAAAAGTGTGTGAACACAAATCTAAGTATTTGAAATCCATTCATTATCCAAACATGCAGAATGGATTTGGACTGTGGATTTGAAATCCATAAGCTCAAATCCACCCAACCAAACGCAACCTTAATCATCTTGGAATTTTATTTTTTATTTTGAAATTAAAAGTGAAAAATGTTTTAAGCCAAGTCACATACATCAAATGAATTTTCATATTTTTTAACTATGGAATTTATGTTTATTGAAATAATTATTAAATTTTTCTTCACGATCCTTTTTTTTATTTGGAAGTTTTCAAAACTTATTTATCTACAGTATATTTTTATGGGATAGTCTTGGGTGAGACCGTCTCACATAATGAGATCCGTGAGACGGCTTTTATATATAAAAAGTGATAATGTTTGAGCAAAAAGTGACAATGTTTGAGTAAAAAGTGACAGTCACTTTTGTTAAAAATATTACTCCCTCCGTCCCATACTTGAAGGCTCAAATCAATTGGGCACGGGTTTTAATGAATAAATTGTTTATTAATATTATGTAATATAAAGTGGGGGTAGTAAAGACTTTTTCAATTTTATAAATAGTAGTAATAAAGTTACTTTTTAGTGTAATAAAGTAGTGGCAGTTGTTGTAATATTGTGATGTTTTAGGGGGAGTGTTTAAAAGTGTTTTTGCTATTTTAGGTAACGTGCCTTCAAAGTATGAAACGCCCAAAATGGTAAAATGTGTCTTCAAGTATGGGACAGAGGGAGTATCACTTTTTACTTTTTTCCCATGACTCGAACCCAGGACCTAAGGCCTAGGTAGTGGTGCTCTAACCACTTGAGCTATCCCACTTTGTCGTATCACTTTTTACTTAAACATTATCACTTTTTTTACAAACCTTTTAAAATTTGGAAAAAAAATAGTACTATGAATTATCCTATCCAAAATTTTGAAATATGAATTAAAAGGATCCGTCTCACAGAAAAAGATCCGTGAGACGGTTTCACACAAGTTTTTACCTATTTTTATTTATTATGATTGCTTTGGTAATTTATGTACGACAAAAATTTTGGTGCACTAGTGCAATTTTAACTCAATTTAATTCATATTTGACTTATTAAAAAAATTAAAATGTATAATTAAATATGTTAGCTCATACAAGAAAGAAAAATATTACTAGTTTATTGGCTAAATAACATTATTATTATTTTTTTTTAATATAACTTATATTTTCCATTGTATAAATCAATATTTTGACCCTGTTTTCAATAATCATGAAATAAAAAGTGATTGTTTTAAAAAAAAATGGTCAGAATTACATCGAAGTGTTATTTTATAATATACTGTATATAAATATATTAAATACTACTTCCTATGTCCTATATTAATTTTCACTTAAAATTAAGAAAAAAAAAAAAAGAAAAAAAAGAGGCGAGTTCTATTTAATGCATTTGGCGAGTTGTATCGAGTTTGGTGTTAATTAAAGTTAGAGCCGATTCTGAAATGGGCGCGGCTAAATGCACCCGAATTTACTATGAGTACACCCATGCGATGAGAACACACACAAAACGGATAAGGACACCCTCGTAGAAAACCCCAAATTACCCTCTTCTCAATTAAAACCCTAAAAGCATAATTTCTTTCCTCATTTCTCAATTTCAGGACACCCACCTCCATTTCTTCCACTTCCCTCCGTCAACGCGGCGCGGCCACCCACCTTATGTCGGCACGGCGCCGCCCAACTCTCCACCTCGTCGAGGCGGCCCACGCCGCCCACTGCGCACCCTCTTCCCTTCGTCACCGCGGCGCAGCAGCGCCGCCCACCTCTCCGACTCATCGCGGCGGCCCGCGCGCGCCCGCTGCGCATCCCTCCCCTCCGCTTCACCGCCCGGCTTCCCCTCACCTACGTCGCCGGTGTCGCTGCCTTTCCCTCCCCTCACACCTGCGTCGTCGGCGACGCGTGAAGTCGATTTAAAAAAAAATGCATCGCCGGCATTTTCGCCCCTCCCCTTCGTGGCCGCAGTTCCTCCCCCTCGCAGCCGTTCGCGGCCGGCCTCCCTCCGTTCGTGCCTCTCGCCGCCGCTGCGCCACTTCAGGTAAGTTGAAAATTAGGTTTCTCAAAATGAGGATTTTTGTATGTTGTTCGGGAATTTCTTTCGAACAATTTCTGTTTGTTTTGTAGAAATTTTCGAACAACATAAGTTTGTTCATGTAAAATTTTCGAACATATTGACTTTGTTTTGAAATGTTTTTCGAACAATCTGTGTTTGTTGGAGTTGAAATTTTTTTCGAACATATTTACTTTGTTTTGAATTTTTTTTCGAACAATCTGTGTTTGTTTTGGAAAAAATTTCGAACAAGTTGTTCGATCTTTTTTTTCGGACAAATTTAATTTGTTTTGAATTTTTTTTCGAACATATTGAGTTTGTTCGTTAAAAAATTTCGTACATCTCAACATTGTTTGAGTAAAATTTTCGAACATCTCAAATCTGTGTTTTATTTTTGAATTTCGAACATCTCAAATCTGCTTTTTTTTTTTGAATTTCGAACATCACCTTTTAATTTTTAGGATTTTTGATATTTTGGTGGTGATGGTGGGGATCCCGATGATTTCGGGTGTGAAATGATGAATCTGGTGTGAAATGGAATAGATGGGTGTACTCATCCACTTTTTTTTAAAAAAAGTGCAGGAGTAAAAACATCTTTTCGCACCACCCTTGGGACAAAAAAAATTTCCTGTGGGTGTACTCATAGTAAATCCGGGTGCATTTAGCCGCGCCCTTCTGAAATACCATGGAAATAATGTATTTATTTGGGCCTTACAAAAAAATAATGGGTTGGAATGGATCAAGGGCGCGGTTAAAGACACCCACCGACCTATTGAGGACACCCACAAGATGAGGACACCCACACTTCCGATGAGGACACTCATGTGGAAAATCCGAGAGTGCCCTTCAAATTTCTTTTCCTCCTTCCCCTCCCTTGTTTTCGGTACACCCACCCCTGCCATCTTCCTCACTCCATCTCTCACCCACACTCCATTTCAACCTCCATTTCCACTCTTGAAGCACTCCATTTCTACTCTTGAAACAGCGACGTCAAACAAGACAAAGAGAGAACACGAGCGCGTTGTTTTTTTGAGAAGAAGAGGAGGTCGGACACATTTTTTTTTTCTTTTTTGCAAAAATGGTTAAAAGTTAGTTTTTCTTACTTATATATGAGAAGAAGAGGAGGATGTGTGTTTAATTTAGGTTTTTGTTGATTGAAACATTGATTTTATTGTTGTAAGGTTTCATGATTTATGTTTTGTTTTTTGAATTTTGTGTTTTCATTAATTTGTTGATTAAGGTTGATTTTTTGTGTTATAAGCATGTTTATGTGACAATTTATCAATATTTGATGTGATAGGATGTAAATAAATCAATGGGCATCTAATTGACATGGTTTAGGAAGAAATTAAACGTTTTTTTACTGGTTTTTCGAACATGGAGGAGGTGTCCGGAACTAATTTTCGAACATGGCTTGTTTATAAATTTCGGATGAGAACACCCACAATTTTATATGTTTGGATGAGTACACCCACAATGTACGGGATAAATTTTCGAACAATGCTATCATGTTGGGAACAAATTTTCGAACATTGAGCATATGTTCGAAAATTTGTTCCCAACAGAGGGTTTTGGGTTGAAAATTCGACCAAGTAAAACACGCGGAACAAATTTTCGAACATTGCTATCATGTTGGGAACAAATTTTCGAACATTGCTATCAGGTTGGGAAAAAAATTTCGAACATTGAGCATATGTTCATGTTTTTTTTTCGGACAAAGAATCGTTGTCCGAAAAAAAAACACGAACATGATCATCTTCTTCGCGAAACCAGACGCGAATAAGAGTTTTTTTCGATTCAAGCAAATGTCATTCATATTATCAAAATGTATGTCTTAAATGCATACTATTTAAACTAGATACCATTATAAACTCATATTATGCCCAAAAAAAAACAAGATTAAACTAACAAAACACAACAAAACCCTACACATAAAAAAACTTCCATTTTCAAAACTAAAAAACCTTCAAAACATGTTAAAAAACTTAAAAATGAATATTTGGCACCCCCACAAGTCACTTTTGCATCACTATCAGCCATTTTCGAGGTCTTCCACACTGAAAATCGTTTTTACAATTTTTGGAAAGTTTTGGAATGAGAATTTTGATCGACCCTTCTTCTTCTCGCGATAGATACAGTGGTGGGTGTACTCATCCACAATTTTTTTTTAAATTTTCAAGGAAGGGTAAAATTGACAATTTACATACCCATTTTTCAAAAAAAAACTCTTGGTGGGTGTCCTCAATAGATCGGTGGGTGTCTTTAACCGCGCCCATGGATCAAACTTCTTTTTAGAACAAACGAGTTATAATTTTTATAAGGGTACGGCTATCTGCACCTCCCGCTTTGTTAAGGACACTTTTCCCTTCAATTTATTAATTTAATAATAGTATAAAAAACCTAAAATAACTTTAAGTAAAATACCACTACTAAATGCACTTCACTACTAACTACACTCTTCTTTTAACATTTAAATCTTAATCCTAATTGTAGCCGCCGCTGCAACCACCACTTTCGGTGGCCAATTTCATCCAATTTTTTTTTTTTATAAATCTCAAAATTTATTTATTTTTTATAATTTTCGACAAATTAAAGTCGATTATATACACTTTTATCGTTAAATTGTTGTCAACGAGAGTGTTATTTTTGATCAATTATTACTCAAAAAAATCATTTTTTTTCGACAATAGTTGATCGAAAATATACACTCTCGTCAACATCAATTTATCGATAAAAGTATATATAATTTATAAAAAATAAATAAATATATATATATATATATACCTGTATTTTCGCAAAGAAACAGAGGCTAGGGGTGGGTTTTTGTTTTTTTTGGGGTTTGGGGGGGGGGGGGGTGAGAGTTTTTTTTTTTTTTTTTCAAGAAATAATGGGAGAGGGCGGGTGGGGCAGCGGCATGGCGGCAGCTGGGTGCGGTGGTGGTGGAAAGTATGGTGGAGAAATATTTTTTTTTAAACAGAAAATTGAGAAAAGGAAGAAGGAGAAAAAAAGATGTTGATAAATTAAGGTTTAAGGGTGTAAGTTTAGTAAAGAAATTTTATAAAGAAAAAAGACAATTTAGATAATTTATAGGGAGTGCATCTAACATTCACTTAATTGAGAGAGGGTGCACCAATTAGGGGAGAGTACATTTAATAAAGCTGGAGGTGCAGATAGTACCCATTTTTAAATAAAGATGTTTGAAAATAATGGGTTGGAATCGATCAACTTCTCCTCTTTGTGGGCTTGGAACAAATGAGTTATACAAAGTACTTTTTTTTATTTAAATAAATAAATTTGAAAATAATGGATTGAAATTGATCAAGCTCAACATAACTATAGAAGGCCAAAATTATTACTACAAGATTAAAAGTGTATTATTATAAGTTTATTATTTTTTTTTTTTAATATTTTAGTATATATAGAGAGAGAGAATTGATATGGAGCCCATAATGGACTCCTTATGTAGTCAAATAATGAGTTGACACTAAACACATCATCATGTTTTCTAATCATGCAATATTAGTTTAAGATAATAACAATAAAAGGCAGAAAAATATATATAGTAGCATGTTTTACAATTTTTATAATATTTTACCATAAATTCTCATGTCACAATTAATTAGGTAACTATTCACAATTTCGATAAAACTTTTTTTACGCTACAATTTCCATAAAATATTAAAATAAAATTTCCAAATCTCACAATTAACCAATTAACTTTATTAAAAAAAATGTTCACGGCGTATAAATCTAAAGACAAAAAGGACAATATGCATTAAATGTTCACGGCATATTCAACTCTATTATAAAAAAAAATAGATGTTCACGCATTCGAAATTTTACTCGCAACCCCTAAAATATATATCTCCACCTTCTTCCACCCTCTTCAACCGTCCTCATGATTAAAATTATTAAAGCCACTTTGATCGTCATTTATAGTTGATCTACACACATTTAACAATAAAAAATTAATTATAATTATTTTTAATAAGAGTTTACAATAAGTAAGAATAATAAAATTAATGAATACGTACCTATCAAGAAATATTGGACAATTGCGTTTGTCATGTGATTGCCCACGAAATCCACATCTAAAATATGAAAAATATATAAATGTATGTATATCTCAAGTTCTCAATCTCTACCCGTACAATTAGGAAATTAATAAAATATTTGAAGATTTTTAAAAAACTATTTTTAACGTATTTTATTATTCCATAATTATTAAATATTACACATTTAATTTATTTATTATGCTTCAGTTAAAAAAACCATTAATTTAAATATTTAATTTTTTTAATAATAAAAAATGAAAATTAAAGTTATAAAAATAATGATTTAAAAAATAATGACTACATTTAATTACTAAACTCTAAAATCCTAAAATCTAAACCCTAAACACTAAAACCTAAAACCTAAAACCCAGAACCCCTGAACTATAAATCCTAAAACCCTGAACCCCTAAATCCCTAAACTCTTAAACTCTAAACCTTAAATTCTAAAAAATTTATTATTTTTAATTTATAACTTTAATTTTAATTTTTAAAGTTTAGGGTTTTAGAATTTAGGGTTTAGAGGTTTAGGTTTTTAGGGTTTCAAGGTTTAAAGTTTTAGGGTAAATTAATGTAGTCATTATTTTTATATAATTGAATGTCGTCAAAGACAAATATCACATGCATGAAAATTCACAAATATTTAATTTATAACCATAAGCACGGAAACTTAATTTATATTGATTAATTTTTTATTTTTTATAATTAAGATGTAATTAAAAAAATTTAATTTATAAAATAATTTGTCTAAGATTCCGTTAAAATTTTATAATTAATTATATTTATGTTGAGATATGCATTATAAATAAATAACAATTAATTTAAACAAATCTTACCAAATCTACGGAATTGAAAATATTACCAAATCTTCTCTTATTAATTATCTAAAATTAATATAAGTTAATTAAGTAAATATGATGAGGTGGATACTGTCAAATCATCATTAGGTTCCATAAAGGGCCCATTATGGGCTCTCTCTCTCTATATATATATATATAGAGTGAACAATATGTTTGCAATCTACGAATTTTTTAAACGATCCAAATCAAAGTTTATGATCCACGAATTTTTAAAATTACCTCAATCATAAAAAAATATTACTCTGAATTAGTCTCATATTGCATCAATTTCACCGTTCAATTGAGAATAGTAATGAAGCGTGACACTAGTTTCAAATGAAACATGACACTAATTTTAGTTGGATCATGTAAATTAATGTAACTAAACATTTATATTACAAAGTAGATTTTGTTACCTTCTCCACTTAACCATTGTTAGTTGTAAACAAGTTCGGTCATAAGAATATCTGAACTTGAATCAAACTTTAAAATAAAGTCTCATCCCTTCATATTTTTTTATTTTATACAAACTCATGAAACATAATGTAAAATAATTTTTAAAAGACTAACAATATATAATTTTGCTCAATACT
Source organism: Galeopsis tetrahit (assembly GCA_963675135.1). Classification (NCBI taxonomy): domain Eukaryota; kingdom Viridiplantae; phylum Streptophyta; class Magnoliopsida; order Lamiales; family Lamiaceae; genus Galeopsis; species Galeopsis tetrahit. Next base: position 45,779,563 of record OY776131.1, read on the forward strand.
TAAAATAATACGACAATGGTGTTTCAAGCAATTACATAAATATGACTCGTCTAAGCAATTACAATAGTCGTCTTTATAACTTCTGTTTATGCGTCTTATATAGTTATACTAGCTCTATACCCGCGTTTTTACGCGGTGGATTTATTAAAATAATAATTTTAAATATTATATTATTTTTTATATTTTTTTCATTATTAGAGTGCGTGAGATGAGAGTTAAACTTTTTATATTCTAATATATTTATAATATATACATTTCAAAAAATTTGAATCTATATATTATTGTATTTTTATATATTATAATATTTTTTAATATATTAATAATATATGCAATAATAAAATTTTAATTCTTAAAATTAAGAAAATATATTTAATAAGTAAAGTCATTATAAAATAATTTTATTAATAAAAAAATATATAAAATTATAAATTTCTAAAAACTTCACAATGCTAGTAGTATGCTTCTTCTACAAAATTTAGGGAATGTTTGTTTTGAAATTTTGAAATATGAATTTCAAAATTTAGTAGATTTTGAAATTTTAATGACTTATATATTTTGTGTTTGTTTTGAAATTTAAGTAGGGTGTGATTTAACTTTATAGTATATAATTTATATAGATTTTTATAGTTATCTATATATAGAGTTTGGAGATATTTATAGGATTGACTTTTGTAGGGTTTATAGGTATTTATAAATCAAAATTCTAAAGTAGAATATTTGTGGGATTTTTAAATCCCAAATTCAAATTTTTCATCCCAAAACAAACATCCCTTTAAATAATTTTGACATCTGCTAACCTATTTTCATGTCACGAATCAAACTTTAGATCAATAATAAACTCTAAATTGAATAAACAATCAAAATATACACATATATATATAGTATTCACATAATTAAAATGTGTATTACATTTTTTAGACATGATGAAATCATTTGTGTGTAATCCTTAATTTTCACGTCAAGTTTTTTTTCTTTTTAATTTTAACATTGTACATACGTACGAAAAATACAATGATATATTTAAATATAATAAACAATAAATACAATGATATCTTTAAATATAATAAATTAATATTATATAAACAATAATTGCATGATTATAACAAATAATTGATTATTTTACTTGATGTGATTACCATAGATAAATGGATTCAAAATTTTGAAATATAAAAAATAAAAAAAATTATTTTTTATAGAATTAAAATAATTATAGTTTTTAACTTATAGCTCAAAAATCACATATAAAAGACGGAGATTCATCACCTAACTCAAGGAATCACAAATTACCTTCTTGTTATCGAATTTCCAAAGCTGTTTTTCAATCAAGTTAACTACATCTCCATCAAACAAAACCATCAACCACACAAATTTTAATTTTGAACCTAAACATAGTTATTTTGGATAGAATAAGTCTGAATTGATAAAAAATTATAATTAAGTTTATTATACAATAATATAAAATAAAATAATTTATAATTCCAACTACATTGAATGAGTAAATGATAAAATTGGAAAAAAAATGAAAGCAAATTTTAATCTTGAACCTAAACATTTATTTTAATAAAATATTAAATAATAAATATAAAAGGGTGTTTTCCGCGGATGGAACCGTTATCTTGGATAGAATCAAGTCTGAATTGATAAAAAATTATAATTAAGTTTATTATACAATAATATAAAATAAAATAATTTATAATTTCAATTTGCCTACATTGAATGAGTGAATTTTACTCATTTCTATGAGATAAAATTGGGAAAAAAAATGAAAGCAAAAAATTATTAAATAGGAAAAGAATGAGAAAAAATACAGGAAAAAAAATGGAAGTAAAACCAAAAACATAATAAAATTGAAAGAAAAAATGAAAGGCAAAAATTACATAAAAAAGAATGAAAATAAAACCAAAAAATATAATAAGGAGATAGAGAATGAGAAACTCTCTTTTTTATAAGATGAAATTGCTAATCCTCATTCCTTCCTCTGAGATAAAATTAAAAAAAAAATGCAAAAAATTATTGAATAGAAAAAGAATAAGAAAAAATTACAAAAAAAAAAAAAGGAAATAAAACAAAAAACATAATAATAAGGAGATAGAGAATGAGAAACTCACCTTCTCTATGAGATGAAATTGGAGGAAAACATATAAGAACTAAGATAAAATTGAAAAAAAAAAATTGCAACAGAAACCTCTTCAATTGAAATTGAGAGGAAATAGAAAAATGTATATTAAAAAAAAAAAAACCACAAAAAATAACTCAAATGAATTCAGATGGTCTTGTAGAAACGCAGAAACGTAAGAGAATGTAGGGAGAAAGAAGAGGCGAAAAAGAAAGTGAGAGTAAGAATACATACATGAAGAAAAAAATGAAAACAAATAGATTTTTCCCGAAGAGGGTGACCGAGTTTTTTTTTTTTTTTGAAGGTTTACAAGATCAGAATCAAATACAAATATGTTTTTTCAAAGCATCAGATCTTCAAACCAAGACGAGACAAATCGGTGTCGCTACCCGCTCCAATCGTGAGAAGTGGGAACGCGAGTGTACTCGTTGCCCATGAGAAAAGCACAAACCACAAATCCACTATTTTAACAATAAGACAAAACCCACACTAAGGTAGTCTTATGATACAGGGAAAATGAAAGGACAACAGCCACCAAGCACCAAAAAGTCACATGCAATCCCAACACCATCGAGGGACATAAACAAACTCCACAAGGACAGGCTTCACAAGGGAACTCCACAAAGGGGCAGGCTTCCACAAAGGGACAGGGGAAAAACGCAAAAAGCGCCCAAGAAAAACATAAAAATTTGAAACAAAAAACAGAAAACAGAAAACTAAAGCAATCTGATCTAAGAAAGCATAGAAGACAAAACAGAAATCGAACTAAACAACCTAATCTAAGAAATCGGAAATAACAAACAGAAAATTAAACGGGATCAATGGATCGCTCACCCGATTGACCACCGTAGCGCCATCAGGGAGGGAAGACCCATTGATCCCACTAAACCCGAAACAATCGGCGGGACGGCGTCGCTCAAAGCGGTGCGACGGCACTCAAAACGGTGCGACTACTTTCTTTTCTTTTTTTTGATTCAATTTCTTTAATCAATTGACAAGGAGATTGTTGAAGAGGATGGAGAAAAGAGTGGGTTAGATAAGCAGAAAGTGGGCGGTGGTTTTAGAGAGAAGGCAGAGAGAATTTTTTAGAGAGAGAACGCTATTATTATTCTAGCAACATAAAACTCAGTTTTGTTTTTAAGGGACCGAGTTAAGATAATGAGTGGGTATAAAAAAATTATAGATTTAATTTAGTTGAGAAAATCATGTGATTATTTAAATTTAAAATTTAAAATAATTAAAAGAGATAATATTGTTTTTGGTAAATTTACCAATGTTATGAATAAATATTTAAAATTAGCCAAGACTTTTTTTTTTACCGATAACAACACTATTTCAAAACTAAAATTTCTTAATAATCTAATACAAAAATGGGTGATTAAATTTAAAATAATAAATTGTGTTATGATTAAAGTTTAAAAAATAAATTTAAGCTAATAATTATAATTTAAAATTTAAAAATAATAATTATGAGGAGATAATATTTGAATAATTATTTTGAGATTAAAATATACCTGAGAATGAAGGGATTTTAAAATAGACGATTTTGATGAAGAGAGAGATTGTGATAGATTGATGAAATTGTGACACGTGTCCCATTATATTAATACTCTATATTTGTGAGAATATAATGAGACACGTATCACTCTACACAATCTCCTCATAATTATTATTTTTAAAATTTTGAATTATAATTTTGAGATTAAAATAGGAAAAATGATTTTTTTTTTTTTAATTAGAATGCCTGAGAATGCAGGATTTTGAAATCGACGATTTTTGTGAAGAGAGAGATTGTGTAGAGTGATAGAATTGTGACACGTGTCCCATTATATTCTCACAAATATAGAGTACTAGTGTAAGACCCGCGTATCACGCGGTTAAATTATTTATAATTATTAATTAAAAATATAATAAAAGTTTTAATAGTAAAATGTTATAGTTGAATTTGAAGTGATTATTCAATTAGATTTTTTATTTCCACATTAGAATAAAAAAAAGATTATTAAAAATTTTAATAACCTGAGATGGAAGAGGTAAAAAAAAAATCTAATTTTCTATGAATATTGTGTTTATTCTAAATTAAAATAGTAGAATTTAAAATATATTTATTTGTTTACAATCTTTGTGTTTTAATTTGTGATACTTAAATACTTGTTTAGAATCTTTGTGTTTTGTGATACTTAAATATTGCAGATAATATTCAGAATCAACGGCTGTGCTTCACGTGAGTTTTTTACTTCTTTAATTTGTTATTTGAAATCATTTAAATATTCAAATTAACGTGTCTTTTTTATAATATGGATTAACATTTATTAAGTGCATGAGAATCAATTGTTTTCTTAATATATATATATATATATATATATATATATGCATTGATGTAAATTACCGACACTTATTTAAAATAGGAAATTCTTGGTTTCCCCTCATTCATAAGGGAGAAGGATGTAATTGATGTTGCACTTATTTGCCCATTGTGAATGATCTATGCAAGTGTTGTGATAAAGACTTTTGTAATGTTTTTTACAGTCAATGTTAAAATATCATTGCATTGTTACAGTAAAGGCAGTCAGATGGCTGGAAACTCCACTATTAGCTACATTTTTTTAGTTACACCAACAATTAATTTAATATTTTTATTTCACATGTACATATTGAAGGAAACATAGAAGCAAATTATCTTCTATTGATCCTTCAGAGTTACCTTTATTTTGATTTCCTCCGATTAATATGATCACCATATATGGTTTATTCTTTTATTTTAAATATGTAAAATTCCTTACAGTTAAATCTAAATAAAGGTGCAGATTCTGTATTCTACCAATTAGTATAAACAAACATACTTAAATATTTTGTACATGATACACGACTTCTACCACAATATGACGTCTAAGTTTTTTTAGCACACTTGTTATCCTTATTAAAGTTCTTCAGCATACTTTGCAATGACTCCATCACTGTGTTTAAAGTTCAAAAAAAGTAAACAATATTACTCCTAAACAGGTGAAGACCATTTTGTATTCCCCAATGGACCTTTATCACTGAGCAAGAGAAAACGTCCCAAGAATTCAAAAATCATGCATAAGATGCACAAAAGATACTTGTAACAACAATTAAGAGCAACTTGTAGAAGAAGTCAAAGTCTCGTAACAAAATCACATGTAAAAATCTGGTAGAATCATGAGTTAGAACTTTTACAAAAGAGAATGGGGGCACAAATACCAAACCATATTACACCAGATTTTTCCTTAATCTAGGCCTGAAAAGAATTCGCGACAAACTGCAGTAGAGAGTCCACCCCGAAAACCATTTGATCCAGAGTAAATAGTAGAAGGAAATAGATTCAATCTATTTGTAAGAGATACAAAACTCAAATCAAACAACTAAAAATAATATTCATCTTCTAACTATCAAAAAAAAAAAAAAAGAGGAGATGTTAATCATAAATATTTAGAGTTACCATTTGAGCTTAGCAGCATGTGCTTTGAATAATTTGTAGTGAAATTTTAAAGCGAAACCCATATATGTATTAAATGTATTTCAAAAAACAATGAACACAAACAAAACCCAAAAAATAAAACAATTTCATCATGTAATTGAACAATTTGAGAATTTCTTCAATTTTTTTTTTGAGTACAGAAGAGACAAATTTATAGCATTCAATAAAAAAATGTAGTAACAATATCTAGAACATACCAGGTATTGTGCTATCGATTGATTGGATAAACCAATGGAGAAGCAGGTGAAGCAAAACCATAAACTTAAAACTGAATCACTCAAAACTCAAAAGAATTAACCAAGAGATGGACTTTATACAATGAACACATAAAATTAAATTAAAGAAACAAAGAAAAATATCAGAAAACCATTACAAAATGCATGTTGCACATGATAAAAAAAAGTTGAGACTGATTTACTACCATCTTTATTTATAATAAATTGGAAAGAACTCAAGACGAAAACAAAATACATAACCTGGATATTTAGATGAGCGGTCCTTACAGAGGAAACTCGGGGATAAATTCGTGTAGTACAATGCTAAGCCATTTCTTCTCATTCAACGGTCATATTCACAACATTCCTGAAAACAATCTAAAAAATTCAAAACATCACATTATCACAATTATAAAAGAACTGATTTATAAAATTAAATAAACAAAATTCCATATAAAAATAAACGCAATTATTTGAAAATGTAATCCTGGTAATTGAGAAACCTGCAAAAAAAAATCATTAAGTCTATGATGAGAGAGAATTGCAATAGAAGAGGGTTGGGAGGTGCATAGAAGAAGATGAAAGGTATAAGTGAAAATAAATAAATTAAAATGTAATTAAGTTAATTAACGGGCACATATTTAGGGGTGAAAACGGATCGGATATTTCCCGACCGATCCGGAACCGTATCCGGTCGGATACGAATTCGGTATAAAAATTTAGTATCCGGGCGGATACGGATACGGATAGTTGACTTCGGATTCGGAATACATAATATCCGACCGTATTCGAGTTTTCCCATATTTTATCGGATATTATCCGGATACCCGGATTTTTTAATATATTTTATTTTATATTAATTTTATTAAAGCTCTATTATAACTTATAACATTATTGAGCCTTATTAAAAATTAAAAAACCTAATAAAAAAGCAATGTACCTGCCCGAGATCGAATAAAAAAGCAATGTACCTGCCCGAGATCGGCCCGAGATCGAATAAAAAAGCAATGTACCTGCCCGAGATCGAACCATGGACCTGCAACGTGTAAAGCTGACATGATAACCACTACACCACAGAAACCTGGATGTAAATTTAACAAACCATAATTTACTAATATAACTTATGTCCACACATAGTCAATTATTCAATTATCATTCCATTTTTTTTATATGGATAAAATCAAAATGGTTCATCTAAGTTTGCACCATACAATAAATTAGAAAAATTAAATATTCACGGACTGGGACATATCAATTTGTAATCTACGAGAAGAATTAGTGTGTACATTTCCTTACAAAAAACCCATTGTAGAACATAAAAATGGATTGAAATCAATTATTCCACTTTTGATAGTTTCACATTTTGTTTCAATTGTTCTTTCAATCGACTCTCTCAGAACCCCCCCTTTTATCTCTCTCTCTTTCGACAATCCATGGAGGCGACCCACAGAAACAGATGCGGCTCTGTTCCCATTTTTTGTAGCGACAATGGCCGAGGAGGTGGTGCGATTTTGTGTTGTTCTTTTCTTCAGATTTTGAAAAACATTGATAATTACTTTGAACTGTAATTCTTTGGCTTAGGAGTAGTTTGTTGATTGTTTTATTCATGCTTGGGTATAATATTATATATGTCTTCTTAGGCGTTATGTTGTGCTGGAGTGGTCATGTTTACGAAGGATATATTTTGACGATTTCATGTTTGTTGATTTTTTATGTGTTTCAATCACATTTTGATGATTTCCATTTGAAATATATTATCCGATTATAGTTATTCGAATCCGGCCCGGATTCGTCCGATATCCGTTCCGTATCCGTATACCGAATATTTCGAATTCGTATCCGAATCCGGCTTTTCCGTATCCGACTCCGAATTCGAGAAAAAAATATGGTTTAGGATACGGTATAAGCACTATCCGTCCGTATCCGGTCCGTTTTCACCCCTACACATATTAAGATTTAAAACATTAAGGCTGGGATTGAAAGTTTGGAAAAAAGAATGAATGAAGGAGAATAGAAGAAATTTGAAATGGAGTAATTTTAAGAAGAAGAGGTTGAAATAGATTAATGTGGTTGTGACATGTGTCACAACAAAAGTTTGTAAATATATATATACTAGCCCTATACCCGCGTTTTACGCGGGGACGATTTATTAAAATAAAAATTTTAAATATTATATTATTTTTTATATTTTTAAATATTATATTAATTTTTATATCTTTTTCAATGTTAATTAAACTTTTTTTTATATTTTTAAATATTTTATTAATTTTTTTTATATCTTTTTCAATGTTAATTAAACTTTTTTTATTCTAATACATTTATAACATATTCATTTCTACAAATTTGAATATATTTATATTTTTGTATTTTTATGGGATTAAAGTTTTTTTAGTCCTTTAAGTTGGACTAATTTTGAATTTGGTCCCGATGGAATACACATTTTGATTTTGGTCCCATAAATTGACAAAATTTTGAATTCAGTCCAACTTGTATTTTTATATAGTATAATATTTTTCATCCCAAAACAGACATCCCCTAAGAACTGACATCTCTATAACCTATTTTCATGACATCTCTATAACCTATTTTCATGGCATAAATCACACTTTAAATCAATAATAAACTCTCAATTGAACAAACAATCAAAATATATCTAGTATTCACATAATTAAAATGTGTATTTTTTTTTTTTAAACATGATAAAACCATTTGTGTGTAGTCTTTCATTTTCACGTCAAGTTTTTACAAATACAATGATATGTTTAAATATAGTAAATTAATATTATATAAACAAATTTATAAATTTTTTTTTATTAAAAACAATTATATTATATTATAACAAATAATTGCATAAATATTCTCTCAATTAAGTCAACGTACATCTCTAATCCCCTTTCCTTTATAGGTGATCAACGAATCAAACTTAGTTGAAAGATTTTAAATTTTTTTATTAATCACTAAAACTTTTCTAAATAAAGTTTTTTAAATTATTTTAGAATACACTCACATGATTTTTTTTATTCACCATTACTAAAAATTCTCTAAAATTCTCTACAATACTCTATATATATTTTATAAAGTTTTTAAAATTATTTTACAATACATTCACACTCTATATCTCAAAAAAATAATATATATATATATATATATATATGATTATTTCGTAGTTTACTCATGTATCAATTTTAACAAATGGTTGAATTTACTTAAAATTCTTAGACAAAATGTTCTGGGGAGTTTGGCGTTTGAATATTTCCTCTGTAATTGTTCTCGTCATTTCGTGGTATGAACTACTCCCTCCCCTCCGTCCCCATACCTTTTTTGTGGTAAGTATTTTTTCTTACACTTCACTTTATATCTTACTTTTTCTCTCTATCTCTCTCCTCTCTCCATCACATCACTTGTATTATATCTATTATTTAATCACTTGTATTATAGACGGACGGAGGGAGTAATATATAGATCTTGGAAATACCTATTATTAATTTCTTTATTAAAAGCATCCAAGGATATTATAGATTCACGTCTGAATTGACCTTAATGACTTTTTAAAATCATTCATTGACCTTTGAAAGATTGTCATTAATGATAGGCTGAATTGATGAAATTGAATTAGAGACATATGCTCAAAAATAAAAAAGAATAAACTATACAAACCTAAACATATATATATATTATATATAAATTACCAAAAGATCGAAAAAAAATCATTGTGCATAACTCAGAGAAAGAATGATAGGCTCATCTGAATTTTTTATATTATAATCTAATAATGATGGTTGACCACGGGAAGATCGCCATTAATGATAAGTCCATTTACATACATTGAAATTGAATTAGAGACCTATTGTTCTAAAAAAAATGAATAAACTATACAAACCTATATATATATATACATATATTTTCAAAAGATCAATTTTTTTTTTTAAATCATTGACCTTTGAGATCTATTGCTCTTAAAAAATGAATAAACTATACAAACCTAAATATATATATATATATATATATTACCAAAAGATCGAAAAAAAAAACCTCTGTAATGCGGTTGAAGTTGTGTATAATCAAAGGAAAGAATGATAGACTTATCTAGATTTTTTTTTTATATTGTAATCTAATAATGGTTGTTACAAAAATCATTTTTAAAATTATCGACCACTAAAAGATCACCGTGATAAGCCTACTTGCATACATTGAAATTGAATTAGAGACATATTTCTCTAAAAAAAAATGATTAAACTATACAAACCTAAATATATATATAAATTACCAAAAGATCGAAAAAAAAAAAACCAGAACCTCGTTGAACTTGTGCATAATCCAAGGAAAGAATGATGAGCTCATCTGGATTTTTTATATTGTAATCTAATAATGGTTGTTGAAAAAATCATGGGTATTCAAAAAAAATTATTCGATAACGCCAATCTTAAAATTTAAATTTAAAAAGATACGTGATTAATTCTGGATATTAAAAAAAAAAAAAAAGGGAGAATAGAGAATAAAAATTATTGATTTAAATAATTATTATAATTTAAAATTTAAAAATAATAATTATGATATAAAATTTTGATTAAAAGAATACTGTAATTTAAAATTTAGATTAAAAAAATACGTGATTTATTGATTTGAATAGAGTGATATTAAGAATAGAATAATGTGATTAAATTTTAAAAAATAAATAATGTTGCAATTAAAATTTAAAAAAAAATTAAAAAAAATATAGTGATTAATAAAAAAAAAAAAAAGGAGAATAGAGAATATAAATTTATTGATTTGATTAGAGTGGTATTAAGAATAAAATAACACGTAATTAAATTTTAAAAAATAAATAATGTTGTGATTAAAGTTTAAAAAATAAATTTAAAAATAATAATTATGAGTAGATAATATTTAAATTATAATTTTAAGATTAAAATAGAAAAAAAGATTTGAAATGGAAGAATTTGAAGGGGAGAGAGATTAAAAATAATAATTATAATTTTGAGATTAAAATAAGAAAAATAGATTTTTTTAATCAGAATGGCTGAGAATGCAGGGATTTTGAAATAGACGATTTTGGTGAAGAGAGAGATTGTGTAGAGGGATAGAATTGTGACACGTGTCCCATTATATTCTCACAAATATAGAGTATTAAGATTAAGATTAAGATTTGAAATTGAAGAATTTAAAGGGGAGAGAGATTAAAAATAAAAATTATAATTTAAAATTTGGAATTATAATTTTGAGATTAAAATAGAAAAAATAATTTTTTTTAATCAGAATGCAGAAATTTTGAAATAGACAATTTTGGTGAAGAGAGAGATGGTGTAGAGTGATAAAATTGTGACACGTGATCCCATTATATTCTCACAAATATAGAGTATTAAGATAAGATAAGATTAAGATTTTCTATATATATATAATATTTAAAAAAATAAGCCCTTAAAAAATTGAAATATTTTTAGATTTGAATCGATGATAACGTTGACTTTACATTAGAACTGAGCCTGATTGTAAATAATAAAACGTGATGCAAATTTCAATCAAAGCGTCAAAATTAATATAATTGAAACAATTTTTTTTTTCCTACATAAAAAAAAAAAAGTGCACGAATTTAAAATGTTAATCAGTATAAAAATGTGGTTATCAGTTGTGTCAATTCACCTACCCACCTGTTTTGACCTCCGCGACCCTTACAATTGTTATGTTCAGTTTTGCTACGAACGTTAACTATTTGCGTTTTTTTTTTTTAATATTTATGTTGAGAGGTTAATATCGGCAATACCGTCGGTTATACAATAAGCTGTTTTACTAAAATCCTAATTTATATTTCTGCTCATATTAAATTTCTAAGAAAATCCTCATAATATACAAAAATGAGTGTTTGAATTCATATTGATGTAACAAAATGAAATGATAAGTAAATTGAATCAACTTATAAAAATGATGAAGTACTGGCTATGTCCTATATTTATATTTGGACATACAGTACGTAGTTTACACAGAAATACAAGTAATCCATTTTATTTATTTATTATTGTTAATAGTCGACGTCAAATAAACAAATTGAGCATTTATATAATTTCAAATAATTGAAGTAGATGGATCGTGTACATTAATTGATGTTGTAAACTATTTGTTAAAAAAAAAAAAATTGATGTTGTAAACATAAACGTGTTGGAAAATAAATCCAAGACCAGGAGGAGCATGTCCCTGTCGGCTGTCAACACAACTTGCTACTTAATTTTCTTTTTCCATATATTTTCACCACGGTCGCTATTTTTTTTTTTTTTCAAATGTAGACACACAATTTTTTTTTTTAAAATGACTTTAGTAATGTAATTAATCAAATAAAATAGACTATTTTGGGTGATTAATGGTTGTGACGTAAAAAAAAATTGTGAGTTGTAAGTAAAATGAAATTATGAGGTATAAGTACCAAATGTCAAAAACAAAATGAATACCAATTTTAAAAATAAAATAATGTTGTGAGAATATTAATTTTAATTATCTGTTATTTTCATATTGAGAAGTATGCAAATAATTTTTTATGACGAATCGAAAAGAAAAATGTGCAAATAATTATGGGTTTTTTCATTTTTCCCTCACGGGACCGTAAAAAGACGTTATCTTCTCTTTATTAATTTCATCTATTACTCCCTCTAAAAAAATAAAAAAATCTTATTACTCGCACCCGTCTCACAATTGTTTGCACTAAATTTGTGGCACACATTTCCTTTCATTCTTGGATACACACTTGTTATCTTGTTGGGAGTTTTATCGACAAAAGCGAAGACGTACAAGCGGTCGGAGAGATCGATGAAGCCCATTGGAGAGATTGATGAAGATGGAGGAAGATTGTTGTGCATAAAGACTTAAGATATGTCATTGTCGTCAACCACCATCGCTTCAACCACGTTCTGGACCTCGATGATGGCGTATTGACTCCTATCATCACCCCAACTCCGATGTCCAATTTGCACGAAGATCACAACGACAAATGAGGATTAGAGCACAACTGACGAAGATGAAGGGGGTATCACATGTATTTTTTGGAATTTTGTAGAAGTTTTGTAATGATTTGTATATTTAGAATACTTCAATTTTTCTATTGTTGAATTTACTTTATTTTAAAGAAGGATTTGATCTATCTTTTTTTTGGAATACATAGTTTAAAGAAGGTTTTAATATTCTGGGATTTTGTTTGTTTGTTTCTTCGAATTTTGTTATGAGTTTTTGAGTTTTATTTTGAATTTATTCATTTATGCAAACATATTTGCAAATTTGTTGTTACTATATTTTATTAAATATATTTAAATTCTACTTTATTTATTATTATATGTGGTATTGTTGACCCATTAGTTTATTCATTCTTACCATGAATTGTTGATCAGTGATACCAGACCATAAAGTTTAGAAATACAATCTTCAATATTAGGTTGTGTTTGGATGAAGAGATTTTATGTTGAGGAGTTATTTTAAATGAAATGATTTAAAAATAAATGAATTTTAAATTATATGGTTTTAGTGAAGGAATTTTATTTTGAGGAGTTATTTCAAATGAAACGATTTAAAAATAAATGAATTTTAAATTATATGATTTTAGTGAATATTTAAAATATTTTTCTCAATTTTAACTAGAGAGCGTGGGAGTAAAAATCTAAGGCTCCATTTGGATGGATGAATTTGATCTATGTATTTTAAATTCACCATTCAAATCCACTCCACTTGTTTGAATTATGAATGGATTTCAAATACATAATTTTTGTTTACACAATTTTTAGTTAAAATTGAGAGGATTTTAAATCGTCCATAAAACCATGTCATTTGAAATCCGTCAATTTTTAAATCCTTTCATTTGAAATACCTCCCAAAAACAAATTCCCTCATCCAAACATAACCTAAGTATTTGAAATTCATTCATAATCCAAACAAGTGGAGTGAATTTGGATAATGAATTTAAAATCTATAAATCAAATCCCTCCATTCAAATGGAGCCTAAGGTAAATGCATATAATACAAGTTTCTATAAATAATATTACATTCATCCCATTATTATTTGAACATTTATTAAAAACATTTGACCCATTATTATTTGAACATTTGTCATCTATTCCTTCTTTAAAAATCTCATTTAAACATTTAATATTATTTACACCTCATGTCATTACTTCACACAAATAAAAGATTTACTCTTCAATAAAATAAAAATACTCATAATATTATTCATAAAAATTAATTTTATCACCTTTAATTAATACTAATAAATAATTCTACATTAAAATTTGTGTAAACATTAAATATTTAATTAATAATGAGACGGAAGAGTAGTATTATTATTGTGTATACAAGATACACTTAATAATTTACTTGCATAATTTATTAACTCAGTCACACTACTTACCAATTTTCTTCATTATTTTTCAAAACCACTCATTTATAATTTCTTTATCTTTATTACTTATATTTGTGAATCAACATTTGATACTTAATTACATGTAATACAACTTTTTATTTTTTGGGTTAATTGTAAAAAAAAAAAAAAAAATCACAATATTTATCGTATTTATCAATTACAACATTTTTTTTTTCAATTCGATACACCATCTTTTTAAGTTTTACAATTCGATGCATGCATTTATTTTTCGGCAACACATAAATGATGTATATACCGAAATCGCATTAAGGCTCTACACAAATGTCCACGTAAATGTTATTATTGAACAATAATATATATTATTTAAAAAACGGATTTAAATAAAAATAATATGCAAAATTTTACATTATTTTTTGTGGAGCGTGATTTTGAGGACGCAATCCTATTCTTTTTAGTTTTTAGGGGAAATAATAATAATTAAATTGGTTTATGATTTATTTTTAAAAAAAAATTTAAGTCTTATTTTTTTAGTTTAAAATGTTTTTTTTAGTATTATTTTTAGTTAAAAACGTTTTAAAATTAAAAAAACAAATTATATTTATCATTTGTGACATTTATGTGGTACCTTGGTAACTCTGACAATCACATCATGATTTAATTGTTATCAGAAAATTGACAAATGCATTAAATTTAAAACTAAAAAAGGTGGAGTATCAAATTGCAAAGAAAAAAAAGAAATTTTTTTAGGAGTAATTGATAAAAACTATAAATGTTGTGATTTTTTTACAATTAACTTTTTTTAGAATCACACCTATATACTACTCCTAATATTAAAAAAATATGACTATAATTAAATTAAATTAATCATATGTTAAATAAATATTTAAAATATTTAATATAAATATTATTTTTTTCAACCCACATATAGGTTCAATTCGGATTTGGTTTGGAATGGACTAATCCAATTTGGATTGGAATTGGCTAATTCAAATTTGGATTGTTCATTCGAATTTGATTTGGAATTGACTAATATGAATTTGAATTAGTCAATCGAGATTTGGATTGAACATTCTCAATTCAAATATAAATTTAAATATCAATTTACCCGTATAATACATTTACACACTTTTTTTTATACAATAACATCACCCCCTTTTTTCTTTTTAATTATTCATTTTTTTTTCTATTTTTTTTCTACCTACTAATAAAATATTACAATATCACTTTTCATTTGACATAAAACTACACCCACCCCTACGTGTCGATCTTTATCCAAACACAATTTAAACATAAGTACTATTTATTAATTACTCCAATCCACTTTTTTCAATTTCAATTTTAATCTAATCCAACACAATTTCTAATCAAACACAACCTAAAGAACTAGTATATATATATATATAAATAATTGTTACACTGTTATTTCACAGTTGCCACAATCAATACTTTTAAAACACATATTAAACTCTTCTCTTTTCAAACATGGTTAATTATAGAGTTTTATTGTTTCTCTTTGTCCTTGTAGCATTACCAACATGTTTATTTTTATTTGTTTTTATTACACATTACGAATATCACAATACTTGTTTCAGATAATCATATTCATGTCTCGCGTTAGGAAACGGTCTCATATAAAAATTTGTTATTCAAATTGAGATATAGTATAACGATATGGATTATGATGTTGGATTTCTTATGGAGCTCAATATTTGCATAAAATATTTATGCATTATATCATGATACAAACAGTTTATATTGGTGGGCTCCAAAAGAATCTCGACATCTGACTTCATATCATAACTGTATATATATTGTATATATAATTATCTTGTAATTGTTATCTAATTTATCTAATTCGTAATTAAAGTTGAATAATTTTTATTTTCAATTATTTTCAGATGATGTGCAAGGATTGAAATGTTGTTTCGACAATGACATTGGTAGTTGTCGCTCGAGAATTGATGACTCAAAGTGTGACCAAATGTGCAAGGAAACCTGCTCAAAAGGAGGAATTTGCAAATTTTTCAAGTGCGACTCCAAATGTCACTGTTATTGTTGATTAACTTTCAAAAGTTAATATATCACCCCTATATACTAATAGGGAGTTTAGTTTTGCCACATGTAAATGTGATGATATGTCACATGAAGATTAAATTGATTTTTTTTTTAAATTTAATGTGTAATTAAACTATTGGTTAATATCTGTGTCATTGATATTAAAATGGAAAGTTTTACCTAAATTAAAATTAAAATCAATTAATATCTTATTTTGATTAAGTTCTCTTTTATGTTCTTTTGTCTAAAAATATATCTATACATTTTATAGAATATATCAATTTAATTAATTAATAAAATAAATTCATTTGTATATAATTTTATCAATATCACCTCTATATACTAATAGGTAGTTTAGTTTTGCCACGTGTCATCATATAGTTAAATGTGATGATGTGTCGCATGAAGATTAAATTGTTTTTTTTTTTTAAATTTAATGTGTAATTAAACTATTGGTTAATACATGTGTCAATGATATTAAAATGGAAGTTTTACCTAAATTAAAATTAAAATCAATTAATATCTTATTTTGATTAAGTTCTCTTTTATGTTCTTTTATCTAAAAATATATCTATACATTTTATAGAATATATCAATTTAATTAATTAATAAAATAAATTCATTTGTATATAATTTTATCAATAATTGAATATATATTATAAATTAATTGATAAAATAAATTTTATCAGTACTAATTATAACTAAAAAAATTATTCAAAATAAAAAATTATATAATAAAATTTTAAATTATGAAAAGTAAATTTACCTATAAAATTTTATAAATTTATCTTTTAAAATATGAGTTATACTATTTTGAATATTAACTTTTATCAATATACCGCGTAATACGCGGAGAGTCATCTAGTATATATATATATGTGTGTGTGAGTTTAATAAAAATGTATAAACCACAATTTATCTTTTTCAATGAGTATTGTTAAAACTCTTTTAAGATAATGTTGACATTTTATAATTTAAATGACATTTGAAACACTTGCTCGCCAGGTTAATGGTAGCAAAAATTCATTGTTATGTTAGGTGTAGCAATTTACGCTCGTCAATTTTTTATTTTTTTTACAATTTATGCTCAAATTCGCTGGAAAATATAAATTAATGGATAAATGATATATCAAATTATTCGTCTCTTCAATCAAATCAATTTGGTACTTTCAATAGGTTGTTTAGTATATTAACTCCACAAATTTTTTGATACCATCATTTCAATTTTTCGATGATCAAAATTTGACTAATTATCAATAAATCGAAGGTCAAACTATATATGAAATTGTTCGTGTCTTCAAGTCCGTCACTTTGATATATACTCATCCTTCAATTCAAAGAATTGAAAAACAATGTGTATAAGATTTTACACGCATAGAAAAATGTTTTCTTCTAATGTAATAGAGAAGATTTGATTGATGAATAAATTGATTAGGTTCCTTTCTTGTACAACAAGTTCTTTTCTTGTATATAGATTCTTTTCTTGTACAACAAGTTCTTTCCTTGTATATAGATTCTTTTCTTGTACAACAAGTTGTAATTCACCTATATTAATGAGAATATCATACACCGTAAATTACACGGTGATTATTATCATTCTGTCATGGTATCAGCAAATTAAGTGCTGAAAACCCTAGCCCAATTTTTTTTTTCTTTCCCATCCGTTTCTTCATTCTCCTTCACAATGTCGGATATTGTTCCAGCAACACCTAAGGATCCCGATCACATTCCCCTTGCCACTCTGATTCACATGGTTACGATCCGCCTCTCTTCATCAAACTACCTTCTTTGGAAGAGTCAAGTTCTTCCAATGCTTCGATGTGATAATCTCGCAACCTTTGTCGACGGTTCTGGTCCCGAGCCCGAACCTCTGATTAAGTCGTCCGAAGACAAGGACGAACCCAACCCAGCCTATCTTCTCTCACGGAAGAAGCTATGTCTGAAGTCGTTGGCCTCTCTAAGGCTCGTGATGTTTGGCTTGCCCTAGAGGCCGCATTCAATCCCTCCTCCCCATCCCACGCTCAACAACTCCGGGATGAACTACAATTCCTCCGTCGTGGTTCGCTTTCCGTCGTCGAGTTCAATAGGAAGTTTACTAATCTCTGTCACCAGCTTGCTGCAATCGGCTACTCAGTTTCTGATGCGGACAAGGCTCGATGGTTCCTTCGCGGACTTGGCCCGCAATTTCGAGCGTTCACTGAGGTTCGCCTAGCCATCGCCCCCTTACCCTCCTTTCGTGATCTGTTGTCTCAGGCCAGAGATCATGAGTTACGCGAGAAAGCTATGGAAGCTTCTGACGCTCAGCCGCCTACTGCTGCCTTTTACGCTAATCGCTCAGGTCATCGCTCGTCGTCTTCCGGTAATCGTACTTCGAATCAGGTCCGCGACGGTGGTCGTGGTCAGGGTGGTCGCGATGGTGGCCATACCTCCAACAGTGGTGGCCGTCCCCAAGGTGGCGGTACTAAGCGTGTGCCTCGCTGCTAAATCTGTCGCGATGCTCATTACGCCAATAATTGCCCGAACAGGTTCTCTCGGGATTATAATTTTCATGATTCCCAGTCCAGATCTGCAAACATTGCCCAGGCGTTTCAAACTCAGTGTACCGTCAATCCCTCATCTGTATCAGATTGGTATGTTGACACTGGTGCCTCGGCTCATATGACGTCCTCCTCCACTGCTCTGGATTCCTTTGAACCCTATTATGGTAATGGTTCAGTCATCGTTGGTAATGGTGACTCTCTTCCCATTTCGCATATTGGTTCTCGTGTTATTAATACCTTGCCCTTGTTAGATGTTTTAGTAGTACCTCATATTACTAAAAATTTATTATCTATTAGCAAGTTAACCAATGATTTGCCTGTTGATGTTATGTTCTCTAACAACTCTTTTGTGGTTCAGACTCGGTTGTCAAAGAAAATCCTCGCTCGAGGGACATGTAAGGATGGCCTTTACATTCTAGAGCAGGGCACATCTGCCCTGGTTGCTGCTTTAAATTCTAGTCTATTGAAGTCTTCTTTTGAGTTGTGGCACTCCCGTTTGGGACATGCTTCTATTTCTGTTATTCAGTTGTTAAAAACTTTAGGCCATTTGAGTGTTACTTCTGTTTTGCCTAAGCCGTCACCTTGTACTTCTTGCCAATTGGCTAAGAGTAAAAGGTTACCGTTTGATTTAAACGATAAACGTGTTTTACATGTTTTAGATCTTATACACTGTGATTTATGGGGTCCTTCTCCTGTTTTGTCTGTCGATGGTTTCAGATATTATGCTTTATTTGTGGATGATTTTTCTCGTTTCTCGTGGATTTATCCCTTACGCGCAAAGTCTGAGTTTTTTTATGCTCTCAAACAATTTAATACTTTCGTTTCCACTCAATTTAACTCATCCATTAAAAATTTTCAGAGTGATGGTGGTACTGAATTTACCAACCATCGTGTCCGTGATTTTTTTAATTCATTTGGTATCTTACATAGATTTTCTTGTCCTTACACTCCTCAACAAAATGGTCGAGCTGAGAGAAAACATCGTCACATAACTGAAACTGGTTTATCACTTTTGTTTCACTCTCATACCCCTCTTCCTTTTTGGGTTGATGCCTTCTCTACCGCTGTCTACATTATTAATAGGCTTCCATCTCCTGTTCTTAACAATAAGTCACCATATGAGCTTTTATTCCACTCTCCTCCTTCATATAGCAATTTTAAAGTTTTTGGTTGTCGTGTGTTTCCGTATCTCCGTGATTATGCTCCTCATAAGTTGGCTCCTCGTAGTCATCCTTGCATTTTTCTTGGCTATAGCAGTATTCACAAGGGTTTTCGGTGCTACGATCCTGTTTCTTCGCGCACTTACATTACTCGTCATGCTCAATTCGATGAGACTCTATTTCCTTTCTCTTCTAATACTTTGTCTACATCTCATACTGACTTGGACTTTTCTTGTTTTTTGGATCCTCAGGTTTCTCGATCGACAATCTCGAGTCCTGCCTCTTCACGATCTGTTCCGCACGATCCTCCTTCATCGTCACATGCGTGTTCTTCTCCTACTGAGGTTTGCACGCTCTGCCCTGTTGATTCATCTCATGAGCCAACGCCAATGCTCCATCCCGTTGTTCCCGACCCTATTCAGGTTCCAGTGCCTGATCCTGCCATACCCGCACCCACCGACCCTGCTGGTCATGGCTCTCCTTCCACGGTTCCCGTTCCTCCGGCTAGTCCTCCACCCGCTCCATCCGTTTCACTTCATCCCATGCAAACCCGTGCCAAATCCGGTATCTTTAAACCCAAATATTCGGTTGATATTGCTACCACTAAGCTGCTACATTCCCTGTCTGTCTCCACAGAACCTCGAGGGTTCAAATCTGCCTTAAAGCTTCCACATTGGCATTCTGCCATGCGTGACGAAATGGAGGCTTTACATTCTAATCAGACATGGGATCTTGTCCCTCGTCCGCCTTCTGTCAACATTGTTGGTTCTAAATGGGTTTTTCGTACTAAGTACAAATCTGATGGATCCATTGAGCAATATAAAGCTCGCTTAGTTGCTCAAGGGTTCTCTCAAATTCCAGGTTTTGACTTCTCGCACACCTTTAGTCCTGTTGTTCGTGCTGCCACTGTTCGTGTCATACTGTCTTTGGCTGTGCAGCGCTCTTGGCCTTTGCATCAACTAGATGTGAAAAACGCCTTTCTGCATGGCGTACTTCCTAAACCTGTATTTATGTCACAACCTCCTGATTTTACTGATCCTCGTTTTCCTAATCATGTTTGCAGGTTGAAGAAGTCTCTTTATGGCCTCCGCCAGGCTCCACGTGCTTGGTTTGATAGATTTAGTGTTTTTTTATTCTCCTTAGGATTCACTCGTTCTCGTTTTGACACCTCTTTATTTTTCTTTCATAGTTCCTCTTGTACCATTTTTTTATTACTCTACGTTGATGATATTATTGTTACAGGAAGCAACTCTGCTGCTTTACAAAAGTTCATTGTTCGTGTCAACAAAGAGTTCGCTGTCACTGATCTTGGTCGTCTCAATTACTTCCTTGGTCTTGAGATTACTCATCATCCTTCTGGCCTTTTCCTTGGCCAGGCAAAGTATGCGTATGATATTCTCACACGAGCTGAAATGCTCGATTGCAAGCCGGTCTCTACTCCACTGGTTGCAGGTGACTCTCTGGTCAGTTCAGGTGAATCGTTCAAGGATCCTACACTTTATCGATCCTTGGTGGGTGCTCTACAATATCTCACCATCACTCGCCCGGATCTGTCCTATGCCGTTAATCACGTTAGCCAATTTCTTCATTCACCCACAACGGATCACTTCTTGGCTGTTAAACGGATCCTTCGATACGTTAAAGGGACTATTCATCATGGGCTATCCTTCTCGCCCTCTTCAGACTACAACATTGTTGGCTACTCTGACGCCGACTGGGCCCGCTGTGTGGACACACGTCGTTCCACCTATGGTTACTCCATCTTTCTAGGCGGCAATCTGGTTTCTTGGAGTGCAAAGAAACAACCTACAGTTGCTCGCTCCAGTTGTGAGTCTGAATATCGTGCACTAGCAAACACTGCTCAAGAAATGGTTTGGCTTTCCCATTTACTTAAGGAGCTTCGTGCACTTCCTTCTTCTCGTTCGCTACTCTTATGTGACAACAAGAGTGCCCTATTTTTAAGTCAGAATCCAATTGCTCACAAGCGTGCTAAACACATTGACATAGACTGTCACTTCATTCGCGAACTTGTAGCAAATGGACATTTGGAGACATGCTTTGTTCCCTCTCATCTCCAAATTGCGGACATTTTTACAAAGAGTTTACCCCGGCCAAATTTTGAACTGCTTCGATCCAAGCTTCGTGTCGATGCGATTCCGACTCTTCGCTTGAGGGGGGTAATAGAGAAGATTTGATTGATGAATAAATTGATTAGGTTCCTTTCTTGTACAACAAATTCTTTCCTTGTATATAGATTCTTTTCTTGTACAACAAGTTGTAATTCGCCTATATTAATGAGAATATCATACACCGTAAATTACACGGTGATTATTATCATTCTGTCATAATGAATAAAAAACTTCACGGAGTGTTATTTACATACGTAGAAAACAAAATTGTATTAAATCATATCAAATACTTTCAAATATACTAATTAATCTATGGTTGACTAAATATTTACCATTCTAATAGAATAAAATGATTATATTTACAACACATAGATAAGAAAAAAATATATAAAATAGATAATGTGAGGGTATGATGGAGTATCAATGTATTGTAGAATTCACTTATAAATAAAATTAAATGAATGACAATTTAAGGGGATGAAAAACTCTGACACCTAATCAAATATATATTCTAACTTTTTAAAAAATCAACACATCATCAAACTTCACAAAAAATCGACATATCAGCGTGAAAAATTCCCTATTAGTACATAAGGGGATGAAGATTGGAGATTACGTACCCATATGTTATTAATTTTTTGACACTCAGTCTATTTTTCTTTACTGATCATTACACATTCATCTTACATATAGGGATGTGAATGAGTTAAGCATAAATAGGCTTAGACCTGTCAAGATGGGCCGGCGGGGTGGGCTAGCACATTTGTTAGGCGAGCTGTCAAAACTTCACCCCAACTAAAAAATGAACGGGATGCAGGTTTCGACGGGCCAACCCTTTTTTTTTTTTTTTACAAAAATATTTATTAATTACAGTAAAAAATTACAATAACACACACATATATATATTGTATCTAATAGGGAATAAACATCAAGAATTACAATAATTACTAATTAAAAATAAAAAATCAAATAGAAATATTGGTCATTATTAATTGAATAATATATTATAAACTACTACAATAATAATAATATACATGTATTAGGTGCACCGCGCCGTGGAGTAAAAAATTCAGAAAATGAAAGATAGAAGGAAAAAAATGCGGTTGCTTCTATAATCTGTGAAAAAACCAAAAAATGTTCGTCAAAGACTGCGGCTCAAACGGGCCGGTCTTCTGACGGACTTGGAAAATCCTGGCTCAACCCACTATTTTTTGTGTCGGGGTAGGTTGGCCCAATGGACCCAATCCGTTTTGACGGCTCTAGGTAGGCTTTACAAAAAAAATAAGTCTGGTCTGTTACATAAATTTTTTAGACCCAAGTATGGCCCATGGCTTGTTATAGATTTTTTTTAAGATTTGACCTGACTTTTTTAATAAATAGACTTTACAAGAAAGCCTTTTAAATGTCTTTTTAGTTCTATTAGTGTATTTTAAAAAATTATACAACACTTTATTTTCGTCAAATCATAAAATAGAGTCTTTAAATCTCAAAATGAAAAAATAAAAACAACAACAAATTTATAAAATGTTCCAAAAAATTATTCAAATATTTTTTTTCAACTATTACTAAAAAAAAATATGTTACATGTATTTATTATATATATTTATATATGAATAAAGTTAAATATACTGATCTATTGGACTTAAAATTTAGAAGACGGTGAAAAAGTTTAAGTCCAACCCATTTAATTAAAAATTTGGGGTGGACTTATTTATTAGGAAGTCTTGCATAAAAAAAGGCGTGATCTGGCAGGGATGACGAGATGCTGAGTCAGAGAGTTCAAATGAACCACCTGCCCTGCCCTGCCGCCAACTTACCAGTTTTTTTTTTTGTTTTTTCCCCCAATCTCTGACTTACCCGTTACCACCAACCCCCAAACCCCATCTATATTTATACCCTTCCTTCTTTCCAACAACATTTCAACCCACAACCTCACATTCTTACCAAAATGGGTCGAATTGGGTTTTCGAAGAATTCAAGAATGATTTGCGCTCCATTGATTGGAACTCAATCTGTGGACCAAATGTTGAATGATATGCATCAAGCTAAGATACAGGGCGCTGACGTGGCACAGATCACTCTCGAGGATTTTATCACCCCCACAGACCTTAAACTTCTCCTCCAAAATAAGCCCATTCCGGTGGTACTTGTCTTTAGGTAGGTATATATCTTTGTTTTCTCTTAATTAATCTTAGTACCAAATGTGTTGTGCAGTTACAGCCTAGAATAAACTGGTTTTCAATCAAAAACATAAAAATATTCTAGTTTAAGGCAAAATTTGTAAGAATTAATAGATAATTTTGTTTTTTTGTCTCAATGTACAAGTGAAGAGGCGAAATGGTCCTCATATATTTTATTTATTTATTTATTATTGGCTTGGACTTTCAGGGGTAGGTAGGTAAGGTAAGGTTTATGGTCTGAAAAGCGTGCATCTTGTGATCCTTCTACTACTATATTGCTACTTGTTAATTATTTTATTATAAAAAATCACATTTCCTGAAATTATTACCCTTGTTTTTTTTCTAAATTTAAATGAATTTGGTGATACAGGGAAAGGTGGAAAGATGGTGAGTACAATGATAATAAGCAGGATGTACTACAATCTCTTCTTTTGGCCAAAGATTTGGGTGCTGATTACATTGAGTTGGAACACAAGGTAAGATTGATTGATGTCTAAAATAAAATTTCTACCCGATTGTGTGCATACTAGATGATCGAATATATGTACCAAACATGTTTGTTTCCTCTGTTTCTGTATGGTATATCACATATATATTCCCATATGGACTGAATTTATGCATACTAATGCCAATCATCAATTCTTGAAAACTAAATTATTTAGTGTAAATCAGTTGCTAAATTGGTTAATATCCACAATCATGATTCTGCCTAATCTATTGGAACAGTAGGTTATAAGTAACTTATGAATAAAGCAATAATCAAAATGGTGTCTTGTCTTTTTCGAAGACCCTGATGTTCTTCACAAGATAGTTTTGGATAAACTCTCATAATATTAGGAAAGAAAACTTCTACGAACTTGATTCACATAAGTTTTATGGTGAACTTGGTATATCACTATTGTCAATGTTTAGTGATTTTGAGATGAACACATAACATCAAGAATTTTTTAAAATGATGAAGTAATGATACTTTGTATGCTTAAATGCGATACACTGAAGAAGAGAGTTCACGTGAACCTGATTAATAGTAGACCCTACTCGTTTCTGTTAAAAAATCGTAATTGAAAACTTACTTCTCCAGGTTAGGTTCGGGTTTTGGGTTTAGCCACCTTCGAACGGGTTCTGAACCGTTGAGTATAATTGATTGATGTGTTTATCTAACATGTACACCCCTTGTTGTACAGATAGCATCTGCTTTAAGAAAAGAAGACAAATTGGAGCAGCTGAAGAGCAGTAAGATTATAGTATCTTGCTACCTGGAAAATTCCACTGATTTAATCGAGCAATCGAGCCATCTCGTTGATGAGATGCAATCAATTGGAGCAGACATCATTAAGTTTGTCTCAAATGCATCTACTATTACAGAAACCTCGAATGTTTTCGACCTGCTTTCAAATAGCCAGGTACGTTTCCTACAGTTCGTGTGTTGTGCGTGCTAGAGTTTGCTCGATAAACATTTCTCGCTCCTTCGTGCAGGTGCCCACAATAGCTTATTGTACAGGGGAAAGAGGCCTCATTTCTCAGTTTTTAAGTTTCAAATTTGGCGGTTTTTGGACGTATGGATCAATACAAGGAAATGCAATTCCTGGTGTACCAAGTATAGAAAGCCTTAGACAAGCCTATGGGGTGATGAATATTGATAAAAATACGCAAGTTTTCGGGCTTATTTCGAATCCAGTAAATCATAGTAAGGGCCCGATTTTGCACAATCCGACTTTTAGGCATGTTGGTTACAATGGGGTGTATGTTCCAATGCTGGTGGATGATCTGAAGGAGTTCTTCGGTGTCTACACGAGTCCCGATTTCGCTGGCTTCAGCGTTGGTATTCCATACAAAGAAGCTGTAATAAATTTCTGTGATGAAGTCCATCCTCTTGCTAAGGTTACTACTCTAAATTTGTTTATATAGTTTGTGAATGTACTTGTATTGAAAGTAATAACTTCGAAATCTGAAAAATTGGTTGCTGAATGATCAGTCCATTGGTGCTGCAAATACGGTAATAAGAAGGCGTAACGACGGGAAGCTGGTTGGATATAACACGGATTGTGAGGCTGCTATAGGAGCAATCGAAGATGCTTTGAAGGTACTGTGCATTGATATTGATTTGTTTTTTTAGTTGTCTTTATTCTAAGTTTGTAGTGTGTGCATTCTCCGGTGTTTTATCAAAATTGTACTTGTTCTTGTTTGTTCGTCGTCCTAAAGAATGCGACTCACGAGACTTCAACAGTACAGGGATGCAATGGTCGGGAATCCTTACTCGATTCTCCGCTCACTGGGAAGCAGTTCGTCCTCGCGGGAGCTGGAGGCGCGGGACGAGCGCTCGCCTTTGGGGCTAAGATACGGGGTGCTCGTGTCATAGTTTTCGACATTGATCTTGGTAGAGTACTAATTAAAACTCAAAAAAAGGTGTGGCTATTCACACTCGGATTTTCGCTCAATACAACTATAAAATGGGTGTATTGAGCGAATACCGGGTGTCAATATCCGTGCCTACTCGAAAAGCATGTCATGATATCATTCAGGAACAGGCTAGTCTTGTGTGAGACCGTTTCACAGAATGAGATCTGTGAGACGGCCCTCATATATAAAAAGTGATAATGTTTGAGCAAAAAGTGATAGTGTTTAAGTAAAAAGTGACAGTCACTTTTGTTAAAGGGTTGGTCTGCTATGGACTCGAGTGCATGTTATGCACCCTAGTCCATGTTGCACTTTTCAGTTTTATTGACTTACATTTTTTGGTAAATGGTGTTGCACTTTTCAATTATTAAACTGTATAATACGGAGTAATATTTTTAGTAATAATTGAAAAGTGCAACACCATTTACCAAAAAGTGTAAGTAAGTAAAACTGAAAAGTGCAACATGGACTAGGGTGCATACTAGACTTTACCTTTGTTAAAAATATTATCACTTTTTACTTAAACATTATCACTTAAAAAGAGATCCATTTCACAGAAAAAGATCCGTGAGACACACAAGTTTTTGCATTCAAGAACTCCTAGGTTTTAACTTTGATCTTCTTGTAATGCAATTTGAAGTTAGGGCAGAGTCTCTAGCCAATGCAGTGTCGGGCGAAGCTCGTCCGTTCGTAGATTTACTGACTTTTCGACCCGAGAAAGACGCAATCCTGGCAAATGCAACCCCAATAGGCATGCATCCAAATATGGACAGAATTCCTGTGCCTGAGGTTCCAAATGTCCAAGATTGAACTTCGTTATTCTGTTTAATTTCGTCGAAAACATACAATTTTACGTCGTTTTTTGTTTTGCAGGATACGTTGAGAGATTACAAGCTCGTGTTCGATGCAGTTTACACACCGAGGAAAACTCGACTGTTGAAAGAAGCTGAGGCAGCCGGAGCTATCGTCGTTAGTGGTGTCGAGATGTTTTTTCGACAAGCTGCGGCTCAGTTCAGTCTTTTTACAGGCCAGAAAGGTTTTGGACTAATTGTTCATGAAAATATATAATGTTTGATGTTTGTTGATAAAGATTGTGCAATTAAATCTGTTTGTTCTGTTTTGCAGCACCAGAAGAGTTCATGAGAGAGATTATTTTGGAAAAATTCTGAAAGTCATTGGAGCAGCTTCTTAATTCTATAGTATAGTACAATGGTTATATATGTGTAATTGAAACCAAAAGAAATGACAATTGAAATAAGTGAACAAAATGATCTTGTATTTAATTAATTCAAATAATTATTGATTTATGTACTTGACTTGACCTTTCTAATGAAAGCAGGTCATTATTTCAAATTGATTATCAAGTAATTTGCTAGTATAATTTTTGATTGCAGTGTGTTTTTATACTTTGATAGATAAAATTATACGATGAAATTAAAAAAAAAATCATAATTAAATAATCCAAAGACACAATACAGAAATAATCAACCATAAGAAAGAAATAAAGCCTAAAACTGCTTCCTCTGTTTATTTTTAAAAAAATAATAATAACTATGGACTTCTCTAAAAATTAGCATGAGTTTTTCTTAGTGTAGTTAAATTGTACAAAGTGACTATATAGTTAGCGCGTTACGTGGCGTCGTATGAACTTGCTATCTATTATACTGATTTAAATTAATTAAATCATTTTTTAAATTGTATTTTATTATTTACTTATATTACCCTTCTTTTATTAAAATTATTTTTAATATATATATATATATATATATATATATATATATATATACATTAAGCAAAATTACTATTCTACCTTTTTTATACAAATATTATTATTATAAAAATTAAATAAATCAATCAAAAAATAATTAAATAATAAATGTACTGAAAGTACTCACTTGCACGGTCCAACAGCCGTGCACGGTTGCACGGTCGATACTCAGTAAACCGTGTAATCCAAATAATGTGTTGTAAGTGCTCACTTTCACGGTCCAACAGTCGTGCACGGTGGCACGATCGATACTCAGTCACCCATGTAAATCGAAACATGTACTGGAAGTACTCACTTGCACGGTCCAACAGTCGTGCACGGTTGCAGGGTCGATACTTAGTAAACCGTGCAATCAAAAAAATGTGTTGTAAGTGCTCATTTTCACGGTCCTACAGTCGTTCCTTGTTGCACGGTCGATATTCAGTAAACCGTGCAAACAAAAAAAAAACTATTTTCTTGTTCACGTGCTCGAACCCCAATTAAGGCAGCGGCTTGGCGGCGTCAGTGGAGTGCGTGTTCGCAGGGGGGAAGAAAACCAACGTATTCGTGTTCTGAGTTTAGGCTCATATGACTTCTTTTTTTGGTTTAATTTAATTTGTTTTTTTTTTTGTTAATTTTAATAATAATATAAGGGTAAATATGTAGTTCTACCATTATATATTTTAATTAAATTAATAAATATAATAATTTTTTTTATTAAATTAAGGATAAAAATGTAAAATTTAAATTATATATTTTAATTAATTAAATTAATTATAAATACGAAACCATACGACACATACGATTAATATTTTCAACACAAAATACAAAAAGTAACAGACCATCAAGATTAAGCCTTTATATTTAATTTTTAATGGTTTAGATTAAATTGACTACGGTAGTCATACGATACTATACGACACTCTAACTACATGTAGGAGGTCCCTTGTTTCTATGAGTCAAAAGTAATGTTATTTTGTGTAAAATTGAGGATATTGTGAGAATAGAGTTTATAAAGGATTTTCAATTTTAAAAGTGTGAAAGCTATTGTGGAACATCACATAAAAAAAATATAAAAGTTATTGTGGAACGTATGAAATACATAACTTTGGTTCCCTTCTCCAATCATCAAAGAGTTCCAATAATTTATCATGGATTTAACCTTTAGCCAATTAAAACTAGTAATAATATGATTTTTTTTATCTCGAAGAAATACAATCTTAAATATTAGGTGGTATTTGGTTACAGAATGTGGTGGATTAAATTGTGATTGAAATTGAAAAAAGGGGATTGGGGTAATCCATAAATAATATTTATGTTTAAATTGTGTTTAAATGAAATTGAGAAGTAGGGATGTATGCAACTTTATGTCAAAATAAAAGTGATATTATAATATTTTATTATTGGGAAAAAAAAATATAGGAGAGAAAATAAGTGTGTGAAAGAAAAGTTTGAGAGAAAATAAAATATTTGAAAAATAGAGATTTGATTGTATAAAAATAGATGTGTAAATGTATTGTATGAGTGAGTTTATATTTGGATTAAGAGGGGTTGGATTGAAAATGACCAATCCAAATCCGGATGAACCAATCTTAAACCAAACACGAGTTAATATGATTGGTAAATACCATTCTGGGTTTGAGATTGACTAATCCGGATTTGGATTGGTCATTTTCAATTAAATCTTTCTCAATCCATATCAATGCACATACAAATCCAATTATCAATTCACTCATTTAATAAATCTGCACATTCATTTTTATACAATCACATCATCCATTTTTTTCTTTTTAATTATTCATTTTCTCCTACTTTTCTTTCATACATTCATTATCTCTCTTACTTTTCTTTTTACCCAATAATAAAATATTAAAACGTCACTTTTGATTTCCTTACTTCTTAATTTCTATCCAAAAACAATTACATTATTTATGATTACCCCAATCCAATCCACCACAATCTCTAACCAAACACCACCTAAAGAAGTAGTATATATATGAATTATAGTTACACTAGTATTTCACCATTGCCACAATCAATACTTTTAAAACACATAATAAACTCTTCTATTATCAAACATGGCTAATTACAGTGTTTTATTGTTGCTCTTTGTCCTTGTAGCATTCCCAACAGGTTTTATTTTTATTTTCTTTTCTTTTATCTAGTTTATCTAGCTCGTAGTTATAGTTGAATTAATAATTTTTGTTTTCAATTATTTGCAGATAGCGTGCAGGGATTGAAATGTTGTTTCGACAATGAAATTGGTAGTTGTCGCCCTGGAGCTGATGACCCAAAGTGTGATACAATGTGCAAGCAAACCTGCTCAAAAGGAGGATTTTGCAAAGATTTCAAGGCCGGTTCCAAATGTCACTGTTATTGTTGATTAACTTTCAAAAGTTCACACATATGAATTTAATAAAAATATATAAACCACATTTTATCTTTTTTTTTTTTTGTTTCAATGAGTATTGTTAAAACTCTTTTAAGATCATGTTGACATTTTATAATTTAAATGAAAAAATTTGACACACCTGCTCGCCAAGTTAATGGTAGCAAACATTGATAGTTATGTTAAGGGTAGCAATTTACGCCCTTCAATTTTTATTTTTATTTTTTCAATTTATGTCTAAATTCGATGGAAAATATAAATTAATAGATAAATGATATTATATCAAATTATTCGTCTTTTCAATCAAATCAATTTGGTACCTCCAATAGGTTGTTTTGTACTCCCTCCGTCCCAAAGAAATTTTCACACCTACTTTTTCGATCCTTTAGAAACTCCATTCATACAATATCTAAAATATTATATTTAATGTCATTATTTTTATGGTACATACATACATACAAGTCAACTCGCTTATTTATTTTTTTATAAAATTATATCTCAAAATTCTATTTATTATAATATTTTTTAAAAAGGGGGTGAACAGTAAGTATGAAAGTTAATGCGGGACGGAGGGAGTATATTATAACTCCACAATTTTTTTGATACCATCATTTTAATTTTTCGATGATCAAAATTTGACTAATTTTTAACAAATCGAAGGTCAAACTATATATTAAATTGTCCGTGTCTTCAAGTCCGTCATTTTAATATATGTCTCGTCCTTCAATTCAAAGAATTGAATGACAATTAAGATTTCACACGCAGAGAAGAATATTTTCTTCTAATGAGTAAAAAAACTTTACTAGTGTTGTTTACATATGTAAACAAAATCATATTTATTGAGGGCAAAAACATTTCAATCTTGACAAATAATATGTATGCACAAAATGAAAAATTTTTACAATTTTTTATATTACATCACTTATCAATCGATAGCACTATGCTTGTATATTAATATTACAAGTTTTTTTCACATGTTGGACCATCTTGTACACGTAAATTGTTGTGGTATTAGTTCATAAATATAGTATTATCTGTTGATAAGCATGTGGTATAAAAATTGCACCAATTGCACATCACACCGTACCATTGATGCACACAAATGTTACACTTACATAAATTTCTTAATATTTTTTTTGTAAATCACTAATATGTCACATATCAAACGTGTTTTTGGATCAAAACGTACATGCGATATAGCAAAGAGAACTCTTCCCAAAATAGAAATACATAAATAAGGAAATAAACAATACTGATTTCGTTTTAATTTATTATGTCAATTTTTCCGAGCATGAGTTTTAATGACTATTAAGTATTTTACGTGTAAATTAAATAAGTTGAGAGTATGATGAAGAATTATGAGATCAAATAAGTGGTATAAAGTGAATGTCAATTTCGAACTTATCTTTATAAGTTTAGAAATTACAAAAATGTATTTTTTTTGTTATGGTAAGCTAAAATCAAGATTATATGGTAAGATGAATATTCATTAATTAAATGTAAAATTATCAATATGTACCCTTTTTCAATTACACTAAAAGGAAGGTAAAACATAATTTATTTATGAACATTGAATGTATATTATAAGTATTATATTTTGTTAAATATATTTAAATTCTACTTTATTTAATTG
The DNA here is from genome assembly GCA_963675135.1 of Galeopsis tetrahit. Lineage (NCBI taxonomy): Eukaryota > Viridiplantae > Streptophyta > Magnoliopsida > Lamiales > Lamiaceae > Galeopsis > Galeopsis tetrahit. The sequence goes on from OY776131.1 coordinate 45,811,976, forward strand.
ATATGTTATCGTTGATAAATTAATTTATTCATTCTTACCAATTACCATCAATCATTGATTAGTTACACTAAACTGTTAAATTTAAGAATTATTTTTTAAAGTTGCAAAAATATCGTTAAGAGTATAGAAATACCAAGGAACAATTACATCAATTAAGACAGAAAAATAAAAAAGAAAGCTCCACTACCTCACCCTTTAACAAATACTCTCCCCCTCCCGAAATAACTTTCATAGGTAAGTGGACACGTAAACTAAGAATGTATAATAATGAGTAGTGTTTTGAAGATTAATTATGTAAGCTTTTATATATAAAGTAAATAAAAGAGTTGGCTTGTTTGTTTGTATGCGTTAAAAGTAATGATATTTTGTGTAAAATTGAAAAATATTGTGAGGATAGAGTTAATAAAGGATTTTCAATTTTAAAAGTGTGAAAGTTATTGTGGGACATTACAGAAAAAAAATGTGAAAGTTATTGTGGAACGTATGAAATATAATACTCCACATAACTTTGGTTCCCTTCTCCAATCATCAAAGAGTTCCAATAATTTATCATGGATTTAACCTTTGGCCAATTAAAACTAGTAATAATATGATTTTTTTTTTTATCTCGAAGGACTACAATCTTGAATATTAGGTGATGTTTGGTTACAGACTGTGGTGGATTAAATTGTGATTGAAATTGAAACAAAGTGATTGAGGTAATCCATAAATAATATTTATGTTTAAATTGTGTTTAAATGAGATTGAGAAGTAGGGATGTATGCAACTTTATGTCAAAATAAAAGTGATATTATAATATTTTATTATTGGATAGAAAAAAATATAGGAGAGAATAAAATATTTGAAAAATAGAGACTTGATTGTATAAAAATAGATGTGTAAATGTATTGTATGAGTGAGTTTATATTTGGATTAAGAGGGGTTGGATTGAAAATGACCAATCCAAATCCGGATGAACAAATCTTAAACCAAACACGAGCTAATATGATTGGTAAATACCATTCTGGGTTTGAGATTGACTCATCCGGATTTGGATTGGTCATTTTCAATTAAATCTTTCTCAATCCATATCAATGCAGATACAAATCCAATTATCAATTCACTCATTTAATCAATCTGCACATTCATTTTTATACAATCACATCATCCATTTTTTTCTTTTTAATTATTCATTTTTCTCTTACTTTTTTTCACACATTCATTATCTCTCTTACTTTTCTTTTTACCCAATAATAAAATATTAAAACGTCACTTTTGATTTCCTTACTTCTTAATTTCTATCCAAAAACAATTACATTATTTATGATTACCCCAATCCAATCCACCACAATCTCTAACCAAACACCATCTAAAAAACGAGTATATATATGAATTATAGTTACACTAGTATTTCACCATTGCCACAATCAATACTTTTAAAACACATAATAAACTCTTCTATTATCAAACATGGCTAATTACAGTGTTTTATTGTTGCTCTTTGTCCTTGTAGCATTCCCAACAGGTTTTATTTTTATTTTCTTTTCTTTTATCTAGTTTATCTAGCTCGTAGTTATAGTTGAATTAATAATTTTTGTTTTCAATTATTTGCAGATAGCGTGCAGGGATTGAAATGTTGTTTCGACAATGAAATTGGTAGTTGTCGCCCTGGAGCTGATGACCCAAAGTGTGATACAATGTGCAAGCAAACCTGCTCAAAAGGAGGATTTTGCAAAGATTTCAAGGCCGGTTCCAAATGTCACTGTTATTGTTGATTAACTTTCAAAAGTTCACACATATGAATTTAATAAAAATATATAAACCACATTTTATCTTTTTTTTTTTTTTTTGTTTCAATGAGTATTGTTAAAACTCTTTTAAGATCATGTTGACATTTTATAATTTAAATGAAAAAATTTGACACACCTGCTCGCCAAGTTAATGGTAGCAAACATTGATAGTTATGTTAAGGGTAGCAATTTACGCCCTTCAATTTTTATTTTTATTTTTTCAATTTATGTCTAAATTCGATGGAAAATATAAATTAATAGATAAATGATATTATATCAAACTATTCGTCTTTTCAATCAAATCAATTTGGTACCTCCAATAGGTTGTTTTGTACTCCCTCCGTCCCAAAGAAATTTTCACACCTACTTTTTCGATCCTTTAGAAACTCCATTCATACAATATCTAAAATATTATATTTAATGTCATTATTTTTATGGTACATACATACATACAAGTCAACTCGCTTATTTATTTTTTTATAAAATTATATCTCAAAATTCTATTTATTATAATATTTTTTAAAAAGGGGGTGAACAGTAAGTATGAAAGTTAATGCGGGACGGAGGGAGTATATTATAACTCCACAATTTTTTTGATACCATCATTTTAATTTTTCGATGATCAAAATTTGACTAATTTTTAACAAATCGAAGGTCAAACTATATATTAAATTGTCCGTGTCTTCAAGTCCGTCATTTTAATATATGTCTCGTCCTTCAATTCAAAGAATTGAATGACAATTAAGATTTCACACGCAGAGAAGAATATTTTCTTCTAATGAGTAAAAAAACTTTACTAGTGTTGTTTACATATGTAAACAAAATCATATTTATTGAGGGCAAAAACATTTCAATCTTGACAAATAATATGTATGCACAAAATGAAAAATTTTTACAATTTTTTATATTACATCACTTATCAATCGATAGCACTATGCTTGTATATTAATATTACAAGTTTTTTTTCACATGTTGGACCATCTTGTACACGTAAATTGTTGTGGTATTAGTTCATAAATATAGTATTATCTGTTGATAAGCATGTGGTATAAAAATTGCACCAATTGCACATCACACCGTACCATTGATGCACACAAATGTTACACTTACATAAATTTCTTAATATTTTTTTTGTAAATCACTAATATGTCACATATCAAACGTGTTTTTGGATCAAAACGTACATGCGATATAGCAAAGAGAACTCTTCCCAAAATAGAAATACATAAATAAGGAAATAAACAATACTCATTTCGTTTTAATTTATTATGTCAATTTTTCCGAGCATGAGTTTTAATGACTATTAAGTATTTTACGTGTAAATTAAATAAGTTGAGAGTATGATGAAGAATTATGAGATCAAATAAGTGGTATAAAGTGAATGTCAATTTCGAACTTATCTTTATAAGTTTAGAAATTACAAAAATGTATTTTTTTTGTTATGGTAAGCTAAAATCAAGATTATATGGTAAGATGAATATTCATTAATTAAATGTAAAATTATCAATATGTACCCTTTTTCAATTACACTAAAAGGAAGGTAAAACATAATTTATTTATGAACATTGAATGTATATTATAAGTATTATATTTTGTTAAATATATTTAAATTCTACTTTATTTAATTGATATGTTATCGTTGATAAATTAATTTATTCATTCTTACCAATTACCATCAATCATTGATTAGTTACACTAAACTGTTAAATTTAAGAATTATTTTTTAAAGTTGCAAAAATATCGTTAAGAGTATAGAAATACCAAGGAACAATTACATCAATTAAGACAGAAAAATAAAAAAGAAAGCTCCACTACTTCACCCTTTAACAAATACTCTCCCCCTCCCGAAATAACTTTCATAGGTAAGTGGACACGTAAACTAAGAATGTATAATAATGAGTAGTGTTTTGAAGATTAATTATGTAAGCTTTTATATATAAAGTAAATAAAAGAGTTGGCTTGTTTGTTTGTATGCGTTAAAAGTAATGATATTTTGTGTAAAATTGAAAAATATTGTGAGGATAGAGTTAATAAAGGATTTTCAATTTTAAAAGTGTGAAAGTTATTGTGGGACATTACAGAAAAAAAATGTGAAAGTTATTGTGGAACGTATGAAATATAATACTCCACATAACTTTGGTTCCCTTCTCCAATCATCAAAGAGTTCCAATAATTTATCATGGATTTAACCTTTGGCCAATTAAAACTAGTAATAATATGATTTTTTTTTTTATCTCGAAGGACTACAATCTTGAATATTAGGTGATGTTTGGTTACAGACTGTGGTGGATTAAATTGTGATTGAAATTGAAACAAAGTGATTGAGGTAATCCATAAATAATATTTATGTTTAAATTGTGTTTAAATGAGATTGAGAAGTAGGGATGTATGCAACTTTATGTCAAAATAAAAGTGATATTATAATATTTTATTATTGGATAGAAAAAAATATAGGAGAGAATAAAATATTTGAAAAATAGAGACTTGATTGTATAAAAATAGATGTGTAAATGTATTGTATGAGTGAGTTTATATTTGGATTAAGAGGGGTTGGATTGAAAATGACCAATCCAAATCCGGATGAACAAATCTTAAACCAAACACGAGCTAATATGATTGGTAAATACCATTCTGGGTTTGAGATTGACTCATCCGGATTTGGATTGGTCATTTTCAATTAAATCTTTCTCAATCCATATCAATGCAGATACAAATCCAATTATCAATTCACTCATTTAATCAATCTGCACATTCATTTTTATACAATCACATCATCCATTTTTTTCTTTTTAATTATTCATTTTTCTCTTACTTTTTTTCACACATTCATTATCTCTCTTACTTTTCTTTTTACCCAATAATAAAATATTAAAACGTCACTTTTGATTTCCTTACTTCTTAATTTCTATCCAAAAACAATTACATTATTTATGATTACCCCAATCCAATCCACCACAATCTCTAACCAAACACCATCTAAAAAACGAGTATATATATGAATTATAGTTACACTAGTATTTCACCATTGCCACAATCAATACTTTTAAAACACATAATAAACTCTTCTATTATCAAACATGGCTAATTACAGTGTTTTATTGTTGCTCTTTGTCCTTGTAGCATTCCCAACAGGTTTTATTTTTATTTTCTTTTCTTTTATCTAGTTTATCTAGCTCGTAGTTATAGTTGAATTAATAATTTTTGTTTTCAATTATTTGCAGATAGCGTGCAGGGATTGAAATGTTGTTTCGACAATGAAATTGGTAGTTGTCGCCCTGGAGCTGATGACCCAAAGTGTGATACAATGTGCAAGCAAACCTGCTCAAAAGGAGGATTTTGCAAAGATTTCAAGGCCGGTTCCAAATGTCACTGTTATTGTTGATTAACTTTCAAAAGTTCACACATATGAATTTAATAAAAATATATAAACCACATTTTATCTTTTTTTTTTTTTTGTTTCAATGAGTATTGTTAAAACTCTTTTAAGATCATGTTGACATTTTATAATTTAAATGAAAAAATTTGACACACCTGCTCGCCAAGTTAATGGTAGCAAACATTGATAGTTATGTTAAGGGTAGCAATTTACGCCCTTCAATTTTTATTTTTATTTTTTTCAATTTATGTCTAAATTCGATGGAAAATATAAATTAATAGATAAATGATATTATATCAAATTATTCGTCTTTTCAATCAAATCAATTTGGTACCTCCAATAGGTTGTTTTGTACTCCCTCCGTCCCAAAGAAACTTTCACACCTACTTTTTCGATCCTTTAGAAACTTCATCCATACAATATCTAAAATATTATATTTAATGTCATTAATTTTATGGTACATACATACATACATACAAGTCAACTCACTTATTTTTTTTTTTAATAAAATTATATCTCAAAATTCTATTTATTATAATATTTTTTAAAAAGGGGATGAACAGTAAGTATGAAAGTTAATGCGGGACAGAGGGAGTATATTATAACTCCACAATTTTTTTGATACCATCATTTTAATTTTTTGATGATCAAAATTTGACTAATTTTTAACAAATCAAAGGTCAAACTATATATTAAATTGTCCGTGTCTTCAAGTCCGTCATTTTAATATATGTCTCGTCCTTCAATTCAAAGAATTGAATGACAATTAAGATTTCACACGCAGAGAAGAATATTTTCTTCTAATGAGTAAAAAACTTTACGGAGTGTTGTAAGATTGTATAATCTGTTATTCCATTCATTTTGAAAGGTCAAATATATACAAGAGAATATAGGAGTGGCAACGGGGCGGGGCGGGGCCGGTTTATGCCTCCTCCGGCCCCGGCCCCGACGGGGAATTTTTGTCCCCGAACCCGACCCGAACCCCAACGGGGAAAATTTTAAAATCCCCATCCCCGTCCCGATCGGTATCGGGTTTTCCCCGACCCGAAAACCGAATTATTTATTTAATTATTATTTTTCTATTTTAATAATTATTATACCTCTCTAAAAAAAAAATATTATATTATTAAAAATTAATTATGTTATAAAACTATTTATTAAAAAAACATTTAAAAGGAAAAAACAAAAATATATATAGATATATGTGCATACATAAATATAAAAAAATATGTATATAATGTATATCGGGGCGGTTTCGGGGCGGGGCGCGGGGCGGTGTATATAAATACCGTCCCCGCCCCGTCCCCGATTTAATGTTTTTCGGTTTTCCCCGAAAACCGAACCGAACCCGATAACGAGACTAAAAAACCGCCCCGATCGGGACGGGAGCGGGGCGGATCACCACGGGTTCGGTATAAATTGCCATCCCTAAGAGAATATCCCCTAGTCTAGGCAGATATCAAGCACTAATTCTAAGCCTACCATATATACGAGATTTACAAATATTCTAGAAATATTAACATATATTCTATTACACTCCCACAATTGAAGACGGAGGAGAACGGACACTGAGATTGTCCCTGAACTCCTCGAATAAAACCAACGGTAGGCCTTTTGTAAATATATCCGCGATCTGAAACCGCGACGGCACATGCAACACACGAACCTCGCCTTTGGCCACTTTTTCTCGGACAAAATGTATGTCCATTTCAATATGCTTGGTCCGTTGATGCTGAACCGGATTGCCCGAAAGATATATCGTACTCATGTTGTCGCAGTACACTATAGTAGCTTTGAGCAGGGGACAATGCAGCTCAAGGAGTAAGTTATGTAGCCAACATGATTCAGACACGACGTTAGCCACGCCTCAGTACTCGGCTTCAGCACTTGATCGAGACAAAGTCGTTTGTCATTTCGCGGACCATGAAATCAAATTATCCCCAAGAAAAACACAATACCCAGACGTTGAGCGACGAGTATCTGGACACCCTCCCCAATCCGCATCAGTGTAGGAGATGAGGGAATCTGTAGAAGAAGGATACAAGTGAAGCCCAAATTCCAATGTCCCCTGAATGTAACGTAGTATACGTTTAATGGCAGCCATATGAACCTCTCGAGGGTCATGCATGAATAGGCACACCTGTTGCACCGCATAAGACACATCTGGCCAGGCAAAGGTCAGATATTGTAGTGCACCGGCGAGGCTACGGTATAACTTATGGTCAGATACGCGCGGGTTGTCATGCGACCCAAGCTTCGGCTTCGTGTCGACAGGAGTAGACGAAGGTTTGCAAGATGTCAACCCAGCCCTGTCTATTATTTCTTGCGCATATTTTCGCTGTGAGAGAAAGAGTCCGCCATTATGGGAGGTCACGACAATGCCCAAGAAATAATGCAAAGAACCCATATCCTTCATTGCAAACTCGGCACTCAAACCCGAGATAAGGGAACGACGAAGAGAATTCGAAGATGCCGTTAAAATTATGTCATCGACATAGAGGAGAAGATAAGCCATATCGGACCCTTGACGAAGAACAAATAACGAATTATCACAACGACTCCGAACAAAACCAAGAGTGGCAACAAATTCAGTAAATCTGGTGTTCCACGCCCGAGGGGCTTGCTTTAACCCGTATAACGATTTCTTCAACAAGCATACATAATCCGGATGCGTTTGGTCACGAAAACCGACAGTGTCACCAAGGTGTCCGTGAAGAAAAACATTTTTGACATCTAGTTGATGAATAGACCACCGCTTTGAAAGTGCCAAACTAAGAACTGTTCGAATGGTTGTAGGTTTGACAACGGGGCTGAATGTCTCACCACAATCAATCCCGACCTTCTGAGTCTGTCCATCACCTACAAGGCGGGCCTTATGCCTCTCAAAAGAACCATCAGCACGTGTTTTATGAGTAAAAATCCACATGCAACGCATAACGTTCACACCAAAAGGACGCGGAACCAATTCCCACGTCTTATTATCAATAAGAGCATTAAATTCATCCATCATGGCTAATTTCCAATTCGGGTCATTTAGAGCCGACATAGGGTTTTTAGGTAATGGTGATTTAATAGTGGAAGTAAGAAGGTTCAACTGTCGCCTAGACTTAAAAACACCCAATTGACTCCGAGTAACTGGACGGGAAAGATTTTGTGGAGGCAGATTGGGGGGAGAACGAGGCCGAATTACCGGTGTGGGCTGGACACGGTCCGGTACCGTGGGAGGTATCGGGTCAGACACTGGCTGTTGTGTCCGAAAGTGGGTGATATAAGGAGATGGAATGTCATCCAAAAAATCATAGGAAGAATTAGATTTATGGTTGAATTCCGAAAATGGGAAACGAGACTCATCAAATATGACATGTCGATTAATGACAATTTTATTTGAGACCAAGTCAAAACATTTATATCCACGATGGTTAGAAGGCTAACCCAGAAACACACATGGGTGGAACGAGGTTGGAGTCTGTGTATGGTAGTGGACGGGAAAAGAGGGTAACACATAGAACCAAACACACGAAGATGACTATAGGATGGATCTTTGAGATAAAGGCGCCGAAGAGGAGTAAGGTATGACATATGTTTACGAGGCAAAATATTTAAAATATATGTAGCCATATGTAGAGCATGATGCCAAAACGAAGGCGGGACAGAAGAATGACAAAGCAAAGTACGAACCATATTATTAATAGTACGAATTTGTCTCTCAGCTTTACCATTTTGAGAAGAAGTATGTGGACAAGAAAAACGAAAACTCATCCCATTTGTTAACCCAAACTCCCGAAAAGCGCGATTATCAAATTTCCTCCCATTATCACACTGAAAGGACTTAATATCACGCTCAAATTGTGTACGAACTAGAGCACGAAAATGTAAAAAAGTAGAGAACACTTGAGATTTATGAGATAAGGGATAAATCCACAGAAAATTAGAATAATCATCCAAAAATAAAACATAGTAACGATGACCCATGGAACTCAAAACAGGTGATGTCCATAAATCACTATTAATCTATATATATATAAAAGGAGGATGAGGGCTCTCCTGCTTTCGCCACGTGTGCATTTGAGACCCCTCCTCCTTTTGCCATGTGTCCTACTAGCTTTAAAATTAGACATTCAAAAATCTGCTTATTCTTCATTACTTCAGGCGGTTACAAATTTTCTCCATAACTTTAGTGTCTTTTACAATTCTCATTAATTCCTCCGTGTGGAAGGAAAAGAAAAGTCGGATGTTGCAAAACCTTCCACGCCTAATGATTCAGACTCAGGTGAGAATCAAATCATGATTACCAGCATTGACATATATGGTCAATTATACATTTATACTTCCGTTTATGTAGTAGTATGCATTTGTAGCTGCTAAATTCCATGGACATGGATTCTTCATTCTGAACTTTCTCCTGTTATTTGTCTTGACAATTCAGAGATTGAGAAGAAGATGGATACAAATGTGTATGATGAGGAGCTATCTGACAAGAGGAAGATGTTGAAAAGGAGACAAGTGAAGCAAAATAGCAGAAAGAAAAAGAAAACTCTGAAATTCGGTATACTATATTGCAATTCTATATAATATGAAACCTGCATTAGAAATAATTAGATAAATAGTTTTTGTAGTGAAGTGTGATTGAAGAAGAATGAGTATCTGATTCAAGGGGGAGGATAAAGGACGGGAAGGAGAAACTATGACCGTCGGGAAAAGAGTCTCCACGATCACAGCCACCATAGTCAACGGAGATTTCCCCTCAAAGCACTCATTTTTTACGCCCCCGCACGCGTCTCTCCCAATCGCCTGAATCCGCCTCCTGTTATGTCTGTTTCTTTTTTAATTTTTTTTGTTGATGTTATTTCGATTGTTAATTGGGCTATTGCAGGAGAACCCCTAAGCATGATATTCCACCATACCAATCATACCCTTAGAGATTTATATTTATTTAATTTGTTATTTAATTTAACTCGCCTGTTTCATTGTGAAATTACAAAACTTCAAAAACAGAATGCATAAAAATAAAAAGGAATTCTGAATGGCGGTTGCCTCATTGCCGCCACCGCAGTGGATTGAATTGTATGAAGATGTCACAGCCAATGTATATCCTGCAAAGGCTTGGCGCTGAATAGATAGTGGAAGGTTCACAGCGGCGACGATGACTTGCTAAACTACATTGTTGATAGGTATAATTTTCCCCCTATTTACAATTTACAATTACATCTATGTACTATGTTTTCTCACTTATAATTCTTATACCATGTTTCAGTAGTAAAAAAATTTGTATAAGAATAATAGGGTTGAAGTACTTATTTAAAGAGTAGTTGCCAAAATTATATATATAACTTGTTGTGTGAGAAAGAAAATGGACATACTAGCACACTATTACTATTGCAACATATAGTACGTATAGTTTTTTAGGATTGACAATTCTTTATACACCTATTCATCTTTCTGACTATCAGAAAAGTAATTTTGGCTTGCATTGCCATATGTATATACATATTCGTTTGTGCATAATGTGCTTCAAATGTTTTTTTTTTCTATCTATTAATATGTTACCGTGTATATATTTAATTCAGTTTATGTCACTATGATATACAATGATCTAAGAAAGAAGAGAAATGGGGCTAATTTGTAATACCCCGTATTTTTTTCACCATTTACTAATATAATTTGTTTTAAATAAATTATAATTAAATGAAATAAAATCCTTATTGACCTACAATTTATTTAAAAGTTAATTTTGGTAACTCTCTCTTTTTATAGCTAGAGTAACGAAAAGTCATTTTCCCAAAACCTACGCCAACCATTTAGTTTGTGTAATATTTGACATTTTAAATTTTATAAATTAATTTATAGAAATTAAAACCTTATTTATTGTAATTTAGTTACACATTATTTTGTGTAACTCCATCCTTTAATGGTGGAATGGAACAACCCATTTAAAACTTATTATTGCAGGTCCTTTCATCCTCCCTCACGTTATAGTATTTATATATTAGAGCAGGTAGTGGTTGATTATGCAATCATATGCCTTAACCCTTTTTAGTTCTTCAATTATGCACAATGTTTAGTTTCCTTTTGTTCATTCTATGCATGTCACGATTAGGCAATGAAATTTACATGAAATAATTTATTCGAGGCTTCCACGTATTACTTGCACGTTCATCTATCGAGGTGAGTTTTTAATTGCTTTAATCTCTACAGTGATTGGTAGAGCTCTATTGCAATGTTATTCTTTATTTAATGTTTTAGATAAATGTTTGAGTTAATTGTTTACTATGTGATTTCATTTCTATTGTTATTCTATTAGCAAGGTTATTATTCTATTGACAAAGTTTGTGGCGAAGTTATTATTATATTAGCAAAGTTTATGACAAAGTACATTATATATTGGCAAAGTTTTGTGGCAAAGTTATCTAATAGCCAGGGGCTCCAAATGGGGTCCGGGACCGACGGGTCTTCATGTGCGACCCGCCGTGCTCCCTACGTGTGGGAATACCTAAGTCATTAATTTGGCTTTGGGAAGGTCCACAAACATGTGAAGTCTACGTGTGAAAATAACTTAGTCATTAATTTGGCTTTGGCAAAGTTACAATGGCAAAGTTGGCAAAGTTACAATGGCGAAGTCTACGTGTGAAAATACCTAAGTTGCAATTACTTGATTATTTATTTTTAGTAGTAACTATTGAATAACTTAATCCCACTGAAAAGTTGGATAGCGAGAAGTGGTGATGGGAGACGAGCATATATATTTAAGAATAAGGATTATTTTTATGTTTATTTAATTGGATTGCGATTTTCACTTAGATGGTATTTTCACTTAAATTATATTATAATTGTTTCCGCTGCAATAGTTAACAACATTTTAAATATAATAGTTATCGTGTGCCTTTATTTTAACGTTGTAAATTTAAGATTTCAATTTTTGGCACGTTAAAGTTAGTTGTTTTAACTACTTTTTGAAAGGTCAATATTTTTAGATTTGGGGCGTGACATAACCTTCACGAAGCTTTTTAGCCGGCTATTCGCCAAGAAGAAAATGCGGATTCTGATGGTTGGTAAGACCACCATCCTGTACAAGCTCAGCTCAAGCGATCGGAGAGATTGTCACTATTATTCCTACCATTGGTATGCTCTATCACTTTTTGAACTAATCTGACTACCTTTATTTCTATGTGCTAAGGGCTCTGTATACAGATTTACTGCAATAGATTCACAACTGCCACCTCAGTATCCAAGGCGAAGGGGAGACTGATTTGGGTATAGAGTTTTTTTTTTTTTTTGACTTGTGGGTATAAGTTAAGAGTTCATCGATTGAGTCAATAAATTTTGTTATTAACAATCTTTCACATGTAAAACTCTTTAGCAGTTAATAATGCAAATTCTTTTTATTGCTTCAATTAAGTTATTTTATTTTGGGGTACATGTGAAGATATGAAATGGAGATTTTTTTAATAAGTTTTTGGTATTTTATCTTCAATATTTTTATGCTATTTAGGGGTGAGGAGAATTTGAAGCTTTGTAGAATGTAGTGGAGACCTAACTCCATCTTCAAGTAGGTTAAACTATTAGTCTTGTCACGTGAACTTCTCATCTGGTATGTCTTCATCTTTAGAAATGTTATTGTGAATTATCAAAAAGTGAATGAAACTACATGGTTGAATTGCCTAACAGTGGTGACATTTTATTTTTCACTTATGAATTTTTATTTGGTTATTAGAACAATTCTTTTTATACAATTTTCATATTTGAGATGGTATAGTTTTAAACCTTACTTTAATAAAAAAAATGAATTACTACAAAAAGATTAATTTCAGTTTAGATTACAAGGGCTAGCCTTTGTTTAATATTTAAGACGTTAACAATGAGAAGTGTTATTTTGTTTCATTTTTTTGGGGGGAAGGGGATGTTTGGAATGTTGCAAAAATTACACTCATGGGACAAAAAAAAAAGCATTTATATAATTAATAAGTGTTTGTAGGGTGAATGAATTGAGTTTTTATTTACTTTACTTACTTGATTAAAATTAATGAGTTATGCATGAATATTCTATTCAAATCAAGCCAACTATGAAAATAATCGTGGCAAAATAAGCTTCAAACTCTTTTTGTGAAAATGTTTTAATATATCTATATATACTCATATATTAAAATATTCACTTATTCTTTTATAAACTACGAAAAAAGAAACTACAACAAACCCGTGCAACGCACGGGCAAAAAACTAGTTATATCAAATGGCAAAACAGTAGAAGAATGGGAAGCCACAAACGACAATTTAATGTGCTTTCCAATCGAGCATGAAGAACATACATACGAAGGAAGTGGATTACACTTAATAAATTTATTCTTTTGAAGAGAAGAAAAAATCGAAGCTCCCGGGTGTCCCAAACGATCGTGCCACAAAGAAGGTGAAATGGCAGCAAAAGATGATGGCTTAGTGGAAGATGGCTTTGTGTCACTGGATAGGGGATACAACGCACCCCGACTCTCACACCTCATTATTCTCGTCCCCGTCCGAAAATCCTTAACAGAAAACCCAAACGGATCAAACTCCACAGAGACAGAATTATTTGTTGTAAATTTTCGAACAGATACTAAATTCTTAACAATTTTAGGAACATGCAAAACATGTTTTAAGGACAAGGGAGGATATGGAGGTGATAATTGTGTATGCCCTATACCCGAAATTGGAATCGACTGACCATTGCCTACCATAATACCATTATTATTACTCAAATTGGAATAAGACGAGAGAATACCTGGCGCCGACGTTATGTGAGATGTGGCTCATGTATCCATATACCAGTTAGCATCGGGTTGAGTAATGCCAAGAGTATACATTGCCGCCTCAATATCTGTCGGCGATGGTGGTGTTTGAGACATATAGGCTTGCGGGCGCAATCCAAGAATACCTTGTTGTGTATTCGAAAAGCTAGGGCTAGCCGAACGAGGAGCAGTAGGATAGGGACATGGAGGAGAAGGCCATTGCCACTGCCAAGAAGGCGGCCCACCCCGCCACTGGGGTGACCATGGTGGCTGGGAAAGAATCGGGTAGACCGGTGATGAACCGTACCCAGTAGCCGACGGATTCCCGGAAAATTTTCCACCTTTAAAGTTCGAACCCTTCTTTTTCTGAGACTTCTTACCCCCAGAATTAGAACGAGCAGGCGGCTGTGCAGCAGATGTCAGAGGGGCAGAGGTTGAGTTGAGCATTGCCGCCCCCGATGCGGCTTTCTCGGCAAGACCGGATTCCTCGAGGACCAACATCGAACGAGCCTGATAGAAAGGAGGTAAGGGATTACTCTGGCGTAATAACGTAGCAACACCGTTGTACGCCTCCGTGAGGCCGGACACCATCTGAAGCACCAAACGATCGTTGGTCACTGGAGTACCAACGTTCTTCAATTGGTCAGACAATACCTTAAGTTGCTGGCAATAGGAAGAAGCATTTGGAAAATTCTCCATATTTGTGTGGGAGAAATCTTGTTCCAGCGTCACAGCACGTGAGTGTTTGTTGTCCTGGAAAATATCTTTCAAGCGCTTCCAAGCCTCCAACGCTGTCGAGTCCGGTTCGAGGATCGTGTGAAGCAAATCCGTGGATATAGTCGCATATATCCATTGAAGGACCGTGGCATCGAGAGTGACCCATAACTCCTTCTCCTCAGCAGTAGCTGGGGCCTTCGGAGCAGGTAATTCCGAAGGCAAGATGTGATGAATTACACGATGAGATCGTGCGTGGATCTTGAATAACTCCGCCCAAGTAGTGTATTATACGTTTTCCATCTCAAGAGTGATGGTGATGTGGTTCCGGATGTTGAAAACCGCAAGAGCAGGATGGAAGGTGTTCTTCGATGTCGACATCGTAAGAAAAAGGAACGAAAAAGATGAACAGAATTGAATCAGAAACTAGGGGCGCAGCGGAGAGTTGCAAGAAAACCCTAGGTCTCGTGATACCATGTAAGATTGTATAATTTGTTATTCCATTCATTCTGAAAGGTCAAATATATACAAGAGAATATCCCCTAGTCTAGGCAGATATCAAGAACTAATTCTAAGCCTACCATATATACGAGATTTACAAATATTCTAGAAATATTAACATATATTCTATTAAGTGTTGTTTACATATGTAAACAAAATCATATTTATTGAGGGCAAAAACATTTCAATCTTGACAAATAATAAGTATGCACAAAATGAAAAAAAATTACAATTTTTTATATTACATCACTTATCGATCGATAGCACTATGCTTGTATATTAATATTACAAGTTTTTTTTCACATGTTGGACCATCCTTGTGCACGTAAATTGTTGTGGTATTAGTTCATAAATATAGTATTATCGGTTGATAAGCATGTGGTATAAAAATTGCACCAATTGCACATCACACCGTACCATTGATGCACACAAATGTTACACTTACATAAATTTCTTAATATTTTTTTTTGTAAATCACTAATATGTCACATATCAAACGTGTTTTTGGATCAAAACGTACATGCGATATAGCAAAGAGAACTCTTCCCAAAATAGAAATACATAAATAAGGAAATAAACAATACTCATTTCGTTTTAATTTATTATGTCAATTTTTCCGAGCACGAGTTTTAATGACTATTAAGTATTTTACGTGTAAATTAAATAAGTTGAGAGTATGATGAAGAATTATGAGATCAAATAAGTGGTATAAAGTGAATGTCAATTTCGAACTTATCTTTATAAGTTTAGAAATTACAAAAATGTATTTTTTTTGTTATGGTAAGCTAAAATCATGATTATATGGTAAGATGAATATTCATTAATTAAATGTAAAATTATGGGTTGATTCTAAATAAATACACCACCTTTCATCTCAATATCAATTTAATCACGATTTTTACGATTTTTTTTTTTAAAACCTCAACCTTTCATCGTGTTGCAATTAGATACACATTTTTTTTCTCCGCTCAACAATTGATGATGTGGCTTGTCGGAGCTCGCCACGTCATATTACACATATTTTTTTTATTTTCCCCATAAAGATTACACTTTAAATAAAAATATAAAATTTCATGCGTCTCCTCTGTTTCTCAAACTAAATCAAGTTTTCTTCTACCATTCTCAACTAAATCAAGTTATTCTCTTCTAACCATAAAAATCATACAAAAAAAAATCAAACAAAAGCAAAAAAAAAGTCACGCATCTAATCATGACCATTGGTGATTTGGTTGTTTATTTCTTCGGGAATTCTTAAATTATTTAATAATTTGGTTGTTTTGTTCAACTAGTTCGAGAACTATAATTTTTTTCGGTGGACCTCAATTAATTATTGTATTTGGGTGTATGCTGAAGATAACCTTGTTGGTGGTTTTTTATTATTTTGTTCAACTAGTTCGAGGACTACGTGATTGATTGAGTTTGAGAAGTGAGAGAGACGCGCATAACCAGAACTCTGTTATTGAGTTTGAGAAGCAAAGAAGACGGCGAAGATGCCGAGAGTTTTATTTTTATTTAATTTTTATGGTTAGAAGAGAATAACTTGATTTAGTTTGAGAATGGTAGAAGAAAACTTGATTGATTTAATTTGAGAAGCGGAGGAGACGTATGCAATTTTATTTTTATAAAGTGTAATCTTTATGGAGAAAATAAAAAAATTATGTGTAATATGACGTGGTGAGCTCCGTCAAGCCACATCATCAATTGTTGAACGGAGAAAAAAAATGTGTATCTAATTGCAACACGATTAAAAGGTTGGGATTTTAAAAAAAATCGTAAATGTCGTGATTAAATTGATATTGAGACTAAAGGTGGTGTATTTATTTAGAATTAACCCTAAAATTATCAATATGTACCCTTTTTCAATTACACTAAAAGGAAGGTAAAACATAATTTATTTATGAACATTGAATGTATATTATAAGTATTATATTTTATTAAATATATTTAAATTCTACTTTATTTAATTGATATGTTATCGTTGATAAATTAATTTATTCATTCTTACCAATTACCATCAATCATTGATTAGTTACACTAAACTGTTAAATTTAAGAATTATTTTTTAAAGTTGCAAAAATATCGTTAAGAGTATAGAAATACCCAAGGAACAATTACATCAATTAAGACAGAAAAATAAAAAAGAAAGCTCCACTACCTCACCCTTTAACAAATACTCTCCCCCTCCCCAAATAACTTTCATAGGTAGGTGGACACGTAAACTAAGAATGTGTAATAATGAGTAGTGATTTGAAGGTTAATTATGTAAGCTTTTATATATAAAGTAAATAAAAGAGTTGGCTTGTTTGTTTGTAAGCGTTAAAAGTAATGATATTTTGTGTAAAATTGAAAAATATTGTGAGGATAGAGTTAATAAAGGATTTTCAATTTTAAAAGTGTGAAAGTTATTGTAGGACATCACAGAAAAAAATGTGAAAGTTATTGTGGAACGTATGAAATATAATACTCCACATAACTTTGGTTCCCTTCTCCAATCATCAAAGAGTTCCAATAATTTATCATGGATTTAACCTTTAGCCAATTAAAACTAGTAATAATATGATTTTTTTTTATCTCGAAGGACTACAATCTTGAATATTAGGTGGTGTTTGGTTACCGACTGTGGTGGATTAAATTGTGATTGAAATTGAAAAAAGGGGATTGAGGTAATCCATAAATAATATTTATGTTTAAATTGTGTTATAATGAGATTGAGAAGTAGGGATGTATGCAACTTTATGTCAAAATAAAAGTGATATTATAATATTTTATTATTGGGTAGAAAAAAAATATAGGAGAGAGAATAAAATATTTGAAAAATAGAGATTTGATTATATAAAAATAGATGTGTAAATGTATTGTATGAGTGAGTTTATATTTGGATTAAGAGGGGTTGGATTGAAAATGCCCAATCCAAATCCGGATGAACAACCAAACACGAGCTAATATGACCAATCTCAAACCCAGAATGGTATTTACCAATCATATTAGCTCGTGTTTGGTTGTTCATCCGGATTTGGATTGGTCATTTTCAATCAAATCTTTCTCAATCCATATCAATGCAGATACAAATCCAATTATCAATTCACTCATTTAATCAATCTGCACATTCATTTTTATACAATCACATCATCCATTTTTTTCTTTTTAATTATTCATTTTTCTCCTACTTTTCTTTCACACATTCATTATCTCTCTTACTTTTCTTTTTACCCAATAATAAAATATTAAAACGTCACTTTTGATTTCCTTACTTCTTAATTTCTATCCAAAAACAATTACATTATTTATGATTACCCCAATCCAATCCACCACAATCTCTAACCAAACACCACCTAAAGAAGTAGTATATATATGAATTATAGTTACACTAGTATTTCACCATTGCCACAATCAATACTTTTAGGGTTAATTGCAAATTAAATCACCACCTTTCACTGGATTGCAATTTAATCTAAACTTTTGAATAATTGCAAATAAAATCACAACCTTTAAATATTGTTGCAATTTAAACTTCTTAATAGTTTCATTTGTGCTTAAATCTAACGTGGTTGGCGGATGTGACACCTTCTTAATGAAACAACATTGTTTTTTATTTCGATCTAATCTCGAAACGTCAAATTCGGGCACAAATGAGATTGTCTAGAAGTCTAAATTGCAACAATATTGAAAGGTGATGATTTTATTTGCAATTATTCAAAAGTTTAGATTAAATTGCAATTCATCGAAAGGTGGTGATTTAATTTGCAATTAACCCATACTTTTAAAACACATAATAAACTCTTCTATTATCAAACATGGCTAATTACAGTGTTTTATTGTTGCTCTTTGTCCTTGTAGCATTCCCAACAGGTTTTATTTTTATTTTCTTTTCTTTTATCTAGTTTATCTAGCTCGTAGTTATAGTTGAATTAATAATTTTTTTTTTCAATTATTTTCAGATAGCGTGCAGGGATTGAAATGTTGTTTCGACAATGAAATTGGTAGTTGTCGCCCTGGAGCTGATGACCCAAAGTGTGATACAATGTGCAAGCAAACCTGCTCAAAAGGAGGATTTTGCAAAGATTTCAAGGCCGGTTCCAAATGTCACTGTTATTGTTGATTAACTTTCAAAAGTTCACACATATGAATTTAATAAAAATATATAAACCACATTTTATCTTTTTTTTTTTTTTGTTTCAATGAGTATTGTTAAAACTCTTTTAAGATCATGTTGACATTTTATAATTTAAATGAAAAAATTTGACACACCTGCTCGCCAAGTTAATGGTAGCAAACATTGATAGTTATGTTAAGGGTAGCGATTTACGCCCTTCAATTTTTATTTTTATTTTTTCAATTTATGTCCAAATTCGATGGAAAATATAAATTAATAGATAAATGATATTATATCAAATTATTCGTCTTTTCAATCAAATCAATTTGGTACCTCCAATAGGTTGTTTTGTACTCCCTCCGTCCCAAAGAAACTTTCACACCTACTTTTTCGATCCTTTAGAAACTCCATCCATACAATATCTAAAATATTATATTTAATGTCATTATTTTTATGGTACATACATACATACAAGTCAACTCACTTATTTATTTTTTTAATAAAATTATATCTCAAAATTCTATTTATTATAATGTTTTTTAAAAATGGGGTGAACAGTAAGTATGAAAGTTAATGCGGGACGGAGGGTAAACATTATAACTCCACAATTTTTTTGATACCATCATTTTAATTTTTCGATGATCAAAATTTGACTAATTTTTAACAAATCGAAGGTCAAACTATATATTAAATTGTCCTTGTCTTCAAGTCCGCCATTTTAATATATGTCTCGTCCTTCAATTCAAAGAATTGAATGACAATTAAGATTTCACACGCAGAGAAGAATATTTTCTTCTAATGAGTAAAAAACTTTACGGAGTTTTGTTTACATATGTAAACAAAATCATATTTATTAAGGGCAAAAACATTTCAATCTTGACAAATAATATGTATGCACAAAATGAAACATTTTTACAATTTTTTATATTACATCACTTATCAATCGATAGCACTATG
Source organism: Galeopsis tetrahit (assembly GCA_963675135.1). Classification (NCBI taxonomy): domain Eukaryota; kingdom Viridiplantae; phylum Streptophyta; class Magnoliopsida; order Lamiales; family Lamiaceae; genus Galeopsis; species Galeopsis tetrahit. The sequence continues at coordinate 45,832,145 of OY776131.1, forward strand.
CTTGTATATTAATATCCCAAGTTTTTTTTCACATGTTGGACCATCCTTGTGCACGTAAATTGTTGTGGTATTAGTTCATAAATATAGTATTATCGGTTGATAAGCATGTGGTATAAAAATTGCACCAATTGCACATCACACCGTACCATTGATGCACACAAATGTTACACTTACATAAATTTCTTAATATTTTTTTTTGTAAATCACTAATATGGTACATATCAAACGTGTTTTTGGATCAAAACGTACATGCGATATAGCAAAGAGAACTCTTCCCAAAATAGAAATACATAAATAAGGAAATAAACAATACTCATTTCGTTTTAATTTATTATGTCAATTTTTCCGAACACGAGTTTTAATGATTAGTAACTATTTTATGTGTAAATTAAATAAGTTGAGAGTATGATGAAGAATTATGAGATCAAATAAGTGGTATAAAGTGAATGTCAATTTCGAACTTATCTTTATAAGTTTAGAAATTACAAATTAAAATGTACTTTTTTGTTATGGTAAGCTAAAATCATGATTATATGGTAAGATGAATATTCATTAATTAAATGTAAAATTATCAATACGTACCCCTTTTCAATTACACTAAAAGGAAGGTAAAACATAATTTATTTATGAACATTGAATGTATATTATAAGTATTATATTTTATTAAATATATTTAAATTCTATTCTATTTTATTTAATTGATATGTTATCGTTGATAAATTAATTTATTCATTCTTACCATCAATCATTGATTAGTTACACTAAACTGTTAAATTTAAGAATTATTTTTTAAAGCTGCAAAAATATCGTTAAGATTATAGAAATACCCAAGGAACAATTATATCAATTAAGATAGAAAAATAAAAAAGAAAGCTCCACTACCTCACCCTTTAACAAATACTCTCCCCCTCCCGAAATAACTTTCATAGGTAAGTGGACACGTAAACTAAGAATGTGTAATAATGAGTAGTGTTTTAAAGGTTAATTAGGTAAACTTTTATATATAAAGTAAATAAAAGAGTTGGCTTGTTTGTTTGTATGCGTCAAAAGTAATGATATTTTGTGTAAAATTGAAAAATATTGTGAGGATAGAGTTAATAAAAGTTTTTCAATTTTAAAAGTGTGAAAGTTATTGTGGGACATCATAGAAAAAAATGTGAAAGTTACTGTGGAACGTATTAAATATAATACTCCACATAACTTTGGTTCCCTTCTCCAATCATCAAAGAGTTCCAATAATTTATCATGGATTTAACCTTTAGCCAATTAAAACTAGTAATAATATGATTTTTTTTTTATCTCGAAGAATACAATCTTGAATATTAGGTGGTGTTTGGTTACAAACTGTGGTGGATTAAATTGTGATTGAAATTGAAAAGAGGGGATTGGGGTAATCCATAAATAATATTTATGTTTAAATTGTGTTTAAATGAGATTGAGAAGTAGGGATGTATGCAACTTTATGTCAAAATAAAAGTGATATTATAATATTTTATTATTGGGTAGAAAAAAATATAGGAGAGAGAATAAGTGTGTGAAAGAAAAGTTGGAGAGAGAATAAAATATTTGAAAAATAGAGATTTGATTGTATAAAAATAGATGTGTAAATGTATTTTATGAGTGAGTTTATAAGGATTAAGAGGGGTTGGATTGAAAATGACCAATCCAAATCCGGATGAACCAATCTTAAACCAAACACGAGCTAATATGATTGGTAAATACCATTCTGAGTTTGAGATTGACTAATCCGGATTTGGATTTGTCATTTTCAATTAAATCTTTCTCAATCCATATCAATGCAGATACAAATCCAATTATCAATTCACTCATTTAATAAATCTGCAAATTCATTTTCATACAATCACATCATCCATTTTTTCTTTTTAATTATTCATTTTTCTCCTACTTTTCTTTCACACATTCATTATCTCTCTTACTTTTCTTTTTACCCAATAATAAAATATTAAAACGTCACTTTTGATTTCCTTACTTCTTAATTTCTATCCAAAAACAATTACATTATTTATGATTACCCCAATCCAATCCACCACAATCTCTAACCAAACACCACCTAAAGAAGTAGTATATATATGAATTATAGTTACACTAGTATTTCACCATTGCCACAATCAATACTTTTAAAACACATAATAAACTCTTCTATTATCAAACATGGCTAATTACAGTGTTTTATTGTTGCTCTTTGTCCTTGTAGCATTCCCAACAGGTTTTATTTTTATTTTCTTTTCTTTTATCTAGTTTATCTAGCTCGTAGTTATAGTTGAATTAATAATTTTTGTTTTCAATTATTTGCAGATAGCGTGCAGGGATTGAAATGTTGTTTCGACAATGAAATTGGTAGTTGTCGCCCTGGAGCTGATGACCCAAAGTGTGATACAATGTGCAAGCAAACCTGCTCAAAAGGAGGATTTTGCAAAGATTTCAAGGCCGGTTCCAAATGTCACTGTTATTGTTGATTAACTTTCAAAAGTTCACACATATGAATTTAATAAAAATATATAAACCACATTTTATCTTTTTTTTTTTTTTTGTTTCAATGAGTATTGTTAAAACTCTTTTAAGATCATGTTGACATTTTATAATTTAAATGAAAAAATTTGACACACCTGCTCGCCAAGTTAATGGTAGCAAACATTGATAGTTATGTTAAGGGTAGCGATTTACGCCCTTCAATTTTTATTTTTATTTTTTCAATTTATGTCCAAATTCGATGGAAAATATAAATTAATAGATAAATGATATTATATCAAATTATTCGTCTTTTCAATCAAATCGATTTGGTACCTCCATTTTGATATAGGACTCGTCCTTTAATTGAAAGAATTGAAAGACAATTTATGTAAGATACTATTTTCTGCTAATAAATAAAAAACTGTACAGGGTGTTGTTTGTATATGTACAAAACAAAATCATATCAAATCCTTTCAAAAATACTAATATGTGGTTGAATATACATTTATCATTCTAATAAAATAAAAAGACTAGTCTAAAGAAAATGGTATGTTATTAAACTGAAAAATAGAACACAATATTACTAAAAAGTGTAAGTCACTGTGACTAAAAATATTATTATACAATTTAATAATTGAAAAGTGCAACACCATTTACCAAAAAGTGTAAATCAGTAAAACTGAAAAGTGCAACATGGACTAGGGTGCACAACATGCACTCGAGTCCATAGCAGACCAACCCAATGATTATATTTACAACACAAAGATAAGGAAGGAATATGTGAGAATCTCATCAAATCTTTCATTCACCCTCGAGTTGGCGCATGGAGATTACACACGCCCAGCTTGCCAACAAGAAATGTTCTTGCCCAACTAGACTTAATTAAGAAATGTCCCTTCTTTCATTCACTCGAACGTCCATCCACCTTGTAAGCCACTTTCCTCCAAAATGTCGAGCGTATATTTCCATTGGCTTATGACAATGCCATCTTTCCAACGAGCGACTTCTATCACAATCAAGCATGCATTTTAAGGGTCCCATGTCCTTGATTCTAAAACGTGTGTCCAAGTGCCCATTCACGTTAGCAATCTTACAGTCATCATTGACAACCAATATGACATTGTAAACATATATAAGTTCCACAACATACATGTCTCTTCTCTTGAAGATAAACAATGAGTGATCTGTTCATGATTGTCGGGACCTAATGTCCGATCAGTGCTTGAGTGAATTTCTTGAGGTTTAACGAAGGAGCTGCATACATGGGTTTCTACATCCCGCGAATACTTGTGGTACCTTTATAAATCTTATTATTATAATGACACATCATTTTGAAGAGAATAACTCATCCAATAAAATGACACATCTTATCTAAATCTAAAAATCACACACAAACCAAATGAATGTAAGATTCACACATCACAAAGAAAATTTCCTATTAATATAATAAGCTATTTTATTTTTCCACTAACTATTTACTAGAAGAAGGCTCGACTACTTGGGTACTTCTTCGTGTAATTTATACACCATTCGTTCAAATTTATTATGTACATTTATCCGAATACGAGTTTTAATAAATAATTGTTAGTTTATGCATAAAGTATATATATTGAGATTATAATGTCCTATTGTGGGTTCACTTATAAATAAAAGTTAATATGGTATCTCCAAAATGGTTGGAGCTACACACCTAAAAGGTTTACTTGTTACTAATTTAGTCTAGTCTATATTTTTCTTTACATCTCTTGTTTCACTCTGATAGTATTATCGATCATATCAATGTAGAGGAAATGAATGCATTTCTATACTATTCAATTTTAAGTAAGTAGGAAATTTATTAAGTGAAATAGATAAAATAAAACACGCGGCATTGCTCCGTCAAGCTTTCGCCCATTGCGGAAAATTCCCCACTGTTGCCTAGTCTGGGCCGTGTCTCAGTCCCAGTGTGGCTGATCATCCTCTCGGACCAGCTACTGATCATCGCCTTGGTAAGCTATTGCCTCACCAACTAGCTAATCAGACGCAAGCCCCTCCTCGGACGGATTCCTCCTTTTGCTCCTCAGCATACGGGGTATTAGCAGTGTGATTTCTAAGTTATGTATGGCCATGCCTAAGGGCATATCGGTTGAAGTAGATTCCTCTTTTTGATCAATCAAAACCCCAGCCCAAATTGTACAAGCTTCTTCCAAAGCATACGGGTCTCTGGATGTAGATGATGATATATATACAGACATGTCTTATATATATGGTACAATGAAGTACCGCCTGCCCGATACCCTTTTTTTTTCCAAAAAAATTACGAATACGTTTTTTGGAACTGCCATTTAAATAAAAATTAAGAAATTACTCATTGGTATAACTGAATGTGAAAGACATCTATTGTTGAAAAAAAAAAGCTTTTTTGGATATTTATTTTTTCGAAACGTGAATCATAGTATTCATTCTTATGAAAATGGGAATGAAAAACAAAGGATACTATTTCTCAAAATATGGACAAATGGGAGTTTAACTCCAAAAGAAGCACTTCATGAAGCCTCCCAGAATTTGATTGATTTGTTTATTCCTCTACTATAAATTTCATTGTTGCCAATATTGACATGTAGAATGGGACTCTATCTTTATTCTCGTCCGATTAATCAATTATTTAAAAGATCTATCAGACTATGGCGTGAATGATTTGATGAATGAATATTCGTTTTTTTCTTCAATCTAGAATCAATTCACACCAATTCTTCTATTTTTCATATTAAAAAATACGGATTCGGCCATCATTAATCATTTGATATAGTATTCGAGAGATGCGTTTATCCTTCATCCTTTCTGAAGTTTCCGTAGAAAGGATTCCTCTACCAACGGAGTCAACTCCATTTGTTAGAACAACTTCCATATTTCACAAAAACGTGAAATCAAAGTAGACAATAAAGTAGCTGGAAGACATGGAAATAAAGGTATATATCATTTCGAAAATTTTGCCTATACAGGATATGCCTTATTTGCAAGATGGAAGACCTGTTTAGATCTTGTCCTTGAGATTGAGAAAAATATAGATGTTTCTAGATTGTGCGAATTTCTATGTAGACTAAACTAGTCCAATTCCATATACATAATGTTATGAATTTTTTTTTTCCATTTTTTTTTTGTCAGATAAATCCAAAATTCCAGAGTATATCTTCCCACGGGTCAAAGCAAAAAAGACCCTTCCAGACTTCCTTTAACTCGGACGCAACTCCTTTTTTTTTGTTTTGGGTGTGAAGCAGTGACAAACCAAAATACCCAATAAACATTAGCTCTCCCCGAAAAGGAGGTAATCCACTCGCACCTTCCAGTACGGCTACCTTGTTACGACTTCACTCCAGTCACTAGCCCTGCCTTCGGCATCCCCCCTTGCGGTTAAGGTAACGACTCCGGGCATGGCCAGCTCCCATAGTATGACGGGCGGTGTGTACAAGGCCCGAGAACGAATTCACTGCCATATGACTGACCAACGATTACTAGCGATTCCGGCTTCATGCGGACGAGTTGCGACCTGCAATTCGAACTGAGGATGGGTTTTTGGGGTTAGCTCACCCTCGCGGGATCGCAACCCTTTGTCCCAGCCATTGTAACATGTGTGTCGTCCAGGGCATAAGGGGCATGATGACTTGACGTCATCCCCATCTTCCTCCGACTTATAAATAAAATGAATGACAATTTAATTAAGTAAATAAGTGATGATTAAAGGAAGAATATAAAATAATGTCAGTTTTTTTTTTTTGAGTATCAATAGTATTATTTTCAAAATGAAAATGAGTGTAAAGAATTCTTAAAAAAAAAAAAGGTTAAGAAAAATAAAATCGCCACCCTCACACACAAACAAATGAGTTCATAGGTTCTAAATTTGGTGTTCCAAATCTTATTCTACTATGTGGATGATTGATATGCGTCCTATTAAAAATAATCAACAATGCCTATAATACGTACTCCCTCCGTTCGTCTATAAGTTTTTCATTTTACCATTTTGGTCCGTCTGCCTATAAGTTTTCCATAGCCTTTTTGGTAAATATTTTTTCTTACACTTTACTTTATATCTTCCATTTTCTCTATATCTCTCTCCTTCTTCCAATCACATCACTTGTACTATGTGGTGTTTTCAAACACTATAAAGTGATTAAAATCACTTTTTTTTTTCAAATATAATCACTTTTGGAGTGTTTTCTAACACAACTAAGTGATTAAGTTAATTTGTTAAAAGTGATTTTGGTGAAGCACCCCTCCACCTACTTCTAATAGCTTCTATGTGCTTCTCATCATTATAATAATCAATTTTACAATTTTACCCTCACAATTTAAATAATATTTCATCTTTACACATTACCTATCCAAATGTAATAAGGATGTTTTTTGTAAATTTATAAAAAAAGTGGTTTGTTTTGTAAACACCACAACATATACACAATTGATTTAAAGTGCTTAATTTTAAAACACTATCAACTTTCAATAAAATTGCAAAAATCAATTTTAGTCACTTTGAATCAATCACTATTATTTGCAAACATACCCTATATCTTTTATTTAATCACTTTTCTTAATTTCTGTGCCAAAAAGTAGCTGGAAGCTTTATAGGCAGATGGAGGAAGTATTAAAAATACAAAAGATAAAATACAATTAAACACGAAAAGTGAAACAAATACTTACGGCTTAAGCAAAAAGAAGAATTACTCACTGAGTCACTGGACATTAACAAACGATACCGTTTAAGGACTAAAACATACTAAACCCTTCCTCATTTTCCCTAAAACCCTAGAAAAAACTATACCTCTTTCATGGCGAAAGCTCTGACACAGGCACTCTCTCGATTATAATTTATCTTTAGTCCTTTCCGAGCAATTCATTTTTTTTTTTTAATTTTAATTTTTTTTGTTGTTCAGTCTCGGCGCCGGATTCTGCCATTTCTGACGCAATCGCGCTGGTGGCTTGAACAACCACTGGAGCCTTCTACCTGGCTCCTAAATTTGGTACCACTTTTGTATCTTCATTTTCCTGAAATCAATATTGCAATGTGCTGTAATTCATTATGGGTATTGGTATATATAACCGGATTCATTTTCTACAGTTTAAATCCTGTCATTTGATTAATTTCTGTCAATTTAATTCTGCTTAATTACTTGCATCTTTCTGTTGTATATGCTTGTGTGAAATTTTAAAAGGGTTGTAACCACAGGATCAACCCTGCGGATTCAATTTCATAGGGAAACATCTTCCAGATTGAGTGTATTCATGTGCGCTTTAGTTTAATGATTCATTATTTGTATTTCTCGGCTACGAGCTTGCAACTGAGCAGCTGAAACCTCATTTTGACATCTAAATAACCAAATCAGAAAATATGAGTATCTTTTAAGCCCTTCTTCTTTACTCGGTTCACTGCATTCATGATTCATCAAGGTTAGTTTTATAATTCAATATCCACTTTTTAGTCTACAAAGTCCGCAACTATAAAACCATTGGAACTCATCTGAGGTATCACCAACTCTCCAGAATTCAAGCCTATCGATGCTGCATCAAACTGTTCAGTTTCTACTCTATAGGAGTAATGTAACCTTAATCTTTCTTTTACCTATTTCTAATGACAAAAATTGCTGTTGGTTTCTAATTTTATGCCGTCCTCTCCTGAATTGTTTCACGGTTCCTTTCAAGAAGTAGATAAGTGGCCAAGAGGCTGTTGATTTCCTCCTTACTGTGTCAAATATGTTGAAACTGATAAGTGTATTGACCTAGGTGCTGATGTATCCATATTTTTTAAAGGCGCAAGAGGGGTCCTAGTATCCTATAACATATTTCACACATTGTGTCCTACAAAAATAGTTTAGTACCACATAATACTACCAAAAAATGTCGATAAATAAGCATTAGAACATAATGCAAGCATGAAATTAATACTAAAGTTGTGGAGTTAGACTTCATAATCTTCATTATCACTCAAAAACCATCAAATGTTATATAACAGCAGTTAAGATTTTCATTAGTCTAGTTGATTAGTACTCATTCTCATCCAAATCAAAGTCCTCCTAATCATCAATGTATTTTTCTAATTTTCTTCCTCCTCTTCATCTTCATCTCTAAGTCTAAAATATGAGCCTTTTACACTCTTTTCCTTGTCCACTTAACCTAGTTATTTGTTTAAGTCTAAAAGATGAGCATTCATCTTCATATTCATCTCTAAGTCTAAAACTCTAGTTATTTGTTTAACCTAGTTTATACTCCCTCCTATTCAAAATGTATGTCACTTTAGACTTATGCACACATATTAAGAAAATTAATGACTTCTTACTATACCCCTAATTAATTGCTCTATAATTCTACACTATACATTAAAAATTATTACTATCTAGGTTATTATTAATTAGTTTGACCTAGAGATCTTTGCCTTTTCATATATATTTTGTGTTACACTGTTACTTGCCTTTCTTTATCATTATTTTCTGTTCATCTGTAACATGCATTTTGTTGCTCTGTAGGAGGTGAAGGCTCCAGGCATCAGCTATATCAGGTTTGCTAGTACACAAACAAATATTACAGCTCCAGGGCAACAAAAGGTATGGTATTATGAGAGTGCTTCTATTAATTTTAACTTCAATCTAATAGTCATTTTACATGCTAATATGTTTAATTTAAGTATATGTAGTTTTTCTATTAATTTTAGCCACATGCGCCCCTTTGGTGCTAGGCACACCCTTGGTGCCTTAACAACTACTATGACTTAAATATTTTTCCATTTTCGATGTCTCTAGTTAAGTTACCCATTTCCATTTTTGTCAACACCCCACTATCTCTCTACCTTTTCTCTTTCCTATCTCTCTCTACCTCAATACCCCACTACACATTAAATACTATATTCCTTAAAACCTGTGCAAACAGTAAGTGAGTAACTTAACGGGGGACGGAGAGAGTTATATATTAGTGTTTCGTCAGATTTTTTTTTTCCTGTTTGCCCCCCAACCTCAAGTCCGGCTCCACGCCTGATGGTCACATTCTCAAATTTTCATGTAAGCAGGGGACAGTTAAAGTGTCAATGACAAGTCCTGGATTTGTGTTAGAGCCATATTCACCCCGTGAGCCAATATCTTTCTTGCAAAGGTGCGTAATTATCATTTTATCGTAGCCCATTGGCAGTTATAAACAGATTTCCTCTGTTATGGTCATGCTGCTAGTCATTCCAGCCGTTTTAGAATTGCAATGTGATATTCAAATGGATAGCTTAAGAATTTATCAGTTGCTTTTGACAGGTAATTAATACATATCATGGAAATTTTTGTTTGTCGATATTTTACCATGTCAGACATGCTTCATGGAACCCTAGAGGGAGGGGGTGGGTGGGTGGTTTTTTTTTTCTTTACAAGACCGTTTACATGAAAGATAACTGAAGTAAATCTCTCAATCTTTAGTTTCTTCATTTTAGATACTAAGGCCCTCCTTTTAAGAGCTATATGGAAGAATGATTTCCAGTTTTGCTTCGGTTTTAGGTCATCTCAAATTTTTATCTTGAACCGATTCCTTTGTGATGAGAACCTGAAATCCCAAAATCTGTTGAAGCTGCTTTATTTTTGTAAAATAATTGTTACAATAATTTTATTCAACTGAAACATATGATGGGTGAAACTTAAGAAGCATCTTACCATATTTGGATAATTTCACTTTTCATTGTCATAGGGGATATGATTGTGTAGTGTTGTATCTCCCCTAGCTGTCTTTCTCATTGGTTCATCTGCTGGAAGATACTGTCAAAGAATAGATTACTGATTTGATAGATAGATCTGCTTCTGTTCCGATAGATGCAAGTGTCTTGAATTTTACTTGTGTGTACATGACATAACTTCTTATGTTTGTACTTCATGTTCATGATATTTTTAGCCACTCACTAACTGATGTGTAGGTATTTCTTTTTCTTTTGGGACTTATGACCTCTACACTTGCATTTGCTAACTTAATATGTTGGTACCAGATATTTTACTAGATCGGGTTGGAAAAGAACTAAAGAAGATATCATATTAGAGGTACTTCATTTGCACGTCTTTATTTCTCTTCATAGACTGCAATGATTCATTGAAAGAAAATATATTGTGAGAGTTGCGGTGAAAAGTGATGTCTAGCTGTTCAGCTTTGTGAATAAATCACTGTTCTACATGTCTGTGCAACCTGAAACTTTGGGTGATGTTTGCACTTTTGAAAATTTAATTTTAGAAAGAAAAACAAAAAATCTGCTTTTTGCAAAATGTACCACTTTTTGAATGCTGGATTCTTATTGCAGCTAAGAAGTGCGTATGCAATTGCGAAGTTGAGGAAAACTGGGTATTCGAAAAAGAAGTTTTATGAAGAAGTTGCTCCTGTATACAAAGAGGTCCACTCTTGCCATTTCATATCTATGTCACAACCACTACTCATGTATGCTTTCTTGCTTTCTATTTCTCATTTGTTTGCTCAGTATCTTTTCAGATAAATACCCTGATGGCCAATGGAGACAAAAAATTACTAAGGAAACATGTTACAGAGTACATGTATTCTGTATGTTTTACCTCTTTCGTGCTTGTTGTCCCATTAAACATGTTTTACATGGTTGTGTGTAACTATCTGCAACTTTTGTATTTCTGATCTTCTAAACAGGCTCTCAAGAATGAAATCAAGCATCGTGAAACAGTTTGGAGTCGTGTTTACTGGGATATGATCATGCCAATTGTCAAAATACGAACACTTCAAGCTCGAATGGCAAGTATCTGATAAAGAAAAAATAAGACAAGTACTTAGTATCCTTGTACTGTAGCCTTTCTTTATAATTTATATTGAAAGGTATATATATTTAAGTTTCAAATCCTGTCGTTCTACCATGGTAAATCCATGTATTTTTGTGGTGTAACTTAGGCCTCATTTAACATTGCTTTCTTTCTGAGCTTTCTAAGGGCCACACTTGAGTTCATTTTCATTCTAACTTAGTCATTTAGTAGAATAAACACTGATCTGTATAAATTAAATTATGACTTTCATGACCAATATGGGAGAATTTACACAATAGCTCATCCTTTGTCTTTCATTAGGTATTGAGAATTCTTCTTCTTTGCAGCTTGCTGTAGACCGAGATAACCTTGATAAATTTTTCATACAACTTACACTCGAGTTTCTGAGCAAACAGGTAATTAGAAATTTATGTCTGCAAATTCTTGTAAATTTTGCTAGTCAAACTCTATGCTTTCAGTTTAAATATATATCCAATTTTTCGCAGTTGAATATTATGTTCGTACTGATATTAAGTATTTCTCTAAGCATCTCATGTGGACTTATGCTGTGACTAATCCCAAATGCTTATTAAACGATTCTGTGTTAGGTGGGTTGAGCGAAAGATTTGCCATCTTTGCGTGATATATTTCAAATGTTGTGTATTTGTTCATGAATTAGAATAATGGAGTTTATATGCTTACAAGTTTTTCCTTTATGCTTGTTGTTTTTGTCGGGTTTGGAACTAAAGTATGGGATGTGGTTTTCAAATGGTCGAATAGTACTCAGTGGTGATATTGATTTGTGTCGATTATGTTTGAAAGGTTTTAATTTCATGTGCTTAATTTCTATTTGCAGAAGTTTGAGGCATATGACTCAAGTGGAGCTGTTGTTGCTGGCAATAAAGAAAAGGAGGTACGTGTTGATACTTTGACAAAAATACCCACCCCACCCTCAATATAGTGTAGCCTAGGCCTGTAAATGTTTATTTATACCCTCCAAATGGGATATGAGTGAGTACCATATTATTCTAGCTTCGCAAGTCAAATTGTGCCATGCCCTAAATATGTAATCTTGTTCTTTGCTTGTTCAACTGATTCTACCATATCTTGTCATCTCAGGTTCTTGTACGCGATATATGGGTTTTTGAGAAGTCTCTTTTCCACAACGGATCATACTGGCGTCTTTGTGGAAGAATCAAAGTTTAGCTCTCTATTCACAAATAGACAGCCGCTTCTCAGATTTGTTAGCTTGCTCAGGTTTTGCGTCAATAATCAAAAGCTTCCAAACATGCAATTTTCTCTTCCAGTTTCGTTCTCATTCTCTCGGAAACAATTTTCTCTGTCAAGATCAGCTACATTTTGCACTCTCGTTTCACTTGTGCAATTTGTTGTCGATCCAAAAACATTTTTTTTAGAGTCCTAAGAGGACCTTCGGGTCGGACCTCCAGAGACGTAGTGGGACTTTTATGTATTTCACTATTTTTGTGCACATTTTATAAGGACTGTTTGGTAGGCCGTATAGAGGGGAGATTATAATTTTGTCTGTCGACTTTGTATGTGAGTTCATAGCAGGGTTTTATGTATTTCCGGTTATAAAATCACGCTTGTGCTAACATTACACTTAGCAATTGATGTAAATTATAATCTTTTATAGACTAATAAATTCGATTTACTGAAATAATGTGTTATTTAGAAGTAGCAATTATAGAATTTTGTATATGCAAATAATATGAACATGTACAAGGCTAGTAATATATTTATAACTGTACAATTCTATATAGAAATATTTAGAGGGTCATTTAAATAAAAAATTAAGAAGAAAGATCTTTTAATTGAGGTTTTATGTTGACTAGGCATTTCAATAAAGATTCTTATTCTATTTGATTTTGAGATCTCTCAATTTTAATATTTTCCTTTTAACTATCACATCTCACATGTATTAAATGATAATTGATACTGTATTCGTAAATGTAATGGAATATAATGTGAAATATGAACTTAAAAAAGATAATCAAAATATTAAAAGTAATGGACAAAAGATGTAAAATTATCATTAATCAACAGTAAACCACCAAATAGAATAAAAAATGCATATATTAAATAATACTCGAAGAATTGAAAGTAGAATTGAAAAGATAATTAAAATTATGAAATACACGAAGAAATCAAATCTAAAAAGATAAATTCCGTCAATTTTTTTTCTTTCTATAAAGATAATAATAAATACTCCATATTACATTTAATTTAAATTTATAGATTCTCACGCAACAGAGAATTTACCATTAAACCGCTTAATTTACCCGATTGGCCGATTCTGCTCTGTTTAGGGCTTCTTTCTCGCGCTATTATTCAGAAAACCCATATAAATCTGTTCATGAACTTTACATCTGTTTGCATGGGTTTAAACGATTTGTACTCATCATCAATCTTTTGATAGAAAAACGCCCGCCAAGGGAGAAAGACTGTTGGATCTTAGTGAATTTATCTTTGAGTGATTTGCGTAAAATAGATCATTGCAAATGGATTATGGTGCAAGATTGTTTCCGATCTTCATATCCTTCGGCGAATATTCATATTCAGCAGTTACAGGAATTATATTTCAATATTGTAAGAGGTGAAGAAGGAAAATGGATAATTTTTTTTAGTGAGAGACTTGAATTTGACGAGAGGGAATATGGAAAGGAGAAAGGGTAGAAGACGGTGGAACGCGACGAGTGAATCACACTGGGAATCGGAGCCGTTTTTGCCAGAGTATCGAGTGCTTGAAGAAATTGAGTTTGTAGTGTTTGAGTTAATGACAAACATAAAAGGTGAGTCGTAGCATTAACGTGAAGACATGTTTTAAACTTATGGATTCGTCGTTTTAGCAGGTGAAACAGAGATGAGGAAAGCTAATATTCTTGGCAGTCGACCAAGACGCTGGTTCCAGTGACTCAGAGAGAGCTGTGCACCTTTTACTGCACAAGTTACAAGTAATTTGTGTTGATTTTTACAGCAAAATCACTGTGGTGTTTTGATAACACAAATTACTAGTAATTTGTTTAGTGAAAAGTGCACAGCACAGCAGGAGATCCTGATGCAATGAAATATGAAATATGCTTCATAGGAGGCAGGAGAGAATGATCATCTTACAAACCAACTAACTGTCCAGTTCCAGTCCTCTTGAAGTAACATCATATTTTTCAACCTAGGGTAAAAATTCTTGCCTTATCCATATGTTTAAAAAAATCTAAATATGGTTTTTTGAGCACTTGTTATCTCTGAAGTTAAATACATTGGATGAACATGTTTGTGAAAAAAAGAGGAAGCCTCCCTGAGAAGGTATTGGATTCTTACCAGATAATGTTATGAAGCCACAATCGAAATGGAAAGGTATACTGGAATAGTTGAATATAATCCATATTTGCACATATGTTTGTAATCTTAGGTTCCTTACAGTGACATCTATTTCCAAGTGGTGGGATAAAAGATCCACCATGGCACATATGTGTAACTTTAATTTTCTTCAGTTGTATCTATTTCCATGTCGTGGGAAAAAAAGTGGAACATTTGTTTTGACCTTGATATATTGCCTTTTACAACAGACATAGTTTGGAAGACAATGAAAGTGCTGCTGGGTTCAGCTTGAGAAACAGTACATGTTGCTTTTGATTAGTTGGTCTTTATTAGATTTCGGGATCTCTTATCTTCTCTTGTGATTCATCTTTTTATAGGTATTATAGCGCGATTTCTTTATTATATCAATGTAGTCCAGGCTTCAATTTCTGTACCCTTGGTTACTAATTTAAAGCTGAGAGGTTGGTTCTTTTGAAACTGGATAATAAGATTTTCATGTCATGTACAGTTCATCATTACAAGGAATATAAATCTGTCAAAACATACCCCCTCTTTATGTTTAAGGTATAACCAACTTATATTTTGGTTTCTATGCCCGCATGTTTTTTGTTTTAAGATCTGACCAGCATAGATCATTAATTTGATTTTTGACTTGAGGGGATGCATGATTTCTAAAGGTCAAGAATATTATCCGTTTTCAGATAAGACTTGTTTGCGTAATAATATAAGTGTTATTTCTTCCTCTTGCTTACCAAAAAGAAATCAAAGTTGTTATTTTCTTTAGTAGTAAGCCTATCTGCACATCCGTGTTCTTGACGGTGTACACATTTTATGCCTCCCACTAACCTGCTAATTATGATGTGCTGACTTAGAGTGTGTTTTATCTGCTCTGCACATGATCAAATCATGTTAGAAACCCCTCCCTACTTGTTATCTTTGATGGGTGTATATCGAAATTAGCTCATGGATCCAAATACTATCATTATGTGCTTTTTCCCGCATCTTCTAAACATGTGCATCTTTACTTCTGTCATCTCATGCACATGTTTTCTTTAGTGGCACAGCACTCCGGGCCTTAAGTAGAGATAGAGATGAGAAGAGGTGTGTGCATCCAAAAGTTTAATAGGATATGGGTGGGGAGGGAGAATGGGGAAATGAGTTATCAGATGCTTAAATTGGAGAGAATTAAGGACACTGGGAGATGAAATGAGGGAAATAGGGCACATACCAATCAGTTGGCGTAGTTAGTGGATGGCAATAACATTACATATCGAGTGAAATCTTTCCTTTGCTGGAACTTGCATAAAGAACAGAAAGGTTGAAATTATTCAGCCCATCCTTGTTCAAGAAAATTGCAATAATAGCACGATCACCAGTTGTCCCGCGAATTTTTTTCCACTTGCATTAACAGGTCTCACTCAGGAATCAAGATTGTGCTTTATATCGTGGTGAGGACACTACGTTGCAAGTACTATGTACAAAACAAGAGAAGAATATTTTTTTTCTCATTTACATCTAGCCGGTTTTGGACTTTGATGAGGAAAACATCAAGTGAAACGTTTTTTTTCATTTCAAATGTTAGTCCATTACTATTGTGCTTTGATACTTATCTTTTTCATCTCCGAAATTATAGGTCCAAATATAATGAATAAATGGTGGGCCGACTACAATTGATTGTTTGATGTGCTGGATTTAATGGTGGGTTTAATTGAATATATCAATCAAGCACTTCCACCATCAGTCAACTATTTCAGGTACTATTTGATCTGGTGCCCAGGGTAAGGCTTTCCTTTTGATGTTATTGCCTGTTTCATTTGTTTATTTATTTTTTCGCTTTGTGGATAAGAATATCTAGTGTAGATGGAGTATGCCACTGGAGATGGCAGTCGCAATATATATATATATGTGTGTGTGTGTGTGTGTGTGTACTTTTCCTATATGATATGATACATGTTGTATGGTTTCGGGGGGATTTATTAATAACACGAGCAGGTGTTTTGGGTGGTGATTGTTCCATCTGTGATCAGAAAGAAATAATAGGATAGTTTGAGGTCTGAGAGGAAGCGTTAGAGGTTAAGTTTAGGATTGTGTGATTGTTGTCAAGTCATAAGGAGCTTAAATCCATATTCGTATCTAATTTGGTTAGAGATTGGAGTTGTCCCTTACAGTTTTATTGTACTCCATTTTGAGGGTAAGCTCATCCATTTTTATCCATATATATATATATATATTTTTTATTTTATTTTATTTTTTATATATTTTTTGGCTTCATATAAAAGAATTAGTGGAGAGGATGCTGCTTTGGTATTCATTAGTCGGTCTTAGTTGTCAAAATGCAGAGTGGACCACTCAAAAAAGACACTTGGTCTCTAGAAATTATTAGCTTATGAACAACCTCAACAGCATAAGAAATCCAAGTACTAACTTTTAAAGTTTATAATTGCATCCTGAATTCTTCTTGAATCTCTACTCTATTTCTTCTTGTTTCAGTTATTTTTTTTCTGGCAAGGTCTCCAAACACATCTTTTCATCAAGATTTGTTCTTTATATTTGGTTTGCTATTGGTATTGAGTCTGCTTCATTCCGAGCAATAATATTTATTGTGTATCTTACAAATGCCTTTACTAGATTTGTTCTTTATATTCGGTTTGCTATTGGTATTGAGTCTGCTTCATTCTGAGCAATAATATTTATTGTTTATCTTGCAAATGCCTTTACAAATGTGGCATATATAATAAGATTATATGATATATTAAGAGTGATTTATTTGGTATAATATCTACTAAATTTAAGTGTCATTTCACGCTGTGGCGTGTGGTGTAAAATTGATTATATCTTGGATTCTTCTCCGGTCGCCTGTAAATTTATCCTTTCTTTAAAATTATATATATATTTTGATTTCCTCTTCTGAGAGGAATATTGAGTATATTTTTGTCCATTGGATTCCCCAGTCACCATCTACCTTTACCAGCCCCATACGTCCATGGAAATCTATATACATATTGCCCTTTTATTTTACAGTCTTACTGATGCAGATCGAATGGCGCTCGATTTCTATGACCGTGTGCATCATTGCGAATTGTCTGTGGCACGTTATGTTTGCTAATACTTCCTTTTGTTTTATTTTTATTTGGCTTTTGGGTCCTTGTTTAATTATTCTAGTTAGTAGGGAGTCTTGTGCAATTTCTATAGTTTTAAATGTTATTTATCTGTAACCTTAAACATTGTTTAGTGATGAACAGTTCTCTTAGAAAATATAGTTTCCTCTTCATCTAGTCTTCCGGCATTCTGTGTAATCAACGGCAGATTTGTTTTTTTCGTCACCATCGTTTAACCGCTGCATCACTTACTCCAATTTTTTCGATTTGCCCCCATCAAGATTTCGGAGAAAACCCTACAAAAGGGTAAAACAGCGGCTTTAAGTTTCTACTTAGTTGTGTTGATCTATTTCAGCGATTGATACACAATGAGTGCTCCCATTCTTGGTAAAAATTTCATTTGCTTTGAATTTTTTTTTTTCCTGTGTCTTTGTGTGGTGATACAGTGTAGTATACCGTTCTGTTGTTAATAACCTTTTATTTAGCTACCTTTCATTTTGATTTGTTCCGCCTTAATAATGCTGCAACTTTTTTGTTTGCTTCATTTGGGTTTTTTGTAGGTCAAGTGCAAGTGGAAGTAATAGCGGAGCTTTCCAGTCTTGGAGCAATAAAATGTGTAGCCTTCAGTCACAGCGGAACACTTCTCGCTGGTATAATTATTTGTTTTGCTCTGCCACCCCCTCCTTCCGTTGGCCACTTTATATCGATACCTTTTAGATAAATTTGGTATTTATTTACTTATTTTGTGTTTACTTCTAGAATGTAGCTGATTGGGGATTTTAATTCATAATTGCATGTATTACTCCAGGTCCACATGAGAAGATAAAGATCTTTATATCTGTTTTAAGTTTTAAATTTGCCTGAAATCTATCAAGATTGTTATATTCTTAGATGATCAATGCCTCATCAAGTTTTATCTTCTGGTGCAACCATGATATGTCTATTTTTTGACCCTTCTGGACTCAACTATGACTCCTTTGAAAGTTCTTTAAAAAAACACCATGTGTCATGCGAATCTACCTTGAAGGATAAAAATGGTAGATTAATGACTAAGAGATTATGTCAATCAATGTCTTGACATATCTGTTTATCTCTGTACAAGACTGACTCAATTATGTATTTTCCACTAAAAAATTATATCTTGATGTTCTGTTGACTTGAGAATGTGAGTTCTACTTTCTATATTTCTTTAGATTGCAGAATTTATGGGCTTTCTTCTTTTATTTGGTAAATTGGGTTTGACTTTGGTCTTCATGTGGCTGCTGTATTATATGGAAAGAATATGACCTTTCTCACTCGTTAATGTTCATGCACTATTGCACTAAAGATTATTGTGTATCTATTTGTTCTTCCTATATTCTGTTTGTTTCTTATATTATAAATTTGGGTGGGTAGGGGAGGTTTTTTCCTATACAAAACAAGTGGTAAGCTAATACACAATATTAGTAGAATATGTTGCGTGTTTTGGAGTGGTATACTGACATCCCTCTTGACCTTCACACCTCTGCTCTCAGCAACACTCAAGTATAATAATTTGCTAACGTTTCAATAAATTACTTTTTTGGGGCAGCTGGATTTTCTGTTGGAACCTGTGCGATTTGGGATTTTCAAACCAAGAAAATTACCAATGTTCTCTGGGACAAGAATCATATTGCTCCTACAACAAGTATCTGTTGGTCAAAGAATGATCATTGCTTACTTGTGTCTGATATCGAGAGATCATTAATTTTATGGGATGCTGTCAGCGGGACTATAATGGCTAGAACAATGTTGCGTCATAAACCAATGCAAGTTCAACTGCATCCTGGTTCAACTACACCATCTGTTTGTTTAGCATGTCCATTGTCTTCTCCACCCTTGATTGTTGACTTCAAAACAGGAAGCACAATTGTGCTTCCTATAGATGTTAAAAATAAGCCAGGTGGATTTATTCCTGTAACACCTACTGCCGCTTGCTTCAACAAGCACGGTGATTTGGTTTACGTTGGAAATCACAAAGGGGAGATCTTAGTTATAGATCATGAGAGCATAAACATACAAGCTATTATCCCAGCTCCGCGGGGTGCTATGATTAAAAATATCGCATTTAGCAGGAACGGTATGTATCTCCACACAAACTCAAGTGATGGAATAATCAGAATCTACAAAAATCTTCTGCCGATTAATGACACTCTTCAGACATTAAATGATGCAACACGTGGACAAGCTGCAAAACCTAAAAAATTAAAAGCTATTGGATCGAGGTGCCTTGATCTGTTGCAGGAGATTTCAAATTCTATTACAGAATTGCACTGGAAAACATCGTGTATTAGCCACGATGGTAAGTTTGTTGCTGGAGCCTCTGCTTGCAGACCTTACAAGATCTGCGTATGGGACAACACTGGCCGCTTTGTCAAAAGTATTGATGGTCCGAATGAGATGTTAATCGATATAACATGGCACCCAGTTCATCCTGTTGTAGTTTCTGTCTCCAGAACTGGCGCGGTTTTCACCTGGGGCAACAATCATGCTGAGGCATTTTCTCCTAAATTCCAAGGGCTTGAAGAAATGGAGTCTGAAGAACGAGGAGATGGATTTGATTCAACGCCTAAAACAGAAATAACAGGCCAGTATTATGGTTTATTTTCTTTCTCGTTTTGTTTTGTGTTATATTTTTTGGTTTTTTTTTTTTTCTATTGTCTTCTACATAATAATATATTTTTATCTTTTTCTGTAATCTGCAGCAAGCCAGTCTCTATCTCATTTAATTGCATCGGGTTCTCTTGAAGGTAACATCATTTATCTGAATTTAGTTGAGTACATGTTTCGAGTTTATCAGTATCGATAATTTAAAGATGGTATTCGAATACTTGGTATTCTGAAGTTGAATACGTGTACAGGTGTGTCCAAATATGGAAAGGTACTCCTACAAATAGGTAGAGTGGCCTTGAGATAAATTTCTTTCACCTCTCAACTAATAATTAATCTCAATGGTTGTTAGTTATGCTTCTAGCAGTATATATTTCACTTGAATACCACTTAAACCATGTTGAAGAAAGCTGGACAGTAATACCACATGCTTTTAATCTGAGGTTCTTTTCCGGATTCTTGACCTTCAGTTTTTAGACTATTCGTTCCAACAACCATACACCAAAAGATTGGATTATCTTATAAAAATGGATTTGTAGTCTGAAATCAAGGTTGGATAACCATCTTCCATGCCTGTGTATTCCTTTTCCATGGTATTGCGTAGTCAAAATGATTCAATTTGTCGTGTAATATATTCCTGCACCATGTCCATATTTATTTCTATTGTATTGAAGTAATTGCATATAATCTGCAGAAGTTGGACGAAAAACCTATATGAGGAGAAAGAAGATGGTTTCGAAGCCTGAAGCAGATACTGTTATGATGCCACCGCCATCAAAATGAGAACCAGCATTTTGCAGGAATGGTGGAAGAAAGATAACCGATGATTCCTGACTGGATGGAATCGTAGTATTTTGAAACAAAGGAATTACATTGGACAATGTTTCTGTTTTAATTGCAGTATTTTAAAATAAGGAAAATACATTTTGCTATGTTCATGTTTTCTTACAATAGAATTGTCTGCATATTGATAAACTTGTGCCCTTTAACTGTGTGCTAGTTGTTGGAGTTATTACAGTAAGCATACATATTCATTTCTTTGAGGTCTAATTTTTGTCGTCTCTTGATGCAAATCTGTAGGTGACGTAAGCACTGAGAGCCATGACAACGAGCGCACCAACCCCAATATTCACCATCAGTTGCCTCTCTTCATTAATCCCTGTAAGCCCTTTCACTGCTTTCTTGTATCTGTCAATAGTAAAAGCTCCTACTCCATCGTCTATGGTCGATTTTGTCTTCCTATCCTTGTTGTCTTCCTTAATTGCCTTCTCCGCCTTCTTTATTACACCGTCTGCTCGTCCTGATCCAACATGCGGAACTGCAGAAATGCTCGTTCCATCACTTTCCGCCTGACCCTGTTTTTTCCCTGGATGATCCGACGTCCTTTCGTTTTCTGGACTTTTCTCTTGGCCATTATGAGGAATAGTCTCTTGAGGTTTGTTAGCGATCTTCTTTGGGACTGCTATATTAAGTATTCCTTCTCCGAATCTAGCTCGAACCGATGTCATTTCCGCGTCAACCGGAACCTGAAAATCCTCAAGGAAGCGGCTCCATTTGTTGCCAGCTAAGCGTTCTCCCCGAATCCTGATTATATTCTTGCCCTCTGTTGAAACCCTGATTTGCTCCTTCATGAAACCTGGCAAAAAAAGCAAAAATAATTTTGTGATAATGGTAGTAGCTTCTTAGTCAAGTTAGATACCACCTCTCTTAATACGTACCGGGGAGATGAATAATGAGATGATGAGATTCATCGTCTTGTTGCCATTCCGATGTGGGCTTCAAGTCTTCGAAAACCGGCCAAACTAAGTTACCACCACCACCACTCGGCCTTGTCGCCATTTGAACTTAAGCTTATTTAGTGTATGTATGTTATCTCGCAAAGTAATGGTTATATATACATAATATGTAGGGGTATATAAATGAAAATGAGAATTTGGGAAAGGTAAGAAAGAAGGTTTTTGAGGTTTCGTGTTCCAATTTGGTTGATTAGAGGTTTGTCCCTAGGAGGCATATCTTGGCCTGGGTGTTGAGAGAGTAAAGCTTGCAAGTTCTTTGTTTGCCCTATACTATACGCTACACTATGGACGTAGTATGTGTGCTCTTCTGAATTTACATTATCTATATATATACCTCTTAATATCAGATTAAATCATGTGTTATATTTTGTGTTAAACAGAGACGAACGTGAAAAAAATTAATTCAGGTGCGTGACTTCAAATTATTCTATAATTGTTTATGTATTATACCATAATTTATTTATTTTTTGCGTTCGACCGGGTGACGAATTCCACTATTTTTTTCTCTTAAAAATAGTGACTTCACGTCATCTATCGTTCATTGAAAAATGTAGATAGATGGGTAGTAAATGAAAAGGGGGAAATATATAGTAAATAGAAAAGATAGAAAAAAATAGTGGATTGTTAGATAAAAATTGAAGGAGTAACTTGTTAGGAATATTCTAGTAACAAAATTGATAATTTAAAGATGGCGAATGGAGTACTTAATAGTGGTTTCTCTCAAAATTTATACAAGAAATGTAGATGATCCACCTTCTATTTTGTATTCCCATAATTGTTTGCATCAAATTTGTGGCACATAAAATAAGAAAAAAAAAATTGTATTGAAGATAAAAGTAATGATATTTTGTATAAATAAGTGAGTATTATATTAATGAAGTTTATGAAGACTTTTCCTTTTTAGAATGTGAAAATTATTGTGAAACGGACAAATAAATAAAATGTATAATTGTAAGATAGAATAATATCGCAAATAAGTAATTTTGTCTCTATGAGTTCATAACCTTACCCAACCCAATTTTTACCTACAATTTTATTTTTTGACATGCGAGGTTTGATTTTCTATAGTTTAATAATGCTAAACTCAAAAAAAAAAAAAAAGCAATTTTTAAGTTTACACTCATTTAATTTTTACCGAATATTCAAATATTCTATATATAGCCTTTCAAATATTAGTAGCATACTCATTTAATTTGCAAATTTTGGTTTCCAATAAGTAAATGCAAGACATCTTCCGAGTCTTGATGATCTTCAAAAAGGCTATGTCCCACTTTTAACTTTTTCCACTTTTAATACTACTCTTTTTTTTTTTTTTTATGTAAAAATATGTAATAATAATATAAAGGAGTCTTGAATCCAATAAAATCTAACTCTCTTTTTTTATGATATCTCGTGGAAAGCTGATGAATTAACGCATCAACTAGTTGTAAGGCATCTTTTGAAGACGCCTCCAAAAGAAATTCCTTTTTACTTTTTCCCATTTTCTACCGATAAATTTTGGGGGTCTATATCCATGTAAATATACTTTTAATTTGTGAAATTATTATTTACATATATCTTTATCTATAACAATATTAATGAATATGATAATTTATCAAAAATAATATATGGATCGGAATTACACATAAAAGTGTGAGAAGGTATATTTAAAATCTATTTTTTTTTGTCAATTTTCTGTTTGACAAAAAATGAAATGTTAATTTTTTGTTTGACAAAAAATTAAATGTTAGCACAAGTTAGGATATAAGCAAGAAAATATTGTGGGTTAAAATTCGGTTAAATAAATCTTTCTAAGAAAATTGTGCAAATGTGTATTACAATAATAATAAGTAACCGATTTCGATTCGCGAATTTTTGTATGCCTTTCTTAAATAGAAGGATAAGTTAAATTATTTTTTAATATTCCCTCTTTTCCACAATAATTTTCACACTTTTTATTTTTCATTTTTTAAGACGTTAACAAATGTCACTACTTTAATAATTTTAAGGAAATTATTAGGGGAAGGAGGGAGTAGTTGATATGAGTAGTTGATATGTTACCCTCACAAAAACATACTCAGATTTTTGTAATTGATACTGAGTATTTGAGTGAGTTGAGTAACTGTTGATTTTGATAAGAAATAGTTGAACCCAAGTAGTGCTAGTGCTAGTGTAGTGTAAAACGTTTTGGCTCCATAAAACGCGGCGAAAGAGGCACCCATCCACGTTCTCACAGATTCTCCGCAACATAAAACTATCTACTCATCTTTACTACTCCACTTTTCTTTATATTCTCATTTCATAAATTTACCTTTTTTACACTTGCACTGACATTGCAATTTCGAGCCACTTCTTGTGCAGCAAAATGAAGTGGATCTCGTGTCTCTGGATTATGCTAATGCTGTGGGGGGCAATGGCCCTGGACGAGGAGTTGTACGTACAGTACAAGGACCCAAAGCAGCCAGTTGGGGTGCGGATAAATGATCTTCTTGGGAGAATGACTTTAGAGGAAAAGATTGGCCAGATGGTTCAGATTGATAGGCTTGCTGCCACTCCTGAAATTATGAAGAATTACTACATTGGTAATGTGGTTTATGGGGGGTTTTGTGTTTCATTGGATTCTTGATCCCTAACTGTGATTTATGTGCTTTATTTTGTTGGAGGAGTTTCAGTTTAATTTTATATTCTTGATGGGGTCTCCATTGCTTAATAAATAAATGTTGGCAACTATCTCTCTGTAACTGTTGATTTATTTATGTTTTTAGGCTTATTAATTAATGTGGGATCTGTTTGTTTATTAGGCTTATTAATTAATTGAAAAACTAGGATCATTAGATGGATTTCTTAACTTCAATAGAAACAA